>CM073733.1:39576480-41073005 GCA_037113605.1 Calophaca sinica | reverse complement strand
ATCACGTGACCAAGAAAATTCACCTCTTCGAGCCAAAATTCATGCTTGACAGGTTGGCATAGAGTTGCTTATCTCGTAATATCTGCAGATGCTCGACATAAGTGTTACTGCGCGTTCTCTCCGGTTCCTCGAGTAGATCAAGTATGTCGTCGATGAACACTACAACAAACCGATCCAAGAACGAATGGAAAATCCTGTTCATGTAGTCCATAAACACAATGGGTGCATTCGTCACTCCAAGCGGCATCACCAAGTACTCGTAGTGACCGTATCTAGTCCCGAAAGGCTGTTTTGGGAACATCTTCCTCCTTCACGCGAACCGATGGTAGCCCGACTTCAAGTCTATCTTGGAAAAAGATCGCGGCTCCACGGTTGATCCATCAAGTCGTCAATCACGAGGTAACGGATAACGGTTCTTCACACGGTAACCTTGTTGGAGCTCGCGATAGTCCACGCACGCTTTGATCGTCCATCCTTCTTCTTAACCAACAACACCGAGCTCCCCACGGTGACACGCTCGGTCGTATGAATTGCTTTGACTCCAAGTGTTCGATCCGGGACTTCACTCTTTCATCTCGGCAGGAGACATCTGTATGGTGCTTTGGAAATCGGTCTGTCCCTGGAATCAGTCGATGGAGAACTCAACCTCTCGTGACCGGGTGGTAACCCTGGCACGTCTCGGAAAAACGCCCTCAAAGTCACACACCACCGTACATTCTTCACGCCGATCCGATGGAAAACTTAGAACCAGCGAGATACATGTATTCCCTAGTTCCTTCTTTCAAAGAAACTCCGATAATGCCGCTCAGAGAAGATAATTGGAGACTCCAAGTGTCCTGGGAAAATTACGCTTTTCTGAGACGCAGTCCAAGAGGACATGGAGGTGTGACAACCAATCCATCCCGAGGATGACATCTAAGCCCTTAAGAGGCAAACAAACCAAATTGACCACAAACTTTCTACTCAATAACCACTACACAATTAAGACATGCGATGTTTGTGACTAAGGTTTTAGCAAATGGGTTGTAACTACCAATTTGAGCGGTAAAGCGGGCCACTTGATCGATTCAAATGGTTCACACAATCGAAGAAATAAAGGGAATGGGTTGCACGAATCAAAGAGAACGGATAAGGATTTACCTCGATCTCACATTCACCTTGAATAAGATCTTCACTGCTCGCTTCTCGCCACTCATGCAGAAAACTCGCGCTTTAGCCACTGGACGCTTCCTTTGGCGCTTTGCCGCAAGCATAGTCGGTTCAGCTTTAGGTGTAGGACAATCCTTGGCAAAATGCCCTGGCTTCTTGCAGTTGAAACACACCTCCACCCTCTGAGTACAGGTATTGGCGTAATTTCCCCTCTTTCCACAACGAAAACAAGTCAGCTCGACACCGGCATCTCTCCGCTTCTGGTACCTGGGTCATCGGACGATATTGTCCCCTGTTGTCGTTCCTCCGAGGTCGGTTGTAAGGCTTCTTCGTAGCTTGTTTCCTTCTGTGTAAACCTCGCCCGCACTCGGGTCTCACCGTCCCGCCTACAACTTCTTCTTCGGTTTCTTACTCCTTCTACCTCGACACATCGATCAATCGCTTCGAGGGTTTGAATCCTCAACGACACCATCGACTTCTCAATGTCGAATTTCAATCTCGTTGGAATCTCTCACTCAACCATCTTTGGTCATTTCGATCACGAAATGGATCAAATACCGCAGCGACTTCGAACTTGGCTGCATACTTGACACCGCCGAGTCGCGCACGCAATTGAAGAAACTCTGCTTTCTACCGGCTCGTGCGAAGATCTGGGAAGTACTTGTCCAAGAACCTTTCACGGAAAAGCTCCCAGGTCATCTCGCGACGTTCTGCTATAAATGTTTGCTTCACTCCTCTCCACCAATACTCTGCATCTCCTAGCAGTAAGTAGGTAGCGTAGTCGACCTTCACGTTATCCGGGCAATGAAGTGCCTCGAAGATCTTCTCGATCTCTTGCATCCAAAGATCAGCTTTATCTGGATTTGGCTCACCATAGAACTTCGGTGGATCATGCTTCCTAAAGTCCGCTAATCCTCTCGCTTCAAAGATTTCGCTCGCTTCGTTCTGCTGGCCGTAAGTTCGCAGCTGAGTTAACGCTGCTGTTGAGCCATCGCGTTAACTTGCTGATTGCAAAAGAGCCTGGTGATTGTTGAGCCACGGCTGTCGCCATCTCTCATAAGCTTGAATTGCTCGCTCCATGTCGACGTTCTCGGTTGCATTGGCCGTATTCTACGAGGTGGCATTAGATTCCACAAAGTTCAAAACCCGTCGAGAATCTCACAACATGGATGTGTTAAAACACACCGCTTCAATCAAGAAACGCTCAAACAATTTCTCAAGCAATAAGTGCTTCACTTAATCAAACAAAGAATCAACATAGTACAACTAGGTACCCAACACACATAACCCGACACAAGTTGACAGTCTAAATTTTCTATGTACACTTTCGGCCAACCGAATCAAGCTCACGATACCAACAATGTAACGACCGCTTTAGACCGCTACCGAGCTCAATATACCGAGCTCGAGTTACGAGCTCAACACACCGAGCTCAACTAAACTCAGTATGAGATGTGTTTTAAAACGAAACTCTTGTGCCTTTTAAAAAGTACGGTCTATTTTTTTTTTTATAAAACCAGCTCGTGCACATCAGAGTAATTACAGCTTTTCGAAACATGGTGCAACTAAGACACAAGACTTAAATTCTAATAAAACATACATGCATAACATACATATATATATCACTCGAAATATTAATGTATACAAAATACAGAGTAGTAAATGTACAAAGAAAATACACCTAAGGTATGACGACTTCAAAAGAGCAATCATACCCTGGGGGTACTTCCGGCAGACTCTACGCAGGGCCGCTCCAAAAGTAAAACCACCAGTCTACCCTGAAACGACAAAACAATACTGCCCAACTGGTCATGACCTCTGAACACAAAAGAAAAACGAGGTACAGTCATCAGAAAAACAAACATCCAACAAACATAAACAATCACGACAAGTAGAGGTCGTCACTCGGGTCCTCGTCGAGCTCCTCCTCGGCATCATCTGGCTGTCCGAGTTCCTGCACCCTCGACATCGCTCGGGTAACCGGGCTCATGGATTGAAGGCACCACGGGAAAGGGTCAACTTCTCAACAATACAAGATAAGCACGGCATAAAGAAATAAGCAACACAATAATGTATCTCAATCACCACACGTGGCTCGACCATCTCACTCTAGACTCGACTCGACTCTTATTCCGGAATATCACAAGAGTCCATCCCCAACCGACGTAATAGGTAGCGGCAGTCCAACCCCAACCGATACCATGCATTAATCAGCAGTCCATCCCCAAACTGATAATGCTACAACGCCTAGCCAATCCACCATAAACAAAAGGGACCTAGCACCTCGATTATCCGGGTCCTGGCTCAAAACGTGATACGACTCACTGGCTTCTCGCTCGATGATTAGCTCGCCGCATGTCAAAGAGTAACACAAACTTACTTGATCACATATCAAATAAAGAGAGCATGCTTAACATGAAGAAAACCCAATTTAATCATTTAAGCAATAAAACATTCTCGCATGAAGACACGCCAATTCAAAGAATCACAATTCACAACATATATTCAATCACATATTAAATACATGCAAAAACCCAATCATATCACAACATTTCAAGCTCGTCACCAATCAAGGAATCCATACATAATAACATATAAAATAAAGTCTTAATAATGTTTAAGAGTTGCCCTTACCGAACTCCAAGCTAAAGCTGCTCGACAACGACCTCGACACGGCTGTCTTCAAACGAGCTCGACAACGACTTCTCTTACTCGATCTCGACACGGCTGTCTTCAACGAGCTCGACAACGACTTCGACACGTACCGTTCTCGATCTGGATTCCGCTGCTTCCACGTCCTTGGATTCGCTCTCCCGTACACCTCGATTCGGGAATCACACGATCTCGGGAATCAGACTTCCTAAAACAAGCACAACTCAGCTCGATCTATGGGTTCTAATAACACTAGCTCTCATCCCAAACTTAACCACAACCCAGAAAATATTAAAACTCAAGAACTGAAATATATTTTTCCTCTAACACAAAGTTAGGGTTTTCGATCAAAAGTTCATGAAAAAGGCTATCTGATGCTACAACAGATAGATCGACAACAACAACAACCAGAAGCAACAAACGACAACTAAAACAAGAAATCGAAACAAATCAAAAGGAAGGGTTTTTGGGCATTGCCGATTGCAGAAAAACAGATGAAGAAATTTGTTTTTCAAGCTCAAATAATCGGTTAGAAAGATAGGTAATATCGTGAAGAAGAAAACCCATCAATTTGACATGATTTGGAAGCATAAAACTAGCTAAAAATGGAAGGAAGAAGTAGCGCTAAACAGTAACACGAAGGAAGAGAAAAATCTGTTTTTCCTTACCTCAGATGATGGTCGAGCAGGCGAGATATAGGTCGAGAAGATGATGAGGAACAAGATTGATGAAGAAAGTTTGTGCAGAATCTCGATGGAACTCAAGGTTTAAATCGATGGAAGTTACGGAGAGAGAAGGAGCTTCAGAGAAGAAAGGAAGAAGAAAGAAGAAAAGAAATGAGTATCCGAGGGAACCGATCGTGGTATACAGCTGGTGAGGGAAGGGGTATTATCGTAACTCCAGCTATGAGATGCCAATCCCATCAGTCAATCTACTCATCTAATCGCTCCTCTCATAATTACCCCCTACTCTATCGGTCAAAGAGCTAGACATTACGATTTAGAACGGCAAGCCGACAATATAATTATTACAAACAATATAATAATATATTTGAATAACGCTCGAAAGAATACGAGTTATCATCATCTCGACACGATGTCGACCAAGGGTGCTCGTGCAAGCGTCGCAAAGGCTCTAACACGAGTTCGTGCACGCGACCTCCTCGATTCGACATGCGACCTCCTCGGCTCGATGACGCGACTTCATCAACTCGACACCGAGCCTCCTCGGCTCGGCTGACTAGTACACGCCGGTCTCCTGTTTCGGCAAATGACCTCAAACTGACGCGATCTTGGCGCGGGATCTCGACACAAGGTGCAGTGCGAGGTCTCGACACGAGATCTCGACGCGAGGTCTCGATCCGACGTCCTAATACGAGGTCGATCTCGTCCTCAGGTGTTACAATCTCTCCCTCTAAAAAAAATTTCGTCCTCGAAATTGCAAATAAGATTCTTACCTCGGAAAAGTTCAGGGTACTGAGTCTTCATCTTCTCCTCCAGCTCCCAAGTCGCATCTCCCGTCTTCTGATCCCACACAACTTTGACAAGTTGAATCTCTTTGTTCTGCAACTGTTTGGCTTTCCGATCAACGATCCTTGCTGGTGATGCTTCGAAGGATAAGTCGTCCTTTAGTTGTATCACATCCGGTTCGATGACATGAGAGGGGTCGGAAATATACTTCCGCAATTGTGAGACGTGGAAGACGTCGTGAATGTTCGACAAGAATGGTGGCAGGGCAATCTGATATGCCACTGGACCGACACGACGAAGAATTAGGTAACGTCCAATGAATTTAGGGGTACGTTTCTTGCATTTGTTCGCTCGACCAACTCAGGTGGTGGGGGTGACTCTAAGAAATACATGTTCTCCTTCCTCGAACTCGAGTGGTCGACGTCGTTGGTCTGCATAACTCTTCTGTCGACTTTGAGACGTTCGCATCCTATCTCTGATCAAACGGATCTTCTCGGTAGTCTGCTGGATCATATGCGGTCCCCTCTGACGAGCTTTCGCCGATCCTGGTACCAACAAAGAGGCGTCGACATTTCCGTCCTGCATAAAGGCTTTCAAAAGGTGCCATTCCAATACTCGCATGGAAGTCAAGTATTGTGTAGGTGAACTCCACCAATGGTAAGACGTCGTCCCAACTTCCTCGGTGATCTAACGCAAGTTCGCAACAAATCTTCAAGTGATTGGATCGTTCTCTCGATCGACCGTCGATCGAGGATGATATGCCGAGCTAAGCCTGAGCTCGGTTCCCATCGCTCCTTGCAATTCCCTCCAAAAATGAGACGTGAACTTCGGATCTCGGTCCGACACGATTGAAGAGGGTATACCATGAAGTCGCACTATCTCCGCGATGTAGATCTCGGTCAGCTTTTCCACGTTGTATGTCGACCTCACTGGTAAGAAATGAGCAGATTTGGTCAATCGGTCGACGATCACCCAAATCGAATCATTCTTCTTCTGCATCTTCGGCAAACCTACAACGAAGTCCATGGAAATACTATCCCATTTCCATACTGGTACGTCAAGCGATTGTAGCATTCCCGCAGGTCGTTGGTGCTCCACCTTCGCTTTCTGACACGTTAAACACGGTTACGTGCTCGACCACTTGCTTCTTCATTCGGACCACCAAAAATGCTTCTTCAAGTCTTGATACATCTTCGTGAACTCCTGGATGAATACTAAAGTTGCTCTTATGCGCCGTCGAGTATCAACTTTCTCGGCTCGGATCGTTAGCACGCATACTCGGCCATTGCATCTCAAGATGTCGTCAGATTCGACTTGGAATTCTGTCACCTTCCCTTGCGCTATCAATGAACCTTCTCTTGCGAGCTCGTCATGAACTTGCTGGTCTCGGATCTCGTCCAACAATCTGTTAGAAATGGTAAGCATACCAAATCTCGGCTTCCCCGGCGAAACCGACACTCAACTTCAAGTCTCGAACTTCTCGAGCATCTCCAACTCCTTGATCATCATTGCCGAGGTTAAACGCTCTTCTGCTCAATACATCCGCTACTACGTTAGCCTTCTGGGATGGTATTCCAACGTAAAGTCGTAGTCCTTGAGAAATTTTGTCCATCTTCGGCGCATGTTGAGCTCTTTCTGGTCGAACAATGTACTTCAAGCTCTTGTGATCGTTGAAAGCGAAGAAGTGCTCCCATAAAGGTAGTGCCTCCATATCTTCAACGCCAAAAACTCATCGCCGGCTCAAGTCGTGAGTAGGGTAGTTCTCTCGTGAATCTTAAGCCGTCTTGAAGCATACGCGACCACCTTCCGATGTTGCATCGACGCATCCCAATCCTGGTGTGACGCATCACAATACACCTCGTAAGGCTCTTCGGGTTGAGGCAAAATCAACCTGGTATTTGTCGTCAAAAGCTCCTTGATCTTTGAAAAGCGGCTTCACACTCCTCCGTCCAGGCAAAAGGTTGATCCTTCCTCGTCGATCGTGTAAGAGGCGCCACAATCTTCGAGAAACCTTCAATGAATCTTGATAATATCACGCTAAGCCGACCAAAACTCTGATCTCGGTAACAGTCTCATTGTTCCCACGCTAACACCGCCTCAATCTTAGTTGGATCCACAATTTATCCCTTCTTTGGAAATCACGTGACCTAGAAAATTCACCTCTTCGAGCCAAAATTCACACTTCGACAGGTTGGCATAGAGTTGCTTATCTCGTAATATCTGCAGTACTCGACATAAGTGTTCTGCGTGCTCTTCTCGGTTCCTCGAGTAGATCAGTATGTCGTCGATGAACACTACAACAAACTGATCCAAGAACGAATGGAAAATCCTGTTCATGTAGTCCATAAACACAGCTGGCGCATTCGTCACTCCAAACGGCATCACCAAGTACTCGTAGTGACCGTATCTAGTCCCCGGGAAGCTGTTTTGGGAACATCTTCCTCCTTCACGCGAATCGATGGTAGCCCGACTTCAAGTCTATCTTGGAAAGATCGCCGCTCCACGAAGTTGATCCATCAAGTCGCCAATACGAGGTAACGGATAGCGGTTCTTCACGGTAACCTTGTTGAGCTCGCGATAGTCCACGCACGCAGTCTTGATCGTCCATCCTTCTTCTTAACCAACAACACCGAGCTCCCCACGGTGACACGCTTCGGTCGTATGAATTGCTTTGACTCAAGTGTTCGATCTGGGACTTGACTCTTTCATCTCGGCGGGAGACATCTGTATGGTGCTTTGAAATCGGTCCTGTCCCTGGAATCGGTCGATGGAGAACTCAACCTCTCGTGACCGGGTGGTAACCCTGGCACGCCTTCTGAAAACGCCCTCAAAGTCACACACACCACCGTACATTCTTCACGTCGATCCGATGGAAAACTTCCGAACTAGCCAGGATACATGTATTCCCTAGTTCCTTCTTTCAAAGAAACTCCGATCGCTCAGCAGAAAGATAATTGGAGACTCCGAGTCCTGGAAAATTACAGTTTACGGGCACGGTCAAGAGGACATGGAGGTGTGACAACCAATCCATCCCGAGGATGACATCTAAGCCCTTAAGAGGCAAACAAACCAAATTGACCACAAACTTTCTACTGAATAACCACTACACAATTAAGACATGCAGTGTTTGTGACTAAGGTTTTAGCATTTGGGGTTGTAACTACCAATTTGAGCAGTAGCGATCACAATCGATTCAAATGGTTCACACAATCGAAGAAATAAAGGAATGGGTTGCACGAATCAAAGAGAACGGATAAGGATTTACCCTCGATCTCACATTCACCTTGAATAAGATCTTCACTCGTTCGCTTCCTCGCCACTCATGCGAAAACTACGCCTTTAGCCACTGACGCTTCCCTTTGGCCTTTGCGCAAGCATAGTCGGTTCACTTTAGGTGTAGGACAATCCTTGGCAAAATGCCCTGGCTTCTTGCGGTTGAAACACACCTCCTCCTTCCGAGTACGATTATTGGGCGTAATGTCCCGTCTTTCCACAACGGAAACAAGTCACCTCGACACGGTCATCCCTCCGCTTCTGCACTGGGTCATCGGACGATATTGTCCCCTCGTTGTCGTTCCCTCGAGGTCGGTGTAAGGCTTCTTCCGCAGTTGTTTCCCTTCGTGTAAACCTGCCCCGCACTCTGGGGTCTCACCGGTCCGCCTACAACAGTCTTCTTCTTGTGGCTTCTTACTCCTTCTACCTCGACACATCGATCAATCAGCTCTTGGAGGTTTCGAATCCTCAACGACACCACTGACTTCTGAATGTCGAATTTCAATCCCCGTTGGAATCTCTCACTCAACCATCTTTGGTCAGCTCGATCACGAAATGGACTGAAATACCTCGCAAGCGACTCGAACTTGGCTGCATACTCGGACACTGTCGAGCTGCCTTGCTGCAATTGAAGAAACTCCTGCTCCTTCTCGGCTCGTGCAGTATCTGGGAAGTACTTGTCCAAGAACCTTTCACGGAAAAGCTCCCAGGTCATCTCGCGACGTTCTGCTATAAATGTTTGCTTCACTCCTCTCCACCAATACTCTGCATCTCCTAGCAGTAAGTAGGTAGCGTAGTCGACCTTCACGTTGTCCGGGCAATGAAGTGCCTCGAAGATCTTCTCGATCTCTTGCATCCAAAGATCAGCTTTATCTGGATTTGGCTCACCATAGAACTTCGGTGGATCATGCTTCCTAAAGTCTGCCAATCCTCTCGCTTCAGCATTTCGCTCTGCTCGTTGCTGTTGCTGTAAGTTCTGCTGAGTTAACGCTGCCGTCTGTTGAGCCATCGCGTTAGCCTGTTGAGTTGCAGCAGCTGATTGCTGAGCCATGGCTGCCGCCATCTCGGTCATAGCTTGAATTGCTCGTTCCATGTCGACGTTCTCGGTTGCAGCTGTCGTATTCCTACGAGGTGGCATTAGATTCCACAAAGTTCAAAACCCTGTCAGAATCTCACAACAAGGATGTGTTAAAACACACTGCTTCAATCAAGAAACAGTTCAAACAATTTCTCAAGCAATAAGTGCTTCACTTAATCAAACAGCAATCAACATATTACAACTAGGTACCCAACACACATAACCCGACACAGTGACGGTCAAATTCCTATGCGGCTCGGTCGAACCGAATCAAGCCTGATACCAACAATGTAACGACCGTTTAGGACCGCTCACCGAGCTCAATATACCGAGCTCGAGATTGCGAGCTCAACACACCGAGCTCAACTAAACTCGTATGAGATGTGTTTTAAGCGAAACTCTTGTGCCTTTTAAAAAGTACGGTCTATTTTTTTTATAAAACCAGCTCGTGCACATCGAGTAATTCTGACTTTTGAAACATGGTGCAACTAAGACACAAGACTTAAATTCTAATAAAACATACATGCATAACATACATATATATATCACTCGAAATATTAATGTATACAAAATACAGAGTAGTAAATGTACAAAGAAAATACACCTAAGGTATGACGACTTCAAAAGAGCAATCATACCCTGGGGTACTTCCAGAACTCCACGCAGGGCTGCTCCAAAAGTAAAACCACCAGTCTACCCTGAAACGACAAAACAATACTGCCCAACTGGTCATGACCTCTGAACACAAAAGAAAAACGAGGTACAGTCATCAGAAAAACAAACATCCAACAAACATAAACAATCACGACAAGTAGAGGTCGTCACTCGGGTCCTCGTCGAGCTCCTCCTCGGCATCATCTGCTGTCGAGTTCCCTGCACCCTCGACATCGCCTGGGTAACCGTCATGGATTGAAGGCACCACGGGAAAGGGTCAACTTCTCAACAATACAAGATAAGCACGGCATAAAGAAATAAGCAACACAATAATGTATCTCAATCACCACACGTGACTCGACCATCTCACTCTAGACTCGACTCGACTCTTATTCCGGAATATCGTCAGCAGGTCCATCCCCAAACTGACGTAATAGGTAAGCGGCAGGTCCAACCCCAAACCGATACCATGCATTAATCAGCAGGTCCATCCCCAAACTGATAATGCTACAACGCCTAGCCAATCCACCATAAACAAAAGGGGACCTAGCACCCTCAGTTATCTGGGTCCGGCTCAAAAACGTCGTACGACTCCCTAGCTCTCTCACTCGATGATTAGCTCGCCGCATGTCAAAGAGTAACACAAACTTACTTGATCACATATCAAATAAAGAGAGCATGCTTAACATGAAGAAAACCCAATTTAATCATTTAAGCAATAAAACATTCTGCATGAAGACACGCAATTCAACAGCAATTCACAATTCACAACATATATTCAATCACATATTAAATACATGCAAAAACCCAATCATATCACAACATTTCAAGCTCGTCACCAATCAAGGAATCCATACATAATAACATATAAAATAAAGTCTTAATAATGTCTAAGAGTTGCCCTTACCGAACTCCAAGCTAAAGCTGCTCGACAACGACCTCGACATGGCTGTCTTCAAACGAGCTCGACAACGACTTCTCTTACTCGATCTCGACACGGCTGTCTTCAACGAGCTCGACAACGACTTCGACACGTACAGTTCTCGATCTGGATTCCGCTGCTTCCACGTCCTTGGATTCGCTTTCCCGTACACCTCGATTCGGAAATCACACGATCTCGGGAATCAGACTTCCTAAAACAAGCACAACTCAGTTCGATCTATGGGTTCTAATAACACTAGCTCTCATCCCAAACTTAACCACAACCCAGAAAATATTAAAACTCAAGAACTGAAATATATTTTTCCTCTAACACAAAGTTAGGGTTTTCGATCAAAAGTTCATGAAAAAGGCTATCTGATGCTACAACAGATAGATCGACAACAACAACAACCAGAAGCAACAAACGACAACTAAAACAAGAAATCGAAACAAATCAAAAGGAAGGGTTTTTGGGCATTGCGATTGCGAGAAAAAGCAGAGGAAGAAATTTGTTTTTCAAGCTCAAATAATCGGTTAGAAAGATAGGTAATATCGTGAAGAAGAAAACCCATCAATTTGACATGATTTGGAAGCATAAAACTAGCTAAAAATGGAAGGAAGAAGTAGCGCTAAACAGTAACACGAAGGAAGAGAAAAATCTGTTTTTCCTTACCTCAGATGATGGTCGAGCAGGCGAGATATAGGTCAAGAAGATGATGAGGAACAAGATTGATGAAGAAAGTTTGTGCAGAATCTCGATGGAACTCAAGGTTTCGTCGATGGAAGTTACGGAGAGAAAGAAGGAAACTTCGGAGAAGAAAGGAAGAAGAAAGAAGAAAAGAGAAATGAGTATCTGAGGGAACCGATCGTGGTATACAGCTGTTGAGGGAAGGGGCATTATCGTAACTCCAGCTATGAGATGCCAATCCCATCAGTCAATCTACCCATCTAATCGCTCCTCTCTCATAATTACCCCCTACTCTATCGGTCAAAGATCTAGACACAGCGACGAGAACGGCAAGCCGACAATATAATTATTACAAACAATATAATAATAACGCTGAATAACGTTCGAAAGAATACGAGTTATCATCATCTCGACACGATGTCGACCAAGGGTGCTCGTGCAAGCGCACAAGGCTCTAACACGAGTTCGTGCACGCGGCCTCCTCAGTTCGACATGCGACCTCCTCATTTCGATGCAGCGACTTCATCAACTTCGACACGGACCTCCTCATTTCGTGACTAGTGCACGCGGTCTCCTCAACTCGGCAAATGACCTCGGCACGCGATCTTGGCACGGGATCTCGACACAAGGTCTGGTACGAGGTCTCGACACGAGATCTCGACGCGAGGTCTCGATCCGACGTCCTAATACGAGGTCGATCTCGTCCTCAGGTGTTACAGATCTAGACCTGGGTCTAGAATCAGAAATTGTTTCAGAGACTAAAGGGGTTTTAGTCTTAGAAGGTTTAGATCTAGGAATTGCTTCAGAGACTAAAGGTTTTTTAGTCTTAGAAGGTTTGAGTTTTTGCACAGATCTGTTATATCTGGGATCATGCATATTCTTAGACTTTCTAAGAAGTTGCAGATTCTTTTTGAAAACGGCTCTAGCCATTTCGAGATTGTTTTATGGAAAATTGTAAATTTGATTATTGGAAAATTGATCTTCAACAGAAGAGATATAAGATTGATTATCGGAATAATCAGATAATTGGGATGAGAAGGATTGCTTATCAGAAAATTGGGAGGATAAGGATTGAAAAGATTGATAAGACTGATAAGACATATCAGAATAAACAAAAAAATTGTCGTAAGACATGATTGACAAAAGAAAACAAGATATACGGCAGAAAACAAAGATAAAGATAGAATACGAGAGGCAAGATTTATTAAAAGCAAAGATAAATCACAAATAGCACACAATCTTAACAAGCCTTCCTCACCCGTAAGTATCATCACCATCACCTGGTTCGTTAGGGATAAAAGGCATTAAGAATGAATAAACAACAGTTACATTCTAATTCACTTAACTATGTTTAACCGGGTATATTTGTACAAGATCAAAGCAAAGATAGTTACCAGAAATATTATCCATTAATAACAAATGTAAAAAGAATTCAATCAAGGTAAATGATATTATAACTGTATCTGTAAAGTATATGCTTATGATAATTTCATGAAAACTAAGGCTAATAGAATACTTTCAGATTAACAAGGATTATGAAGATACTAGTTCTTACCATTTTCACAGATTAAAGAATTCAGATCAAGGATTTATTCAGATCATATTTTAGAAAAACTAAAGATGGTTAAAAAACATTTTAGAACTGTTAGAGGAACGTACTCATGCGTACTACTAGACTTACTGCCCTATCCGTCGGGATCTTACTGCCTTTTCTGCCTCTTTCCTGTTCAGTCTGACAGAACTTTGTGAGAACTTACTCATTAGTTCTTTTTAGCTAAAATAAGTAATTTCATAACTATTCTTCCGGACTTCAAAAGTTTATAAAAATTCATTTTCCAGATTCGTATGACTAAGCCAATTTTCGTTCTTGAAGAAGTTTGTTTTATAAACTTGAAGTCTGAATAGAAAAATGACTTCAGGATATTACAACAATAATAAGTATATAAACATCAGACATATCTTTTAAAACTTGTAAGCAATTTTCTATAGTCTTACTGCCCTATCCATCGGGTCTTGCAGCCTTCCTTTTGCTTAGGGATTAAAAGCTATGTTGATCTTTATATCTTAAGCCATAAAGTGTAATATTCTGAATTTTCGTAAACAGATTTAAGATGTTTAACCAAAGCCTTTTCATTACTTTGAAAATAAGTTTAACAAAATTGAAAAAAATTTACTAAGCCAATTTTGATAAAGTTTTCCAGAAGAATATAAATGAATACTACAGATTCTTCATAATAATACTATTCTAGTTTGATTGAAATAGTACAAGCATAACCAGACATATCCAGAAAGGTAGTTCATATACCCTAAATAAAGATTCCATCAGAACAAAGTTCAGTTTAGAACAATAAATAGCAACATCCGCCAGATCTGAGAACGTTAGTATGATTAACCATATTCAGTAGTTCAGAGAGGTAACTCAGGCATTCAAACTTAATAACACATTCCTACTTCCCCATCACGCTTCCATTTACACATTTTAGAGAAAGTCTAGAGTGAGAGGCTCTGAGTGAGTTCTCCCCTTCCCTTCTCCCTTCTATGTTTCAATTTTGTAATCTTTAAACTTTAATAAAGATTTCAATTTTCAATTCAGTTTTTACTTGTTCATAACCGCCTTCGTTTAACCATCTAGCTCTTAGTTCTGCTTCCGACCCCCTCTTAGGAAGTAGGACTGAGACGAACTCAGCATAACATGAAGAACTGGGACTTAACCCAGAAATAAAGAAAATAAAAAGATAGAAAGTAAAAACGAAGAACAAAAAACTAAAACATGCAAATGTAAATGCAGATCAGAGTAAACCACCTGCCATGAAGGCGGTTATGAACAAGTAAAGAAATTGAAAATTAAAACGTATTGAAAGATTGAAGTTACAGAAATTAAAACATAAGAGGGAGAGGAGGGAGGAACTCACGCAGAGCTTCTCTCGCTAGTATCTCACTCTAGAAT
Organism: Calophaca sinica; assembly: GCA_037113605.1. NCBI lineage: Eukaryota > Viridiplantae > Streptophyta > Magnoliopsida > Fabales > Fabaceae > Calophaca > Calophaca sinica. The sequence goes on along the minus strand of CM073733.1, from coordinate 41,058,174 downwards.
TGGAGAAATGGGAAAATAAAAGCGTGCGTAACAATGAAGCCTACGCACTGCTTTTATAGAAAAATGAAAAATTACTATTTGAATATTTCCGGTTTCAGACCTGAACTATTACGAGCCAATTGCTACAGTGAAAGTTGCAATAATGCCAAATAGTAAAATTGAGAATAATTGATGTCTTCAGACCGAATAATTGAGTGCAAGACAGTCTGTCGAAAGACAGCGGGAAATGCGGAGGATTGCAGAAAGGAATCCTAAGGTTCCATTCTGTTCATGAAATTATGGAGTTAGACGTCATCAAGATCAACTTCATCATCTGAGTCTTCTCCAAAGCCTTCTTGAGTCTTGATATCTTCAAATATTGAAGAATAAGTGTTTGGAAAGGGCATCGTCATTTCTGTAGGGAAACAATTGTTGAAAGCCCATAATTTGTAAATAGGAGTTTCTCCTATCATCTTGAGATTGGTCCATCCTGTTGGTGGAAGGAATTCTTTTCTGATTAGCTCATGTCTTAACTAGAAGGAATTGATAAACACCCTGTTTTGAACCGGCCAATTGATATAAGGATTAAAGATAGCAGTACTGGCTATAAAATGATGATTAGCTGGAATTGGATATCGCCTGTTACTGGTTGGAAGAGATGACTTAATATTGAAAGTAACTCTCCCTACTCTTTAAATGATTGCTGCATCAAGCCGATATAATTTTTGTGGACCAAAAACTAAATTAGATGAGTCATTAGTCCAAAATTGATCTAACATACCCAGATCTAACCAAGTCCAGATAGTATAGTCTTTTCCTAAATATTGAATTGATGAATAAAAAGGAAGACTAATCCGAGCTTTTAAAATCCCAGTGAAAGAATGTTGAATGTCTTCACCGTCTTATGGGTGATTGGAAGGAAGATTGATATGATCCATAGGTTGGCACACACGAATACCTTGAGCTTGGATGTTGCCTTCAGAAATCTCCCAGAGGCAATTTTGAGCCTGAATAAAATCTTGAAAGATAGAGTCTTGAAGTTTCTTTTGGATTAAGAAATTAATTTCATAATCCACATAATTGGTTAATTGTTTGATCCCTAAAGAAGTTTGTAAAATGCATCTTTTCTTTAGGTCGTCAAAATTGGTTGCATAATTTTTGGGTAAACACTCAATCTCTCTGGACAGTGTTTGATTGATGACTTTAAGTGTTTGAATTCTCTCAGAACTCTCACGCTCATCCTTTCTTTTAAAATTGGTCATATTTTCCTCAAGAATATCTAAGACCTTATCCTTGAGTTTGAGATTTTGAAAATCCTTTTGAAATTGTGGATCTGTAAAACATTTGGATCCAGTATTTTTCTTCTTGAAATAATTGTTTATTTTTGAAAAATAAACCGCAAGTGAATTCATACAATTGAGTTTATCTTTCATGTCGTAGGATAACCATAAATTATCCATGAGACATTGATGGGTTTTGTCAAGATTGATACCTGGCAGGGAATTGAATCTCCTTTCAGGGAAGATAGAAAGTTGAAAATGATCAAACTTCATTGTTGAATTGTAATCCTGCAAAATAGAAGTTGAATCCTCTTCTGCTGGGTTAGTATAATTGATAGGATTGATCTCAAGATTTGAAATAATAGGAATTTTTAAAAATTTGAAAATAATGGATTGACCCTAGTGTTGGGTGATAATCCCTTCATCAGTAGTTTGATAAGGAAAAAGTAATTTGATGAATGGGGTTCCCAAAATTACTTTATTTCCTAGATTCTTAACAGTAAAAAAGAGGTACTAATTCTGAAATCCTGGTTTTTAATTGTAGCAGAAGAAATTTTGAAATTAATTTGAAGCTCAGAACCGTTAGCAGTGCTAAGACGATCTGAAGCCTCTTCAAAATATTTTGAGGGAATTAAATCTTGTAAAATGCAGTTTGAATCAGCTCCAGTGTCAAAGAGAACTGAAGTATTGAGAATGAAATCCTTAATAATAATTGTAATATTAATATAGAATTTTTGAGAAAAATTGATGGGACCTAAGAATTCAAAATCAGGAGAATTCTTATTTTCTGAAGCAGAAACTTTAGAGTTCTGATCCTTGTTAGATTGAGAATCCAATTGTAATCGATGTTCATGAGGAACCTGCTTTAAATCATAAATCTCAGATTTAAGCAAATTGATATCAGATTGAAGTTCATGAATGGTGACAAGTTTAGTACCAGATTTTTCAAGACGTTTGAAGGTTTCTTTGAGATTGAACTTATTAGTAACCAAAGGATTTTTGGGAGGTTTGGTTACTAAGGTTAATTTAAGCTTTTCTAAGTATCTAGTTTTTTCCTGAGGGTCAGGAATAGCGTTGATAGCTTCGAAAAGCAGATCTTGTTCTTTGGTGAGAACATTGATAGACGATTCAGATAAATTATCATTTTGAACTTGATTGAGATTCTCCAGAGAGGATTGGTCAGAAGAATCATTATAAGATTCTTCTTCTTGGGAAGATTCAATTAACAAATTGTTAATTTTGTCTTCTATGTCTTGATTGAGGTTAAGAGCTCTGATCGTTTGTCCTAACCTATAATATTTACTGATGTGGCCAGGTTTACCACATTTGAAGCAGACAATTTTGTTTTTTGGTTGAGGAGTTTCCTTCTCCTGGAATTGGGTTCTGAGCTCAGGTTTAGGTTTCCTAAAGCGTCTGTTCTTGTAAAATTGAGGTTTAGGAGGATCATAAAGGTGTTTGGGTTTAGAGCTGGGCTTCTTAGCACAAGATAAACCAAATTGTTCGCAGAAAGTTCTTAAGTCTCTGCGAGTTTGGGCTTTCTCTTTAGCCAATTGCCTTTGGATTTTGTCATCTTGACAAATTTTGAGAGCTACCTTTTGGATCATATCAATAAGCTGTCTGTAGCTTAATTGATCATAAGATATAGGAGAATTGGGATTTTGGCTTCTAAGTTTTTCTTTAACTTTGTCACCAAGGGATTTGGGAAGACCAACTAAAAGCTTTTCTTTCCAGAAAGCCTGTTGACTGTCTTCTCTGGTATAAACCCTAGTTAGGAAGGTATCTTTGTACCACCTAAAATCTCCTAAGGTTTTACATCTAAGATTGGATAATAACTCAGCAGATCTATCCTTAATAGCAGAAGGATCTCCTATGAAATGTTGAGCTATAGTAAAAATTAAAGTGTTGACAGCATCTGGGATATTGGCACCATTTTCAGTAATTGGAGTACCATCAGGATTAGTCTTAATGGCACTAAGGATTGAAAGTCTAATATTATCAGTGAGATAATTATCCCACTAACCTTTGAGTTGGCCATAGAAACCTGCAACTAGGATTTCGTCTATCATAGACTCAAGAAAGTCATTAGAAGTTTCATAGGCAGTGGCTACCATGGTCATATTTTGAAGAATCTTGGTGATGCCATACTCATTCTCACCATCTATGTTATATTCATAGACGTTGTTGGCACTAAAGCTTTTGAAATTGGAAGTGGAATTCTTTTCTTCTAAGAGAAGATCAGGGGCCGTGGCTCTAGGATAGTAGAGTTTGGTTGGCTTTTTCCAATTGATGTTAGGGTTAGTAACAACTGGATTGATATCGAAATTATCAGAACTGGAATTTTTAGAGTAGTCAGAGGAAGGTTGTCCTACCATGTTGACAGCTCTATTGGAAGAATTGACAGAAGGTGGAGTCTTGGGTGATTCATGAATAACCATTTTTTGGAGCTCCAGTTGTCTGTTAATTTTGGCAAGAAATTCATTGTGAACTTCTTCAACTTCCTTTTTGATCTGGTTTTTGGGATTAGAAAGTTGTAAAGCCTTTTTAAGGTTCTTTGAAATCCTATATGGATTAAACAAAGGTTTCTCGAATTGAGAAGAGGATTGAGGATCACTAGACTTAGAGTTACTAAGGGGAATTTTTTCTTTACCTCTGTTATCTCCTAAGGCTTGAAGATACCTATTGGTATAATTGGATTGTTCCATAAGATCCTTGATATCTTTGGCTGAAATGGGTCCTTCTTCAGTTCTGGATTTCACAGACTTAGCATATATATATATATATATATATATATATATATATATATATATATGAAAAAGAAGAGATTTGGTGGCCTCGGGAAGCCAAAGCATCCGCGAGAAGCCATCTAAAGAATGAAAAATGTTAATTGAACACAAAATCGTATGGACACCGTATGTTCATACGATACAGACATGTACGGACCGTACGGAATTTGTACATACTTTTTTTTGTTTTTTGATTTTTGTAATTGGTTAACACAAATTTGGTATTAACCAAATAATGAATAGCATTAACCATATTTGAACTTGATTAACCAGATAAAAAAAAGTTTCAGGATTTGACATTAACCAGATAATGAATAACATTAACCAGATAAGTGAACTTGATTAACCAGATAAGAAAATGAGATGTCCAAAAGTTTCAGGATTTGACATTAACCAAATAATGAATAGCATTAACCAGATAGTAAACGTGATTAATCAGATAAAAAAAATTTGTAATACTTTTTTGTAAATTTTTTTTTTAATTTTTTTTGAAAGGGGGGGGCGGGGGTTCGTACATGTACGGGCACGTGGTCCGTACAGTACGGACTGGTGTCGCGTATTTGGTGTCGCTCGCGTGTGTTCAAATAACGCGACCCTAAACAAACAAGGCTGATTATATATTACAAAATGAATAAAATATTATTTGAAAACATTGACAACTGTGAACCAAAGAAAATAGTAGAAGAAAGAATTGGAAAAAAGAAGAAAAAGAAGCTTTCCCAAAGAAAATAGCTCCTTCAGGCAAAAAGAAGCGTCCTTTGTACGCAGAGAAATAAAACTCAGAGAAAAACAAATAAAAACACACACAGCGAAAGACAAATATGGTTCGTTCGTGTTTGTGAGAGAAGAGGTCGTTGCGTCGCCGGCAATGGAAGGTGGTGTTTGCGTCTTCCTCCGATTTTCTTCTTCTGTTTTTTTTTCATCTTCTCCTGCGATTTTCCAGATCTATGTTCTTCAGCGTGCAGTTTTTTTTCCAGATCTGGATTCTTCATCTGGGCCATGGTTGCGGTGAATCTATAGGTGCGGCAACCACAGTGAGAGGCTGCCATGGAAGCACTTCTTCCCTTCTTTTTGTCTTCCATTTTTTTGGCTGGTTCCCTTCGTTTTTAAGTTCAGCTTCTGGACCGGACGGTTAAGCTAAAACCAGCCCGGTTCTTTGGTCTCGCCGGTTCACGACGGTTCCGGGCGTGCCAACCGGTTTTTTCCCGGTTCTATAGGATTATCGGGCCATTTGATCAAACCAGACCGCTTAAGCCTCCGGGTCCCTCTCGGACCATCCGGTCTGGTCCGGGTTTAATAACATTGATTAGAACTGCAGTACCCCCTACAGATAAGATGTATCAAAAGAACAAAATGAAGTGTAGGAATCTTCTGCTAGCTAGGCATAGCAACGAGACCCAAGCCCGCAGGGACCCACCTGAACCAGCCCCGATTTTGACGGGGAAAACCCGGTTTGACTGGGTTTGAGTTCGGGTTTTCCCCACTTTACAAAGTCAGGGGCGGGGTCGGGGATGGGGATGTTGATACCCGTCCCGAACTCGTCCCGATAGTTATACAATTACCAAAATAACCTTATATACATTAGTAAAGCATCTACTGAAATGAAACCCTAGCCATTTCTCCTTTCTCACTTTCAGACTCTTTCACTGCGGCGTTCCTCTCTTCTCTGGCCCCCCTCTCTTCCGTCGCCAGCTTCCACAGACACCAACACCGGCACACCTCTCTTCCATTGGCAACCACCAAGCAACCAACCTTCTCCTCATATTTCCACCGCGCCCATCCACGAACATCCACGTTTTGTGCACATCCACGAACACCGGTACCCATCCACGAACTCCGCTGCGCCCATCCACGAATGCACGCGCCCCTCTCTTCCCTCCGTTTTGATGAGTTGGTTCACTTGTTTTGCTCCCCCCTTGATGATGTTCTTGAGCCTGGTTGAGGGAGATTAATGGAGCCGCACTCCCGTGATCTTCTATCCCTGAATCGCAGAACATGGAAGGAAGAAGGAGGATGAAGCTCGTATCTATTCTAATTTTTGGATTGGGTTTTTTGACGATTTTTGGTTATATGTTTATTGATGATTTTTGTATTGGGATTTTTGATGATTTTTGGGTATCTGTTTTCTTATGATTTTGGTATTTGTTCTAATTTTTGGGAATGGCATTTCATATAGGATTTGGGTATTTTTAGATTGTGTTTCTGTATCTGTATTATACAGATTGTGTTTCATATAGATTGTGTTTCTATATTGGGGATTTGACATTTCATATTGGATTGTGTTTCTGTATTTGTTCTAACTAATGATTTTTCTGTCAATGGAGGTTCATGGCTTTTGATTTGGGGTTTCAGTGTTGAGTTTTTTTTGTATTGTTTGATGTCAACTTTCCTCTCTTTAGAAAGGACTTGATTTTCTGGATGTTAGATGTTGGATGGTCCTAATCTGTGCAGAAATGAATGCTGTCCTCATTTTTTAAAAATCATTATTGTAACTTTTTTCAAATAAAAAGGCACTTAAATAGGTCATTACTTGCATAACCATCTTTTCAACAAATTAAAATATTTTTATAATTTTTTTTTGAATAGTTATAATAATTTGTTAAATATATTATTGTTACTGTGGGTCGTGGGCGGGGCGAGAAAACCCGACCCCGGACGGGGCCGGGGATGGGACCCCGTTTTTCACCCCCGGCGAGGATCGGGGACGGGCTCGGGTTTTTTTGAGGGAGTCGGGGGCGGGGACGGGGAAGGGGAAGGCAAAACCTACCCCGACCCGGCCCGTTGCCATGCATATCTACTCCAGAGGGTATAGTTTCTCCTGTTTAATCTTAAATATGTTTTGGATCAATCTATATAGTACCCTTTTTTCATATCATAGCCGATCTATAAATCAAGCGCAAATCATATCGAGTTAAGCCTATTAAATCTAATAAATATACCCCAAAAAAATAGCCTATTAAATTAAGAAATCATAAATCTTTTAATAACTTAAAATTAAGTACGACATCAGAAGTCACGCATTATTTAAATTCTTCCTACAAATGAATGGTCTTTTACCGGTATTTTTAGTATAGTTAAATTTTTTAAATAGATAATAAATTATTATAAAATATTATTTACGGGAGGGAGGAAAGGAACATTTTTGGAATTGATTTCATTTTATGAATAAAAGCACCAAAAAACTTGTGATGGCACATCAGCTAACAAAGTAAAGATATGCTGGATTTCCTGTGCAGACAAACAAGCATATATAATGTTGTCTTATTTTTTTTTTTGGGTACAATATATACAACAACAACATATATAATGTTGTCTTCTCTTGCCATATATAATGCCATGTGTCACACCACGTACATTTATAAGGGTGAGGCACCCGTTTCCTACAAGAAAATGTGTCGTTTGTATGTCGCTTTTATTTTCAGTGTTTGGAAATATTTGGATCAATAAATACAGGTGGCATCTAAGGTGGACCATGTAATAAATGGTTTATGGGTAGACAAGTTGATTAACGATTAGATTTTGACGGTCTATCAAATCTTATAATGCACTACACACATTAATTTTTTTTTTCTTTCTCTCTCTCTCTTTTAGTGTTATTAATTGAGTTTGTTTAAGCTTTTTAAGGATATCGTTTTTTTAAAAAAAATCATTTTTATGAGTAAAATAAAAAGCTATTCGTGTTAGCTTTTTTGGGGGGTAAGAATCATTTTTAAAAAAAATATGATTTTTATGATGGTAAACAAATACAAAATAGATTCTTGTTTTCATAAAAATCTTTAAATTGTGTTTGTTCACAAACATAAAAAATCACTTTTTTTAAAATGATTTATTTCTTGTTTGGATAAACTTACTTCTAGATGGTTGTATCCTAATAAGATAAAATCAGTTTTTTTAAAAAAGGATTTTTTGGTTGAAAATAAACACAATTCATCTTTTTCTATTCTTAAAAATTTCTAAAAAAATAATCTCTACATTATTTTAGATCAAAATCACTTTTTTTAATCTATAACAAACGACCTTTAGTTTTTTTTAATCCATAAAAAACTTTAATTAACGAATCAATTTTTTTTTTTTTGCAATTATGAAGATAGATTTCAGCATTTATTGAAAGAGATTGGGTGGAAGAAGATGTAGGTATTACTCATTTTTTTCAAGCCATCTGAACTATTGATTAAATCCGACGGTATATTATAAATAGTTTATCGATAAATCACTTGATGAAAAAGTTCCTTCTAAAAGCCACCGTGAAAACAAGCGGTGATTTGAAATTGGGATACTTGACGTGAAAACATAAATAAAGAAGAAAATTTGGAAAATAAATTGCGTGTGTTGATGTAGGGGTGAACGTGGCCTATCTTGCTTTGCACAGATGCTGTGACTGGTGCGATATGGGGATCAATCAATTCTAAAAGAATCTAATAAAAAAAAGAATCAATTCTAAAAGAAAGAATGTGGTCCATCCAATCCATTACAAGACTTTGAAGCTAATTTTTTATGTTAATAAAGTCTCGAACCTTCCATCCCTTGTGACTCATTGCAAATCCACCCAAAAAATCTGTATACTTGTCATAATATATAGCTTAAATTATGTACGTTTCTTGTCATTAGAATAGGTATAATTTTATGATATTGTTGAATATTTTATTTGAGAAAATTAATTTTAATTACATAATTCTAGAGATATATTATAAGTTAAATATATTGTAAGCTTAAATTAATTTTTAATTGTAATTACATAATTTTAGAGATATTAATTTCATGATGTTCCGGACTAGGCCAAAGTCCATTCCAAACTGGGCCTATTAGATTGGCCCACATAGGCATGACAACGGGTCGGGTCGGGAGTGCGTTTTGCCTCTCCCGTTCCCTTATCCATTTTCAACGGGTTCAAATTTTGCCTTTTCCATCCCCTCCCCGATAGGGTCGGGTTTTCCCGCGCGCCCCCGACTCCGCTCCATATATGTAGAAAAATTGAAAAATTATATTTATGATAATTAACAAAATAAAATCATAATAATCATACAATGATAAAATAAAATAAATAACATCAAAATAAAATTTTCTATTGAAAAGAGATTAAACTAAAAATAAACAAAATATATTAAACAAAATGAATGAGTATACATGCATAAAACAAAATAAAAATTAACAATTTATATTTAGTCGATCGGATTCGGTTCTGGGGTGGGTCGGGTATTGACATCCCCAACCCCACTCCCGGTTAAAGCAGTTTTTTCCATCAAAATCGGGTCGGGATTGGGTGGGTACCCGCTAGTTCGGGTTCTGTTGCCATGCTTAGGCCCACACCAGAATTGAGTACCCGAGAAGCATCACTCTGTTACCACAAGATTAATCCAAAGGTGATCTGCACTTCGCATCGCATTGTGCGCTAGGTCGTTACATTGATGAAACGACTTTCCCGCCAAAACTAGCTCGCGACCTTGCCTATAGAAGGGAACTCACTTTTTGGCGCTCAGGTATGCTTCATTTTCTCACCTTACACACACCTCTGAGCCATTACTGACTTTGGTATTGAAGTACTTGCAGGTATACCGCCCCACTAGTGGCGCCGTCGTACTTCGCCGCGAGCTCCGCCTTCAACGATCTGTTCCAGCCATCTCCAAGATCCACTTTAGATCACATGAATATATCAACGATTCAATTGTATTTAGAAAAGACATTAAAAAAGAGGAATATGATTTCCTTGTTACCCAAAAATTAGACATTAAACGAGATTGTCAAAAATAAATAAAAAAATAAAAATTGAGACTAGTTTTTCGATTTAATAAAATTTATCTATATAGATAAAAGAAGAAGAAGAAGCAGAAGAATAACTTAAGAGAGGGGGAGTAGCGCAACAACTGTTAGGGATTGAAAAATGAATGAATCGAATTACCTCATTCTCATTGAGTAAAGTCAGTTATATACATCAGGGACAACTAATTGTAACTAACAAGTCTTAACAGAAATTAACAACTCTAACAGACTACTTAGTGAAATAGGCTTAAGTCCCAATATCTATATTACACGAATACAAGGCCCAAACGGCCCAAACCACATAGTCCAACAAATCCTCCCTTAAACTAGATTTGCTAAGCAGCAAACTAGTTTAAATCAGTAACAACTCAACAACTCAACTCTGCAACTTGCACAACTCTGCAACTAGCTCAACTCTGCAACTTGCACATTCCAAGTCTTCCTCTGAGTCTCTGAAATGTCTTAGTCTTCAGGGGCTTGGTCATAATATCAGCCACTTGATCTTGTGTGCTGCAATGAACAAGCTCAATCGCTTCTTTTTTCACCAAATCACGAAGGAAATGGAACCTCACATCTATATGCTTGCTTCTACCATGGAGGACCAAATTCTTGGACAACTTAATTGTGGAACTGTCATCACAAAATGTCATAGAAGTCTTGTTTTGAGGAAGATCAAGTTTCTCCAATATCCTCCTTAGCCAAACAGCTTGGCAAGTACAGTACGCAGCTGATATAAATTCTGCCTCAGTGGTAGAGAGAGTTACCACTGGCTGTTTCTTGGCAGACCAGGAAATGGCACCCGAGCACATAATGAATACATAACCTGAAGTGCTTCTCCTATCATCAATATCTCCTGCATAGTCACTATCAGTGTAGGCTATAAACTCATTTATTCCTGTGTGAGTATACTGAATTCCAAGATTGATAGTTCCCCTTAAGTATCTAAGAATTCTTTTGGCAGCCTGTAGGTGTAAATCGGTTGGCTTATCCATGTACCTACTGATCAGTGAGACAACAAATATAAGGTTAGGTCTAGTTGTTGTTAGGTACATCAAGCAGCCTACTAATTGCTTGAAATTTGTTGCATCCACTTCTCCACCACTTCCTTCTTGGGACAGTTTTGAACCAGGCACAATAGGACTAAGTACAGGCTTGCTATCACTCATTCCAAATCTCTCCAAAACTTCAGTTGCATACTTAGCTTGACTGAGAGAAATTCCATTGGAGTTTTGCACAACTTCAACTCCCAAAAAATAATTCATCCTGCCTAACTCAGTCATATCAAAGTGTTTCTTCATGGATTCCTTGAAATTAATGAACATTTGTTCACTATTTCCTGTGAAAATAAAGTCATCAACTAGAGACTTACAATGAGCAAGTTTCCTGGCTGATTTCTTTTGACAAAGAATGTATACTCAGATGGACATTTCTGAAATCAATATCTTACTATACCAAGCACGTGGTGCTTGTTTTAATCCATATAAAACCTTCTTAAGTTTATGCACTTTGTCCTCCTTTCCCTTCTTCAAGTATCCCTGTGGTTGCGTTACAAAAACTGTTTCTTTGACCTCCCCATGTAGAAAAGCACTTTTCACATCAAGTTGATAGACACACCACTTCTTAATTACTGCCACTGCCACTACAGTTCTGATGGTGTCCCACCTAGCTACTGGTGCAAAGACTTCTCTATAGTCAATTCCCTGTTTCTGTGAAAACCCCTTGGCAACCAGCCGAGCCTTGTGCTTCTCTACCTTCCCTTTTTCATTCAACTTGGTCTTAAACACCCATTTTACTCCAATCTTCTTTGCACCCTCGGGAAGGTCAGTTAGCTCCCAAGTTGCATTTCTTTTAATAGATTCAATTTCCAAGTCCATAGCTTTCCTCCACTTACTACTCTTAACAACCTCTTCAAAGGTGAGAGGGTCTTCTGGCTGAGTAAACATAGATAGGCTGTATTCATCATCATTTTCAAGTTCTTGGTCAGTGTAGTAATCTTCTAAGTAGGTTGGCTTCTTCTTTCTCTTCCCTTAAGCAGGACTTGTTACTTCTCTATCAGTATCACTGCCACTGACTTGTTCTCTTGCAGTATCATCTAAGACATTTCCTTGATTCCCAATAATTGATTGATTGGCAGGGTTTGTTGTAGCATCTATTGAAGCATTTGTTGCTGCATTAATTTCTTCATTAGTTCTTTGCTGCTGTGGGGATTCTTCTTCCTTTTCTCTGTCTCCTAAGTCCACCAAATCTTCTTTCTGTTTTGTATTGTCCAAACTCCAGTCCTATTTTTCTGTTTTTGAGAAGACAATATCCCTGCTAATAAAGATATTCTTGGATAGTGGATCAAACATTCTATATGCTTTGGATTCTTCAATAACACCAAGATGCACACACTTGATGCTTATGTCATCCAGCTTCTTTCTTTTAGTTTCTGGCACATGCACATAACCTATGCACCCAAAAACTTTAAAGAAATGAATTGATGGTTTAATCCTACTCCACATTCCTTCAGGTGTAACCTCCTTTACTGCAATTGTTGGGCTCCTATTTTGAACAAAAACTGACCACCTTATAGCTTCAGGCCAAAATTCTTTGGGCAGGCCCTTTTGCGACAACATGCTCCTCACCATATTCATTATGGTTCGGTTCTTCCTTTCTGCTACCCCATTCTGTTGAGGGGTATAAGCAGCAGTGAGCTGCCTCTTTATTCCACTAGATTCACAAAAATCATTGAACTCCACAGATGTGAATTCCCCTCCTCGATCGGTTCTCAAGCAGCCAATCACATTACCAGATTCAGTTTCAACAGCAATTTTAAACTTTTTAAAGATTTCAAAAGCAACAGATTTTTCAGCAAGAAAGAATACCCAAGCTTTCCTACTAAAGTCATCTATGAAGGTGATGAAATACCTCTTTTTGTTGTTGGATTCAGGCTTTATGGGCCCACAAATGTCTGAATACACCAGTTGAAGTCTTTGAGTTGCTCTCCATGAGGATTCCTTTGGAAATTTTTCTCTATGCTGCTTGCCACTCATGCAATCACCACAAATCTTTGTGCTTTGATTAAGATTGGGAAGGCCCTTCACCATGCCTTTTTGAGCTAGAATCTTTAGCCCTTTATGGCTTAAATGACCATATCTACAGTGCCATAGATAGGCATTGTCTTCGTTTGATTCCTTGAAACAAGATGGAAGCACCACAGTAGACATGATGGCAAATATCCTGTTGGAGTACATCTTTGACTGAAATATTAACCCTTTGTCATTGTGATACACTTTGCATACCCCATTTTGAAACACAATTGTTAGACCTCTCTCTTGCAACTGGCCAATACTGAGAAGATTGTTTTTAATTTTGGAATATAATAGACCCCTGTGACAACTTGTACAATCTCCAATTTCTAGTTTGACACTTCCCTTTCCCATGGCCATCATTGTTGAATTATCTCCAAGTTTCACAGAGACCCAAAACTCTTCATCTAGCTCAAAAAACCATTCTTTGTGACCACACATATGGTTCTGCATCCAGAGTCCAAAAACCACACTTTCTTGACACAAGATTCTTCTTTATGAATGACAGCCATCAACAATAATTCTTCTTCTTCATCAAATTCTGCATAGTTAGCCTTCTCTTTCAAACTAGGACATTCATATTGAAAATGCCCTAATTTGTGGCAATTGCAGCACTCAACCAACTCCTTGTTGAATGCCTGCCTCCTCTGCCTCGTCCTCCTCTTCCTCCAGCACGACCTCTTCCTCTGCCATAACCTCTCCCTGCATTGGTAACTTTCAATGCCTATTCCTCTTCTTTATGCCCCTTCATTCTTTGTTCATGCACCATCAAGCTACTCTGGAGCTCATCAACAGAGAGAATGGTGACATCATTTGATTCTTCTATCAAGCAAACAACATAATCGAATCTTGAAGTCAGCGATCTGAGTATCTGCTCAACAATCGTACCTTGTTCTAGTCTTTCTCCATGCATCTTCATTCGATTGACAACAGAGAGAGTTCTTGAAAAATACTCATCAATCGTTTCCCCATCTTTCATTCCGAGCAACTCGAACTCCCTGCGTAATGCTTGTAACTGGGCTCGCTTGACTTTGGTGGAGCCTTGGTACTTCTTTTTCATGGAATCCCAAATGTTCTTCGCTGTGTCTTTGTTAAGAATCGTTTCCAAGATACTTCTGTCAATAGATTGAAACAGATAGTTCTTGGCTTTTAGATCCTTCAATCTGCTTTCTTCCCCAATCTTGACTTGGTCCAGCGCTGCGCCTGTTGAAGGAACGAAAACACCATTTTCGATTAAACTCCAGTACTCCTTTGATCGAAGGAGGTTCTCCATCAACATGGACCAGTGGTCATATTGTCCATCAAATCTCGGTATCGCTGGTTGCAGGAAGTTGCTCGTCTCCGCCATTGCATTCGAATCACTCTTTTCTCTCTTTTCTCGCTCAAGAACTATGGTTCTGTATCAGGCTCCAGATGGAGCTCTGATACCAGCTGTTAGGGATTGAAAAATGAATGAATTGAATTACCTTATTCTCATTGAGTAAAGGCAGTTATATACATTAGGGACAACTAATTGTAACTAACAAGTCTTAACAGGAATTAACCACTCTAACATACTACTTAGTGAAATGGGCTTAAGGCCCAATATCTATATTACACAAATACAAGGCCCAAACGGCCCAAACCACAAACAACAGAAATAGTCCAACAACAACAACATTAGGAAAGATCAAGCTGAAATAAACACAGGAAACATAAAAGGGAGATAAATTGTGTTTTCATAAAGATGTCACGTCAGTAATTTCAATTTTCTGAACTTTGTGTAAAATTTTGTATTAATTAGAAGGAAGTATAAAAAGATTAGTGTGTGATTAAAAAAAAAAACTTGGATCAATAAATATAATATTTCTGAAGCACGTTCAAAGCACAAGACTATTTAGTTTGAAAAACCTTTTTCCCATGATTAACTTTTCAGTTTTGCATTTTAGAAAAAAGGACTGATGAATGGATTTAGTATTCTGAACTCTGCACATAAGTTTTGGACTTAAGAAAAATTATTTCATTAAAAATTGGAACAGGGTGATTTGAAGGTAGTGTAGAAAACTGTGTAAGATTAGAAAATTGAGCTTTCTTATGTAGTTTCTCAAGTTCAGAACGATAAGAAGATGTTAATAAGAGTAATTTTCTGAATTATATGCAGAAATCAGTTTTAGTTTAGAAAGCTTCTTAACTTTCAAAGATAGCGAAATACGAAAGTAGAAAATTAAAAGAAATAGTTGAAGTTGCTTCATAATCTTCAAATACTATGTTCTTTTTAGTTACACTTGTTTCGAAAAATCATTCTAATGAAATGGCTCTTCTAATAAAGAACTAGCTAGTGTTCATTTGGGATTCCTTTCAACTTGAAAAACTTCAGGGATACGTATTTTTAATTGAAATGCCTGGAGGAATTTGATAGCTGCACTGAAGTAATTTTGGACACCAACCACATACAGGGCCTAGTTAATAATTGGGCCAACATTGGAGAACAAGAGGAACAGGCCCAAAACAAAAGGGAGGCCCAAACCAGTAGCAATGAAGAGGAATCAACTGAAGAAAACAGAGGTGAGAATGAGCAAGGCGCAGGCAACGATCGTGGAGTCAGGAAACACGTGAGACCGCGCTGGATGCGGGACTTCGTGATGCTGATGCGGAAATGAGGGGCACATCGTGCTACCATGGCGGTTTATCGCATTTCTGTTACTTGCTATGTTATTTGTAACAAGGCTATATAAGCCAGTATTTTTTAGGGATTAAGTATGCTGTTGAATTTGGTTGTAAACCTTGTGGAGTTTGGCACTGACTCGAAGAGTGCGTCTCTAATTATCATTACTTGTCTAACACTGGTGCTTTCATCACTCGGTAACTCAAGGCATGAGGAACGAAGACATTGCTGAGGCCATGCGAGCCATGGAAGAAAGCTTCAAGCAACACACTGATGGTCAACTGGCCAAATTCACTGCGATGCTGGAGCAATATATGACCACCACTGACGCACGCCTCATTCAACTGACGAAGCAACAACAGAAGGAGGAAACTGGACCGAAAGAGTTTTCGTCGCCATCGGCGGAAATTGGGGCCATCTTGAAAACCCTGCGCGTCAATGTTCCAAGATTCGATGGGAAAGAGGTCGAAGAATGGATTTACAAAATCGACAAGTTTTTTTCTCTCCACCGTCTACCACCGGAGACGCGCCTCATGGTCATCGCCTTCCATTTGGACAGCGAAGCTTCTTCTTGGTTCCAATGGATGGAGAAAGGTGGCGCAATAACCAGTTGGGAGGTTTTCGTTTACGAACTTCGCAAGCTATTCGGGACGTCCGTTTACGATGACCCACTGGGCAAGATTTCCAAGCTGTTTCAAACAGGCACAGTAGCCCATTTTC
Source organism: Calophaca sinica (assembly GCA_037113605.1). Lineage (NCBI taxonomy): Eukaryota > Viridiplantae > Streptophyta > Magnoliopsida > Fabales > Fabaceae > Calophaca > Calophaca sinica. The sequence continues at coordinate 41,041,943 of CM073733.1, read as the reverse complement.
GGGCAGAATTTGAAGAACTCATGACCCGGATTACTGGTGTTTCTGAACCTATGTTTCTCACCTTCTTTCTTTGGGGCTTGAAGCAAGAAATTCGACGGGAATTGTTGATTTCCCCTCCACTGAACTTAACAGATGCTATGGACAAGGCTCAGTTATTTGAAGAAAGGAACGAGGATTTACGAGGCCGCCACCGGCATGAAGGATTCCGTGTCCCAGAGAGCGCACAGTGCACGGGCCCATCACCCCCTCATTCGGGAAACAAAACCGGAGGAACTCACAATGTCAACACTAACCAACCTGTTCTACCGGGCACTTCCTCCCTTGGTGGAGCCAAATTTCCAATCAAGCGACTCTCCCCTGCTGAGATACAGGACAGGCGTGATAGAGGGTTATGTTTCAGTTGCGATGAGAAATTCAGTGCCAGCCACCGCTGCAAGAACCGAGTCCTCCTTATGTGTGGCGAGGAAGGTGATACAGAGGAGCAAGAGGGATTTGACACGAACTCCACCGAGCAAAGCCACGAAGATGAACCCGAAGTAAGTCTCAACACACTTGCCAACCTGTTAATCCTCGCATTTTTCGCATCATGGCTAAGCATGGTAAGGAATCATTAGAAGTGCTAATTGATACTGGTAGTAACAATAATTTCATTCAAGAGGCTTTGGTTGCTAAGTTGGGACTGAAGCGGGAAGTTGCTAAAAGGTTTAAAGTTTATATGGGCAATGGTCAGCACCTTGTTTGTCATAAAAAATGTTTGGGGGTCGCCTTACTAATGTAGGGTCACTGTTTTGAAGTGGACTTATATGTGTTACCAATCTGTGGCCTCGATATAGTCCTGGGTATGCAATGGCTTCGCACCCTGGGACCGTGTATCCATGACCACAATGAGCTCACTATGGAATTTTGTTGGAAAGGACAACAAGTGAAGTTGTCAGGGGACACTCAGTTAGCAGCCCGCCAGGTTACTTTCTCTCAACTACACACATTGGTCCTGCAAGGTGATGTTAAAGGACTGTATCGATTAGCCACAACTCTTATTCCTGGGGAGCAACATCGCACTACTGCTTCTGATGAATTGTCGGCGATAGATGCTTCCTTACCAACTCCAGCCCGAGGTATTCTGCTTTCCTATGCTAAGGTTTTCAAGATCCCTACCTGGCTCCCTCCTTACCGAAACATTGACCACCGAATTCACCTCCACTCCGGTTCCTCTCCAGTCAATGTACGGCCCTACCGCTATCCCTATTTCCAAAAAGATGTCATGGAAAAGTTAGTTCAGGAAATGTTAGAATGTGGATTCATCAGACATAGTAACAGCCCTTACTCCTCTCCGGTACTCCTAGTGAAGAAGAAGGATGGTACTTGGAGGTTTTGCGTCAATTATCGAGCACTTAATAGCCTCACCATAAAGGATCGGTTTCCGATTCCAACAGTTGATGAACTCTTGGATGAGTTAGGGGGTGCAGTGGTGTTTTCCAAACTCGATCTCAGGGCCAGGTACCATCAAATACGGATGGACGGACGTGACATCCACAAGACAGCATTTCGTACTCACAGTGGGCACTATGAATTTGTTGTGATGCCGTTTGGGCTCTCCAATGCCCCGTCAACTTTTCAGGCCGCAATGAATGATGCTTTTAGGCCTTTCTTACGAAGGTTTGTTATTGTTTTCTTTGACGACATCCTCATCTATAGTCGCAGCCTTGAGGAACACGTGCTCCACTTGCATCAGGTGCTACAATGCTTGACTGAGAAGGAATTCTTTGCTAAGTGCAGCAAATGTAAATTTTTCCAACATACTATTGAGTACTTGGGCCACTTGGTAACCAATGGCGGTGTGAAAGCGGATCCCTCTAAGATTGAAGTGATGCTTAACTGGCCAGCACCCACCAACCTCAAGCAATTGCGTGGTTTCTTGGGTCTCACCGGGTACTACCGCCGGTTTGTGGCTCACTATGCGACATTAGCTGCTCCTCTTACCGAACTCCTAAAAAAGGACAACTTCCAGTGGACGGAGCCTGCAGCGGCTGCCTTTGAAAAGCTCAAACACATAATGACAGTCACTCCAGTTCTTCGCTTGCCTGATTTTTCTAAAGAATTTGTGGTTGAGACCGATGCCTCCAATGTCGGAATAGGTGGGATTCTGATGCAAGATGGTCATCCTGTAGCTTTCTTTAGCAAAAAACTTGGACCACGCATGATAGGCGCCTCAGCCTACCTGCGAGAATTACGTGCCATTGTTGAAGCAGTGACTAAATGGCGACAGTATTTGCTGGGACGTCATTTTATCATTCGAACAGATCACAAAAGCCTCAAGGAACTACTCACACAGGTCATTCAAACACCTGATCAACAACACTACCTCCAAAAACTGTTGGGGTATCAATTCTCCATTGAGTACAAGGCAGGAAAAACCAACTCAGCAGCGGATGCATTATCGCGACGCCGTGAAATACCTTGCCTCAGTCTTCTTGTTTCGGTTTCTGCAGCCAAATTTGAGTTTTTAGAACAACTTCATCGGGAGAACCTGGAATGTAATGACCTCCAGACCTTGCATCAACAACTACAATCCAACCCCACAGTTGATTCCGGTTACTGCATTCGCAATGGATTACTATACTACAACAACAGATTGGTCATCAGCAAGACATCCTCTCTGAGAACACTGTTACTGCAGGAATTCCATGAGACCCCAACTGGCGGGCATGCAGGGGTAGCACGGACGCTATTACGCTTGAGTGCAAATTTCTTTTGGGTCGGAATGCGGCAGGATGTGAAAGAATTTGTTTCCAAATGCTTCACCTGCCAAACCATCAAATATTCTACAGCTACACCAAATGGCCTTTTGCCACCTTTGGAGCTGCCCGAGCGAGTTTGGGAAGATGTGGCCTTAGATTTCATTGTGCGGTTACCCAATTCATGTGGGAACACGACCATTTTGGTTGTAATTGATCGTCTCACTAAGTATGCCCATTTTGGAGCACTCCCTGCAAACTATACAGCCTCCAAAGTGGCAGAATTGTTCTCACACATGGTGATTAAGCTGCATGGTGTTCCTCGCACAATGGTTTCTGACCGTGATCCGATCTTTACAAGCCAATTCTAGAAGAAACTCTTTGAATTGATGGGGACCAAGTTGAAGATGAGCTCCTCATATCACCCGCAAACCGACGGTCAAACCGAAGTCACTAACAGATATTTGGAGCAGTATCTCAGAGCTTTCACGACCGATAACCCAAAGAAATGGAGCAGGTTTCTGAACTGGGCTGAATACCACTACAATACTAGCCACCATTCGGCTATCGGAATGACACCATTTCAGGCTGTTTATGGGCGACCACCACCCAGCATTCCTAACTATGTGCGCGGTTCGACATCAGTACAGGCAGTGGAGGGGGATTTATTGACCCGCGATGCCTTATTGCATCAACTGAAACAGAACCTTGCGCAAGCTCAGAACCGGATGGTACAACAGGCCCATAAGAAACGTCGCGATGTCCAATTTCAAGAAGGAGAGTTGGTCTTGGTGAAGCTACAATCTTACAGACAGTCAACTGTGGCCGCGAGACTCAACCACAAACTCTGTCGTCGCTACTTTGGTCCCTTCCCGATTCTTGCACGTGTGGGACCGGTTGCATACACACTGGCCCTCCCTCCAGGCAGCAAAATCCACCCCACCTTCCATGTCTCCTTGTTGAAAGCTTACCGAGGTTCTTCCAGTGACCCTTGTTATCCATTACCAGAAGAAAGCGTAGCTAACAAGCTTGTGTTGCGACCAGTAGCTGTTCTGGCTGGGCGGATTATTCAGCAGGGTGACAAGTTATAGAAGCAAGTCTTAGTTCAATGGTCACACAGTGCAATTGAAGATGCCACATGGGAAAACTTGGAACCATTCATGCAGCTCTATCGTGTACCTGACCTTGAGGGCAAGGTCGTTTTGAGGGGGAAGTGATACCGTGATCAAGTAATTTTGGACACCAACCACATCTGAGGCCTAGTTAATAATTGGGCCAACATTGGAGAACAAGAGGAACAGGCCCAAAACAAAAGGGAGGCCCAAACCAGTAGCAATGAAGAGGAATCAACTGAAGAAAACAGAGGTGAGAATGAAGCAAGGCGTGAAACAGCGATCGTGGAGTCGAGGAAGCGCGTGAGACCGCTATTGGATGCGGGACTTCATGATGCCGATGCGAAATGAGGTACATCGTGCTACCATGGCGGTTTATCGCATTTCTGTTACTTGCTATGTTATTTGTAACAAAGCTATATAAGCCAGTATTTTTTAGGGATTAAGTATGCTGTTGAATTTGGTTGTAAACCTTGTGGAGTTTGGCACTGACTCGAAGAGTGCGTCTCTAATTATCATTACTTGTCTAACAGAATTCTTGATGTTTTGGTGTGACATTATGTAGTTCGGAACTTTTGTCATCTAGTTAAGGACCATTCTGAACTCTTGTTATCTTCTGATGCAACTGTTTTGAACTTGAAAATTATTATGGTTATGTCTTTTTGAAGTTACATACTTCTGATTCTATCATCTTTGAGATGAATTATCTTTCTGAGTACTTCCTTTCTGACTAAATTTTCATTTGACAAGGTATTCTTGTGCAATTCCCTTTAGCATGTGGAACATTCTGAACTTGGACCTTTCTGTGTTTTGAACTTAATTTTTGAGGTATGATCCTTTTGACACATCAGTTCAGTGTCCTTTAGAATAAAAAATCTTAAGTCAGAACGGAGTTTCTTATCGTTAAAATCAAGTCAGATAGGGTTTTCACTTAACAATCTGTCATTTTTTTATGATGACAAACTTTTCTAAACAAAATTAAGTTTTATGATATAACTAGTAGTAAAGATCTCGTGCAAGAGCACATAATTGGCAGGAAACATAAGCGTGAAATTCCACCGAGTGTCATTAGAAGAAGATTTGTTTTTTAATAGATAGATTGATAGGTGTCATTAGAAGAAGATTTGTTTTTAATAGATAGATTGATAATATTAAATAGTGGTAATATGTTTATCTTTTCTAAGGTATACTGCCCTTGAATTCATGCTAACAAATAATAGTATTTTAACTTCATGCAAACAATTAGTGAACTTGCATTTTGGAAATCTAATTCAGAAAGAATAACATTAGCATAATTCAGAAAAATAAAAGAGCAAAAACACAAATTTTGTTATATACATCTCCCCCTTTTAACAAGAGCAAAAACTTGGGTGAGGGATACAGAATGTTCTCTAGTTCTCCATGATGGGGGAACAACAATGCAACAGCGGAAGCACAATAAAATAGCAATATGCAGCGAAAAATGAATCTCCCAACTTGTAAGAATATGTGAGGAGCAATAACAAATATATGACAACAAACAGAATAAATCAAACACGCAATAGACATCGAGATTTTAACGTGGAAAACCTCTCAAAGTACAGGTAAAAACCACGAGTCATCCAAACTAAAGAAATAGCTCCACTATGATCAAACATGGGTACAAAAGATCTCAATCTGGTGCACAAACCGTGCTTACAACCAGCCAAAACAACCGAACACCAATGCTTACAAAAGAAGAAACAAGATGAGAAATACACCCCAAAACGAAGTACTATGCGAGCAGAATATCTCGCATTCCAAACCTTGTATCGCCGATACAACTGTTGAAAATGAAGAACCACACGTCTTGAACTGCACAAATTTCATCCCAATCAAACGGCGAACGAATCTCCACTTGCTGTTTTACCTGATAAGTAGGTGAAAATAGGGGATTGACTTTTCCTCTTCTCTTCTCTCTTGGTGGCTCCTCTTCTCACACTTGTAAACACACTCATAAATCCATAATATGACCCCTCTTCACTTAAACAAGTGAGACCCAAAATGAGTTTGTGTATTTGGGTCTTTCTCCACGTAGGAAGAGAGCCCAAACCCAACACTCCGCCTTTCTAAGAATTTTATTGAGCACTCAAGGGAGGAATCTTACGTCCCCTCTTGGTCCTTTTCTCTTGAGCAGCAAATTTTATATTAGAATCCTTTTTAACTTTAGAAAGAGCAAGAGACTCTCTTAAAGTTTAACAACTTAATGTTCCTTGCTCCAAAATTAAACATATGATCTGTCACAACATCATTTTCCAAGGGAACATCAAAATGTTTGAATATTTTGGCGAAGATCATTCTGTGTAGGAGACAATAAGTCTTTTTTGTAGCCTTGGTTGCCTTAATTATATGGTTCATAATTATAAAAGATAAATTAATATTCAACCTATAATATATACATAGTACACCACCAAGAGATATTGTTCTGAAACTATCTCAAAAGTCCTAGTTATTGGAATGATATAGATAATGCACTTATTCAACAATTGAGGTACTTAGCCTTGATGTATTCTTTAATGCTGGTGTTTGCGTGGAAAAATCAGCCGAGGGATTCGGCTAACGTCCAGCCAACAAATTGATTCCTGTTAAGCGATTACACCGAGAACGGAACTCTGATTCTCGATTGTGGGTTCCCAACCGCTCGTAAAGCGTTGAGTGTGGTGAAACTACGCTACGCTAAGGCTAAGACTAAGAAACATGGAATCGGCTAGGATAAAATGCTGTAAAAAGCTTGATAAATTGCAAAAGAAATAGTTGTTTGATTGATTTCGCGTGTCCTTACATTTCTCAGCGTAGGTATATATATACAAAAAGGAAAACAAAACTGTAACCACCCCCTATCGGCCATTATGCGTTCCACACGATCATGGCTCGACCACGAGCGGTCGTGGGTGTCCCTCAACTGCTTCTTCATGCGTATCGTGGGTTAACCGCTCTCCCATCGGCTGGGCAAACGATTTATCACGTGTTAAATGCGTTGGAGACTTCCAACGGCTAGCTTTGGTCATTTTAGCGCCAAAGTACATGACTTTCACATATCTAGCCCTTGGTCGAGCTTCAAAGCTCTATATTAATTAAAGGTAGCTCAGCCGATATATCCATAATGATCGGATATTTCCTTTATCCACATCGGCTATACTCTTTAATAATCGGCTGACCTCATGATGCTCCCTGGGCTTCTGGAATTTTCCTTTCTATCCCCGGTTCAGTGGGACCAATTTTCGGCTACCAATCCGATCGGCTTATCCCACACATCGGCTGTTCCCTTCGTCGGCTGTTCCCTTCATCGGCTGTGGCTGATATTTCTGGTGATAACAATTGCCCCCTACATCATTTCAGCTGTCCATGCTGGATTGATGTATCGGATAAAGTTTGAGTCTCCGAAACGTCAATCGTTAGTCACTTTATATGCATTTAATGTCACCCATTATGACCTGAACGGCTACTTTTCCCACACCCGATGACTGCGCTATTATCCGATAATATCTTAACAACTCTCATCGTTGATCGTGCGCTTGATTTCTCTTTAAATAGCTAGGCCCATTCGTCCTCCTTACTACTCAGGCATTTTGAACTTTTTTGGACCCTCAAACCCTAGCTTCCTTTCTGCACATCCTCTTCTTGCGACCATGTCTTCCGCATCCGATTCTCAAAATCGTGAACACAAATACGGTGGCCATGACTCCTTGGACGAGTCTTCCCATTCAATCGACTCTCATTCCTCCACTCAAGAGACGCAGGGTTAGCCGGGCGCCATACCCCCTCTTTATCCGATTCAAGGTTCTCTCACTTTGCGGCCATCCACCGACTGGCAGGCGGTGCAATGTATCTTAGAGAATATCTCTCCCCGCACACATATGGTTTACCACTCGTTTGCGGGGTTTACCATTAAACTGTCCACCGACATAAGGCCTTGGCCCCGCATACTCTGGACATTACTTGAGTTGGCACTCTAGGATGGGCCGAGGCAAAAGGCGAGGATCGGAAAAGAATGGGTCTTTACGATGCTATCATGTTGTCGGTTAAAGACCTTCAACTCAACATCGGATCGATCTTCGCTTTCTTGGCTATTGGCGGGTTACCACCAATACCTTTGTATTTCCTTGGGAATGGCCACCTACTCTTCTTGATGTGGCGGCCATTACAGTTTGCCTTTAGGTGGTCGAAGCTCAGAATCTATACGACATTTCAACCTCCAACATCAAGATTGTTCATGATCGTAACAGCCCAACTATTCTTCCTTCATTCTAGCCAATCAAAAGGGAAGGGCATCGCGTTTCGATCTTTGAGCATTACGCCTTCCTCTTGTATTGGTTTAGTAAGTACTTTGTCCTGCATCTGGCTCTGTCGCAAATGCTCAAGAACTTCAAGTATATGTGGCCCAAGTCAGACGGTCGACAAGTCGCTTGGGGATCACTCTTCCTTTGCTATCTTTATAGGGCTTTGTTTAACATGCTGGATCGGTTGCACCAAGGTGTCGACTTGAAGAATACTTCAGGTCCTCTATGGTTCTTACAACTATGGATTACCCTTTATTTCCCAGAGTTCATTGAACCTTCTTTCAGTTCACTCTCTCCGGCCGGCGTGGACGTTAGCCGAGCATTTGCGGCTGACTCCTCTTTAGCAAGTAACTCCCTTTGACGTGGTGGAGAAAATACACGTCTTGACCAGAATTTCTCAAGATTGGCAGCCGATCTTTGAAAGATGGATCGGCCCGGATTGGATATTCACCACGGCTGACCGCAGCATTTCTCGGGAAGCGCATGGGACCATGGTTCTCAATTGGAGTCGTGTTTTGACCGCTAGAGACATCCTTGGTGGGCTAAAACCGAATTCCAGGAATAACAAGACCACGGCTGAATTCTATCATCCTAAGCGGTGGCCCGTCGCTTTGGATTGTTGCAAAGATGTACCTTGGCCATACCTTAGCAAGGTACCAAAGACTAGGAGAACTAACCTATCTACCGGTGAAGAGGTAAAGACCTTGGCATCTTTCAACTTGGAAAAATTGAACGACCTTTCCAATGGGCCTCATTTAACCCGGTCGGTGGAAACCTCCGCCTTTGCTAATTGGTGGCCTTGGCTAAGGATAAGATGTTTCGTGGCTCTGTATCTAGTTATTTCATAAGGCTTGCCATGCCTCTCGAGCAGCACCAGATGATGGCGGTGATGATGATGATGATGAAGGTGAGGCGGTGACTGTTCCCCCTACGAAGATGGTAAGGCGAGAGCCGACGCATAAGACTAGAGTTCTCACGCCATGAAGGGTAAGTATTTTGTCTCATTTTGCTTTTTCTTACTTTGCAAACGCATCGGCTAACTGCTTTCTTGACAGCCAAACCAACTCCTAGAGTTTTCATTATAGACGATTCTCCTCCTCCGAGTAAGAAGAAAAGGACAAGATCCGGGGGGATTCGTATCGACGAACCTTCGGCTGCAGCCCCTATCTCCCGAAAAACCCAGACGGCATACGTTGGCAAGGGTAAACAAATAAAGGTAAGTACCTCTGTTTTTTACTGTTTCTTCAAGGCTTTGTCATAATTCTAATCCTCGGCTCATGTTGGCTGTAGAAACAGCGTACTTCGGCTCCATGGTCGCCTCCTCACAAGGTTCCCCCCTCCCAATCTCCAATGGCGCGAGGGGGTTCTTCGGCTGGTCCTCAATCCGAGGCAACCCACCGGCCAGCTCCCGCTTCTCCAATAGCCGAGGCTCACAGCCCAATCCAGGTATCCTCCTTTTTCTCTTTTATTGTATCGCCCACTCCGTGTTGGTTTGGCCCCTAACTTCTTTGTGCTCTGTGGCTGCGATCGGCTAGGATGAATCTCTGTTGCTCATAGGACTCCTCCTCGTCAGTCGACTTCATCTATCCAGGTTTCAGAGGAAGAACTGCAGCAGTATTTTGCTTCGGCTGATCCGTTGCAGAAGGTCTCCTCACCCTCCTCTAGTCACCTGGAGAAGGTAGACGAGGTCTTGATGGGGGAGATCCCCACAGATAAGAGTAAGGTGGCCGATTTGAGGACTTCCCTTTTCAAACTATCCGACTCTCCCGATGTTCCCTCCGCCAGCCGACAACTGTATCGTCAAATGGCATTACAAGTAAATGACATTTCTGCATTATATCGGCTGTGCAAGGAGAATTATGACCATGCCACTCAAGACCTGCAACGGCTCCGGGATCTTCAAGCTCAAAAGTCCTCTTTCTTGTCCTCTTATCGTGCATTGATAAAGATCGGCAAGTCGACCTTGCTAGGAAAGTGGGAACTCAAAGGCCTAAGTTAGCCCAACTGAATTCGGAGTCGACTGATTCAAAATGAAATCAAAGAGCTAACACCCCAACTCGAAGCGACTTAACGCGAGGCGGAGACCCACACGGAAAGGCGTTTGACTTATATGTTCAAGCTTCTTCTTTAGATCCCGAGCATTTTACGACTCACCACCCAAAAAGATGGTTTGGAACAAGATATGCAGAAGGGTAGAAGGCATAGACTTCGGCCAACCACCGATGGGATGGACTTGACTCCCGCCGAATCAGCGAAGGAACAACCTTTATCACCGTCACCAAGCGGTATGGTTCGGTGAGGAATCGGCTAGCCGCTTTGAAAAGCGTCCTGCCGATGTGGTGGTTCTTGAAGCATTTGCCGGTGGACCGATCGATATCCTTCCTACGGGCGGAAGGCGTGGTGTAGATGCGGTGAGATTGTTGGGCGATGGTTGTGGAAGAAGCGGCTGCGCCCGGTCGAAGCCTCCAACCAAGAAGAGGTGGCTGATCCTATGGAAAAGGTTGATCCTCGAGGCGTGAGCCCGCCAAAGACCTCTACCCAAGTCGATCCTGCCGATCCCCGCTATGGTTCTTTGATCCCCGATCGCAGCCCACTCTTGACCCATAGTTGTCTTTGAGTATTTTGTCGGCCAGGGTGGCGGCACGCGTGGTCACCGTAGAACAATTCTTTTTGTCTATGAATAGCTTTCTTTATTGTTCTAGTATGCTTTGCCACACCGTGGGTAGTATTTTCCAGATACTTGCCATTTACGCTTCTATTCATTTCTTCGCCTTGCATGTTAACTAGCCGATCGTGTTTCCTGCGAATACTTGACTAACCGTGAGCGGACCTTCCCAATTTGGTGACCACTTTACGAATTTAGGGTCCTTGACTCCTATTGGTAAAATAGTTTTCCAAACTAGGTCGCCTCAACAAACTTTTTCAACTTAACATGTTTGTTGTAGGCACCGCCATTTTGCGTTTGCTTGCCTCGATTCTTTCTAAAGCCATTAACCGATCTTCATCCAGTGATCTAGCTCCATAAGCATGGCTTCGCGATACTCTTCTAGGCTTAAGGAATTCTGTTTTGCCACCCTTAGAGAAGTGACATTAATTTCCAAAGGCAAAACCGCATCTTGGCCGTAAGTCAGCCGATATGGAGTTGTGCCCGTGGCTGTTGACTTGGAATTCCTTATGGCCCATAAAGCCTCATCCAGAGTTAAATGCCATTTTCTAGACTTGTCTTCTAAATTCTTCTTGATCAGGTCCACAATAATCTTGTTGGTTGCCTCGGCTTGTCCATTGGCTTGTGCATAATATGGGGATGAATGTATCAACTTAATCCCAAACTGCTGAGCAAAGGCAACCACCTTGTCTCCAGTGAACATAGTTCCATGATCTGTGGTAATGGTCTCTGGGATCCCAAACCTGTATATGATCTGGTGTTGAATGAATCGGTTAACATCATCTTGCTGTACCTTGACCATCGGCTGAGCCTCCACCCACTTAGTGAAGTAATCGGTTGCCACAATAATGAAATTGTGTCCTTTAGAAGACGGTGGATGGATTTTGCCGATCAAATCCATGGCCCAGCCTCTAAATGGCCAAGGCTTCACCACTGGATGCATCAATTCGGCTGGTACCCTTTGAATGGGACCATGCAACTGGCATTCTTCGCATCCTTTGGCGTATTGAAAGCAATCGGTTGTGATGGTAGGCCAATAATAACCATGGCGGTAAATCAGCCATTTCATAATCGCCCAAATTTCTATGCGAGTCGTATATGCCTTCGTGAACTTCACCCATAACCCTTAGGGCTTCATTTTTATCTATGCACTTCAACAATACCCCATTCATGCTTCTCTTATACAATTCATCATCAAGAAGCACATACCTTAGAGCTCGTCTCTTAACTTTGAGGTTAGTGCACTTAGAAGGATCTCGTAAGTACTCGATCAGCTCGTTCCTCCATGACTCGACTTGGTCTGCGACCATCACCTCGGCTGGTAATTCGTCGTACTCTAAAGTCAGCAACGAGTTCCTATATCCGGAGGCCTCTTGGGCCAGATCGTTCGCCTCCATATTAGCTCCTCTAGGGATGTATGACACCTTTGCATCAATAAACTGGTGAATCAATCTGTCAGCCGTTGCATAACGCGCCAACAGATTTGGGTTGTTGCACCCATATTCTTTGGTTAGTTGTCTGACCACCAACTGGGAGTCGCCCTTTACATGAATGTACTCGGCGCCCATCATGGCTAACAACTTTAACCCTATGATCACGGCATCGTACTCGGCTTGGTTATTAGTTAAATCTGGGTTTAAACGATACGCGAACCTCCACATCTTCCCATCTGGGTTGGTAATTGTCACTCCGGCCCCGACTCCTTTCTGGGTTTTGGACCCATCAAAAGTTAGGACCCAAGGCAACAGGTCTATGCAAGTAATTGGGGGTACCCAAGGATCATCAACTTCCACGCAGGGATGTTCTGCCAAGAAATCGGCTAGTGCACGACCCTTGCGACCAGTGGGACGTATTTCAGCACAAGGCGATGAGCTTAATAGCCCACTTCATCAAACGACCTTGTAAGGCGGGCCTATTAAGCAAGTACCTAACAATGTCAATTTTGCACAAAACTAATATTTCATGTGGCATTAAATAATACTCAAGTTTTGTACTGGCGTAAAACAAAGATAGACACAACTTCTCCAATGGAGTATATCCGGTCTCAAAGATCATTGAGACTTGACTAAGGTAGTACTGCGCTCTTTCAGTTCCATCTTCAAAGATCCTGTGCTAACAGGTACCGATAGACTCTTCAATGGTGCAATGTAAAGTTTCAAAGGCTTCCCTGGCATGGGGGCACCAAAGCGGTGGACTAGCTAAAGCCTTCTTTATTTGTTCAAAGGCCTCTTCTTTGCTCAGGGCCCCACACCATCTCCTCGGCATTCTTGAGCTTTAGCAAAGGGAAAAAGCCTTCATCTTACCAAATTAATTAGCTATAAATCTTCTCAAAAGTTGATTTTACCCAATGGACTCTGTAATTCCTTTTTGTTCTGGGTGGTCTAGCCTCCATCAACGCCTTGGCTTTGTTTTGGTCTATTTCAATGCCCTTTTGATGCACCAAGAAACCGAGGAAGTTACCAACCGATACACCAAACATGCACTTTGCAGGATTCATCTTCAAGTTATGGACCTCATCCTCCGCAAAGCTTGTTCCAAATCGGCTAAGTGGGCTTGAAGTCTTTGGATTTTACTACCACATCATCTATGTATACTTCCATAATCTTGCCGATTAGATCATGGAAGATAGCGTTCATTGCTCTGCAGCACGTGGCTGACATTCTTCAAGCCGAATGGCATCACTAACCATTCATAAATTCCGGGTGCCTGGGCACTGAATGCGATCTTGTGAGTGTCCTCCTCGACTACAAGTATCGATTATAGCCCGAGTACCGGCCCATGAAGGTTAAAATACCATGTGTGGCGGCTGCATCGACTAACATATGCGCCCACAGGCATCACATATTCGATCGCTTCGAGTGGCCAAATTCAAGTCTCTATAATCAATGCACTTCGAATCTTGCCATTCTTCTTCTGCAGGTACTATATTGGCTAACCACTCTACGTACCTGGCTGTTCTGATGAAACCAGCATTGAGCAAACCCTCGATTTCCGTTTTGATTTGTGGTATCAGCTGAGGATGGTATCTTCTAGGTGGCTGCTTATGTGGTTTGAATCCTTCCTTAATCGGTAGCCTATGCTCCACCAATTCTCGTGCTAGCCCAGGCATCTCATGATAATCCCATGCAAAGCGATCTTTATATTTTTTGAGGGCTACCATCTCTTCCTTATCCTTTTCCCCCCGATCCGATTTGCGTTAGTCGAGGCTCATCTGGAGTTCCTAAATTGAGGTCCTCAAGGGGTCTTGTGATTGAAGGTTGGTAAAGTCCTCCGAATAGGTGATTCAAACTCCATTGGCAACTCCGTGATCTCGTCTGCCGATGTGAGGCCATCGCCTTGTTGTTTGTCTATCAGCCAGGACTCAGCTACGTGAGATTCAATCCTGAAAGCCTCTAGCCGGTCCCATAAGTCCTGCACCACTTGGGTGTCTTTAAACATATCAAACCTATGTGGTTAGCCGTGGTTCGGCTAATTCCTCAATTTTGAACCCCTGGGGTGTCAAGTTACAAGATTCCCAGGATCCTTCCTCGTATTCCTCAGTAACAGCTATGGGAGCCACAGAAGGAGAGTAGAACAGGGCTTCTAGATTTTGTACCTCGGTTGGGAATGGATTTTCATCAGCTGGGACTATCTCAATTTTATCCCCTTCCCAAAAAATGAGCTTCTGATGCATGGTGGAAGGTAAGCATTGGCTGGTGTGGATCCAATCTCTCCCTAGCAGGACTGCATAAGATGGTTTGCCATCAATCACGAAGAAAGCTGACTTGATGCTTTTGGGGCCAACTGTGATCTCGGCTACCAGGATTCCTAAGGCAGACGAAGCCTCTCCGATGAAGCTAGCCATTTTCATGTTAGTTGGGATCAGATCTTCTTCAGACTTGTTCAGACTCCTCAAGGTGGCCACCGGCATCACATTTAATACTGCCCCATTATCAACGAACACCATTGAAGGCCTTGCCATTGATGTGGGCTCTCACATCTGAGGGCTTCAAGTGCTTTATCATGTCTTCGGTTGGCCTACCAAATATAGTACCCAAAGCATCTTTGCCGTGTGTCATCGCCAAAGTTGCCCATTCTGCTTCTTCCACAAATACGTCTCCTTCTAAGTGTTCGATCCGGGGTAACCAGCCCCGAACTCACTGGGATCGTGACTAACGACCTCGATGGCAGCCATCAGTCCGGCTTCACTCTCATCTGAGAGATAATCCAAAATTGAATCTTCTCGGTAACCAGACTCTAGGATCGGCTCGTCATCACCATTTAAACAGTTTGTGTATATGTGAATATGCCTTTCCTCTTCATCAGGTTCCCCTTTTCCTTCTTCAGGCTGCCCGATGTCTACCTCGGCGACCGGCCCTGTCAATGGCTTCTGCCACTTTAGCTTCTGGGATCTCCTTCTTATCGGCTGCCTTGGCATCGGCTAACATCTGCAAGGTTTGTTTCATTTTTTGCAAGGATCTAGCCCTCTGCAGCCTTCTCTTCTGCGTTCTAGTCAGTGTGACTGGTTTGAACTCTTTCTTCTTCGGAGGTTGATTAACCACCCACTTCCCTTCTTTGACATTTGCAGCTGGCTTGATCATCCTCTGTGGTTGGAGTTCATCATCATTCCTTACAGTTATGCGAAGAGATGACAGTCCCCCTTCGACATTGAACTCCGCCACTCTTCTCTTAGACTTTGGGAGAGGCTCCTCAGTGATTCTGGGCATACTCATTTGGGCTTCACCGAGATTCCCGATTGAGTTTGCCCAGGTCTCACGGGCATCTTTGGACTCTCTCGGTCTTTGCTTGCATTTTACAGATCTTGGCTGATCAACTCGTTGGTCAAACGTCCGGGTTTGGGAGGTTTACCATGGAATCGGCTCGAAGATGGCCGCTGACATTTTTTGTTAACTGCTGGTGGGTTTCCCAATCTGTCGAACACAGATCCCCTGGCGACCTCTTGGTTTCTTTTGGATTCTTCTTTGGGCATCCAAACACTCGATAGATCGCTTCCCTCTGGTTGGCCTGGGCTGATCGGACCTGAGAAAGACACCATGGCCATGGTTACTTGGGAATGGATTGGTGTCCACCGACATCTCGGCTATGCTTTTGTCGGCTAACTTGAATCGCCTCCTTGATAGCCTATACGTATGGCCTTCACGAAAACTACACAATTAGGCGTAGAATGGTTATATGAGTTGTGCCACTTACAAGATTTCTTATTTATCAATTCTTGAGGAGGTGGAATCCGATGCCCGATCTAGCGGTAGATTTGCTTGTCCTTGAGCAAGTAGTCAAAAATGCAGTACGCCTTGGTTATGTCAAAGGAGTACCGCCTCTATCCTCTGTTGATTCGGTTTCTTTGGCTTTAGCGGACCTTGATCTTTGGGCAGGAATAGCTCTTCCTTTGACTATTTTGGCTACCATCATATCGGTAGTAAGGTCGGTAGTTTGAGTCGATTCCTCCGGCTCTATAAGAGAAACTAGATGGGGACCCTTTCCTCGGCGAGCCCTTCGGTTCTCCTTTTCCTGGATATATTGCTCAACTTTCGGATAGCCTCTCGATGGCGATTCAAATCATGCGGGCTTGTCCTACCAACTTCTCCTTCGTGCGGGTGCATGTTGTTAATCATCATAGAAGTGTATTACGCTTGAGGAATTGCACGTAACATTTCTGCTTTCTTCTGAATCTTTCAATGTAATCAGCGACCGACTCATCAACTTGCTGCCTGAGACTAGTTAGATCGGTTACCGTTACTTGGGGTTGCAGCCAATAAAATCTATCATGGAAACACCTCGCCATATCGGCCCAATTGCATCGAGTTTGGAGGCAAGGAGGAGTACCAGGTGACGCTATCCCGATGAGTGATAATGGGAAGAGTGAAGCTTGTGATACTCATTACATTCTGCCACCACACCGGGGTGTGAAACGCCCTATGTGCTCCATGGTAGACTTGCCATCTTCCCCGAGAATATGGTGAAATCTGGAGTTTTGAATCCCTAGGGAGAGGAAACATCAGATCCACCCATTCAGGGTACGGTTTCTGTAAACAGACGGTCCAACGGCTTTAAGCGTACTCCAAGTACTTCTTGATGGTATTTGCGATCATTTACGGGTCTATCAAATGAGAGGCTCCTCGCCGGATTATCTTGTGGATTCACCGGGCGCGCCTCGACCCACTGGTCTCCAGGGGGAAGCCTGTTGGAGCGAATTCTGAAGGTTAAAGGTATTTGGTGAAACATTGCCTAGAGGTGGATTAGTAGTCCATTGCTGCTCTGGACCATATTCCCCAAAACCTCCGACTGAGTCCCTGGGCAGTACCGATGCATTCGGGGTAAAGGTGGAACATTGTTCCATGTCTGCTCTCCCATAGTTGCCCGGTAGCTCGTAGTATATTTGAACTTCTTGGAGGGTATGGCGTGGGGGTAGTTGCGGTTGGTAGAATGGTGGATTGTTAACATTCCAATCCCGGATAGCTTCACGAACCATAACCAGGGGCCATCGGTACGCCAATTCGGTGTCCATATGAATTCGGCCGCATGTAGGGCCATGCGTCGGAGCATACGACATTACTTGGCAGAAACCGATATGCCCAACCGTGTTAATTGGTCTCGGGCCATGTTGACCGCCCATACCGCAGATTAAGCTGATCGGTGGCATCACTTGCTCAAAGACGGGTGGTACCCATGTATTCTGGCGATCACCGTCACGTGCGGGTTGGTGGCCTGCGGTAGTGGTATGGGCCGTGTGCGAAGAGGCCCATTTTGAACCACATTCGGCCGAGGTTGCCAAGCTCGACCACCTTGTGCATACCGGGTTTGCAGTTCCCTCTTGCCAATGCGTAACTAGCCGAGTGTTCACCTTGCTGTCCTCGGCTGTTCTCCATGTCTCTCGCCTGCTGAACCTCGTTATGCACCATGGGTCTGACAATATCTGCCAACTGCCTTGACACTTGGTACATAAGGTCATGAATTCCCATATCAATCTGCTGCCTGATGAAGGAAGTGGTCATGACCACTGGAGCCTCGGCATTCTCTGGGTTATTCATCTCTGCAGAGGCTGGTGCGGAGACTGGGATGTTTTCAACCGCTATGGACATACCCAAGGTGTATGCTGACTCGTTGTTCTTGCGTGGTGGGGTTCTTTTGGGATTCGAACTCGACTCCATGTTGTTGTTGAGTTTCTTTCCGGACCTCAGGTTCATACGCCAAGCGTGATCCTGCCCTGGAGAATCAAACTTGTCCTTCAATTCACCTATGGTCCCACTGGGCGTGCCAAACTTGTTTGCGTGGAAAAATCAGCCGAGGGATTCGGCTAACGTCCAGCCAACAAATTGATTCCTGTTAAGCGATTACACCGAGAACGGAACTCTGATTCTCGATTGTGGGTTCCCCAACTGCTCCAGAAAGCGTTGAGTGTGGTGAAACTACGCTACGCTAAGGCTAAGACTAAGAAACATGGAATCGGCTAGGATAAAATGCTGTAAAAAGCTTGATAAATTGCAAAAGAAATAGTTGTTTGATTGATTTCGCGTGTCCTTACATTTCTCAGCGTAGGTATATATATACAAAAAGGAAAACAAAACTGTAACCACCCCCTATCGGCCATTATGCGTTCCACACGTTCATGGCTGACCACGAGCGGTCGTGGGTGTCCCTCAACTGCTTCTTCATGCGTATCGTGGGTTAACCGCTCTCCCATCGGCTGGGCAAACGATTTATCACGTGTTAAATGCGTTGGAGACTTCCAACGGCTAGCTTTGGTCATTTTAGCGCCAAAGTACATGACTTTCACATATCTAGCCCTTGGTCGAGCTTCAAAGCTCTATATTAATTAAAGGTAGCTCAGCCGATATATCCATAATGATCGGATATTTCCTTTATCCACATCGGCTATACTCTTTAATAATCGGCTGACCTCATGATGCTCCCTGGGCTTCTGGAATTTTCCTTTCTATCCCCGGTTCAGTGGGACCAATTTTCGGCTACCAATCCGATCGGCTTATCCCACACCTCGGCTGTTCCCTTCATCGGCTGTTCCCTTCGTCGGCTGTTCCCTTCATCGGCTGTGGCTGATATTTCTGGTGATAACAATTGCCCCCTACATCATTTCAGCTGTCCATGCTGGATTGATGTATCGGATAAAGTTTGAGTCTCCGAAACGTCAATCGTTAGTCACTTTATATGCATTTAATGTCACCCATTATGACCTGAACGGCTACTTTTCCCACACCCGATGACTGCGCTATTATCCGATAATATCTTAACAACTCTCATCGTTGATCGTGCGCTTGATTTCTCTTTAAATAGCTAGGCCCATTCGTCCTCCTTACTACTCAGGCATTTTGAACTTTTGAATACAATCAAATAACTCTCGCAGAGAGGATGAAAAGATTAAGCTCAAAAACAAATAACTTTCTAAAATAAAGAATATCAGACGAGAGGTTCAGTTCTTGGTGTCTAGAAACTTGGCACGAAACTTGATTGCTCACTTGAGTAATAGCTCTTTCAGAATATAGTTTCTAGTAGTTTTTGGCAACCTTCTTCAATGAATACCTTGGGGTATTTATAGGAATCCTTGAGGGGTATTACCGTTGCAGTAAATTTCAGCTCCATATCATTGAGTGAGATAATTTGAAATGCTGTCATTTCCTTCCTTTCCAGAGAATATCAGAATAGTACACATTACCTTTTTTGTACTGTCTGCTTTTCACAATTGCCTTGTACGAATTTTGTCTTATACTAAAGGTGTCTCATTTGATACCTCGTACATCAAAATGAGCGCATAAAATCAAATTTGAATTTCGTTCCACATTAGCTGAGGTAGAAGAGCACAAATGTGACCATCACGTGATTTATTAATAGACCAGATGCTCGCTCAGAATAATGGATGGACGCTCGCAGCAATTGAGTAATCCATGTGTCAAAAGATAACACTACCGGATGCTTGCTTTAGACAAGACGCTGGAGTGAACCGGATGCAGACACACATGGAATGTATTTAAACTCTTGTGAATTTCTTCTTCTTGCTTGAGTGACTTATAAAATATAAGTAATTTTAATACCTGCACCCCCCAAGATTTATCAGAAGATAAATTGTTCACTTGCAAATACTTTGTTATCATCAAAATTAATGGGGGTCTAAACTTCTCAATCGTTTAGGTTCCAACAATCTCCCCCTTTTTGATGATGACAAATATCCAAGGTTGATGAACAATTTAATTTCAAAAATAATTTCAAGGGTCACACCTGAGTTCAACAACTCAGATATAATTAAATATTTCAGGTATCAGAGCGATTTATAATAATCAGAGCGTTTGTGTGATCGTAAAAAGCATACAAGTATTAGAGCTTATATTCAATTAAGCGTTGAGATATGATGCTGAGATTATTGTGTTGGAACCTAAACGATTGAGAAGTTTAGACCCTCATTAATTTTGATGATAACAAAATATTCACAAGAGAACAATTTATGTTCTAACAATTCTTGAGCGTCTGGAATTAACTTCTTGTGACACTAGTCTTATCCATTTGCCATGAGCGACCGATCTTCCATTCTGAGCAAGCATCCGAACTTCATTCTAAATCACGTGTTGGTCACGTAGTTGCTCTTCCTCTCAGAAGTTTCTGGAATGGATTTTGAATTTGATCTTGTGCGTTAAAATTGTTGTACGAGGTATCAAAGGTGACACCTTTAGCTAAAAGACAAAAATCGTACAAGCAATTGTGAAAAGCAAGGTAGTACGAAAACGGTAATGTGTACTACTGAGATATTCTCTGGAAAGGAAGAAAGAGACAGCTTTTTGAAATCACCTCACTCAATGGAAAGGAGCCATTTTTACCGTAACGGTAATATCCTTTATAACTCCTATAAATACCCCAAGGTATCCATTGAAGAAACTGCCGAAACTCTACAAGAGAATATTGCTTCATTTACTGAGAACAAGCACTGTTGCTATACACTACAAAGAGTCAATACTCTGAAAGCACTGCTTCTGTGAGCAATCAAGTTTCGAGCCAAGTCTCTGGACTACGAGAACTGAACTCAGCGTCCGACACATTCTTTTAGAAAGCATTTCTATATTGAGCTTAATTTTTATCCTCTCTGTGAGAGTTATTTATACTTGTATTCAACTTACTTGTAAAAGTTGTTTTGGCCTAGTTAAAATTTGTTCCTCAAAGGCTCCAATGTCTCGAGTCGTTTTGAGAAGTTGAGAGTATTGTCAAGGTTGTGTGAGAGAATACTCTTAAGGTTTTGTAATCAGTTGATTATAGTGGAAAATCCTTCAGAAACGAAGGGACTAGACGTAGCTACCAGTTTGGTAGTGAACTAGTATAAATCTCTGTGTCTCTTGCTTTATCGCTTTCTATTTATCTTTATCTTGCTCTGTTAAAAACAAGTTTTCACAAATCGCTTCAAACCAGGTTTATTTCCAGCGTCCGTTTAACAAACTGCTTTGAAAAACCTGTGTTCATAGTGTTTTTAACTTAAAGTTAAGGAAAAGTTTTCAACACAATTCAACCCCCCTTCTTGTGTTCACGTTCAGTTGGTACCAGAGCTCGGCCTCTTGGTTGAGCACTTAACAGTGTTAAGAGTAAAGATCCTACTGTGAACATGTCTGCTGAAGATGGTCATATGAACCGTCCTCCTCTATTCAATGGAGAAAAATTTGATTACTGGAAAGATAAGATGAAAGCATTCCTTGAGGCACAAAATCTTTATTTGTGGGATATAGTTGAAAGTGGATACATTTCTCCAGCTAATGCCCTTGGTGTTGCAATACCTAGGGAAAACTGGACTGATGATCAGAAAAAGAGATATCAAACCAATCAGAAGGCTAGATTTATTCTCATCTGTGCTATGACAGAAAGAGAATATGATAAATATGGTAAGTTTGATACTGCCAAAGAAATCTGAGATTCTCTTGTTTTGTCTTATGAGGTTACGCTAAGTAAGAAAAACAAAGGCTAGCATGATGGTTCGCCAGTATGAGCTATTCAAAATGGAAGATGGAGAAAACATTGAAACTATGTTTGGAAGGTTCCAAACACTTGTTCATGGGTTGCAGGCCCTTGGAAAAAGTTATACTACACATGACCATGTGAGAAAGATCTTGAGAAGTTTGACTAAGCAGTGGAGACCCAAAGTCACTGCTATTCATGAAGCAAAAGATCTAAATGTCCTTCAGCTTGAAGATCTTATGAGTTCTTTGAAAGCTCATGAACTTGAGCTAAATGAAGAAGAACCTACCAAGAAGAGTAAGTCTATTGCTTTAAGAGTTAATCAACATAAACCTAGTACTTCTAAAGCTTTTCAGGCTGAAGAAGAAGAATCAGATGATGAAGCTTCAGAAGGAGATTATGATGGATCAGATGATGAGCTAGCTTTCATATCTAAGAAGATCCAGAGAATGTGGAAGAAGAGAAACTTCAGAAGGAGGTTTCAGAAGAAAGATACAAAGGACAAGAAGGAAAGCAAAGACAAGGACAAAGCCCAATTCATTTGCTATGAATGTAAGAAGCCTGGACATTTCAAGTCCGAGTGTCCTAATCTTAAGGAAAAGCCCACAAGAAGCTCCTTCAAGAAAAAGAAGAAAGGTCTCATGACAATATGGGAAGATCTTGACTTATCCTCCTCTGAGGAAGATAAAGAAGAAGAAGCTCACATTGCCCTTATGGCAGACACTGATCTTGATTCAGAAGAAGAAGTTGAAGAGGTAATAATATATGACTCTTATTAGAACTTCAACTTGCATTTGATGATCTGTTAAAGGATTCTCGCCACTCTCTCTATTGAGTATAAGAATTTGAAAAAGAAATTTTCAAAACTATCACAAGATTTTCATTCTTTACACAATGAAAACTCAGACTAATGAAGAGAACTGAGTTTAAACTGAAAATCAGCGTCTGGTGGATAACCAGCATCTGGAAGCCAACAAGCAACCAGAAGATGAGAGCTCTCAAGTCAAAAGCTCTGTAGTTACAGGTAATCCTAACTGCAAATCAAATGACTATGAACATGCTTTTCAAAAGTTTCTTGCAGAGAGTGTAACTCGAAGCAAGCAACCTTCTATGATTTGGGGTGTTAGTAAAACGACAACTCATGGTCTTGGTTATATATCAGATGAACCTCTTTTAGAAAATGATTCAGCATCTGATAAATCCAATAATCATAGTAAATGTTTGCATTGTACTTACTGCAATAACTGGGTCATTTGAAAAGTGCGTATCTTTGTGTTTACAACTAAGCATGACAAGTAGCCTTCAAGAACTAACAAGAGAGGACCCAAAAAGATATGGGTACCTAAAGATAAAATAGTCTATGTTGCAGACTTGTTTAGCAACAAAGTCAACACACCTATCTTGGTACTTAGACAGTGGATGCTCGCGTCACATGACGGGAGAAAAGCATATGTTCCAAGAACTAAGACCTAGAGAAGCTGGATTCGTTGGTTTCGGAGGAAACCAGAAAGGTAAAATAGTTGGAATTGGTCGCATAGGTAAAGGCTCTCTTCCTTCTATTGATAATATTTTATATGTTGAAGGACTGAAACATAATCTATTGAGCATAAGTCAATTATGTGACAATGGTTATAATATTGTCTTTACAGAAAATGGATGTTCAGTAAAAAGCAAAAATGATGGATCTATATTCTTTACAGCAAAAAGGAAACAAAACATTTATAAAGTTGATCTTTCTGAACTTCCAAAACAAGATGTCAAGTGTCTTATGGCTGTTGAAGATGAGCAATGGATTTGGCACAAAAGATTGGGTCTTGCCAATTTGAGATTAATCTCAAAATTAAACAAGCACAATCTTGTTAGAGGCTTACCAAATCTTAAGTTCCAATCTGATGCCCTGTGTGAGGCTTGTCAAAGAGGAAAACAAGTTAAAACTTCCTTTCATTTAAAAAATGTTGTTTCGACCTCTAGACCACTTGAACTTCCACATCTTGATCATTTTGGTCCCACAAGGACAACCTCTTTAACTGGAAAAAAATATGGATTAGTCATTGTTGATGATTTTACTTGATGGACATGGGTTAAATTCCTTGCCCACAAGGATGAGTCTTTTAAGGTATTTACTGTATTCTGCAAATCAGTTCAAAATGAAAAAGACATCTGTATTTCTTCTATTAGAAGTGATCATGGGGGAGAATTTGAAAATGAAAACTTTCAAAAATTTTGTGAAGAAAATGGCATCTCCCACAATTTTTTCTCTCCTAGAACACCTCAACAAAATGGTGTTGTATAAAGGAAAAACAGGTCCCTCCAGGAAATGGCCAGGACCATGATCAATGAAGCTGACATTGCGAAACATTTTTGGGCGATAAAGAACACACCTGACTTGTTATATTCAAAATAGCATTCTTATAAGACCTATCTTGAATAAGACTCCTTATGAATTGTGGAAAGGTAGAAAACCAAACATTTCTTACTTTCATCCTTTTGGTTGTAGTTGTTATATTTTGAATACTAAAGATCAGCTTGGTAAGTTTGATTCCAAGGTCGACAAAGGAATCTTTTGGGATACTCGAAAGATCTAAAGCTTTTAGAATATACAACAAAGAAACTTTGACATTGAAGAGTCCATTAATGTCAAGTTTGATGATAAGAAGCCCGACATCGCTATGCCGAGCTAGATGAGTTATTTTCAGATTTAAACCTCGGTGACAAGTCAGACGGTGAACGTGCATCTTCATCATCCAGTGGTGATCAGACGAAGAATCCTACTCAAGCAGAAGCTGAAGCAAGAAAAAGCTGGAAGTACAAAACCAATCATCCAAAAGATCAAATCATAGGAGAACCTGGTGATAAAGTACGAACCAGATCCTCTTTCAAGGAGCATGCTGATTTTGCACTTCTCTTTGAAATGGAACCTAAGACGATTGATCAAGCATTGGAAGATGAAGGGTGGATTCTAGCAATGCAAGATGAGCTAAATCAGTTCCAAAGAAATGATGTATGGAAGCTAGTCACTCTACCAGAAGATAAGCAAGCTATTGGTACTAAATGGGTATTTAGAAATAAGCTTGATGAAGATGGTAAAGTTGTGAGAAATAAAGCAAGGTTAGTTGCTCAAGGTTACTCACAAGAAGAAGGTATTGATTTCACTGAAACTTTTGCACTGTTGCAAGACTAGAAGCTATTCGCATTTTACTTTCATTTGCAGCACATCATGAGATAACACTATATCAAATGGATGTGAAAAGTGCCTTTCTAAATGGTTTTATAACTGAGGAAGTTTATGTTAAACAACCTCCTGGTTTTGAAGATATTAAATTTCCAGAACATGTTTTTAAACTTAAAAAGGCTCTATATGGTTTTAAGCAAGCTCCCAGAGCATGGTATGATAGACTAAGTTCCTTTTTGATGGAAAATGGATTTACAAGAGGTTTAGTTGACACTACTCTTTTCAGAAAATCCTCTAACAAGCATTTCATACTTGTTCAAATCTATGTTGATGATATCATTTTTGGAGCCACTAATGAAAGCCTTTGCAAAGAATTTTCTAAGCTTATGCAGGCTGAATTTGAGATGAGCATGATGGGAGAATTAAAGTTTTTCCTTGGAATACAAATCAAGCAATACAGTGATGGTATCTATATACATCAAAGCAAATATATCAAAAATTATTGAAGAAATTCAAGATCTTTGGATTGCAAGCCTATGTGTACACCTATGCATCCTACCGCACTCTTAGTAAAGATGAAATTGGTAAGAAGGTAGGTCGAGAAAATGTACAGAGGTATGATTGGATCTCTACTTTATCTTACGGCTTCAAGACCGACATTATGTTCGTCTGCTGTGTGCTAGATTTCAATCGGATCCTAGAGAATCACACTGAGTCTGTTAAAAAGAATATTCAGATATTTGCAAGGAACTACTAATCATGGTTTGCTTTATAAGAAATCAAAAGATTACAAATTAGTAGGTTTTACGTGATCTTGACTTTCTTTGGAGACCAAATTGAAAGAAAAAGCACAAGTGGAAATTGCAGTTCCTTGGACTAATCTTGTGTCTTGGTCACAAAGACAAAGCACTATTATTACCTTCTCTCAACACAGGCTGAATACATCTCAACAAAGAAGTTGCGCTTCTCAACTTTTGTGGATGAAGTATCAACTTGAAGACTACTTGATAAAAGAGAGTAACATTCCTATCTTACGTGACAATACTCGCAATCTGTCTTACTAAAAATCCCATATTGCATTCACGAGCCAAACACATTGAGATTAAACATCATTTTATAAGAGACTATGTTCAGAAGGGTATTCTAGAAATAAAATTTGTAGACACTGATCATCAGTGGGCTGACAAATTTACAAAACCCCTTGCTAAAGATAGATTCAATTTTATAAGAAGAAATTTAAACTTTCATCTTATAGAAGAATGATTAATCTCAACATCTGAAAATAATCAAAATCTCAGCATCTGATGTGACATAAGCATGTATGTGTATAAGCATCTTATTTGTCATATGCATCATAACTCATCGTCTGGTGAATCGGTTGCGTGCGTCCGAGCACACCCACACGTGTCACACGTGTTAAGGACTTAGGCGTCTCATCATATCTACTGAGTCATAATTGTTTATGTCTTTCGATAAAATCTTTTTCTTGATTTTACTTTTCTTTTGGCGTCTGCATTTAATGAAAAGGCAAATCTTTATTTTCTTTTCTTTTTGATTTAATTTTTATGTGGAAATACGAAGCGATGTTTTGAAAAAAGGACTGTACCATTCTCTATTAACTTTTCCACTACTCCACATTTTTCGCTCCATCACTTCACTCTGCGTTTTCTGCAAAACCGTGCTCTTTCTCTCTCTTTCTCTCTCTCTCTCTCTGTGTGTTTTCGAACCCTAAAACCTTCATCACCTTCTCTTCAATTGCTACAATGGCCGACAGAAAGGTTGGACAATACGCTGCTGTCTTCGATGTCTTCTTTGAGGCAAAACTTCTGAATGAGAACTGGGTTGATTTCGAGAACTTCAAGCTATACGGTTTTGATTTTGAGGAAGGTCTTGAGAAACTGGGCTGGAAAAACTACTTCATCTGGGAACCAGTTGATGTACTGAGCTACGCTATTAAGGAATTCTGGGGAAGTGCATACTTACTTCCGGGTGAAATCATAGAAGGTCACATCAGAGGATTCAAACTCCGCTTCACTATCAACTCTATTTCTCAGACAATCAAGTGTCCGTGTGAAGGAATCAGTTACCATGCAAACTGGGCTGATGCTTACAGAGGACTTGAAAAAGTCAATGAAGCTCTGTTTGAGAACTACCGTGAACTGAAGAAGAAGAACATCACTCCCACGGCTAAAGACTTGAAAAGCCACTACCGAGCATCTTGCGACAAAATCATCGCCAAGAGCGTGATTCTGAAGGCTGGCTCAAGCGACATAGTGAACTACGAGCAAAAGTTCATTATGAGCAACTACATGGATGGGAAGAAAATCAATCTGCCAAGGTTGATTATCAACAATCTGATAAATGCCCTTGTCTTCTCAAGGAAGAATGTTGATAAGAAGAATATCGTCAAGATAATCCCATATGGAGTTCTTCTCTCCATTATGATGATCAAAGATGGCATTGTAAGGAAGCTGACTGACTCCATCAACATAGAGGAAAAGGAAAAATACTTTGGTGTTGGTGCTGTTGTTCGTCCAGAAGTCTTTGGAGTCAACAGTTTGGTCAGGATGCAGCTTATTACAGGCTCCATGATCAAGAAGGTGAAAATAGAGCAACAGGAAGGAGAAGCTGAAAAGAAAACCACCAGAAGCTCAATGACTGGTGTGAAAAGACCTGCTGAGTCTCCTTCAAGGGAGACCCGAAGAACAAAGCAAAAGGTGGCACCTGCACCTACTGTTGAAGAACCAGAAGATAAGGATAGAATTCCCATCAGAAAGGTCTTGGAGAAACAGTTTAGACCAGCAGCTGAAAAGGATGCTTCAGCGTCCGGTCAAGGGAAGCAAATCCCTCTTCCTCCTCCTCCTGCTGTCACCAGAGGATCGAAAAGAAGGTTGGTCAAGTCATCAGAAGTTAACCCAAAGGTACTTGATTTTACTGCTGATGAATCAGTATCTGTGTTTGATTCTCATGATGTTATTCCTGCACCACCTTTGTCTGTTTCACAACCACAAACACAAACCAGGAAAACCAGAATGAGCCTCCAACAAACCTCAACCCTCTCTAAACCTACCCAACCATCATCCACTACACTCAACCTTGACCTACCACAAAGTTCTTCAAATACTTCACTTACTACATATATTTCCAAACTTCACTCTCATCCCTTTAATCTATTATTCAAAATACCTCCCATTAATCCCTTCAAACCCTACACATCTAAAACCTACAAAATCACCAAAACCACTCCCACCTTACTCACCATTACCCATAAACCTACAGACCCTGGTGGAAGGAAGAATGTCTCATACAAACCACGGGTTGTGAAGTATGAGATATAGCACAAATAGCCTACAATCGCCCTCTCCACATGGCATTTGAAAACCTTCACTCGGAGTCGCCAGATTGAGATTGCCTCTCCGATAAGTGCTACCTTCAAGGATGGAGAAGACCACTTTCAGATGTCATTTAAAGGAAGATTGAGACCATCATCTGGTAGCAGAGCAATTCCCTTCTCTGTTGATCTTCCTAGATCCCTACCACAAGCTGAACCGCTCACATTGGAAGAATGCGGAAGGTGGATCACAGATGAAGAAGCTGCCTTCATGGCACACTCTCTTGAGATGAAGAAGATTGAAATGTCAGACGAAGACAGGATCCTTCTTCAGACAAGAAAGATTGTACCGCAGGACAAAAGGTGTCTACCTTGGTCTATCACAGGAAAAGGAAAGAACTCCGCTGCAGGCAAGCGACCATTCAAAGAAGATCGGGCTCAAGGAGTATGAGAAGGCTCCTAAAAAGTACAACCTTAAGGAATTCTCTAAGGTTCCGATTGCCAAGATCTCTGAGGATCATGCCAGAAGGTTTTACCTAAATTCTCTGAAGGAAGATGAATGGAGAACTGGCTCCTCAAACTGCTGCAATGTCGAGAAGGCCACTATTCCAATAGTTGGCACAATCAGCAGAATTACTGACATCAATCTTAGAACAGTCTACTTCGATGATATGTTCAGATGCTCAGTAATCAGGCCTTTCGACTGCATGAAGATATATGTCCAATGGGCTGCTATGACCAAGCACTTCGACATTGGATTTACTTGGAGTCAATGGTTTGAGTCTTGGAAAGACAAAGCCATGCTACCATGCCTCGTCCCCCTAGTGCTAGAAGAAGATGACAGGGAAAATCTGCGAAGAATATACAGCGAAAATGAAGCACTCTCTTTCGCTTGTGAAGCATTAAGTGTCTTTATCAGAAGTATATGGGGAGAAGAAGCTGGAAATAGGTTTGATGCTTTCACTGCTGATGTAGTTCTACACAGAGAAATCATCTTCATGAATTTGCTGTGTCCAGAAGATGTGAAGTATAAATGGGAAATTCAAACAGAATCTGAGCTTAGAAAACTTGGAAATCTCATCAAACGGTTTATGCCAAATGATGCATTTTTTCTAAGAACTCAACGGAAGAAGGAATTGAGACTGACGCTATCCAACTGGGTGCTAGTAGAGCATCAGAAGATGAAACCTGCACCTGTACCAGAAGTTGGACCTTCTATTTCTACTCCTGCAGTTGAGATGGTCACTATTCCCAAAGCAGAGTTTGAAGAAATGAAGGCCACAAACATGAAAGTCACTCAGCTGGAGACTGCTCTGAAATTACTATATGAACGTCTCAACATCCCTCCACCACCTCTTCCAAACCCTTGAATTTATTTATTTTTGTGAGATATAGACTATTTCTTTGTTTTATTGATACACTTTTATATATACACTAATTTTGCTCTGATTATCTGTTAATATATACCTACATCTGACTATGATGTGTTTTACACTCTTTTTGTCCGATGACAAAGGGGAGTAAAAGAAAGGTATGATGAACACGTGAAAATCGACTAACTCACCGTCCGATGTTCACACTCCGATGGATACATCGAATCAAGTATCATGCATAGCATTTCATACATAGCATTTACTATGATTATTTGTTAATGCGCTAATATTCATTGATCTAGTGCTCTTATAATGATCAATAAATTTGGTACAATTTGATTAAATCAATCTTTTTGATCAAAGATCCAATCTTACTATGATACATCTACGTATTTTTTTGCGATCACTTAATTGAATTTGTTTATCAACTATCGCCTTAATACTAGAACTATCTTATATATCAAAACTGTTAAATTGAGGGAGACCCTTGATGTCATTTGAAACTAAATTGTTCATCAACCTTAGATATTTGTCATCATCAAAAAGCGGGAGATTGTTGGAACCTAAACGATTGAGAAGTTTAGACCCTCATTAATTTTGATGATAACAAAATATTCACAAGAGAACAATTTATGTTCTAACAATTCTTGAAGTGTGCAGATACTAATATTACATATATTTCTAAGCCACTTAAACAAGAAGGAAGAAGCTCTCAAGAGAAGGATACACTCCATGTGTCAGCATCCGGCTCATCCTAGTATATTGTCCTCGAGAGCGTCTGGAATTAACTTCTTGTGACACTAGTCTTATCCATTTGCTATGAGCGACCGATCTTCCGTTCTGAGCAAGCGTCCGAACTTCATTCTAAATCACGTGTTGGTCACGTAGTTGCTCTTCCTCTCAGAAGTTTCTGGAATGCATTTCGAATTTGATCTTATGCGTTAAAATTGTTGTACGAGGTATCAAAGGTGACACCTTTAGCTAAAAGACAAAAATCGTACAAGCAATTGTGAAAAGCAAGGTAGTACGAAAACGGTAATGTGTACTACTGAGATATTTTCTGGAAAGGAAGAAAGAGACAGCTTTTTGAAATCACCTCACTCAATGGAAAGGAGCCATTTTTACCGTAACAGTAATATCCTTTATAACTCCTATAAATACCCCAAGGTATCCATTGAAGAAACTGCCGAAACTCTACAAGAGAATATTGCTTCATTTACTGAGAACAAGCACTGTTGCTATACACTACAAAGAGTCAATACTCTGAAAGCCTCGCATACGTGAGCAATCAAGTTTCGAGCCAAGTCTACGGACTACGAGAACTAAACTCGACATCAGACACATTCTTTTAGAAAGCATTTCTATATTGAGCTTAATTTTTATCCTCTGTGAGAGTTATTTATACTTGTATTCAACTTACTTGTAAAAGTTGTTTTGGCCTAGTTAAAATTTGTTCCCTCAAAGGCTCCAATGTACTGAGTCGTTTTGAGAAGTTGAGAGTATTGTCAAGGTTGTGACAGTAGAATACTCTTAAGGTTTTGTAATCAGTTGATTATAGTGGAAAATCCTTTAGGAACGAAGGGACTAGGCGGAGCTACCAGTTTGGTAGTGAACTAGAATAAATCTCTGTGTCTCCTGCTTTCTTGCTTTCTATTTATCTTTATCTTGCTCTGTTAAAAACAAGTTTTCTGTTGCTTTTCAGACTTAGGTTTATTTCAGCGTCAGTTTAACAAGCGCTTTGAAAAACTGTGTTCATAGTGTTTTTAACTTAAAGTTAAGGAAAAGTTTTCAACACAATTCAACCCCTTCTTGTGTTCACGTTAGGTTGGTACTAGAGCTCGGCCTCTTGGTTGAGCACTTGATGTTAAGAGTAAAGATCCTCTGTGAACATGTCTTGAAGATGGTCATATGAACCGTCCTCCTCTATTCAATGGAGAAAAATTTGATTCTTGGAAAGATAAGATGAAAGCATTCCTTGAGGCACAAAATCTTTATTTGTGGGATATAGTTGAAAGTGGATACATTTCTCAGCTAATGCCCTTGGTGTTGCAATACCTAGGAAAAGCGGGTGATGATCGAGAAAAAGAGATATCAAACCAATCGAAGGCTAGATTTATTCTCATCGTGCTATGACAGAAAGAGAATATGATAAATATGGTAAGTTTGATCTTTGCCAAAGAAATGCAGGATTCTCTTGTTTTGTCTTATGAGGTTACGCCAAGTAAGAAAAACAAAGGCTAGCATGATGGTTCGCCAGTATGAGCTATTCAAAATGGAAGATGGAGAAAACATTGAAACTATGTTTGGAAGGTTCCAAACACTTGTTCATGGGTTGCAGGCCCTTGGAAAAAGTTATACTACACATGACCATGTGAGAAAGATCTTGAGAAGTTTGACTAAGCAGTGGAGACCCAAAGTCACTGCTATTCATGAAGCAAAAGATCTAAATGTCCTTCAGCTTGAAGATCTTATGAGTTCTTTGAAAGCTCATGAACTTGAGCTAAATGAAGAAGAACCTACCAAGAAGAGTAAGTCTATTGCTTTAAGAGTTAATCAACATAAACCTAGTACTTCTAAAGCTTTTCAGGCTGAAGAAGAAGAATCAGATGATGAGCTTTCAGAAGGAGATTATGATGGATCAGATGATGAGCTAGCTTTCATATCTAAGAAGATCCAGAGAATGTGGAAGAAGAGAAACTTCAGAAGGAGGTTTCAGAAGAAAGATACAAAGGACAAGAAGGAAAGCAAAGACATGGACAAAGCCCAATTCATTTGCTATGAATGTAAGAAGCCTGGACATTTCAAGTCCGAGTGTCCTAATCTTAAGGAAAAGCCCACAAGAATCTCCTTCAAGAAAAAGAAGAAAGGTCTCATGACAATATGGGAAGATCTTGACTTATCCTCCTCTGAGGAAGATAAAGAAGAAGAAGCTCACATTGCCCTCATGGCAGACACTGATCTTGATTCAGAAGAAGAAGTTGAAGAGGTAATAATATATGACTCTTATTCTGAACTTCAACTTGCATTTGATGATCTGTTAAAGGATTCTGCCACTCTCTCTATTGAGTATAAGAATTTGAAAAAGAAATTTTCAAAACTATCACAAGAATTTCATTCTTTACACAATGAAAACTTTGTACTCAATGAAGAGAACCGTCGAAAAATGAAAATCGCCTCGGTGGATAACCAAAGATCTGGAAGCCAACAAGCAACCGGAGTGAGAGCTCTCAAGTCAAAAGCTCTGTAGTTACAGGCAATCCTAACTGCAAATCAAATGACTATGAACATGCTTTTCAAAAGTTTCTTGCAGAGAGTGTAACTCGAAGCAAGCAAGCTTCTATGATTTGGGGTGTCAGTAAAACGACAACTCATGGTCTTGGTTATATATCAGATGAACCTCTTTTAGAAAATGATTCAGCATCTGATAAATCCAATAATCATAGTAAATGTTTGCATTGTACTTACTGCAATAAATCTGGTCATTTGAAAAGTGCGTGTACTGTGTTTACAACTAAGAAGGACAAGTATCCTTCAAGAACTAACAAGAGAGGACCCAAAAAGATATGGGTACCTAAAGATAAAATAGTCTATGTTGCAGACTTGTTTAGCAACAAAGTCAACACACTTATCTTGGTACTTAGACAGTGGATGCTCGCGTCACATGACGGGAGAAAAGCATATGTTCCAAGAACTAAGACCTAGAGAAGCTGGATTCGTTGGTTTCGGAGGAAACCAGAAAGGTAAAATAGTTGGAATTGGTCGCATAGGTAAAGGCTCTCTTCCTTCTATTGATAATGTTTTATATGTTGAAGGACTGAAACATAATCTATTGAGCATAAGTCAATTATGTGACAATGGTTATAATGTTGTCTTTACAGAAAATGGATGTTCAGTAAAAAGCAAAAATGATGGATCTATATTCTTTACAGCAAAAAGGAAACAAAACATTTATAAAGTTGATCTTTCTGAACTTCCAAAACAAGATGTCAAGTGTCTTATGGTTGTTGAAGATGAGCAATGGATTTGGCACAAAAGATTGGGTCTTGCCAATTTGTGATTAATCTCAAAATTAAACAAGCACAATCTTGTTAGAGGCTTACCAAATCTTAAGTTCCAATCTGATGCCCTGTGTGAGGCTTGTCAAAGAGGAAAACAAGTTAAAACTTCCTTTCATTTAAAAAATGTTGTTTCGACCTCTAGACCACTTGAACTTCCACATCTTGATCTTTTTGGTCCCACAAGGACAACCTCTTTAACTGGAAAAAAATATGGATTAGTCATTGTTGATGATTTTACTAGATGGACATGGGTTAAATTCCTTGCCCACAAGGATGAGTCTTTTAAGGTATTTACTGTATTCTGCAAATCAGTTCAAAATGAAAAAGACATCTGTATTTCTTCTATTAGAAGTGATCATGGGGGAGAATTTGAAAATGAAAACTTTCAAAAATTTTGTGAAGAAAATGGCATCTCCCACAATTTTTCTCTCCTAGAACACCTCAACAAAATGGTGTTGTATAAAGGAAAACAGTCCCTCGAGGAAATGGCGGGACCATGATCAATGAAGTCGACATTGCGAAACATTTTGGGTAGAAAGCGATAAACACAACTTGTTATATTCAAAATAGAATTCTTATAAGACCTATCTTGAATAAGACTCATATGAATTGTGGAAAGGTAGAAAACCAAACATTTCTTACTTTCATCCTTTTGGTTGTAGTTGTTATATTTTGAATACTAAAGATCGACTTAGTAAGTTTGATTCCAAGGTCGACAAAGGAATCTTTGGGATACTCTGAAAGATCTAAAGCTTTTAGAATAAACAACAAAGAAACTTTGTGATTGAAGAGTCCATTCATGTCAAGTTTGATGATCGAAGCGACCTTTGCTATGTCGAGCTAGATGAGTTATTTTCAGATTTAAACCTCGGTGACAAGTCGACGGTGAGCGTGCATCTTCATCATCCGGTGGTGATCAGACGAAGAATCCTACTCAAGCGAGAAGCTGAAGCAAGAAAAGGCTGGAAGTACAAAACCAATCATCCAAAAGATCAAATCATAGGAGAACCTGGTTATAAAGTGCGAACGAGATCCTCTTTCAAGGAGCATGCTGATTTTGCACTTCTCTTTGAAATGGAACCTAAGACGATTGATCAAGCATTGGAAGATGAAGGGTGGATTCTAGCAATGCAAGATGAGCTAAATCAGTTCCAAAGAAATGATGTATGGAAGCTAGTCACTCTACCAGAAGATAAGCAAGCTATTGGTACTAAATGGGTATTTAGAAATAAGCTTGATGAAGATGGTAAAGTTGTGAGAAATAAAGCAAGGTTAGTTGCTCAAGGTTACTCACAAGAAGAAGGTATTGATTTCACTGAAACTTTTGCACCTGTTGCAAGACTAGAAGCTATTCGCATTTTACTTTCATTTGCAGCACATCATGAGATAACACTATATCAAATGGATGTGAAAAGTGCCTTTCTAAATGGTTTTATAACTGAGGAAGTTTATGTTAAACAACCTCCTGGTTTTGAAGATATTAAATTTCCAGAACATGTTTTTAAACTTAAAAAGGCTCTATATGGTTTTAAGCAAGCTCCCAGAGCATGGTATGATAGACTAAGTTCCTTTTTGATGGAAAATGGATTTACAAGAGGTTTAGTTGACACTACTCTTTTCAGAAAATCCTCTAACAAGCATTTCATACTTGTTCAAATCTATGTTGATGATATCATTTTTGGAGCCACTAATGAAAGCCTTTGCAAAGAATTTTCTAAGCTTATGCAGGCTGAATTTGAGATGAGCATGATGGGAGAATTAAAGTTTTTCCTTGGAATACAAATCAAGCAATCTGATGATGGTATCTATATACATCAAAGCAAATATATCAAAGAATTATTGAAGAAATTCAAGATCTTTGGATTGCAAGCCTATGTGTACACCTATGCATCCTACACACTCTTAGTAAAGATGAAATTGGTAAGAAGGTAGATCGAGAAAATATACAGAGGTATGATTGGATCTCTACTTTATCTTACGGCTTCAAGACTGACATTATGTTGATACACTTTGTGTGCTAGATTTCAATCGGATCCTAGAGAATCACACTGAGTCTTTGTTAAAAGAATATTCAGATATTTGCAAGGAACTACTAATCATGGTTTGCTTTATAAGAAATCAAAAGATTACAAATTAGTAGGTTTCTGTGATGCTGACTTTGCTGGAGACCAAATTGAAAGAAAAAGCACAAGTGGAGGCTGCCAGTTCCTTGGACCTAATCTTGTGTCTTGGTCAAGCAAAAGACAAAGCACTATTGCACTCTCAACAGCAGAAGCTGAATACATCTCAACAGCAAGTTGCAGTTCTCAACTTTTGTGGATGAAGTATCAACTTGAAGACTACTTGATAAAAGAGAGTAACATTCCTATCTTCTGTGACAATACTTCTGCAATCTGTCTTACTAAAAATCCCATATTGCATTCACGAGCCAAGCACATTGAGATTAAACATCATTTTATAAGAGACTATGTTCAGAAGGGTATTCTAGAAATAAAATTTGTAGACACTGATCATCAGTGGGCTGACATATTTACAAAACCCCTTGCTGAAGATAGATTCAATTTTATAAGAAGAAATTTAAACTTTCATCTTATAGAAGAATGATTAATCTCAACATCTGAAAATAAACAAAATCTCAGCATCTGATATGACATAAGCATGTATGTGTATAAGCATCTTATTTGTCATATGCATCATAACTCATCGTCTGGTGAATCGGTTGCGTGCGTCCGAGCACACCCACACGTGTCACACGTGTTAAGGACTTAAGCGTCTCATCATATCTACTGAGTCATAATTGTTTATGTCTTTCGATAAAATCTTTTTCTTGATTTTACTTTTCTTTTGGCGTCTGCATTTAATGAAAAGGCAAATCTTTATTTTCTTTTCTTTTTGATTTAATTTTTATGTGGAAATACGAAGCGATGTTTTGAAAAAAGGACTGTGCCATTCTCTATTAACTTTCCCACTACTCCACATTTTTCGCTCCATCACTTCACTCTGCGTTTTCTGCAAAACCGTGCTCTTTCTCTCTCTTTCTCTCTCTCTCTCTCTCTGTGTGTTTTCGAACCCTAAAACCTTCATCACCTTCTCTTCAATTGCTCTGATAAATGGCGAAAAATTTGGACAATATGCTTGCCTTGATGTCTTCTACGAGGCAAAACTCCGAATGAGAAGCAGGGTTGATTTCGAGAACTTCAAGCTATACGGTTTTGATTTTGAGGAAGGTCTTGAGAAACTGGGCTGGAAAAACTACTTCATCTGGGAACCAGTTGATGTACTGAGCTACGCTATTAAGGAATTCTGGGGAAGTGCATACTTACTTCCGGGTGAAATCATAGAAGGTCACATCAGAGGATTCAAACTCCGCTTCACTATCAACTCTATTGCTCAGACAATCAAGTGTCCGTGTGAAGGAATCAGTTACCATGCAAACTGGGCTGATGCTTACAGAGGACTTGAAAAAGTCAATGAAGCTCTGTTTGAGAACTATCGTGAACTGAAGAAGAAGAACATCACTCCCACGGCTAAAGACTTGAAAAGCCACTACCGAGTACTGCACAAAATCATCGCCAAGAGCGTGATTCTGAAGGCTGGCTCAAGCGACATAGTGAACTACGAGCAAAAGTTCATTATGAGCAACTACATGGATGGGAAGAAAATCAATCTGCCAAGGTTGATTATCAACAATCTGATAAATGCCCTTGTCTTCTCAAGGAAGAATGTTGATAAGAAGAATATCGTCAAGATAATCCCATATGGAGTTCTTCTCTCCATTATGATGATCAAAGATGGCATTGTAAGGAAGCTGACTGACTCCATCAACATAGAGGAAAAGGAAAAATACTTTGGTGTTGGTGCTGTTGTTCATCCTGAAGTCTTTGGAGTCAACAGTTTGGTCAGGATGCAGCTTATTACAGGCTCCATGATCAAGAAGGTGAAAATAGAGCAACAGGAAGGAGAAGCTGAAAAGAAAACCACCAGAAGCTCAATGACTGGTGTGAAAAGACCTCTTGAGTCTCCTTGAGGAGACCCGAAGAACAAAGCAAAAGGTGGCACTGCACCTCTTTGTTGAAGAACGAGGAAGATAAGGATAGAATTCCCATCGAAGGTCTTGGAGAAGCAGTTTAGACCAGCGGTGAAAAGGATGCTTGACGTCCGGTCAAGGAAGCAAATCCCTCTTCCTCCTCCTCTCTTTGTCACGGAGGATCGAAAAGAAGGTTGGTCAAGTCATCGAAGTTAACCCAAAGGTACTTGATTTTATTCTGGCGATGAATCAAGATCTGTGTTTGATTCTCATGATGTTATTCTGCACCACCTTTATGCATTTCACAACCACAAACACAAACCAGGAAAACCAGAATGAGCCTCCAACAAACCTCAACCCTCTCTAAACCTACCCAACCATCATCCACTACACTCAACCTTGACCTACCACAAAGTTCTTCAAATACTTCACTTACTACATATATTTCCAAACTTCACTCTCATCCCTTTAATCTATTATTCAAAATACCTCCCATTAATCCCTTCAAACCCTACACATCTAAAACCTACAAAATCACCAAAACCACTCCCACCTTACTCACCATTACCCATAAACCTACAGACGCTGGTGGAAGGAAGAATGTCTCATACAAACCACGGTTTGTTAAATATGAGATATATCACAGCAGCTACAATCGTCCCTCCACATGGCATTTGAAAACCTTCAGCTCTGGAGCTGCCAGATTGGAGATTGCCTCTCCGATAAGTGCTACCTTCAAGGATGGAGAAGACCACTTTCAGATGTCATTTAAAGGAAGATTGAGACAATCATCTGGTAGCAGAGCAATTCCCTTCTCTGTTGATTTTCCTAGATCCCTACCACAAGCTGAACCGCTCACATTGGAAGAATGCGGAAGGTGGATCACAGATGAAGAAGCTGCCTTCATGGCACACTCTCTTGAGATGAAGAAGATTGAAGTAATCAGACAAAGACAGGATCCTTCTTACAGATCAAGAAAGATTGTACTGCATGCACAAAGGTGTCTACCTTGGTCTATCCCTGGGAAAAGGAAAGAACCTGCTCTGGGCAAGCAGCCATTCAGCAAGATCGGGCTCAAGGAGTATGAGAAGGCTCCTAAAAAGTACAACCTTAAGGAATTCTCTAAGGTTCCGATTGCCAAGATCTCTGAGGATCATGCCAGAAGGTTTTACCTAAATTCTCTGAAGGAAGATGAATGGAGAACTGGCTCCTCAAACTGCTGCAATGTCGAGAAAGCCACTATTCCAATAGTTGGCACAATCAGCAGAATTACTGACATCAATCTTAGAACAGTCTACTTCGATGATATGTTCAGATGCTCAGTAATCAGGCCTTTCGACTGCATGAAGATATATGTCCAATGGGCTGCTATGACCAAGCACTTCGACATTGGATTTACTTGGAGTCAATGGTTTGAGTCTTGGAAAGACAAAGCCATGCTACCATGCCTCGTCCCCCTAGTGCTAGAAGAAGATGACAGGGAAAATCTGCGAAGAATATACCTGGCAGAAAATGAAGCACTCTCTTTCGCTTGTGAAGCATTAAGTGTCTTTATCAGAAGTATATGGGGAGAAGAAGCTGGAAATAGGTTTGATGCTTTCACTGCTGATGTAGTTCTACACAGAGAAATCATCTTCATGAATTTCTTTGTATCCGGAAGATGTGAAGTATAAATGGGAAATTCAAATGAATCTGAGCTCGAGAAAACTTGGAAATCTCATCAAGCGGTTTATACCAAATGATGCATTTTTTCTAAGAACTCAGCGGAAGAAGGAATTGAGACTGACGCTATCCAGCTGGGTGCTAGTAGAGCATCGAAGATGAAACACACTGTACGTGCGAAGTTGGACCTTCTATTTCTACTCCTGCAGTTGAGATGGTCACTATTCCCAAAGCAGAGTTTGAAGAAATGAAGGCCACAAACATGAAAGTCACTCAGCTGGAGACTGCTCTGAAATTACTATATGAACGTCTCAACATCCCTCCACCACCTCTTCCAAACCCTTGAATTTATTTATTTTTGTGAGATATAGACTATTTCTTTGTTTTATTGATACACTTTTATATATACACTAATTTTGCTCTGATTATCTGTTAATATATACCTACATCTGACTATGATGTGTTTTTTACACTCTTTTTGTCTGATGACAAAAGGGGGAGTAAAAGAAAGGTATGATGAACACGTGAAAATCTGACTAACTCACCGTCCGATGTTCACACTCCGATGGATACACTGGAACTGAAGTATCATGCATAGCATTTCATACATAGCATTTACTATGATTATTTGTTAATGCGCTAATATTCATTGATCTAGTGCTCTTATAATGATCAATAAATTTGGTACAATTTGATTAAATCAATCTTTTTGATCAGCATCCAATCTTACTATGATACATCTACGTATTTTTTTTGCGATCACTTAATTGAATTTGTTTATCAACTATCGCCTTAATACTAGAACTATCTTATATATCAAAACTGTTAAATTCAGGGGGAGACCCTTGATGTCATTTTGAAACTAAATTGTTCATCAAGCTTAGATATTTGTCATCATCAAAAAGGGGGAGATTGTTGGAACCTAAACGATTGAGAAGTTTAGACCCTCATTAATTTTGATGATAACAAAATATTCACAAGAGAACAATTTATGTTCTAACAATTCTTGAAGTGTGCAGATACTAATATTACATATATTTCTAAGCCACTTAAACAAGAAGGAAGAAGCTCTCAAGAGAAGGATACACTCCATGTGTCAGCATCTGGCTCATCCTAGTATATTGTCCTCGTGAGCGTCTGGAATTAACTTCTTGTGACACTAGTCTTATCCATTTGCTATGAGCGACCGATCTTCCGTTCTGAGCAAGCGTCCGAACTTCATTCTAAATCACGTGTTGGTCACGTAGTTGCTCTTCCTCTCAGAAGTTTCTGGAATGGATTTCGAATTTGATCTTGTGCGTTAAAATTGTTGTACGAGGTATCAAAGGTGACACCTTTAGCTAAAAGACAAAAATGGTACAAGCAATTGTGAAAAGCAAGGTAGTACAAAAACGGTAATGTGTACTACTGAGATATTCTCTGGAAAGGAAGAAAGAGACAGCTTTTTGAAATCACCTCACTCAATGGAAAGGAGCCATTTTTACCGTAACGGTAATATCCTTTATAACTCCTATAAATACCCCAAGGTATCCATTGAAGAAAGCTGAGAAACTCTACAAGAGAATATTACTTCATTTATCGAGAACAAGCTTTGTTGCTATACACTACAAAGAGTCAATACTCAAAGCACCGCATACGTGAGCAATCAAGTTTCGAGCCAAGTCTACGGACTACGAGAACTAAACTCGGTCAGACACATTCTTTTAGAAAGCATTTCTATATTGAGCTTAATTTTTATCCTCTCTGTGAGAGTTATTTATACTTGTATTCAACTTACTTGTAAAAGTTGTTTTGGCCTAGTTAAAATTTGTTCCCTCAAAGGCTCGAATGTACTGAGTCGTTTTGAGAAGTTGAGAGTATTGTCAAGGTTGTGACAGTAGAATACTTTTAAGGTTTTGTAATCAGTTGATTATAGTGGAAAATCCTTCAGGAACGAAGGGACTAGACGTAGCTACTAGTTTGGTAGTGAACTAGTATAAATCTCTGTGTCTCTTGCTTTACTGCTTTCTATTTATCTTTATCTTGCTCTATTAAAAACAAGTTTTCACAAACTGCTTTTCCAGCGTCCGGTTTATTTCCAGCGTCCGTTTAACAAACTGCTTTGAAAAACCTGTGTTCATAGTGTTTTTAACTTAAAGTTAAGGAAAAGTTTTCAACACAATTCAACCCCCCTTCTTGTGTTCACGTTCATATTGTACCAATAATGAATATACTTAAGCAATTATTGAGGATCAGATGCTGAAATTCATTGTACCAATTATAATAATGTGCCAACAGATATTAATGAGTATCAAAGCACCAGACAACGAGTATCAATGAGTATTAGAGCAACACATCTTGATGAGTATTAGAGCAATTCAAAGATATGCTATGTATGATTTATGCATGAAATGTGTAATACTTCAGCGTGTTCATCAGATTTTCAACGTGTTCATCAGACCTTGCTTTTACTCCCTCTTTTTGTCATCAGACAAAAAGAGTGTAAACCACATCATAGTCAAAACAGTAAGTAATAATACTAGGAAAATTTGAATTGTACCAAAAATTAGATCAAGTAAGGTTAGATCATTCAAAATAACCAAGTGCAAAAAAAAAAAAAGAATTGTACCAAGTTAACAGTAATACAAAATATTAAAAAAAATGTTTTTAAGGGTTTGGTGGAGGAGGAGGAAGGAGTTGATTGAAGCGTTCCAAGAGGAGATTCACAGTGCTTTCTAACTGATGCACTTTCTGATTTGTAACGATGATGGCTTCAAATTCAGCTCTTACAAGACGACAACGTCATCATTTGCAGCAGGAGGAGCATAAAAAGGTCCAGCTTCTGGAACAGGTTCAGTAATAACAACCCTTTACGACTCCAGCTTCTGATGCTCTGCTAACATTGCCTGTGACAAACTCAATTTCCTTTCCTTTCTTTCTTGAGCCTTCTGGAAGAAATCATCATTTGGTAAGCTCCATTTAATAATTTTTCCCAGCTTCTGTTTCTCAAGATCCATAGCCCATTCCCATCTCTACACAATCTCTTCAGGGTAAAGCATACTCATAAAGATAGTTTACCTGTGCTTAAACAAATCTGCTACATATGCATCAAATTTTGCAAATGCGGCTTCTCCAAAATTGCATCTTATCAAAGCTCCTATATCATCAAGAATAAAGTTGATGCCTTCATTTTCAGCCAGATACAACCTATGCAGATTCTTCTTATCATCTTCTTCAATATTAAGAGGCCTAAAACGAGGTAGAATGACTTTGTCTTTCCAAGACATAGTCATTTGACTCCAACAGAATCCAATGTCAAAATATTTGCAAATAACAGCCCATTGATCTTCCAGTTTCATA
Organism: Calophaca sinica; assembly: GCA_037113605.1. Taxonomy (NCBI): domain Eukaryota; kingdom Viridiplantae; phylum Streptophyta; class Magnoliopsida; order Fabales; family Fabaceae; genus Calophaca; species Calophaca sinica. Next base: position 40,999,230 of record CM073733.1, on the reverse strand, counting down.
ACACTTAGAGGCCTAATAACAGAACACGTAAACATGTCATCAAAATGAACAATAGCGAGGTTTGTGTTTGTTACCCTGCTGATTGAGCCAACAGTAGGAATGGTTGTTTTTTCTGCGTTACAACAGCCTGAAGAACCAGTTCTCCAAGCATCTTTCTTGAGAAGGTTCAGATAAACACGCCGAGCTTGGTCTTCAGATAGATTTTTGACCGGAAGCCCAGAGAATGCTTTGACATCATATTTCCTAGGAGCTTCTTCATACTCCTTGAGACCAATAGATTTTGGAAGTTTACCAGGGGCTGGCTCCTTCCTTTTATCAGGGATAGACCAGAGTAGCCACTTTTGCCTATTAGGCACAATCTTCACAGATGCTGAAGAAGGATCTTTGTTCAGATAAACCAATTCCATCTTCTTCATTTCAAGGCAGTGAGCCATGAATGACTTTCCATCATCTATGATCCATCTTCTGCATTCCTCCAGAGTGAGAGGTTCATGTTGTGACAGAACATGAGGAAGATCAACGGAGAAAGGAATAATTCCTCTGTTTGAAAGAGGTCTTAACCTTCCACCAAATGACATTTCCACTTTCTCATCATCTTCAGAGACAGTAGGCGTGAACGAGGGGCAATCTCCAGTCTTGCAACCCCAGAGGTGAATGTCTTCAAGTGCCACAGAGAAGGGCGATCATAAATGGAATGATATACTTCTTCTTTGACAAACCGTGGTTTGTTTATGGGGGACACATATTTCTTGGCACCATAGTAGTTGGTAGGTTTGAGAGTGAGAGTAAGTGGGAGAGGGGAAGTCAATTTGACTTTGTAGGTTTTGGGTTTGTCTGGAGGGATTTTGAAGAGTAGGTTGAAAGGGTAAGAGTGGAGTGATGAAATGCATGTAGTGAGTGTTGGTGTAAGCCCTAGAGGCCAATGTTTTTCCTTTGGACTTATATTTTGTATCATGTCATTTATTTATTATATGAGGCATTTTCAGTTATTATGTTTGTTTCAACGTAATAAAGTCCTTGAGTAAAAGTTTGTTTTCAATAGAACATCGAGTAGACGACTCGGTTGTGAGATACTAAAGAACTTACTCTAAATATCCGTAGTCGAGTATTATTATTATTAAGGACAATAATAATGCATCAAGACTATTATGTGGGTGGGTGATAACCTCATCTCACAAAGTTATAGATATGAGATATCAAGTCACCACATAGGTACACGTTAGGGTAATTGTGTCGTGCATTGACCCGCCATGAGAATACTACATAGTGTGTTATGTAAGTGTCATGAGTTATTCTCATAGTGATAGTGGTGTATGCCACCCTCAGACCTGAAACCACTATGGTCCCTACATGAGGAGTTGGGTGTTTTATTGCCGTCAAACATTGTCTGTAACAGGACAATTATAAAGTCGGATTAGCTGGGCACTCAACGAGTCATGCAAAGAGACATGAGTGACCTAGATGGGATTTGCCCTCCTACATAACTTAGGAGTAATATCTATGGGCTCCTTGATAGAGTATGATTGTAAAATGCATGGCCATGCTGAAATAAGTCAATATGAGATATTGATCTTATTTGTTGTTACTAAGTCTACTCGGGCATCAAGGAATATAATATTGAACTATACAAGGGTGACACATACTATGCCTTGTGTTCAATATAGATATAAGGGCAAAAGGGTAATTATACACATGATCGTTATCACGGAAAGGTTACGTCACAACACTGACATTCTCGTTACTTGGGTAGCAGTGATGTGTTGCTAGACACCGCTCACTGTTTATAATATTAAATAGTGATTTAATATTATTGCCAACGTTACAGGAACCTGCTGAGGTCACACACATGAGAACAGGCTAATGGGAGATTAAATAAATGAGTGAGACTCATTTTATTCGGTGGTGCATTCTTACGATGCACCAAAGGCGAGTCAAGAAAGACGCAGAACACGATAAGTTATGGTGCGCTGAGAGCACACGGTAAGCTACGGTGCACTAGGTCAGTCTTAAGTGAAGTCTATAAATAGACTCGTTAAGACTGAAGTCAAAACACGGAATTAAAACCCTAGCCGTTTCAAAGATCGTGACTTGCATCGTGATCGGTTCCAGACGTCACCTAGCACTGCGGATCGAGACCGCCTCCCATTCGAAGGTCGTTCATGTGGATTACGAGAGGCGTTGTTTTACGTGCGACGCCGCGTGCTCGATTCCAATTTTCGTCTACAAACGATCTGCGCTACAAGAGGTAATTCATATAACCCTGAGTCATGACCATTCGCAAGGATCCATGGAAGGGAAAGTTTAAATTTCCGCTGCGTTTTTAATCTCTGTTGTTGCGCTATTTCCCTACAGTGAGGGATGTGTTTGATGAGGGTTGTGGTGAGGGACATGTAAGTGTTCTGGATTTTGTGGTTAATTGGGAGGTTTGTGGTTCGGTTGATGGAGGTTGTTGGGTGATAAGGGCAGTGGTTTGAGATTTGGTTTTTGTGGTTTTCTTGGCTAGTGTTTTGGAGGGTGATGGTTGTGTGGAGTGTGTTTGTGGTGATGAAACAGAGAGTGGTGGTGCAGGAATAGTGTCATCAGAACCAAAGGTAGTAATAATGGTAAAATCTAGTACCTTTGGGTTAAGCTCAAAGTGCCTAACCAATCTCTTTCTTTTTCCTTTTGGGGCAGCAGCAGGAGGAGGAGGAGGTTGCTTCTTAGGGCCAGATGCTGAAACATGTTTTTCAGCTTCTGCCTTTCTCTTTTTCTCCATAATGCTTCTGATGGGGACTCTGTCCGCATCATCTTCTGGATCATCTCTCCTTTTAGATGCAAGAGGCACCTTCTGCTTTTTGTTTCTTGTCTCCCTTGCTGGAGACTCACCAGTTCTTTTCACACCAGATGCTGAGCTTCTGGTGGGTTTTGTTTCAGCTACTTCACTAACTTTAGTTTCTGTTCCTTCTCCTTGTTCCTTTTTCACCTTCTTGATCATATCAGCATTGATCAAGTTCATTCTTACCAAGCTATATACGCCAAAGACATCAGGGTGAACAATAACACCAACTACAAAATACTTATCCCTTTCTTCTTTGTTTGTCAAGTCAGCAAGCCTTCTCGCAATTCCATCCTTGATCATCATTGTAGTAAGAAGAACTCCATAAGGAGTAACCTTGATAATGTTCTTCTTGTTAGCAGAACCCTTCCTTGAACCAACAATTTCATTGATAATATTGTTGTGAATCAACCTAGGCAAGTTGATTTTCTGACCAACCATATAATTTCTCATAATGAACTTCTGCTCATAGTTCACTATGTCACTTGACCCAGCCTTCAGGATGACGCTCTTAGCAATAATCTTGTGTAGAACTCTGTAATGACTTTTCAAGTTCTTGGCCGCAGGAGTTACATCGTCTTCCTTCAATTGGCGATAGTTTTCGAATAGAGCCTCGTTGACGTTTTCCATTCCTCTGAAAGCATCTTTCCAACCAACATAGTAACTATTGCCATCACAGGGGCACTTAATCGTTTCAACAATGGTGTTTATGGTGAACACCAACTTGAATCCTCTAATATGACCTTCAATGATTCCACCCGGAAGCACATGAGCATTTCCCCAAAATTCCTTGATGGCATAAGTCATAACTTCAACTAGTTCCCAAAGAAAGTAGTTTTCGCAGACAAAAACAGAGTGAGTGTGGAGCGAAAGAGGTGGAGTAGTGGGAAAGTTTTAATAAAATAGTACAGTTACTTTTTCAAAAACCTCTTCACATTTCCTCTGAATAAAAAATAAATCAAAAAGAAAATAAAATAAGGGTTTCCCTTTTCATTAAATGCAGTTGCCAAAATAAAGTTAAAATCAAGAAATTTTTTTTATTGAAAACCTAAATAATCATGACTCAGAGTAGGTGTGATGAGACGCTTAAGTCCCACACGCGCATGACACATGTGTGCTCGGACGCACGCAAACGAATTCACCGGACGCTGAGTTATGTGATGTGAATGACATATCATATGTGTACACGTGTGAATGCTTATGTCATACCAGATGCTGAATGATGCATATCATAAGACGTTGAGATTAATCATTCTTCTATAAGATGAAAATTTAAGTTTCTTCTTATAAAATTGAATCTATCTTCAGCAAGGGGTTTTGTAAAGATGTTAGCCCACTGATGATCAGTGTCTACAAATTTTATTTCAAGAATACCCTTCTGAACATAGTCTCTTATAAAGTGATGTTTAATCTCAATGTGTTTTGCTCTAGAATGAAATATTGGATTCTTAGTAAGACAAATTGCAGATGTATTATCACAAAAGATAGGAATGTTACTCTCTTTTATCAAGTAGTCTTCAAGTTGATATTTTATCCACATAAGTTAAGAGCTGCAACTTGCTGCTGAGACGTATTCAGCTTCTGCTGTTGAGAGTGCAATTGTGCTTTGTCTTTTGCTTGACCAAGACACAAGATTTGCTCCAAGGAATTGGCAGCCTCCACTTGTGCTCTTCCTTTTAATTCGGTCTCCAGCAAAATTAGCATCATAGAAACCTACTAAATTGTAATCTTTTGATTTCTTATAAAGCAAACCAAGATTAGTAGATCCTTGCAAATATCTAAATATTCTTTTAACAGCACTCAAGTGTGATTCTCTAGGATCATATTGAAATCTAGCACACAGGCAGACGCTGAACATAATATCAGGTCTTGAAGCAGTAAGATAAAGTAGAGATCCAATTATACCTCTGTACATTTTCTGATCTACTTTCTTACCAGTTTCATCTTTACTAAGAGTACATGTAGGATGCATAGGTGTGCTCATTGGCTTGCAATCCACTATCTTGAATTTCTTTAGCAATTCCTTGATGTATTTGCTTTGATGTATATAAATACCATCATTGCATTGCTTTATTTGAATTCCAAGGAAAAACTTCAATTCTCCTATCATGCTCATTTCAAATTCAGCCTGCATTAGCTTTGAAAATTCTTTGCAAAGGCTTTCACTAGTAGCTCCAAATATAATATCATCAACATAAATTTGAAGAAATATAAAATGCTTATTTGATATTTTTCTAAATAGAGTAGTGTCTACTTGACCTCTGATAAAACTGTTTTCCATTAAAAAGGAACTCAGTCTATTATACCAAGCTCGAGGAGCTTGCTTAAGACCATACAGAGCCTTTTTAAGCTTAAAAACATGTTCTGGAAATTCAGTTTCTTCAAAACCAGGAGGTTGTTTCACATAGACTTCTGTTGGAACCTAAACGATTGAGAAGTTTAGACCCTCATTAATTTTGATGATAACAAAGTAATTCTCAAGAGAACAATTTATCTTCTAACATATCTTTGAGTGTACAGGTATCAAAGCTTCATATATATGTACAAAACACTCAAGGAAGAAGAAGAAATTTACAAAAAGAGTTGAATACAATCCACTCGTGTCAACATCCGAACTCACTTCAGCGTCTTATCAACAGCAAGCATCCAGTAGTGTTACTCTTTGACACGTGGAATACTCAATTGCTGCGAGCGTCCGTCCTCTGTTCTGAGCGAGCGTCTGATCACTTCAATGAAGCACGTGATGATCACGTTTTTGCTCTTAGCCTCAGACTGTTCTGGAATGAAATTCAAATTTGATTTTATGCGCTCATTTTGATGTACGAGGAAGCAAAGGTGACACCTTTAGCATAAGACAAAAATCGTACAAGGCTATTGCAAATTACAGATAGTACGAAAACGGTAATGTGTACTATTCTGATATTCTCTGGAAAGGAAGAAAATGACTACATTTCAAATTACCTCACTCAATGGAAAGGAGATATTTTTTTTACTGCAACGGTAATACCCTTCAAGACTCCTATAAATATCCCAAGGTATTCATTGAAGATTAGTTAGAAAAATTGTGAAGAAACTTCATTCAGAAAGCAATATTACTCAAGTGAGCAATCAAGTTTAGTGCCAAGCTTCTGGTCTACATAGCACTGAACTCAGCGTCTTATACTTTCTTTTAGAAAGTCATTCTGTTTTGAGCTTAATCTTTGCATCCTCTCTGTGAGAGTTATTTTGATTGTATTCAAAAGTATAATCTCTTTTGTAAACTGGTTTTGGCCTTGTGAAGGCTTTGTTCCTCAAAGGCTCGACTGCACTGAGTCGTTTTTAGAAGTTAAGAGTATTGTCAAGATTGTGACAGAAGAATACTTTTGAGGAAAATTGTATTCAGTTGATTATAGTGAAAAATCCTTCAGGAACGAAGGGACTAGACGTAGCTACCAGTTGGTGGTGAACTAGTATAAATCTCTGCGTCTCATCCTTTACTGCTTTACATTTATCTTTACCTTGCTCAGTAAAACAAGTTTTCATAAACTGTTTAATTTCTGCATCCGGTTTAATTCTCTGTATCTGATATACAAAAAGTTTTGAAAAACCTGTTTTGAAGTTTTTACATATAGCAAGGGAAAAGTTTTTTAACACAATTCAACCCCCCTTCTTGTGTTCACGTTCAGTTGGTACCAGAGCTCGGCCTCTTGGTTGAGCACTTAACAGTGTTAAGAGAAAAGATCCTATACTGAGAACATGTCTACTGAAGGTGGTCATATGAACCGTCCTCCTCTATTCGATGGAGAAAAATTTGATTACTGGAAATATAAGAAAAGCTTTCATTGAGACACAACAACTTGAGTTGTGGGATATAGTTCAAAGTGGTTACATTCCTCCCACTAATCCTCGTGGTGTTGCTATAGCCAGAGAAGATTGGAATGATGAGCAGAAAAAGAGATATCAAATCAATCAAAAGGCTAGATTCATTCTTATCTGTATATGAGAAAAAAGAATATGATAAATGTGGCAAATTTGATACTGCCAAAGAAATCTGGGACTCACTTGTTTTATCTTACGAAGGCTCTGCCCAAGTAAGAGAAACCAAAACTAGCATGTTGGTTCGCCAATACGAGTTGTTCAAAATGGAAGATGGTGAAAGCATTGAAACCATGTTTGGAAGATTTCAAACACTTGTTCATGGGTTACAGGCCCTTGGAAAAAGTTACACTACACCTGACCATGTTAGAAAGATCTTAAGAAGCTTGACTAAGCAGTGGAGACCCAAGGTCACTGCTATTCAGGAAGCAAAAGATCTAAATGTCCTACGACTTGAAGATCTTATGAGTTCGTTGAAAGCTTATGAACTTGAGCTAAATGAAGAAGAACCTGTCAAAAAGGGCAAGTCTATTGCTTTGAAAGTCGCTCAACATAAAGCCAGATCTTCCAAAGCCCTTCAGGCTGAAGAAGAAGGATCAGAAGATGAAGCTTCAGAAGGAGATGTTGACACATCAGAAGATGAGCTCGCGTTCATATCCAGGAAGATACAAAGAATGTGAAAGAAAAGAAACTTCAGGAGGAAGTTTCAGAAGAAAGATACTAAGGACAAGAAGGAAAGCAAGGACAAGGCTCACGTCATTTTCTATGAATGTAAAAAGCCTGGACATTTCAAGTCCGAATGTCCTAATCTTAAGGAGAAGCCCACAAGAAGTTCTTTCAAGAAAAAGAAGAAGAGCCTCATGGCTACATGGGAAGATCTAGATCTATCCTCATCTGAGGAAGATAATGAAGTAGAAGCAAATCTCGCTCTCATGGCAGACATTGATCTTGATTTAGAAGAAGAAGTTGAAGAGGTAACAGTATATGATTCCTACTCTGAACTTCAACTTGCATTCGATGATCTTCTTAAGGACTCTGCCACCCTCTCTGTTGAGTATAAGAATTTGAAAAAGAAATTTTCAAAATTATCACAAGACTTTCAAACTTTAAACAAACTAAAATCTGTACTCAATAAAGAGAACCAGAAGCTGAAAACTGAAAATCAGCATCTGATGGATAACCAGCGTCTGACCGCTAACAAGCAACTAGAAGCTGAGAGCTCTCAAGCTGAAAGCTCTAAAGTTACAGGCAATCCTAAATGCAAATCAAATGATTATGAATATGCTTTTCAAAAGTTTCTTGCAGAGAGTGTAACTCGTAGCAAGCAAACTTCAATGATTTGGGGTGTTAGTAAAACGACAACTCATGGTCTTGGTTATATATCAGATGAACCTCTTTTAGAAAATGATTCAGCATCTGATAAATCCAATAATCATAGTAAATGCTTGCATTGTACTTACTGCAATAAACTTGGTCATTTGAAAAGTGCATGTACAGTTTTTAAAACTGTGAAGGATAAGCTTCCTTCAAGAACTAACAGGAAAAGACCCAAAAAGATATGGGTACCTAAAGATAAAATAGTCTATGTTGCAGACATGCTTAGCAACAAAGTCAACACACCTATCTTGGTACTTAGACAGTGGATGCTCGCGTCACATGACGGGAGAAAAGCATATGTTCCAAGAACTAAGGCCTAAAGAAGCTGGATTCGTTGGTTTCGGAGGAAACCAGAAAGGTAAAATAGTTGGAATTGGTCGCATTGGTAAAGGTTCCCTTCCCTCTATTGATAATGTACTATATGTTGAAGGACTTAAACATAACTTATTGAGCATAAGTCAATTATGTGACAATGGTTATGAAGTCATCTTTACAGAAACTGGATGTCTAGTATAAAGCAAGAAAGACGGATCTACTTTCTTTACTGCTAAGAGGAAACAAAATATTTACAAAATTGATCTCTCTGAACTTGCAAAACAAGATGTCAAGTGTCTCATGTCTGTTGACGAAGAACAATGGATTTGGCACAAGAGATTGGGTCATGCCAATTTGAGATTAATCTCAAAATTAAACAAGCACAGTCTTCTCAGAGGCTTACCAAATCTTAAATATCAATCTGATGCTCTCTGTGAGGCATGTCAAAGAGGAAAACAAGTTAAAACTTCTTTTCATTCAAAAAATGTTGTTTCAACCTCTAGACCACTTGAGCTTTTGCATCTTGATCTTTTTGGTCCAACAAGGACAGCCTCTTTAACTGGAAAGAAATATGGGTTAGTCATTGTTGATGATTTTACTAGATGGACATGGGTTAGATTCCTTGCTCACAAAGATGAGTCATACAAGGTATTTACTGTATTATGCAAAACAGTTCAAAATGAAAAAGGAACTTGCATTTCCTCTATTAGAAGTGATCATGGGGGAGAATTTGAAAATGAAAGCTTTCAAAAATTTTGTAATGATAACGGCATCTCCCACAATTTCTCTTCTCCTAGGAGACCTCAACAAAATGGTGTTGTAGAAAGGAAGAATAGGTCCCTCCAAGAAATGGCCAGGACCATGATCAATGAAGCTAACATTGCAAAACATTTTTGGGCAGAAGTAGTAAACACAACTTGTTACATTCAAAATAGAATTTCTATTAGACCTATTTTGAAGAAGACTCCATATGAACTATGGAAAGGAAGGAAACCAAACATATCATATTTTCATTCATTTGGATGTACGTGTTACATTTTAAATACTAAGGATCAGCTTGGTAAGTTTGATTCAAAAGTTGACAAAGGAGTCTTTTTGGGATATTCTGAAAGATCTAAAGCTTTTAGAATATACAATAAAGAAACTATGACAGTGGAAGAATCCATTCATGTCAAATTTGATGACAAGAAGCACGACATGACCATGTCGAGCTAGATGAATTATTTTCAGAATTAAATATAGGTAATACTACAAATAGTGAACCTACATCTTCATCGTCCGATGGTGACCAGACACAAGAATCTTCAGAAGCTGAATTCAGAAAGAGCTGGAAGTACAAAGCCAATCATCCTAAAGATCAAATCATAGGAAAACCTGGAGATAGAGAAAGAGCTAGATCCTCCTTTAAAGAGCATGCAGCTATGGCACTACTCTCAGAAATGGAACCTAAAACGATTGATCAAGCATTGAAAGATGAATGTTGGATTCTGGCCATGCAAGAAGAGTTGAATCAGTTCCAAAGAAACGATGTATGGAAGCTGGTTACTTTACCAGAAGATAAGAAAGCTATTGGTACTAAATGGGTATTTAGAAACAAGCTTGATGAAGATGGAAAGGTTGTGAGAAACAAGGCAAGATGGGTTGCTCAAGGGTACTCACAAGAAGAAGGTATTGATTTTACTGAAATATTTGCACCTGTTGCAAGGTTAGAAGCTATACGCATTTTGCTTTCTTTTGCTGCACATCATGATATAGTTCTTTATCAAATGGATGTGAAAAGTGCTTTCTTGAATGGTTTTATAACTGAGGAAGTATTTGTAAAAAAACCTGGATTCGAAGACATTGAATTTCCAGAACATGTCTTCAAGCTCAAAAAGGCCCTATATGGTCTTAAGCAAGCTCCCAGAGCTTGGTATGAAAGACTGAGTACATTTTTGATGAAAAATGGTTTTACCAGAGGTCTAGTAGACACTACTCTTTTTAGAAAAACATCAAACAAGCACTTTATAATTGTTCAAATATATGTTGATGACATTATTTTTGGAGCTACTAATGAAAGCCTTTGCAAAAAAAAATTCTAAGCTAATGCAGGCTGAATTTGAGATGAGCATGATGGGTGAACTGAAGTTTTTCCTTGGAATTCAAACCAAACAATGCAATGATGGTATATATATACATCAAAACAAATATATCAAGGAATTGCTAAAGAAATTCAAAATGGTGGATTGCAAACCTATGTGTACTCCTATGCATCCCACATGCATTCTTGGTAAAGATGAAACTGGTAAAAAGGTAGATCAGAAGATGTACAGAGGTATGATTGGATCTCTACTTTATCTTACAGCTTCAAGACCTGATATTATGTTCAACGTCTGTCTGTGTGCTAAATTTCAATCAGATCCTAGAGAATCACACTTGAGTGCTATTAAAAGAATATTTAGATATTTGCAATGATCTACTAATCTTGGTTTGCTTTATAAGAAATCAAAAGATTACAAGTTAGTAGGTTTCTGTGATGCTGACTTTGCTGGAGACCGAATTGAAAGAAAAAGCACAAGTGGAGGCTGCCAGTTCCTTGGAGCTAATCTTGTGTCTTGGTCAAGCAAAAGACAAAGCGATGTGCACTCTTAATGTGAAGGTGAATACATCTCAATGACAAGTTGCAGTTCTCAACTTCTGTGGATGAAGTATCAACTTGAAGACTACTTGATAAAAGAGAGTAACATTCCTATCTTCTGTGACAATACTTCTGCAATCTGTCTTACTAAAAATCCCATATTGCATTCACGAGCCAAGCACATTGAGATTAAACATCATTTTATAAGAGACTATGTTCAGAAGGGTATTCTAGAAATAAAATTTGTAGACACTGATCATCAGTGGGCTGACATATTTACAAAACCCTCACGAAGATAGATTCAATTTTATAAGAAGAAATTTAAACTTTCATCTTATAGAAGAATGATTAATCTCAGCGACTGAAAATAAACAAAATCTCAGCATCTGATATGACATAAGCATGTATGTGTATAAGCATCTTATTTGTCATATGCATCATAACTCATCGTCTGGTGAATCGGTTGCGTGCGTCCGAGCGCACCTACACGTGTCACACGTGTTAAGGACTTAAGCGTCTCATCACATCTACTGAGTCATAATTATTTATGTCTTTCGATAAAATCTTTTTGCTTGATCTTTCTTTTCTTTTGGCGTCTGCATTTAATGAAAAGGCGAATCTTCATTTTCTTTTCTTTCTGATTTGATTTTTGTGTGGAAATACGAAGCGATTTTTTGAAAAAGGACTGTACCATTTTCTATCAACTTTCCCACTACTCCACATTTTTCGGTCCATCACTTCACTCTGCATTTTCTTGCAAAAATTGTTCTCTCTCTCTGTGTGTGTGTGTGTGATTTCGAACCCTAAAACCTCCCTCACCCTCTCTGCAACTGCTACCATGGCCGACAGAAAGGTTGGACAATACACTGCTGCCTTCGATGTCTTCTCTGAGGCAAAACTCATGAATGAGAACAGGATTGATTTTGAGAACTTCAAGCTATACGGTTTTGATTTTGAAGAAGGTCTGGAGAAACTAGGCTGGAAAAATTATTTCATCTGGAAACCAGTCGACGTACTGAGCTATGCTATTAAGGAGTTATGGGGGAACACTTACTTACTTCCGGGAGAAATTATAGAAGGACACATCAGAGGCTTCAAGTTACGCTTCACCATCAACTCTATTGCTCAGACGATCAAGTGCCCGTGTGAAGGGATCAGTTATCATGCTAACTAGGTTGACGCGTACAGAGGACTAGAAAATGTCAACGAAGCCCTGTTTGAAAACTACCTTGAATTGAAGAAGAAGAACATTACTCCCATTGCCAAAGACTTGAAAAGCCACTACAGAGTACTGCACAAAATCATCGCTAAAAGCGTGATTCTGAAGGCTGGCTCAAGCGACATAGTGAACTACGAGCAAAAGTTCATTATGAGAAACTACATAGATGGGAAGAAAATCAATCTGCCAAGGTTGATTATCAACAATCTGATAAATGCTCTTGTCTTCTCAAGGAAGAGTGTCGATAAGAAGAATATCATCAAAGTTATCCCTTATGGAGTTCTTCTCTCCATAATGATGATTAAAGACGGTATTGTAAGAAAACTGACTGACTCTATCAACGCAGAAGAAAAAGAAAAATACTTTGGTGTTGGTGCTGTTGTTCGTCCAGAAGTTTTTGGAGTCAACAGTTTAGTTAGAATGCAGCTGATAACTGGCTTTATGATCAAGAAGGTGAAATTAGAGCAACAGGAAGGAGAAGCTGAAAAGAAAACCACCAGAAGCTCAATGGCTGGTGTGAAGAGACCTGCTGAATCTCCTTCAAGGGAGACCAGAAGAACGAAACAGAAGGTGGCTCCTGCACCTACTGTTGAGGAACCAGAAGATGAGGATAGAATTCCCATCAGAAAGGTCTTGGAGAAAAAGTATAAGCCAGCAGCTGAAAAATATACTTCAGCGTCCGGTCAAGGGAAGCAAGTCCCTCCTCCTCCTCCTACCGTTGTTGCCCCGAGAGGAACAAAAAGAAGGTTGGTTAAGTCTTCAGAGCTTAACCCAAAGGTACTCGACTTTACTGCTGATGAGTCAGTATCTGTCTTTGATGCTCATGATATTATTCCTGCACCCCCATTGTCTGTTTCACAATCACAAACACAACCACAAACCAAGAAAACCAGAATGAGCCTCCGACAAACCTCTACCCTCTCTAAACCTACCCAATCATCATCCAATACACTCAACCTTGACCTACCACAAAATTCTTCAAATACTTCACTTACCACATACATTTCTAAACTTCACTCTCATCCCTTTAACCTACTATTCAAAGTACCTCCCATTAATCCCTTCAAACCCTACACACCTAAAACCTATTCAATCACCAAAACCACTCCCACATTACTCACCATTACCCTTAAACCTACAGACTTTGGTGGAAGGAAGAATGTCTCATGTATTAACAAACCACAGTTTGTTAAGTATGAGATATATCACAGCATCTACAATCGTCCCTCTAGATGGCATTTGAAAACCATCACCTTTGGAGCTGCCAGACTGGAGATTGCCTCTCCGATGAGTGCTACCTTCAAGGATGGAGAAGACCACTTTCAGATGTCATTTAAAGGAAGATTGAGACCAGCATCTGGTAGCAGAGCAATTCCCTTCTCTATTGATCTTCCTAGATCCCTACCACAAACTGAACCGCTCACATTGGAAGAATGCGGAAGGTGGATCACGGATGAAGAAGCTGCCTTCATGGCACACTGTCTTGAGATGAAGAAGATTGAAGTAATTAGATAGTTCAGGGATCCTTCGTCTGTATCAGTAAAGATTGTACCAGACAGACAAAGGTGGCTACCTTGGTCTATCCCTGGGAAAAGGAAAGAACCTGCTCCTGGCAAGCAGCCATTCAGCAAGATCGGGCTCATAGAATATGAGAAGGCTCCCAAGAAGTATAATCTTAAGGAATTCTCTAAGCTTCCGATTGCCAAGATCACTGAGGATCATGCCAGAAGGTTTTACCTGAGTTCTCTGAAGGAAGATGAATGGAGAACTGGCTCCTCAAACTGCTGCAATGACGAGAAAGCCACAATTCCAACAGTTGGCACTATCAGCAGAATTACTGACACCAATCTGATATCAGTCTACTTTGATGATATGTTCAGGTGCTCAGTAATCAGACCACTTGACTACATGAAGACGTATGTCCAATGGGCTGCTGTGACAAAGCACTTTGACATTGGATTTACTTCGAGTCAATGGTCAAAATCGTGGAAAGACAAAGCTATGTTACCATGCCTCGTCCCCCTAGTGCTTATAGAAGATGACAGGGAAAATCTGAGAAGATTATACCTGGCAGAAAATGAAGGACTCTCTTTATACGAAGCATTGAGTGACTTCATCGGAAGAATATGGGGAGAAGAAGTCGGGAATAAGTTTGATGCTTTCACCGGCGTGTACGCATAGGAAACTATCTTCATGGATTTGCTGTATCCAGAAGAGGTGGAGAAAAGGAGAAGAATTCAGTTAGAATCTGAGCAGAGGAAACTTGGAAGTCTCATCAAATGGTTTATACCAAATGATGCGTTCTTTCAAAAGGCTCAACAAAATAAGGAACTGAGACTAAAGCTTTCCAACTGGGTGCTAGCAGAGCATCAGAAAATGAAACCTGCACCAAAAGCTGGACCTTCTACTTCTACTCCTGCAGTTGAAATGGTCACCATTCCTAAAGCAGAGTTTGAAGAAATGAAGGCCACTAACCTGAAAGTTACTCAGCTGGAAAATGCACTGAAGCTTTTATATGAACGTCTCAACATCCCTCCACCAAACCCTTAAAAAAAATTTTCTTTCTTTTCTTGTGTGATATAAATATTTTGGTACTCTTTTATATATATATTCAGTGTTTTTGCTCTGATTATTTGACTATACATACCTATATCTGATTATCTGTTTATATATATATATATATATTCAAATTTTTCTAAGCCATATTTTGACTATGATGTGCTTTACACTCTTTTTGTCTGATGACAAAAGGGAGAGTAAAAGAAAGGTCTGATGAACACGTGAAAGTCTGATTGACAGAATTCACCGTCCGATGTTCAAGCTCCGATAGACACACTAAAACTGAAGTATCATGCATATCATTTCATACATAGCATTTGTATGGTTATTCATTGCTCTAATATCTATTAATGCATTGACATTCATTGACCCTATAATCTAACAATGATCAATAAAATTGGTACAATGAAAATCATTTTGATAAAATGAAAATCAGCATCCGATCTCACTTTGTTAAAAATATGCTCTGATACATCTACGTATTTTTGCGATCACTTAAATGAATTTGTTTATCAACAATCGCCTTAATTCCAGAATTGTCTTATATATCTTAATTGTTAAATTCAGGGGGAGACCCTTGATGTTATTTTGAAATTAAATTGTTCATCAACCTTGGATATTTGTCATCATCAAAAAGGGGGAGATTTTTGGAACCTAAACGATTGAGAAGTTTAGACCCTCATTAATTTTGATGATAACAAAGTAATTCTCAAGAGAACAATTTATCTTCTAACATATCTTTGAGTGTACAAGTATCAAAGCTTCATATATATGTACAAAACACTCAAGGAAGAAGAAGAAATTTACAAAAAGAGTTGAATACAATCCACTCATGTCAACATCCGAACTCACTTCAGCGTCTTGTCAACAGCAAGCATCCAGTAGTGTTACTCTTTGACACGTGGAATACTCAATTGTTGCGAGCGTCCGTCCTCTATTCTGAGCGAGTGTCTGATCACTTCAATGAAGCACGTGATGATCACGTGTTTGCTCTTAGCCTCGCATTGCTCGAACAGTCAATTTGATTTTATGCGCTCATTTTGATGTACGAGGAAGCAAAGGTGACACCTTTAGCATAAGATAAAAATCGTACAAGGCTATTGCAAATTACAGATAGTACGAAAACGGTAATGTGTACTATTCTGATATTCTCTGGAAAGGAAGAAAAGGACAACATTTCAAATTACCTCACTCAATGGAAAGGAGATATTTGTTTTACTGCAACGGTAATACCCTTGAAGACTCCTATAAATACCCCAAGGTATTCATTGAAGATTAGTTAGAAAAATTGTGAAGAAACTTCATTCAGAAAGCAATATTACTAAAGTGAGCAATCAAGTTTAGTGCCAAGCTTCTGGTCTACATAGAACTGAACTCAGCGTCTTATACTTTCTTTTAGAAAGTCATTCTGTTTTGAGCTTATTCTTTTCATCCTCTCTGTGAGAGTTATTTTGATTGTATTCAAAAGTATAATCTCTTTTGTAAACTGGTTTTGGCCTTATGAAGGCTTTGTTCCTCAAAGGCTCGACTGCACTGAGTCGTTTTGAGAAGTTGAGAGTATTGTCAAGATTGTGACAGAAGAATACTCTTGAGGAAAATTGTAATCAGTTGATTATAGTGAAAAATCCTTCAGGAACGAAGGGACTAGACGTAGCTACCAGTTGGTGGTGAACTAGTTTAAATCTCTGCGTCTCATCCTTTACTACTTTACATTTATCTTTACCTTGCTCAGTAAAACAAGTTTTCATAAACTGTTTAATTTCTGCATCCGGTTTAATTCTCTGCATCTGATATACAAACAGTTTTGAAAAACCTGTGTTGAAGTTTTTACGTATAGTAAGGGAAAAGTTTTTAACACAATTCAACCCCCCTTCTTGTGTTCACGTTCAACTTCCTCAGTTATAAAACCATTCAAGAAAGCACTTTTCACATCTATTTGATAAAGAATTATCTCATGGTGTGCAGCAAATGAAAGTAAAATGCGAATAGCTTCTAACCTTGCAACAGGTGCAAAAGTTTCTGTAAAATCAATGCATTCTTCCTGTGAGTAACCTTGAGCAACTAATCTTGCTTTGTTTTCTCATTACCTTACCATCTTCATCAAGCTTGTTTCTAAATACCCATTTAGTACCAATAGCTTGCTTATCTTCTGGTAGAGTGACTAATTTCCACACATCATTTCTTTGGAACTGATTCAACTCTTCTTGCATAGCCAGAATCCAACCTTCATCTTCCAATGCTTGATCAATCACCTTAGGTTCCATTTCAGAGGGATGTGCAATATCTGCATACTCTTTGAAAGAGGATCTGGTTCTTACTCTATCTCCAGGTTCTCTTATGATTTGATCCTTAGGATGATTGGTTTTGTATCTCCAACACTTTTTGGTTTCAGCTTCTGCTTGAGTAGAATCCTGTGTCTGGTCACCACCAGATGCTGAAGATGCATGTTCACTATTTATTGTACCACCAATATTCAACTCTGAAAATAATTCATCTAGCTCTGACATGACAGTGTCAGGCTTTTTGTCATGAAACTTGACATGAATGGATTCTTCTAGTATCAAAGATTCTTTATTGTATATTCTAAAAGCTTTAGATCTTTCAGAGTATCCCAAAAAGATACCTTTGTCAGCTTTGGAATCAAACTTACCAAGTTGATCCTTAGTATTCAGAATATAACATATGCAACTAAAGGGATGAAAATAAGAAATGTTTGGTTTTCTACCTTTCTACAGTTCATATAGAGTCTTCTTTAAAATAGGTCTAATAAGAATTCTATTTTGGATATAGCAAGCTGTGTTTACTCCTTCTGCCCAAAAATATTTTGCAATATCAGCTTCATTGATCATGGTCCTGGCCATTTCTTGGAGGGACCTATTTTTCCTTTCTACAACACCATTTTGTTGTAGTGTTCTAGGAAAGGAGAAATTATGGGAGATTCCATTTTCTTCACAAATTTTTTTAAAGCTTTCATTTTCAAATTCTCCCACATGATCACTTCTAATTGAAGAAATACAAATTCCTTTTTCATTTTGAACTGATTTGCAGAAAACAATAAATACTTTGAATGACTCATCCTTGTGAGGAAGGAATCTAACCCATGTCCATCCAGTAAAATCATCAACAATGACTAACCCATATTTCTCTCCAGTTAAAGAGGATGTCCTTGTTGGACCTGAAAGATCAAAATGCACAAGCTCAAGTGGTCTAGAGGTTGAAATAGCATTTTTCAAATGAAAAGAAGTTTTAACTTGTTTTCC
The DNA here is from genome assembly GCA_037113605.1 of Calophaca sinica. Lineage (NCBI taxonomy): Eukaryota > Viridiplantae > Streptophyta > Magnoliopsida > Fabales > Fabaceae > Calophaca > Calophaca sinica. The sequence goes on along the minus strand of CM073733.1, from coordinate 40,981,213 downwards.
TCTTTGACATGCCTCACAGAGAGCATCAGATTGGAATTTAAGATTTGGTAAGCCTCTAACAAGACTGTGCTTGTTTAGTTTTGAGATTAATCTCAAACTGGCATGACCCAATCTTTTATGCCAAATCCATTGTTCATCTTCAACAGACATGAGACACTTGACATCTTGTTTTGCAAGTTCAGAAAGATCAATTTTATAAATATTTTGTATCCTCTTTGCTGTAAAGAAAATAGAGCCATCTTTTTTGCTTTTTACTGAACACCCAGTTTCTGTAAAAATGACATCATAACCATTGTCACATAATTGACTTATGTTCAACAAGTTATGCTTTAGTCCTTCAACATACAGTACATTATCAATAGAGGGAAGAGAGCATTTACCAATGCGACCAATTCCAACTATTTTACCTTTCTAGTTTCCTCCGAAACCAACAAATCCTTCTTCTCTAGGCTTTAGCTCTTGGAACATATGCTTTTCTCCTATCATGTGACGCGAGCATCCACTGTCTAAGTACCAAGATAAGTGTGTTGACTTTGCTGCTAAGCATGTCTGTAACATAGACTATTTTATCTTTAGGTACCCATATCTTTTTGGGGTCCTTTCATGTTAGTTCTTGAAGGATACTTGTCCTTCTTAGTCTTAAAAGCAGTACATGCACTTTTCAAATAACCAGATTTATTGCAATAAGTACAATGCAAGCATTTACTGTGATCATTGGATTTATAAGATGCAGGATTTTTATTTTCTAAAGAGGGTTCATCTGATATGTAACCAAGACCTTGAGTTGTCGTTTTACTGACACCCCAAATCATTGAAGCTTGCTTGCTTTGGATAACACTTTCTGCAAGAAACTTTTGAAATGCATATTCATAATCATTTGATTTACACTTAGGATTGCCTTTAGATTCAGAGCTTCAAGTTGAGTGGTCTCACCTTCTGGTCGCTGACATGTCACCAGACGCTGACTATCCACCAAATGCGGATTTTCAGTTTTTAGTTTCTGGTTCTCTTCACTAAGCTTTGAGTTTTCATTTTTCAAAACTTGAAATTCTTGTGATAATTTTGAAAATTTCTTTTACAAAGCTTTATACTCAGTGGAGAGAGTGGCAGAGTCCTTAAGAAGATCATCAAATGCAAGTTGAAGTTCAGAATAAGAATCATATATTATTACCTTTTCAACTTCTTCTTCAGAGTCTAATTCAATATTTGCCATGAGGGCAAGATTGGCTTCTTCGTCATTATCTTCCTCAGAGGATGATGAATCCAGACCTTCCCATGTAGCCATGAAACTCTTCTTCTTTCCCTTGAAGGAACTTCTTGTGGGCTTCTTCTTAAGATTTGGGCATTCAGATTTGAAGTGTCCAGGCTTTTTACATTCATAGCAAACAACTTGGCTTTTGTCTTTGCTTTCTTTCTTGTCCACGACATCTTTCTTGTAGAATTTCTTCTTGAATTTTCTTTTCTTCCACATTCTTTGGATCTTCCTAGATATGAACGCGAGCTCATCATCCGACCCATCAACGTCTCCTTCTGAAGCTTCATCTTCTGATTCTTCTTCAGCCTGAAAGGCTTTAGAAGTACTGGCTTTATGTTTGTTGACTTTTAAAGTAATAGACTTGCTTTTCTTCACAGGTTCTTCTTCATTCAGTTCAAGTTCATGAGCTTTCAAAGAACACAAGAGATCTTCAAGTCTTAAGACATTTAAATCTTTTGCTTCTTGAATAGCAGTGACTTTGGGTCTCCACTACTTGGTCAAACTTCTTAGGATCTTTTTCACATGGTCTGGTGTGGTATTACTTTTTCCAAGGGCCTGTAAGCCATGAACAAGTGTTTGGAACCTTCCAAACATAGATTCAATGTTTTCACCATCTTCCATTTTGAACAGCTCGTATTGGCGAACCAACATGCTAGCTTTAGTTTCTCTTACTTGGGTAGAGCCCTCATAATACAAAACAAGAGAATTCCAAATTTCTTTGGCAGTATCAAATTTGCCACATTTGTCATATTCCTTTTCTGACATAGCACAGATAAGAATGAATCTAGCTTTCTGATTGACTTGATATCTCTTTTTCTGCTCATCATTCAAATTTTCTCTGGCTATTGCAACACCAGCAACATCAATATCTCCCAACTCAAGTTGTTGTGTCTCAAAGAAAGCTTTTATCTTATCTTTTCAGTAGTCAAATTTTTCTCCAGTAAATAGAGGAGGACAGTTCATGTGACCACCTTCTGCAGACATGTTCACAGTATAGGACCATTTCTCTTAACATTGTTAAGTGCTCAACCAAGAGACCGAGCTCTGGTACCAGCTGAACATGAACACAAGAAGCGGGGTTGAATTGTGTTGAAAACTTTTCGTAAACTTTAAGTTAAAAACACTTTTGAACTCTTGATTTTAAATCTGTAAGTTATCGGATGCTGAAGTATGACCAGACGCTGGAAATGAAATTTAAGAAAACTTGTTTTTCTTTGCAAGATAGGAATAAATGTAAAGCAGTAAAGCAAGAGGCACAGAGATTTATACTAGTTCACCACAAACCTGGTAGCTACATTTAGTTCCTTCGTTCCTGAAGGATTTTACACTATAATCAACTGATTACAAATTCCTTAAGAGTATTCTATTGTCACAAACTTGACAATACTCTTAACTTCTCAAAACGACTCAGTACGTTCGAGCCTTTGAGGAACAAAGCCTAATCTAGGCAATACAATTTTCACAGAGTGATTTTCTTTTGAATACAATCAAATAACTCTCACAGAAAGGATAAAAAGATTAAGCTCAAAAATAAATAACTTTCTAAAATAAAGAATATCAGACGAGAGGTTCAGTTCTTGGTGTCCAGAAACTTGGCACGAAATTTGATTGCTCACTTGAGTAATAGCTCTTTCAGAATATAGTTTCTAGCAGTTTAACCTTCTTCAATGAATACCTTGGGGTATTTATAGGAGTCCTTGAGGAGTATTACCGTTGTAGTAAATTTCAGCTCCATATCATTGAGTGAGATAATTTGAAATGCTGTCCTTTTCTTCCTTTCCAGAGAATATCAGAATAGTACACATTACCTTTTTTGTAATGTCTGCTTTTCACAATTGCCTTGTACAAATTTTGTCTTATACTAAATGTGTCACCTTTGATACCTCGTACATCAAAATGTGCGCACAAAATCAAATTCGAATTTCGTTCCACATTAGCTGAGGTAGAAGAGCACAAATGTGACCATCACGTTATTCATTAATAGACCAGATGCTCGCTCAGAATAATGGACGGACGCTCACAGCAATTGAGTAATCCACGTGTCAAAAGATAACACTACCGGACGCTTGCTTTAGACAAGACGCTGGAGTGAACCAGATGCAGACACACATGGAATGTATTCAAACTCTTGTGAATTTCTTCTTCTTGCTTGAGTTACTTATAAAATATAAGTAATTTTAATTCCTGCACACCCCAAGATTTATCAGAAGATAAATTGCTCACTTGCAAATACTTTGTTATCATCAAAATTAATGAGGGTCTAAACTTCTCAATCGTTTAGGTTCCAACAGGTAATAAAAAAAAATAAGTTTTACATAATTTTGTTAGATAAGTTTCATCTTCATCACGACAGACTCTAGGACCGGAGAGCTTCATCTTCATCCTCCCCCGAAGGTACCCTCTGGTTCCACCCGAGAACAAAAACTAATCAAAAGATTCATAACTTTCTAAATTAGCTGCATCTATACTTTCTTTTGGATGTTTTTATTTAGTTAAATATTTTAATTTGTAATGTTTTATGAGTAGATTTAAAAAATTTTTGGATCGTCTTTTAATTAATATAATGTTCATTTTGTTATTTATTGTTTTTGCATAATTAAAGTGCGGATAACGGGTGTTGGTATGGGTACTTAGGTACCTAGAATGTACGAGTAAGAGTATTAAAGTTGTTATCCACACGGATATGGGGGACGGGTACTATAGTCCCTACCTAAAGGGTACCTATTGTCATCCCTACGGAACCACAAAATTTGGGAGGATGTGAATGAAGATTTTGCTGTGATGGTTGTGCATGGAACTGTGATGTTGGAGCAGTGGCGGCGGGCTCAAATAGTAGCGGATCCGGCCAGAATCTGTCCCATTCCGTGGCACCAGCTGTCATGGTCTAAACGTTTGTCAGTTTTATTAAATGGAATGTCGATGCATCCTTTTCTGATGAGCAGAACATGGTTGTAATTGGGATGTGTTTACAAAGTGATACATATATGTTTTTAATAGCTAAAACTAGTACCATTACCCATATTGTTCGTGTGCACAAGAGAGAGGCTCTTGGACTGTTACACGCTATCCGTTGGGTGGCTGATTTGAACGTGGAAAAAATTACTTTTGAGGTGGATTCTAAAATGGTGGCAGATAGCATTAACGGATCTAGGAGGGATACGATGGAGTTGGAGGCTATCATTGTTGTTCCAAACGTAAAAACTCTCGTGTAGAGTTTGTTAGGAGAGAAGATAATGTGGTTGCTCACACTTTAGTAAAGGTGGCCACATCTTTAGCTAATCCTCGGTTTTTTATCACATTCCTATATGTATTGAAACTTTTATCATTAATGAAATGCAGTAGCCTTGGTATTGTAAAAAAAATTAAGTTGTGACTATATCACTCGAGTATATAATCTGATATCATTTTGTGATGTATCTCACTTTTTCACATGTTCAAATAAGGGAACGAAGGTATATGTTTATATGGTTTTAGACTCAAAAACCATATAAATGATAGTAGTAGTATGTGGTTTGAGACCCTAAGTCCAAAACCATATAAACATATACCTAGGTTCCCTTATTTGAACGTGTGAAAAAGTGAGATACATCATAAAATGATATCAGATTAGGGTTCCCTCCAAAGTCCAAAACCATATAAACATATACCTTGGTTTCCTTATTTCAAAAACCCTCTAATATGGAAGAACTCAAAAAATACATTGGGGGAGGACTTTGGAGGGTTTTGCAAGGCTTTGAATAATAATAATAATAATAATAATAATAATAATATACTAGAAAATATTATTATTGTACGGCTTTGTTTGGGAGTTTAGAGGGAAAGAGAGGGGAGGACTTTGAGAATAAAGGGAGGAAGAAAGGAAAGGGGAGGGGAGAGTAGTCTCTTACCTTGCATGGGGATTTATTTTCCTTTATTGGACTAAAACCCTCTAATATGGGAAACTCAAAAAAAATATTGGGGATAACTTTGGAAAGTTTTGCAGGGCTTTGAATAAATTTCCAATTCCTTTCCATCACAATACTCGCAAAACAAAGAAAATATTACTCATAAGTATTCTCCTCCCCTCTCCTCCAAAAACACTTTCTCAAACAAGGTGAATGAGTTCCCCACCTTTTCATTCCTCCCCATTCCCTCTAAAGCCTTCCCCTCTCTTTCCTTCCTAACTCCCAAACAAAGCCTTAGGGTCTCAAACCACATACTACTATCACATTCATTCTGTTTCCTCTAAAACTAGTTTTTTATTTTATTATCTTTCTAGTAATTAATAAATGATAATTTAAAAAAAAATTAATAATGGCTTAAATATGTTTTTAGTCTCGGTAGTATAGTCATTTTTTTTGTTTTAGTCTCCATAAAAAAATTGTTTGAAATAGTCCTTGTAATATATATCTTTTCGTTTTAATCCTCACTGTTTTATTTTAGTCCTTATAATATACTTTTTTAATTGTTTAGTCCCTGTAATATTTGATTTATGTTCGAGGGTTAAATATGTTTTTAATCCATAAAAATATCATCCTATCCAATTTAGTCTTTACAAAAATTTCCATCCATGTTTAGTCCCCCATTTGATGATTTAAGGGACTAAACATCGACAAAAATTTTTCTCCAAAATCACCAAATGAAGGACTAAATATAGATGAAAATTTTGTAGGGACTAAACTTGATAGGAGGGTATTTTATGAGGACTAAAAACATATTTAACCCTATGTTCAATTAGTTCTTGCATGATAGGGACTCATACGAAAAAAGTATATTGCAGGGACTAAAACGAAAAAAGTATATTATAGGGACTAAGACAAAATAACGAGTACCAAAACAAAAAAACATATATTACAAGGACTAGAACAAATAAAAAAAATATATTACAATGAATAAAACGAAAAAAAAATGAGTATATTACGGACCAAAGTCATATTTAAACCATTTTTTTTTTGTTAAGCACATGGCGGACAATCGCCAACAAAACAAAGAAAAAAAAAAAGTAACCACAAACTGTCCAAGAGAGTCCCTCAATAGCCGAGAACCCAACCTGAGGGGAAAGGACTTCCAAAATTTGTTCTCATGAGATGAATGCAGGGGCGTATTCTATGGTGTGCACATGCACCCGCTGAGTTTTTTAAAATCTCACTTAGTTCAGTGTAAATTTTTTATTTTGACCCCTCTGACTCTATAGTTTTGCACCCATTGCCACAATTGTACCATCTCTCTTATCTCACTTGCCCAAATTAGTCTCTGACAAAAATATAGAAACCTATTTAGTCCCTAAGAAATGAAAAAATATCAATTTGTTCGTCAAAAATCTTAAATTTTGGTCAAATTAGTCCTTTTTGGAATATTTTTAGGGACATTTTAGTTCTTATTAGGGACTAATTTGACTGACATTTGAGATTTTTAAGGACTAAATTAATTTTTTTTATTTCTCAGAGACCAAATAGGCCGCTGTGTTTATTGTAAAGGACTAATTTGGGTATTTACTCCTTTTATTTATAAACAAGAAAGGCAAAACTCATTTAATTGTTATTTTAAAAATTAGAAACAAGACTCACTAGGGGTACCTAAAATAAAGAGTTTTTGCGGTATCTAATTTATTGTTAATTTCATTTTTTGCCATGAATTTTGTTTTTAAATTTTAGGAGATTAATAGTAGGAGATAATGAACATGTTTTTTAAGAGAGGATATCGTCAAATGAGCAACAAGCTTCTCCTAACTACACGTACACTTAAAATTATTTTAGAAGAGTTGTCAATAAATTTGGGAAAGTGAATTAAAATGTCGACATATTATCCTAATAATTGAGATAAGAATAAAAAAAATACTTAAAAAAAATAAAATATAATTATTATTAATTAAAGTAAAATGTTATGACCCCGCTGACCCAGGATCCTGGATACGCCACTGGATGAATACAATCCTTCCTTATAACGGCCCGGACTACTTTCAGAATTGCCAACTGTCCCCACAAATCAATACAAGTCTTTTCAGCGTGCTTTGTCCCCACTCACACTTTCTGGAAAACTTCTCAGAAGGTCACCCATCCCAAGAGTGCTCCAAGTCAAGCACGCTTAACTGTGGAGTTCTTATGTTCCGGGCTACCGAAAAGAAGATGCATCTTGTTGGTATAGGTAGTACCAATCAATTCTTTTAAGTCATCCTTCAACCGTGCAGTCCCATACCTGCACCGCCTCAGGATTCCTCTCATTCCGGTGTAAATTCGATTCATTCACGTGTTCCTTAGCCTAGAAGCATGCCAGGAGCCGCTTCTTTATCCGTGCTCAATGCACCGGCGATCACTCCCCGTCCCCGTCAGCCTCAGGCATCACATTCCTCGGACATGAAATTTGCACTATAGTTCGCCTCACAAAATACATGAGAGAGTTGGACTTCCCAATTCTTGTCCAAAGTCTCGGTGATTTGCACCAGCAAGTCAGCATAGGAATGAAAACCATGAGGGGGTCTATCATGAATAAGCTTGATCGCATCCATGGAGTCTGTTTCACACAAAAATTTGCGGTAACCAGAACCATAAGCCATGGACAAGCCATGCTTGATGCCTCATCGCTCGGCTAAGAGCGCATCACCATGCCCATCACAGCTAGTGAAGTCGCAAAACCTTTCCTCTGTTGAATTCCTAGCAAGCATGTCCGAGCCATATATAAGCCATTAATAATTTAAATATTTATTAGAGGTCATGTTTAAAATTAGAAATTGTAAAACGTAATAAAAAAATTTCAATTAGTATACATATTACTAAAAATATATGTAGCTTATGGCCTAAGTCTTTGCTGTTTGGAGTGGGGCTGTTTTGGCACTTAGCACTGCTTTAGTACTTGGTGCCATGGCACCTGTTTCGGCACCAGCATTTGTTTAGCTTTCTGTTAAGTTAGTTATAGATTTTGTTATGCTGTTTGTTGATAATAACAGAATTAGTTTCTCTCTCATTTTTTGTAGAAGTAACACTTTTATAAGAGGAGCTTGATTAAGCTTTGTAATCAGATTGAAATCATTCAATTATGAGAGTGCAAAACAGAATCTGTTTTATGTGAGAGAGAGAGATCATAGTTGCTTTGGAAACATCTTGTAACACTCAAGGTTCATAGTGGATTTCTAGTTCTTCCTCTGCCTGTGGATGTAGCTAACACACTGTTAGTGAACCACGTTAATTCCTTGTGTTATCTTCTTCTCTCTTCCTCTCTTTTGTATGTTTTTGCATTCGGGTTTCTTGGGGTTTCCTTGATTTGATTGGTTTCTTCCCAACAAATTGGTATCATAGAGGTTAGGTTCTGATCACCTCGGTTCTGTTTCGTTTTGTGGATTATCATTGATCAATTTATGGTCTCATATCTTCGATCTCTGTTCTTTTTTGATTCTGCACTGCAGTATTTCTGTGGTTCTCTCCAATCTGTTCTTACTGCAATTCTGTTCCGCATTTTGTTCAAGAAAGATGACCAATTCGATCAAGATTGAGAAATTTACTGGGAATAATAGTTTCAATCTATCGCGCATCAAGATGCAGGCATTACTCAAGGAACAAGGAGCTTGGGCTCCATTATCGGGCACTAAAAGAAAGGGTGCCAAGGATTTGGCTGATCAACAAGAAGAGAAGGCACATTCTCTCATTCTTCTCTCCTTGGCTGATGAGGTTCTGTATGAAGTCTCTCAAGAAGATACTGCTGCTGCTCTCTGGTTGAAATTAGAAAAACTGTAGATGACCAAGTCTCTAAGCCACAAGCTAATGCTCAAGAAGAGGTTGTATGGTCTTTAAATGAAAAAAGGTACCACACTTAAATCTCATCTTAATGATCTGAATTCTATTATGCTTGAATTGCTTGATAGTGATGTTGCGTGGATGATGAAGATCTTGCCATGATTTTATTAATTTCTTTGCCTTCATTATATAAGAATTTTGTCAATTCCATTACTGTTGGTAAAGAAAGTATTACTTTAGAAGAAGTCAAGGCTAGCCTATTCTCTAGAGAATTGAGAATTAAGGCTGCTGTGCCCCTTCATGAATCACCTGCATTTGGTTTAGTTGTCTCAAGTCCTCCCAAGCCTGCAAACAAGCCAAAGGGTAAGGGTAAAAGGAAGAAAATGGGAAATAGTAGTGTGAATCCAAAGGGTATATGCAATTACTATAAGGAACCGGGTCATTAGAAGAAAAACTGTCCCAAGAAGAAGAAAAAGGAGTCAGTTGCAGCCACGGTTTAGGGAGATTGTTCTTCAAATTCTGATTGTGCTCTTACAGTGGCAGATTTGCATCAAGATTCTGATCAGTAGGTCTTGAATTCGGGTTGTTCTCATCATATGAGTCCCAATAGGGACTGGTTCGTGACATATGAAGAAAGGGATGTTGGTAATGTTCTCATGGGAAATAATGTGCCCTATAAAACTATTGGTACATGATCTATTCACATCAAAATGCATGATGGTGTGGTTAGAGTCTTGACCAATGTTAGGCATGTCCCTCAACTCAAAAGGAATCTCATTTCTGTAAGTGCCCTTAATTCAAAGGGCTATACTTGTTCTGTTGAAGGTGGAGTTATGAAAATCAAGAAAAATGAAAAGCTTGTAGTTATGTAGGGAACTAAACAGAAGAATCTGTATATACTGCAAGGCTCCACTGTCACGGGTATTGTTTTTACAGTGTGCTCTTTAGAAGGTAATTCTGCAGATCAGAATAGTCTATGGCATATGAGGTTGGGTCACATGGGTGAGAAGGGGATGAAAATTCTGAACAAGCAAGGGCTGATTGGAAGACATTAACTGGATTCTCTGAAATTCTGTGAACATTGTGTGTATGGCAAGCAACACAGGCTGAAATTCACCAGGCTAGAACACACCACTAAAGCCACTCTTGATTACATCCATTCTAATTGTTGGGGGCCCTCTAAGGTCCCATCTTTGGGTGGAGCAAGGTACATCCTATCTATCATAGATGATTACTCAACAATGACATGGGTTTTCATGATGAATCACAAATCAGAAGCTTTCAGTCAGCTCAAGCAATGGAAGATTCTGATTGAAAATCAGGTTAGAAGGAAGGTTAAGAGGCTCAGAACAGACAATGGTTTGGAATTTTGCTCAGAAGAATTTAAACAATTATGCATTGATGAAGGGATTGCTAGGCAATACACGGTCAGGAACACTCCACAGCAGAATGACATAGCTGAAAGGATGAACAGACGTTTGCTGGATAAGGCTAGGTGCATGTTGTCCAATGCTGCACTTGGCAAGTCTTTTTGGGCTGAAGCTGTGAGTACTTCTTGCTACCTTATCACCTAATTCTGCTCTTGACTACAAAACACCCTTTGAGGTTTGGAAATCTAAACCTGCTGATTACCCCAAGCTTAAGGTCTTTGGCTGCCCTGCATACTACCATGTGAATGAGGGCAAGTTAGAGCCTAGAGCTAGGAAAGGTGTTTTTGTAGGTTATGGTGATGGTGTGAAGGGATTCAGAATCTGGTCTCCACATGAAAGGAAAGTCATCATGAGTAGAAATGTCACTTTTGATAAAGCCTCTCTACTGCACAATAATTCTGTCTCCATTGAACAAGGTGCAGAATCCAGTGCTCCTGCACCAGGTGCCATGGCACCAGATCCGGCACCAGCTGAAACTGAGTCATCTGTTACTGATCAAGACCAAAATACTGAACTGTGATTGAATCCATTCCTCTAAGTCAATCTGAACCTGAAACCAGGAGATCTCGGAGAACTATCAATCCTTATGTTAGATATGGCTTTGAGGATATGAATTCCTATGCTCTTCAAGCTGCTGAAGACATTGATTCTGCTGAACTATCCAGTTAGTTTGAAGCTATTTCTTGTCCAGATGCAAGCAATTGGGTCACTGCTATGAATGAAGAAATGGAATCATTGCAGAAGAATGGGACTTGGTAGCTAGTTACTCTACCTAAGGGAAGGAAAATGGTTGGTTGCAAGAGGATATACAAGAAGAAACCTGGAATTTCTGTGAAGGATGACATCAAATACAAGGCATGGTTAGTGGCTAAGGGTTTTAGCCAAAAGGAGGGTATGGACTACAATGAGATCTTCTCTCCTGTAGTTAGACACACCTCTATTCGAGTCCTTCTTGCTCTTGTGACAAATCTTGACATGGAATTTGAGCAACTTGATGTGAAGACTTCCTTTCTCCATGGTGAATTGGAAGAGGAGATTTTCATGAAACAACCTAAAGGTTTTGAAGATCAAGACAAGAAGGAAGCAGTGTGCAAGTTGAAGAGATCACTCTATGGGTTGAAACAGTCTCCTAGGCAGTGGTACAAGAGATTTGATCAATTCATGATAAAACATGGTTTTAAGATAAGCTTATATGACTCATGTGTTTACATGAGTAAGGTGGAGCATGACATTTACATTTATCTACTTCTATATGTAGATGACATGCTGATAGCATCTCTGAGTATGAAACAAATTCAGAATCTAAAATCAACCTTAAGTTCTGAGTTTGATATGAAAGATCTAGGGGTTGCCAAGAAGATCTTAGGGATGTAAATCTATAGGGACAAAAGCAAGAAGAAACTGTTCTTATGCCAAAGAAGTTACATTCAGAAAATCTTGAACAGATTTGGCATGAATACTGCTAAACCAGTAAGCACACCACTGGTTTCCAGCATTAGAATTTCTGAAGTCTCTGCACATCAATCTGAATCTGAGAAGGAACATATGGCCAAAGTTCCTTATGCTAGTGTTGTGGGGAGCCTTATGTATGCTATGGTCTGTTCTAGGCCAGATTTGGCACAAGCTGTGAGTGTTGTCAGCAGGTATATGGCAAGGCCAGGGAAGGATCATTGGCAGGCTGTGAAGAGGTTTTTCAGGTACCTCAAAGGCACCATTGATGTTGGCCTCATTTATGGAAGTTAAATGTCTTGCTCACTTGCGGGTTTCACTGATTCTGATTATGCTATAGACCTTGATGCTAGAAGGTCTTTAACCGGTTATGCCTTCACTATTGGGGGCTGTTTGGTTAGTTGGAAAGCCACACTTCAACATATAGTAGCTCTGTCAACCATTGAGGCAGAATACATGGCTTTAACTGAGGCAGCAAAAGAGGGAATTTGGCTCAAAGTTCTCATCACAGATCTTGGTTTTCCTTATGATAAAGTTGTTATCTACTGTGATAGCCTTAGTGCTATATGTTTAGCCAAAGATCAAGTCCACCATGAAAGGACTAAACATATAGATGTAAGGTATCACTTTATCAGAACTAAGAATCAGGTTAAGGTACAGAAAATTGATACAAAAGACAACTCTGCTGACATGTTTACCAAGCATGTCCCGAAAAGCAAGTTTATGCACTGCCTAGACTTGCTTAATGTGTCCACTTGGAAGTAACAGTGGTGAAATGGCAGTAGAGGGGAAGAACTGAATCAGCATATCTTTGAAGGCTTAGTCCAAGGTGGAGATTTGTAGCTTATGGCCTAAGTCTTTGCTGTTTGGAGTGGTATTGTTTTGGCACTTAGCACTGCTTTGGCACTTGGTGCCATGGCACCTGTTTTGGCACCAACATTTGTTTAGCTTTGAGCTGTTAAGTTAGTTATAGAATCTGTTATGCTGTTTTTTGATAATAACAGAATTAGTTTCTCTCTCATTTTTTGTACAAGTAACACTTTTATAAGTGGAGCTTGATTAGGCTTTGTAATCAGATTGAAATCATTCAATTCTGAGAGTGCAAAATAGAATCTGTTTTCTGTGAGAGAGAGAGAGATCATAGTTGCTTTGACAACATCTTGTAACACTCAGGGTTCATAGTGGATTTCCAGTTTTCCTCTGCTCGTGGATGTAGCTAACACACTGTTAGTGAACCACGCTAATTCCTTGTGTTATCTTCTTCTCTCTTTATCTCTTTTGTATGTTTTTGCATTTGGGTTTCTTGGGGTTTCCTTGATTTGATTGGTTTCTTCCCAACAATATATATACTCAATAGTGTCAATTGAATTAATCAATTAATATATTCATGTGCAGAATTTTGGAGGGGAATAACAAGAGACTTTGACCACATTTGTTCCCAAAACCTTATGTTAATTAATGGGTTTAACCTCTTATATAGTACAGTATTTATTTTGTTCATTACTAGGCAATGTGAGATTTCTTTATTTTACCCCTCACACTTAGAAACCCAACTATTCATAATTGTTTTCATCAACCTTTTACATAATTTTTTAATTTGTAAAAAATAAATAATTCACGCTATTTAACTCTCTTTATTGTTGAGAAAAATTTGACACTCTAATTTACACACACACACGCCCAAATATATCTAATATCAGTGTTAAGGAATCTCCACACGTACACAAAGAAAATAATAAAGGACAGAGATTTACGTGGTTCGACACCTCTTGCCTACGTCTGTGAAACATCAGAAAATTATTCCACTATGACAAATATAATATTACAATCACTATTGTAACCCACACCACAATATAACAAGTTTTTTAGTACAAACTCAGGGTCGGCCTAACACCTATTGAGGCTTAAAGCGAATGCAAATACGAGGCCTTTTGAAAGCTAATATAATATTTTATTTATATCTTTATATAAAGTTTATCTTACACGTGCATTGAGATGCAAATTTATTTATTAATTTTAAGGTAAAAAATGGGATTTTATTCTTATTTATTGATAAAAATTATGATTGATATTAAATGTATAAACATGACAAATGTATTAAAATATCAATAGTTAATAAAACACAAGAAGAAAAAATTGAGATTTTATACTTATTTATTAAAAAAATTGATATTAATCATACATACACAACAAATTGAATAATAATATTCTTTTTAATGATTAAAATATTTTATTTTATACTCTAAAATAATAGCCATTTTAAAAACACAAATGTCAGAAACACTAAGGTCATTTTTAATTTTACTAAAAAACGAAACCAAAACAATAAACCGAACAAATTGTTTCATTCTTTCCGCTTTAAAAGGTTGCCTTGGTTATAATTAGTAATCAGCAATGTGGGACCAATGATGAGGATGTGATTCAATGTTGCCACGTCACTTTAGAGATGCAGTGGGAGTCATATAATGCGGGACTTTCTTTCAAAAAAAAAAAATGCAACAATGCAATGTGGGCTCTCCCAATGCTTTTGAGAGTCAGATTGTGTATGTTTGTTTTAGATTTTGGACCCAAAATTTAGTTTGTAAAACTCAGTTTTGTAAAATATGCCTCATAGATCCTTTTGCAAAACTCAATTTTGACCCCAAAAAGGTGTATTAGAACTACCAATACCCAAAATCTGGGTAAGATCTATCTCAACCAAACAGGCCTATAGTCGACCACAAATGAGGCCTTTCTTGCTTTTCCTTTGGGAGTTACAAATTGGGCCTTCTTACTAAGTAAATAATTTTTTTTGAGAGGCCTAAAGCAAGGGCTTTATCTGCCTGTCCCTTGGGTCGACTCTACAAACTTGAAAAACCTACCTCAAATTGTGTATCACTTTTACAAACCCGAATAGTTCCCTTAAGAGTCACAAAGAATGATAACATTCACCACACAATACAAGTTTTCTCTTCTGAAACTTGGAAATTCACCCTAAGTTATTTTTCTCATGCGCTTGTATTATATGGCTCCTCTTCTCTCTCTCTCTCTCTCGGATGCTCTCTACATTTTGCACCATTTTTTTCTCTCGTATGCCATATCCATTTGTAGTAGAGGAGTAACAAATAAAGAACATGTATTTTGGTCTGTACCTGTGGAGATATGACATTGATTTTGTTGATATATGACACTGATTTATTTTATATTTATTGAAATATGTTTTCTCTAATTTCTTATTTATAAATATTCCCTATTTCATTGTTTTCATTTAATCATCCTTTAATTAAAATTGAAAAAACATATCTGTACCGATTTCTTTCTTCAATTTTTTTTTTCCTTTTCTTTTATCTTGTAGTCTCGTTTAGGAGGGAACCCACGCAAGATTTATCTATCTATTTTTTCATGTTATGTTATTTGGTCTAGCATGCTGATCGGCTTTTGATGTTGATGACAGGCGCTCTACCTCTCGGGGGATGTTTTCTTTTGTGGCCAAAATATGATTTCTTGCTGGTCCCATTGCTCAGCAAGTCGATCTCTCACAGTTCCAACACTTGATCAAGTGGCTGATATCCTTAATAAGCCCCTATCTAATTTGTGTTTATGCTCTATTAGAGACAAATTAACTTAAGGTGTTGACTTTGAGAGGAGACTGATATTACTATATCATATACTCGCTACTATAATTAATATTGTAGTATATGGTAGTTTTCAATATTCTAGAACTAGAATACAAGTGTACCGATTTAGTTGTAATAAGCTGTTAGTTGGTTATAATTTCTGTTAGAGCAGTTACTTAACTGTTAGTGAGTTAGTTAGACCTCAAACTAACTCTATAAATACAGCTAATATTGGAGTGTATCAATAGTGAAAAACAACACAATACATAATTCTAGTTAGTTTTTCACCACCTCTCTGATCAAAATTCCCTCAATCAACTATATAAATTCTTTCAATATTCTGCATCACTAACATGTCACGATATATGCAGCTCAACTCTGATCAAGGCTCATCATCATCATCATCATCATCGTCATCTGTTTCTTCACAATCTGGTATGGGACTTCAAAGTTCTGGTGGAGTGCATAACAATCAATTATATAATTTACAAATGCTTGAGGCAGCACACTCCAAAGTTCCACCAGCTACAGACACAGAACGTCCTATGACTTCAACTCCTATGAATTACACTCCTATCCAATTTGATTTCCCTTTTCTTGTTGATATTTATATGAAGAGGCACCCAACAATTACACCTCCTAGCTATCCTCAAGTACAAGCAAGCGCCTATAATTAATAATCCTGCATTTTGGGAAAGAGTGGATCTTGAACCATTTAGCATTGACACCCTCTTCTTTGTATTTTATTATCAACAGGTATATATATATATACCTGAACATAATTTTGTGTGATTGATTTTATTAATTAATATTATTTATTGTGTCGTTCTTTGATTAATATTTTTTTTTTCTCAAGCAGAACACTTACCAACAATACTTGGCTGCAAAGGAGATAAAGAAGCAGTCTTGGAGATACCACATAAAGCATAATGCATGGCTTCAGCGGCTTGAAGAGCCGAAAGTTCAAACCGATGAATATGAGCAGGGAACATATGTGTATTTTGATAGATATGGATGGTATGTTGAGTAAATTAACAATTATTTTAATTCTTGTTATTTACAGTCCTAATTTTTTTAATAGTAACATGCATTATTGTTGATTTTACACTTCTATATATTTTTGCTAACTTCTTGTATATATGTAATTTGGTGTGATTATTCAGGTGTCAAAGAATCGAGACTGGGTTCACTTTTGAGTATAAATATCTTGAAGAGGAGCTAGACCCCATATGGTAATTAACAATGTGCCTTCTTGGTTTTTATATTAATTTCGGTGCAAGTTTTAATAAATATTTTCCTACTAGATTGATATGTTAGTTTTATCTTCCAAATCCTGTCAAATCAGATGAAATATAAACTTAAAAGGAGAAAAACGTCATTATATTTTTATTTATTTATTTAATAATTTTTGCGAACACTAATTAAAATAAAATTCGGGTAAAGAAGTTTTTTTTTGGGTGGATTTTCGGGTAAAGATTTTGTAAGTTTATAAATGGTACTGACAATTTTGTTTTCTTAAATTCATGAAATGATTTTATGTAGTTCAATTTTTGTTGTTGTTGTTGTTCTATCGGTTTAATTTTAAAATTGGTAGGAACTTGTATTTAACCCAGTAAGAGAATAAAGAAAATGCTAATGTTCATTTAGTTAGACTCAACGCAAGGACACTCTTGGGGATGGGTGTTTTAAGCGCCAGAACCCTGGTGCACCAGCTGCAGAGCTTTGTATAGGATCCAAGTACGTGTTTTAGCCATTTTGAAAGGAATTTTTTTTTTGGTAACTCCATTTTGAAAGGATATTTGATATCACTTATATTAGACAAGATTCATGATGTCCATGTTAGATTAATTATTTTAATTAATTAATATCATAAATTAGCATTAGTTAATTACTAGGAATTATAACTAATATGCTAACTATAGTTAATTATTAATATTATGACACTTTATAATATGACGAATATCAATGGGCTTAATCTTATGAATGACTCATGATGGGTTGGGTCGTCTACTAAAAGTCTGTTGAGAAGTTTCTACTCTCATCTGGAGTCTATATATATATCGCCTTCCCATTAAGCGGTAATAACACTGATACCAATTGATGGTTTATTTTTCTCTCCTTGCAGATGTCCTTGAACAAACATCTGTTGTCCCAAAAAATGGTGTCTCATTGTCTCCCACCAATCAAAGGTTGGAGATATGCATATGTGTTAATAAGTTATAATTTTATTTTATTACGTGATAAATTATCATTAGTGAAAGACAGAGAATGTGATAGGAAAATGAGATAGGAGATTTTCATCCGATATCCTTGCAGGTATTGCAAAATTTGTTTGGAATTATATATTGACAATATTGCCAGTGTGACAAGCAGGTGTTATTAGGGTGCCATTCTTAATTGGGGCAGTGTCTGTCTTACTATTTTAATTTTTGGTG
Organism: Calophaca sinica; assembly: GCA_037113605.1. Classification (NCBI taxonomy): domain Eukaryota; kingdom Viridiplantae; phylum Streptophyta; class Magnoliopsida; order Fabales; family Fabaceae; genus Calophaca; species Calophaca sinica. The sequence continues at coordinate 40,963,342 of CM073733.1, read as the reverse complement.
CTAATTGTCCTAGGTTGGTAATTTCTATATTTCGAAGGATTTAAATTATGAATGAATTACCTTTTAACCTTGTTCCTTTTTGAGCACATATTGCAAAGTTAGCTTGCTTGTTTAGGAACGATGAGAGCAAAGAAAATAAGATCACCGGAATGCATTTGTATTGTATGTAAACAAGATTTTATGTTATTTATGTTTGGCCGTAAGATGAAACCATTCCTCTGCTTCGTTTCCAAGGCCTTTCACGCCTGATGAATATGCGGTTTGACTGCACCAAGATTATGAAGGAACCAAAATCATGAAAAAAGAACTTCGTTTTTATTGTTTCACGTTTTCATAAATTTATTTGAAATTAAGTGAAAATAAAGTATATTTTATAATTACTACCTCTGGTCCTATATATAAGAAAAAGTTCAAAAAAAAAATTTGGCCTATTTATAAGAAAATATCACAAGTTTTTAGATATGTTAATTGCTAAAGTGGCTTTTATACCATTATTCTATGTTTACTATAAATTCATCTCTTCCTCATAAAGTGAGTGTAAAATATTCAATATGAGGGTTGTATTTGGAACAACCTTTCAAAATTATAACATTAAATAAACTTTCTTGGCTTTGATAATTTTTGTTTTCTTCTCTTATACTATTTCCGTCCCTAATTATAAGCCCCTTTTGTAAAAAAGTTGTCCCTAAATATAAGCCTCTTTTTAATTTACAAGATGTATTAATTAATTCTTTACAAAAATACTCCTAGATAGTCTTGGGGAAATGAGAAGCTAAAGTGGAATATTAAAGATTTTGTCTCAATAATTGAAGGATAGTATGAGAAAACCAGTATACTTTTTAGACAAATTAAATTAGTTAACTGGTTTTCTTAATTTCCGTGATTTGGTCAAAAAGTGCTTATAATTAGGGATGGAGGTAGTATATGGGACTAGAGGTAGTATTAATTTTCTTTTTTCAAATCGAATGTCAGTGGACATACCAATGTTATTAAACCCGGACCGGTCATCGACTCGGTCAGAGCACTGGGTCAATGGGTCACTGGTCGGACTAGTGGGTCACTAGTTGAACCGCATGACCCGGTCACTATTAAAAAATACAAAAACTTCATGGCATATATAAATTTTATACTACAAAAAACTATAAAAAAATCATAAATTAGGAATATAAAATCAGTAGTAGTAATAAAAAAAATAGTAACCATAAATTAGTAGTAACCATAAAACATATTTAGTAGCAGTAATAAAAATTAGGAATAAAAAAATGTGTAAAAGAAAAAAATATCAGTAACATAGCCGCTTTTATATTGATATATGTATATACTTTTCACTAAATAAACAGATACAGCGCGTGCCGCAGTGGGAAGACATGCTTGCGTAGGTGCCAGGACGCGGGTTCTACTCCTGTAGCGCCATTTTTCGAATTTTCCCAATTAATCTACACTACGCGCATGTGCGCCGCGCTGGAGTTCCAGCGAACCGGTCCGGGTTATCCGGTTTAAGACCGAGTTGATGACGTCATTACCGGACTTAGTGCATATCCGATCCATTGCTATGACCGGACCGGCCAATCCGGTCTGAGTTTAATGACACTGGGACATACAATTAAGCGCCAACATTTTCTCAAGTCAAAATGTCATTTGGCCTCAATTAAGAATTTAGTGACTATGCACACAATGTAAATATGTTGTTTTTTTTGGAAAATGCTGACGAGTATAAGAACACTAATTAAGGAATTAAATATAGAAATTTTATATTGAAAGGTTTGCATTTAATTAATTAAAAGTTTAAATATTGTTATTTCTAACACAAAACTTTTATTTTTATATTTCTCAAGTAGTAATAACTTTTTTTTTTTAAATTCAATGTATAGGTGTTTTCAAAAGGTATAATATTTAGCTAAATTTGATAGAATTTGATTTCTCTCAATAAGAAGTGTGCTTTAGACAAAGTGTAACAATTTAATATATACGGTTATGGTTATGGCTGATAAAATACAACTAAAGTTATTAATTTATTAACTCCAAGGAGTTGGTCTAGTGAAGCATGATAGGACTTGTATCCGATATGTCGCGGTTTCGAGTCCCCACTAGTCCTCTTGGAGTGAGGTAAATGTAATTACCGTCGTAAGTGCTTAAAAAGCTCGGAGGTCGCCTTGGACTGGGGCGTCATCCCCTCACCCTAAATTTTTTCTATAAAAAAAAGTTATTAATTTATTAAAATGGTTATAATTTTGAATTTTATGCATTTTTGGTTCTAAGGAAGGTAAATTTGAATTTTTTTGGTAAAAATAATAAATATTAAAACATGCTACTGTATCAATGTTTTTTCCTAAAAAGTTGAAATTGCATCAAAATATCTGTACCCGGGCCGGGGTTGTTCTAGTCGCCCAATTTAATATTTTTTGTTAGTATTATCGCCCTATTTAATTTGAGCCTCCTTATTTTTATTTTTGAAATTCAAATTAATCATAACCATTGTTATTAATGAACGTGAACACAAGAAGAGTGAGTTGAATTGTGTTAAAAATTTTTCGCAAACTATACGTAAAAACTTCAACACAAGTTGTTCAAAACTGTTTTGTATATCGGATGCAGAGAATTAAACAGGACCGGATGCAGAAATTTAAACAGTTTATAAAAACTTGTTTTACTGAGCAAGGTAAAGATAAATAATGTAAAGCAGTAAAGGATGAGACTCAGAGATTTATACCAGTTCACCACCAACTGGTAGCTACGTCTAGTCCCTTCGTTCCTGAAGGATTTTCCTCTATAATCAATCGACATAATTTCCTCAAGAGTATTCTTCTCATTACAAACTTGACAATACTCTCAACTTCTCAAAACAACTCAGTACAGTCGAGCCTTTGAGGAACAGAGCCTTAACTAGGCCAAATACAGTTTTACAAAAGAGATTATGCTTTTGATAACAATCAAAATAACTTTCACAGAGAGGATGAAAAGATTAAGCTCAAAACAGAATAGCTTTCTAAAAGAAAGTATAAGACACTGAGTTCAATTCTATGTGGACCAGAAACTTGACACGAAACTTGATTGTTCACTTGAGTGATATTGCTTTCAGAATGAAGTTTCTTCACAGTTTGCCCAACATTTCTTCAATGAATACCTTGGGGTATTTATAGGAGTCTTCAAGGGTATTACCGCGATAAAGAAAATATCTCCTTTCCATTGAGTGAGGTAATTTGAAATGTAGTCCTTTTCTTCCTTTCTAGAGAATATCAGAATAGTACACATTACCGTTTTCGTACTATCTGCTATTTGCAATTGCCTTGTACGATTTTTGTCTTATGCTAAAGGTGTCACCTTTGCTTCCTCATACATCAAAATGAGCGCACAAAATCAAATTCGAATTCCGTTCCAGAACAGTCTGAGGCTAAGAGCAAAAACGTGATCATCATGTGCTTCATTAAAGAGATCAGACGCTCGCTCAGAAGAGAGGACGGACGCTCGTAGCAATTGAGTGTTCCACGTGTCAAGAAGTAACACTGCTGGACGCTTGCTGTTAGCAAGACGCTGAAGTGAGTTCGGATGCTGACACTAGTGGATTGTATTCAATTCTTTTGTATATTTCTTCTTCTTCCTTGGGTGATTTGTACATATATAGATGAAGCTTTTGATACCTGTACACTCAAAGATATGTTAGAAGATAAATTGTTCTCTTGAGAAATATTTTGTTATCATCAAAATTAATGAGGTTCTAAACTTCTCAATCGTTTAGGTTCCAACAATCTCCCCCTTTTTGATGATGACAAATATCTAAGGTTGATGAACAATTTAATTTCAAAATAACATCAAGGGTCTCCCCCTGAATTTAACAATTTTGATATATAAGAGCAATTCTAGTATTAAGGCGATTGTTGATAAACAAATTCATTTAAGTGATCGCAAAAATACATAGATGAATCAGAGCATATTTTTAACAAAGTGAGATCGAATGCTGATTTTCATTTTATCAAAAAGATTTTCATTTTACCAATTTTATTGATCATTGTTAGATTATTGGGTCAATGAATATCAATGCATTAATAGATATAAGAGCAATGAATAACCATACAAATGCTATGTATGAAATGATATGCATGATGATACTTTGGTTTTAGTGTATTCATCGGATGCTTGAAACATCGGACGGTGAATTTGTTAATCAGACTTTCACGTGTTCATCAGACCTTTCTTTTATATCTTTTACTCCCCCTTTTGTCATCAGACAAAAAGAGTGTAAAGCACATCATAGTCAAAGAATGGCTTAGAAAAATTTGAAAGTATATAAACAGATAAGCAGATAAAGGTATGTATAGTCAGAAAAACACTGAACGTATATATATAAAATATGAGAGTATCAAATAAAATTTATATCACACAAAAAAAAAATATTAAGGGTTTGGTGGTGGAGGAAGGATGTTGAGACGTTCATATAGAAGTTTCAGTGCATTCTCCAGCTGAGTGACTATCAGATTAGTGGCCTTCATTTCTTCAAACTCTGCTTTAGGAATGGTGACCATTTCAACTGCAGGAGTAGAAGTAGAAGGTCCAGCTTCTGGTGCAGGTTTCATCTTCTGATGCTCTGCTAACACCCAGTTGGAAAGCTTCAGTCTCAAGTCCTTCTTTTGTTGAGCCTTGTGAAAGAATGCATCATTTGGTATAAACCATTTGATGAGATTTCCAAGTTTCCTCTACTCAGATTCTGACTGAATTCTTCTCCTTTTCTCCACCTCTTCTGGATACAGCAAATCCATGAAGACCATTTCCTTATGCAGAAGCACGTCAGCAGTGAAAGCATCAAACTTATTCCCAGCTTCTTCTCCCCATATCCTTCTGATGAATTCACTCAATGCTTCAGAAGCAAAAGAGATTCCTTCATTTTCTGCCAGGTATAATCCTCTCAGATTTTTCCTGTCATCTTCTGTAAGCACCAGGGGGACGAGGCATGGTAACAAAGCTTTGTCTTTCCATGACATCGACCATTGACTCCAAGTGAATCCAATGTCAAAGTGCTTTGTCACAACAGCCCATTGGACATAAGTCTTCATGCAGTCGAGTGGTCTGATTACTGAGCATCTGAACATATCATCAAAGTAGACTGTTCCCAGATTGATGTCAGTAATTCTGCTGATAGTGCCAACTGTTGGAATAGTGGCCTTCTCGGCATTGCAGCAGTTTGAGGAGCCAGTTCTCCATTCATCTTCCTTCAGAGAATTCAGGTAAAACCTTCTGGCATGATCCTCAGAGATCTTGGCAATCGGAAGCTTAGAGAATTCCTTAAGATTGTACTTCTTGGGAGCCTTCTCATACTCCGTGAGCCCGATCTTGCTGAATGGCTGCTTGCCAGGAGCATGTTCTTTCCTTTTCCCAGGGATAGACCAAGGTAGCCACCTTTGTCTGTCTGGTACAATCTTCACAGATACGCGAAGCGATCCCCGAATCGCCTGACATTTCAATCTTCTTCATCTCAAGACAGTGTGCCATGAAGGCAGCTTCTTCATCCGTGATCCACCTTCCGCATTCTTCCAATGTGAGCGGTTCAATTTGTGGTAGGGATCTAGGAAGATCAATAGAGAAGGGAATTGCTCTGCTACCAGATGCTGGTCTCAATCTTCCTTTAAATGACATCTGAAAGTGGTCTTCTCCATCCTTGAAGGTAGCACTCATCAGAGAGGCAATCTCCAGTCTGGCAGCTCCAAAGGTGAAGGTTTTCAAATGCCATGTAGAGGGACAATTGTAGATGCTATTATATATCTCATACTTAACAAACCGTGGTTTGTTAATACATGAGACATTCTTCCTTCCACCAAAGTCTGTAGGTTTAAGGGTAATAGTGGGTAAAGTGGGAGTGGTTTTGGTGATTGAATAGGTTTTAGGTGTGTAGGGTTTGAAGGGATTAACGGGAGGTACTTTGAATAAAAGGTTAAAGGGATGAGAGTGAAGTTTGGAAATATATGTGGTAAGTGAAGTATTTGAGGAATTTTGTGGTAGGTCAAGGTTGAGTGTAGAGGATGATGGTTGGGTAGGTTTAGGGAGGGTAGAGGTTTGTCGGAGGCTTATTCTGGTTTTCTTGGTTTGTGGTTGTGTTTGTGGTTGTGAAACAGACAATGGGGGTACAGGAATAACATCATGAGCATCAAAGACAGATACTGATTCATCAGCAGTAAAATCGAGTACCTTTGGGTTAACCTCTAAAGACTTAACCAACCTTCTTTTCGATCCTCTCGTGACCACAACCGCAGGAGGAGGAGGAGGGATTTGCTTCCCTTGACCTGACGCTGCATCATCTTTTTCAGCTGTTGGCCTAAACTGTTTCTCCAAGACCTTTCTGATGAGAATTCTATCCTCATCTTCTGGTTATTCAACAGTAGGTGCAGGAGCCACCTTCTGTTTTGTTCTTCTTGTCTCCCTTGAAGGAGACTCAGCAGGTCTTTTCACACCAGTCATTGAGCTTCTGGTGGTTTTCTTTTCAGCTTCTCCTTCCTGTTGCTCTATTTTCACTTTTCTGATCATAGAGCCGTGAATTAGTCAGATTTCGACCAAACTGTTGACTCCAAAAACTTCTGGACGAACAACAGTGCCAACACCAAAATATTTTTCTTTTTCTTCTGTGTTGATGGAATCAGTCAGCTTCCTCACAACGCCGTCTTTAATCATCATTATGGAGAGAAGAACTCCATAAGGGATTACCTTGACGATATTCTTCTTATCAACACTTTTCCTTGAGAAGACAAGAGCATTTATCAGATTGTTGATAATCAATCTTGGCAGATTGATCTTCTTCCCATCCATGTAGTTCCTCATAATGAACTTTAGCTCGTAGTTCACTATGTCGCTTGAGCCAGCCTTCAGAATCACGCTCTTGGCGATGATTTTGTGCAGTACTCTGTAGTGACTTTTCAAGTCTTTGGCCGTGGGAGAAATGTTCTTCTTCTTCAGTTCACGGTGGTTCTCAAACAGGGCTTCGTTGACGTTTTCAAGTCCTCTGTAAGCATCAACCCAGTTTGCATGGTAACTGATTCCTTCACACGGACACTTGATGGTCTAAGCAATAGAGTTGATGGTGAAGCGTAGTTTGAAGCCTCTGATGTGTCCTTCTATGATTTCCCCCGGAAGTAAGTACGCATTCCCCCAGAACTCCTTAATAGCGTAGCTCAGTACGTCAACTGGTTCCCAGATGAAGTAGTTTTTCCAGCCCAGTTTCTCAAGACCTTCTTCAAAATCAAAACCGTATAGCTTGAAGTTCTCAAAATCAACCCGGTTCTCATTCAGAAGTTTTGCCTCAGAGAAGACATCGAAGGCAGCAGTGTATTGTCCAACCTTTCTGTCGGCCATTGTAGCAGTTGAAGAGAGGGTGATGGAGGTTTTAGGGTTCGAAAACACACAGAGAGAGAGAGAGACAGAGAGAAAAAGAACAATTTTGCAAGAAAACGCAGAGTGGAGTGATGGAGCGAAAAATGTGGAGTAGTGGGAAAGTTGATAGAAAATGGTATAGTCCTTTTTCAAAAAAAATAGCTTCGTATTTCCACATATAAATTAAATCAAAAAGAAAAGAAAATAAAGATTCGCCTTTTCATTAAATGCAGACGCCAAAAGAAAAGTAAGATCAAGAAAAAGATTTTATCGAAAGACATAAATAATTATGACTCAGTAGATGTGATGAGACGCTTAAGTCCTTAACACGTGTGACACGTGTGGTTGTGCTCGGACGCACGCAACCGATTCACTAGACGATGAGTTATGATGCATATGACAAATAAGATGCTTATTCATATACATGCTTATGTCATACCAGATACTGAGATTGTGCATATTATCTGATGCTGAGATTACTCATTCTTCTATAAGATGAAAGTTTAAATTTCTTCTTATAAAATTGAATCTATCTTCAGCAAGAGGTTTTGTAAATATGTCAGCCCATTGATGATCAGTGTCTAAAAATTTTATTTCTAGAATACCCTTCTGAACATAGTCTCTTATAAAATGATGCTTAATCTCAATGTGCTTGGCTCGTGAATGCAATATGGGATTTTTAGTAAGACAGATTGCAGAAGTATTATCGCAAAAGATAGGAATGTTACTCTCTTTTATCAGATAGTCTTCAAGTTGATATTTCATCCACAGAAGTTGAGAGCTGCAACTTGCTGCTGAAATATACTAAACCTATTTGTTGAGAGTGCAATCATGCTTTGCCTTTTGCTTGACCAAGATACAAGATTTGCTCCAAGGAATTGGCGACTTCCACTTGTGCTTTTTCTTTCAATTCGGTCTCCAAAGAAAGTCAAGATCACGTAAACCTACTAACTTGTAATCTTTTGATTTCTTATAAAGCAAACCAAGATTAGTAGATCCTTGCAAATATCTAAAGATTCTTTTAACAAAGACTCAAGTGTGATTTTCTAGGATCCGATTGAAATCTAGCACAATGCATGCACGAACATAATATCAGGTCTTGAAGCTGTAAGATAAAGTAGAGATCCAATCATACCTCTGTACATCTTCTGATCTACCTTTTTACCAGTTTCATCTTTACCAAGAATACATGTGGGATGCATAGGAGTACACATAGGTTTGTAATCCACCATTTTGAATTTCTTTAGCAATTCCTTGATATATTTGCTTTGATGTATATATATACCATCATTGCATTGTTTGATTTGAATTCCAAGGAAAAACTTCAGTTCACCCATCATGCTCATCTCGAATTCAGCCTGCATTAGTTTAGAAAATTCTTTGTAAAGGCTTTCATTAGTGGCTCCAAAAATAATGTCATCAACATATATTTGAACAATTATAAAGTGCTTGTTTGATGTTTTTCTAAAAAGAGTAGTGTCTACTAGACCTCTGGCAAAGCCATTTTTCATCAAAAATGTACTCAGTCTTTCATACCAAGCTCTGGGAGCTTGCTTAAGACCATAAAGGGTCTTTTTGAGTTTGAAGACATGTTCTGGAAATTCAATGTCTTCGAATCCAGGAGGTTGTTTTACAAAGACTTCCTCAGTTATAAAACCATTCAAGAAAGTACTTTTCACATCCATTTGATAAAGAATTATATCATGATGTGCAGCAAAAGAAAGCAAAATGCGTATAGCTTCTAACCTTGCCTTGTTTCTCACAACCTTTCCATCTTCATCAAGCTTGTTTCTAAATACCCATTTAGTACCAATAGCTTGCTTATCTTCTGGTAAGGTGACCAGCTTCCATACATCGTTTCTTTGGAACTGATTCAACTCTTCTTGCATGGCTAGAATCCAGCCTTCATCTTTCAATGCTTGATCAATCGTTTTAGGTTCCATTTCTGAGAGTAGTGCCATATCTGCATGCTCTTTAAAAGAGGATCTGGTTATTACTTTAACTCCAGGTTTTTCTATGATTTGATCTTTAGGATGATTGGCTTTGTACTTCCAGCTCTTTCTGAGTTCAACTTCTGAAGATTCTTGTGTCTGGTCACTACCGGACGATGAAGATGTAGGTTCACTATTTGTAGTATTACCTATATTTAATTCTGAAAATAATTCATCTAGCTCAGACATGGCTGTGTCAGGCTTCTTGTCATCAAATTTGACATGAATGGATTCTTCCACTGTCAAAGTTTCTTTATTGTATATTCTAAAAGCTTTAGATCTTTCAGAATATCCCAAAAAGATTCCTTTGTCAGCTTTTGAATCAAATTTACCAAGCTGATCCTTAGTATTCAAAATGTAACATGTGCAACCAAATGAATGAAAATATGATATGTTTGGTTTCCTTCCTTTCCACAGTTCATATGAAGTCTTCTTCAAAATAGGTCTAATAGAAATTCTATTTTGAATGTAACAAGCTGTGTTTACTGCTTCTGCCCAAAAATGTTTTGCAATATTTGCCTCATTGATCATGGTCCTGGCCATTTCTTGGAGGGACCTATTTTTCCTTTCTACAACACCATTTTGTTGAGGTGTTCTAGGAGAGGAGAAATTGTGGGAGATGCCGTTATCATCGCAAAATTTTTGAAAGCTTTCATTTTCAAATTCTCCCCCATGATCACTTCTAATAGAAGATATGCAAATTCCTTTTTCATTTTGAACTGTTTTGCAGAATACAGTAAATACCTTGTATGACTCATATTTGTGAGCAAGGAATCTAACCCATGTCCATCTGGTAAAATCATCAACAATGACTAACCTATATTTCTTTCCAGTTAAAGAGGTTGTCCTTGTTGGACCAAAAAGATCAAGATCCAAAAGCTCAAGTGGTCTAGAGGTTGAAACAACATTTTTTGAATGAAAAGAAGTTTTAACTTATTTTTCTCTTTGACATGCCTCACAGAGATCATCAGATTGATACTTAAGATTTGGTAAGCCTCTGACAAGACTGTGCTTGTTTAGTTTTGAGATTAATCTCAAATTGGCATGACCCAATCTCTTGTGCCAAATCCATTGTTCTTCGTCAACAGACATGAGACACTTGACATCTTGTTTTGCAAGTTCAGAGAGATCAATTTTGTAAATATTTTATTTCCTATTAGCAGTAAACAAAGTAGAGCCATTTTTCTTGCTTTTTACTAGACATCCAGTTTCTGTAAAGATGACTTCATAACCATTGTCACATAATTGACTTATGCTCAATAAGTTATGTTTAAGTCCTTCAACATATAGTACATTATCAATAGAGGGAAGAGAGCCTTTACCAATGCGACCAATTCCAACTATTTTACCTTTCTGGTTTCCTCCGAAACCAACGAATCCAGCTTCTTTAGGCCTTAGTTCTTGGAACATATGCTTTTCTCCCGTCATGTGACGCGAGCATCCATTGTCTAAGGACCAAGATAGGTGTGTTGACTTTGTTGCTAAGCATGTCTGCAACATAGACTATTTTATCTTTAGGTACCCATATCTTTTTGGGTCCTTTCTTGTTAGTTCTTGAAGGAGGCTTATCCTTCACAGTTTTAAAAACAGTACATGCACTTTTCAAATGACCAGGTTTATTGTAGTAAGTACAATGCAAGCATTTACTATGATTATTGGATTTATCAGATGCTGAATCATTTTCTAAAAGAGGTTCATCTGATATGTAACCAAGACCATGAGTTATCATTTTACTGACACCCCAAATCATTGAAGCTTACTTGCTACGAGTTACACTCTCTGCAAGAAACTTTTGAAAAGCATATTCATAATCATTTGATTTGCATTTAGGATTGCCTGTAACTTTAGAGCTTTCAGCTTGAGAGCTCTCAGCTTCTGGTTGCTTATTAGCGATCAGACGCTGGTTATCCATCAGATGCTGATTTTCAGTTTTCAGCTTCTGATTTTCTTTGTTGAGTACATATTTTTCTTTGTTTAAAGCTTGAAAGTCTTGTGATAATTTTGAAAATTTCTTTTTCAAATTCTTATACTCAACAGAGAGAGTGGCAGAGTCCTTAAGAAGATCATCAAATGCAAGTTGAAGTTCAGAGTAGGAATCATATACTATTACCTCTTCAACTTCTTCTTCTGAATCAAGATCAGTGTCTGCCATAAGAGCGAGATTTGCTTCTACTTCATTATCTTCCTCAGATGAGGATGAATCTAGATCTTCCCATGTAGCCATGAGGCTCTTCTTCTTTTTCTTGAAAGAACTTCTTATGGACTTCTCCTTAAGATTAGGACATTCGGACTTGAAATGTCCAGGCTTTTTACATTCATAGCAAATGACTTGAGCCTTGTCCTTGCTTTCTTTCTTGTCCTTAGTATCTTTCTTCTGAAACTTCCTCCTGAAGTTTCTCTTCTTCCACATTCTTTGTATCTTTCTGGATATAAACGCGAGCTCATATTCTGATGTGTCAACATCTCCTTCTGAAGCTTCATCTTCTGATTCTTCTTCTTCACCGGGCGGCTTTGGAAGAACTGACTTTATGTTGAGAGACTTTCAAAGCAATAGACTTGCCCTTTTTGACCGGTTCTTCTTCATTTAGCTCAAGTTCATGAGCTTTCAACGAACTCATAAGATCTTCAAGTCGTAGGACATTTAGATCTTTTGCTTCCTGAATAGCAGTGACCTTGGGTCTCCACTGCTTAGTCAAGCTTCTTAAGATCTTTCTAACATGGTCAGGTGTAGTGTAACTTTTTCCAAGGGCCTATAACCCATGAACAAGTGTTTGAAATCTTCCAAACATCGTTTCAATGTTTTCAGCATCTTCCATTTTGAATAACTCATATTGGCGAACCAACATGCTAGCTTTGGTTTCTCTTACTTGGGCAGAGCCTTCGTAAGATAAAACAAGTGAGTCCCAGATTTCTTTGGCAGTATCAAATTTGCCACATTTATCATGTTCTTTTTCTGTCATAGCACAGATAAGAATGAATCTGGCCTTTTGATTGATTTGATATCTCTTTTTCTGTTCATCATTCCAATCTTCTCTGGCTATAGCAACACCACGAGGATTAGTGGGAGGAATGTAACCACTTTGAACTATATCCCACAACTCAAGTTGTTGTGTCTCAAAGAAAGCTTTTATCTTATCTTTCCAGTAATCAAATTTTTCTCCATCGAATAGAGGAGGACGGTTCATATGACCACCTTCAGTAGACATGTTCACAGAATAGGATCTTTTCTCTTAACAATGTTAAGTGCTCAACCAAGAGGCCGAGCTCTGATACCAACTGAACATGAACACAAGAAGGGGGGTTGAATTGTGTTAAAAACGTTTCGCAAACTATACGTAAAAACTTCAACACAAGTTGTTCAAAACTGTTTTGTATATCGGATGCAGAGAATTAAACAAGACCGGATGCAAAAATTTAAATAGTTTATAAAAACTTGTTTCACTGAGCAAGGTAAAGACAAAATAATGTAAAGCAGTAAAGGATTAGACTCAGAGATTTATACTAGTTCACCACCAACTGGTAGCTACGTCTAGTCCCTTCGTTCCTGAAGGATTTTCCACTATAATCAACTGATTATAATTTCCTCAAGAGTATTCTTCTGTCACAAACTTGACAATACTCTCAACTTCTCAAAACAACTCAGTACAGTCGAGCCTTTGAGGAACAGAGCCTTAACTAGGCCAAATACAGTTTTACAAAAGAGATTATGCTTTTGATAACAATCAAAATAACTCTCACAGAGAGGATGAAAAGATTAAGCTCAAAATAGAATAGCTTTCTAAAAGAAAGTATAAGACGCTGAGTTCAGTTCTATGTGGACCAAAAGCTTGACACGAAACTTGATTGTTCACTTGAGTAATATTGCTTTCAGAATGAAGTTTCTTCACAGTTTGTCCAACATTTCTTCAATGAATACCTTGGGGTATTTATAAGAGTCTTCAAGGGTATTACCGTTGCAGTAAAAATATCTCCTTTCCATTGAGTGAGGTAATTTGAAATGTAGTCCTTTTCTTCCTTTCCAGAGAATATCAGAATAGTACACATTACCGTTTTCGTACTATCTGCTATTTGCAATTGCCTTTTACGATTTTTGTCTTATGCTAAAGGTGTCATCTTTGCTTCCTTGTACATCAAAATGAGCGCACAAAATCAAATTCGAATTCCGTTCCAGAACAGTCTGAGGCTAAGAGCAAAAATGTGATCATCACGTGCTTCATTAAAGAGATCAAACGCTCGTTCAGAAGAGAGGACGGACGCTCGTAGCAATTGAGTGTTCCACTTGTCAAGAAGTAACACTGCTGGACGCTTGCTGTTAGCAAGACGCTGAAGTGAGTTCGGATGCTGACACTAGTGGATTGTATTCAATTCTTTTGTATATTTCTTCTTCTTCCTTGAGTGATTTGTACATATATAGATGAAGCTTTTGATATCTGTATACTCAAAGATATGTTAGAAGATAAATTGTTCTCTTGAGAAATATTTTGTTATCATCAAAATTAATGAGGGTCTAAACTTGTCAATCGTTTAGGTTCTAACAATTAAAACAGACGCCCGACAGTCCGAATTTGTAGACCAAAACCGCCTGTGGTCCGCTCGGTGACCTTCATAACCGGCAATGAACCGTCGGTCCGGCAACGCAACCGGCCGATCCGGGGTTGAACCGTTTTTTTTTTATTTTTAATTGTCTTTATTAAAAAAAAACCGATTTTGGTCTCAATAGGGCTTGAACCACTGTCCTCAAGGCTGCAACAAGCCATCTTACCACTAGGCTACATGTTATTTTGTGTATAAATTGAAATGCTATGTATATATATTATGTATTTGGTGTATATATCTTTAAAAAATAATATTTTATTAGTTCCGGTTCGACCTCGGTCCGACTCCAAAACCCTGAACCCTTGACTACTCCGGTTCAATACCCGGTCCGGTTTTAATTATCTTGATCATAACTTATTGAGTATAGTATCCGAATCATTAAGTTGCAGTTAAATTTCACCTTATGACCACCATTTAGGCGTTATATATCCGTGCGGCAGTATCTAGCTTAGTTCCAACAAAAAAAATAAGATTATCAATACCTTTAATTGATATATCAGCTTTGATAAGTTTTAGATTTAGATTTATCTATTTTTAAGGTTTATCTTTCTGCTATTATCTTTCAGTTATCATATCACTCTATCTAGGATAGTGCAATCATTTGAATTTAAGTTTCTTATCTTCAGTTTAGTTTCCTTATCTTGTAAAAGTTATATATAGTCATAGTTGATTATCAATAAATTCAAGTCATTCCCAATTGTTTGAGTACTAATTCTACCCTTACAATTGGCATCAGAGCTCTAGATTGGGCCTGATAAAGCAGCAAACTTTGATTGATTTTTGAATCATGAGAGATAGCAAATGAAGGAAATTTTGTTCAACCAACGATACCGCGATTTAATGGTCACTATGATCATTGGAGTATGTTGATGGAAAATTTCCTGAAGTCAAAAGAATATTGGAGTCTGTTTGAAACAGGTTATGAAGAACCAGCGGTTGGAGAGTCATGAGCGAGACATATCAATCAAAACTCAATGAATTGAAGTTAAAAGACTTGAAGGTGAAGAACGATTTGTTTCAACCGATTGATAGGACAATCTTGGAAACAATATTGACAAAGGATACATCCAAACAGTTTTGGGAGTCTATGAAAAAGAAGTATGGAGGGAATGCTCGCGTGAAGAGATCAATTCTACAAGCTTTGCGAAAGGATTTTGAAACTCTAGAGATGGAATCTAGAGAAACCATAATTGATTACTTTTCAAGAATTATGATAGTAGCCAACAAAATGCGGATACATGGAGAGATGATAAAGGAGGTAATTGTGGTCGAGAAAATTCTTAGATCATTGACTGATAAATTTAATTACATAGTACGCTCAATCGAGGAATCTAAAGATGTTGATAAACTTTCTCTTGATGAACTACAAAGCTTCTTAGTGGTCCATGAACAAAAATTTCATAAGCAGACATGATAACTAATATAATGTTTGTTCTATTAGCCAAATCTCAACAAGTGAAGGAAGTTTGTCTTCAAGCAGCAACGCAAGACATTGGGGATCTTTGACATCGCAGATTTGGCCATCTTGGCCATAAAGGCATATAAAGATCTTCTAAGCTTGCAAACTAGGTGATTACCTTTTTCGCTTTCAAACCCCATCGGTTGAGGCATGTTCACTTCTTCTTCAAGATCTCCATTTAGGATGCTGTTTTCACATCCTTTGACGTGTTCTAGATCAAAATGAGCTACTAAGGCCATGATTATCCAAAATGAATCCTTTTTAGAAACTGGAGAGAAAGTTTTATGATAATCAATACCTTCTTTTTGAGTAAAGACTTTGGCTACAAGTCTTGCTTTATATCTTTCGACATTACCAGTTGAGTCTCTTTTAGTTTTAAAAACCCATTTACAATCTACTAAAGAGACCCCCTTTGATAATTTTACTAAATCCCAAACTTTATTTTTTGCCATAGATTCCATTTCTTCTTTCATGGCTTCATACCATAACTAAGAATCGTCTCTACTCATTGCTTGTGAAAACGTAGTAGCATCATCCTTAAGTCAGACATCAAAGTCAACTTCTTGAAGGTACACAATATAGTCACTAGAAATTGATTGTTTTCAGTACTTGAAGATCTCCTTATTTCTATTGGTTCTTGATCAATAGGTTCTATGTTAGTGGGTTCCTCATGTGGTATATCCTCAACATGTGGTTCTTGATGAGTCATGTTAATTATTTTGAACACCAATCAACTCTATTGCTTTCAAACGTATCGTAGGTGATTCCTTTATTTCTTCAAATTCCACTTGTTCCACTCCTACTAACTTCATGATCTTCAAGAAACTTTACATTTCTTGCTTCAACTATTTTAGGAGTGTGAGAAGGACAATGGAACTTATAGCCTTTGGAGTTATTTGGATATCCAATAAAATATCCACTAGTGGTTCTTGAGTCCAATTTCCTAATGTTTGGGGTTAAAAATCCCAACTTCAAATGGGGAACCCCTTACGTGTACATGTCTTAAACTAGTTTCCATCCATTCCAAATTTCAAAGGGTATTTTTGGAACGACATTAGATGGTACCCTATTTAGTATATACACGGTTGTTTTCAAAGCTTCACTCCATAAGGACATAGGCAATATTTTTGAAATTCTGGTCATGCTTCTAACCATTTCCATAAGCGTGCAATTTCTTCTTTCGATAACACCATTTTGTTGTGGCGTACCTGCCATAGTATATTGGGCAACAAAGGCCTGCTCTGCAGCTAATGAATTATAGAACTAGAATCAATCCACCAAGTATTGCTAGGAGCTTCAATAAAATTTGATTCAAAACAAGTAAAGGCAAAATTTGTTGGAAAAATTGGTTGCTAAATCAACAAAAATTAAAATTTACACCAAATAATATTAGAATAATTCTCACAATAAAATTAACACAACATAGAAAGACAAACAATTAAATAATATATACAATTAAATAAAATAAAGCATGTAAAGTTATACTTATCGGTTTTGGCTGAGGCGTGCAAAACACTGGGTTTAAGAGTATTTCGCCACCATGAGTAAATTACTCGATACAATTTGTCTCAAGGCTAATACCCTCCAGGAAACAACAGTTACTTCTTGCTAGCACTGCACTTAAATTAGTAAAGGCACAAGAACAACTTTTAGATGCTCAAAAGAACAAAAATAAAAGAATACACATAAAAGAAAACATCACAATTTTATGTGGTGTATCCCCACAATTGAAGCTAATGCTTGCAACGTGATGTGATGCCATGGGTGCTGCGATACCTCACTCATGTTTGTAAAGCAAATAAATGTTCTCGCACATTGAGAAACCAAATGGAGAAAACAAAATTGGAATTGTTTAAAGTGACTGGATGTTTTGAAAAGGAGAGAATAAAAGCCACACTTCTTTGAGACAATAGGCAGCCGCAATATATAAAGAGAAGAGAAAAGAAACGGTGTAGCAGTAGTAAAAACCCATTACTCAATCAAAATGAATAATTAGAAGATTAAAACTGAAAATTAAAAGCATTCATTTTCTTTAAACCAATAATAATAGCACATTCATTTGATAGAAATTGTAGTTACGATTACAAATTCATGAGAAGAAAAAGTGGTTACGTATATTGGACCAAATATTCTAATAGTATTCATTAAAACAAATAATAAAATAATATTATGACTTTAAAATAAATAATAAAAAAATACAACAAAATTACCTTTCTTTTTGAGCCACTTCTTGTATCTAATCTAATCTAAAGACAATACATATGGAAGTCATTGTTTGAGTAACAATTTACAGATGTCACTCACCTAACCATTCCCTTCCTCAACACACTTCACAAGCACAAAAAAATTTGCCACAAATGTCACCACCAAACACACAAAACGTACAAATGCGTCAGGACAAAAATTAGCTTCTCCCACACGCTCCTGCCATCCGATTTCAAAATTCAAATTCAAAAACAAGTTTTCCTGGCCACAACCCTCTCTCTCACTCCTTTAGCATGTCTCTCTCACTCCTCTATATTTGCTCCTCCGGATCCCTCCATCTCATCGATCCCTCTCCTCCTCCTTCCTATAGAACACCGGGCGACGGATCGGCATCTCGCGACAGGGACGCGATTCGTGGTCGTTCTTGGTGGAGCCGATGTGGCGATGCTTCTTGCCTGGCTGTTGGAGTTTGAAGGAGGAAGAGGAAGAAGCCGCTGACGGTGAACCACCATCGAAGAAACAAATTCGATTAACGAGGTCTCTTAAGAGTCCGCAACAAAACCCGATCGCGAACCACAACTGAGCCATCGCCGAGACCTCCGCTACGCGGAATGCTCACCCGTGAATAATCCTTCTTCTTCTTCTCACCCGAGCACATTTGACTCTGTGGTTATCTTATTGCGAGGTTAGGATGGATAAATTATCTACCACCCGATTTATAATGTGAAAGTTTCTCTCCTCAACATGCAACCTTCATTAATGATAAATACTAAGTATTTACCCTTCAAAGGCAAAAACATGCATTCAACCATTCAATTTCCAGCAGTTGGCCTAAACCACAATTGAATGAAGACCAAGGCAAAGAAACCAATTAGCAATGATTGGCCTTCTCGACAAGTTACTATTCGACACTCTCACCGCTGGTTCTGGCTAATTCAATCGCTAGCATATTCAATCGAGCCATTCGACCGGGCATGAGACTACTCCTAAAACAACATCCTCCTTGCTATTATTTGCGTCTCGTAACCCCTCGGGTAGCTGGTTCGACCATGTGATCGTGACCTCGACTGCTTTGCATGTTGTGAGTCCTTTATCGTGAATCATCACATAGGAAATTTCTGCACAAGACCAAGGCAGCAAAACCAATTTCCAACAGATTGTCCTTCTCGACAAGTTACTATTCGACACTCTCACTGCTGGTTCTGTCGAATTCAACTGCTAGCATATTCAATCGAGTCATTCGACTGGCATGAGACTACTCGGAAACAACATCCTCCTTGCTATTATTTGCATCTCAGAACCCCTTGGGTAGCTGGTTCGACCATGTGACTGTGACCTCGACTCTGTTTGCACTAAACCACAATTGAATGAAGACCAAGGCAGCAAAACCAATTAGCAACAGATTGGCCTTCTCGACATGTTGTGAGTCCTTTATCGTGAATCATCCAATACTCTCACAGGGAAGTATAAAACTCGACTACGAGCACTTTACTCAGCATAAAAATTAATGCTAACTTTATTACATCAAGTTGTTGCAAATTGTCTATACTTTGACAGGAACAGTGCCCCAAAACCAAAGGTCGAGCCCTCCATGGAGCTCGACACCCAGCGTCGGAAGAACCTCGACCTCGACACGACTGTGGTCCTAAACCCAGGTCGGCATAGAGGCCTGGCTCAAAAGCATCTCAGAAGGTCGCCAGTCGACCTAAACAACCCATGTGGTTTCCAAGACACCAGGTCAGCATAGAGGCCTGGCTCAAAAGCAGCTCGAAAGGTCGTCAGTCGACCTAAACAACCCCTGTGGTTTCTACACGCTCTTGCCATGCGATTACAAAATTCAAATTCAAAAACAAGTTTTCCTGGCCACAACCCTCTCTCTCTCACTCCTTTAGCATGTCTCTCTCACTCCCCTCTGTATTTGCTCCCTCCAGATCCCTCCATCTCACTGATCCCTCTCCTCCTCCTTCCTATAGAACACTGGCGACGGATCAGCATCTCGCGACAGGGACGCGATTCGTGGTCGTTGCTGGTGGAGCTGACTGGCGACAGTGCTTCTTGTCGGTTCTGTTGGAGTTTGAAGGAGGAAGAGGAAGAAGCTGTTGACGGTGAACCACCATCGAAGAAACAAATTCGATTAACGAGGTCTCTTAAGAGTCCGCAACAAAACCCGATCGCGAACCACAACTGAGCCATCGCCGAGGAGACCTCCGCGCCAGGAATGCTCACCGTGAATAATCCTTCTTCTTCTTCTCACCCGAGCACATTTGACTCTGTGGTTATCATATTGCAGAGTTAGGATGGATAAATTATTTACCACGATTTATAATGTGAAAGTTTCTCTCCTCAACATGCAACCTTCATTAATGATAAATACTAAGTATTTACCCTTGATGCAAAAACATGCATTCACCATTCAATTTCCAGCAGATTGGCCTAAACCACAATTGAATGAAGACCAAGGCAAAGAAACCAATTAGCAACAGATTGGCCTTCTCGACAAGTTACTATTCGACACTCTCACTGCTGGTTCTGTCGAATTCAACTGCTAGCATATTCAATCGAGCCATTCGACTGGCATGAGACTACTCGGAAACAACATCCTCCTTGCTATTATTTGCGTCTCAGAACCCCTTGGGTAGCTGGTTCGACCATGTGACTGTGACCTCGACTCTGTTTGCATGTTGTGAGTCCTTTATCGTGAATCATCACATAGGAAATTTCTGCACAAGACCAAGGCAGCAAAACCAATTTCCAACAGATTGGCCTTCTTGACAAGTTACTATTCGACACTCTCACTGCTAGTTCTGTCGAATTCAACTGCTAGCATATTCAATCGAGCCATTTGACTGGCATGAGACTACTCGGAAACAACATCCTCCTTGCTATTATTTGCGTCTCAGAACCCCTTGGGTAGCTGGTTCGACCATGTGACTGTGACCTCGACTCTGTTTGCACTAAACCACAATTGAATGAAGACCAAGGCAGCAAAACCAATTAGCAACAGATTGGCCTTCTCGACATGTTGTGAGTCCTTTATCGTGAATCATCCAATACTCTCACATGGAAGTATAAAACTCGACTACGAGCACTTTACTCAGCATAAAAATTAATGCTAATTTTATTACATCAAGTTGTTGCAAATTGTCTATACTTTGACAAGAACAGTGCCCCAAAACCAAAGGTCGATCCCTCCATGGAGCTCGGCACCCAGCGTCGGAAGAACCTCGACCTCGACACGACTGTGGTCCTAAACCCAGGTCGGCATAGAGGCCTGGCTCAAAAGCATCTCGGAAGGTCGCCAGTCGACCTAAACAACCCCTGTGGTTTCCAAGACACCAGGTCGATAGAGGCCTGGCTCAGCGACTTCGAAGGTCGCGGTCGACCTAAACAACCCTGTGGTTTCCAAGACACCATGTCGATAGAGGCCTGGCTCAAAAGCAGGCTCGGAAGGTCGGTCGGCTAAACAACCCCTGTGGTTTCGAAGACACCAGGTCAGCATAGAGGCCTACAAGCTCTAAAGCAGCTCGGCTAAGGTCGCCTGTCGAGCTAAACAAGACCATTGTGGTTTCAAAGACACCATGTCGGCATAAAGACGTGTCAAGCTCAAACACAGCGCGACAAAGACTAACCCCTGCGGTTCCAAAGATTTCAGGTCAGCATAGAGGCCTGGCGAGCTCTGAAGCAGCTCGGAAGGTGATAACTCGACCTAAAGAAAAACCTAACCATCTCGAATCATCAGAGACCTGACAGCTCAAAACGATGCTCGAATTAGACAAGCACTCGACTAATGTAGTTACGAGGGACTAATGTTCCAAACTTTCAATTTGAAACAAATCTTTCGGGGGGAAGCCACCCGAGGACTACAGGAAAGCGTGGAAAGAAAAGTAAAGTAAGTCATCATTACTTAGTCAAATTTCATTCATAGGAAAAGGAATTGCAAGAGGTGGTTATCGGATGAGCAATTACAAGATCGGAACTAAAGAAAAACAAAAAGCAACAAGGCACAAGTTACGCAAGGGCATCCTCTTGGCTTTCAATAACAAGATCGGAGCGATCACCTTTGCTGGGCCAGGGCATCATCGAAACCCTCCTAAAATTGGGAGCATCAAGCCCTTTTTCTCCTAGAGACGGCCCGACAAAGATTAACTCGCCACGAGTTTGCGGAGGTAAAGCTCTCCGTGAGCCCACCGACGAAGACCGCCTCCACAAGCTCAAAAAAGTGACGCTCCTTGTGAGGTCACCTGCAAATGGAACCTTGCCACAAAGAAGGTCGAAACTTGGTTCCCCTAATCATTCCAGGTCAGTCCAAGACCTGGCGAGCTCTAAAGCAAGCCCGATTTCGGTCACAACTCGACCTCAGAAACACCTCTAAGGTCTAAATCATCAAGTCACCAAGACTGCCGAGCTCTCATCACGCTCCACTTAAGCTACCTCAGCATAAAAGCAAGCAAATACAAACTACTCGGGTATCCCCTTGGACTCCTGTTGGGCCACCATCGGCAATAATTCTCTACATTCGCAAAGAACCGCTTCTCCTCGCTTCATCGGGATCACCCTGGTTGGTCTTTTTCGCCGTCCTTCCTCCTCCGCCCGGTCAGCTTGGCCGAGGATTTCTCCTTCTCAATCGCAAGGTCGAAAGCCAAGAGATCTCTCATTTTGCAACTCTTTTTGGTCCTCCAAGTGCCTCATGTAGCTCTCACAAGTTCGGTTACATCTTGCTCGGCCACGATGAGCGGATCGAACAAGCTCGACCATGACCGACCATCCCGGAGACAACGAGGATGCCTGAATAAGTGCGATCCACGATGCGGATTAAACAATGGGGCTTACGTCCCATCGTAAAGACAAGAAATAAGGTCAATGCACGACACATGTAGCACATGAACCAAGGATGACTACGTGATCAGCGAGGTCCAATCATCTCGAACCTCTAGACATCATACCTCGCAGATCAGATCATCTGAAAAATCATCATATTATTGACAGTCAAAACCCATGCTATTGATCGCGGCTATTCGACGAGTTCAACCCGACCTACTACCCTTAAGTAGTAGTTATGCTATTTCAAGCTCGACAAGAGCTATTCTATGATGGGATCAACTCTTACAGGGAATCTGGAGAAAACCAAACACTTGCACTCTAAGTATTAGATGCCCAACTGGTCGACAAGCAAGTCTAGGGTGCTTGTGGTCCAAGATCAACAACGGATCACTCCCCGTTCAATAACCCGCATTTACAGGGTCGAACAAAAACAAATAATATAGACTTATCAACTCTTCAAGTATCAACTCTTCAAGTCAACAAGTCTAGGGGGCTCGTGTTACAGACTCGATCTCCGACCTGCTACAAGAGACCTCTCAACTCGGTATCCTCTACAGGATAGCTCCATGCTCGGAAGGAGATCTGCTGCGGATGAGAACAAATAATATAGACTCATCAACTCTTCAAGTTAATAAGTCTGTGGGGGCGTGTGGCCGGCCTCCGACCCACCTCCTAGCTAGGCCTCCGATTGAGCTCTATAGTGACCGAAATCTTGACCTAAGCCCATTAACCGAGAAGGGCCCCAGAGACGATGACCGAGCCCACCAACCGAGCAGGGCTCCCAAAGGCACGTGTCACACGTCTCAACCAAGGATTAGCTTGCGGACATCCTAACTAAACCATTGCCCACATCACGGTTTCATGATCTTACAAACAAGATGAAGGTAACAGATGGTACCATCATCTTGAGGGGGCGTATTAGATAACCAAGTCAACTGTTGAGAAATACTCGAAGAGTTCTGTCGAGAACTTCAATACCAAGAGTTCTGTCGAGAACTTCAACACCAAGAGTTCTGTCGAGAACTTCAATTGTTACCTTAATTATCATTAGCCCATGTGTTTCATATGATAGTATCAATTGTGTATATTCCATTAGTCACAAATAATCAGCATTCATAAATTAGTTCTCATTGGATGAGATTTACATGAAGAATTCCTGATTCTTGATAATGCACAAAATCAAAGTGACACTTTAGTGTGTATGCATTGATTAGTCATTATCCGTTTATATTATCTCGGCTTCGACAAACTAAAGAAGGAAGCAAGCCTTAGATTTTCTTCAGATCCACTCACTTCGTTTCTGTTTTCTCAAATTACCAATAACTACTACACCAAAGTGATAGAAATAGACAGAAAATGACAATAACTTTGTCTCTAAATTTTTAACTTCAATTGTATAATGATAATAACTTAAAAATAAGGTTTATCGCCCGTGCATTTGCACGGGTCCTAATACTAGTTTGAGACAATCTTTCTTTATATGTCCCAGCTTTTTGCAGAAAAAGCAATTCATCTTTTTCCCATTTCGCTTCATTCGAACCGTACGTCTTGCGGACTCCGGGAACACCATTGCCTTTTCTCCTATTTCCTTTATGTCACAACAATTGATATGATGCTGATATACTATTCTATGCATTTGCTATTTCATTTTTATTTCCCTTTCAATAAGTAGTCATATGTAATAGGTGTCAGCTTATTTGCCTTTTGGTTGTTATGCATTGATGAGGTTGCAATTGTGTAATGGGAGTCTGTTAGAATATTCCCCAATGATGAGATTGTAATCAACATGACCTTTATTATGGCCTGTAGCCTAAATGAATGACACACTTGTTGCAATTCCAAAATTATTCCCTCTATTCTCTCTCCTTACGGTTTCATTTACTGTTCCATTGGTTTATCTCTTAAGCACCGGAATTCATTCTTTCATTGAATTCCCTGCATAGAGTTGTGGTTATCTCGAATGATTATCCCCTGGTTTCCATTTTCCATCAAAACTGGTATCAAAGCTTCATCCTGAGGATTTGTAATGGCGGGTTCCACGAGAAGTCAAATCACTCTACAAGAGCTTGAGCAAGCTATAAAGTAGCAGATTCAGGTAAACAATGTAGCGTTGGAGTCGAAGTTCGATTCTGTAACGACCCGTTTTCGGAGCGTTACTAAACTAGAACAAACTCTAAATGCAAGGAAGTTTTCAAAATAATACTCTCGTGTCTTTTGGAAAATGCGGTAATTTTTTTTTCTTTTTATGAACAAAGGCCTTTTACAAAACACAGTCAGAGTATCAACAGTGTTTTTGAAACATGATGGAATTCTAAATGTAAAAGGACCATTACAACTGAACACAAATACATATACACAACTTCCAAAAGATTGCCAGTTAAGGAATTTCACATATAGAAATAGTAAATAAATATGCATAAATAGGAATACACCTAAAGTATGAAGACCCTAACACGAGTAATCATACTTCTGAGGTACTCCCGGCAGTTACCGACGCATTTGCTCCAAAAGTAAAAACCTGGACACCAAAACAACAGCTGCCACAAAAGTCTAGCAAAACAGACAGACTGGTCACAAACCAAAACTATATACAAAGTAGACAGATGTCATCAATCAACTACTGCACATCACTACTCAAATCTTCTGACGGGTCCTCCTCAGTCTTCTGCATCAAGTCGTCTGCATCCTTGTTGGTCCATTCAAGCGAAGGTCTCTAACACGCCTCCTATATATATATATATATATATATATATATATATATATATATATATATATATATATATATCCCGGTCGGGAGTGGGGCTTAACTCCAAGCCGAGGGAATCTCCATGCTCGGAAAGTCAAAGGCCACCTCCGACAATATCATCATCGCCGAAATCTCCACCACGTCTGTCATCGTCTGGGTTACCATCATCAATTGAAGGAACCACGGGCAAGGGTCAACTTCTTAAAATACACCAGATAATCCAAAAATAGCATGATATAATATAACGCAAAATAACAGAACACATTATTCAGTAAGAATACATCAATGCCTGCAATTGCAACTACATGCCACTATAGAACAAGAGATAACAAGGTACACAAACGCCCCATAATGCAACTCACGACACTCTCCCATCACACTTTACAATTCCGGAAATAACGCCGAACAAGCTGCTGAATACCAGCCGTAGCTTTGGGGACCCTATCACCCAAACAGTAGCTTTAGGGGACCCTATCACCCTTGGTTATTCAGGTCGAGTTAAAAAAACAACACGACAGTGAACTAAGCAGTCGAACACCCACCGTAGCTTTGGGGACCCTATCACCCAAGCCATAGCTTTAGGGGACCGTATCACCCTAGGTGGTTCGGTTCCGAACACCGGCCATAATTTTGGGGACCCTATCACCCAAGTCATAGCTTCAGGGGACCCTATCACCCTTGGTTATTCGGGTTGAAGTTCAAAAACGCCACGACGACTCCAAAGACTTCGACAACACCTTAACCACCCCAATGAATCAACCAACACATATGATAATTCAAGAAGCAAATTCGAAATCAGTATTTAACCGCGTATCAAATAATATTCATGCCAAACTCAAAATAGTGCGAACAGTTCAGCAGTATAAGCTATTCATCTCAATAATCATAACTCGGCAAACAACGACAGTCAAACAACTCAGTTCATCCCTCTGCAACTCAATGGAGTTGGCAGAGAGGCAATCAAACCAGTGTGGGGGGTTGGGGACAGCTGCCAACCACTTGCAGACAAGCCCACTAAATAATCAGTATATCAAAAAAGTAAAACGAAGGGGTACAAGACCCTCACTTCGAACACTGAGGCTCTTATACTTCTTCGCATAAATTCTTGAAATTAAATTCCTATCGTATCTAAAAGTTGCCCATATGCATAAACATATAAAACATAACCTTAGATATGTCTAGAAGTAGCCCTTACCACAGGTTGTCGCTAACGTAGCTCCGAAATCCTCAAGCCCGCGTCGCTCGGTCTTCGGAATCACGATTCCTATCACAACGAACAACTTTGCACAATCTATAAGTTCTAACTAACTTAAGCCCTCAACTCAGCCGTTTTTCTAACCAAACTCATTTAAGCATTTTAAATAATTAGCTACTAGAAAATAAATAAGGTTTTAAAATCAAATACTTTTTGCAAGGGTAGCATAACACATAACAATTTAGAAATCTTAACTTACTTGAAAAAGATAAAGTTTTTGAAACTAAAAAGTTTTCTTGCAAGTTAAGCAATGCCAAATAATAAATCATTTTCTCAAGTTTTTCAAAATCTCAACACATATCAATATAACACACTTACTTACTTGAAACCTTAAGCATAAAGCATAAACTACTAACCACTTTACATAAGACTTCTACGGCCTAAACACATATTCAACTAAGCTTTTAAACAAGTCCACAAACCAAAAATCCTTTTCCAACACCATCTAGGCCCCACGGCCTCTACTATTTCTTTTTCTCCAAAAATGTTTGCAGCTCCTTTTCACATCCATAACACTTAGTTCACACAAATATTTCAAGTCAAGTGTCAAAACCATTCTTTCCAAATACTTACAACCAACAACTTCAATGAACACATGACTCTAAAATCATAACCATGATAAATTCTAAAATTCAAGAAACCTTCCAATTCAATTCTTACATGCTAATCTAGTCCTTCAAGAATCCAACTTACACCAAAGCATAAACTAACACCTAATTTAATTCATGCAATCCATCTTAAAACCTTAAAATTAACTAAGACATATAATTAAACAATCAAACACAAGATTATACTTTTTTTTCCCTATAGTTTCAAGAATAGGCATAAACCCAAAATACATACTGCTTTCCAAAACAACCATGAATCAAATCTAAGAACAAGTCACAACCTCATCAAAAATCAAGGGTTTTCATGAGTTTCTTCTAAAAACCTTGTTTCAATCAAAACTAACAACTATCATTACAAGAGAAATTTTCAAGAAATAAAACCTACAAAACAATTCTAATTTCATGCCAAAATCTAAGTTCATGCTCTATCCCAATGACTAATTTACATAACAACAAGCCTCTCCCAATACTCAAACTTCACTTAGCTTTTATTTCAAAACAACAAACCACACTTCAAAATAAACTCAACCAAGTTCTAAAAATATTTTCCAAAACACTTCAAGAGTAAGGTTTTCAAGGAAATTCTTTCAATTAAATACATGATTCAACAACCAAAACCTACATTTTAAAACAATACTCTAAGACAATTTCTTCCAAATCAATTTTCATTTTTTTAAAATTAACTCCTAGAGCAATTTAAATTCATCAAGCATGCCAAATCAAGAACCCTTACTCTAACAAGTATCAAATAACTTCAAGTAATTCAAATAAACAACTAATTACATGATTCCTAACATAATTACCACTAATCTCCTTTCCTCAAGAACAAGGGTTTTCACAAAAATCTCTCAATCCAAGTTTCAAATAAAAATTAACTATTACAACAACAAAAATTATTATAATGGAACAAGAAACACAAGTTAATTTGATGATTCACAAAGAGGGTCACACAACCCCTTTTCCCTTAGGTCTTGCATCCTAGGGTTCAAAGAAATTGGGAATTTAAGTGTCCATTTCCTCCAAGATCATAATCAAGCAAAAAAATAAAGCATTAAAACAAGGAATGAGAAAAAAAAGATCACATCCTACAACCTATAAGAGGTCACAGTTCTGAGCTAATAAAAAGGGGAGGATTTTGGTTTCCCATCATACTTACAAAGCTTGGATGAAGATGACAATTAGGAGAAGAAAATAGAAGTGATGGAGGTTGAGCAAATGAAGGTAGTTCACGCCAAGAAGGAGAAGGGGGAAGCCATGGAAGCTCTTGCTTTCTCTCTCAAGAACTTGGAGAATAAAATGAGAATGGAGATGAGAGTGGGGATGCTCGGCTGGAAAGGCAAAAAGGGGAGGGAGTAGGACTTGGCTTCCTTTCTTTTCTTCCACTAAAGCTTAGAAAAGGAGCAAAAATGATGGAATAGATGAAGGGGAGGGGGTGTCACTGCTGCTTGCAAGAGGAGAGGGAAGGGAAAACAAAATGAAAGTGGGAGTGGGTGTGAGTGGAAGCTGCAGGTGATAAAAAAATAAGGGTGGGTTCACTTATTCCTTTTCTTTTTTATAACCCAACATTAAACAATATGCACAAAAGTTAATACCATCAATTGGAAAATAAGTAACTAATTAATAAGTGAGTAATTGAGAGTGTGAGGGTGATGAAAAGGTGGGTCACGCTGGATTGAGCAAAAAAATAAGAGGATCACAAATTTAATTAACTATTGAAACACTTGGCTAAAAACTAGTCTAATAAAGTGTAAAAAAAAATAATCACACAAAGGTTGACACCTAGTCACTTTATGAGATGCTAATCCCATCACTTAATCTACCCATCTAATCTCACCTCACTCATGATGACCCTCTAATTCTAGAGTCATAGGATACTAAAACGCGGCGTCAAATAACCGCGTTACCGATTAATTACCCGTCGATAAAATCGCGAAAATTAATTTAGTGAGAAATTAATTCACCGCGTGATATTATATTATCATAAATAATAAAAACAATATCAAACACTCAAAAATAATCATGACAAGTTACGTTTCAATTTTCATCGAAATCGGGGTTCATTTAAAATTTTATCTGCGGCAGAAACTACCCGGTGATTCGAAATGCGACGAAACTTTGTTAGAATTTTTCGACGATATTCAAACCATGAATTAATATAAAAATATTAATTCTCAATTATATTTTGATCTTGATTTAATTAAATCAGTTACTTAGAGGACAAGAAATTGCTTATTATAGCATAATTACGACAAAATACACTAAATAGCGCTAATTAACGCATCGTAAAAATACGCGTGTTACAAATTCCAAGTTCGAGTTGCTCTCTACAAATTTATCGGATCTGAAGGCTCTGTTTAACAATTATTCCTCACAGAATCAAAAGGATGGTTCTTTCGTGAACAACTCGGAACTTCACCACGGGGTTCGTCGAGAAGAAGTCCAGAGCATTGGTGGTTCAAATCAGAGGTCCAACAATGGTGGTAATAATCCTTATTCCACTCGGATTTCTAAGGTTGATTTCCCTAGATTCGATGGAATGAAGGTGAAAGAATGGTTATACAAGTATGACCAATTTTTTCATTGGACAATACCCCACCTGAATCGAAGGTCCGATTAGCTTCAATCCACCTGGATGGCAGTGCTCTGCAATGGTACCTTAATTACATGAGGGTGAAGTTCGATATCTAGCCTAGCTGGTCGCAATACATAGCAGATTTAACGCTACGATTCGAGGAAGCGTACGATGACCCGCTATCAACCTTAATTCAGGTCAAGCAATCAGGCAAGGTCCAAGAATATGTTGATGCCTTTGAGTTGGCCCTGACTCAGGTAACCCTAACCCCAGAACACTCTTTAAGCATTTTTCTAGCTGGCTTGGAACACAATACATAGTTGCATGTGAGAAAGTTTAATCCTAAAAGCATTGCTCAAGCTGCAAATTTAGCAAAATTACATGAAGTCGCTAATTCTAATTCTGGTGTGAGCAAACCCAGCCACAAACCTTATGTTAGATTTGTAAAATGAACTCATTTCATTGAATGAGGGATGAATCCCTATTTATACAAGTCATTGTTACATTGGTTAGCAAACAGAAAAACAGAATTAGAGCTAACTAACAGACTTAGAGCTAACTAACTAGCCTAACAACATACAACTAATTGACAGCTAACATAATTACAATAATAAGTAATAAATGAGTTGTACAATAAAATATTGGCTATTCTAACAGCCCCCTAAAGCTGGATCATGGATATCAACCATATTCAGCTTGGAAAGAAGAGTAGAAAAGCTAGGAAATGGGAGAGCCTTAATATGAATGTCTGCTAATTGGTCCTTTGAAGCAATAGGCATGAGATGAATGGTACCATTTTGAACTTTCTCTCTAATAAGATGACAATCAATCTTGATGTGCTTTGTCCTTTCATGAAAGGTTGGATTTTGAGCAATTTTGATGGTCGATTGGTTGTCACAGTACAAGTAAATTGGTAGAGAGACAGTGTGATGTAAATCTGTAAGAGGATATTGCAGCCACTGAACTTCACATGCAGTATTTGTGAGTGCTCTGTATTCAGCTTCAGAAGAACTTCTTGAAATTGTAGGTTACTTCTTGGACTTCCATGAAATTAAGGAAGGGCCAAGAAATACACAGAATTCAGTTATAGATTTCCTGGTATCTAGACAAGCTGCTCAGTCCAAATCACTGAAGGCAGTGAGCTTGAGATCATTAGTGGAAGAGAAGAAAATGGCTTTCCCTGGACAGCCCTTAATGTATCTAAGTATGTGAAGGGCAGCATCATAATGAGATTGATGAGGATTGCCAAGATATTGGC
This sequence comes from Calophaca sinica, assembly GCA_037113605.1. Lineage (NCBI taxonomy): Eukaryota > Viridiplantae > Streptophyta > Magnoliopsida > Fabales > Fabaceae > Calophaca > Calophaca sinica. The sequence continues at coordinate 40,932,478 of CM073733.1, read as the reverse complement.
TGAGTTTATGCACAGCAAAACACAAATCTGGCCGAGTGTTGGTGAGGTAAATGAACCTCCCAATGAGCCTCCTGTAACTTGTAGGATCAGGCAGCAATGAGGTAGCAGAAACCTCAGGTTTGAAATTAGGAACCAAGGCTGGTTTGCAACCCAGAAGACCACCATCGTCTAACAATTCCAATGCATATTTTCTTCGAGACAGCACTATGCCTGACTTAGACCAGGCCACTTCCAGGCCTAAGAAGAATTTGAGAGATCCTAGATCCCTAATTTTGAATTTCTGATCCAGAAAAGTTTTGACAGCCATGATTTCATCCAAATTGTTCCCAGTTAAGACTATGTCATCTACATAAACCAAGAGAATAGTGATCAACTTATCTTGGGTCTTAACAAACATGGAATGATCAGAGAAAGATTGGTGATAACCCAAAAACAGAAGTACAACAGTAAGCTTGGCATTCCACTGCCTACTTGCTTGCTTTAAACCATAAAGTGACTTTTGAAGCTTGCACACTAAACCCTCTTTAGGAGTTTTGAAACCGGGTGGGATTGTCATGTAGACATCTTTAACAAGATCACCATGTAAAAATGCGTTATTTACATCAAGTTAATGTAAAAACCAATTTTTAGCTGCTGCCAAGGCAAAAACTAACCGGACAGTGGTTAGTTTAACAACTGGAGAAAAAGTCTCACTGTAATCAACACCTTCAAGTTGGGTATAACCCTTGGCAACTAAACTAACCTTGTACTTGTCTATACTTCCATCTGCTTTCCTCTTGATCTTGTACGCCCATTTAGAATCAATGGGCTTCTTACCAAAAGGCAAGTCAGTAAGAGTCCATGTATTATTACTCTCCAAGGCTGCAATTTCTTTGTCCATAGCATCTCTCCAACAAGCATGTTTAACAGCTTGAGTATATGTTCGAGGCTTAGGGACAGTTGACAAAGAAAGTAAGTATGCAGTGTGAGGAGAAGATAAATGAGTAAAAGAGATAAAATTTGTGAGAGGATAAGCTATACCTGAAGTATGACTTGCACTGCTCATAGAATTAAGTACATTACATTTGTATTCATTTAGATACTTAGGAGTAGTTTTGAGTCTAGTGGAAATTCTGGTTGGGACAGGGGCTGCAGGAACTGCAGAAACTGCAGGGATTACAACAGAAACAACAGAATCAGCAGGTATGGTGGCTGAAGCAGGAAGAGAAGAAAAAGAAGAAGAGGCTGATATAGAGTTATCATCAATAGAAGACGATGTAGTAAGAGGTACCTCTGTACCAAAAGAGTTAGACTTGGGCAAGGAAGGGGAAGAAGATGGAACAGAATTGGTGTTAATATCCGAATTAATATCAACAATAGGAAGATTAAGTTGAAAAACAGAATCAACTGAAGGAGAGGGTGCATTTTCATGATAAGGAAAAATAGTTTCATAGAAAACAACATGCCTAGACACAAATAGTTCTCTAGTATGCAAATCAAAGAGTAAGAAACCCTTGATACCAAAAGAATGACCAAGGTATATACATTTCTTGGCTCTAGGCTGAAATTTAGTTCTATGAGCTTGAAGAGTTGAGGCAAAACAAAGTGTACCAAAAACTCTAAGAGTACTCAAGTCAGGATGGACATTGTAAACATGAAAATGAGGAGAATGATTAGTTAAGAGTGGAGTAGGTAACATATTAAGGATATGGACAGATGGACATCATGTGTTACTGAAAAAGACCAAAAAACATATAGGTAAATGGGATTGAAACATTAAGGATCTAGCAATGTTGATAATGTGTTGATACTTTCTTTCAACTACACCATTTTGTTGAGGTGTCTCAACACATGATGTTTGTTGAATGATGCCTTTAGTTTTAAAAAATGAAGGCATGGCAAGCTCAAGACCATTATCACTCCTAATGATTTTAATCACTTTATGAAATTGAGTTTCAATTAAAGCAATAAAATTAATAAGATGTTGTCTAGTTTCAGCTTTATTTTTCATGAGTTTAAGCCAAGTGTACTTAGATTTCTCATCAACTATGGTAAGAAAGTGTTTGCGATAAAATGCAATTTGCAAGTATACACAATCACAACAAGTAATAAAGAGTAAGTAAAGATCGTTCCCGCAGGGATTGATTACGGTTAATTCCACAAATTCCCAATTTAGCTAATCTAGTTGGTGAGAAAACAAAGTAACAAGTAACACATTAAATTTAGATGATGAGAACAGTGAATTAAAAGTGAAAATGACAGTAAAAACAACTTAAAAAGATGTGGTAAAAATGGATGGATAAAAATAGCTAGGGATGCAAAATTAAGCATAAACATAAACTAAGCACATCTTCATAAATATCAGTGGGGACCACTGTTTCTGTCACTTTATAGCACATGGAGGCTGCCATTTTATAGCTGGAACCATTTCCAAAACGTAATAACTCTCAGCTTGACGTTTTCTGCATCAGACCAGCATTAGGTGCCACTAGCAGGTGTCGCGGCACCAAATAGCAGCACCCGGAATTTTTCCTACACAATTTTGCATACTAAACCAATAACATTATTCACACTAAAGTGGCACTAAAAGTGCCAAAACAGAAACTAACACATTTTAAACCAAACATTCCTATACTAAACTAAAATGCACATATTAAACACTTAAAACACACTTTGGCTTTGCAAATTCAAGGTTAAAAGAGCTAAACAACTCTTATTTCTAAGAGTTATCAGAAAGTATTTGTGACCTTGAATGGAAGAGGTGGCATAAGGCCCCCAAATGTCAACATGTATTAAATCAAATGTAGATTCAATCAATGTTGTGCTGGAAATAAAAAATAAATGACTCTGTTTAGACAAATGACAAGTGTCACATGGTTTATTGATATATGTGGGAATATTACAATGAAGTTGCTGCAGATTTTTGTAACATGACAAGGAAGGGTGACCTAGTCTATAATGCCACAATCATGAATGGAAATATGACTATTTGTGGTATTTACATTGTGTAATTGAGAAACTGACTCAGAAGTAAAATGTTCAGGAATAATCAAATAGTAAAGACCTTTAAATTCCTTAGCAGTACCAATCATCTTCAGGCATGTATTCATTTGCAGAAAACACAGATTATGTGTGAATACAGATTTACAATCAAGGGCTTTGGTGAGTTTGGTCACAGAGATGATATTTACAGAATAGTGTTCAACATAAAGAACATTGTGTAGTATCAAGGACTCGGTTAGAACAATAGTGCCCTTGTATAAACCCACAACAGTTTTACCATTTGGCAAGGAAATAGGAACTGGTTTAATGGAATGAAATGAGGAAAACCAGTGTAATGAACAGGTAAAATGATCTGTAGCTCCAGAATCTAAAAGCCAAGGAGCTTTACCTGAAGATGGTTGAGAAGATATGTTGTGAGAGCTGACCAAATTTATTGAGCTCACAGCAGTGGCAGTAGGCTTTGCATTAGGAAGCAGAGCAATCAAACTAGCAATTTAATCTTTGGTGAGTCCAGAAAATGCCTCAGAAACAGTAGAGGAATCAAGTTCTTTAGATGAAGATGCAGAAGCCAAAACTTGATTAACAACAGCCTTCTTGGATTTCCAACCAGGAGGAAGACCATGCTTGGCAAAACAAGTGTCCAATGTATGATTATTTCTGCCACAGTGTGTGCAATATCGAGCTTGACCTTGTTTAGAGTAACCTCTTCCACGACCTTGAGAGGAAGATCCAGATTGAGAGGAAGGTGCAGACTGAACAGCTAGCACAGCAGGAGGAGTAGGAAGAATTGCTAAATTCATATGCCTTTCCTGTTGTAAGATAATGGAGAAGTTCTTGTCTAGAGAAGGTATAGGACCAAGCATAAGGATTTGAGACCTAGCCTAATTGTAAGGATCATTAAGACCTTGAAGAAAGCACAAGACACTATCGGTATCACGATACTTCTGCATAGCTACCTCTGACTTGCAGGAACCAGTAGGTGAAGAATCACATGAAGGTATAGGTCTGAAATTACAGACTTCGTCCCAAAGGATCATGACTTTGGTGAAGTAGTTTGTGACTGAGAGATCACCTTGCTTCAAAGAGTAAAGATCACTATGTAATTGTAGAATCCAAACATAGTCACCTTGAGAAAAGTGATTGCAAAGCGCATTCGACACATCAGAAGCTTGCGTAAGCTAAATTACACTGGTTACGATTTCTGGTGTCATAGAATGATTGATCCAAGATCGAATCAGATTATTACATCGTTTCTAGTGAGGAAAATTAGGATCGAAATCGCTAGGTTTCTGAATAAACCATCGATAAACCCTAATTTATTCTTCATTTCGAACACCATGGTCATCGCTTGCGCCCAGCCATGGTAATTCGATCGATCGAGCACTGCTGTAATGATCTTGCTCGAAGGATTCTCATTGGAATATATGAAATAGGGATTGGAGAAATCTTGAACTGAAGAAATGGTGGAAGTCACCGCAGTTGAAGAAACAGAAGATGCGAAAGCAGAAGAAGCCGTTGACAAGTTGCGATCAAAGAATCGCAGGAGAGGCGATCAAAGAATCGCAAGAACTTAGAGAAAATCAATGGAGAAAAACGAAAATGGAATACATGCAGAGCATGAAAAATGGCGAACGAGGGAAAGAGTTCATCAGAGAGAGCAATTAACAACTGATACCATGTTAGATTTGTAAAATGAACTCATTTCATTGAATGAGGGATGAATCCCTATTTATACAAGTCACTGTTACATTGGTTAGCAAACAGAAAAATAGAATTAGAGCTAACTAACAGACTTAGAGCTAACTAACCAGCCTAACAACTTACAACTAATTGACAGCTAATGTAATTACAATAATAAGTAATAAATGAGCTGTACAATAAAATATTGGCTATTCTAACACCTTACTCAACAACTGCTAAACTTGTAGCGTTTAATTCCAAATTCAGTACCCCCAACCAAAACACTCAGTCCCAACCTCTTAAACCTATTTTTAGCAAGACCCTGAGGACCTTCACAGCTGTTGAAATGGCTGACAGAAGGGCTAAAGGGTTGTGCATTTTCTGTGATGAACAGTTTACACCCGGACACCAATTGAAGCATAGGAAATCTCAGCTTCTCGTGATGGAAATGGATGAAGAAGAACCTAATGCGGACACATGAGTAGTACAACTGGAGAGCAGTCAAATTGAGGGGCCACAACTATCCTTGAATGCTTTGTCAGGGATTTCAAATTACTAGACAATGAGAGTGAGTGGACTTCATAATAAAAAGTTGTTGCATATTTTGATTGATAGTGGGAGTACTCACAACTTCCTTGATTTGGAACTAGCTAAAAAACTTGCATGCAAATTGGAGCCAATTTCCCATATGACAGTAACTGCTGGTGGTGGTACCAAGTTACAAGCTCCCTATATTTGCAAGGATTTCCATTGGCAGCTACAACAATCTACCTTCACTACTGATGTGTTAGTGTTACGTCTTGGGTGTTGCGACTTAATTCTTGGTATACAATGGCTCACTTTACTTGGTCCTGTAATTTGGGACTTTAGTAAGCCTCAGATGGAGTTTTCTTTGGATGGAAAACGTTTTGTGTTGAGAGGTGCTAAGCCTTCCAACTTAAAACTTATCAACAACAAGATATTCACCTAAGCTGTCTAATAGGGTGCTCAAATGTGTTTCTTGTTTGTGGATTGGTCCAACAATCCCATTGATGTTCCAACTTGCAATGTTCATGTAGCAATTGATTTAGATTCCAAGTTACTTAGAGAAATTGCTGAAGTAATTGATGACTACTCTGACATCTTTGAAAAACCAAGACAACTATCACCAAGGAGGCTTGGTTTTGATCATACAATACCCTTAAAGAAAGGTTCGGCTCCCTTCAGTTTGCGACCCTACAGGTACTCCATCATTCGAAAGGATATTATGGATAACTTGGGGGATGGCATGCTTAACCAAGGCATCATTCAGTATAGCAACAACCCCTATGCTTCTCTAGCTGTCTTGGTAAGAAAGAAGGACAGATCTTGGAGACTTTCTGTTGATTACCGAAGACTTAACCAACATACAATTAAGGATAGATTCCCTATCCCTTTGATTGAAGACTTGTTGGATGAGCTTGGTGGCTCTTCTATCTACTCCAAATTGGACCTAAGATCCGGTTATCATCAATTGAGAATGGGAACTGGTGAGGAGCATAAAACTGCCTTTAAGACTCATGCAGGTCACTTTGAATACTTGGTCATGCCTTTTGGCCTAACCAATGCTCCAGCTTCATTTCAATCCCTCATGAACCATCTCTTTCACCCTTACTTGAGACGGTTTGTTATTATTTTCTTTGATGATATTTTGATTTATAGCCCTAACTTGGAAACCCATGTGCAGCATTTGCAAACTGTTCTTCAGATTGCTAGAGAACATAATCTATACGTAAAGAGGGAGAAATGTCACTTTGCCACTTCTAAAGTGGAGTATTTGGGGCACTTTATTTCAAAAGATGGAGTTACTACTGATCCTAACAAAATTAAAGTTGTCTCTGATTGGCCAAGACCAGCAACCATCAAACAGCTCAGGGGATTTTTGGGTTTGGCTGGCTATTATAGGCGCTTTGTGAAGGATTTTAGAAAAATTGCCAAACCCCTCAATGACATGCTGAAGAATGAAAATTTCCTCTGGTCTAGTGAGGCTACCTCAGCTTTTGAAGCATTGAAATCTGCACTTATTTCAGCTCCTGTTCTTGCCTTACCCAATTTCTCTAAGACTTTTGTCGTCGAGACAGATGCTTCTGGTACTGGCATTGGTGCGGTTTTGATGCAAGACCATCATCCTATTGCTTATATTAGCAAATCCTTGGGGCCTAAGCAACAGACCATGTCAATTTATGAAAGAGAACTTTTAGCAATTGTGTATGCCATCCAAAAATGGGGAACACATCTGTCTTTTGGCCATTTTATCATCAAGACAGATCAAAAGAGCATCAAATTCATATTAGAACAGTGCCTAAATACCCCTTTTCAACAAGTTTGGATGTCCAAACTCATGGGGTTTGACTTTGAGATTCATTACAAGGAAGGGTGTGAAAATGTAGCTGCTGATTCACTCTCAAGGAAACCAAGTGCTGAGCTCTTGCCCTTGATGCTTAGCAATGCTAAAGAGGATTTGCTGGATCATATTAAGTCTAGTTGGCAAGCTGACAGATTACTGTAGGAGCTGATTTATGCCTTGGAATCCAATCCCAATAGCCATCCTAAATACTCTTGGTGCAGAGGAGAATTAAGGAGGCGAGTTAACTGGTTGTGGGAGCTGTTCCTGAACTGAAATTAACCATCCTTAAGTGGTTGCATGATTCTGCTGTGGGAGGCCATTTTGGTCGCGATGTTACCGCCACAAGGGTTAAGTCTCTTTTCTTTTGGAAGGGCATGGCTAAAGAGATTCAAAACTACATCAGAAATTGTGATGTTTTCCAAAAGTGTAAGCCTGAATTGGCAGCTTCCCCTGGTTTGCTACAACCTTTGCCAATTCCTACAAGAATTTGGGCGGACATCAGCTTAGATTTTATTGAAGGTCTCCCTCCATCACATGGTAATCAAGTCATACTAGTTGTGGTGGATAGACTTAGCAAATATGCTAACTTTATGGCTCTCTCTCACCTTTACACCACCATGGATGTTGCCCTTTTATTTCTTGATAATGTGTTTAAATTGCATGAAATGCCTAGCTCAATTACTAGTGACCGGGATCCCATTTCCCTTAGTAAGTTTTAGAGTGAAATATTCCAATTACAAGGTACTTCTGTGAACAAGTCTACTGCATATCACCCTCAATCCGATGGCCAAACGGAAATTGTCAACAAATGCTTAGAGACTTATCTTCATTGTATGTGCTCTGACAAACCTTCATCTTGGTTTAAATGGCTTGCATTGGCTGAATGGTGGTACAATACCAACTTTCACACATCAATTCAAAGAACTCCTTATGAGGTAGTCCATGGTCAAGCTCCCCCTCTGCATTTGCCTTATCTTCCTGGAGAGGCAGCTAATTCTGCAGTAGACGGCACTCTTGTTGCTAGAGAAGCCGCCATTCAAGTTCTCAAATTTCATTTGCTGCATGCCCAGAATCGTATGTCACAACAAGCGAACAAGCACAGAACTGAGAGAGAATTTGCCATTGCAGATTTTGTGTATCTGAAGCTGCAGCCTTATAGGAAATATTCTATCCGCCAGCAGCCTCATCATAAGTTGCTTTCTAAGTTTTCTGGTCCATTCAAGATCATTGATCGTATAGGTGCTATTGCATATCAATTACAGTTACCCTCTGACTCTGAGATTCACAATTTTTTCATTTCTCTCAATTGAAGTTGTGCAAGAACCCAAATTCTGTTTTGGTGCAGCCTCTGCCTCAGTTTCAGCAGCAATTCCCTTCCCATGATGAACACGAAGCTATACTAGATATGGTGAAGAGGGGTCATATGGCAGCTACCAAAGTGCTGGTTATGTGGAAAGAGAAACCCAAGGAGTTAGCTACTTGGGAGTTCTACTATGACTTACTCAAGAAATTCCCAAATTTTCACCCTTGAGTTCAAGGGTGTCCTTAAAGGGAGGGGTATTGTCACATCAATTGATATGGTGCTGACATACTATTCTATGCATTTGCTATTTCATTTTTATTTCCCTTTCAATAAGTAGTCACATGTAATAGGTGTCAACTTATTTGTCTTTTGCACTACAAGGAAGTAAGCAAGCTACGGTAGTTCAAGCAGAACCGCCCTCAACACGAAAATAGCAGCGATCGAAGCTGCGATTTCGCTAACCGCCTTCGTGTGAACGATATCTGCGGCGTTTGAAATGCAATCTACAGATGTTATATTAAAAAAAAAAAGAGAAATGGCGTTGAAATATCGTGATTCCTTTCCTTCCCAACCCTCGTTCATCTATCCAGAAACCCTCGTCATTCTCTCCCTCACTCTGCCCCAATTTGTAAACCCCAATTCGCATCTCTCCCTCAATTTGTAACTCCCTCATACGGTGGCAGTTCACTTTCTTCTCTTCCTCTCGTGCGCTGTTCACTTCCTTCTCTCTTCCTCTCTATTCACAGAGACTGCAGACGGCGTTCACCGCCATTTGTAACGCCCTCTTTTATAATAATTTCCCATAATTTCGCATAATTGAAATAATAATCATAAGCAAGCAATCGTAGAAGAAAAGAAAACTATTTCATTATATATATATATAATATTTTACATCAAATTTGTACACAAAAGTCCCGACCTGGAAACCATCAAAAGTACTGTACAGACTATACCGTTAACCCTAAGGGTACAACTGCCCAAAAACCCTAAGGGTATAAATGACACACCAACAAAAGTCAAAGATCCAAAAAGGGTCGACGTCTACCATTCCTCTAACCCGATAAAATAGTGGTCAACAACTCTCCAAAGGCTCTACATCTGATGGGGTCTAGGGATCCTAATTCTGAAAGGTGGTGGCAAGCGGGTATCCCCGGTATGAGGATGCCCAGGACACCTGGGCTGGTAAGCTCTAAGGTCCCTAGAGGTCGTTGGAACAGTAGACTCAGAACGACGTAACCCTCTACCACCTACACTATTCCTGGCTATACTACATGAACTTGAGGAAGATGGAGTAGCACAGTAATGTCGTCTGGGGTCCCACCACATACGGTTAAAGGGCAACCGCTGCGCAATACGGAAATCCTCGATAAAAGATGCCCTAGGAGAACCTAAAACACGGAAAAACATACTGACTAAGCTTGTAAATATGACGACATGCCGGTTATAATCTATTTCCCAACTGTCGCCGTCAATGTCATGGTTATACACTTCAAAGTCTCCCCATACCGGCGTCCTCGACTCCTCTAACATCACCGAATGAACGTAGTGGGACATCCTCTCTTTCAAAATAATCTTCAGAGTCTAAATATAGAAAATATAGAAAAGAAAAGAAAAACAAACAACACAAAACATAGGAGATAAGAACACTATGCACTAAACATAGTGGAAAAGTAGAGGAATAGAATGTGTAATAGAATAGGTTACACATCTCCCAATCAACTGTTAGGATTATCACCTATCTACTCGCATCCATGCAATCTAGGTTTACATGCCTACGTGGCCACACAACTCAGCTATGGCACAAGCAGCCCCACCTAAACTACTTTGCCTATATAAATATTAGCGACCTCGATAGGCCAACCAGTTGTCCATCCCCTTATCCCGCTCATCGTACCCCTAAGAGTGCATCCCTACTTCCCGACTTATTGATAGAACACAGGTATCAGGACGGCACTCGGGATCGGCACTATGGACAATGATGCAACAGTACCCCGTCAGGATGGCCAGGCTTCCCGACGTCCTGACACAGTGGGGCCAAGTTACTGGTCACTTAGGAATCTTGTCGGACCCAGACTATCCTCAAGGATCCACTCGAAACGGTGCTATACCGACTGCATCGTGCCCGCACTCTCGCACCTGGCCTCGTACACAGCCTATGTGCATGACAGTGGATTACAGCACATGCATATGATGATTTATTATTCAGCACTTTTACAGCTCAACACATCAGCTCATTATCTCAGCCAGTACCATCGTCTTATCTCAGCACTTAACAACTCTTATTAATTATTATTTCAGTCATATTCCTGCATACAGCAATATAGTAACAATCTTAGTTGTCAAATCATTATAAACAGTGTAACCATGCTATACAGCATAACTATATGTATACTACTTCACATCATTTAATCAATCAAGCATCAGACAACAAATCATCGAACATCAGACATCCTCAATCCACATATAGATCAATCTTAGTGTCGCTTAGGCGACATACTATAAATACATCATCAGATATCACACACAATCATCAAACAATTATAAGTTCTCTACTATAGGGTTTTCACACAACACTACACCTATGGTTGATGGACTATTGACTGCTATCCTTAGCAGTCATAGTCATAACACCCCTCCTAGGGTGTTGGGACATCAACCCCTAGTAGGGCTTAGGCCACCCTACTTCCCTATTCTACACCTATTCTATTCCTACTATCCCTAGTGTATAGAGTCTAGATCTCCCCATACCTGGCTCAGACGCTGTTGCTCGCGTCCCACTCTTTCTCCTACTCCTTCTGCCTTCCCTGTTCCTAAAATCCTCCAATGGACCACACCATTAAAACGAAACGGGGGAGCCCTATTTATAAGCCAAAATTGGCTCATCGCGACGCGATGGGATTACTCATAAAGTCCGTCGCGTTGTGATATGGGACACGTGTCAGCCATTGCACACGCTGATCCACCGACTTAATCACCGACTTAACCATCGCGTCGCGACCCAGTTTGCATGGGTCTCCATCGCATCGCGATTCACGCCGCCTGTTGAAATTCCATTTTTGCCCTTCTACACGTTTCTAGGGTTTTCTAAGATATTCTAGGCCTCCCATGAATCATTTTCAAACCCAATTTATTTCTAACTAATGTTTATAGTCTCTGCTTATCACTAAATCATCATTTCATTTATTATCTATTATTATTCGAAAATCAGGATGTCACATCACTACCCCCTTAAAAATAATTTTCGTCCTAAAAAATTGTGGATGACGTACCTACAAACAGATGAGGATACTCTCTTCTAATGTCAGCTTCTTGTTCCCATGTAGAATCTCCAGTTCGTTCATCCCATACAACTCGTACTAAAGGGATTTGTTTCCCTCTAAGCTCCTTTATTCTTTGGTCGACAATCTTGCAAGGTATTGCTTCGTATTCTATATTGTCTCTAAGCTGTACTGACTCAGGCTCAATAATATGATACAGGTCAGGATAATACTTCCGGAGTTGAGATACATGAAAGACATCATGTAGGTTTTTTAGGTTAGGGGGTAAAGCAATACGATAAGCAACAGGTCCAATCTTTTGGAGAATTTGGAAGGGTCCAATGAATTGAGGAGTTAGCTTTTTAGACTTGATAGCTCTGCCAATGCCAGTTTTAGGAGATACTCTCATAAATACATGATCCCCTTCTTCAAATTCCAGAGGTCGACTTCTTCTATCATAATAACTCTTCTGCCGATCTTGAGCTGCTTTCATCTTCTCCTTGATCATCTTGACTTGCTCTGAGGTTTGTTGAATTAATTCAGGTCCCAAAATTAAGTTTTCTCCGGTCTCAAACCAACAGAGAGGTGTTCAACATTTGTGACGATACAAGGCTTCAAAAGCAGCCATCCCAATACTGGAACGGTAACTGTTATTATAGGTAAACTCTATTAAAGGTAGAAGTTCATCCCAACTTCCCATTTTCTCAAGGGTGCAAACTCTTAATAAGTCTTCTAAGGATTGGATAGTTCTTTCAGATTGACCATCAGTCTGAGGATGATATGTTGAGCTCATACTTAGTTTGGTACCCATAGCTTGTTGTACACTTTTCCAAAGTCGTGAGGCAAACCTAGGGTCTCTGTCAGATATGATAGTAGTAGGAATGCCATGCAATCTAACTATTTCATTGATATAGAGTTGGGTTAACCTTTCTAATGAATATCTTTCATTGATAGGTAAGAAATGAGTACTCTTCGTTAGTCTATCTATGATTACCCAAATAGCATCTTATTTCTTTTGAGTCCTTGGTAATCCCATTACAAAATCCATAGCTCCACTATCCCATTTCCATTCAGGCACAACTAGGGACTGAAGAGTTCCTGCAGGTCTTCTATGTTCATTCTTGGATTTCTGGTAAAATAAACTGGATGAAACAAAGTATGCTATGTTTTTCTTCATTCCAGGCCACCAAAATAATTTCTTAAGATCTTGATACATCTTAGTGGTTTTAGGATGAATACTTAATCTACTTCTATGCGCCTCATCTAAAAGTGTCTTTCTAATCTCTAAATCTTCAGGAACACATATCCTAGTCTTAAACCTTAATACTCCATCGGTTCCTATGTTAAATCCTAAATCTTTCCCTCATTCATCTAAAACTTTCATTTTCTGAAGATATTCATTAGCTTTTTGCTTCTTCTTAAGGGTCTCGATAAAATCATTCTTAATGAGGATTTTTCCTAAGTATATTTTTTCTTCCTGCACCTCCATTCCAAGACTCAAGTCTCTAAATTGTTCTATCAATTCTAATTCTCTGATCATCATAGCAGATGCATGCAAGGATTTCCTACTAAGAGCATCTACTACTACATTAGCTTTCCCTGGATGGTAGTGTAAATCAAACTCATAATCCTTTATAAATTCCATCCATCTCCTTTGCCGCATATTCAATTCCTTTTGATCGAATAAATATTTCAAACTCTTATGATCACTATAGACACAAAACCTTGCTCCATATAAATAATGTCTCCAAATTTTTAGAGTAAATACTATGGCTGCTAATTCTAGATCGTGGGTAGGATAGATAATTTCTTTCATGAATCCTAAGTTGTCTAGAAGTATAAGCTAATACTCTTCCTTATTGCATCAATACACATCCTAACCCTTGATAAGATGCATCACAGTAAACATCAAACTCTCTCGAAGGGTTAGGTAAAACCAAAACTGGAGAAGTAGTTAATCTATGCTTTAACTCTTGAAAACTTCTCTCAATTTCTCTTCCATTCAAAAATAGATCCTTTCCTAGTTAACTGGATTAAAGGTAAAGCTATTTTAGAAAATCCTTCTATAAATCTTTGATAATATCTAGCTAATCCTAGGAAACTTCTTACTTCACTAACAGTGGTAGGTCTATCCCATTGTAAAACAGCTTGAACCTTGGCTGGATCTACTACTATCCCTTCCCTATTTATAATGTGTCCTAAAAATTGGACTTCCACTAACCAAAACTCACACTTAGATAACTTAGCATAGAGTTTTCTATTGTTAAGGATTTGTAATACTATTTGTAGGTGTTCCATGTGTTCCTCTCGGGTTTGTGAGTATATCAATATATCATCTATAAAGACTACTATGAACTTGTCTAAGTATGGTCGAAATATCCTATTAATGTAATCCATGAATACTGCTGGGGTATTAGTTACTCCGAATGGCATAACCAAGTATTCATAATGTCCATACCTAGTTCTAAAAGCAGTTTTAGGAATATCCTCCTTTTTAACTCTAATCTGATGATAACCTGACCTCAAGTCTATCTTAGAAAAGACAGAAGCTCCTTTTAGTTGATCCATCAAGTCATCTATCCTAGGTAATGGATATTTATTCTTAATGGTAACTCTATTCAATTGTCTATAATCAATACATAACCTAAAGGTTCCATCTTTCTTCTTTACAAACAGAATCGGTGCACCCCAAGGAGAAACACTAGGACGGATAAATCTTTTACTTAGCAACTCATCCAAATGTTTCTTTAACTCCGCCAGTTCTAAAAGTGACATTCCATAAGGAGCTATAGAAATAGGTCCCGTCCCTGGAATAAGGTCAATAGCAAACTCTACTTCCCTCTCTGGTGGTAGTCCGAAGATATCATTGGGAAAAACCTCATGATATTCTTTCACTATCGGTATATTTTCCAATGTTGGAGAATCGTTTCCTTCCATTGAACAGAGCATCATGTATGCCTGAGAATTCTCTTTTCTTTTCTAGTCCCAACATCAGCAGACCCCTCAGAAAAGGTCAATGTTTTTCAAGCACAGTCTAGGATAACATGATTGGCTGACAACCAATCCATTCCTAAGATTACATCTAGTTCTTATAAGGGTAAACAAACTAGGTCTACTAAGAAATTACGGTTTTCAATTTTGATAGGACATTGACGACACACAGTTGTAGTACGGAAAGAATCATTGGTGAGAGTTGATATGACTAGGGTACGTGGTAATGATGACACAGGAAGTTTGAGATGTTCAACACAATCATTAGAGATAAAGGAATGCGTAGCACCCGAGTCAAAAAGTACAGACAGAAGATGTCCAGATACGAGGCACATACCTTGAATCATGTCAGATGATTTCGCTCCTTGCACTGTGAACACTTTGCCAAAAGTAGGTTTATCAACTGACCTTGTGATTGTCTTCCTCCTCCGGTCCTTCTTGCACTTTGTCTTTCTTGATTCTGATTTGATCCCTTCTCTCTAGTCACACCTACAGCTGTTGGGTTTACTCTGCAATCTTTAATAACATGTCCAGGCTTCCCACATCTAAAACAAACCCTTAGATCTGCTTGTGGACAATCTCGCACTAAATGATTCCCTCCACATCGATAACAATATAAGGGTCTATCAAATTGCCTAGGAATTTGTTCCTTCCCTGGTCGGTTGTATGGATTTCCTCTATTTCCTCGGTTTCATCTTCCTCTATTATTTCTAAATGGTCCTCCACTTTTTGATTGCTCCCTCATTGGCTCCAAACTTTCCAATTCCATACTCCTTTCAACCACATTTGAAAATCTTGTCAACTTTAAGGGTAAAATGGTCTTACGAAGTTCCATCCGAAGTCCATTAACAAACCGTCGACACATCCATTCTTCACTGGGGTTAAGTTGGTAGTATTCAGAATATTTAATCAAAGTTTCAAATCTAGTAACATACTCCCCCACTGTCTTGTTTCCTTGCATTAAGGATCCAAACTCCTGATCCTTTTGTTGCTTTATTGTAGTCGGAAAATATTTCTCGAGAAAACATTCCCGAAAAACTTCCCAAGTAATAGCTCGGCCTTCAGCCTCCAATACTCTTTTCTTATTCTGCCACCAACTCTCTGCCTCTCCAGTCAACTGAAAGGTGGCATAATTCTCTTTCCGCTCTTCCCTACATCTCATACCTGCAAAGATCTTCTCCATTTCTTGTATCTATTTCTCAGCACCTTCAGGATAATAGTCTCCTTTGAATTGGGGAGGATTCCCTTTTAAAAAGGTTACCAGCCCTTGATCAGTCTCGTTGTCTCTTTGTGATCGTGATGCAAGTTGAATTAAGTCTGCATTCTGCTGATTTTGTTGTAACATAGCTGCAGCTATGTCTTGAAGAGCTTTAGCTTCCGGATTTCCTTGCTCTTGCCTTGTCCGCCGGGTTCCCCATGCAGCTGGCCCAGAGTTTGTAGACTCAACAGATCCTCCATTCATGTTTCTAGTTCTCACCATGATTCCTCCTGAATATCTAAAGTTCATGGATAGTCAATAGCAATCATTTATATCTACTCACTCAGATAAGACAATTGCTAATCGATCTCTCATTCACTCCCCTGAGTTGGTGTTCGGTGGGAACTCCAACTAGAATATGGATCAGATCCTATAACTCACAGTCCGGTTAGGATCAAACTGCTCTGATACCATAAATGTAACGCCCTCGTTTATAATAATTTCCCATAATTTCGCATAATAGAAAAAATAATCATAAGCAAGGAATCGTAGAAGAAAAGAAAACTATTTCATTATATATATAATATTTTACATCAAATTTGTACACAAAAGTCCCGACCTGGAAACCATCAAAAGTACTGTACAGACTATACCGTTAACCCTAAGGGTACAACTGCCCAAAAACCCTAAGGGTATAAATGACACACCAACAAAAGTCAAAGATCCAAAAAGGGTCGACGTCTACCATTCCTATAACCCGAGAAAACAGTGGTCAACAACTCTCCAAAGGCTCTACATCAGATGGGGCAAAGGGATCCTAATTCTGAAAGGTGGTGGCAAACGGGTATCCCTGGTATGAGGATGCCCTAGACACCTCAGCTAGTAAGCTCTAGGGTCCCTAGAGGTCGTCGGAACAGTAGACTCAGAACGACGTAACCCTCTACCACCCACACTATTCCTGGCTATACTACACGAACCTGAGGAAGATGGAGTAGCACAGTAATGTCGTCTGCGGTCTCGCCACATACAGTTAAAGGGCAACCGCTGGGCAATATGGAAATCCCCGATAAAAGATGCCCTAGGAGAACCTAAAACACGAAAAAACACACTGACTAAGCCTGTATATATGACGACATGTCGGTTATAATCTATTTCCCAACTGTCACCGTCAACGTCATGGTAATACACTTCAAAGTCTCCCTATATCGGTGTCCTCGGCACCTCTAACATCGCTGAATGAAAGTAGTGGGACATCCTCTCTTTCAGAATAATCTTCAGAGTCTAAATATAGAAAATATAGAAAAGAAAAGAAAAACAAACAACACAAAACATAGGAGATAAGAACACTATACACCAAACATAGTGGAAAAGTAGAGGAATAGAATGTGTAATAGAATAGGTCATACATCTCCTAATCAACTGTTAGGATTGTCACCTATCTACTCGCATCCATGCAATCGAGGTCTACATGCCTACGTGGCCATACAGCTCAGCTTGGCAGAAGCAGCCCCACCTTAACTACTTTGCCTATATAAATATCAGTGACCTCGATAGGCCAGCCAGTTGTCCATCCCCTTATCCCGCTCATCGTACCCCTAAGAGTGCATCCCTGCTTCCCGACTTATTGATAGAACACAGGTATCGGGACGACACTCGGGATCGGCACTATGAACAATGATGCAACAGTACCCCATCGGGATGACCAGGCTTCCCGACGTCCCGGCACAGTGGGGCCAAGTTACTTGTCACTTAGGAATCTTGTCGGACCCAGACTATCCTCAAGGATCCGCTCGAAACGGTCCTATACCGACTGCATCGTGCCCGCACTCTGGCACCTGGCCTCGTACACAGCCTATGTGCATGACAATAGATTACAACACATGCATATGATGATTTATTATTCAGTACTTTTACAGCTCATCGTCAGCTCAGCACATCAACTCATTATCTCAGCCAGCACCATCGTCTTATCTCAGCACTTAACAGCTCTTATTAATTATTATTTCAGTCATGTTCCTGCATACAGTAATATAGTAACAATCTTAGTTGTCAAATCATTATAAACAGTGTAACCATGCTATACATCACAACTATCTGTATACTACTTCACATCATTTAATCAATCAAGCATCAGCCAACAAATCATCGAACATCAGACATCCTCAATCCACATATAGATCAATCTTAGTGTTGCTTAGGCGACATACTATAAATACATCATCAGACAACACACACAATCATCAAACAATTATAAGTTCTCTACCCTAGGGTTTTCACACAACATTGCACCTATGGTTGATGGACTATTGACTGCTATCCTTAGCAGTCATAGTCACAACACCCCTCCTAGGGTGTTGGGGCATCAACCCCTAGTAGGGCTTGGGCCACCCTACTTCCCTATTCTACACATATTCTATTCCTACTATCCCTAGTGTATAGAGTCTAGATCTCCCCATACCTGGCTCAGACGACCATTATTGCTCGCATCCCACTCTTTCTCTTGCTCCTTCTGCCTTCCCCGTTCCTCAAATCCTCCAACGGACCACACCATTATAACGGAACAGGCGAGCCCTATTTATAGGCCAAAATTGGCCCATCGCGACGCAATGGTATCACACATAAAATCCGTTGCATCGCAATATGGGACACGTGTCAGCCATCGCATGCGCGGATCCACTGACTTAACCACCGACTTAACCATCGCGTCGCGACCCAGTTTGCAGGGGTCTCCGTCGCGTCGCGATTCACGCCGCCTGTTGAAATTCCATTTTTTCCCTTTTACACGTTTCTAGGGTTTTCTAAGCTATTCTAGGCCTCCCATGAATCATTTTTAAACCCAATTTATTTCTAACTAAGGTGTTTAGTCTCTGCTTATCACTAAATCATCATTTCATTTATTATCTATAATTATTCGAAAATCAGGATGTCACACCATTCGAGCACCGTTCACACTTCAAGGAACCAAGCAAGCGGCACCGTTCGCAGTTCCTTCTCTCTCCCTCGCTCTGCCACTCACTGTCGTCGCCCAATAGGTTTCAAAGACAGCTTGAACTACGGCTATGGTGCGATTTCAGGTAACAAAATTTCCCCACATCCGCTCTCACAACCCTTGTTTTGCTTCTCATTGTGTTCTATTCTCACATGTTCCTTGGTAGCCGAGTTTGTTTTCTGATTCAAGCTTGATTTTCATCCTCATTTACAATCTTAAGGTTTCGGTATGGTTTTCATCCTCATTTGTTTTCTGACATCTTCTCTTTTCGTTAAAAAAAATTACCATCAAAATTGTAGATTAGGGCTTTTGTTAGTTGTGCTTGGTGTATTCATTACTTAGTTGTGCTCGGTGTATTTTTTGGATGGAACAACACGGCTCTTATCTGATGAGAGGTGTGTGGGTTGTGGCAAATAAAGCAAGATTGAATAACACAACTCTTCTCTTTTCATTGTTCAGAATTGATTGTCATTTTTTGTCAGGGGAACTCTTTGTTTTAAACTATTTTATTTGTTTTAAGGGTTTGTGAATTAAATTTCCAGATTAATTGATAGTTGAAGGCAAAATGGCTGATATGAAATCTTGATTTTTTTGTTTGGTGTATATATGAAATCTTGATTTTAATGGGAATCTGATAAGCCTAATTCCTTTTATTAATTAATATTTTTGACATTATTTCAGTTTTACTGTGCTAGCTCTGAGTTACTTATGAATTTATGTTGTTGTATTGTATTGGTTAGGAATTAGAAGTGTTGGAATAGTACTTCCTGAATTAGAAGAAATGGTTGTAGCCTTCTCTACCTTTCACCGGTTTCGAAACCCAGAAAAACTAACTCTTTACTCTGATGCTTCCGGCAATCACTGTACACACGCATTCCTTCCCACCCTTACCTTGTTTTCTTTCCCTTGTTTTTTCTTTTTCCTTTTGCATATTGGTGTTGAGTTCTCATTTCTTTCCCCTGTTTTCCTTCCAAGTCAGTGTGATATGCTTGTGCGCTTATTTTTTGGTGCACTGTGCTTGTGCCATTTCTGATATTCATAGTGGTTGGGATTTTTTTTGTCATTTTCATTTTGTATTTTGCTTTCTCTGCTTTTAGGGTTGTCTTATGTTCCCCCTTTGAAGATATGCATATCCAATCTATTTATATTTGAATTTAAAGATGACTTTGGCTCAGTATCTTAGGATACATGAATAGATCTCATTTCTATAACATTAGCCTTTATTAGGGTATTAAATCAGAAATAAGTCTAAACAAACACATACAGTAATCACTATAGTACTTCTACCATATTGTTTTAATTACCCACTTGGCTTTTTTTTGTTTCTTTTTTAGGGCGTTACAGGTTGGAGTTGTTTCAGATTGTGGCTTGTTAGCTATTTATACGATATCAGGTACCGTAAAAATCATGAATACACTATTGAAATGATATATTGTTTCGGAATAGATCTAACACAAGTGTAAGCGTGAGTCCCATGAAGTATTTGAAGGGGAATGAGTCTCCGATGTTTGAAGTTGTTGAAACTTTTTCATTGTTGATCGCCTCAGGTTTAGCTTGAAGGGGAATGAGTCTCCGATGTTTGAAGCTGTTGAAACTTTTTCATTGTTGATCGCCTCAGGTTTAGCTTTTGCTTCTCTGCCTTTTCCCTCAATAAGCATATTTTCTTTTAAGTCCTAGCTAAAGCCATTAGTTGTTTTCTCTCAACCTCATTCTGCAATCATAGGATGATTGTATGAAATGAAAAATTGGTTCTTGTTAGGGAATTGAAGATGTACTATAATGTATGTTTATATTATAGTATATGTTTTGGAATATCCTTAGTCTCACTATGCAGACGGCATGTGAATGCAGGTGTAGTAGCAGCCATTGTAACTGAAAAATAGTATTTCAGACACCACAACAACAGAGCTCTCTGTGATTGAGAGTGTTTTCAAGCTGAGGGAAGCCTAGCCTTGCCATTGTTGGACAGCCTTGGAGGAACATTTGAGTTGGAGGCTTGGAGCAAACAAGGTTTGTTTCTTTTATGGTAATGTGTATGTGTCCTTAGGTGATTATTGTTTATGTGTTCTAGATAAATGATTGAACTTGTATAATTATTGATTCTGAGTTTTTTGATGTGTTTGGTTCCTTTGGGAAGCTTAAACCTATAGCAACTTAACTTGTATGCTTAGTCAAAATGATTTATATGATCAGTATATTTGTTTAAACTAAGTTAAAGTGCAATTTGTTTACACTTAGATAAAATTTAAACTTAGTTAAAACTGAAACTTAAGTTTTTAAACTAAAACTAAAACTAAAACATAAATGTTAATTTGCATATCACAAATCTGTTGCTCATGTCTCTGTGTGAGAATGCTGATGAAGTTTGATGTCCGAAAGCATCTCTTTGTTCTTTTCTGCATATGTTACATGTATTACATGTATGCATTATGCATATATCCTAACTCAGTGCTTTTATGCACAGGTGGCTGTGTCTGCCAACAAGGAAGTGGATGCACATATCCCAAACTATCCGGGCTTGCCTCCTCAGCTCGTTTGTCAACTTCATAATTTGACTATGCATGTATGACATATTTACTTATTTTTAATAGTAACTAGTTAGTTACATGTGCTCTCGCAGAGTCTAATTCGTTTTCACTCATGTTTTACAAATTTTTAATAATAATGAGGCTGGCTTATCTTGATTTCATCGTCGAGTAGCTGAAAAAGTGTTTCCTCCATCGGTAAACCTTTGTTATATTTTTGACTCTTTGCGGCGGTTCAAAACCGCCGCTATATTTTTTTATTTTTTTTGTTATATTGCGTCGGTTGAAAACCGCCCCTATATTTTTTTATTTTTTATTTTATTTTTGAAACATTGCGGCGGTTCTAAACCGCACTACTTTTTTTTTAATTTTTGGGGACATTTTGCAACGGTTCTAAACCGCCACTAATAGCCAACATGTGGCGGTTATTCCGGCTGTTGGTTATAACCGCAGCGAAATGACGTCCTGACACTGATAACTGCGACGGTTGTCGAACCGCCGACAGGGGTATTTCGCAGCGATTAGAACCGCCGCAAAACACCTTCAGAACCGCCGTAGTTTGCCAGAATCGTTGTTGTGTTGGTTGCTATGCATTGGTGAGGTGGCAATTGTGTAATGGGAGTCTATTAGAATAATCCCCAATGATGAGATTGTAATCAACGTGACCTATATTATGGCCTGTAGCCTAAATGAATGACACACTTGTTGCAATTCCAAAATTATTCCCTCTATTCTCTCTCCTTACGGTTTCATTTACTGTTCCATTGGTTTATCTCTTAAGCACCGGAATTCATTCCTTCATTGAATTCCCTGCATAGAGTTGTGATTATCTCGGGTGATTATCCCCTGGTTTCCATTTTCCATCACACTTTATCACGAGTCACCATATGAGCACTTTCAGGTGCCTCATGCATCAGTGTTGCATAATTGTGTAACCGATGGCTAGTAGCAGTGTTGCAAAGTGACCAATTAAAGGGAGGTGTATCAGTTTCTGTAGCATGCAGATTGATAGTTTGCACTATTGTATAAACCTTGTATTGGGTTATATTAGATGTTGGTACAGGTGTATATCTGAGCTATATTTCTTAGAGCATCCACAATGGGGGAGCTAAAATTGAGCATCTTAACACTATTTTGTGGGCCCAAAATGACACATAGGATATAAGACACCCATAAGATATTCATCTAGTTTTTACTCCAATGGTGGTATCTTATTTTTTTTGTTAAGTCCCACAATGGACCCCACATATTTATATTATTTTATTTGAACCTAATTTAAATTTAAATTTAAATATTAAATCAATTATTTTAATTAATATGCATAGAATTATTAAATATTTAAAAAATGTAAAAAAAAATTATTAACAACACTGCCCAAATGATAGCATTGGCCCAAATTTTTTTTTGTTTTGTTAACAACACTCCCCAAACGGTAACATTGGCCCAAAATTATTAATTAATAATTTTTTTTATTAACAATACTGATCAGTCAAAAAACAACACTGATCAAAATTGGCCCAAAATTTGTGTCTTTCTCGATCTCCACTCTCCACCATCTCCACAACCATCCTCTCATCTCCTTCTCCTTCCTCATCTCCCTCGGTCTCATCCTCCACTATCACGTCGCTCTCTCAGTCGCACGACTCAAGATCTGCCTCGTCTCTGTCTCATCTCAGTCTCACGCCTCAAGATCTCTCTCGTCTCAGTCTCTCTCGTCTCACCGCGGTGCCGCCACGACGCCTCACCGCAGCGGCTCAGTTCTCTCAAGATCTGCCTTGACGATGCAACATGCGCAAATCAAGTTCTCTCAAGATCTCAGCTTCATTTTTTCTCTCAAGTTCTCAAATAATTTTTTTTTCCAAGATTTATGAGATTTGTGAGTTGAATCTGTGTATTTGTTTTCAAGATTTATGATTTTTTGTTGAATGAGAAATCAGTTTTTTTCCCTCTTCATTCTTCTTCATTCTTCGATGTTCTGTGGGATCAACGATGGTGAAGAGAGAGAAATAATGATTTTTTAAAAATAACACACGGGAGCTATAGATGGACGCTGGAGCTAAAATTTTAGATACTCAGTCCACATAGGATAGATGCTCACCAACATTCCCCCATTGTGGATGCTCTCCGGGGTATCACAGGTGTTCAAGCATGGTTTTCATATTGGAGGGGTAGGGGGTGGTTAATTGATTCATACTTTTGAAGTGGAGCATGTATAATGGGTGACAATGTATTTTGGGGCGCTTGGCACTCCTGGTGCTTGTTCCCCTGTATCATTTTAATAAATTGTTTTGCTTATTAAAAAAAAAAGTATTGAATTTGATAACAACTCGAAATGCAAATCATTCGCAGCCAACAATTTCTAATATAAAGGTCATTTAACAATCTAATATAGTAGCTTAAAATTATGTGAATGATTCAAACTGATAAAGGCTAATATTCATTGGCCAAAAAATTATTATTTTTTTTTTATTTTTGCTCAGCCACTATGCCAGATTGAATACATCAAATTGAATATTTTAATTTTTAATAGCACTATGTCAATTCTTTATAGTTCAGCAATTCTTTATACCAATACACCGAAGTCTTAAGGTACCGTAATCTTTTTGATACAAATAGTTGGAAGGAATATTACAAACTCATGACAATCTGCAGTAATTATTTAAAAAGGGTCAATATTTGATACATCAAAAATACTGATACCAATTGTTGGACCTCAACGTTGAATACAAAATATATTCATATAATTGTCATTGGTCCATGATACAAAGCACTAGTAAAATATGAATCGAAAAGCCGTGAATAACATAGGACATTATCCATCAAATCAAGAACAGAAAAATAAGAATGCGGAAGCTTACCTCCACTTGAAGCCATTGTTATCACAAGCAAAATATCGAGCACAAAAAGTAAAGAGAGAGTTCTTCTAGCCTTAGCCTTTTTTGTAGTGTGTGAATCAATGGAGTATCACAGGCTTTTATAGGTATTGTCTTGAATATCAATTAGCTGCAGATCGGCTAACTTCCAAAACGGTGATTCCCTTTTCTTCAAGTGATTACGCCAAGGAAGGAACTCTGTTCCTTAGCTATGGGTCCCTTAACTCACTCCAGAAAGGTTTAAGTCGATGAACTAAGATAAAAACTGGGACATAAAGGTAAACATAAATGCGAATGAATAAAAGCTTGAGCGAAAAAATATAAGTTGTTTGATTGATTGTGTGTGTTAAAATTATTTACAACTTGGGTATTTATAATAACAACTAAGAACTACCCCTATTTGCCACGTTCAGCTGGCTAACATTGATAAAATCCTAGTTGACAGTTATTCGGCTGAGTAGTGCCATATTCCACTAACCACGATCCTAAAATCTAGGCGCCACTTCACATCATGGCCACGTCTCAGCCAACGTCTGCTTTGGCGTGGATCTTATCCTTCGCTCTCTTCTTCAGCTCCTAAAAACTTGGAGATAATTCTGAATTTGATTAATTTTGAATTTAAATTAATTCAAAATCAATCTCCATAACTTTCGACTCATGGAGCAATTCAAGAATCTGACCCAGTGAATGACTTCTCGCTTGCCCAATAGGCCCAATATCTTCATATTAATCCAATAAGCCTAAGGCCCTTGCCTAGCTCTTGGTTTCCTGCCTTTGGCTTTATTAGTCGCAAATTTACCGACGCCTAATCGGCTATTTGATCCACTCACTGTATCGGCTTCGGCTAATTCTAAAGAACATTTTTAGGTGTAAACACATGCCCCCCTACGCTGTCTTTAGCCGGTAACTTTAAATTTAGGCTGAGGCGGCGTAATGATTCAAGTCAAATCACTCCTTTTCATCATAAATGCAAGGTAATCCATTTGCAACAAACTTTTAAACAGTGCAACGGTTCGCCTCATCCATCCGATTTAAGCGCCTTTAAATCCCACTATCAGTGATTCTCCCATCTCTTTAAATACTCACTAGCCGAATTACCTCTCACGTTTACTACCAGCCCTAAATCCTGTAGCTTTCACCGTCCTCCAACCTTCGTCTTTCACCAACAAACCAGGCCCACCATGTCTTCTGCTTCTGATTCTCAAAACCAATCCTACGCACACGATAGCGAACAATTTTCTTCCTCCTCTGTGAACCTTGACCGCTCCCTCAGCCCCCCTGAGGCTCCTGATTCTGGCCTTCAATCTCCCCTGTTCGAGATCCAAGACTCTCTTTCTTTGGCTCCTTCCACTTCAGATATGAGTGAAGGAGCGGTCTTTTTGAAGGAGTACATGGCTCCTTCTCTATACGCATTACCAATCTCCTGTGATTGGTTTACCACGAAGTCTAAACCTACTGACCTTCGTTCATGGCCTCATTCGTCTCAACCCTACCTTGATTGGGTGGATCGGCTGAAGGCTGCCAAATCTGATAAATGGAGGCAGTGGGGTCTCTATGACATGATTATGTTGTCGACTTAGGATATTCCCCTTAACCTGGAGTTGCTTTATGGCTTCTTCGGCTATTGGAGTATCGCTACCAACACCTTTACCTTCCCATGGGGCATGGTTTCCCCTACTCTCCTGGATGTGGCGGCTATTTTGGGGCTTCCGATCACAGGCGATGATGTCCTTTCTCACTATTCCTTCAAAATTCCAGAACTGAGATTCCACTTCTCAAAGAACACTTCCGGGTATTCCAATTTCCTTGCCAATAATGCCAAGTCCAGAGGATCTGTGTCAGATGCTGAACACAATGCATTTCTTCTGTACTGGTTCAGTAAGTACTTTCTCTGCTCCAGTTCTATTGCCGTGGTTCAAGAGTTACAGCTTTATGTAGCCCTTGTCAACTCTGATGGCAACTTTTCCTGGGGAACCCTTTTCCTTTCATATCTCTACCGCTGCCTGTTTGCCATTATGGATCGGCTGCAAAGAGGCGAAGACATTAAGAACGTTCAGGGACCACTCTGGTTCTTGCAGCTCTGGATAGTGCTCTACTTTCCAGAGTTCATCGACTCACGTTTCAACCCTAGTGTTCTTCCTCAGGGTGCAAGTGTTTTGGGTACCCACTTGGTACTCACTCCCTGTGAGCCCTCTTATGCTTTCACCGTGGCCACCAAGCTCTTTGGCTTAACCCGAATAGCCACTGACTGGCGTCCTGTCTTGGAGAAAGGTATTGGGCCTTTCTGGATTTTCTCTACCAATGAGCCTCTCCCAGTCGAACAACAAAACCTATTGGAGCTCAACTGGAGTTCAGTCTTGACTTCTCGTGACTTGCTCTGTGGCCTTAAACCCACCTCACGAAATAACAAGTCATCGACTGAATTCTACTTCCCCAACTGCGTAGTGAGGCAGTTTGGGTTGTTACAGCATATACCTCTGCCGTATGACTCTATGGTAGGGAGCTTGGGTCGGCTGCCCTTTGGTGCCAATGACGTAATGGAGGTGGTCTCTACCAACTTCAAAAGAACTCAGGCTTTCCGTTTCATCCCTTTCACTCCAGTGTCTGGTGAAACTTCCGCTTTCGCCAATTGGTGGCCATCAGTGAAGGACAGACTGTTCCCCGATCGGCTAGACAGATATGCAACCCGATTAATCCTCACTGATGTAGCCGAAGCAATGAGGCCATCGAGCCAACCAAAACACACTCCCGTTAAAACCAAGCCTCAGGTACAGGCTCAAACCCAAAAACGGACTTCCACCCGGATGAGAACCCCGGTATACCAACCAAGTAAGTACCTTTACATTCGGCTCTTTGCGGTTCTTGCTTTTAATTCAACGTAGTCTCTTACTTTTCTTGTCTTATGGTAGCTACCACCACTACTCCACGATTTATTATCGTTGAAGACGACCCTGTTAGTCCTACCTCCAAGAAAAGAACAAGGGCCCCTGGCATTGTAATAGAAGAACCTGCCCAGGTTCAGGCCAAGCCCAAAGAAAAAACACATTCGGCTAGTAAAGGGAAACAGCCGAAGGTGAAGGTAAATATATTATCCTTATCCCCCTTGTCTTAATATTCTTTGTTAGCCTGAACCTAACCACCTTGTTTTCAGAAACCACGTGTGGAAATTCCCTTTCCGTACGTCCAAGACTTTGCTGAAGGCGCTAGCTCTCAATTTCCCCCAATGGTACAACCGATTTCTTATTCCTTGCACCATATATTGTTTGCTTACTTAATCGGCTAACCATCATCTATCACAGGATCCCCACCCACAACCTGAAGAGGTCGTCTATGAGGCTCCCCGGGTGCCTTCGCCTCCCACAGCTCCTGTAGTGGCTATCTCAGAGTAGGAGTTGACCAAGTATTTTACCTCTGCTGACCCCTATTCAATGGCTTCCTCTCCAATCTCCAACCACTTGGAGAGAGTCAATGCCGCATTGATGGGGGAAATACCAACCAACAGGGAACAGATCGCCACTTTGAGAACTTCTTTGTTCAAACTAGCCAACTCGGCTGATATCCCTGCAGCTAGCCAAGAGGTATACAACACTTTGGCCCTCCAAC
Organism: Calophaca sinica; assembly: GCA_037113605.1. NCBI lineage: Eukaryota > Viridiplantae > Streptophyta > Magnoliopsida > Fabales > Fabaceae > Calophaca > Calophaca sinica. The sequence goes on along the minus strand of CM073733.1, from coordinate 40,904,712 downwards.
TGAGCAGTTTATCTCAGCAGTACGGGCGCTCTCGGGAAGTTCATGACATGACGTATCATGACCTCCAACGATTGAGGGACCTCCAGGCGCAGAAAAATCATTTCCAAAACTCCTTCATGACCTTGGAGAAGGATTGCCAGGAAACTCTAACCCAGCTTAAGGACACGGATGAAAGGTTATCCATTTTGTCGGCTGAATTAGAGAGGATTACGAAGGAAATAGCGGAGTTAACCCCTCAATCGACTGCTTTAACTGAGAAACTCCGTTCCAACTCTCAGCAACGTTATAATCTCTCCAAGCAATCTTCTTCTCTAGACCGTGACTTGGCAGTATTAGGTGCTCAGAGGACGTGTCTAGAAAAAGATCTTGAAACTAGCAGCGCTGGGTTAGCTGAGGCCACTCAAGCCTGGAGCTCCTTTAAGCATCAGCTGGATGAGGTTAGGAGACAGGAAGCTGTTGTGGCAGCCGATCCTCCAGCCACCCAACAAGGTGATTCTGAAGATGCTATTGTCCCGCCAGTGGAGGCATTGGTTGACGCACCAGCATCTGAGCCCGCCCTGGATGTAGCTGCAGCTTCAGCTACGACTGATGCTCCTGCATCGTCAACCAATCCAGGTCCTGCCCCAATTGGAGAAAAATCAAGTGATGATCCTGAGGCTGCAGCTTCCTAGCTTTTATATCTTGTGCTAAATTCTTGTAATTTTGGCTAGGTGGCCAGCCTGTGGTCACCAAAAACAATTGCCTTTTTATGTTAATGCAGCTACTTTTAATTCTCCAATATGCCTTCCCACATAGTGGGATAGTATTTCTTAAGATGTTTTCCATTTATGCTTCTATTTAGTTCTTCGCCTTGCATGTTAACTAGCCGATAAGCACCACCATGATAAGCTTTGCTAACAACAAATGGTCCTTCCCAATTTGGTGACCATTTCCCAAATTTGGGATCCTTGATCCCAATAGGTAGTATGGTTTTCCAAACGAGATCTCCTTCAACAAACCTTTTTGGCTTCACATGTTTGTTATAAGCCCTAGCCATTTTTTGCTTGCTATGCTCAATTTGGTCTAAAGCCATGAGTCGATCTTCGTTAACCGAGTCTAACTCCATTAACATGGCCTGTTGATATTCATCTAGACTTAGCGGTTTTGCTTTGCTACCCTTAATGAAGTCACATTTATCTCTAAGGGTAACATCGCATCTTGACCATATGTCACCCGACACTGAGGTAAAACCAGGTTGCATCGCACTTGGAATTCCTCACGGCCACAATGCCTCATTCAGTGTCTCATGCCACTTCCTTGGCTTGTCCTCAATGTTCTTCCTGATTATATCAATAAGAACTTTGTTGGTTGCCTCTGCACGCCCATTGGCTTGAGCATAATAAGGGACGAGTGAATTAACTTAATCTCAAATTGTTCTTGTGAAGGCCACCACTATCTCCCCAAAGTGAACATAGTACCTTGATCCGTGGTGATGGTTTGGGTATCCCAAATCTATAGATGATTTGGCATTGTATGAACCTAATCACCTCATCCCGAGTCACATTCACCATCGTGGGCCTCTACCCATTTGGTAAAGTAGTCGATCGCAACTATGATAAACGCATGCCTCTTGGGACGAAGGTGGATAGATTTTGCCTATTAAATCCATGGCCCATCCCTGAATGTCCAAGGCTTTATCATCGGGTGGAGATTTTTTTGGAACCCTTTGAATTGGACCACGGTGACACGCCTCACATCCCTTGGCATATTGATAACAATCAGCTGTAATGGTAGGCCAATAATATCCATGCCTGTATATTAGCCATTTCATTGTGGGTCCAGCCCTGTGAGATCCACAAATTCCTTCATGTACTTCTCCCATGACCTTCATGGAATCCTCTTTGTCAATACACTTAAGTAATACCCCGTTGATGGTTCTCCTGTAGACTTCATTGTCTACCAATACATATTTAAGTGCCTTCTGCTTGAGCTTGAAATCAGCACTACTTGAAGGATCTTTAAGATAGTCAATTAACTCCTGCTTCCAGGAGTCGATCGTTCCTATAGTTGCACACTCCCTGAGGCTTGTTGAGCCAAATCATTAGCCTCTTCATTCTTTTCCCTAGGAATGTGATGTATTACTGCATCAGCAAACAAATGCAATAGCCTGCTAGCCGTTTCATAGCACTCTTTCAAGTTAGGGTTATTACATCTATATTCCCCAGTTAGCTGTTTTATCACTAACTGTGAATCTCCCATGACTTGAACATAATTTGCTTTCATGGCTGCCAGGATCTTAAGCCCCAAAATCAGGGCTTTGTATTCTGCCTGATTATTTAAATTCCCAAGATCCAGCTGACACATGAATTTCCAACTTTTCCCTGCCGGGTCCGTAATGGTGATGCCAGCACCTACCCCTCTTTGCGTTCTTGACCCGTCAAACGTCAGCACCCAAGGTTTCAAGTTAATACACGCAACGTGTTCGGCTAACGGGTCATTGACTTCAACACAAGGGTGTTGAGCCAAGAAATCGGCTACTGCCTGACCTTTCATTGCTCTCAATGGAACGTATTTCAACACAAAAGCATTTAGCTTAATGGCCCACTTCATTAATCGACCCTGTAGAACAGGCCTATTAAGTAAATACCTAATGATATCAATTTTGCACAAAACCAATACTTCCTTAGGCAACAAATAATATTCAAGTTTTGTACAAGCATAGAACAACGATAAACATAATTTCTCAATAGGGGTATATCTGGTTTCGGCATCATTCAAGATGCGGCTGAGATAGTATACGGCTCTTTCGGTTCCATCATCAGCATCCTGCGCGAGCAAGCAGCCGATTGACTCTTCTTCTGCAGCTATATACAATTTGAGTGGCCTTCCTGACACCGGAGGTGTTAGCACAGGAGGTCTGGCCAACCCTTGCTTAATTTGATCAAAGGCCTGTTGTTGCTCTCTCCCCCATACCATATCCTCCGTATCCTTTAATTTCAGCAAAGGGGAAAAAGCCTTCATCTTCCCAGCCGAATTAGCTATGAACCTCCTTAGGAAATTGATCTTGCCAATCAAACTTTGCAGTTCCTTCTTGTTCCTAGGAGGTTTGGCCTCCAGGATAGCTTTCACCTTGTTCTTGTCTACTTCTATTCCTTGATGGTGGACCAAAAATCCTAGGAAATTACCAGTTGTCACTCCAAAATCACATTTGGCGGGATTCATTTTCAGCCCATGGGCTCGCATCCTCTTTAGGGCCTACTCTAGATCTACTAGGTGGCTTTCAAAACCCTCAGACTTGACAACCACGTCATCTATGTATACTTCCATGGTCTTGCCGATCAAGTCATGAAAAATGGAATTCATGGCCCTTTGATAAGTGGCTCCTGCGTTCTTGAGCCCGAAAGGCATGACCACCCATTCATAGATCCCCAATGCTCCTGGGCACCTGAAGGCTGTCTTGTGAGTATCTTCTTTCACTAGAAAGATCTGGTTATACCCTGAGTATCCATCCATAAAGGTGAGAATACTATGTGTGGCTGCCGCATCGACTAACATGTCAGCCACAGGCATAGCGTACTCATCCTTTGGAGTGGCCAAGTTCAAATTTCTGTAGTCAATACATACTCTTATCTGGCCATTCTTCTTGACGACAGGGACTATATTAGATAGCCATTCAACATACCTGGCCGTTCTTATAAAGCCTGCCTTCAGTAGTCTCTCAATTTCAGCTTTAATTTGAGGCATTAGCTGAGGATTGAACCTGCGAGGCGCCTGCTTGAAAGGTTTGTATCCTGCTTTGATAGGCAACCTGTGTTCCACCAACTTCCTCGCCAAACCAGGCATTTCGAAGTAATTCCAGGCAAAGCAATCTTTGTACCGCTGGATTAATTCGACTATCTTACCCCGTTTGTCTTCCTCAAGCAACCCACTCACCTTCACGATTTTGGGTTGTTACGGCGTACTCCAAATTGATCTCAATTAAAGGATCCTCTCGCCTTCAAAAGCGAAGTCGCCTTTGCGGAAGAGGAGTCCAATTCCATAGGCTTTCTACCGCACACGCCTTTATCGTGCTCGGGCCGCACCTTCCTCCTTGGAGAATAGGACCTCCTCTTCCTCTTCAGTGTTATAGTCTTCCATCATGGCATCCATCGCTTTGGACTCGGCCTTAAAGATTTCTAGCCGACCCAAAAGGTCTTCGAGTACCTGTGATGCCCTATTCATTAGTTACCTGCGCATTGGGCCGTGGCTCGGCCTGAGATCTTATCTTGAATCCCTCATTAGTAAGGTTGCATGCTTTCCAGGCGCCCTCTTCATAATCTTTTGGGATGGCAATAGGACCTAGGTGTGGGGAATAGAACAAGGCTTCTAGCATCTTTACTTCAGCCGAAAAAGGATTCTTGTCTGCCTCGACTGTCTCAACATTGTCTCCAACCCAAAACATAAGCTTCTGATGAAGTGTGGAAGGGACACACTAACTTGTGTGAATCCAATCCCTTCCCAAGATTACGCTATAGGAAGGTTTGCCATCAACCACAAAGAAAGCCGCCTTGATGGTTTTGGGGCCTACTGTAACTTCGGCTATCAAGACTCCAAGTGCTCTGGAAGGTTCCCCCAGGAAATTGGACATTTTCATGTTGGTAAGGACTAGGTCCTCAAGACTTTTCCCAAGTTTCCTCATGGTCGACACAGGCATGACATTTAGCACAGCCCCTCTGTCCACGAAGACTCTTCCAAAGATCTTCCCGTTGATATAGGCCTTGATATAAAAGGGCTTCAGATGTTTCACCATTTCTTCTGTAGGTTTCTCAAACACTACCTTGGTAACCTCATCAACCGGTGTATCGGCTAACGCGGCCCATTCTGTCTCCTCAGCAAACATATCTCCCTCCAAACCTCCTGGTTGTGAGTTGTTTGCCCAAAACTCTTCTGGGAATAAGCTAATAGCCTCTATCTCAGCCATTAGGCCATCAGCTTCTTCATTGAAAAGGAGATCCAACAAAGAATCTTCCATGATATCGTGCTGCTCCCAATACTTCTCTGGGATCACTGAACCCTCTATAGTGATTGCCTCTTCGCCACGCCGATCGAGAGGCGATGAGACCTTCGCTGAGAGCAGGTTCTGCTCAATAATCAGCTCTATATTTTCGGGCACTTCCTCTTTCCCAGCTTCCTCGGCCTCCAGCTTTGGGAAAGCCTTATCCAGTGCTTCACTCACAGTTTCTAAGGGGATCTCGCTCTTTTCACTGTTCTTTACATCGGCTATCATCTGCAGAGTTTGTTTCATCTTCTGAACAGACCTTATTCTCTGCATCCTCCTCTTTTGGGTTCTCGTCAACACGGCTGACACCGCCTTTTTGTCTTTGGCATACTTATTCAAGATCCAGTGCACTTCTTTGACGTTAGCCGAGGGTTTTAACATTCTATGAGTCCTCAACTTCTCGTCATTCCTTACTGTTATCTTCAAGGAAGACATTCCCCCTTCTACAGTGAACTCGGCTACCCTTCTTTTATCCTTGGGGACAGGTTCCTCATCCACCTTGGGCAAAGATAGCCTACCACTTTCTCTGAGGGTTAGCCGATCTTGCCCCCCAGTTTTAGCAATGGGTGCCTCACCCTTCTCCTTGTCAGGCTTCCCTGTTAGGGCCTGGCCATGTGTAATGTACTGTTTCACTAATTCCTGGGTGAGCCTACCCGGTTTAGGTGGCTTGCCCCCTGCCTATGTCCTACCTCTGGTTGGGGTTTTCCCAATCTGTTAAAGACAGAAATCCTGGCAGCCTGAGATTTCAGTCGATCAATATGGGTTGAGTCGGTTGATCCCTTTTTTGGCCTCCAGACTTGTTGTACAGATATCCTGTGCTTGTGGCTGGGTCCTTCGTCATCGAATCCTGAGAATGAGACCATGCTTATCCCAAGGGCAGGGAATGGATCAGTATCCACTGTCATTTCAGCGATTCCTTTGTCCACAAGCATGAACCTCCCCTCTTTTATCCCCTCCTGAATGGCCTTCCTGAAAACCATGCAATTTAGAGTCGCATGATTATAAGAGTTGTGCCACTTGCAGTATTTCTTATCTTTTAACTCCTCAGCAGGTGTGATCTTGTGCCCATCCAAAGAATCACCGCTTATCCTTAAGCAAGTAGTCAAAGATGCAGTGCGCCTTGGAGATATCAAAGGAGTATTCGGTCTTGCCGTCTCCTGAACTTGGTTCCTTTCCTTTGGCGACTCTTAGAGGCGAGCGGTATAACCTTTACCCTTCACTATTTCATTTGCCATGATGTCCGTAGTGGAATCGGTGAATCATCATCTGAGTCTTCGATTTCTACAATGGACATCAACCGAGGACCTCTTCCTCTCTTGGCTCGCTTCTTTTCCTTCTCCTGGATAAGCGCCAATGCGTATAGCCCTTGAGACCAACCGGTTTAGGTCGGTGCAAGCTTGGCCTACTAGTTTTTCCTTGAGTTGAGGATGCATCTCGCTAATGGTCATGGCTGCATATTCGTCTCAGGAATTGCACTAAACATTTCGACCATTTTCCTGAACCTTTCCACAAAATCAGCAGCCGATTCATCTACCTGTTGTCTCAGGTTCATGAGGTCAGCCGCCGTGACTTCGGGTTGGGGCTAGTAGAATCTGTCATGAAAGCACCTCTCCATATCTGACCATGTTTGTATGGAATTAGGTGGTAAAGAGGAATACCATGTAAATCTTTGTCATTAAGTGACAAGGAGCAGTGCAACTTGTGATATTCATTCTGGTTCCCTTCACCACATTGGGCAGTAAACCTGCCTACATGCTTCATAGTCGATTTGCCATCCTCTCCGGAGAAAGTAGCGAAATCTGGAGTCTTATACCCTCTGGGCAGAGGTACCAATCTATCCACCCACTCAGGGTATGGTTTCCTATAGATCGGACGATCCAAAGGCTTCAGCTGCACCCCAAAGTATTTTTTGATGGTGTCTGCAATGATGGCTGGGTCTTGCAGCTGTGAACCCCTTGGTCTCACTTCTCCCAAGTTAGGAGCAGCCGTTTGTGGTTGCTGTCTCCAAGTTGGGGGATGTGCCTGGGATACTTGTTCTCGAGGATTGGGGTAGCCTGGTTGATTAAACGATGGAGGTGGGTAAACCCCCCATGGCTGCTCCATGTTCCCTTCACCAGGTGCCCTGTATTGAGTTCCAGGAACACTTGTGTTAAATGGTAGAGGTGGGATCTGTCCCCATGACTGCTCTGCCATCAAACCAGGTGCCCTTGGAGGAGTTGACCCCATTTGCATGCCTGCAGACCCTTCAGGATAGGATGGATAGAATGGAAGGTTAGCCGATACAGGTGGAACATTGTTCCATGACTGCAGACCTGCATATCCCCCAGTTGGTCATGTACCACCCATTCCTGGGCCAAGAGTTTGCCCCCCAGTGTGCTGTGGGTTAGTCGCCTGCACAGCAGAACCATAAGGCTGAGCACATGGCATAGCTTGCGGCATACCAATTGGTCCCACTGCATCCGGTGGCCTCCTAGCCATCTGCACCTGTCCAAAATGAAGATTAGCTTGGTTATTCGCGTCGTTCACCACCTGTTGACCTCCAGTGTTCAACGTGGCAAAAGCACCATGCTGGGAATTAATTAGATTAAAAGGTACCTGTCCTATATTAAGCTGAACCTGAGTGGGTCCTGCCTGAATGTAGGTAGGCTGAACTTGCTGTGCACCGGCCTGAGTCACGTTCGGTTGGACCTGGATTGGTCCTGCCTGAGCTGCACTCGGCTGGATGACGAGTCCTGCCTGGGTAGGGTATCCCACTTGCGTTGGGATAGTAGAATTGATAGAGCTTTCACCCGGGTGAGCCCTCTTAGCCTCTATCTCCCTGGCTTGCTGCACTTCGTTATGTACCATGGGTTTCACAATATCGGCCAATTGTTGTGACACTTGGTACATGATATCGTTGATTCCCAAATCGAGTTGTTGGCGTATAAACGAAGTGGTCATCACCATCGGGGTCTCATTTGGCTCGTTGGATTGAGTTTCAGCACCTATCTCCACTTGTATTTGCTCTGCCGGTGGAACATGGCTTCCATGGGATGGGCTTCCTTCAACCGGCTTCCTGGGATTACGTTTTGCAGTCATATTGCTCAAACTTTTGCCCGAACGCAAGTGCATACGCCAATGATAATCCTGACCTGGGGATTCGAACGTGTTGATTCATTCACCTTTGGTCCCACCGGGAGTGCCAATTTTGTTGTCTTGAATATCAATTAGCCGCAGATCGGCTAACTTCCAAAACGGTGATTCCCTTTTCTTCAAGCGATTACGCCAAGGAAGGAACTCTGTTCCTTAGCTATGGGTCCCTTAACTCACTCCAGAAAGGTTTAAGTCGATGAACTAAGATAAAAACTGAGACATAAAGGTAAACATAAATGCGAATGAATAAAAGCTTGAGCGAAAAAATATAAGTTGTTTGATTGATTGTGTGTGTTAAAATTATTTACAACTTGGGTATTTATAGTAACAACTAAGAACTACCCCTATTTGCCACGTTCAGCTGGCTAACATTGATAAAATCCTAGTTGACAGTTATTCGGCTGAGTAGTGCCATATTCCACTAACCACGATCCTAAAATCTAGGCGCCACTTCACATCATGGCCACGTCTCAGCCAACGTCTGTTTCAGCGTGGATCTTATCCTTCTGCTCCCTTGCTCAGCTCCTAAAAACTTGGAGATAATTCTGAATTTGATTAATTTTGAATTTAAATTAATTCAAAATCAATCTCCATAACTTTCGACTCATGGAGCAATTCAAGAATCTGACCCAGTGAATGACTTCACGCTTGCCCAATAGGCCCAATATCTTCATATTAATCCAATAAGCCTAAGGCCCTTGCCTAGCTCTTGGTTTCCTGCTTTTGGCTTTATTAGCTGCAAATTCGGCCGTGTGCAATTCGGCTGACGCCCAATCGGCTATTTGATCCACTCGGCTGTGGCTGGCTTCGGCTAATTCTAAAGAACATTTTTAGGTGTAAACAATGGGCAAGGCAAGGGACCCCCTCATGAATTTCAAAACTGTAACTGTCCCTATATTGGCTCTTCCATTGTAACAACTACTCCTTAATAAAAGTTTGAAACATTGCCAATATGTGAGCCACATACATGCTAATTTCTAACACCTTACCGCTACCACGTAACTGTGAAGCCTTTGTCCCTTCATTCATATGTCACAATTGAACAAGAGACATAAATGTGTCATCTTCGCTTATATTCAATCAATAGTTTCTCGATCCAGAGTAGATGTGTAAAAAAACCCAGTACCAAAATTTTATATTGGTCTCTTTGTCGCGTGGCCACATCTTTCCACATCACACTCTATCGTGTGGTCGGAGACATAAACTCATGCTATGTAGGAGGGACGAATTATGTCTAAATGACTCACGTCCCTCAAACATTTCATTATTATCCTAAATAATGTCTTTATAATCACCTAGTTAAAGGCGAAGTTTGACACCATTCAAAGATAACAACTTCACATGTAGGAATCATAGTGACTTCAAGTCAAATGACTTACTTCAATATGGTCGGCATGAGAAATGTCTATAACACTCTCATAATTATTATGAAGCGTCTTGATGGTGGGTCAGTCCAGTATCAAATATCTTATATCCAAATCCAATCCAACTGTACCCTTGCCCAGCCATATTAAAATTGTTATTGATGCTTGGTAGGCAAAATTACTCATAGGTCATTTATCTTAATTAAAGTTACACTTTGGTCATTTATCCTATTTTTCTTGAAGTTAGTCCCGTAAATATTAAAATGTTAACGCCGATGGACTCTTTTATGTCAAGTTAGTCCCTTAAGTATTAAAAATTGTCATGTTAGCCCCTTAGATAGTGTTTAGTTGGAGGGGAACGAATGGGAGGTGAGCAGAGAGGAGATATTATTTTAAATTTTGTATATTTGGTTCAATTTTTTGGAGGAGAGGGGAAATGAGAGGAGCAAAATTCCTCGTAACTCAATTTTGGCTCCTCTCCAATATTGTGGTTTTTTTGGTGGAGAGGCGAGGGGAGTTTAAATTATTTAAAATAAAACGACTTAAATATCCTTATATCATACTAGTAAATATACCTATGCGATACACGAGGAAATAAGTTGTTGAACTAATAATGCAAAGAATAACAGAAGCACGATGATTTTCAACATATATATATATATATAATGTCAAAATTGCACATCCATTTCAAAATACCCAAAAAAATATGAAAAAGAGTCCATAATAACACCCGTACATCATGAGATAACACTAAAAACTAAAAAATACGACAATGTACATCACAAAGTCTGCCCAAATTTGTGTCAGTCATCAAGTTATATTCAATAAACACAAAAGTTATCGAACCAATCCAATTGAGCACCTGAACATTAAAATAAGAATTGTTACTTATCTTACAAATTATATATAATTCATTTTTCAACATATATTTCAAACTAAGTCTTATCTATCTCAGATTCTGAAAGACTTCTGTGTAAACTACATTTGTAGTGGAGACCTGCCCTTCATCATCACATATAAGAATCTTCAAACCATCCCGTGAAGTAACCCTTGAAATGACAACATAAAACTGTCCATGTGAAAAAATAGGTTGTGAAAGATATATATCGACATTTCTTAGATATTGATCTTGACTCTTATTTATAGTCATTGCAAATGATACAACTACCAAATCTGAAATTGTCATCCTAATAGTCGGGAGCATATCATCAGCCAAAGAAATTGCAGAGACATTTGTCATCTGGCTAACCATCGGAGTTAGTGTAATAGTTCCATTCCCCAAATTGTTTTTGTATTCAGAGCACACATTGATATCTAGATTTATCAAAAGCTTGGTTCCATTATATGCATTCGCAACCCCCATTTGACCTGGCAATAAGTACCAATAAGATTTAAGAAATAATGCATAAAAAATAATACGAAAAAATTATAATTATAAAGCAATAAACGATGTTTGCCATTCTGAATACCATTAAATCTATTAAGTCTGCATATGTGCAGAATAACAACCACTGGTTCTCTGTTGTCATTGGTAGTAAGATACTGACTGATTTCTTTAGCAAACTTTCCCCACAAAGTACATAACAATCTGTTATTCCTGCAATAAGGATTTAAATCTTAAATCAATTTTGAGTAATCATAGTAATCATTGTAGATAGATATCATTTCAAACTAAGAACACTTTTTTCACAATAAGGTGGTTTAGCCATACTCTAGATCTTCCTGAAGAATAAAGTCTATAAGCTTGCTTTTCTTGCCATTTTTTTCCAATTCCTTTAGCGAGTCTTTCTCAACAACATGCCCAATTACATCTATCAATAGATGTTCATCTCCACCACTGACTATTTAGGGAAAACTGACAAAGTTGTAGGAAACCTTAGGGATGTTTAAGACTCCATCTTAACACACGTTGTGCTTTCCATGAAAGTAAGTTTGTATGGATGTGCAATTGTCCTATACTTCATTTCGTTCTTAGCAACCAATAATTTGCGTATTTACTCTTTTAATAGTATATATTTTTTTAAATATTTTGTATTATTAATATTAAAAAGAAACATATCTTCTCAATTGCATACCATTACGAAAAATTATATTATTAAGCACATGTTTCTTTATTTATCCAACATCAAATCAGAATATTTTAAATAAATATTATATCGTATTAAGTCTTAAGAAGCTACATTAATACTTTTCAGTTTTTTTTTTTAAAAAGCAAACACTATTAAGGCATATTTTTTTGTGATTCATTATTAAAGTAATAATTATTATTTATTAAACATGCAATCTGTCATGATATAAAATTCAAAATTTTCCATTGTTAATTTAATTGTTGACCAAATCAATTAAAATATGATATTAATTTGAAATCAAACTAATATAACAAATAGAATCTTCAAATCAAATTAGGCATATGAATCAAACTTGCAAAATTACTGTTAATGACATTCGTTAATTGTATTTTTATTTTTTTTAATAAAAAATCGAGTCTTCAAATCAAATTAGAATTAGTAGAGCTGTCAAAACGGGCTACCTGGCCCGCATCGGATTCGGGCTTCATAGGGCTGGGCCAAAAAGCCCTAGGTGAAATTCGGGCTCGTAATTTATAACCCAGCCCAGCCTTATGCGGGCTACGGGCTTTTCGGGCCGGCCCGGATTAAATAAAACAATTATTGAAAAAAAAATAAGATTCTGCAGATTCTGTTTGTGCAGATTTTATAGAATGCTCAAAAGGATATTCTATATTCTATTTGTGCAGATTTTGAGCTCATTTGCCACACAATCAGCAAAAGGAGAAGAAGTATGTCGCTAATGTCTTAAATGGCAGCAAAAGAAACAGCAGCATACCACTAATGTCACTAATGTCTCATTTGCCACACAATCAACAAAAGAAATCAACAATAAAATTAACATCAGCAAAAGAAATTAGCAAAATGTCACTAATTTGTGCAGATTTTATAGAATGCTCAAAAGTATATTCTATTTGTGCAAATTTTTTACAAATTCTGCAGATTCTGTTTGTGCAGGTTTTAAACAAAACAATTATCAAAATATGTGCATATTAAAACATCACCAAAAAACTATTGAATGCAAAGTTTCAAAGTTACAAAGCCATCAATTGTATTATGCTTCCTTGCCAAAGTCCACACGTTGAATGCATGCCAGCACCTGCAAAAGAAATCAACAATAAAATTAAATGGCAGCACTTGAAACAAGAGCTCATTTGCCACACAATCAGCAAAAGAAGCAGCAGCATGTCACTAATGTCTTAAATGGCAGCAAAAGAAACAACAGCATGTCACTAATGTCTCATTTGCCACACAATCAGCAAAAGAAATCAGCAATAAAATTAAATGGCAGCAAAAGAAATCAGAACTTAAAATTAAATGCCGCACAATCAGTAATAGCAAAATGTCACTAATGTCTTAAATTTATGTCACAAAATGTCACTAATTTGCTAACAATCAGCAAAAGCAACAGCAGCATGTTAACATTTTTAGTACTAAAATATTTATGAGGAGGGGAGATTATTCCACTTCAAAATCAGCAACATGTCACTAATGTCTTAAAAATAAAGAGACACAAGAGCTCACTATGATCAGACCACAACGGGCGTGACACTCGAGCCTTCTCCAGAAAGCTTTACATCCTCCAAGTCAATTGTATCCCTCTCATTATCATATTCTACAAGAAAAAGATTGATTATGCCATAAATTGTTATATACTTGTTCAAAACCATGTAAAAAAGATTGACTAAAAATTATAAAGCTTACCAACAAAACCATGTAACCATCTACGTGTGCACAAGAGAGCTTGAACTGTATCATCCCGCAAAGAACTTCTATACTTGTTCAAAATTTGGGAGCCAATGGTAAAAGCGGATTCAGATGCCACAGTTGTTATTGGAATACTCAGTACATCACAAGCCACCCTTGCAAGATCAGGACATCTACGACTTCTTTCCTTCCAATAAGCTAAGATATCAAAGCAATTTGATGGTGGAAGCCTTTGCTCCTCTAAATAAATATCAAGTTCAGATCTCCCCGTACTATTAGCGGTTTTGCTTTCATGTTCTTCAAAATCCTACAAAATAAATAACCAAATGAATTAAGAATTATATTATATATAGAAAGAATGACAAAAAAGTAGTGCTAAAATGAACTTACGTCATAATATAATGGTGCTGGTATCATTTCCTTTCCAAATGAAGATTGTTGTTGTGGATGACTCACATTAGAATGAGTATCATCTTTGAGATACTCGTCATAAAGCCTTTTCAAATTCATCTTGACTGTTTGCAACTTCTCTTCACTGCTTTTTGGATCAACATTTTGATATGTATATTTCAAGAAATTAAGCTTCTTGGTTGGATCAAGAATAGCCCCAAATGCCAATACCGTATTATACTCACTCCAAATACTTGTCAAACTTTTTTTTTCATTGTTTCAGCCATGCTCTTGATAACCATATCTTCACTTGCCAAGTTTGAGATCAAAAGAGACTCTATCCTCCAAATTTCTCCAAAATTCAGATTTGAAGTAGGGTAAGAAGATCCAGATATCAAGTTTCTAATATTGTAAAATGGCTTCAGAAGATCACACATTATTCAGCTCTTCTCCACTCATCAATTGATGGACTCGATGTATAATTTGTATCACACAAACTTAAGCTATAAAAGGCACGACGATAATTAATTGCACTCTGAAGCATTATATAAGTGGAGTTCCATCTAGTGGGGGTATCCATCCTCAATCCAATTGAGGTATCAATCCCAGTAACATTGTTAACACATTGAAAAAGTTGCAATCTTCTACCTTCAGATGCCCTCACATAATACACACTTTGTCTAATTTTATGCATTGCATCACTCGCCAACTTCAATCCATCTTGAACAATTAGGTTCAAGATATGAGCACAACATCTTCGATGAAAGAACACTCCCTTAAGCAACAAGTTATTTTACAATTCTAAGTGTTCTTTCAACTTGGTTTGCATGTTGTCATTTGAAGTGGCATTATCCAAAGTGAGGGAAAAATTTCTTTCTATGCCCCAATTGTGACATCCTGATTTTAAAATAAGTCTTAAATAAATTATTTGTGAAGGTTAGATCGTAATTGGATTAAATTGGGCTTAAAAATGACTCATAAGAAGCCTAGAATGCCCTAGAATAGCTTAGAAAACCCTAGAATCGTGCAGAGGGGCAAAAATAGAATTTTGACGCGATAGAGACCAGTGTAAACTCGGTCGCGACGTGATGGTATGTCGGTGGCTAAGTCGGTGGATCCGCGCATGCGATGGCTGACACGCGTCCCGCATCGCGACGTGACGGGAATCACGTGTAATCCCATCGCGATGCGATGGGCTAATTTTAGCCTATAAGTAGGCCTCGACCCCCTCTGTCCATTCCAAGGTTTCCAAAGGCCTTTGAAGAGCACAGAGGTGAGGAAGAGCTTAGGGACAGGAAGGACGAGAGAAACGAGAGCGGCAGCGACCATCTAGGCTAGGTAAGGGGAATATACCTTAATCTCTAGGGAAAATAGGTAGTATAATAGTCTGTTAGCATGAGTAGGGTTCCTTAGCCCTACTAGGGGTTGATAGTAGCAACACCTTAGGAGAGGGGTTGCATGTATATAGTGGCTAAGGATAGTCATTGTAGACCTATCAACCATAGGAATGATCTATTGAGATTTAATGATGGATGTTGATTGTATGATTGCTTTATGATTGTGTACTATTGATATGCTGATTGATAACATGTCAATAGTAGGTCGCTTTAGCGACATTAGAATTGATTCTCATGTTAATTAAGGATGGTTGATAATCTGATTAATCTGCCGTTATGGATGTACTAATTATATTTGATGGATATGATTCTGACGTGTAAGTCAATGGTGATGCCTTCTAGTTGGAGGTTTGCAAATCCCTAGATGGTAATAGTAAGTATTACCATCGTTACCTTGTTGATAGTGGTGATGGCCGGGTCGGTGTACGCGAGGTTGATGTACCTGAGGGCTGGTGATCGGACCGAAGGCACGGAGTAGTTGGTGCTAGTCAGTGACCTTGAGGGGACCTGAGGACCGGTGATCAGTCCGAAAGTGTGGACTCGGTCATTTAACGAGACTCTAGGACTCCACGTCTGACGAGTGGACAATCTTGGCCATTCCTATTATAGGAATGTCGTCCTAGTGAACGGGACGGTGCCTTACTCCAGTAATCGAGTATGGTAGTATGGGATGCCATAATCGGTAATTGGAGATGGTAGTGTATCAGGATATGTTCCAGGGACAACCAACTTGTGATTCCTTCTGTGCCCTTAGACTGGTGATCGGTCTGGAGAGTAGGGTGTAAATGGCCCGTAATGTTCAGCGATTTGTGGTCTGGGTCTATAGGGCCGATGATCAGCCCGAAGGACCGGTGTTACATGTCAGCCTCTGGACAGTAGAGCCGGTGATCAGTTGAATGTCTAGTGGTCGATTGATCCGAAGAGCCGATGATCAGCTAAAGGAACAATGACTTGTAATGATCTGCGGTATTCTGTGTCTACTGGATCTATAAAGCCGGTGATCAGCTGAAGGACCAGTGTGACGTGACAGTCTGAGTGTGATGTGACCGTATGGTCGAAGTTATCAAGTGTGGTCGGGTCTGTGACCAAATCTGATTGTGACGTTTTAATAATTATGTTGGTTTGCATTTGCATGATAATAGTCTGTCTACTACACTGTTTTCCTGTTTGATGGAGGTTAATGGATATCTTACCCCTGTATTCTTTGTATTTTCCATTTTTGTGATAATTGGCAGATGAACAAGAACAAATAGAACTTGGACCTTGGGGATTATACAAGAAGACTGATTAGAGGAAGTCTATGTAATTGTCACGGCCAGTGAAGTATTGGGTCTGTCACCCTTATGGGTGTTAGTTTTATTTTGTACCTATATAATAGACTATGTAAACTCTCTTTTAATAAATAAAAGGTGTGTTTAATTTTATACCAAAAGCACTGTTAAAATTTAAAGCGTTACACCAATCCCTTAAAAATTCTAGTGCCTTTAATGCTAGTTCCCGCCCGTTATGTGGGGGTTTCATGTGAGCAAATGCTAGAATCTTATTATTCAAGTTCCAATTCTTATCAATATAATGAGCAGTCAAAGAAATGTAACCATGATTTGTACATGCAGTCCAACAATCATAAGTCAAGCAAACTCTCCCAGGAATTTGAGCCAACTGTAATTTTAACCTTTCTTTCTCAACCTTATAAGTTTCTATTACATCGGCCTTCATGGTATTTCTAGTAATCCACTTACACTCCTCATTCAAAAAATTTTGATATTTTTTAAATACCCTCCACTCAACCATATTAAATGGTGCACACCATGTGTAACAATCATTTTAGCTAAAATTTCACAATTAGCTTGAGAGTCAAATTTTCTCCTTTGCAATCTTCCTTCAGCACCAAGAAGTCGAGTGCTCGTCAACGTCATTGTCAGTTGGTGCTGCTTCTATGTCAAAGCACACACACACACACACATATTCTTACCACTCCGTCCCCTTTTCCGGGAATTATATTTTGTGTTTTTAAATTGAAGGCTCATCCGTCGGAGATGGAAGGTGCTGGAGTGCTGCAAGGAGAGTCAATGAAAGTGTTCAGAGAAGGGATCGATTTGGTTATGCAGAGCTTGTGGGCGACTCAAGTCTTCGTTGAGAGGGAGTGCGGTGGCTCTAAGTCCCACCTACTGGTTCAACAACTTGTCAACCTCATCCTTTTTTAGTTCACTCAATCCCAAAGTATAAAATTAAATAAATCACTTAATTAATTCCCCTTATTTATTTATTTTTATTCTGATTTTCTTCATTATTTCTGAAAAAAGAGCCGCTTTCTAGTGCTTACTTCGAAAGGATACTCAGGAACGAAATGTTTACTCTCCCTCTACGGGTAGATGCTATTGATAGCATTAAAGAGGTCTGCGTGAATTTCCATTTTTCTTTTCCAAAATTTATTTCTATTGCTTTAGTAAATTTTTTCCCTGAACTCCGCTAATAATTAATTAATTGAAGACAGACGTGTTTATGTGTTTGCAATGTTCACTTATTCTTGATTATGTAGATAGCTGAAAAACTAATGGTTATGCACAAAGAATGCTTACAAGGTAATTTTAGCTCTGTCAAGATACTCAGGGAGACCAATCTTAGGCAAGCTGCTCAACCTCCTTGTGTAATGCTGCAGCAGGTAAATAAGTTTGGAATGGAACCCCGTAACTGTTTCGGAATGGAACTTACGGGGTTATATCTCTGTGTGTGTGTTGTGGTTTGGGGGGGTATGTATGTATGTATTTATGGTTAATTTAGGTCTGGAAGAACATTGAGTTATTGCTTGAATGGGATGCATGATTTTGGTATGTCTTGTTCTATAACCGAGTGCAACATTACCATATGGAGTAATGTAATGTTTACCTTTACAGCTTCTTTCATACGGGGTTAGACTTTATAGTGAATGAAAGTACAGCACAGCCTTTACACGTTCTCGATGAAAAAACTGAATGGAAAGTAGGAAGTAGACGGACTGTTTAAAACATAAAAAGGCAGAAATAAAATGTAGGAAACTTAAAGACAGAAATTAAAAATGCATGAGCCAAGGGTAGGCGCACTCTTTCTTGCAGAAATTAAATATGCATAAGTGTGTGTGTATTTGCTGAAAAGTAAAAGACTGAAAGTAAAAGACGGAAACTAAATATGCATGCAAAGAGGGGGAATCCGCACTCTACTTTACAGAAACTTAAAGATGCATGAATGAACTAAAAAATAAAAGACAGGAAAAAAATGAAACTTTGAAACTTAAATTGAAAGATTGAAAGTACAAAGATTGAAGAACAGAAGAAATCACAGAGTGTCTCTCAGTAACCTCTCTCTAGAACATGAGAAAATAAAACTGGAATTTTTAAACGGTACCTAACAATAAAACCTACGTACCTTATAAATAGGAAAAGAAAAAAAATACTATTCCGCTACAGTATATACTATTCTGCTACAATATTCCGCCCTACTATTCTGCTACAGTACTATTTTGCTCTACTATTCCGCTACAGTGGAAACACAATGATGATTTTTTTTTAATTGATTGCTGACTTGCTTTGTAGAAAGCAACGTAGCATTACATAATGTTACGTGACCAGTGACTGACAGTCTATTTTTTGGCAGCTGGAGGGAAAATTGATTCTAAAATAGTGTGTTGCCATTTTTTATGGCTCCATCCTGTTTTGGAGATTGTGAAGTTCAACGTCATCGAAATCATTTTCTTCCACTGAGTCTTCTTCAAAATATTCTTGATATTTGTGATCTTCAAATAATGAAGAATGGGTATTTGGGAAAGGCATAGTAATCTCTGTCGGAAAAACATTGATTAAATGCTCATAACTTGTAAATAGGAGATTTTCCTATTTGCTTCAGATTG
This sequence comes from Calophaca sinica, assembly GCA_037113605.1. Lineage (NCBI taxonomy): Eukaryota > Viridiplantae > Streptophyta > Magnoliopsida > Fabales > Fabaceae > Calophaca > Calophaca sinica. Next base: position 40,885,756 of record CM073733.1, on the reverse strand, counting down.
GTCCATCCTATGGGTGAGATAAATTCTTTTGAAATTAATTCTTTTCTTAACCAGAAAGAATTAATAAATGCCCTGCTTTGTACTGGTCAATTGAGATGTGGAATGAAAGGGGCAGTACTAGCAATAAAATGATGATTTGCTTGTATTGGGAAAAGATCGTTGTTGGATGGAAGTGATGACTTAACGTTGAAAGTAACCCTTCTAGCTCCTTGGATGATTGTTGATGCAAACAAATAGAGTTTTTCTGGACCAAGAACTAGATGATCAGAATCGTTAGTCCAAAACTGATCTAACATTCCTAAATCTAACCAAGTCCATATTGTATATTCTTTTCTCTGATATTGAATTGGAGAATAAGACGAAAGACTGATTTTGGCTTTTAGAATTCCAGTAAAGGCATGCTGTCTTTCTTCACCATCTTCTGGTTGATTGGAAGGAAGTTTGACATGTCCCATGGGTTGGCAAACATAGATTCCTTGGGCCTGAATATTTCCTTCAAAGATATCCCAAAGACAATTTTGGGCATCAATAAAATCTTGAAAAATTGAGTCCTATAGTATTTTCTGGATTAAAAAATTAACTTCAAAATCCACATGATTGGTTAATTGTCTGATGATTAAAGAAGTCTGTAGGATAAACTTCTTCTTCAAGTCTTCATGGTTATTGCTAAAATTCCTCAATTTGTTGAAGCCTTTAAGCAAAATTGAATATTTTTTAGTTAAACACTCATTCTCTCTGGACAGTGTTTGATTGATGGTTTCAAATATTTGAATTCTCTCAGAACTCTCATCACTCAAATAATTTACATATTTTGAAGAGTTTATATTTTCCTCAGGAGGGTTAATGACCTTATCCTTGAGTTTTAGATTTTGAAAATTCTTTTGTTGAAATTGTGGATCAATAAAGAAATTAGATCTAACCTTTTGTATTAAATGATTTAAAGCATGATTGTAATCGTAAAAACCTTTGAAAATAGGGTTTTCAAAATTTGTAATTTGCCTTTTTGTATCATTAAAATTATGGTATAAACCAGGACTTGGCGCTTTAGTCAAAGCGCAGCAAGAAAATGCTTTTCCTAAAGGTTTTTGGTCAATTTTTGAAAAGTAAACTGCAAGAGAGTTTAGGCTGTTGAGTCTACCTTCTATATCTCTATATATCCAAAGGTTATCTAGAATACATTTTTGGATCTGTTCAAGGTTTATTCCTTTGGGAGGAATAAAACCTTTATTAGAATCTGCTGGAAGTATTGGAAGTTCATATCTTCCAAACTTCATTCTTGAATTGATAACCTGCAAATCAGAACTCAAATCTTCTTTTGCTGAGTTAGTATAATTGATAGGATTGATATCAAAATTTCTGATAATGGGAGTTTTCAAAAAATTGAAAATAACAGACTGTCCCATGTGCTGGGTAATAATCCCATCCTCAGTGGTTTGATGAGAAAAAAGTGATCTAATGAACGGTGTTCCCAAAATTACTTTATTATTTAAATTTTTAACCAGTAAGAAAGAGGTTTCAATCTTAAGACCCTGGTTTTCAATTATAGCAGAAGATAATTTGTAATTGATTTTTAACTTAGAGCCATTAGCAGTACTAAGTTGTTCAGAGGTTTTTTTCAAAATACTTAGTGAGAATTAACCCTTCTAAGATACAATTTGAGTCAGCTCTGGTATCAAATAGAGCTGTGGTCTTAAGAACAAATTCTCCAATAAGAATTTTAATGTTAATATAAAATTTTTGAACTTGAACATAATTGATTATTCCTAAAAATTCATCAACTACGTCAAATTGAAAAGGATTTTCAATTTTTTTATTGAGAATTGGAAACAGAAGCTTCAGATTGGGCTTCCACAGAAGAAGACTTGGTAGTATTTTGATCATCATTATCAGACTTAAACTAGCTATTTTTCCAGTGATCTAAGACTAATTGATGTTCATATTGCTTTTGTTTCAATTCTTATATTTCAAATTTTAAAATATCGATATCAAATTGAAGGTCTTGGATAGTAACCGGCTTAACACTAGATTTTTCTAGTCTCTTAAAAGTATCTTTGAGATTGAACTTATTAGTGACCAAAGGATTTTTGGAAGGTTTAGTCACTAAAGAAGATTTTAATTTTTCAAGATACTTCATTTTTTCTTGAGGGTCAGGGATAACATTAATGGCTTCGAAAAGGAGATCTTGCTCCTTAGTTAATACATTAACCTCACTAGACGATTCGTATAAATCATCATCTTGAATTTGATTGAGGTTTTCAGAGAATTGATCAGAAGATTCTTCAGTGGAATAATCTTCTTGAGAGGATCCAATTAGTAAATTATTAATCTTATCCTCAATATCTTGGTCAAGGTTTAAGGCTTTGATTTTTTCCTCTAACCTACAATATCTACTAAAGTGACCGGGTTTGCCACATTTGTAACAAACAATTTTATCTTTAGGTTTGGTATGAGAATTGTTTTTCTCGTAATTGTGCTTGACAGATGGGCCATGAGATTTTGGTTTTGTTTTATCAAAACGCCCTTTCTTATAATATTGAGGTTCGGGAGGACCATAATGGTGTTTCGGTTTGGGCTTGGGTCTGGGCTTCTTAGCACAGGGTAAGCCAAATTGTTCACAGAATGTACCAAAGTCCCTACGGGTCTGGGCTTTCTCTTTTGCTAGTTATTGTTGGATTTTGTCATCTTGACAGATCTTGAGTGCGACCTTTTGGATTATGGCAATTAGTTATCCATAACTTAATTGCTCATAGGGAATTTCTGATTTTGGGGTTTTGGCTCCTAAGTTTTTCTCTAACTTTATCGCCAAGGGATTTGGCAAGACCAGCTAAGAATTTTTCTTTCCAGAAAGCTTGTTGGATGTCTTCTCTAGTGTAAACTCTGGTTATGAAAGTATCTTTAAACCATCTAAAATCTCCTAAAGATTTACACCTAAGATTGGATACTAGCTCTGCCGATCGATCTTTAATTAAAGAGGGATCTCCAATGAAATATTGAGCTATTGTAAAGATTAAAGTATTGACAAGATCAAGGATAGTTGCTTCATTTTCTAAAATTGGAGTACCATCAGAATCTACTTTGATAGCACTAAGAATTGAATGTTTTTCATCTTCAGTGAGATAATTATCCCACAATCCTTTGAGTTGGCCACAGAAACCTGCGACAAGTATTTCTACTATCATAGTTTCTGGACATTCATTTGAAGTTTCATATGTCGTGGCTACCATGGTCATATGTTGGAGGATTTTGGTTATACCATACTCATTTTCACCATCTATGTTCCATTCATAGACGTTGTTGGCACTAAAACTCTTAAAATTGGACTCTTTTCCTTCTTCTAAGAGGAGATCAGGAGAAGTGGCTATAGGATAGTAGAGTTTGGTTGGGTTTTTCCTATTGAGTTTGGGACCAGTTATAACTGGGTTGGTGTTAATCTTTTGATCATCATCGGAATTGATTTCTTCAGAACCAATAGAGGGAGATTGTCTTATCATATTGATAGCTTTATTGGATGAAGTTATAGAGGGTGGAGTTTTAGGTGATTCAGGGATAACTAACTTATAGCGTTTTATTTGCTGATTGATCTTAGTAAGAAGCTCATCACTGGCTTCTTCAATTTCCTTCTTGATTTTTTTTCCTAGGATTGGAAGCTCTTAAGTTTTTCTTGAGCTATTTTGAAATCCTATAGCGATTAAACAAAGGTTTTTCTATTTAGTTGGAAGATGATGGCTTATCATCTTTGGAGGAGTCTAGAGGGGCTTTACCCTTCTGCTTCTCTTTTCCTTTGATTTCTCCTAAGGTTTCTCCTAAGGTTTGGAGATACTTATTGGTGTAATTGGATTGTTCGATGAGATCTTTGATATCTCTGGCATAAACAGGACTTTCATCATTTCTAGTTTTGAAAGGAGAGGCCATAACAGGATTATTTTGATCTTTACTCTTAAGAGTAAAAGTTCCTTTAGGAGGAAGATCAGAATGGACTACTTGTTCTTCTTTTAAATGCCATGTCGTGATGTCATCTAAGGTCTTACTACCGATCAATTGATTTTTGAAAGGGTATTTGATTTTCTTCCAAATAGTAGGCATTGAACCAGTCAAAGAAAGGGACGTTGAATTGGACTTGCTCTAGGAAAACATAAAAGTTTTCTTGAATTTTCTTTCTTTTGGTTCCTTGATATTGCTTGAAGAACCATTGTCTATGAGGAGACCACTCTTCAGATTTAATCTCTTTTCTGATAGATTCTTTATTAATAACAAACTCAGATAATATTACATTAATATCATAAGGTTCATTAAGAGACGAATAGGTTGGAGATTGGACGGTTCTTTGGTCATCTTCATCCATTTGGCATGAAGTTATTACAGGGATTGTAGTTTTAAATCCCTGCAAATGGATTGTGAAACCTTTGTGAGAAGGTTCTGGTTTGGTTCCAGGAATAGATCTAGGAATGGATCTGGAGACTGAGAAAGATCTCCTAGACGATTGAAAATTATTGGATCTAACAGACCGAGAAAGAGAGAAACAATTTCTTTTATCAAACACTAAGTCTACTTAACCTGTTTGATGTTGGATTAAATCTTGAAATTCTGGAGTTATACTAGATAGGGCTGGGGTTGCCTTATCTAAGGTCCATTTGTCTAGGAGTGTGATATCACTCCACTGATTTGTCTTGGGCACAATAATACTGGCTTTACTATTGTCAGTCAGAAACAAAGTTGTTTCTCCGTGTTTGTCACAATTGGTTTTGAGGAAATTGGACCTAATGGAGTTCATAACCTTGTATTGAACTCTATAGATCAGGGTAATGGGTATAGATCCTTCTTTCATATCATACCCATGGAGCTTAACATTTAGATAAAAAATAACAAGAATATTTTTGTCATCTAGACTTACTGTTAAGTCCGGAAAACAATTGAAAAAGATTGGACCATGACTTAGGCTAGATTCAACAGTACCTAAGATAGAGTCTTGAAATCGATTGTGTCTTTTATCCCTTAAGCAGAAAAGAACTGCGACATCTAGAGATTCTCTAGTAAGGGGGTTCATGCCAACTTGCACACTTCCTATGTGTAAATAATTGTAATTTTTGGCTTGGTGTTCTTTGATGCTTTTATCATAAGGCAGATGAATTTCTTCATCATCTTGTTGAATTTTGTATTTTTGTTCAAAAGTTTTAATAACATAATCAGATTGTTTATGCCAAAAACTACCTTTTGTTTTGTAAAGATCTTCATCTTTAATTTTAAGAATATCCCAATTGTCTAAATCTTCATTGATATCTTCAAAACGAATTTCTTCTTTGAAAACTTTTTTGGAAAAATTGTGAGTTTGATAATCAGAAAGAGAGAAGGATGATGGTTGAGAAGACTTGAAAGAAAGGCGAGAAGAAAGTGAATGCAACATGGCAAAATAAATAAACAAGCTCGCAGAGATAAACAAGCCTTCCTCACCCATTAGTATCATCACCATCACCTGGTTCGTTAGAAATATAAATATTAAACTTGAATTAATAATTATTCTCTAAATTACTCATATTGGTTTAATCATACATATTTGTACCAGATATAACCAAAGCCATCTCAATAATCTTCTTCAGTTAAAATAAGGACTTATGAAATTTTTTTCAGATCTAATTTAAAGTCATCTCGTTTCCTATTGTTCATAAACCAAGGATAATTATCATCTTTTAGATCTGTCAAAAGCCACTCTAAAATACTTATTTTTCACCAAAGCATCATGAAATTCTTTCAAATCTACAAAGCACTACACAGTAATTAAGCCTATCTGCCCTATCCGTCGGGACTTACCGCCTTGCGTCGTACAGTCTCACTTAGTCCTGAAAGTCTTTCATACTTTTTTCATTTTGGTGAAGAATAATATTACTAAGAGTACTACCTACAGGTCATAAATGATTCTAATTCCTTTTAATCAAAATTTTAATAAACAATTTTCAGTTCAGAACAATAAATGAGTACTAACATTAGATCTAAAAAAGAGATCAGTTTCCTTTTTATAAAACAATAAACACATATTTTTTATTTCAGAAGAATATTATGAGTACCTACCAGCAGATCTGGACTTTAGTATGATTATACTTAAATGGTAACATCAGATAAACAACACGTAATTCAAGATCAATATCACATTGCTACTTCCCCATCAGGGTCTGATACCAAGAGGGGGTCGGAAGTAGAAGGAAAAAATTAAATGAAAAAACTGAATGGAAAGTAGGAAGCAGACGGACTGCTTAAAACATAAAAAGGCAGAAATAAAATGTAGGAAACTTAAAGACAGAAATTATAAATGCATGAGCCAAGGGTAGGCACACTCTTTCTTGCAGAAATTAAATATGCGTAAGTGTGTGCGTGTTTGCAGAAAAGTAAAAGACTGAAAGTAAAAAACGGAAACTAAATATGCATGCAAAGAGGTGGAATCCGATCTCTTCTTTACAGAAACTTAAAGATGCATGAATGAACTAAAAAATAGAAGATAGGAAAAAAAAATTCAAACTTTGAAACTTAAATTGAAAGATTGAAAGTACAAAGATTGAAGAACAGAGAAAAGCACGAAGTGTCTCTCACTAACCTCACTCTAGAACATGAGAAAATAAAAATGGAATTTTTAAACGGTGCCTAATAATGAAACCTAAGCACCATATTTATAGAATTGAAAATTGAACAGTTCCAGTTGGTTACCGGAATCAAATTGAACTATTGGCTACAGTAAAAGTGAAAATGCTGCAGTGTCGAATAGTAAAGTTACAATAATTGAGAATTTGAATCTTTTGACTTCATGATTGATTTTCGACATATTGCTATTCATCAGAATTGACAGGAGAGTAGATTCCAAAACAGTCGTCTTCATTCTTGTAAAATGGGTCTTCTGTAGATGATTCAAAAGAGGAGGGAATAACTTGTTTCTTTTTCTTTCCCTTCTTTTTTGGTTTTAAATGACGATGATGGTCGGTCTTGCTTACCCTTTTCTTGGTCTGAGGATTGTTTTTGTAAGAGTTGAACAATATTTTGAAGGTTGTGTAAAACATCTTCTTCTAATGATAAGGCAGCAAGTGCAGCTGCAATATGCGCCTTTTGATTGAGAAGAAGACATGTGTTTGGTTCTGCAAAATTTAAAAATTTTGGATTATTTTTAAACCAAATTTTTACATTGTCTTGAGATGCTTTTGATCCATCAAAGCTGGACCCCCATTTGACAAAGGCTTGTTTTTGGAGTAGTGCCATAGTTTCTGGGATTGAATTATCCAAAAACTTGTATTGCCAGGAAAATACCCACGACAAAGAGAATTTGAGGAAAAAGTTTAATAGAATTGGCAGATTATCAAACTCATTGGTAAATTTTTTGTCAAATAATTGGAATCCTTCTTGAACTTCAGTAGGAAGGATATCAGGTATTGGGCCAAAGAAATCCCACCATTGGAGGAACCAATTCGGAATAGAGTACTTATTTCCTATATTAAAGTAAATTAACCAAGAATGTTTGAATGAATTATTTTGTAAACCTAGGATCATAAAATCCTAAGCCTTGACATAATCCCAGTAAGTGTAACCAATTGGATCATAAAAGTCCAATTTTTTTTTGGGTTTGTTAGGATTCTGTCACCAAGCTGAAGGTGTGATAACTTTCAGGATTTGAAGGGTAGAATGGGTGGTAACTGACTTATCTCTTGGATCTTTGTAGTGTTTGACAGCTACAGAGTCAGAGTCCATGAGAATTTTTTCAAAGAACAATTGTGTTTTATTATGGACCATAGGAATAAAATGGAATCCAGGAGGAAATATCTTGGATGGAATTTTGTTTGGATTTTTATCCCAGTATTCAGGTTCTAATCTTACAACTGGATAGAATTTAGGTTTTAGGATGTATTGAGTTTTGGCAGTACTAGCAGATTTAATCTGAATTAGTTTTGGATTTGCTTGGACTATTTGGGTTTTTTGATTTTGGATCATGAGATCCAAAGACGGGAGATCTTGGTCACTGATTGCTTCAGCCTTGCTGGCCCAAGTCATTTTGGGTAAATTGGTCAAGCCTTGTTCTTGGAAGGCTAGGAGAGTTTGAATTGGGAAGGCATAGTCTTGTTTGGTTTGCTTAGCAATTTGTTTTGAGGATTGGTTTGAACTTTTCTGGGTTGCTTAGTTTTGGGTTGATGACCCAATTAATTGAGCTTGGATCGAAGATCCAGATTGATTTTGGGTAGGAGACCCAGTTTGGTTAGAAATAAAAGATGGAGCTAAAGCATTTAATTCATTCTTACCTCTACCTCTGTCACTTATTCCCCGAGAGGAAGAAACCCTCGAGGACATGCTATTCTTTCCCTGTAGGTATTCACGAGTGAGATAGTCAGGGAGAGCATTTGCTGATCCTTTAATATATTCAATATCAAAATAAAAAATGCTCAAAATTGCTTGCCATCTAGTAAAAATCTGTTTTGATGCCAAATTTTTAACATCTTTTTGTAAAATGTCTTTTGCAGATTTGCAATCAACACGAACTAAAAATTTTTGATATAACAAATCAGACTGGAATTTTGAAATAGATAACACAATTGCTAAAACTTCTTTTTTAACAGTAGAATATTTTTGTTGTACTGGATTCCAATGTTTAGAAGTAAAGGCAATTACTTGATCTTTGTCAGAAATTCTTTGTTTAAGAATGCCACCATAACCTATGTCAGAGGCATCAGTTTCAACAATTTTAAAGGCTTGAGGATTGGGCAAATAAAGACATGGAAGATCCTTTACTTGCGACTTGATTTGTTTGACAACATCTGTATGAACATCTGTCCAAGGAGGAAGATCCTTTTTAAGACGATCATGAAGAGGTTTTATAAGATTGCTAAGCTGTGGAAAGAAATCTGAGACATAATTAAACATCCTAGGAATCTTTGTAATTGAGTTTTATCAATGATTTGATTAGGAAATTTGTCAGAAAACTCAATAGCTCGATTGATAGGAATAATGGTCCCTTGATAAATATTATGACCCAGAAACCTGATTTTTGTCTGAAACAAATTAATCTTTGTTTTAGAAACAGCAAGTCCATTTCTTTTTATTATAGAGATAAAGATATTGATATGTTTGAAATGTTGTTCAATAGATTGGGAGTATATTAAAACATCATCAATATAAACAATGGCAAATTTAGAATAGGGATTGAAAATCTCATTCATTATTCTTTGGAATTCAGAAGGAGCGTTTTTTAAACCAAATGGCATAACCTTCCATTCATATTGACCAAAGGGAACAGTAAAGGCAGTCTTATACCTATCTTCTTCTTTGACTTGGATTTGCCAAATTCCCGATTTCATGTCAAATTTTGAGAAAATCTTAGCATTGTGTAACCTATTTAGAAGGTCTTTTTTATTGGGGATTGGATACCTAATCCAGCAAAGTGCTTGATTAAGTGGTTTGTAATTGATAACAAGGCGAGGTGTTCCTTGTTCAATTTCGGCTTTTTTATTAACATAAAAAGCAGAACAAGACCAATGACTTTTACTTTTGCGAATTAGACACTTTTCTAATAAATCCTTGATTTCTTTCTGGCAAAATCGAAGTAGTTCTTCATTAATTTGAATTGGCCTAGCTTTGGTTGGAATTTGTCTTTCTTGAAAATCTTTTTCATAATGAAGTTCAACAATGTGTTGTTTCCTTTCCCAAAAAGCATTAGGTAAATCCGAACAAATGGAAGTTTGAAGTTGTTCCAAAAGATTTTTGATTTTTTGTTGAGTATTTGAATGTTGTAATTGGTTTTCTATATTTCTAAAAGAAATTTCTTCTTTAAGAAAATGGATTTGATTTTCTTTATAGCAAATTGGATTTAGATCTCTAATGATGGGTTTTTTCAAAAATTTGAAAATAATAGATTGACCCAGATGTTGAGTAATATTCCCATCTTTAGTGGTTTGATAAGGAAAAAATATTCTAATAAATGGTGTTCTAAGAATTACTTTGTTCCTAAGATTTTTGACCAAGAGGAAAGATGTTTCTATCCTAAGGCTTTGGTTTTCAATTATAGTAGAAGACAACTTGTAATTAATTTTTAACTTAGAACCATTAGCAGTAATAAGTTGTTCTGAAGTTTTTTCAAAATACTTAGTGGGAATTAACCCTTCTAAGATACAGTTTGAGTTAGCTCCAGTGCCAAAGAGAGCTGTAGTTTCAAGGACAAATTCTCCTATGAGGATTCTAATGTTGATATAAAACTTTTGAATTTTAACATAATTGATTAATCCAAGAAAATCATCAATTATGTCGAATTGAAAGGGGTTATCATCCTTTTTGGAGGTTGAATTCGTAACTTCAGATTGGTTTTGCTTCAAATTTTTAATCTCATTTTTTAAATTATTGATTTCAAATTGGAGATGTTGAATGGTAACAGGCTTGGTACTAGATTTCTCCCTTGAACGTGTTAATAACTAAAGAATTCTTAGAAGGTTTACTCACTAAGGAAGAATTTAATTTTTCAAAATATTTCATCTTTTCTTGAGGATCAGGTATGTCATTAATGGCTTCAAAAAAGAGATCTTGTTCCTTTGTCAGAACATTAACCTGATTAGAAGATTCAGATAAATTATCACCTTGAATTTGATTGTTGTTTTGAGAAAAATTATTGGTAGTAATATTTTCTTGAAAAGATTCTGTTAACAAGTTATCAATATCTTTTTGAATTTGATTGAGGTAAAAGGTTTTGATTTTATTTTCAATCCTACAATATCTATACTTGTGACCAGGTTTACCACAAGTGTAGCAAGTAATTTTAGTTTTAAGGTTTTGATGAGAGTTATAATTCTCAAGAGTTTTATTAGTTAATTGATTATTGGAATTGCAAATTTTCCTATAATGAAGTTTAGGAGAATCAGAATAGTGTTTTGGTTTCTTGATACTAGGTAGACTAAATGACTCAGAGAGAGTCCCTAGATTCTTATGGGTTTGAGCTTTTCCTTTTTTGGAACAAATATGGATCTTTTCCTCATCTAAGTTGAATTCTTCTGGGTAAGCAGAAGATGATTGCCTTATCATATTGATAGATTGATTTCTACAAGGTGGTGTTATAGGAGTATCCGATTAGATATCTTGTCCATCTTTTAAATACCATTTCAAAATGACACTTAAAAATTTACGTCCTATAAGCTTATTTTTGAAAGGGTAATTGATCTTATGTTTAATAGCATAAGCATTGAACCAGTCAAAGAATGGAATGTTGTATTGGACACGTTCAAGGAATTAATAGAATTTTTCTTGAATTTCTTTCCTTTTAGATCCTTGATAATGTTTGAAGAACCATTCTCTGTGAGAAAACTATTCTTCAGATTTCATCTCTTTTCTGAGAGATTCTTTATCAGTAACAAATTCAGATGATATTACATTAATAGCATAAGGTTCATTAAGGGAGGAGTAAGTTGGAGATTGGATGGTTCTTTGGTCTTCTTCATTCTTTTGGTATGAAGTTCTTACAGCGGTTGTGGATTCAAATCCTTGTAAGTGAATTGTTGATCCTTCATGGGAAGGTTCAGGCTGATTTATATGGATTGATCTAGGGATAGATCTAAAGGCTAAAAGAGATCTCCTAGACCTGGCTGATTGGAAATCATTAGTATAACTAACAGACCTAGAAGGAGAGAAATAATTTCTCCTATCGAAGACTAAGTCTACTTGACCAGTTTGATGTTGGATTAAATCTTGAAATTCTGGGGTTATCTTAGGTAAGGCTGGAGTTGCCTTTTCTAAGATCCATTTGTCTAGGAGTGTGATATCACTCCATTGAATAGTCTTGGGCACAATAATATTGGTCTTACTATTGTCAGTCTGAATCAAAGTTGTTTCTCCGCGTTTGTCACAATTGGTTTTAAGGAAATTGGACCTAATGGAGTTCACAACCTTGTATTGAACTCTATAGATCAGGGTAATGGGTATAGATCCTTCCTTCATAACATACCCATGGAGCTTCACATTTAGATATAAAATATCACGAATATTTTTGTCATCTAGACTTACTGTTAAGTCCGAAAAAAACTTGAAGAAGATTGGACCATGACTTAGGCTAGATTCAACAGTACCTAAGAGAGAGTCTTGAAAATGATTGTGTCTTTTATCCCTTAAGCGGAAAAGAACTGTGGCATCTAGAGATTCTCTAGTAAGGGGTTTCATGCCAACTTGCACACTTCCTATGTGTAAATAATTGTAATCTTTGGCTTGGTGTTCTTTGATGCTTTTATCAGAAAGCAGATGAATTTCTTCATCATCTTGTTGAATTTTGTAATTTTGTTCAACAATTATAATAACATAATCAGATTGTTTATGCCAAAAACTACCTTTTGTTTTGTAAAGATCTTCATCTTTAATTTTAGAAATATCCCAATTGTCTGAATCTTGATTGATATCTTCAAAACGAATTTCTTCTTTGAAGACTGTTTTGGAAAAATTGTGAGTTTGATAATCAGAAAGAGAGAAGGATGAGGGTTGAGAAGACTTGAAAGAAAGCCGAGAAGAAAGTGAACGCAACATGGTAAAATAAATAAACAAGCTCGCAGAGATAAACAAGCCTTCCTCACCCATTAGGATCATCACCATCACCTGGTTCGTTAGAAATATAAATATTAAACTTGAATTAATAATTATTCTCTAAATTACTCATATAGGTTTAATCATACATATTTGTACCAGATATAGCCAAAGCCATCTCAATAAACTTCTTCTGTTAAAATAAGGAATTACGAAAAAAAATTCAGATCTAATTTAAAGTCATCTCGTTTCCTATTATTCATAAACCAAGGATAATTATCATCTTTTAGATCTGTCAAAAGCCACTCTAAAATACTTATTTTTCACCAAAGCATCATGAAATTCTTTCAGATCTACAAAGCACTGCATAGTAATTAGGCCTATCTGCCCTATCCGTCGGGACTTACCGCCTTGCGTCGTACAGTCTCACTTAGTTCTGAAAGTCTTTCATACTTTTTTCATTTTGGTGAAGAATAATGTTTCTAAGATTACTACCTACAGTTCATAAATGATTCTAATTCCTATTAATCAAAATTTTAATAAACAATTTTCAGTTTAGAACAATAAATGAGTACTAACATTAGATCTAAAAAAGAGATCACTTTCCTTTTTATAAAACAATAAACACATATTGGATGAAAGATTGAAAGTACAAAGATTGAAGAACAAAGGAAAGCACAAAGTGTCTCTCACTAACCTCTCTCTAGAACATGAAAAAATAAAACTGGAATTTTTAAACGGTACCTAACAACGAAACCTACGTACCTTATAAATAGGAAAAGAAAAAATACTATTCCGCTACAGTATATACTATTCTGTTATTGTTTTCCGCCCTACTATTCTGCTACAGTACTATTTCGCCCTACTATTCCGCAACAGTAAAAAGTCCTACAGTGGAAACACAATGATGATGTTTTTTTTAAATTGATTGCTGACTTGCTTTGTAGAAAGCAACGTGGCATTACATAATGTTATGTGACCGGTGACTGACAGTCTATTTTTTGGCAGCTGGATTGAGTGTGTTGTCATTCCAAAATAGTGTGTTGTCATTTTTTATGGCTCCATCCTATTTTGGAGATTGTGAAGTTCAATGTCATCGAAATCATTTTCTTCCACTGATGGGGAAGTAGGAATGTGATATTGATTTTGAATTACGTGTTGTTTATCTGATGTTACCTTTTACGTATAATCATACTAAAGTCCAGATCTGCTATAGGTACTCATAATATTCTTTTGAAATAAAAATTATGTGTTTATTGTTTTATAAAAAGGAAAGTGATCTCTTTTTTAGATCTAATGTTAGTACTCATTTATTATTCTGAACTGAAAATTGTTTATTAAAATTTTGATTAAAAGGAATTAGAATCATTTATGATCTGTAGGTAGTACTCTTAGTAATATTATTCTTCACCAAAATGAAAAAAGTATGAAAGACTTTCAGGACTAAGTGAGACTGTACGACTCAAGGCGGTAAGTCCCGACGGATAGGGCAGATAGGCCTAATTACTGTGCAGTGCTTTGTAGATCTGAAAGAATTTCATGATGCTTTAGTGAAAAATAAGTATTTTAGAGTGGCTTTTGACAGATCTAAAAGATGATAATTGTCCTTGGTTTATGAACAATAGGAAACGGGATGACTTTAAATTAGTTCTGATAAAATTTTCATAAGTCCTTATTTTAACAGAAGAAGATTATTGAGATGGCTTTAGTTATATCTGGTACAAATATGTATGATTAAACCTATATGAGTAATTTAGAGAATAATTATTAATTCAAGTTTAATATTTATATTTCTAACGAACCAGGTGATGGTGATGATACTAATGGGTGAGGAAGGCTTGTTTATCTCTGCGAGCTTTTTTATTTATTTTACCATGTTGCGTTCACTTTCTTCTCGCCTTTCTTTCAAGTCTTCTCAACCCTCATCCTCCTCTCTTTCTGATTATCAAACACACAATTTTTCCAAAAAAGTCTTCAAAGAAGAAATTCGTTTTGAAGATATCAATCAAGATTTAGACAATTGGGATATTTCTAAAATTAAAGATAAAGATCTTTACAAAACAAAAGGTAGTTTTTGGTATAAACAATCTGATTATATTATTAAAACTGTTGAACAAAAATATAAGGTTATGAACTCCATTAGGTCCAATTTCCTCAAAACCAATTATGACAAACACGGAGAAACAACTTTGTTTCTGACCGACTGTAGTAAAGCCAATATTATTATGCCCAAGACAATTCAGTGGAGTGATTCACACTCCCAGACAAATGGACCTTAGATAAGGCAACTCCAGCCCTACCTAGGATAACCCCAGAATTTCAAAATTTAATCCAACATCAAACAGGTAAAGTAGATTTAGTCTTTCATAGAAGATATTCTTTCTCTCTTTCTCGGTCTGTTAGATCCAATAACTTTCAATCGTCTAGGAGATCTTTCTCAGTCTCCAGATCCATTCCTAGATCTATTTCTAGAACCGAACCAGAATCTTCTCCCGAAGGTTCCACAATCCATTTGTAGGGATTTGAAACTACAATACCAAATGGATGAATATGACCAAAGAACCATCCAATCTCCAACCTATTCCTCTTTTAATGAACCTTATGATATTAATGTAATATCATCTGAGTTTGTTATTGATAAAGAATCTCTTAGAAAAGAGATGAAATATGAAGAGTGGTCTCCTCGTAGAAAATGGTTCTTCAAGCATTATCAAGGAACCAAATTTTTATTTTTTCCTAGAGCAAGTCCAATTAAACGTCCCTTTCTTTGACTGGTTCAATGCCTATGCTATTAGGAAGAAAATTAAATACCCTTTCAAAAATCAGTTGATAGGTAGTAAGACTTTAGATGTCACCACGGCATGGCATTTGAAAGAAGGACAAGTAGTCCATTCTGATCTTCCTCCCAAAGGAACTTTTACTCTTAAGAGTAAAGATCAAAATAATCCTGTTATCGCCTCTCCTTTCAAAACTAGAAATGACGAAGGTCCTGTTCATGCCAGAGATATCAAAGATCTCATGGAACAATCCAATTACACCAATAAGTATCTCCAAACCTTAGGAGAAACCTTAGGAGAAATCAAAGGAAAAGAGAAGGTAAGTGGTAAAGCCCTCTAGACTCCTCCAAAGATGATAAACCATCATCTTCCAACCAAATAGAAAAACCTTTGTTTAATCCCTATAGGATTTCAAAACAGCTAAAGAAAAACTTACAAGCTTCCAATCCGAGGAAACAAATCAAGAAGGAAATTGAAGAAGCTGATTTAGCTTACCAAGATCAATTAGCAATTAAAACTCTACAAGTTAGTTATTCCTGAATCACCTAAAACTCCACCCTCTATAACTTCATCCAATAAAGTTGTCAATATGATAAAACAATCTCCCTCTATTGGTTCTGAAGAAATCAATTCCGATAATGATCAAGAGATTAACATCAACCCAGTTATAACTGGTCCCAAACTCAATTGGAAAAACCCAACCAAACACTACTATCTTAGAGCCATTGCTCCTGATCTCCTCTTAGAAGAAGGAAAAGAGTCAAATTTTAAGAGTTCTAGTGCCAACAACGTATATGAATGGAACATAGATGGTAAAAATGAGTATGGCATAACCAAAATCCTCCAAAGATATATGATTCATGGTTGCCATCGTGATATGAAACATCAAATGATTGTCGAAACTATGATAGAGAAATACTTCTGTCACAGTGCTCGTGGCTAACCTAAAGGATGGTGGGATAATTATCTCACTGAAGATGAAAAACATTCAATTCTTAGTGCTATCAAAGTAGATTCTGACTGTACTCCAATTTTAGAAAATGAAGCAACCATCCCAGATGCTATCAATACTTTAATCTTTACAATAGCTCAACATTTCATTGGAGATCCCTCTTTAATTAAAGATCGATCTGCAGAGCTATTATCCAATCTTAGGTGTAAATCTTTAGGAGATTTTAGATGGTATAAAGATACTTTCTTAACCAGAGTTTACACTAGAGAAGATAGCCAACAAGCTTTCTGGAAAGAAAAATTCTTAGCTGGTCTTCCCAAATCCTTTGGCGACAAAGTTAGAGAAAAACTTAGGAGCCAAAACCCCAATTCAGAAATTTCTTATGAGCAACTAAGTTATGGACAACAAATTGCCATAATCCAAAAGGTCGCACTCAAGATCTGTCAAGATGACAAAATCCAACAGCAACTAGCAAAAGAGAAAGCCCAGACCCGTAGGGACTTAGGTACTTTCTGTGAACAATTTGGCTTACCCTGTGCTAAGAAGCCCAGACCCAAGGCCAAACCAAAACACCATTATGGTCCTCCCAAACCTTAATATTATAAGAAAGGGCGTTTTGTTAAAACAAAACCAAAATCTCATGGCCTATCTGTCAAAAACAATTACGAGAAAAACAATTCTCATACCAAACCTAAAGATAAAATTGTTTGTTACAAATGTGGCAAACCCGGTCACATTAGTAGATATTGTAGGTTAGAGTGAAAAATCAAAGCCTTAAACCTTGACCAAGATATTGAGGATAAGATTAATAATTTATTAATTGGATCCTCTCAAAAAGATTATTCCACTGAAGAATCTTCTGGTCAATTCTCTGAAAACCTCAATCAAATTCAAGATGATGATTTATATGAATCATCTAGTCTGGTTAATGTCTTAACTAAGGAGCAAGATCTCTTTTTTGAAGCCATTAATGCTATCCCTGACCCTCAAGAAAAAATGAAGTATCTTGAAAAATTAAAATCTTCTTGAGTGACTAAACCTTCCAAAAATCCTTTGGTCACCAATAAGTTCAATATCAAAGATACTTTTAAGAGACTAGAAAAATCTGGTGCTAAGCCGATTACTATCCAAGACCTTCAATTTGATATCGATAATTTAAAATTTGAAATCAAAGAATTGAAACAAAAGCAATCTGAACATCAATTAGTCTTAGATCACTGAAAAAATAGTTGGTTTAAGTCTGATAACGATGATCAAAATACTGCCAAGTCTTCTTCTGCGGAAGCCCAATCTGAAGCTTCTGTTTCCAATTCTCAAAAAAAAAATGAAAATCCTTTTCAATTTACCGTAGTTGATGATTTTTTAGGATTAGTCAATTATGTTAAAGTTCAAAAATTTTATATTAACATTAAAATTCTTATTGGAGAATTTTTTTTTAAGACCACTACTCTATTTGATATTGGAGCTGACTTAAATTGTTTCTTAGAATGGTTAATTCTCACTAAGTATTTTGAAAAAACCTCTGAACAACTTAGTACTGCTAATGGCTTTAAGTTAAAAATCAATTACAAATTATCTTCTGCTATAATTGAAAACCAGGGTCTTAAGATTGAAACCTCTTTCTTACTGGTTAAAAATTTAAATAATAAAGTAATTTTAGGAACACCATTCATTAGATCACTTTTCCCTTATCAAACCTCTGAGGATGGGATTATTACCCATCACATGGGACAGTCTGTTATTTTCAATTTTTTGAAAACTCCCACTATCAAAAATTTTGATATCAATCCTATCAATTATACTAACCCAGCGAAAGAAGATTTGAGTTCTGATTTGCAGGTTATCAATTCAAGAATGAAGTTTGGAAGATATGAACTTCCAATACTTCCAACAGATTCTAATAAAGGTTTTATTCCTTCCAAAGGAATAAACCTTGACCAAATCCAAAAATGTATTCTAGATAACCTTTGGATATATAGAGATATAGAAGGTAAACTCAACAGCCTAAACTCTCTTGCAGTTTACTTTTCAAAAATTGAGCAAAAACCTTTAGGAAAAACATTTTCTTGCTACGCTTTGACTAAAGGTCCAAGTCCTGGTTTATGTCATAATTTTAATGATATAAAAAGGAAAATTACAAATTTTGAAAACCCTATTTTCAAATGTTGTTACAATTACAATCATGCTTTAAATCATTTAATACAAAAGGTTGAATCTAATTTCTTTATTGATCCACAATTTCCACAAAAGAATTTTCAAAATCTCAAACTCAAGGATAAGATCATTAACCCTCCCGAGGAAAATATAAACTCTTCAAAATATGTGAATTATTTGAGTGATGAGAGTTCCGAGAGAATTCAAACACTTGAAACCATCAATCAAACACTGTCCAGAGAGAATGTGTGTTTAACTAAAAATATTCAATTTTGCTTAAAGACTTCAACAAATTGAGGAATTTTAGCAACAATCATGAAGACTTGAAGAAGAAGTTTATCCTACAGACTTCTTTAATCATCAGACAATTAACCAATCATGTGGATTTTGAAGTTAATTTTTTAATCCAGAAAAAACTACAAGACTGAATTTTCCAAGATTTTATTGATGCCCAAAATTGTCTTTGGGATATCTTTGAAGGAAATATTCAGGCCCAAGGAATCTATGTTTGCCAACCCATGAGACGTGTCAAACTTCCTTCTAGTCAACCAGAAGATGGTGAAGAAAGACAGCATGGCTTTAGTGGAATTCTAAAAGCCAGAATCAGTATTCTGTCTTATTCTCCAATTCAATATCAAAGAAAAGAATATACAATTTGGACCTGGTTAGATTTAGGAATGTTAGATCAATTTTGGACTACGATTCTGATCATCTAGTTCTTGGTCCAGAAAAACTCTATTTGTTTGCATCAACAATCATCCAAGGAGCTGGAAGGGTTACTTTCAACATTAAGTCATCACTTCCATCCAACAACGGTCTTTTCCCAATACAAGCAAATCATCATTTTATTGCTAGTACTGCCCCCTTCATTCCACATCTCAATTGGCCAGTACAAAGCAGGGCATTTATTAATTCTTTTAGGTTAAGAAAAGAATTAATTGCAAAAGAATTTCTCCCGCCCATAGGATGGACCAATCTGAAGCAAATAGGAGAATCTCCTATTTACAAGTTATGGGTATTTAATCAATGTTTTCCGACAGAGATTACTATGCCTTTCCCAAATACCCATTCTTCATTATTTGAAGATCTCAAATATCAAGAATATTTTGAAGAAGACTCAGTGGAAGAAAATGATTTCGATGACGTTGAACTTCACAATCTCCAAAACAGGATGGAGCCATAAAAACTGGCAACACACTATTTTGGAATCAATTTTCCTATCAATCCAACTGCCAAAAAATAGACTGTCAGTCACCGGTCACATAACATTGTGTAATGCTACGTTGCATTCTACAAAGCAAGTCAGCAATCAATTTAAAAAAAATCATCATTGTGTTTCCACTGTAGCACTTTTTACTATAGCGGAATAGAAGGGTGAAATAGTACTGTAGCGGAATAGTAGGACAGAATAGTATATACTATAGCGGAATAGTATTTTTTTTCCTATTTATAAGGTACGTAGGTTTCATTGTTCGGTACCGTTTAAAAATTCCAGTTTTATTTTCTCATGTTCTAGAGAGAGGTTAGTGAAAGACACTCTATGTTTTCCTCTGTTTTTCAATCTTTGTACTTTCAATCTTTCAATTTAAGTTTCAAAGTTTCAATTTTTTTCCTGTCTTTTATTTTTTAGTTCATTCATGCATCTGTATGTTTCTGTAAAGAAGACTGCGTATTCCCCCTCTTTGCATGCATATTTAGTTTTCGTCTTTTACTTTCAGTCTTTTACTTTTCTGCAAACACACACACACCATGCATATTTAATTTCTGCAAGAAAGTGAGCGCCTACCCTTGGCTCATGCATTATTAATTTCTGTCTTTAAGTTTCCTGTATTTTATTTTTGCCTTTTTATGTTTTAAGCAGTCTGTCTGCTTCCTACTTTCCATTCAGTTTTTTCATTTAATTTTTCCCTTCTGCTTCTGACCCCCACTTGGTATCAAACACATGATGTTAATGTCTTCAACGGTTATAAGAGTTTGCACCCAAAACGCCTTCCAATGTCACCGCGGTGGGGCAAGAGAGGGCTGGTGGGCTAGAAAGAGAAACAGGAAGAGGGGCGGTGAGGAGAGAGAGACAGGGACAGGGACGAGAGAAAGACGGACAGGGGCGGTGGTGGCCGGAGAAACAGAGAGACTTTTCTTCAAAGAGAGAGAAAGGGACGGTGGCCGTGACAGACAGAGAGAGAAAGAGAGACAGGGGCGGTGGCCGGAGTTATTGTGTGGTGGCGGTGGTGTGGTGGTCGGAGACAGGGAGTGGAGCTATCACAGAGAGAGAGATGAGAGAGAATAGTGTCTGAATAATGAGGGGGAGAAGGTCGTGTTCTGCTTCATAATGCAGGTTACTGACAGTCTCTTTTTATTTATCGACGGGTCAGCCCATCGGAAAGCTGAACAGTCATACACGGCCTTACCAACAGCTATCTTTTCAAATACCGACGGGCTATGGCCATTGGCACACTAAACGGTGGGATGTCGATATTTGAAAACGTGGAGGGAATCAAAAAGGCGGCAAGTTTACTGACGGGCTAGGCCGTCGGTAAGCAACAAAGAACGACAGGTGAGGCGTACCGACAGGTAAGGCCGTCGGTAAGCAACAGCGAATGGGAGTTGAGACTTACCGACGGTGTTGGCTGTCGGAAATGCTCTTCTTTTGCGACGGGCTTGTGTCCGTCGGCAATAGGCCATCAGTAAGCCCGGTTTTTCTTGTAGTGATTTAATAGAGTAATGAAACGATGAAATTAATTAATAAGGACAATAGAAAGGTTGTAACTCGTGCAGTAAAATAAATTGATTTAATTCTAAAGCTCAAGTTTATTTACTTATAGATAGATAGATTGATAGATAAATAGATAGGTAGGTAGGTAGGTAGATGGATAAATTAGAAAATATACAATATCATATATTTTTTTTAAGTTAATTTTTTTTAATAGTAAATAGCATGCACTTATTTTTAACATTAACTAATTTCGTTAAATTTATTATTTTTTATATTTAATAACAACATTTAATAAATTATATTGTAGATTAATTATATTTTAAGTGTTTTTCTCAAAGTATAATTAACAATTGAAGGTTGTAACTCACAAATTAAAATAAATTTATATTCAATATTAAAGCTCAAGTCTCCTTAAATTAAATTAATTAATATTTAAAAATAATATTTATTTATTTTTTGGTGAACAAGGGGGCAAAAATAATATTTAAATAGACTAGTAAAATGGTAAAATTTATTAACAAGGTAAATTTAAAGGTTGTAACTCATAAATTATAATATGCTTGTATTCAATGTTATAGCTCTAGTTTTCTTCACACACACACACACACACACACATATATATAGTGTTGTCATTATCTAATTTTAAGAAATAGCACTATATTTATATTTGATAATAACATTTAATAATTTATAGTGTAATTTAATTACTTTTTAAATATTTTTCTGAAGTTCTTAACAATACTTAACATTATCATTAAGCAATTTTAATATTTAATTGAACGTATAAGAATTTTTATGTCTAATAGTCAACACAACCAATAATAAAACAAATTTATCAATATAATAATATTTAATAATAATTTGTAGATGGAGTAATAAAGTGATAAAATTGACGAAAGGTAAATGACAGGTTGTAAGTTGTAACTCATAAATGAAAATAATTTTGTATCTAATGTTAAAACTAAAATTTCCTTCACATATATACATTTAATTAATATGATATTTTAATGTATCGTTACAATTTTTTTACTACAATTTTATATAGATAGATATTAATATGTATTTCATTATAATTTTATAAATTATAGATATTTTTAATAGTTAATATTTAATAATATAGAGTACAATTATCTATTTTAAATAGTTTTCTCAAGTTATATCAGCTTAAGATAATTTTTTTCAAAATTGTAAACAACACTTAGTGTTGTCATTATCTAACTTTAGGAAATAACATTATATTTATATTGTATAATAATATTTAATAATTTATAGGTTGTCTAGTTTGCAAAGTGATTTTCCTTTTGTTTCTGTTGATCACAATTCAGTATGTGATGTATGTCATTTGGCAAAACACAGAAGAATACCTTATAGTTTGAGCGTTAATAAAACTTCTAAGCCTTTTGAGCTTTTACATTTTGATATTTGGGGTGCTATCTTTATTGCCTCTATTCATGACCATCGATATTTTCTCACTATTCTCGATGATTTTAGTAGATTCACTTGGATTCTTCTTTTAAAATCAAAAGCTGAAGTTACAAACCATGTTCAAAATTTCATTCTCATGCTAGAAAAACAGCACAAAGCTGTCATCAAAGTGGTTATAAGTGACAATGGACCTGAATTCTCAATGCCTACATTTTATTCTTCTAAGGGTCAGAGTCGTGTTTGCAATGAGGCAACTAAGGCAATTGCCTTAGGCCCCATACTGACTTAACTATTTACTATTGGTAATTTGCTACTAGTGTAAAGTCCTAATCTAATATATTTTTTGCATGTACATAGAGGCCCAATCGGAACACGCAACATTTGGGAGAAAAGTAAGGTGGCTTTCCACTTCCCACGGTGATCAGTCTCTTAATTGGTCTCGCATGTACAACTAATTGCAAATTTGCAATAGCCAATTGGAATGAATAAACTCACCTAATTAATTGTTTTTGAGTGTTGGTCCACCGGAGTGAAATTACAAGAAATAAATAAATTAATTACAACAGCTAATTGGAGCTTTGTGTGGTTCTCCTATTCGCATGCACATTGTTTATAGCATGCCATCTTGTTTTTTTTATAAATAAGGCTATTTTTTATTGATTACAATTTTTATTATCCGAGGTATAATATTAACAGTATTTTATTAATTGAATATTTGTATTATTAGATTAAGAGGTATTAACGGTTATTTTTTATCAATATATTCAAACAAAATTTCAAAAAAATTGCTTTAACTTATTTTGCTCCTTTATTTCTTTTTTTTGTGTATCTTCATGTTCTTTCAAAGTGAATTTTCAAGAGATAACTGATATCAAATTATTGCAGTGCCTAATGCCCTCATTTCTTTTGAAGCTCAAAAGGTTAGAAAAATAATATGAGATTTAATAATTTATATTTTATTAAGCTTCTTTAGTAGCTTTGCCTTAGGCCCCAAAACTTCTAGACATGGCCTTGCTAAGGGTATTATTCATCAAACTAGTTGCGTGGAATCCCCTCGACTCTACTTAATAAACTTAAGCAAATAAAACCAAGATCCATGAATTGGAGCACTTAACCATTAATCCTAGGGACAACCTTGCAAACCAGTGGGTTTTTCATTTCCATGGAAAGTTTCAAGCACTCGGTTAAATCCACGGGGAAAGAATCTTCAATGGGAACCCATTTGAAGCTCTGAAGCAACTGAGCAAGCCAGAGGTTAACAGAAGCCAAACCCATTGCCTTCCCTGGACAAACCCTTCTCCCAGCCCCAAATGGAGCCAACCTCAAATCAGATCCCATTATGCTCACCTCCTCTTTCATAAACCTCTCTGGCTTGAACTCCTCTGGCTCTTCCCACACCTTCTCATCGTGGGTTATTGCCCACATGTTCACCATTGCGGTTGTGCCAGCTGGCACAAGCTTGTCGCCCACCATAACATCGTGCACAGCTAAGCGAGCCCATGATAGAAGTGGCCCAGGTGGGTGCACCCTCAGAGCCTCCTTCACAATGCACTGCAAATAACGAAGATTCGGTATGTCATCGCCAGAAACAACCTTTGACATTCCAACCACACGATTAATCTCTTCCTGCGCCTTCTCTTGTATCTCAGGGTGAAGCACCATCCGAGCCAGAATCCACTCCAGCAAAATTGCCACCGTATCCGTTCCTCTGAAAATCATTTCCTATAAAACACGACAAAAAAAAAATCCACAACATAAAAAACCAAAAAAAAAAAAATTAAAAGAAAAATGTAAAAAAGATAAATGAATAAATCATTCAGTACCCAAAGAACTGCAATCATATCAAGTAAAAAAGATAAATGAATAAATCATTGAGTACCCAAAGAACTGCAATCATATCAGAATCACTAAGCTTGTCTTTTTCCTCTAAATCAAGCAACACGTCAACGAAATCACCCACTACATTTCCCTCAATATATTCAACAGACAGCCTCTTCATTTTATGCTCCTCGATGATTTTTCCAACAAAAGCATTAACCTTTGAGACCAAAACCTTACACCTTCTCCTCACTCCCTGCAAGTCCAACCATTTCAGAAGAGGAAAATGGTCTCCATAGTTAAACACCCCCAACAACTCATAACCTTCGCTCACCAATTCTTCAAGCTCAGCACCATCACCTTTGAAAAACTCATAACGCTTTCCAAACACCGTCATCATCACATTGTTGAGTGATCCGAAATGAAGCACCTTTTTAGCCTCCACGTGTCCGTTTTCAGCCATCAAACGCTTCACTCGTTCCACCATTTTCAACCCCACATCACGCCTGAAACCTTCGAATCCAGTGATTCTTTTCGGGCAGAACAAGTGGGTCGAGGAAATCCTTCTCAGGTTCCTCCAGTACTCACCGTACGGTGCGAACCCCATTGCCCTGTGAAACAGAAGCTCGTAAGCCGATTCCTTCACTGGCCTGTCACCGAAAGCGGAACTGCAGAGGATTTCCTTAGCGGTTTCCGGTTCGCTGGAAATAATGAACCGAGTCAGGCCCACCGAGAACGACATCAGCGACTCGGCCCCGAAGCGACGGGCGAGTTTAGCTAAAACACGGTGCGGGGTGGGACCGGAGAACAGCCCGAGCAGACCAGAAAAAGAAGGGCCCGGGATAACGGACCGGGCTGAGGGCCTACAAAGTGCCCATGCGAGCCCGCCTGGAGCGAGCCAAAATAAAAAGGCGAGTGTGAACAAGAAAACACACACGGCAGCTTGGAAACTGAGAATAGGTGACTGAAGAAGCTCAGGGAAAAATAGAAGGTGAAGCTCTGGTGACATTTTCTTTTCTCTTGAAATATCCGTTGTGTGTGTAGGAGAGGGAGAGGTGCGGGTGATACACAGGAGACGAAGAGTGTTGGCGGGTTGGTTACTGGTTATATAGGCGGTGCGTGGGGTGGTTAATAGTTTGGTTAACCATGGTTAAAAGGAATAAAAGCAAAAGCTTTAGAAAATCAAAACGGAGATGTGTAATAAAGGGTAGTAAATGTGCCAGCTTTTATTACCGTGGAGGCCGCGAGAATCAGTTTCGGATTTCGGAAACGGAGTCGTAACTGTGTCTTTAACTCCTTATGTTACCTTTTTCTATTCATCCGGCCACCCTACTCCTCTGTTTAGTATTGTTTTCTTATCAAAAAATTATGTTTTATTTTTCTATATAAATATATTTCGAAAAGTAATTTTTAATATAATAAAATGATAAAATATACTTAATTATATATTTGCATTATTAATGTATAATTATTAAACTATTCTCTTTTATTTTTCATTTTAGTTTAAGTATTATAAAAACTTAATTTTGCAATCCGTATATTGTGTGTAATTGGAATTAGACTAGATGAATAAATTTGAATTTATAGCTTTTTAATTTGAAAAATTAAATTTAATTAAAAACTAAGGATCGAGTCAAATAATTTAAGAATATTTCTTCACCGAAAAGAATATCTTCTTAATCTTTAAGAAGAGAGTGTTGAAAGTGTATAATGGAAACAAATTCAATATTCTTTAAAGCTCTTTGAATTCCTTTTGGCGGCTTCGAGTTTTCTCTTTTTTTGCAAATTATTCCTAAATATGTCCCTATTATGAGTGACATTTTGTAGAGCTTAGACCACATCACCTCGATCTCTCCCCTAAGCCGCATGAACTAACGAGTTATACTCTTCATGCAAACACCAAGCAGGTTGGAAACTAAATGGGCTTTAAGTGAAAAGAGTATGGGTAGGGTCCATGGCCTTAGCCAAGGAGTTTGTAACATTAGAGCATGTGCCCTCATTAAGTAACTCTCACGATATATTTGGAAATTCATTCCACTGACCCCACACCTGTATCACCATTATGAGTATGTTTAAGATTACAAATTTGTTGGTATTTTACTCTTGCTTCATTGGCTGACATTTCCCATCATTGGCCGATTTAGTTCCTCCAAATCATCGAACATATCATTTATCCACGGTCCTAGCCAATAAATCCACATCATAAGAGCACATGCCCTCATTCATTAAATTACATTATACCAAACCACGCCTATTTCTTCCTCTTCCATATTTTTCCATTATTATGCAAATCTGTAGCTCCCACAATATATTTGGAATTTCAATCAACTGACCCCTACGCCTGCATCACCAGTATGAGTATTTTTCAAGATGCCAAATTTGTTGGTGTTTGACTACTGCTTTCTAGACTGACGTTCCCCATTATTGATTGATTTAATTCCTCTAAATCACCGTACATATTATTTACCCACGGTCTTAACCAAGGACTCCATAACATTCGAGCATGTGCTCTCAATAAATAACATTTTCCCGGCATAATAACAGA
This sequence comes from Calophaca sinica, assembly GCA_037113605.1. Lineage (NCBI taxonomy): Eukaryota > Viridiplantae > Streptophyta > Magnoliopsida > Fabales > Fabaceae > Calophaca > Calophaca sinica. The sequence goes on along the minus strand of CM073733.1, from coordinate 40,858,859 downwards.
CAAAATTTGTTTCTTCCTCTTCCATTTCCCCCCTTATTATGATATTTGTAACTTCCATGATATATTTGGAATTTAAATCCACCGACCCCACACCTGCATCACCATTATGAGTATTTTTCAACATACCAAATTTGTTGGTATTTGACTCTTGCTTCCTAGGTGACGTTTCTCATCATTGGTTGATTTAATTCCTTATCATCGTACATATCATTTATCCCTTTATCTCTATTGCCATTTATTTCAGGATTATCATTTAAGTTAAACAAATTTCAAGTTAAAAAAAAGAAATATTAAAAAAAATCTGAAAAATATTTATTGGCATCAACTCTTGTTGACACCTCCCCCATCTCCTTATCGCTTATTTAACAAACCCTAAATACTTAACATGTTCGTCTCCTAGTAAAAAAAAAAAACATGTTCGTCTCAGAAAAAAACACCTAACATATTAAACTTATGATATTACATGTTTTTCAAATTTTATCTTTATACTGATGTATTATTTTTATATATTATTTCAAAAGTTAAATCAGTTTGATGATGTTTATTCTAATTGGTTTATACTATTTTAAATTCAGTTTAAATTTGTTTTATTTTCTTATTACAAAAACAAATCATTTGTATGATATAATTATGTTAATATTTTATACTATTTTAAAGGTTTACGTTTTCAAATTTTTAATAAGCTTAAGGTGGCATATATTCATTCTTTGTTGAAGTATCATCTAATTGAAATGCTATTGTCGACAGTATTTTCCTGGGCAATTTGGTTTTAAAAACTCTATAATTTATTCTTTTAAATGCTCAGGTGCAGCAAATACATTAAAGGCCATCAAATTTTTTATTCCCATTGCCGTTAAAGTATTGGAATTTATGATAATAATTTTATTACTTTGAAGTTTCTCTCAATCATTAAAATGTTTCGTCATGTTTAATATGTCAAGAGTTTAATGTTTTGATTACTTTTTCAATCAGCTGAGCCATTGGGTTTATATAATTCTTAGAATTTGGACTTGTGCCTAACTCAACCCCAAAAATTAGCACATGGGGTGAGGGTTGCCCTCCACTTATAAACACAAATCATGTCATCTCATTCTTCCATGTGAGACTTACAACACACCCTTCTTACGCCCAGGACTGGACAACTGGACCGTGACCCAAGTGGCCCGATAACGGGTGGCCCAACAATGGATCTATGATAGGCTTTGATACCATATTAGAATTTGGGCTTAGGCCTAACTCAACCCCAAAAGCCAGCTCATAGGATGAGGGTTGCCCCCCCATTTATAATCACTAATCATGTCATCTCATTCTTCCATGTGGGACTTACAACAATAAGTCTCGTTCTCTATTTTTTGGGGCTACACTTTTACTTTTGAGTACTACTACTGCACATATTATTTTTACATATGACAAAGGACATTTTGCAATTCGTTTTTGTTGTTTCGGTTTTCATCTTCCTGGGTGCAACTTATAATTTTTATTCTCTGTTATTCTAATACCTCGTTCAACTGAGAAGAACCTGTTGAATCTTGGGGGTTTTTGTCTTAGATGAATAAATCCTTGAGGACAATGTTCTTTCACATGACTCAAGCTATTTTGCAGTGTTTGTGGAATGTGGTCCCTATTTCAGTGTTCGTTGTTCGCCAACTTTACTCCAACAATCTCAAGGATTTATCATGGCCAACAACGATGTTGTTTCTGAGAACAATGTTATCCCCGTGCTGTCAGTCTGACTACACTGACACCTGTCTCTTTCGCAAAGCCATTTCTGGATATCTCAAAGATCGAGGTCTTTAGTGGACAAAATTTTTGGAGATGGCAAGAACATGTTCATTCAATACTCAACATGTATGATGTCGCATGGGCTCTAACCAATCCCAAACCATCTTCTACCGACTCTAAGAAACTAGAAGAGTGGACTTATGCAAATAAGGTATGTCGTCACACTATAATTATGCAGCTTTCTCTCGCAGACTTGATCACACATATTATTATTGAAGATACCAACAAAAAAGAGTTGAATGCTGCAAAGGCAAAAATGACGACTTCTCATGCAAATTTGATTCAAACCAAGTCTCACAAAAAGAGGTACGCTAACAAACATGATCACGAGCCTAAGATTTCTAACCTCAATTTCAATTCTAACCCCAATTTCAAAAGAAAATGCACTTGTTTTTTTTTATGGAAAACCAGGTCAGCATACACCTTAGTGTTGTCACAGAGCAAGAAATGACAATTCTCCTAAGCCAAAGGTTAACTTGGCTGAAGGAGATGATATAATTGTTGCGGTTAGTTTTCAAGTTAATATTGTGAACAGCGTGAACAAATGGGTGGTAGACTCTGGAGCTACCAGGCATATTTGTGCAAACAAAGATGCCTTTACCTCCTACACTTATGTAGGGGATGGTGAAGAACGTGTTTATCTTGGTGATTCTTGAATTGATGCAGTTTTGGGAAAAGAGAAAGTTCTTTTAAAGCTCACACTGGAAGGACTTGGCTCTCAATAAAGTGATTCATGTACCTAGTGTAATGGGCAAATTTAATTTCTATAGCCCTATTGGAAAAAGTTGGGATTATAGTGTCATTTGAATCTGGTAAAATTGTAATGACAAATAACAATGTGTCTGTTGGAAAAGGGTATTGTGACAAGAGACTATTTATTTTGAACATTTTCAAAAATAGTGAATAAGATCATGGAATAGTTGTTTTTTTTTTATTATGATAATTTTGTTTCTAGTTGTCTTATTCCAAAGATAGCATTTACAAAGTTATACATTAATTTTGTTTATTCAAGGCATTTTTTATTTTTTAAAAATTATTTTTATTAATTAAAAACCTAAATTTTAAAATAAGTGTATTTAATTAATTTTAATTTCTTAATTACTGAAACAATACCGTTTGAATATTTTACGTTCAGATTTTATAATTCATTTATAATGGTGGTTTTTACTCATTATTTATATCATTTATGATGGAGGGTACATTTTGTAGCTGTATTTCATTTAAGCTCTATAATAATATTATTTCATATCATATTGTTCCCTTACACTCATGGGTTGTAAATATTACAAAAACTCGTGAAATTTTATAGAGGTACCATGAATTGAACTATGGTATTGTATGTAGTAGATTTCTTTTGAAATCCCATAATCCATAGAGCTTAGAAATAGACCTTAAGATAGGGTTAGGACCTTACACAACAACAAATTAGTTAAAAGATGGAGCCACATTAAATAGCGTTTAACTATTGAAGTGCTACTTAAAATTAGGTAAAATGCTTTTACTAGCAGTTCATTGAAGAAGTGCTATTAAAGGATATAGCAATAAGCAGTGCTTCCCACACCAAGCACTATTTATGGTTGTGTAACAAGAATAAGTAGCGCTTTCTATAAGAAGCGCTACTTTAGGCAGTATCAATAAATAGCGCTTCTAGCCGAAAGTGCTACTTATTATATACCTAAAGTAGCACTTCCGGTAGGAAGCGTTACTTATTCTTCAGATCTAAAATTAATTTATTCAGCAAAATTCCCTCTTTTCCATTTTACTCAATAGATCTCGTCCTCTCTTTCTCTCAACAGCTCTCGCCCTCCTCCTCCTCCGTCGCCCTTTTCCTCCTCTGTCACGTTTCTCTCTCTCACTCTCTCAACAGCTTTCGTCCTCTCTCTCAACAGCACTCGCGACGGAAAAGGAAAAGGCGTGTTGCGCGAGAAGGGGAAGAAAAAGAGCATAAGCGTGAACGTGAACACAAGAAGGGGGGTTGAATTGTGTTAAAAACTTTTCGCAAACTATACGTAAAAACTTCAACACAAGTTGTTCAAAACTGTTTGTATATCGGATGCAGAGAATTAAACAGGACCAGATGTAGAAATTTAAACAGTTTATAAAAACTTGTTTTACTGAGCAAGGTAAAGATAAGTAATGTAAAGCAGTAAAGGATGAGACTCAGAGATTTATACTAGTTCACCACCAATTGGTAGCTACGTCTAGTCCCTTCGTTCCTGAAGGATTTTTCACTATAATCACCTGATTACAATTTTCCTCAAGAGTATTCTTCTGTCACAAACTTGACAATACTCTCAACTTCTCAAAACGACTCAGTACAGTCGAGCCTTTGAGGAATAGAGCCTTTACAAGGCCAAAACCAGTTTACAAAAGAGATTATGCTTTTGATTACAATCAAAATAACTCTCACAGAGAGGATGAAAGATTAAGCTCAAAACAGAATAGCTTTCTAAAAGAAAGTATAAGATGCTGAGTTCAGTTCTATATGGACCAGAAACTTGGCACGAAACTGGATTGTACACTTGAGTAATATTGCTTTCAGAATGAAGTTTCTTCACAGTTTGTCCAAAATTTCTTCAATGAATACCTTGAGGTATTTATAGGAGTCTTCAAGGGTATTACTGTTGCAGTAAAAATATCTCCTTTCCATTGAGTGAGGTAATTTGAAATGTAGTCATTTTCTTCCTTTCCAGAGAATATCATAATAGTACACATTACCATTTTCGTACTATCTGCTATTTGCAATTGCCTTGTACGATTTTTGTCTTATGCTAAAGGTGTCACCTTTGCTTCCTCATATATCAAAATGAGCGCACAAAATCAAATTCGAATTCCGTTCCAGAACAGTCTGAGGCTAAGAGCAAAAACGTGAATACCACGTGCTTCATTAAAGAGATCAGACGCTCGCTCAGAACAGAGGGCGGACGCTCGTAGCAATTGAGTGTTCCACGTGTCAAGAAGTCACACTGTTGGACGCTTGCTGTTAGCAAGATTTGGAGTGAGTTAGGATCGCGACACTAGTGGATTGTATTCAATTCTTTTGTAAATTTCTTCTTCTTCCTTGAGTGATTTGTACATATATATGAAGCTTTTGATACCTGTACACTCAAAGATATGTTAGAAGATAAATTGTTCTCTTGAGAATTACTTTGTTATCATCAAAATTAATGAGGGTCTAAACTTCTCAATCGTTTAGGTTCCAACAATCTCCCCCTTTTTGATGATGACAAACATCCAAGGTTGATGAACAATTTAATTTCAAAATAACATCAAGGGTCTCCCCCTGAATTTAACAATTAATATATATAAGACAATTCTGGTATTAAGGCGATTGTTGATAAACAAATTCATTTAAGTGATCGCAAAAATACATAGATGAATCAGAGCATATTTTTAACAAAGTGAGATCGGATGCTGATTTTCATTTTATCAAAAAGATTTTCATTTTACCAATTTTATTGATCATTGTTAGATTATTGGGTCAATGAATATCAATGCATTAATAGATATTAGAGCAATGAATAACCATACAAATCCTATGTATGAAATGATATGCATGATACTTTCAGCTTTAGTGTATTCATCGGACGGTGAATTTGTTAATCAGATTTTCACGTGTTCATCAGACCTTTCTTTTATTTCTTTTACTCCCCCTTTTGTCATCAGACAAAAAGAGTGTAAAGCACATCATAGTCAAAGAATGGCTTAGAAAAATTTGAATATATATATAAACAGATAATCAGATAAAGGTATGTATAGTCAGAAAAACACTGAACATATATATAAAAAATATGAGAGTACCAAAAAAAATTTATATCACACAAAAAATAAAAAAAAATAAAAAATATTAAGGGTTTGGTGGTGGAGGAGGGATGTTGAGAAGTTCATATAACAGCTTTAGTGCATTCTCCAGCTGAGTGACTTTCAGATTAGTAGCCTTCATTTCTTCAAACTCTGCTTTAGGAATGGTGACCATTTCAACTACAGGAGTAGAAGTAGAAGGTCCAGCACAGTGCAGTGTTTCATCTTCTGATGCTCTGCTAGCACCCAGTTGGAAAGCTTCAGTCTCAAGTCCTTCTTTTGTTGAGCCTTTTGAAAGAATGCATCATTTGGTATAAACCATTTGATGAGACTTCCAAGTTTCCTCTGCTTTCGATTAGTGAATTCTTCTCCTTTTCTCCACCTCTTCTGGATACAGCAAATCCATGAAGACAGTTTCCCTATGCAGAAGCACATCAGCAGTGAAAGCATCAAACTTATTCCCAGCTTCTTCCCCCCATATCCTTCTGATGAATTCACTCAATGTTTTAGAAGCAAAATAGATTCCTTCATTTTCTGCCAGGTACAATCCTCTCAGATTTTCTCTGTCATCTTCTGTAAGCACCAGGGGGACGAGGCATGGTAACAAAGCTTTGTCTTTCCATGTCTTCGACCATTGACTCCAAGTGAATCCAATGTCAAAGTGCTTGGTCACAGCAGCCCATTGGACATAAGTCTTCATGCAGTCGAGTGGTCTGATTACTGAGCATCTGAACATATCATCAAAGTAGACTGTTCCCAGATTGATGTCAGTAATTCTGCTGATAGTGCCAACTGTTGAAATAGTGGCCTTCTCGGCATTGCAGCAGTTTGAGGAGCCAGTTCTCCATTCATCTTCCTTCAGAGAATTCAGGTAAAACCTTCTGGCATGATCCTCAGTGATCTTGGCAATCGGAAGCTTAGAGAATTCCTTAAGATTATACTTCTTGGGAGCCTTTTCATACTCCGTTAGCCCGATCTTCTTTGAATGGTCGCTTGCCAGAGCGAGTTCTTTCCTTTTCACAGGGATAGACCAAGGTAGCCACCTTTGTCTGTCTGGTACAATCTTCACAGATACAGACGAAGGATCCCTGAACTGTCTGATTACTTCAATCTTCTTCATCTCAAGACAGTGTGCCATGAAGGCAGCTTCTTCATCTGTGATCCACCTTCCGCATTCTTCCAATGTGAGCGGTTCAGTTTGTGGTAGGGATCTAGGAAGGTCAACAGAGAAGGGAATTGCTCTGCTACCCGGTGCTGGTCTCAATCTTCCTTTAAATGTCATCTGAAAGTGGTCTTCTCCATCCTTGAAGGTAGCACTCATCGGAGAGGCAATCTCCAGTCTGGCAGCTCCAGAGGTGAAGGTTTTCAAATGCCATGTACAGGGACGATTGTAGATGCTGTGATATGACTCATACTTAACAAACCATGGTTTGCTAATACATGAGACACTCTTCCTTCCACCAAAGTCTGTAGGTTTAAGGGTAATGGTGAGTAAGGTGGGAGTGGTTTTGGTGATTTTATAGGTTTTAGGTGTGTAGGGTTTGAAGGGATTAATGGGAGGTACTTTGAATAAAAGGTTAAAGGGATGAGAGTGAAGTTTGGAAATATATGTGGTAAGTGAAGTATTTGAGGAATTTTGTGGTAGGTCAAGGTTGAGTGTATACGATGATGGTTGGGTAGGTTTAGGGAGGGTAGAGGTTTGTCGGAGGCTCATTCTGGTTTTCTTGGTTTGTGGTTGTGTTTGTGGTTGTGAAACAAACAATGGGGGTGCAGGAATAATATCATGAGCATCAAAGACAAATACTGATTCATCAGCAGTAAAATCGAGTACCTTTGGGTTAACCTCTGAAGACTTAACCAACCTTCTTTTCGATCCTCTCGGGACAACAACAGCAGGAGGAGGAGGAAGAGGAGGAGGGACTTGCTTCCCTTGACCGGACGCTGAAGCATCTTTTTCAGCTGCTAGCCTAAACTGTTTCTCCAAGACCTTTCTGATGGGAATTCTATCCTCATCTTCTGGTTCCTCAACAGTAGGTGCAGGAGCCACCTTCTATTTTGTTCTTCTTGTCTCCCTTGAAGGAGACTCAGCAGGTCTTTTCACACCAGTCATTGAGCTTCTGGTGGTTTTCTTTTCAGCTTCTCCTTCCTGTTGCTCTATTTTCACTTTCTTGATCATAGAGCCAGTAATTAGCTGCATTCTGACTAAACTGTTGACTCCAAAAACTTCTGGATGAACAACAACGCCAACACCAAAGTATTTTTCTTTTTCTTCTGTGTTGATGGAGTCAGTCAGCTTCCTCACAACGCCGTCTTTAATCATCATTATGGAGAGAAGAACTCCATAAGGGATTACCTTGACGATATTCTTCTTATCAACACTCTTCCTTGAGAAGACAAGAGCATTTATCAGATTGTTGATAATCAGCCTTGGCAGATTGATTTTCTTCCCATCCATGTAGTTCCTCATAATGAACTTTTACTCGTAGTTCACTATGTCGCTTGAGCCAGCCTTCAGAATCACGCTCTTGGCGATGATTTTGTGCAGTACTCTGTAGTGGCTTTTCAAGTCTTTGGCCGTGGGAGTAATGTTCTTCTTCTTCAGTTCACGGTAGTTTTCAAACAGGGCTTCGTTGACGTTTTCAAGTCCTCTGTATGCATCAGCCCAGTTTGCATGGTAACTGATTCCTTCACAAGGGCACTTGATCGTCTGAGCAATAGAGTTGATGGTGAAGCGTAGCTTGAAGCCTCTGATGTGTCCTTCTATGATTTCTCTCGGAAGTAAGTACGCATTCCCCCATAACTCCTTAATAGCATAGCTCAGTACGTCGACTGGTTCCCAGATGAAGTAGTTTTTCCAGCCCAGTTTCTCCAGGCCTTCTTCAAAATAAAAACCGTATAGCTTGAAGTTCTCAAAATCTATCCTGTTCTCATTTAGGAGTTTTGCCTCAGAGAAGACGTCGAAGGCAGCAGTGTATTGTCAAACCTTTCTGTCGGCCATTGTAGCAGTTGCAGAGAGAGTGATGGAGGTTTTAGGGTTCGAAAACACACACGCACACAGAGAGAGAGAGAGAGAGAACAGTTTTGCAAGAAAACGCAGAGTGAAATGATGGGGCGAAAAATGTGGAGTAGTGGGAAAGTTGATAGAAAATGCTACAGTCCTTTTTCAAAAAATCGCTTCATATTTCCACACAAAAATTAAATCAAAAAGAAAAGAAAATAAAGATTCGCTTTTTCATTAAATGCAGACGCCAAAAGAAAAGTAAGATCAAGAAAAAGATTTTATCGAAAGACATAAATAATTATGACTCAGTAGATGTGATGAGACGCTTAAGTCCTTAACATGTGTGACACGTGTGGGTGTGCTCGGACTCACGCAACCGATTCACCAGACGATGAGTTATGATGCACATGACAAATAAGATGCTTATTCATATGCATGCTTATGTCATACCAGATGCTGAGATTGTGCAAATTATCTGACGTTGAGATTAATCATTCTTCTATAAGATGAAAATTTAAATTTCTTCTTATAAAATTGAATCTATCTTCAGCAAGGGGTTTTGTAAATATGTCAGCCCACTGATGATCAGTGTCTACAAATTTTATTTCTAGAATACCCTTTTGAACATAGTCTCTTATGAAGTGATGCTTAATCTCAATGTGCTTGGCTCGTGAATGCAATATGGGATTTTTAGTAAGACAAATTGCAGAAGTATTATCACAAAAGATAGGAATGTTACTCTCTTTTATCAGATAGTCTTCAAGTTGATATTTCATCCACAGAAGTTGAGAGCTGCAACTTGCTGCTGAAATATACTCAGCTTCTGCTATTGAGAGTGCAATTGTGCTTTCCCTTTTGCTTGACCAAGATACAAGATTTGCTCCAAGAAATTGGGAGCTTCCACTTGTGTTTTTTCTTTCAATTCGGTCTCCAGCAAAGTTAGCATCACAGAAACCTACTAACTTGTAATCTTTTGATTTCTTATAAAGCAAACCAAGATTAGTAGATCCTTGCATATATCTAAAGATTTTTTTAACAGCACTCAAGTGTGATTCTCTAGGATCTGATTGAAATCTAGCACACGCATGCACGAACATAATATCAGGTCTTGAAGCTGTAAGATAAAGTAGAGATCTAATCATACCTCTGTACATCTTCTGATCTACCTTTTTACTATTTTCATTTTTACCAAGAATGCATGTGGGATGCATAGGAGTGCACATAGGTTTGCAATCCACCATTTTGAATTTCTTTAGCAATTCCTTGATATATTTACTTTGATGTATATATATACCATCATTGCATTATTTGATTTGAATTCCAAGGAAAAACTTCAGTTCACCCATCATGCTCATCTCGAATTCAAATTTGCATTAGCTTAGAAAATTCTTTGCAAAGGCTTTCATTAGTAGCTCCAAAAATAATGTCATCAACATATATTTGAACAATTATAAAGTGCTTGTTTGATGTTTTTCTAAAAAGAGTAGTGTCTACTAGACCTCTGGTAAAGCCATTTTTCATCAAAAATGTACTCAATATTTCATACCAAGCTCTAGGAGCTTGCTTAAAACCATACAGGGCCTTTTTGAGCTTGAAGACATGTTCTGGAAATTCAATGTCTTCGAATCCAGGAGGTTGTTTTACAAAGACTTCCCCAGTTATAAAACCATTCAAGAAAGCACTTTTCACATCTATTTGATAAAGAATTATATCATGATGTGCAGCAAAAGAAAGCAAAAAGCGTATAGCTTCTAACCTTGCAACAGGTGCAAATGTTTCAGTAAAATCAATACCTTCTTCCTGTGAGTATCCTTGAGCAACCAATCTTGCCTTGTTTCTCACAACCTTTCCATCTTCGTCAAGCTTGTTTCTAAATACCCATTTAGTACCAATAGCTTGCTTATCTTCTGGTAAGGTGACCAGTTTCCATACGTCGTTTCTTTGGAACTGATTCAACTCTTCTTGCATGGCCAGAATCCAGCCTTCATCTTTTAATGCTTGATCAATCGTTTTAGGTTCCATTTTCGAGAGTAGTGCCATATCTGCATGCTCTTTAAAAGAGGATCTGGTTCTTACTCTATCTCCAGGTTTTCCTATGATTTGATCTTTAGGATGATTGGCTTTGTACTTGACTCTTTCACGAATTGACCACGAAGATTCTTGTGTCTGGTCACCCCCGGACGATGAAGATGTAGGTTCACTATTTGTTGTATTACCTGTACTTAATTCTGAAAATAATTCATCTAGCTCTGACATGGTTGTGTCAGGCTTCTTGTCTTCAAATTTGACATGAATGGATTCTTCCACTGTCATAGTTTCTTTATTGTATATTCTAAAAGCTTTAGATCTTTCAGAATATCCCAAAAAGATTCCTTTGTCAGCTTTTGAATCAAACTTACCAAGTTGATCCTTAGTATTTAAAATGTAACACGTACAACCAAATGAATGAAAATATGATATGTTTGGCTTCCTTCCTTTCCACAGTTCATACGGAGTCTTCTTCAAAATAGGTCTAATAGAAATTCTATTTTGAATGTAACAAGCTGTGTTTACTGCTTTTGCCCAAAAATGTTTTGCAATAATAGCCTCATTGATCATGGAGCTGGCCATTTCTTGGAGGGATCTATTCTTCCTTTCTACAACACCATTTTGTTGAGGTGTTCTAGGAGAGGAGAAATTGTGGGAGATGCCGTTATCATCGCAAAATTTTTGAAAGCTTTCATTTTCAAATTCTCCCCCATGATCACTTCTAATAGAAGAAATGCAAATTCCTTTTTCATTTTGAACTGTTTTACAGAATACGATAAATACCTTGTATGACTCATCTTTGTGAGCAAGGAATCTAACCCATGTCCATCGAGTAAAATCATCAAAATGACTAACCCATATTTCTTTCCAGTTAAAGAGGCTGTCCTTGTTGGACCAAAAAGATCAAGATGCAAAAGCTCAAGTGGTCTACAGGTTGAAACAATATTTTTTGAATGAAAAGATGTTTTAACTTGTTTTCCTCTTTGACATGCCTCACAGAGAGCATCTGACAAGACTGTGCTTGTTTAATTTTGAAATTAATCTCAAATTGGCATGACCCAATCTCTTGTGCCAAATCCATTATTCTTCGTCAACAGACATGAGACACTTGACATCTTGTTTTGCAAGCTCAGAGAGATCAATTTTGTAAATATTTTGTTTCCTCTCAGCAGTAAAGAAAGTAGAGCCGTCTTTCTTGCTTTTTACTAGACATCCAGTTTCTGTAAAGATGACTTCATATCCATTGTCACATAATTGACTTATGCTCAATAAGTTATGTTTAAGTCCTTCAACATATAGTATATTATCAATAGAGGGAAGAGAGCCTTTACCAATGCGACCAATTCCAACTATTTTGCCTTTCTGGTTTCCTCCGAAACCAACGAATCCAGCTTCTTTAGGCCTTAGTTCTTGGAACATATGCTTTTCTCCCGTCATGTGACACGAGCATCCACTGTCTAAGTACCAAGATAGGTGTGTTGACTTTGTTGCTAAGCATTTCTGCAACATAGACTATTTTATCTTTAGGTACCCATATCTTTTTTGGTCCTTTCTTGTTAGTTCTTGAAGGAGGCTTATCCTTCACAGTTTTAAAAACAGTACATGCACTTTTCAAATGACCAGGTTTATTGCAGTAAGTACAATGCAAGCATTTACTATGATTATTGGATTTATCAGATGCTGAATCATTTTCTAAAAGAGGTTCATCTGATATATAACCAAGACCATGAGTTGTCGTTTTACTGACACCCCAAATCATTGAAGCTTGCTTGCTACGAGTTGCACTCTCTGCAAGAAACTTTTGAAAAGCATATTCATAATCATTTGATTTGCATTTAGGATTGCCTGTAACTTTAGAGCTTTCAGCTTGAGAGCTCTCAGCTTCTGGTTGCTTGTTAGCGGTCAAACGCTGGTTATCCATCAGATGCTGATTTTCAGTTTTCAGCTTCTGATTTTCTTTGTTGAGTACAGATTTTTCTTTGTTTAAAGCTTGAAAGTCTTGTGATAATTTTGAAAATTTCTTTTTCAAGTTCTTATACTCAACAGAGAGAGTGGCAGAGTCCTTAAGAAGATCATCAAATGCAAGTTGAAGTTCAGAGTAGGAATCATATACTATTACCTCTTCAACTTCTTCTTCTGAATCAATGTCAGTGTCTGCCATGAGAGCGAGATTTGCTTCTACTTCATTATCTTCCTCAGATGAGGATGAATCAAGATCCTCCCATGTAGCCATGAGGCTCTTCTTCTTTTTCTTGAAAGAACTTCTTGTGGACTTCTCCTTAAGATTAGGACATTCGGACTTGAAATGTCCAGGCTTTTTACATTCATAGCAAATGACTTAAGCCTTGTCCTTGCTCTCTTTCTTGTCCTTAGTATCTTTCTTCTGAAACTTCCTCCTGAAGTTTCTCTTCTTCCACATTCTTTGTATCTTCCTGGATATAAACGCGAGCTCATCTTCTGATGTGTCAACATCTCCTTCTGAAGCTTCATCTTCTGATTCTTCTTCTTCAGCCTGAAGGGCTTTGCAAGAACTGACCTTATGTTGAGCGACTTTCAAAGCAATAGACTTGCCCTTTTTGACAGGTTCTTCTTCATTTAGCTCAAGTTCATGAGCTTTCAACGAACTCATAAGATCTTCAAGTCGTAGGACATTTAGATCTTTTGCTTCCTGAATAGCAGTGACTTTGGGTCTCCACTGCTTTGTCAGACTTCTTAAGATCTTTCTAACATGGTCAGGTGTAGTGTAACTTTTTCCAAGGGCCTGTAACCCATGAACAAGTGTTTGAAATCTTCCAAACATGGTTTCAATGCTTTCACCATCTTCCATTTTGAATAACTCATATTGGCGAACCAACATGCTAGCTTCGGTTTCTCTTACTTGGGCAGAGCCTTCGTAAGATAAAACAAGTGAGTCCCAGATTTCTTTGGCAGTATCAAATTTGCCACATTTATCATATTCTTTTTCTGTCATAGCACAGATAAGAATGAATCTAGCCTTTTGATTGATTTGATATCTCTTTTTCTGTTCATCATTCCAATATTTTCTGGCTATAGCAACACCACGAGGATTAGTGGGAGGAATGTAACCACTTTGAACTATATCTCACAACTCAAGTTGTTGTGTCTCAAAGAAAGCTTTTATCTTATCTTTCCAGTAATCAAATTTTTCTCCATCGAATAGAGGAGGACGGTTCATATGACCACCTTTTAGTTGACATGTTCACAGTCTATGATCTTTTCTCTTAACACTGTTAAGTGCTCAACCAAGAGGCCGAGCTCTGGTACCAACTGAACGTGAACACAAGAAGGGGGGAGGCCGAGCTCAATTTTCACCTTCTTGATCATGGACCCAGTGATCAATTTCATTCTAACCAGGCTGTTGACTCCAAAGGTGTCAGGAATCACAATACTATCAGCACCAAAATACTTCACCTTTTCTTGATCTGGTAAAACAGTCAGCTTGTTTATAACCAGACCCTTGATCATCATTCTAGTGAGCAGAACACCATAAGGAATGCACTTGTAGGTGTTTTTCTTGTCAGCAACACCTTTCCTCGAATTTACTAGTGCATTAATCAGGTTGTTGTGGATCAACCTTAGCAGGTTTACCTTGTTACCAGCCATGTAGTGTCTCATGATGAACTTCTTTTCATAGTTGACTATGTCACTAGAGCCAGCCTTCTTGTGTTCACGTTCTTGTGTTCACGTTCAGTTGGTACCAGAGCTCGGCCTCTTGGTTGAGCACTTAACAGTGTTAAGAGTAAAGATCCTACTGTGAACATGTCTGCTGAAGGTGGTCATATGAACCGTCCTCCTCTATTCAATGGAGAAAAATTTGATTACTGGAAAGATAAGATGAAAGCATTCCTTGAGGCACAAAATCATGATTTATGGGATATAGTTGAAAGTGGATACATTTCTCCCGCTAATGCCCTTGGTGTTGCAATACCTAGGGAAAACTGGTCTGATGATCAGAAAAAGAGATATCAAACCAATCAGAAGGCTAGATTTATTCTCATCTGTGCTATGACAGAAAGAGAATATGATAAATGTGATAAGTTTGATACTGCCAAAGAAATCTGGGATTCTCTTGTTTTGTCTTATGAGGGTTCTGCCCAAGTAAGAGAAACAAAGGCTAGCATGATGGTTCGCCAGTATGAACTATTCAAAATGGAAAATGGAGAAAACATTGAAACTATGTTTGGAAGGTTCCAAACACTTGTTCATGGGTTGCAGGCCCTTGGAAAAAGTTATACTACACCTGATCATGTGAGAAAGATCTTGAGAAGTTTGACTAAGCAGTGGAGACCCAAAGTCACTGCTATTCAAGAAGCAAAAGATCTAAATGTTCTTCGGCTTGAAGATCTTATGAGTTCTTTGAAAGCTCATGAACTTGAGCTAAACGAAGAAGAACCTACCAAGAAGAGTAAGTCTATTGCTTTAAGAGTTAATCAACATAAACCTAGTACTTCTAAAGCTTTTCAGGCTGAAGAAGAAGAATCAGATGATGAAGCTTCAGAAGGAGATTACGATGGATCAGAAGATGAGCTAGCATTCATATATAAGAAGATCCAGAGAATGTGGAAGAAGAGAAACTTCAGAAGTAGGTTTCAGAAGAAAGATACAAAGGACAAGAAGGAAAGCAAAGACAAGGACAAAGCCCAAGTCATTTGCTATGAATGTAAGAAGCCTGGACATTTCAAGTCCGAGTGTCCTAATCTTAAGGAAAAGCCCACAAGAAGCTCCTTCAAGAAAAAGAAGAAAGGTCTCATGGCAACATGGGAAGACCTTGACTTATCCTCCTTCGAGGAAGATAAAGAAGAAGAAGCTCACATTGCCCTCATGGCAAACACTGATCTTGATTCAGAAGAAGAAGTTGAAGAGGTAATAATATATGACTCTTATTCTGAACTTCAACTTGCATTTGATGATCTGTTAAAGGATTCTGCCACTCTCTCTATTGAGTATAAGAATTTGAAAAAGAAAATTTCAAAACTATCACAAGATTTTCATTCTTTATATAATGAAAACTATGTACTCAATGAAGAGAACCAGAAGCTGAAAACTGAAAAATTAGCGTCTGGTGAATAACCAGCGTCTGGAAGCCAACAAGCAACCAGAAGCTGAGAGTTCTCAAGTTAAAAGCTCTGTAGTTACAGGCAATCCTAACTGCAAAATCAAATGACTATGAACATGCATTTCAAAAGTTTCTTGCAGAGAGTGTAACTCGAAGCAAGCAAGCTTCTATGATCTGGGGAGTCAGTAAAACGACGACTCATGGTCTTGGTTACATATCAGATGAACCTCTTTTAGAAAATAATTCAGCATCTGATAAATCCAACAATCATAGTAAATGCTTGCATTGTACTTACTGCAATAAATCTGGTCATCTGAAAAGTGCATGTAATGTGTTTACAACTAAGAAGGACAAGTATCCTTCACGAACTAACAAGAAAGGACCCAAAAAGATATGGGTACCTAAAGATAAAATAGTCTATGTTGCAGACTTGCTTAGCAACAAAGTCAACACACCAATCTTGATACTTAGACAGTGGATGCTCGCGTGACATGACGGAGAAAAGCATATGTTCCAAGAACTAAGACCTAGAGAAAATTTGGATTCGTTGGTTTCGGAGGAAACCAGAAAGGTAAAATAGTTGGAATTGGTCGCATAGGTAAAGGCTCTCTTCCTTCTATTGATAATGTTTTATATGTTGAAGGACTGAAACATAATCTACTGAGCATAAGTCAATTATGTGACAATGGTTATAGTGTTGTCTTTACAGAAAATGGATGTTCAGTAAAAAGTAAAAATGATGGATCTATATTCTTTACAGCTAAGAGGAAACAAAACATTTATAAAGTTGATCTTTCTGAACTTGCAAAACAAGATGTCAAGTGTCTTATGTCTGTTGAAGATGAGCAATGGATTTGTCACAAAAGATTGGGTCATGCCAATTTGAGGTTAATCTCAAAGTTAAACAAGCACAATCTTGTTAGAGGCTTACCAAATCTTAAGTTCCAATCTGATGCCATGTGTGATGCTGGTCAAAGAGGAAAACAAGTTAAAACTTCCTTTCATTTAAAAAATGTTTTTTCAACCTCGAGACCACTTGAACTTTTACATCTTGATCTTTTTGATCCCACAAGGATAGCCTCTTTAACTGGAAAGAAATATGGATTAGTCATTTTTGATGATTTTAATTGATGGACATGGGTTAAATTCCTTGCCCACAAGGATGAGTCTTTTAAGGTATTTACTGTTTTCTGCAAATCAGTTCAAAATGAAAAAGGCATCTGTATTTCTTCTATTAGAAGTGATCATGGGGGAGAATTTGAAAATGAGAACTTTCAAAAATTTTGTGAAGAAAATGGCATCTCCCACAATTTCTCCTCTCCTAGAACACCTCAACAAAATGGTGTTGTAGAAAGGAAAAATAGGTCCCTCCAGAAATGGCGGGACCATGATCAATGAAGTCGATATTGCGAAAGATTTTTGGCGAAGCGATAAACATGACTTGTTATGTTCAAAATAGAATTTATATAAGACCTATTTTGAATAAGACTTCTTATGAATTGTGGAAAGGTAGAAAACCAAACATTTCTTACTTTCATCCTTTTGGTTGTATTTGTTATATCTTGAATACTAAAGATCGACTTGGTAAGTTTGATTCCAAGGTGACAAAGGAATCTTTAGGGATATTCTGAAAGATCTAAAGCTTTTAGAATATACAACAAAGAAACTTTGTGATTGAAGAGTCCATTCATGTCAAGTTTGATGATAAGAAGCCTGACAACTTTGCTATGTCGAGCTAGATGAGTTATTTTAATTAAACCTCGGTGACAAGTCGACGGTGAACATATATCTTCATCATCCGGTGGTGACAAGGCGAAGAATTCTACTCAAGCGAAAGTCAAGCAAGAAAAAGTCGGAAGTACAAAACCAATCATCCAAAAGATCAAATCATAGGAGAACCTGGTGATAAAGTACGAACCAGATCCTCTTTCAAGGAGCATGCTGATTTTGCACTTCTCTCTGAGATGGAACCTAAGACGATTGATCAAGCTTTGGAAGATGAAGGGTGGATTCTAGCAATGCAAGATGAGCTAAATCAGTTCCAAAGGAATGATGTATGGAAGCTAGTCACTCTACCAGAAGATAAGCAAGCTATTGGTACTAAATGGGTATTTAGAAATAAGCTTGATGAAGATGGTAAAGTTGTGAAAAATAAAGCAAGGCTAGTTGCTCAAGGTTACTCATAAGAAGAAGGTATTGATTTCACTGAAACTTTTGCACCTGTTGCAAGACTAGAAGCTATTCGTATTTTACTTTCATTTGCAGCACATCATGGGATAACATTATATCAAATGGATGTGAAAAGTGCTTTTCTAAATGGTTTTATAACTGAGGAAGTTTATGTTAAACAACCTCCTGGTTTTGAAGATATTGAAATTACAAGGCCAAGCTCCTACCACTGAGCTGGCACCCCATGGACCAAGGCGGGTGTTTCTTTCTTACGGATCTCCATTTTGTTTCTGCTCATGGGTTTTGGTCTAGTCCCCCCATGTTTGTTTGTTTTTCCTTTTTTTTTAATAAATTTTCGGCGGGGGTACTCTTTTTCATTCTTGGTGTTTTTTCCCTAAGGAGGGTTTTGCATCAGAAGGTTTTAACGAGGCCTCTTTCCTCTCTTTTGCCTAAAAAAAAAATTGAAGATATTGAATTTCCAGAACATGTTTTTAAACTTAAAAAGGCTCTATATGGTCTTAAACAAGCTCCCAGAGCATGGTATGATAGACTAAGTTCCTTTTTAATGGAAAATGGATTTACAAGAGGTTTAGTTGACACTACTCTTTTCAGAAAAACCTCAAACAAGCATTTTATACTTGTTCAAATCTATGTTGATGATATCATTTTTGGAGCCACTAATGAAAGCCTTTGCAAAGAATTTTCTAAGCTTATGCAGGCTGAATTTGAGATGAGCATGATGGGAGAATTAAAGTTCTTCCTTGGAATACAAATCAAGCAATGCAGTGATGGTATTTATATTCATCAAAACAAATATATCAAAGAATTATTGAAGAAGTTCAAGATGTTGGATTGTAAGCCTATGTGTACTCCTATGCATCCTACCTGCACTCTTAGTAAAGATGAAATTGGTAAGAAGGTAGATCAGAAACTGTACAGAGGTTTGATTGGATCTCTACTTTATCTTACGACTTCAAGACCTGATATTATGTTCAGCGTCTGCCTGTGTGCTAGATTTCAATCAGATCCTAGAGAATCACACCTAAGTGCTGTCAAAAGAATATTCTGATATTTGCAAGGAACTACTAATCTTGGTTTGCTTTATAAGAAATCAAAAGATTACAAATTAGTAGGTTTCTGTGATGCTAACTTTGCTGGAGATCGAATTGACAGAAAGAGCACAAGTGGAGGTTGCCAATTCCTTGGAGCTAATCTTGTGTCTTGGTCAAGCAAAAGGCAAAGCACAATTGCACTCTCAACACAGGTGAATACATCTCGTGACAAGTTGTAGTTCTCAACTTCGTGGATGAAGTATCAACTTGAAGACTACACGATAAAAGAGAGTAACATTCCTATCTTACGTGATAATACATACGCCATATGTCTTACTAAAAATCCCATATTGCATTCTAGAGCAAAGCACATTGAGATTAAACATCATTTTATAAGAGACTATGTTGAAGGGTATTCTAGAAATAAAATTTGTAGACACCGATCATCGATGGTGACATATTTACAAAACCCCTTGCTGAAGATAGATTCAATTTTATAAGAAGAAATTTAAACTTTCATCTTATAGAAGAATGATTAATCTCAGCGTCTGAAGATAAACAAAATCTCAGCATCTGATATGACATAAGCATACTTGTGCATAAGCATCTTATTTGTCATATGCATCATAACTCATCATCCGGTGAATCGGTTGCGTGCGTCCGAGCACTTCCACACGTGTCACACGTGTTAAGGATTCAAGCGTCTCATCATATCTACTGAGTCATGATTATTTACGTTTTCGATAAAATCTTTTACTTTTATTTTGGCATCTGCATTTAATAAAAAGTCGAATCTTTATTTTCTTTTCTTTTTGATTTAATTTTTATGTGTAAATCTGACGATATTTTGAAAAAGAACTGTACCATTCTCTATTAACTTTCCCACTTACTCCACATTTTTCGCTCCACTCTGCGTTTCGCAAAACCGTACTCGTTCTCTCTTTCTCTCTATCTCTCTGTGTGTGTGTTTGAACCCTAAAACCTCCATCACCTTCATCTCAACTGCAATCATGTCTAGAGTAACAACCTCTGAGTATACGGCTATCTACGACACCATGGCTGAAGGAAAAGTTTTGTTGGAAAATCGTGTTGATTTAGAGAACTTCAAACTCTATGGCTTCGACTTCTACAGTGGTTTCAAGGCAATGGGCTGGGAACACTATTTCTTCTAGAACCAGGTTGAGGTTCTAGTGACGGCTATCAAAGAATTTTGGGGTAATGCTCGTCTACATAAAGGTGGTATATTTGAAGGAACCGTGAGAGGCTACAAGTTTGTTTTTACCATCAACAATATCTCTGAAGTCACTGGTTGTCCCTGTGAAGGTCTCGTCTTCTACACAGATTGGGCTGACGCATTTCATGGCATTGAGAAGGTCAATGATGATCTGTTTGAGAACTATAAGCAGTTGAAAGACTCTGGTGAAACTCCTCGCAAAGAATCAAGAGTCATTACAGAGTACTTCACAAGATAATCACCAAGAGCGTCTTGTTGAAGGTGGCTCTAGTGACATAGTCAACTATGAGCGTAAGTTCATCATGAGACACTACATGGCTGGTAACAAGGTAAACTGCCAAGGTTGATCCACAACAACTTTGATTAATGCACTAGTAAATTCGAGGAAAGGTGTTCACGACAAGAAAAACACCTACAAGTGCATTCCTTATGGTGTTACGCTCACTAGAATGATGGTCAAGGGCGGTTATAAACAAGTGATTGCTTTGCGGATCAAGAAAAGGTGAAGTATTTTGGTCTTTGATAGTATTGTGATTCTGACACCTTTGGAGTCAACGACTGGTTAGAATGAAATTGATCACTTTGGGTCCATGATCAAGAAGGTGAAAATTGAGCAACGAGGAAGGGGAAGTCGAAAGAAAACCACCAGAAGCTCAATGCCTGGTGTGAAAAGACCTGCTGAGTCTCCTTCAAAGGAAACTAGAAGAACAAGACAAAAGTTGGCTCCTGTACCTACTGTTGAAGAACCAGAAGATGAGGACCGAGTTCCTATCAGTCAGGTTCTGAGAAAAAGGAGCAAGCCAGAAGCTGAGAAACAAGTTTCAGCGTCCGGTCAACAGAAGAAGGAAATTCAACGTCCTCCTCCAGCTACTGCCCCCAGACAGAAGCTGAAGAGATTGGTCAGGTAGTTTGAGCCTGAACCAAAGGTACTAAATTCTTCTGATGATTCTGTATCTATTTTTGAATCTGATGATACCATTCCTGCTCCACCAATATCTGTTACACAACCACCAAACATTCAAACTCGTGCACAGAAAACCAGAAACACTACCACCTCCATAGCTCCTAATCAACCTACCCAACCATCATCCACTACACTCAACCTTAACCTACCACAAATTTCCTCAAATACATCACTAACCTCATATATTTCCAAACTTCACTATCATCCCTTCAATCTATTATTCAAAATTCCTCCCATTAATCCCTTCAAACCCTATACACCTAAAACCTACAAAATCACCAAAACCACTCCCACCTTACTCACTATTACCATTAAACCTACAGATATTTGGTGGAAGAAAAAATATCTCATACAAACCACAGTTTGTCAAGTATGAGATATATAATAGCATCTACAATCGTCCCTCCACATGGCATTTGAAGACCTTCACCTCTGGAGCTGCTAGATTGGAGATTGCCTCTCTAATAAGTGCAACATTCAAGGATGGAGAAGACCACTTCCAAATGTCATTTAAAGGAAGGTTGAGACCAGCATCCGGAAGCAGAGCAATTCCCTTCCCTGTTGATCTTCCTAGATCCCTACCACAATCAGAACCGCTCACGTTGGAAGAATGTGGAAGGTGGATCACAGATGAAGAAGCTGCCTTCATGGCACACTGTCTTGAGCAGAAAAGGCTTGAAGTCATAGGACAATATCAAGACCCATCATCTGTTTCTATTAAGATAGTACCAGATAGACAAAGGTGGCTACCTTGGTCTATCCCTGGGAAAAGGAAGGAACCTGCTCCGGGCAAGCAGCCATTCAGCAAGATCGGGCTAAAGGAGTATGAGAAGGCACCTACAAAGTATAATCTTAAGGAATTCTCCCAGCTCCCGATTGCCAAGATCTCTGAGGATCATGCCAGAAGGTTTTACCTGACTTCTCTGAAGAAATGAATGGAGAACTGGCTCCTCAAACTGCTGCAATGCTGAGAAGGCTACTATTCCAACTGTTGGGACAATCAGCAGAGTTACTGACATCAATCTTAGAATAATGTACTTTGATGATATGTTCAGATGCTCAGTAATCAGACCTTTTGACTGCATGAAGATATATGACCAATGGGCTGCTGTGACCAAACACTTCGACATTGGATTTACTTGGAGTCAATGGTCTGAGTCTTGGAAAGACAAAGCCATATTACCATGCCTCGACCCCCTAGTGCTAGAAGAAGATGACAGGGAAAATTTGAGAAGAATTTATCTGGCAGAAAATGAAGCACTCTCCTTCACCTGTGAAGCATTGAGTGTCTTTATCAGAAGTTTATGGGGAGAAGACGCTGGGCATAGGTTTGACTCTTACACTGCTGATGTTGTTCTACACAGAGAAACCATCCTCATGAATTTGCTGTATCCAGAAGATGTGAAGCATCAATGGGAAATTCAAACAGCATCTGAGCTTAGAAGACTTGGAAATTTCATCAAATGGTTTATACCAAATGATGCATTTTTTCTAAAAGCTCAAAGGAAGAAGGAATGAGACTTCAGCTATCTAACTGGGTGCTAGCAGAGCATCAGAAGTTGAGACCTGCACCAGTACCAGAAGCTGGACCTTCTACTTATACTTCTGCAGTTGAGATGGTCACGATTCTCAAAGCAGAATTTGAAGAAATGAAGGCTACAAACATGAAGGTCACTCAGCTTGAGACTGCACTAAAGTTACTCTATGAACGTCTCAACATCCCTCCTCCACCTCTTCCAAACCCTTAAACCTTGTTTTGCTTTATATTTTTTTTGGTACTAAGTGTTATTTCTTTTTTTTTGGTTGATACACTTATATATATAAATATTTTTGCTCAAATTATCTGCCTTATATTCAAATTTTTCTAAGTCTTATTTTGACTATGATGTGTTTTTACACTCTTTTTGTCTGATGACAAAAGGGGGAGTAAAAGAAAGGTATGATGAACACGTGAAAATCTGACTAACCCACCGTCCGATTTTCATCGTCCGATAAATACGCTGGAACTGAAGTATCATGCATAGCATTTCATACATAGCATTTGTATGGTTATTTATTAATGCGCTAATATTCATTGTTCTAGTGCTCTTATAATGTTAAATAAATATTTTTGGTACTAATACTCTTACAATGATAAACAAATTTGGTACAAGTTGATTAAATCAATCTTTTTAATCAGCATCCGATCTTACTCTGATACATCTACGTATTTTGTTTTGCGATCACTTAATTGAAGTTATTTATCAACTATCGCCTTAATACTAGAATTATCTTATATATCAAAATTGTTAAATTCAGGGGGAGACCCTTGATGTCATTTTGAAACTAAATTGTTTATCAACCTTAGATATTTGTCATCATAAAAAAGGGGGAGATTGTTGGAACCTAAACGATTGAGAAGTTTAGACCCTCATTAATTTTGATGATAACAAAGTATTCACAAGAGAAAAATTTACGCTCTAACAATTCTTGAAGTGTGCAGATACTAATATTACATATAAAGCCACACACAAGCAAGATGGAAGAAATTCTCAAGAGAAGGATACACTCCATGTGTCAGCATCCGGATCATCTGAGTGAGCATCTGGAATTATCTCTTTATGACACTAGGCTTATCCATTTGCTTCGAGCGTTCGATCTTCCGATTCTGAGCGAGCATCTGAACTTCATTTCAAATCACGTGTTGGTCACGTAGTTGCTCTTCCTCTCAGAAGTTTCTGGAACGGATTTCAAAATTGATCTTGAGCGCTAAAATTGTTGTACGAGGTATCAAAGGTGACACCTTTAGCTAAAAGACAATAATCGTACAAACAATTGTGAAAAGCAAGGTAGTACGAAAGCGGTAATATGTACTTCTTGGGATATTCTCTGGAAAGGAAGAAAGAGCTGACTTTTTGAATTTACCTCACTCAATGGAAAGGAGCCATTTTTACCGTGAACGGTAATATCCTTGGAACTCCTATATATACCTCATGGTATCCATTGAAGAGTGAGTGATATCTTAGATACAACTATTTGGAAAAGCGCCAAAAGCTGTACAAGAGTATATTGCCTTATTTGCTAAGAACAAGCTCGATTGCTATACACTACAAAGAGTCGATACTCTGAAAGCATCGCTTCGTGAGCAATCAAGTTTCGCGCTAAGTCTCTCGGACTACAAGAACTGAACTCGGCGTCGACCCTTTCTTTTAGAAAGCATTTCTATATTGAGCTTAACTTTTTATCCTCTCTGTGAGAGTTATTTTTACTTGTATTCAACTTACTTGTAAAAGTTGTTTTTGGCCTAGTTAAAAATTTGTTCCTCAAAGACTCGCTTGTCCTGAGTCGTTTTGAGAAGTTGAGAGTATTGTCAAGTTGTGACAGTAGAATACTCTTGAGAAAATTGTAATCAGATTGATTATAGTGGAAAATCCTTCAGGAACGAAGGGACTAGACGTAGCTACTAGTTTGGTAGTGAACTAGTATAAATCTCTGTGTCTCTTGCTTTACTGCTTTCTATTCTTTTCTATCTTGCTGTGTTAAAAACAAATTTTCACAAACTGCTTTTCTAGCGCCCGGTTTATTTCCAGCGTCCGATAAACAAACAGTTTTGAAAAACTTGTGTTCTAAGTGTTTCTAACTAAAAGTTTGCGAAAAGTTTTCAACACAATTCACCCCCCCCTTCTTGTGTTCACGTTCATATTCTTCTGTCACAAACTTCACAATACTCTCAACTTCTCAAAACGACTCAGTACAGTCGAGCCTTTGAGGAACAGAGCCTTTACAAGGCCAAAACCAGTTTACAAAAGAGATTATGCTTTTGATTACAATCAAAATAACTGTCACAGAGAGGATGAAAAGATTAAGCTAAAAACAGAATAGCTTTCTAAAAGAAAGTATAAGATGCTGAGTTCAGTTCTATATGGACCAGAAACTTGGCACGAAACTGGATTGCACACTTGAGTAATATTGCTTTCAGAATGAAGTTTCTTCACAGTTTGTCCAACATTTCTTCAATGAATACCTTGAGGTATTTATAGGAGTCTTCAAGGGTATTACCATTGCAGTAAAAATATCTCCTTTCCATTTAGTGAGGTAATTTGAAATGTAGTCCTTTTCTTCCTTTCCAGAGAATATCAGAATAGTACACATTACCGTTTTCGTACTATCTGCTATTTGTAATTGCCTTGTACGATTTTTGTCTTATGCTAAAGGTGTCACCTTTGCTTCCTCGTACATCAAAATGAGCGCACAAAATCAAATTCGAATTCCATTCCAGAACAGTCTGAGGCTAAGAGCAAAAACATGATCACCACGTGCTTCATTAAAGAGATCAGACGCTCGCTCAGAACAAAGGGCGGACGCTCGTAGCAATTGAGTGTTCCACGTGTCAAGAAGTCACACTGCTAGACGCTTGCTGTTAGCAAGACGCTGGAGTGAGTTCGGATGCTGACACTAGTGGATTATATTCAATTCTTTTGTAAATTTCTTCTTCTTCCTTGAGTGATTTGTACATATATATGAAGCTTTTGATACCTGTACACTCAAAGATATGTTAGAAGATAAATTATTCTCTTGAGAATTACTTTGTTATCATCAAAATTAATGAGGGTCTAAACTTCTCAATCGTTTAGGTTCCAACAAAGCGTGGGGGTGAGAACGGCGTCGTAGAATGATCTTAGAAGAGAGAAGATCGAGTATTTGGAGAGGGAAGATAAGGCAAGAAGAAAGAGCATGGTGCATGAACTTCCACATCAAAGGGTGATCCTTTTCGGAGCACATTTGGGACACCAAAAGTTCACCTAACTCGGAGCTAGGCAACTCAACGCCCACCGAGTTAAGATATTCAACCCATTCCATTACCCATGTTATCGGTGCCTTGTTGTTGTTGTTGCGTTGTTGTTGCCACCACTTGAACCTCTTTGTGACCCTTTCCTTCACTTGTTCGCTCCATTCTAACGACTGCATTCTGGAATCTTCTCTAATTAGTTGTAGTTGTTGTTCTCACTAGATTAATCCAACAGTTGCAAACGAAATCCGAAGGATAAAAGACTGGTTGAGTGGTAGTTAGGTTAGGATGATGAGAAGTGATTGCTGGCTCTTTCTATACACTTGATAGAAATCTTGCTGCTGTTATCTACAAAGTAAGTTTTTTCCCCCATCCTCTGTCCTACATAGTATTAATTTTAATTTTAAACTGCTATTTCTATAATTGGAACTTTGGAGAGTTAAATAAATTTAATAGATAAAAAATATATATGAAAAAGATGTAGAAAGGGGCATTCTGAGAATTAAACTCGGGACCTCTCGCATGTGCCTCCAATCAAATGTGAGGTGGCAAAGTCAGAGTATGTGTATTGGAAAATGAGTTGTGACCAACTGTAATTATTAGATGCTAAAAGCCTTTGTTAGTTTACATGAATCATATGTGAAAAGTTCAAATCTCTTTTGTCACTATAGAAAAAGGGTAAAATCTGGATGTGTGAGTGTGGATACTGGATATAGCATTGTTCTTTAAAAATTGGTTTTCTGCTGCATGTTGAACTCTTAACCTTTATGGAAATCCTATGTATTTGGGTTGTGCTTTCTTGGTTATGCATGGTCCTATGATTCTTACTCATTGCTTGCTTCAATTCAAATAGGATGAGAAGGGGATACAGAAATTTGCATTCAAACAATATCGTGTACTGCGGTCAGCTACTGATTTCAAATATGGCTACAAACTTGTCGTAATGTTCCTATACTTTATTTTCTACTATACTTCTATAGATATTTTCAAACCAATTTTCAGTATTCCAGAGTTGGAAATGTATACTTTAGGAACATTGGAAGATGAATTCCACCAATTTTTTCGTTTTCTTTTTCAATAACTTTTTCAGATGATGAATTTGAAGGAGAATGGCAATATAAGATCTGCACTTTCTGCCACCGATGTTATTGAGGTGAGATTCTTGACTTGTTCTTTATCACCATCACCATCATAATATTTCTAAAAGAAATTTTGTTTAAGATTTTTACAGAATTTCAAACCTTACTACATTAGTGACATATTGAGAATTTGGATGTAGACCACATTAGAGACATATATGTTCATGAAACTTTTCAATTTAATAAATTTGCAGAAAATTGGCAACCCTTGTTATCATAAGCTTTCAGATTGATCATAGTCTACATTATAAAATGTATGTTATCTAGTACTTAATTGTAGGATTTTTGTCCAACGCTTGTTATCATGATTTTAATATATTTTCATTTATGAAATATTGGAATTTGGGATGTCATAAAATGTTAAGATGACGCGGATTAATTTTTGAATTCTTTGACTTTTGTAATTTGATAGCAAAATCATTCGTTTAGACTTGGAAATGATCCGGATCATATCCTTGTTCTTCTATGCATTTTACACATTAGAAGCAATAAAAAAATTGCTTTTGGCATACGTCTAGTGAATTATTAAATATTGGATGTCCAGATATGTATAACTTGGTACATGTAGTATACTTGTGGAAGTAGTGTTACCACCCACCTAGAATGTGTTTTACTGCGTTTTTTATAAATAAATAGTAACAACGATGGCATGGCTCTGAATCTCGAGTTTCAGTTTGAAGGATAACCCTTTTTCTTCCTTCTCTATTGTTCTTTTCTTTTTTGTTTTTCATTTTCCTTTTCATTTCATTTTATTATTTATCTTTCATTTCATTTTGCAGAAAGAACTTAAAAGATTGATGTGGTGGATCCTAAGCCTATCGGAACATCCCTCTCCGTAAATAGTCAGCATCTCTGCTTTCATAATATATTTTTGTAACTTGCAGATTTATTTTATAATTGTTTGTGGTTGCTGGAAATATTTTCACGGAGGTGTAGGTGAAAGTCACACTTCAGTGCAATTTTTTTTTTTCGCTCTACTTTCTGCCTTTTGCTCTATTAGTTGCTTGACGGTAGTTTACCTTGCTTTTAATTAGACAATTGAAGCAAAAATGTGGCTTCACTAAACAGAATGTGTAATAAGTTTAATCTTCTTTTGCATGATTCACATGTAACCAGTGCTTTTAACAAAACCAACTTTGATTACATTAGCGTGAGGAAGTAGTCCCAATGAAAGTCCCAACTAATCCACGATGGAGATTGCCAGTTTGATTCCCTCTTCATGGCCCTTAGTAACAATTGTGCCATCTTTCTATGCCGTTTTAGCTACTCGCATTCCTATATCTTTAAGAAAGTATTTTTTACTTTAGATGGGTTTAGGTAACTGAATTAATTAGTTCTATACATTGAGTGGCTCTCCTGTATGTGTCAAATAGAATGGAGAAACCAAGACTGCTAGCATTGTATTAACCATCAAACATTTATCCCAATTTTTGTTTTTCAACCAGCTTTTATTCTTATATGTATGTCTCAATTGCTTGATGTTTATTTACCTTATTCTCATTTTACCAGGTAATAAAATGAATTTGGAAAATGTAATTTTTCTGAGTTGTTCTGCTTTTATAATAATTTTGGTGTTGCATATGCAGATCGAGATACTACACACAATCTCCTTTTTTTTCTCTTAACATTTTGTTTTGTTTTCAAATGAATTTGATAACTTGGTGATTCTGATGTCTTTTGTAATAGAAAATATGGGCTTAATCTACAGCAGAAACTACCGTTTTAATGATTCTGATGCCGAAGGAAATGCGCAGGTCTGTCGTTGTGCTTCATAAATTGCATACTTGTTAAGTTACAAATAATCATATACTGTTAAATTGATTTTAATTTGATAAATGTTACATCGATTTGCAGACAGCAGAAATTGAAAGAAGAATAGAGTTAGAAGCAAAGGATGAAAAGCATATACAGAAACTTCTACTACTAGGTATGTTTTTCCCTTTTATTTTAGTTGTATATATTTCACATATAATTTTTTTTTCTAAATTAAAGCTCATCAACTTTGAGCATTCTATGGAAGTTCTTGAAATTTTTCATTGCATAAGTGGTTTTTCTCCCCCATTGTTTGAAGGAATCATACATGCCACAGTCTCTTGATAGATTTTTTTCCCCTCCCTTTCTTGTACTTATTTAAATCAATGTGTCATTCATAGGCAAGAAGAAAAAGAAGAAGAAGAAAAAGGAAGAGGAGGAGAAGGAGAAGAGTAAGTCTAGTGTGTAATTTTTAGGTAATCTTGTACATTACTTGTGTAGTTTAATTATAGTGTATTTTAATGTTTTAAGGATGATAATTTAGTTATATTGTAATGTTAATTTTTGTTTTAGTGAATTTAGTGTTCATAATAATTTGGGTGTTGATGACAATATTTTTGTGGTTTTGGTTGTGTGGTACGTATGACAATATTCAGGAAATGCATTATGTATGTATATGCTGACAGAAAAATGAAAAAAAAAATGGGAATAAATAGCGCTTCCTTGAGGAAGTGCTACTTATTCCCAGTTTAAAGGTGGGAATAAGTAGCGCTTCAAGGAAGCGCTATTTATTCCCAGTTTTCTCTAGCGCTTTTTAAGCGCTGTTTTTTTGTAGCACAATCATTAGCGGTAGAATGAGGAGCACTTTTAAGCGCTATTTAAGGCAAAAAATAAGTGCTATTTATTCCCTTTTTTGTTGTAATGTTAGAATTAGGTTTAGAACTCAAAATTTGAGTAAATCTTACACTAACACTCTAGCGTCACGAGAGATTACCACTCGCAATGCGAGAGTTAGCGGTGCACGTTGCGACATGAAATACTCGCAATGCGAGGAACACTTTGACCACGTGTCCAGAACCAGCGACACGTAATATCCCCATGTCCCACACCTGTCCCCTCGTGTCGCGACCTGGTCCTTCTTGCGACGCGATGAGCCTGGACCAGTAAGTATAATTTGGGCCATGCCCACCCTCATTTTTGCATCGTCTAAGGTTCTCTCTCTAAAAATACTCTCTCTCACTAGAAAAGGATGAAATTACCCTCTCCGGGCGATCGTCTAACTTTAGACAGTCCTAACTAGGTTCTGACGAACTCGGAAGCAAGGAAGGGAGTTAAGAAAGGAGCGGGATGCGAAAGCTAGGAATCCTATTAGGCATCAATACCAAGTGTGGGAGAAAGAAACCCTAATCACCGGGATAGTAGCTTAGAATTAATAGTATAAATAGTGTAGAGTGACCCACGCTCTACTAAAGGTTGATAATAACAGTTTCCTAGGAGGGAAACTGTGGGATACGATTACTGAGGACAGTGGTTGTAAACCTATCAACCATTTAGGAATCATTATGCTAGTTATAACCCTAGGTTAGACAACTTCTTTGTTTGTTAGGTCGCTTTAAGCGACAATAGAATTATGTGATGGCTACTATAATGCTCTATTTGTGATTGTTTGATTATAAATTTCTGGTTAGGATAATGTTGGAATGAATCTTTATGGTTTAGATAAAGCAGTAAGATCACGACTTCTATTCTGTATCGCTGCTGTCAATGGTAGCATATCCGTTGTGAACACGGGTGTTCGCTCCTATTCACGATTTGCCTCTCTCAGCATACCACAAAATTGTAGCATTCCAAAAATTTCTCAATAATTATATGTTTATAGATGAGTTGATATTGGTAAATACAGTGATTTATCTAATTATAATTCACTTTATTTATTTAATGATAGAAATATTATATTATTTTGACATTGTATTTAAAATATTAGTTTGAAAAAAAAATTACAATATTTTGGGAGGATGAGTATTTTTATTTAAATTAAATATATTTGGATGCGTTAACATGAGAGAATGCTTTAAAAATTATTATGGATTAGAATATTCTAGGCTTCGAGCTTTTAAGAGCAGTGAAAAGGATTATAAGAAGAGAGTAAGATGAACCACCACCATGCATATTCTTAGCCATTACGTATGAGGCCAAAAGTACTGAAGTGTGAGTACGATATATGTAGTATAGAGGACTTGTGGTTTCCTTGAGAATTGTTTGAGTCTGACATACCTTTGGTGACGGATGAGTCACTCACTCCATGTCTTGGTAGTCGGGTAACTCAATCATCTTGACCAAGTTACTGGCATATCAGAGTCCATAGTATGTGCTATCCAGAGGCATCCCGACACCTGCCACCGGGGCATTGAGCCACTCTTAAGAATACGATGAGCTGGATAAGCCAGATAGACGACTGACTCGTTCCTATTCTCGGATGGCGAGATAGGGACAACATAGGTAGGCCTGGTGGGGCCGACAAAAAGGATTTGATATAAATAGTGGCCACGGGATAAATATAAAATTGGTAGAGAGAGAAAGAGAGAAATAAAATATGGTTTAGAAATGAAACTGTAGGTCCTGATCCTCAATTATAGGCATTGACCTTGTGAAATATATTCAGAAATGCTACTGCAATCTATGTTGTTATTCTAACTGTACTTTCCCATCTTTTTGGGGCATTACACTACAAGAATTTGGCTTATTTCCTGCAAAAATTTCCTAGGGCCTTTTTAAGAAAAACCTTCGAAAATTGAAAACACTGATTTTTGTTTTTTTTTTTTTTTAAATTTTGGCAGTTCCTAGGGGCAGCCTCTCGAAATTTCTGCCAGCCCATTTTATTTTATTTTTTTAAAATTGCACTAAACGAAGGCTGGGCCCTCGGTTATCCTATGTTTACTTAATAAAATTTATTTTATTATCATCAATCTCTCGCTCTCTCTCTCTCTCTTCTTGCGCTGCGCTGTTTTTCCTTTATCGTTCTTCATGTTGCATACTGTTTATACCTTTCTAGCATGCAGCAAAAAGCAGCAACAAAGATATTATGTTTTCCATTCTCTTTCCTCCCATTAACGCCTTCCCACCCAAACCAAGATGATGAACACTGCAGCCGCTGCTCCACTATCACCAAGTAATAATTTTATTACTCTTCGTTTCATCTTTTGGTTTCAAAGCTCACGTTGATGTTATGCATATATGTCTTGGGTGATTCAATGCTTTGTTAATTGGTGTTTGACTTAATTAAATGTAATATTGTTATTGATTGATTAGGATCAGTGATGAGGAAACTTTTTGGCGAGATCTCGACCACTGTGGGCAACCAACAGAGAAACTAAACCGATCAAAAGACTCCTCACACCGTCCTCAACAAAACCCCTCAAGAAGATTCATGATCAGAGCACCTTCGCCGACGACCACCATGTCGAAATTTGTTGCCGTCGCGCCGGAGTTTCAATGCCGCGACCACTTCTTCTTTTCTCTTCCATGGTGACTCCCCTTCCTTCTTCCGTTTCTGATTTTATTTTTCCCCCCAAATTTCCAAGAACCCTAACTCATATTTGGTCTTGATTCCAAATCTTGTCTCTGTTCTGATTAAAATCCAAAAATTTAGTTGAATGAATTCAGTTGAATCCCATAGATCTTTCCTCATTTTTCTTCTCTTTGCTTCTGATTCTCCTTTGTTTTTATTTTTTCAGGATTGGGGGTATATGGGGTGCTGTCAGGGTGTATTGATTCTGGGTTTGCTTCTGAGGAGAAAGCGATAAGTGGCTTTGCGTTTGGGTTTATGGTATTTTCTAAGTATTGAAAGAAAAAATGGAGGTACTGATTATGGAAAATCATAATTTCTATGGTGAGGGAATGCATTGTAGAGTCTTCAACGAGGTGGTGGTCAAAGAGTTTGAAGATGATTCATTTAAGTTGGTGTTGTTGGTGTTTCATGCTTGCGGGACTGATTATCTTTTGCAGAATCATTAGTTTAAATTAATTTTTTTATTAAAACCTTGGCATTTCCTAGGGCCAAGGCCCTAGGAAATTTCCGAGGGCTCTAAGCCCTAGGAAATTACTTGAGGCTTTGAGCCCACGAAAATTTCCTGCGGTCAACTTAAAAAAACCCTCAGCAACCATTTTCGATGAGCGAATATCCTATCGTCACGTGGCCCTCAGAAATTCAGCCATTTCCTAGGGCTTTTTGCCCTTACCTAGGGCTATTGCCCTAGGAAATAACCATTATTCTTGTAGTGTTAGTCAGTTTCTTGTCTCCCAATTTCTTTTCTTTTCTTGTGTTCCTTTTATCTGTATAAAATATGGATCTCATGGATACGGATGAAGTGGAGGCAGATGGAGAACCCCAAGAGGGATCTTTGACTACCCTGCCGTTGGAGTGTTGTTTCTGAGATTTCTAGGGGTGTTGGCAGATGATTCACATAATCCTCATCCATCCCGATTTCTTGAAGTTGGCCAGTGTTGAGTCATGTTACTGTCCTTTATAATAATGTAATATTGTTGTTATGACACCACATTTCCCTTCCACGAGAATATCAATAAATAAAATGTTTGTTTTGTGGACTCTGGTCTATCTATATTATTATTATTATTATTATTATTATTATTATTATTATTATTATTATTATTATTATTATTATTATTATTATTATTATTATTATTATTATTATTATTATTATTATTATTATTATTATTAGTATTAGGACGTCACATTTTCCGTTGTATTAAATGAATACAATGATGTTGATTGGTTTCACTTCTAATGAGAATAAATCTACAACTGGATTTATTTTATCATCAATGATCAAAATATTGTCGCTTCGAAGTATCTAAGTAGACCTGAATAGCATAATTTATTATGAATGTCAAGCTTATTACTCTTGACTTGGCAAGATATGAGATTGATTGACTAAGTAATCTCTTAGCCAATATTTATCGATGAAAGAAAATTGTGTCTTTCTTATCCATATATTGAAAAATAGAGAGATACGTATATGTTAAAATTCTATAAAGTTGCTACTGATGATGATGTTATAAACCTAATTAATGAGAGGTCAAAATGAATTTGGCCATTTTCTCACAAAGCCAAGAAACTAGTGAGAAGAACATCGAGGGGAATGAGACTGAAGCCGATTTGAAATTAACAGTGAGAGTAATCCAACCTTTGTGATTGGAGATCACATAAAGAAAGTTCATATGGGTAATAACAAGTCAGTCGTTAATTCTGCTAGCACTAATAATTTCTTGTCCCTTCCTACGGTGTGAGAAGTGCTAGAATGCATTATTGAGAGGGTTAACTAAAAAAAATTTCGTGATTTTCATATCCCTTAAGGGTGATGTATCAATTACGGTATACACTTGATAAAAGCAGCTATATGAGTGTCAAATGGGACTGCTTGTATAAGATTATGGCGAAATCTCTAGAGCACTCATGAAAACCAGGCATGCGAAAAGTCTATTAGTGCAATACAGTGTCAACAACGAGAATTGTGGGGTGTAATATGATTTGTAGACCTCTAACATATGCTAAGTGTTTCTGGTTCATAAAGCATGCTTCACCAACTCACTATGTGTTAAGTCCTATCAATCTAGCTCTAGTTCGTAGTTCAAAAGACAACAGATTCGATGTATTTACACCCATGGTGTTAATTTTGTTTATTAAATTTTTATTTAAACTTTTGAAATATGTGGGGATTGTTATATTATTTTTATATATTATTTCAAGAGTTAAATCGGTTTAATTATATTTAATCTAATTGGTTTATATTATTTTAAATTCAGTTTAAATTTTTTTATTTTATTATTACAAAAACAAATCATTTGTATGATATAATTATGTTAATATTTTATACTATTTTAAAGGTTTACGTTTTCAAATTTTTAATAAGCTTAAAGTGGCATATATTCATTCTTTGTAGAAGTATCATCTTTTTTTTGGTCAGCTAGTTGAAATGGTAAACAACAATCACACACACACATCCAAACGGCAACATCCGGGTTCGAACCCCGGTCTCGACG
Organism: Calophaca sinica; assembly: GCA_037113605.1. Classification (NCBI taxonomy): domain Eukaryota; kingdom Viridiplantae; phylum Streptophyta; class Magnoliopsida; order Fabales; family Fabaceae; genus Calophaca; species Calophaca sinica. Next base: position 40,824,032 of record CM073733.1, on the reverse strand, counting down.
TCCTCATGTCGCTGAAATTGCCAAAGCAACCAGCAGTGAGAGACTTGTAGAAGTATCATCTAATTGAAATGCTATTGTCGATAGTATTTTCCTGTGTTTGCAACAATTTTGTTTTTAAAACTCTATAATTTATTCTTTTAAACGCTAAGGTGCAGCAAATACATTAAAGGCCAACATTCAAATTTTTAATTCCCATCAGTTGAAGTATTGGAATTTATGATGATAATAATTTTATTACTTTGATATTTCTTTCAATCAATAAAATGTTTCAGCACGTTTAATACTTTAAGAGTTTAATGGTTTTGATTACTTTTTCAATCAGCTGAGCCATTGGGTTAATATAAGTCTCGTTCTCCATTTTATGGGGGCTAGACTTTTACTTTTGAGTACTACTATTGCACATATTATTTTTACATACGACGAACCCGGATCCTCGACAGCCATCCCGTCTACCGCAATTTCTACTACAAAATTCTCAACTGTGGGATTAATGCAATGGCTGAGATCTTAGCCGAAAATAATAATAAAAAAGGGCAAAACCTCAATTCTTTTCTGCGCGCACAGTAATTTATTTTTTCCCGGGCTTTTCTACATTCCGCCTTGCTCATTCACGTTCACGCCACTGTTGCCCATTCTCAGGTGAATTAGTTTAACGTCAGTTTTTTCCTTCTTCTGGGCGTTTCTTCCCTTGATTTTATTACTAATGGACGCTGATCAAGTTTTTAAGCCTGTTCCTATATTTTGTTCCTTATCTTTTCTTTTTCGTTCATCATCAAACTTCATTCCTTACTTGAGTTTTTTATGATATGATAAATTTGTTATTGGCTTGTAATTTTCTATTTTTTGGCCTATTAATTTCTATTTTTCAAATCATACATTATTGCCTTTATACAATTGTGGAATTTATACAGCGTCTATTATTGGGCTGTTATCTTCTATTTTAGAAAATATGATAAATTTTATTTGTCCATTTGATTTTATATGTCTTGTGCAATTTTCCTTTATAAGAAATAAATTTTTATCTGTATATTTTTCATGCATAAATAATATATAAATATATATTTTCTTTTAAAAAATGTAGGTGTAACATCCCAATTTTTATAAAAATTATTTTATAGTTTCCGACTACTTGAAAATAAATCATGAAGATTGATCACCTCAATGGTTTGTTAAAAATCTGAAGAACTACAAAGATTTATTGTAAACAATTTCTTGTTTTAGTAATTAATTGATTAAGAGACAGTGTAGGCATTATCTGTCTTTAATATGAATTAATCTTGAAAAATGTGAAAAATTGTTGTTTGATTAAAGAAAATTATTTTATTGAATGAAAAATAATTTTAGGACTTAATAGACATTTTTATGTCACATTTTGAATTTTCATTGTTTAGTTATTGTATTAATTGTCTGTTTTACGTCATATTTAATATGACTATTATTTTAAAGATTTTGTCTTGATAATTTTATTGTTTGAATAATATCTAGATGATAAGAGAAATTGAAATTAGTGATCCTCACTACTTTACAGTTTTTATTACGCTGCGAGAATTCTGCCGTTAGGAGGCTATTGGGTGAGTTTCTAACTGAAACATGCCCAAACGTGTACCCGAATGGGTTGCACCCGAATCAAAAAGAACGGATAAGGATTTACCCTCGATCTCACATTCACCTTGGATAAGATCATCAGCTCGTTCTGCTTCCTCGCCACTCATGCAGAAAACTCTGCCTTTAGCCACTTGACGCTTTCCTTTGGCCTTTGCCGCAAGCATCGTCGGTTCAGCTTTAGGTGTAGGACAATCCTTAGCAAAATGCCCTGGCTTCTTGCAATTGAAACACACCTCCTCCCTCTGAGTACAGTTACTCGCGTAATGTCCCGACTTTCCACATCGGTAGCAAATCACCTCGACACTGGACTGACCTCCACTCCTCGGTACTTGGGTCATCGGACGACATCTGCCCCGTTGTTGTTCCCCGAGGTCGGTCGTAAGGCCTCTTCTGCGGTGGTTTCCCTTTACGTGCAAATCTACGCCTCGCACTGGGTCTGCGGTCCGCCACCTGGCGATCTTCTTCTTGTGGCTCTCACTCCTTCTACCTCGACACATCGATCAATCGGCTCTTGAAGATTTCGATCCTCAATGACACCGCGACTTGAATGTCGAATCTCAATCCCCGTTGGAATCTCTCACTCAACCATCTCTCGTCAACTCGATCACGAAATGGACTGAAATACCTCGCCAACGATTCGAATTTGGCGCATACTCGGACACGGCCGAAGTCGCCTTCGCCGAGCTTGAAGAAATTCTCGCTCCTTCTCGGCTCGTGCAAGATCAGAAGTACTTGTCCAAGAACCTTTCACGAAAAAGCTCCTGTGTCATCTCGCGATGTTCTGCTATAAACGTTTGCTTCACTCCTCTCCACCAATACTCTGCGTCTCCTAGCAGTAAGTAGGTAGCATAGTCGACCTTCACGTTGTCCGGGCAATGAAGTGCCTCAAAGATCTTCTCGATCTCTTGCATCCAAAGATCAGCTTTATCCGGATTTGGCTCACCGTAGAACTTCGGTGGATCATGCTTCCTGAAGTCGGCCAATCCTCTCGCTTCAGCATTTCGTTCTGCTCGTTGCTGTTGCTGCAAGTTCTGCTGAGTTAACGCTGCCGTCTGTTGAGCCATCGCGTTAGCCTGTTGAGTTTTGGCGGTGATTGTTGAGCCATGGGTGCCGCGATCTCGGCCATAGCTTGAATAGCTCGTTCCATGTCGACGTTCTCGGTTGCAGATGTCGTATTCCTCTTAGGTGGCATTAGATTCCACAAAGTTCAAAACCTGTCAGAATCTCACACAAGGATGTGTTAAAACACATCGCTTCAATCAAGAAACAGTTCAAACAATTTCTCAAGCAATAAGTGCTTCACTTAATCAAACAAAGAATCAACACAATACAACTAGGTACCCAACACACATAACCCGACACGGTGACGGTCCAAATCTCCTATGCACTCGGTCGAATCAATCGCTCGATACCAACAAAGGTAACGACCGTTTCGGACCGCTACCGAGCTCAATATACCGAGCTCGAGTTACCGAGCTCAACACACCAAGCTCAGCGAAACCTATATGAGATGTGTTTTAAAAACAAAACTCTTGTGCCTTTTAAAAATACGATATATATTTTTTATAAAACCAACTCGTGCACATCGAGTAATTACTGACTTTTGAAACATGGTGCAACTAAGACACAAGACTTAAATTCAAATAAAACATACATGCATAACATACACATATATATATCACTCGAAATAATAATGTATACAAAATACAGAGTAGCAAATGTGCAAAGAAAATACACCTAAGGTACGACAACTTCAAAAGAGCCATCATACCCTGGGGGTACTTCCGGCAGACTCCCACGCAGGGGGCTGCTCCAAAAGTAAGACCACCAGTCTACCCTGTAGCAACAACACAACACTGCCCAAACTGGTCACGACCTCGAACACAAAGGAAAAACAAGTACAGTACTCAGAAAAACAAACATCCAACAAATAAACAATCACGACAGATAGAGGTCGTCACTCGGGTCCTCGTCGAGATCCTCCTCGGCATCATCTCTTTGCCGAGTTACTGCGCCCTCGACATCGCCTGGGTAGCAGTCATGGATTGAAGGCACCACGGGAAAGCGGTCAACTTCTCAACAATTCAAGATAAGCTCGACATAAAAATATAAGCAAGCGGCAAAGTATAACATTCACCGAAGCGTGACTCGACCATCTCACTCTAAACTCGACACATCTCGCAAATCCATTTTCTCGACTGACAATTTTCCGGAATGCACACGCCGTCTGGTATGTCGGAAAGTCAGCGAAGCCTTGGGATCCTCGCTCTCCCTAGGACGGTCAACTCCAGGTCCGTGGCGTGGCGGCGTCTAGTCAATCTCCGTAAACAAAGGGGACCTAGCACCCTCGATTATCCGGTCACGGCTCAAAAGCGTCATCACGACTCACCTAGCTCGCTCACTCGATGAACAATTAGCATACGATATTCAAGGAGTTAAACACAAAATATTCAACCGCATGTCAAATAAAAGAGCAAGCTCGACATGAAGAAACGCAATTCAACATGCAAACACAATTCACGACATATATTCAATCACATATTAAATACATGCAAAAACTCAATCATATCACAACATTTCAGCTCGACACAAATCAGGAAAATCCATACACAATAACATAACCACGTAGAATATGAAATGCTCTTACTTAAGGACTTATAAAATAAAGCCTTAGAGATATCTAGGAGTTGCCCTTACATACTATAACAAGTATAAATGTGAAGCGCCCTTACATACTATAACAAGTATAAATGTGAAGCGCCCTTACCGAACTCCAAGTTAATGCTGCTCGACAACGACCTCGACACAGCTGTCTTCAAAGAGCTCGACAACGACTTCTCTTACTCGATCTCGACACGGCTGTCTTCAACGAACTCGACAACGACTTCGACACGTACGCTTTCAGTCGACCTCGACACGCGTCTGATCCTGGATTACGGATTCACGCTTAGCGTCCTTGGATTTCCTTTCCCGTACACTTGATTCGGAATTCACTCGATCTCGGGAATCAAACTTCCTAAAACAAACACAACTCAGATCGATCTATGGTTTCCAATACATCTAACTCTCTCTTCCCAAACTTCAACCACAACCAGGAAAAATATAAAACTCAAGAACTGAAATATATTTTTCCTCTAACACAAAGTTAGGGATTTCGATCAAAATTTCATGAAAAGTTATCGATGCTTCAGCAGATAGATCGACAACAACAATAATCGAAACAGCGAATGAAAATCAAGAAATCGAACGAACCAAAAATGGAGGTTTCTGGGCACTGCCGATTGTAGAAATCAGAGAAAGAAATTTGTTTTACAAGCCCAATTAATCGGTTAAAAAGATAGGTAATATTGTGAAGAAGAAAACCCATCAATTGATATGATTTGGGAAGCTAAAACTGGTTAAAAATGGAAGAAGATTTAGCGCTAAACAAGAGCACAAATGAAAGAAAATCATTCTTCATACCTCAGCGGTGATGGTCGATCAGACGAGATATGGGTTGAGAAGTTGATGAAGAACAAAATTGATGAAGAAAGCTTGTGCGAGAATTTCATTTGGAACTCACGGTTTAAATCGATGAAGATTTTTAAAGAAAACAACGAAACACAGAGCGAGAAGGAAGGAAGAAGAAAGAAGAAAAGAGAAATGAGTGGCGTGAGGAATCGATCGTGGTATCTGACTGGTGAGAAAGGGGTAAAAACGTAACTCCAGCTATAAGATGCCAATCCCATCAATCATCTACCCGTTAACTCGTTCCTCTCATGATTACCCTCTACTCTGTCGGTCAACGACAAGCCGACAATGTAATAATTACAAACAATATAATAATAACGCTGAGTAACGTTCGAAATAATACGAGGTGTCATCTCGACACGATGTCGACAAGGGTGCTCGTGCAAACGTACAAGGTTCTAACACGAGTTCGTGAACGCGGTCTCCTCAGCTCGACTTGCGTCCTCATCAGCTCGGTACGCGACTTCATCAACTCGACACGCGACCTCCTCAGTTCGGCTAGTGCCGCGTGGTCTCACCAGCTCGACAAAAGATCCCGGCAACCGATCTAGTCACGGGATCTCGACACAAGGTCTTGGTCGAGGTCTCGATACGTCGTCCTAATACGATGTCGATCTCGTCCTCAGGTGTTACAATCTCTCCCTCTAAAAAAATTTCGTCCTCGAAATTGCAAATATGATTCTTACCTCAGAAAAGTTCAGGGTAGTGAATCTTCATCTTCTCCTCCAGCTCCCAAGTTGCATCTCCCGTCTTCTGATCCCACACAACTTTGACAAGTTGAATCTCTTTGTTCCGCAACTGTTTGGCTTTCCGATCAACGATCCTTGCTGGTGACGCTTCAAAAGATAGGTCGTCCTTCAGTTGAATCACATCCGGTTCGATGACATGAGAAGGGTCGGAAACATACTTCCGCAATTGTGAGACGTGAAAGACGTCGTGGATGTTCGACAAGAATGGTGGCAATGCAATCGATATGCCACCTGGACCAATCTGACGAAGAATGCGGTAAGGTCCAATGAATTTAGGGGTAAGTTTCTTGGATTTGATCGCTCGACCAACTCGATAGTGGGGGTGACTCTAAGAAATACATGTTCTCCTTCATCGAACTCGAGTGGTCGGCGTCGTTGGTGCATAACTCTTACGTCGACTTTGAGATGTTCGCATCCGATCTCGATCAAGCGGATCTTCTCGGTAGTCTGTTTGGATCATATCTGGTCCTCTGACGGTTCGCTCGCCGTCCTGGTACTAACAAAGAGGCGTCGACATTTCCGTCCATCTGGCGCTTCAAAGGTGCCATCCCGATACTCGCATGGAAAGCTGTTGTTGTATGTGAACTCCACCAATGGTAAGGCGTCGTCCCAACTTCCTCGGTGATCTAACGTACAAGCTCGCAACAAATCTTCAAGCGATTGGATCGTTCTCTCGGTCGGCCGTCGATGCATGGATGATATGCCGAGCTAAGCTTTGAGCTTCGGTTCCCATCGCTCCTTGTAATTCCCTCCAAAAATGAGGCGTGAACTTGGATCTCGGTCCGACACGATCGAAGATGGTATTCCATGAAGTCGTACTATCTCGCGATGTAGATCTCGGTCGACTTTCCCACGTTGTATGTCGACCTCGCGGCAAGAAATGGCGATTTGGTCAATCGGTCGGCGATCACCCAAATCGAATCATTATTCTTACTGCGTCTTCGGCAAACCTACAGCGAAATCCATGGAAATCTTGTCCCATTTCCATCTTTGATGCGATCAGCGATTGTAGCATTCCCGCGGTCGTTGGTGCTCCATCGGCTTTACGACACGTCGAACATGAAGCTACGTGCTCGGCCACTTGCTTCTTCATTAGGACCACCAAAAATGCTTCTTCAAGTCTTGATACATCTTCGTAACTCAGGGATGAATACTAAAGTTGCTCTTATGCGCCGTCGAGAATCAACTTCCTCGGCTCGGATCGTTAGGCACGCACACTCGGCCATTGCACCTCAAGATGTCGTCCGCTCAGGCCTGAAGTGCAATGCGCCTTCCACTTGCGCTATCAGCCGAATCTTCTCTTGCGAAGCTTCGTCATGAACTTGCTGGTCTCGGATCTCGTCCAACAATCTGTTAGAAATGGTAAGCATACCAAATCTCGGCTTTCCGGTGAAACCGACACTCGACTTCAAATCTCGGAACTTCTCGAGCATCTCCAACTCCTTGATCATCATTACCGAGGTTAAGCGCTCTTCTGCTCAGCGCATACGCTACTACGTTAGCCTTACGGGATGGTATTCCAGCGTAAAGTCGTAGTCCTTGAGAAATTACGTCCATCTACGTTGGCGCATGTTGAGCTCTTTACGGTCGAACAGGTACTTCAAGCTCTTGTGATCGCTGAAAGCGAAGAGTGCTCCCATAAAGGTAGTGCCTCCATATCTTGACGTAAAAACTCTGTTTGCTAGCTCCAAGTCGTGAGTAGGGTAGTTCCTCTCGTGAATCTTAAATTGTCTTGAAGCATACGCGACCACCTTCCGATGTTGCATCGATCGCATCCCGATCCCTGGTGTGACGCATCACAATACACCTCGAAAGGCTCTTACGGTTGAGGCAAAATCAGCACGGCTTTGTCGTCAAAAGCTCCTTGATCGTTGGCGGCTTCACACTCCTCGGTCAAGCAAAAGGTTGATTCTTCCTCGTCGATCGTGTAGGCGCGACAATCTTGAGAAACCTTCAATGAATCTTCGGTAATATCACGCTAAGCGACAAAACTCTGATCTCGTGAAGTCTTGGCTGTTCCCACGCTATCACCGCCTCAATCTTAGTTGGATCCACGGCTATCCCTTCTGCGGAAATCACGTGACCAAGAAAATTCACCTCTTCAAGCAAAAATTCACACTTGACAGATTGGCATAGAGTTGCTTATCTCGTAATATCTGTAGTACTCGACATAGGTGTTCTGCGTGCTCTTCTCGGTTCCTCGAGTAAATCAATATGTCGTCGATGAACACTACAACGAACTGATCCAAAAACGAATGGAAAATCCTGTTCATGTAGTCCATAAACACACGGTGGCGCGTCGTCACTCAAGCGGCATCACCAAGTACTCGTAGTGACCGTATCTAGTCTGAAAGCTGTTTTGGCGACATCTTCCTCCTTCACGCGAATCGATGGTAGCGGACTTCAAGTCTATCTTGGAAAAGATCGCCGCTCCACGAAGTTGGTCCATCAAGTCGTCAATACGTGGTAACGGATAACGGTTCTTCACGGTAACCTTGTTGAGCTCGCGATAGTCCACGCACAGCCTTGATCGTCCATCCTTCTTCTTAACCAACAACACTGGAGCTCCCCACGGTGACACGGCCCGGCGTATGAATTGCTTCGACTCCAAGTGTTCGATCACGGGACTTGACTCTTTCATCTCGGCGGGAGACATCACATGCGGCGCTTTGGAAATCGGTCCTGTTCCTGGAATCGGTCGATGGAGAACTCGACCTCTGCGTCTTGGTGGTAACCCTGCGCGTCTTGAGGAAAACGTCCTCAAAATCACACACCAGCTGGAACATTCTTCACGTCGATCTGGCTGGAAAACTTCCGAACTAGCGGATACATGTATTCCTAGTTCCTTCTTTCAAAGAAACTCCAATACGTTCGTGAGAAAGATAATTGGAGACTCAAGGTCTGGAAAAATTACAGTTTCAGACGCAGTCCAAAGGACATGGTGGTGTGACAACCAATCCATCCCGAGGATGACATCTAAGCCCTTAAGAGGCAAACAAACCAAATTGACCACAAACTTTCTACTCTGAATAATCACTACACAATTAAGACATGCGGTGTTTGTGACTAAGGTTTTAGCATTTGGGGTTGTAACTACTAATTTAAACGGTAGCGATCCTGATCAGGCTCAAAAGGTTCACACAATCGGAAGAAATGAAGGAATGGGTTGCACGAATCAAAAAGAACGGATAAGGATTTACCCTCGATCTCACATTCACCTTGGATAAGATCATCGGCTCGTTACGCTTCCTCGCCACTCATGCAGAAAACTACGCCTTTAGCCACTTGACGCTTTCCTTTGGCCTTTGCCGCAAAGCATCGTCGGTTCGACTTTAGGTGTAGGACAATCCTTAGCAAAATGCCCTGGCTTCTTGCAATTGAAACACACCTCCTCCCTCGAGTACGATTACTCGCGTAATGTCCCGACTTTCCACATCGGTAGCAAATCACCTCGACCTTTGGGTGACACTCCAACTCCTCGGTACTTGGGTCATCGGACGTCTTGTCCCCTGTTGTTGTTCCCTGAGGTCGGTCGTAAGGCCTCTTCTGCGGTGGTTTCCCTTTACGTGCAAATCTACGCCGCGACTCGGGGTCTCGGTCGCCCACAACAGTCTTCTTCTTGTGGCTCCTCACTCCTTCTACCTCGACACATCGATCAATCGGCTCTTGAAGATTTACGATCCTCAATGACACCCGACTTGAATGTCGAATCTCGATCCCAGTTGGAATCTCTCACTCGACCATCTGCAGTCAACTTCGATCACGAAATGGACTGAAATACCTCGCCAACGATTCGAATTTGGCGCATACTCGGACACCGTCGAGTTGCCTTCTTTGCGATTGAAGAAATTCCTGCTCCTTCTCGGCTCGTGCGATGTCCGGGAAGTACTTGTCCAAGAACCTTTCACGAAAAAGCTCCCAGGTCATCTCGCGATGTTACGCTATAAGCGTTGCTTCACTCCTCTCCACCAATACTCTGCGTCTCCTAGCAATAAGTAGGTAGCATAGTCGACCTTCACGTTGTCCGCAACGTGAAGTGCCTCAAAGATCTTCTCGATCTCTTGCATCCAAAGATCGACTTTATCCAGATTTGGCTCACCGTAGAACCCGATTGGATCATGCTTCTGAAGTCGGCCAATCCTCTCACTTGACATTACGTTACGCTCGTTCTTTGTTGCGCAAGTTCTCTTGAGTTAACGCATTTGCCGTCTGTTGAGCCATCGCGTTAACTGTTGAGTTCGGTGATTGTTGAGCCATGGCTGCCGCCATCTCGGTCATAAGCTTGAATAGCTCGTTCCATGTCGGCGTTCTCGGTTGCGGATGTCGTATTCCTACGAGGTGGCATTAGATTCCACAAAGTTCAAAACCACATCAGAATCTCACACAAGGATGTGTTAAAACACCTTGCTTCAATCAAGAAACAGTTCAAACAATTTCTCAAGCAATAAGTGCTTCACTTAATCAAACGCAATCAACACAATACAACTAGGTACCCAACACACATAACCCGACACGATGACCGGTCCAAATCTCCTATGCACGGCTCGGTCGAATCAAGGCGCTGCGATACCAACAGTGTAACGACCGTTTAGGACCGCTACCGAAGCTCAATATACCGAGCTCGAGTTACTGAGCTCAACACACCAAGCTCAGCGAAACCTATATGAGATGTGTTTTAAAAAACAAAACTCTTGTGCCTTTTAAAAATACGATATATATTTTTTATAAAACCAACTCGTGCACATCGAGTAATTACGACTTTTGAAACATGGTGCAACTAAGACACAAGACTTAAATTCAAATAAAACATACATGCATAACATACACATATATATATCACTCGAAATAATAATGTATACAAAATACAGAGTAGCAAATGTGCAAAGAAATACACCTTAGGGACGACAACTACAAAAGAGCCAGCATACCACAGGGGGTACTTAGCGAGACTCCCACGCATTTGCTCCAAAAGTAAGACCACCAGTCTACCACGAGCAACAACACAACATCGCCTAAACTGGTCACGACCTCGAACACAAAGGAAAAACAAGTACGATTACTCGGAAAAACAAACATCCAACAAATAAACAATCCACGGCGGATAGAGGTCGTCACTCGGGTCCTCGTCGAGATCCTCCTCGGCATCATCTCTTTGTCGAGTTACTGCGCCCTCGACATCGCCTGGGTAACAGTCATGGATTGAAGGCACCACGGAAAGGGTCAACTTCTCAACAATTCAAGATAAGCTCGACATAAAAATATAAGCAAGCGACAAAGTATAACATTCACCGACGTGACTCGACCATCTCACTCTAAACTCGACACATCTCGCAAAATCCATTTTCTCTCGACTCGACAATTTTCCGGAATGCACACGCGCCGTCTGGTATGTCGGAAAGTCCAGCCGAAGCCTTGGGATCCTCGCTCTCCCTAGGACCGGTCAACTCAGGTCCCGTAGCGTGGCGACGTCTAGTCAATCTCAGTAAACAAAGGGGACCTAGCACCCTCAGTTATCCGGGTCACGGCTCAAAAACGTCATACGACTCACCTAGCTCGCTCACTCGATGAACAATTCGCCGCATACGATATTCAAGGAGTTAAACACAAAATATTCAACCGCATGTCAAATAAAAGAGCAAGCTCGACATGAAGAAACGCAATTCAACATGCAAACACAATTCACGACATATATTCAATCACATATTAAATACATGCAAAAACTCAATCATATCACAACATTTCAGCTCGACACAAATCAGGAAAATCCATACACAATAACATAACCACGTAGAATATGAAATGCTCTTACTTAAGGACTTATAAAATAAAGCCTTAGAGATATCTAGGAGTTGCCCTTACATACTATAACAAGTATAAATGTGAAGCGCCCTTACATACTATAACAAGTATAAATGTGAAGCGCCCTTACATACTATAACAAGTATAAATGTGAAGCGCCCTTACCGAACTCCAAGTTAATGCTGCTCGACAACGACCTCGACACAGCTGTCTTCAAAGAGCTCGACAACGACTTCTCTTACTCGATCTCGACATTTGTCTTCAACGAACTTCGACAACGACTTCGACACGTGCGCTTTGGTCGACCTCGACACGTCTGATCCTCGATTCTGGATTCTGCTTTGCTTAGCGTCCTTGGATTTGCTTTCCCGTACACCTTAATTCGGAAATCACTCGATCTCGGGAATCAGACTTCCTAAAACAAACACAACTCAGATCGATCTATGGTTCCCAATACATCTAACTCTCTCTTCCCCAAACTCAACCACAACCCAGAAAAATATAAAACTCAAGAACTGAAATATATTTTTCCTCTAACACAAAGTTAGGGATTTCGATCAAAATTTCATGAAAAGTTATCTGATGCTTCAACAGATAGATCGACAACAACAATAATCAGAAGCAACGAATGAAAATCAAGAAATCGAAACGAACCAAAAATGGAGGTTTCTGGGCACTGCCGATTGTAGAAATCAGAGAAAGAAATTTGTTTTACAAGCCCAATTAATCGGTTAAAAAGATAGGTAATATTGTGAAGAAGAAAACCCATCAATTTGATATGATTTGGAAGCATAAAACTGGTTAAAAATGGAAGAAGATTTAGCGCTAAACAGTAGCACAAATGAAAGAAAATCTGTTCTTCATACCTCAACGGTGATGGTCGATCAGACGAGATATGGGTTGAGAAGTTGATGATGAACAAAATTGATGAAGAAAGCTTGTGCAGAATTTCGCTGGAACTCACGGTTTCGTCGATGAAGATTTTTAAAGAAAACAACGAAACACAGAGCAGAAGGAAGGAAGAAGAAAGAAGAAAAGAGAAATGAGTGAGCGTGAGGGAATCGGTCGTGGTATACAGCTGGTGAGAAAGGGGTAAAAACGTAACTCCAGCTATAAGATGCCAATCCCATCAATCATCTACCCGTTAACTCGTTCCTCTCATGATTACCCTCTACTCTGTCGGTCAACGACAAGCCGACAATGTAATAATTACAAACAATATAATAATAACGCTGAGTAACGTTCGAAATAATACGAGGTGTCATCTCGACACGATGTCGACAAGGGTGCTCGTGCAAGCGTACAAGGTTCTAACACGAGTTCGTGAACGCGGTCTCCTCAGCTCGACTTGCGTCCTCATCATTTCGATGCACGCGACTTCATCAACTCGACACGCGACCTCCTCATTTCGGCTGACTAGTGCACGTGGTCTCATCAGCTCGACAAAAGATCTCGGCAAACGATCTAGTCACGGGATCTCAACACAAGGTCTTGGTCGAGGTCTCGATACGTCGTCCTAATACGATGTCGATCTCGTCCTCAGGTGTTACACCTCTCACAATTTTAGTGTTAATTCTTGAAGGAAATTTGATGTTTAAGCTTACAAACTTCCATCCTTTCTTCTTAATCCTTGATTCGTCATCTCTAATCTTGTTGGTAAGTGTTCTTGATCACTTTCCTCTTCTCATGGCTGCCATGAGTGTGCTTTTCATGATTTTAGAGTTGTTTTGCTCAAAAAGTGTTAGATCTTTATGTTTTAGCTTGTCTATTTCATGGATCCATCAATTTCTTCCATGATTAAGCTTGATTAGAGTTTTAAAATTTGGGAACCCTAACCCTTGACCCTGGCCAAACCTATGGGGCTGATTAAGGGACTTGTTTTGGTTTGATTTAGTTGTTTTGGAGTTAGATCTAGCAAGGTTTTAACTTAGCATACTTAGATCTAGTCATATATGCATGTTAAGCAAGTTTTTGTGAAATAAATTTGGTTGAAAATGGGGGCTGGAACTGTGGCCTCAAACATGATTTTGGAGGATGTTTTAAATTTTTTTTAAAGTGTTGTAAGTGTTGAATAAGTTGGCTTAAGGTTAAAGGAATTAAGTGTAGTGAATTTGCATGATTTAGTCTTAAAAAGTGAAGTTGTAAACAAAAACTTTTACACCTCTTTTAAGTTTTGAAAAACAGCAACCTTTGTGGTCTTAAATGGATTTCTGAACTTTTTATGGCTTAAAGGTAGTACAATTAGTAGATCCTAGCTTATGAGTTAAAGGCTAACCAGTTTGCATGATTTAGATTATAGAAAATGAAGTTTATAGATCAAATTCTTGTCTTGCTTTTGGGCATTCAAAACCGTGGCCTTCAAGGAAGTTTTGTCACTTGTTCTTGGCTTGTTTTATGCCTAAGATTGTTGTAAAAGGTGGTTAGTAAATTGATTTAGCAAAGTCTTTCAAAGAAGCTTGATTTTAGCAAATGATTTGGGTTATGTTTCAAGTATTGTTTTGGACTTATAATAAAATTGCTTCTAAAAAATTAGAAAGAAAGTTTTTAGTTTATTGTTTTATAAAAAGGAAAGTGATCTGTTTTTTAAATTATCGATATCAAATTATCGATCTCTTTTCTAGTCTCTTAAAAGTATCTTTGAGATTTTACTTATTAGTGACCAAAGGATTTTTGGAAGGTTTAGTCACTAGAGAAGGTTTTAATTTTTCAAGATACTTCATTTTTTCTTAAGGGTCAGGGATAGCATTAATGGCTTCAAAAAGGATATCTTGCTCCTTAGTTAAGACATTAACCTGACTAGATGATTCGTATAAATCATCATCTTGAATTTGATTGAGGTTTTCAGAGAATTGATCAGAAGATTCTTCAGTGGAATAATCTTCTTGAGAGGATCCCATTAATAAATTATTAATCTTATCCTCAATATCTTGGTCAAGGTTTAAGGCTTTGATTTTTCCCTCTAACCTACAATATCTAATAATGTGACCGAGTTTGCCACATTTGTAACAAACAATGTTATCTTCAGGTTTGGTATGAGAATTGTTTTTCTCGTAATTGTTCTTGACAGATGGGCAATAAGATTTTGGTTTTGTTTTAACAAAACGCCCTTTCTTATAATATTGAGGTTTAAGAGGACCATAATGGTGTTTTGATTTGGGCTTGGGTCTGGGCTTCTTAGCACAGGGAAAGCCAAATTTTTCACAGAAAATACCTAAGCCCCTATGGGTCTGGGCTTTCTCTTTTGCTAGTTGTTGTTGGATTTTGTCATCTTGACAGATCTTGAGTGCGACCTTTTGGATTATGGCAATTAGTTGTCCATAACTTAATTGCTCATAGGGAATTTCTGAATTGGGGTTTTGGCTCCTATGTTTTTCTCTAACTTTGTCGCCAACGGATTTGGGAAGACCAGCTAAGAATTTTTCTTTCCAGAAAGCTTGTTGGCTGTCTTCTCTAGTGTAAACTCTGGTTAAGAGTGTATCTTTATACCATCTAAATTCTCCTAAAGATTTACACCTAAGATTGGATAATAGCTCATTTTCACCATCTATGTTCCATTCATAGACGTTGTTGGCACTAAAACTCTTAAAATTGAACTCTTTTCCTTCTTCTAAGAGGAGATCAGGAGCAGTGGCTCTAGGATAGTAGAGTTTGGTTAGGTTTTTCCAATTGAGTTTGGGATCAGTTATAACTGGGTTAATGTTAATCTTTTGATCATTATCGGAATTGATTTCTTCAGAACCAATAGAGGGAGATTGTCTTATCATATTGACAGCTTTATTGGATGAAGTTATAGATGGTGGAGTTTTAGGTGATTCAGGAATAACTAACTTGCAGAGTTTTAATTGCTAATTGATCTTGGTAAGAAGCTCATCACTGGCTTCTTCAATTTCCTTCTTGATTTGTTTCCTAGGATTGGAAGCTTGTAAGTTTTTCTTGAGCTGTTTTGAAATCCAATAGGGATTAAACAAAAGTTTTTCTATTTGGTTGGAAGATGATGGCTTATCAACTTTGGAGGAGCCGAGAGGAGCTTTACCCTTCTGCTTCTCTTTTCCTTTGATTTCTCCTAAGGTTTCTCCTAAGGTTTGGAGATACTTATTGGTGTAATTGGATTGTTCCATGAGATCTTTGATATCTTTATCATAAACAGGACCTTCATCATTTCTAGTTTTGAAAGGAGAGGCCATAACAGGATTATTTTGATCTTTACTCTTAAGAGTAAAAGTTCCTTTAGGAGGAAGATTAGAATGGACTACTTGTCCTTCTTTTAAATGCCATGCCTTGATGACATCTAAGGTCTTACTACCTATTAATTGATTTTTGAAAGGGTATTTGATTTTCTTCCTAATAGCATAGGCATTGAACCAGTCAAAGAAAGGGACGTTGAATTGGACTTGCTCTAGGAAAAAATAAATTTTTTCTTGAATTTCCTTTCTTTTGGTTCTTTGATAATGCTTGAAGTACCATTTTCTATGAGGAGACCACTCTTCAGATTCATCTCTTTTCTAAGAGATTCTTTATCAATAACAAACTCAAATGATATTACATTAATATCATAAGGTTCATTAAGAGAGGAATAGGTTGGAGATTGGATTGTTCTTTAGTCATCTTTATCCATTTGGTATGAAGTTCTTACAGGGGTTGTAGTTTTAAATCCCTGCAAATGGATTGTGGAACCTTCGTGAGAAGGTTGTGGTTCGGTTCTAGGAATGGATCTAGGAATAGATCTGGAGACTGAGAAAGATCTCCTAGACGATTGAAAATTGTAGGATCTAACAGACCAAGAAAGAGAGAAAGAATTTCTTCTACCAAAGACTAAGTCTACTTGACCTATTGATCCTTGTAAGTGAATTATTGATCCTTCATGGGAAGGTTCAGGCTGATTTATATGGATTGATCTAGGGATAGATCTAAAGGCTGAAAGAGATCTCCTAGACCTGGCAGATTGGAAATCATTAGTAGAACTAACAGACCTAGAAAGAGAGAAAGAATTTCTCCTATCGAAGACTAAGTCTACTTGACCTGTTTGATGTTGGATTAAATCTTGAAATTCTGGGGTTATCCTAGGTAAAAATTTGGAGTTGCCTTTTCTAAGATCCATTTGTGCAGGAGTGTGATATCACTCCCTTGAATAGTCTTGGGCACGATAATATCGGTCTTACTATTGTCGTCGTAAACAAAGTTGTTTCTCCGCGTTTGTCACAATTGGTTTTGAGGAAATTGGACCTAATGGAGTTCATAACCTTGTATTGAACTCTATAGATCAGGGTAATGGGTGTAGATCCTTCCTTCATATCATACCCATGGAGCTTAACATTTGGATATAAAATATCAAGAATATTTTTGTCATCTAGACTTACTGTTAAGTCCGGAAAACAATTGAAAAAGATTGGACCATGACTTAGGCTAGATTCTCTAGTAAGGGGTTTCATGCCAACTTGCACACTTCCTATTTGTAAATAATTGTAATCTTTGGCTTGGTATTCTTTGATGCTTTTATCGGAAAACAGATGAATTTCTTCATCATCTTGTTAAATTTTGTATTTTTGTTCAACAGTTTTAATAACATAATCAAATTGTTTATGCCAAAAACTACCTTTTGTTTTGTAAAGATCTTCATCTTTAATTTTAGGAATATCCCAATTGTCTAAATCTTGATTCATATCTTCAAAACGAATTTCTTCTTTGAAGACCTTTTTGGAAAAATTGTGAGTTTGATAATTAGAAAGAGAGGAGGATGAGGGTTGAGAAGACATGAAAGAAAGGCGAGAAGAAAGTGAACGCAGCATGGTAAAATAAATAAACAAGCTCGCAGAGATAAACAAGCCTTCCTCACCCATTAGTATCATCACCATCACCTTGTTTGTTAGAAATATAAATATTAACCTTGAATTAATAATTATTCTCTAAATTTCTCATATAAGTTTAATCATACATATTTGTACCAGATATAACCAAAGCCATCCCAATAATCTTCTTCTGTTAAAATAAGGACTTATGAAAATTTTTCATATCTAATTTAAAGTCATCTCGTTTCCTATTATTCATAAACCAAGGACAATTATCATCTTTTAGATCTGTCAAAAGCCACTCTAAAATACTTATTTTTCACTAAAGCATCATGAAATTCTTTCAGATCTACAAAGCACTGCACAGTAATTAGGCCTATTTGCCCTATCCGTCGGGACTTACCGCCTTGCGTCGTACAGTCTCACTTAGTCCTGAAAGTCTTTCATACTTTTTTCATTTTGGTGAAGAATAATTTACTAAGAGTACTACCTACACATCATAAATGATTCTAATTCCTATTAATCAAAATTTTAATAAACAATTTTCAGTTTAGAACAATAAATGAGTACTAACATTAGATCTAAAAAAGAGATCACTTTCCTTTTTATAAAACAATAAACACATATTTTTTATTTCAGAAGAATATTATGAGTACCTACCAGCAGATCTGGACTTTAGTATGATATACGTAAATGGTAACTCAGATAAACAACATGTAATTCAAGATCAATATCACATTCCTACTTCTCCATCAGGCTCTGATACCAAGAGGGGGTTGGAAACAGAAGGAAAAAATTAAGTGAAAAAACTGAATGGAAATTAGGAAGCAGACGAACTGCTTAAAACATAAAAAGGCAGAAATAAAATGTAGGAAACTTAAAGACAAAAATTAAAAATGCATGAGCCAAGGGTAGGCGCACTCTTTCTTGCAGAAATTAAATATGCATAAGTGTGTGTGTGTGTTTGCAGAAAAGTAAACGACTGAAAGTAAAAGACGGAAACTAAATATACATGCAAAGAGGGGGAATCCGCACTCTTCTTTACAGAAACTTAAAGATGCATGAATGAACTACAAAATAAAAGACAGGAAAAAAAAATTGAAACTTTGAAACTTAAATTGAAAGATTGAAAGTACAAAGATTGAAGAACAGAGGAAAGCACAGAGTGTCTCTCACTAACCTCTCTCTAGAACATGAGAAAATAAAACTGGAATTTTTAAACGGTACCTAACAATGAAACCTACGTACCTTATAAATAGGAAAAGAAAAATACTATTCCGCTACAGTATATACTATTCTGCTACAATATTCCGCCCTACTATTCTGCTACAGTACTATTTCGCCCTACTATTCCGCTACAGTAAAAAGTGCAACAGTGGAAACATAATGATGATGTTTGTTTTTTTAATTGATTGCTGGCTTGCTTTGTAGAAAGCAACGTAGCATTACATAATGTTATGTGACCGGTGACTGACAGTCTATTTTTTGGCAGCTGGATTGATGGGAAAATTGATTCCAAAATAGTGTGTTGCCATTTTTTATGGCTCCATCCTGTTTTGGAGATTTTGAAGTTCAACGTCATCAAAATCATTTTCTTCCACTGAGTCTTCTTCAAAATATTCTTGATATTTGAGATCTTCAAATAATGAAGAATGGATATTTGGGAAAGGCAAAGTAATCTTTGTCGGGAAACATTGATTAAATACCCATAACTTGTAAATAGGAGATTCTCCTATTTGCTTCAGATTGGTCCATCCTATGGGTGGGAGAAATTCTTTTGCAATTAATTCTTTTCTTAACTTGAAAGAATTAATAAATGTCCTGCTTTGTACTGGCCAATTGAGATGTGGAATGAAGGGGGCAGTACTAGCAATAAAATGATGATTTGCTTGTATTGGGAAAAGATCGTTGTTGGATAGAAGTGATGACTTAACGTTGAAAGTAACCTTTCCAGTTCCTTGGATGATTGTTGATGCAAACAAATAGAGTTTTTCTGGACCAAGAACTGGATGATCAGAATCGTTAGTCCAAAATTGATCTAACATTCCTAAATCTAACCAAGTCCAAATTGTATATTCTTTTCTTTGATATTGAATTGGAGAATAAGACGGAATATTGATTCCGGCTTTTAGAATTCCAGTAAAGGCATGCTATCTTTCTTCACCATCTTCTGGTTGATTGGAAGGAAGTTTGACATGTCTCATGGGTTGGCAAAAATAGATTCCTTAGGCCTGAATATTTCCTTCAAAGATATCCCAAAGACAATTTTGGGCATCAATAAAATCTTGGAAAATTGAGTCTTGTAGTTTTTTCTGGATTAAAAAATTAACTTCAAAATCCACATAATTGGTTAATTGTCTGATGATTAAAGAAGTCTGTAGGATAAACTTCTTCTTCAAATCTTCATGATTGTTTCTAAAATTCCTCAATTTGTTGAAGTCTTTAAGCAAAATTGAATATTTTTTAGTTAAACACACATTCTCTCTGGACAGTGTTTGATTAATGGTTTCAAGTGTTTGAATTCTCTCAGAACTCTCATCACACAAATAATTCGCATATTTTGAAGAGTTTATATTTTCCTCAGGAGGGTTAATGACCTTATCCTTGAGTTTGAGATTTTGAAAATTCTTTTGTTGAAATTGTGGATCAATAAAGAAATTAGATCCAACCTTTTGTATTAAATGATTTAAAGCATGATTGTAATTGTAAAAACATTTGAAAATAGGGTTTTCGAAATCTGTAATTTGCCTTTTTATATCATTAAAATTATGATATAAACCAGGACTTGGACCATTAGTCAAAGCGTAGCAAGAAAATGCTTTTCCTAAAGGTTTTTGCTCAATTTTTGAAAAGTAAACTGCAAGAGAGTTTAGGCTATTGAGTTTACCTTCTATATCTCTATATATCCAAAGGTTATCTAGAATACATTTTTGGATCTGGTCAAGGTTTATTCGTTTGGGAGGAATAAAACCTTTATTAGAATCTACTGGAAGTATTGAAAGTTCATATCTTCCAAACTTCATTCTTGAATTGATAACCTGTAAATCAGAACTCAAATCTTCTTTTGCTGGGTTAGTGTAGTTGATAAGATTGATATCAAAATTTCTGACAATGGGAGTTTTCAAAAAATTGAAAATAACAATTTGTCCCATGTGCTGGGTAATAATCCCATCCTCAGTGGTTTGATAAGGGAAAAGTGATCTAATGAACGGTGTTCCCAAAATTACTTTATTATTTAAATTTTTAACCAGTAAGAAAGAGGTTTCAATCTTAAGACACTGGTTTTCAATTATAGCAGAAGATAATTTGTAATTGATTTTTAACTTAGAGCCATTAGCAGTACTAAATTGTTCAGAGGTTTTTTCCAAATACTTAGTGGGAATTAACCCTTCTAAGATACAATTTGAGTCAGCTCTGGTATTAAATAGAGCTGTGGTCTTAAAAACAAATTCTCCAATAAGAATTTTAATGTTAATATAAAATTTTTGAACTTTAACATAATTGATTATTCCTAAAAAATCAACAACTACGTCAAATTGAAAAGGATTTTCATTTTTTTTTATTGAGAATTGGAAACAGAAGCTTCAGATTGGGCTTCCACAGAAGAAGACTTGGTAGTATTTTGATCATCATTATCAGACTTAAACTAGCTATTTTTCCAGTGATCTAAGACTGATTGATGTTCATATTGCTTTTGTTTCAATTCTTTGATTTCAAATTTTAAAATATCGATATCAAATTGAAGGTCTTGGATAGTAACCGGCTTAGCACTAGATTTTTCTAGTCTCTTAAAAGTATCTTTGAGATTGAACTTATTAGTGACCAAAGGATTTTTGGAAGGTTTAGTCACTAAAGAAGATTTTAATTTTTCAAGATACTTCATTTTTTATGGCTCTATCCTGTTTTGGAGATTGTGAAGTTCAACATCATCGAAATCATTTTCTTCCACTGATGGGGAAGTAGGAATGTGATATTGATCTTCAATTACGTGTTGTTTATCTGATGTTACCATTTACATATAATCATACTAAAGTCCAGATCTACTGGTAGGTACTCATAATATTCTTCTGAAATAAAAAATATGTGTTTATTGTTTTATAAAAAGCAAAGTGATCTCTTTTTTAGATCTAATGTTAGTACTCATTTATTGTTCTGAACTGAAAATTGTTTATTAAAATTTTGATTAAAAGGAATTAGAATCATTTATGATCTGTAGGTAGTACTCTTAGTAATATTGTTCTTCACCAAAATGAAAAAAGTATGAAAGACTTTCAGAACTAAGTGAGACTGTACGACGCAAGGCGGTAAGTCCCGATGGATAGGGCAGATAGACCTAATTACTGTGCAGTGCTTTGTAGATCTGAAAGAATTTCATGATGCTTTGGTGAAAAATAAGTATTTTAGAGTGGCTTTTGATAGATCTAAAAGATGATAATTGTCTTTGGTTTATGAACAATAGGAAACGAGATGACTTTAAATTAGTTCTGATAAAATTTTCATAAGTCCTTATTTTAACAGAAGAAGATTATTGAGATGGCTTTGGTTATATTTGGTACAAAGATGTATGATTAAACCTATATGAGTAATTTAGAGAATAATTATTAATTCAAGTTTAATATTTATATTTCTAACGAACCAGGTGATGGTGATGATACTAATGGGTGAGGAAGGCTTGTTTATCTCTGCGAGCTTGTTTATTTATTTTACCATGTTGCATTCACTTTCTTCTCACCTTTCTTTCAAGTCTTCTCAACCCTCATCCTCCTCTCTTTCTGATTATCAAACTCACAATTTTTCCAAAAAAAGTCTTCAATGAAGAAATTCGTTTTGAAGATATCAATCAAGATTTAGACAATTGGGGTATTCCAAAAATTAAAGATGAAGATCTTTACAAAACAAAAGGTAGTTTTTGGCATAAACAATCTGATTATGTTATTAAAACTGTTGAACAAAAATACAAAATTCAACAAGATGATGAAGAAATTCATCTGCTTTCAGATAAAAGCATCAAAGAACACCAAGCCAAAGATTACAATTATTTACACATAAGAAGTGTGCAAGTTGGCATGAAACCTCTTACTAGAGAATCTCTAGATGTCGCAGTTCTTTTCTGCTTAAGGGATAAAAGACACAATCGTTTTCAAGACTTTCTCTTAGGTAATGTTGAATCTAGCCTAAGTCATGGTCCAATCTTTTTCAATTGTTTTTTGGACTTAACAGTAAGTCTAGATAACAAAAATATTCTCGATTTTTTACATCTAAATGTTAAGCTCCATGGGTATGATATGAAGGAAGGATCTATACCCATTATCCTGATCTATAGAGTTCAATATAAGGTTATGAACTCCATTAGGTCCAATTTCCTCAAAACCAATTATGACAAACACGGAGAAACAACTTTGTTTCTGACCGACAATAGTAAAGCCAATATTATTGTGCCCAAGACAATTCAGTGGAGTGATATTACACTCCCAGACAAATGGACCTTAGATAAGGCAACTCCAGCCCTACCTAGGATAACCCCAGAATTTCAAAATTTAATCCAACATCAAACAGGTAAAGTAGATTTAGTCTTTGATAGAAGATATTCTTTCTCTCTTTCTCGGTCTATTAGATCCAATAACTTTCAATCGTCTAGGAGATCTTTCTTAGTCTCCAGATCCATTCCTAGATCTATTCCTAGAACCGAACTAGAACCTTCTCACGAAGGTTCCACAATCCATTTGCAGGGATTTGAAACTACAACACCTGTAAGAACTTCATACCAAATGGATGAAGATGACCAAAGAACCAACCAATCTGCAACCTATTCCTCTCTTAATGAACCTTATGATATTAATGTTATATCATCTGAGTTTGTTATTGATAAAGAATCTCTTAGAAAAGAGATGAAATATGAAGAGTGGTCTCCTCATAGAAAACGGTTCTTCAAGCATTATCAAGGAACCAAAAGAAAGGAAATTCAAGAAAAATTTTATTTTTTCCTAGAGCAAGTCCAATTCAACGTCCCTTTCTTTGACTGGTTCAATGCCTATGCTATTAGGAAGAAAATTAAATACCCTTTCAAAAATCAGTTGATAGGTAGTAAGACTTTAGATGTCATCACGACATGGCATTTGAAAGAAGGACAAGTAGTCCATTCTGATCTTCCTCCTAAAGGAACTTTTACTCTTAAGAGTAAAGATCAAAATAATCTTGTTATCGCCTCTCCTTTCAAAACTAGAAATGACGAAGGTCCTGTTCATGCCAGAGATATCAAAGATCTCATGGAACAATCCAATTACACCAATAAGTATCTCCAAACCTTAGAAGAAACCTTAGGAGAAATCAAAGGAAAAGAGAAGCAGAAGGGTAAAGCCCCTCTAGACTCCTCCAAAGATGATAAACCATCATCTTCCAACCAAATAGAAAAACCTTTGTTTAATCCCTATAGGATTTCAAAACAGCTCAAGAAAAACTTACAAGCTTCCAATCCTAGGAAACAAATCAAGAAGGAAATTGAAGAAGCCAGTGATGAGCTTCTTACCAAGATCAATTAGCAATTAAAACTCTACAAGTTAGTTATTCCTGAATCACCTAAAACTCCACCCTCTATAACTTCATCCAATAAAGTTATCAATATGATAAGACAATCTCCTTCTATTGGTTCTGAAGAAATCAATTCCGATAATGATCAAGAGATTAACATCAACCCAGTTATAACTGGTCCCAAACTCAATTGGAAAAACCCAACCAAACTCTACTATCTTAGAGCCACTGCTCCTGATCTCCTCTTAGAAGAAGGAAAAGAGTCCAATTTTAAGAGTTTTAGTGCCAACAACGTCTATGAATGGAACATAGATGGTGAAAATGAGTATGGCATAACCAAAATCCTCCAACATATGACCATGGTAGCCACTGCATATGGAACATCAAATGATTGTCCAAAAACTATGATAGTAGAAATACTTGTCGCAGGTTTCTGTGGCCAACTCAAAGGATGGGGGGATAATTATCTCACTGAAGATGAAAAACATTCAATTCTTAGTGCTATCAAAGTAGATTCTAATGGTACTCCAATTTTAGAAAATGAAGCAACCATCCCAGATGCTATCAATACTTTAATCTTTACAATAGCTCAACATTTCATTGGAGATCCCTCTTTAATTAAAGATCGATCTGCAGAGCTATTATCCAATCTTAGGTGTAAATCTTTAGGAGATTTTAGATGGTATAAAGATACTTTCTTAACCAGAGTTTACACTAGAGAAGACAGCCAACAAGCTTTCTAGAAAGAAAAATTCTTAGCTGGTCTTCCCAAATCCCTTGGCGACAAAGTTAGAGAAAAACTTAGGAGCCAAAACCCCAATTCAGAAATTTCCTATGAGCAACTAAGTTATGGACAACTAATTGCCATAATCCAAAAGGTCGCACTCAAGATCTGTCAAGATGACAAAATCCAACAGCAACTAGCAAAAGAGAAAGCCCAGACCCGTAGGGACTTAGGTACTTTCTGTGAACAATTTGGCTTACCCTGTGCTAAGAAGCCCAGACCCAAGCCCAAACCAAAACACCATTATGGTCCTCCCAAACCTTAATATTATAAGAAAGGGTGTTTTGTTTAAACAAAACCAAAATCTCATGGCCCATCTGTCAAGAACAATTACGAGAAAAACAATTCTCATACCAAATCTAAAGATAAAATTGTTTGTTACAAATGTGGCAAACCCGGTCACATTAGTAGATATTGTAGGTTAGAGTGAAAAATCAAAGCCTTAAACCTTGACCAAGATATTGAGGATAAGATTAATAATTTATTAATTGGATCTTCTCAAAAAGATTATTCCACTGAAGAATCTTCTGATCAATTCTCTGAAAACCTCAATCAAATTCAAGAAGATAATTTATATGAATCATCTAGTCTGGTTAATGTCTTAACTAAGGAGCAAGATCTCCTTTTTGAAGCCATTAATGCTATCCCTACCCTCAAGAAAAAATGAAGTATCTTGAAAAATTAAAATCTTTTTTAGTGACTAAACCTTCCAAAAATCCTTTGGTCACTAATAAGTTCAATATCAAAGATACTTTTAAGAGACTAGAAAAATCTAGTGCTAAGCCGGTTACTATCCAAGACCTTCAATTTGATATCGATAATTTAAAATTTGAAATCAAAGAATTGAAACAAAAGCAATCTGAACGTCAATTAGTCTTAGATCATTGAAAAAATAGTTGGTTTGAGTCTGATAATGATGATCAAAATACTGCCAAGTCTTCTTCTGTGGAAGCCCAATCTGAAGCTTCTATTTCTAATTCTCAAAAAAAATGAAAATCCTTTTCAATTTTCCGTAGTTGATGATTTTTTAGGATTAATCTTATGTTAAAGTTCAAAAATTTTATATTAACATTAAAATTCTTATTGGAGAATTTGTTCTTAAGACCACAACTCTATTTGATACCGGAGCTGACTCAAATTGTTTCTTAGAATGGTTAATTCTCACTAAGTATTTTGAAAAAACCTCTGAACATCTTAGTACTGCTAATGGCTCTAAGTTAAAAATCAATTACAAATTATCTTCTGCTATAATTGAAGACCAGGGTCTTAAGATTGAAACCTCTTTCTTACTGGTTAAAAATTTAAATAATAAAGTAATTTTGGGAACACCGTTCATTAGATCACTTTTCCCTTATCAAACCACTGAGGATGGGATTATTACCCAGCACATGGGACAAATTGTTATTTTCAATTTTTTGAAAACTCCCATTATCAGAAATTTTGATATCAATCTTATCAACTATACTAACCCAGCAAAAGAAGATTTGAGTTCTGATTTACAGGTTATCAATTCAAGAATGAAGTTTGGAAGATATGAACTTCCAATACTTCCAGCAGATTCTAATAAAGGTTTTATTCCTCCTAAACGAATAAACCTTGACCAGATCCAAAAATGTATTCTAGATAACCTTTGGATATATAGAGATATAGAAGGTAAACTCAATAGCCTAAACTCTCTTGCAGTTTACTTTTCAAAAATTGAGCAAAAACCTTTAGGAAAAGCATTTTCTTGCTACGCTTTGACTAATGGTCCAAGTCCTGGTTTATATCATAATTTTAATGATATAAAAAGGCAAATTACAGATTTCAAAAACCCTATTTTCAAATGTTTTTACAATTACAATCATGCTTTAAATCATTTAATACAAAAGGTTGGATCTAATTTCTTTATTGATCCACAATTTCAACAAAAGAATTTTCAAAATCTCAAACTCAAGGATAAGGTCATTAACCCTCCTGAGGAAAATATAAACTCTTCAAAATATGCGAATTATTTGTGTGATGAGAGTTCTGAGAGAATTCAAACACTTGAAACCATTAATCAAACACTGTCCAGAGAGAATGTGTGTTTAACTAAAAAATATTCAATTTTGCTTAAAGACTTCAACAAATTGAGGAATTTTAGAAACAATCATGAAGATTTGAAGAAGAAGTTTATCCTACAGACTTCTTTAATCATCAGACAATTAGCCAATCATGTGGATTTTGAAGTTAATTTTTTAATCCAGAAAAAACTACAAGACTCAATTTTCCAAGATTTTATTGATGCCCAAAATTGTCTTTGGGATATCTTTGAAGGAAATATTCAGGCCTAAGGAATCTATTTTTGCCAACCCATGAGACATGTCAAACTTCCTTCCAATCAACCAGAAGATGGTGAAGAAAGATAACATGCCTTTACTGGAATTCTAAAAGCCGGAATCAATATTCCGTCTTATTCTCCAATTCAATATCAAAGAAAAGAATATACAATTTGGACTTGGTTAGATTTAGGAATGTTAGATCAATTTTGGTACTGTAGCAGAATAGTAGGGCAGAATACTGTAGCAGAATAGTATATACTGTAGCGGAGTAGGTTTCATTGTTAGGTACCGTTTAAAAATTCCAGTTTTATTTTCTCATGTTCTAGAGAGAGGTTAGTGAGAGACACTCTGTGCTTTCCTATGTTCTTCAATCTTTGTACTTTCAATCTTTCAATTTAAGTTTCAAAGTTTCAATTTTTTTTCCTGTCTTTTATTTTTTAGTTCATTCATGCATCTTTAAGTTTCTGTAAAGAAGAGTGCGGATTCCCCCTCTTTGCATGCATATTTAGTTTCCGTCTTTTACTTTCGGTCTTTTACTTTTCTGCAAACACACACGCACCTATGCATATTTAATTTCTGCAAGAAAGAGTGCGCCTACCCTTGGCTCATGCATTTTTAATTTCTGTCTTTAAGTTTCCTGCATTTTATTTCTGCCTTTTTATGTTTTAAGCAGTCCGTCTGCTTCCTACTTTCCATTCTGTTTTTTCATTTAATTTTTCCCTTCTGCTTCCAGCCCCCTCTTGGTATCAACACATGATGTTAATGTCTTCAACAGTTATAAGAGTTTGCACCCAAAACGCCTTCCAATGTCACCGCGGTGGGGCAAGAGAGGGCCGGTGGGCTAGAAAGAGAAACAGGAAGAGGGGCGGTGAGGAGAGAGAGACAGGGACAGGGACAGGGACGAGAGAAAGACAGACAGGGGTGGTGGTGGCCGGAGAAACAAAGAGAGAGACAGAGAGACTTTTCTTCAAAGAGAGAGAAAGGGACGGTGGCCGCGACGGACGGAGAGAGAAAGAGAGACAGGGGCGGTGGTGTGGTGGTCGGAGACAGGGGGAGCTATCACAGAGAGAGAGAGATGAGAGAGAATAGTGAGGGGGAGAAGGTCGTGTTCTGCTTCATAATGCAGGTTACTGACAATCTCTTTTTATTTATCGACGGGTCAGCCCATCGGAAAGCTGAACAGTCATACGCGGCCTTACCAACTACTACCTTTTCAAATACCGACGGGCTATAGCCATCGTGAACGTGAACACAAGAAGGGGGGTTGAATTGTGTTCAAAAAACTTTTTGCAAACTATGCTTAAAAACTTCAAAGTAAGTTGTTCAAAACTATTTTGTATATCGGATGCAGAGAATTAAACAGGTCCAAATGCTGAAATATAAACAGTTTGTAAAAACTTGTTTTACTGAGCAAGGTAAAGATAAATATTGTAAAGCAGTAAAGGATGAGACTCAGAGATTTATACTAGTTCACCACCAACTGGTAGCTACGTCTAGTCCCTTCGTTCCTGAAGGATTTTCCACTATAATCAACTGATTACAATTTCCTCAAGAGTATTCTTCTGTCACAAACTTGACAATACTCTCAACTTCTCAAACGACTCGATCTGGTCGAGCCTTTGAGGAACAGAGCCTTAACTAGGCCAAATACAGTTTTACAAAAGAGGTTATGATTTTGATAACAATCAAAATAACTCTCACAGAGAGAATGAAAAGATTAAGCTCAATACAGAATAGCTTTCTAAAAGAAAGTATAAGACACTGAGTTCAGTTCAATGTAGACCAGAAACTTGGCACGAAGCTTGATTGCACACTTGAGTAATATTGCTTTCAGAATGAAGTTTCTTCACAGTTTCTCTAACTCTTCTTCAATGAATACCTTGGGGTATTTATAGGAGTCTTCAAGGGTATTACGTTGCAATAAAAATATCTCCTTGCTATTGAGTGAGGTAATTTGAAATGTAGTCTTTTTCATCCTTTCCATAGAATATCATAAAAGTACACATTACCGTTTTCATACTATCTGCAATTTGCAATTGCCTTGTACGATTTTTGTCTTATGCTAAAGGTGTCACCTTTGCTTCCTCGTACATCAAAATGAGCACACAAAATCAAATTCGAATTCCGTTCCAGAACAGTCTGAGGCTGAGAGCAAAAACGTGATCACCACGTGCTTCATTAAAGAGATCAGACGCTCGCTCAGAATAGAGGATGGACGCTCGAGCAATTGAGTGTTCCACACGTGTCAAGAAGGCACACTGCTGGACGCTTGCTGTTAACAAGACGCTAAAGTGGGTTCGGATGCTGATACTAGTGGATTGTATTCAATTCTTTTGTATATTTCTTCTTCTTTCTTGAGTGATTTGTACATATATAAATGAAGCTTTGATACCGGTACACTCAAAGATATGTTAGAAGATAAATTGTTCTTTTGAGAAATATTTTGTTATCATCAAAATTAATGAGGGTCTAAACTTCTCAATCGTTTAGGTTCCAACAATCTCCCCCTTTTTGATGATGACAAATATCTAAGGTTGATGAACAATTTAATTTCAAAATAACATTAAAGGTCTCCTCCTGACTTTAACACTTTTGATGTATAAGACAATTCTAGTATTAAGGCTATTGTTGATAAACAAATTCATTTAAGTGATCGCAAAAATAAATAGATGAATCAGAGCATATTTTTAACAAGGTGAGATCGGATGCTGATTTTCGTTTTATCAAAAAGATTTTCATATTACCAACTTTATGATCATTGTTAGATTATTGGGTCAATGAATATCAATGCAGTTAATAGATATTAGAGCAATGAATAACCGTACAACTGCTATGTATGAAATGATATGCATGATAAATTCGGTTTTAGTGTATTCATCAGACGGTGAATTTGTTAATCAGACTTAATCAGACTCTCACGTGTTCATTAGACCTTTCTTTTACCCCCCCTTTTGTCATCAGACAAAAAGAGTGTAAAGCACATCATAGTCAAAAAAGATGGCTTAGAAAAATTTGAATGTATATAAACAAATAATCAGATAAAGGCATGGATAGTCAAATAATCAGAAAAACACTGAATATATATATATATATAAATAAGAGAGTACCCAAAAAAATTTATATCACATAAAAATTAAAAATAAAAAATTAAGGGTTTGGTGGTGGAGGAGGGATGTTGAGACGTTCATATAGAAGTTTCAGTGCATTCTCCAGCTGAGTGACTTTCAGATTAGTAGCCTTCATTTCTTCAAACTCTGCTTTAGGAATGGTGACCATTTCAACTGCAGGAGTAGAAGTAGAAGGTCCAGCTTCTGGTGCAGGTCTCATCTTCTGATGCTCTGCTAGCAACCAGTTGGAAAGCTTCAGTCTCAAGTCCTTCTTTTGTTGAGCCTTTTGAAAGAATGCATCATTTGGTATAAACCATTTGATGAGACTTCCAAGTTTCCTCTGCTTTCGATTAGTGAATTCTTCTCCTTTTCTCCACCTCTTCTGGATACAGCAAATCCATGAAGACCGTTTCCCTATGCAGAAGCACGTCAACAGTGAAAGCCTCAAACTTATTCCCAGCTTCTTCTCTCCATATCCTTTTGATGAATTCACTCAACGCTTCAGAAGCAAAAGAGATTCCTTCATTTTCTGCCAGGTACAATCCTCTCAAATTTTCCCTGTCATCTTCTGTACGCACCAGGGGGACGAGGCATGGTAACAAGGCTTTGTCTTTCCATGTCTTTGACCATTGACTCCAAGTGAATCCAATGTAAAAGTGCTTTGTCACTGCAGCCCGTTGGACATAAGTCTTCATGCAGTCGTGTGGTCTGATTACTGAGCATCTGAACATATCATCGAAGTAAACTGTTCCCAGATTGATGTCGATGGTCTGGCGATTGTGCCAACTGTTGGAATAGTGCCCTTCTCGGCATTGCAGCAGTTTGAGGAGTCAGTTCTCCATTCATCTTCCTTCAGAGAATTCAGGTAAAACCTTCTGGCATGATCCTCAGAGATCTTGGCAATCGGAAGCTTAGAGAATTCCTTAAGGTTTTACTTTTTGGGAGCCTTCTCATACTCCGTGAGCCCGATCTTCTTTGAATGGCTGCTTGCCAGGAAGCGGGTTCTTTCCTTTTCCAGGGGATAGACCAAGGTAGCCACCTTTGTGCATGCAGTACAATCTTCAACTGTTATAGAGCGAAGGATCACTGAGCTGTCGATTACTTCAATCTTCTTCATCTCAAGGCAGTGTGCCATGAAGGAAGCTTCTTCATCTGTGATCCACCTTCCGCATTCTTCCAATGTGGCGATTCGGTTTGTGGTAGGGATCTAGGAAGGTCAGCAGATAAGGGAATTGCTCTGCTAAGGATCTTTGGTCTCAATCTTCCTTTAAATGACATCTGAAAGTGGTCTTCTTCATCCTTGAAGGTAGCACTCATCGGAGAGGCAATCTCGATCTGGCAGACTCCGAGAGGTGAAGGTTTTCAAATGCCATGTGGAGGGACGATTGTAGATGCTATGATATATCTCATACTTAACAAACCGTGGTTTATTAATACATGAGACATTCTTCCTTCCACCAGCGTCTGTAGGTTTATGGGTAATGGTGAGTAAGGTGGGAGTGGTTTTGGTGACTTTATAGGTTTTAGGTGTGTAGGGTTTGAAGGGATTAACGGGAGGTACTTTGAATAAAAGATTAAAGGGATGAGAGTGAAGTTTGGAAATATATGTGGTAAGTGAAGTATTTGAGGAATTTTGTGGTAGGTCAAGGTTGAGTGTAGAGGATGATGGTTGAGTAGATTTAGGGAGGGTAGATGTTTGTCGGAGGCTCATTCTGGTTTTCTTAGTTTGTGGTTGTGTTTGTGGTTGTGAAACAGACAATGGGGG
Source organism: Calophaca sinica (assembly GCA_037113605.1). Classification (NCBI taxonomy): domain Eukaryota; kingdom Viridiplantae; phylum Streptophyta; class Magnoliopsida; order Fabales; family Fabaceae; genus Calophaca; species Calophaca sinica. Next base: position 40,792,096 of record CM073733.1, on the reverse strand, counting down.
TGCAGGAATAACATCATGAGCATCAAAGACAGATATTGATTCATCAGTAGTAAAATCAAGTACCTTTGGGTTAACCTCTGAAGGCTTAACCAACCTTCTTTTCGATCCTCTCGTGACAACAACATCAGGAGGAGGAGGATGAGGGATTTGCTTCCCTTGGCCGGACGCTGAAGCATCCTTTTCAGCTGCTGGCCTAAACTGTTTCTCCAAGACCTTTCTGATGGGAATTCTATCCTCATCTTCTGATTCTTCAACGATGAGTGCGAGCCACCTACATTTTGTTCTTCTTGTCTCCCTTGAAGGAGACTCAAGAGTCTTTTCACACCAGTCATTGAGCTTCTGGTGGTTTTCTTTTCAGCTTCTCCTTCCTGTTGCTCTATTTTCACTTTCTTGATCATAGAGCCAGTAATTAGCTGCATCTTGACCAAACTGTTGACTCCAAAAACTTCTGGACGAACAATAGCACCAACACCAAAGTATTTTTCTCTTTCCTTTGTGTTGATGGAGTCAGTCAGCTTCCTCACAACGCCGTCTTTGATCATCATAATGGAGAGAATAACTCCATAAGGGATTATCTTGACGATATTCTTCTTATCGACACTCTTCCTTGAGAAGACAAGGGCATTTATCAGATTGTTGATAATCAACCTTGGCAGATTGATTTTCTTCCCATCCATGTAGTTCCTCATAATGAACTTTTGCTCGTAGTTCACTATGTAAGCTTGAGCGACCTTGAGAATCACGCTCTTGGCGATGATTTTATGCGATGCTCGATGGTGGCTTTTCAAGTCTTTGGTAGTGGGAGTGATGTTCTTCTTCTTGATTCACGGTAGTTCTCAAATAGGGTTTCGTTGACATTTTCAAGTCCTCTGTAAGCATCGGCCCGGTTGCATGGTAGCGATTCCTTCACACGGACACTTGATCGTGCGAGCAGCGAGTTGATGGTGAAGCGTAGTTTGAAGCCTCGATGTGTCCTTCTATGACTTCCCCAGAGTAAGTACGCATTCCCCTAGAACTCCTTAATAGCGTAGCTCAGTACGTCAACTGGTTCCCAGATGAAGTAGTTTTTCCAGCCCAGTTTCTCAAGACCTTCTTCAAAATCAAAACCGTATAGCTTGAAGTTCTCAAAATCAACCCGGTTCTCATTCAGAAGTTTTGCCTCAGAGAAAACGTCGAAAGCAGCAGTGTATTGTCCAACCTTTCTGTCGGCCATTGTAGCAGTTGAAGAGAAGGTGATGGAGGTTTTAGGGTTCGAAAACACACACACACAGAGAGAGACAGACAGAGAGAAAGAGAACGGTTTTGCAGAAAACGCAGAGTGAAGTGATGGAGCGAAAAATGTGGAGTAGTGGGAAAGTTGATAGAAAATGGTACAGTCCTTTTTCAAAAAAATCGCTTCGTATTTCCACATAAAAATTAAGCCTTTGCAAAGAAAATAAAATTCGCCTTTTCATTAAATGCAAACGTCAAAAGAAAAGTAAGATCAAGAAAAAGATTTTATCGAAAGACATAAATAATTATGACTCAGAAGATGTGATGAGACGCTTAAGTCCTTAACACGTGTGACACGTGTGGGTGTGCTCGGACGCACGCAACCGATTCACCAGACAATGAGTTATGATGCATATGACAAATAAGATGCTTATTCATATATATGCTTATGTCATACCAGATGCTGAGATTTTGTATATTATCTGAAGTTGAGATTAATCATTCTTCTATAAGATGAAAATTTAAATTTCTTCTTATAAAATTGAATCTATCTTCAGCAAGGGGTTTTGTAAATATGTCATTGCCCTTGATGATCGGTGTCTACAAATTTTATTTCTAGAATACCCTTCTAAACATAGTCTCTTATGAAGTGATGCTTAATCTCAATGTGCTTGGCAGTGAATGCAATATGGGATTTTTAGTAAGACAGTTAGAAGTATTGTCACAAAAGATAGGAATGTTACTCTCTTTTATCAGATAGTCTTCAAGTTGATATTTCATCCACAGAAGTTGAGAGCTGCAACTTGCTGCTGAAATATACTCAGCTTCTGCTGTTGAGAGTGCAATAGTGCTTTGCCTTTTGCTTGACCAAGATACAAGATTTGTTCCAAGGAATTGGCAGCTTCCACTTGTGCTTTTTCTTTCAATTCGGTCTGCAAAGTCAGCATCACAGAAACCTACTAACTTGTAATCTTTTGATTTCTTATAAAGCAAACCAAGATTAGTAGATCCTTGCAAATATCTAAAGATTCTTTTAACAGCACTCAAGTGTGATTCTCTAGGATCTGATTGAAACCTAGCACACAGACAGACGCTGAACATAATATCAGGTCTTGAAGCTGTAAGATAAAGTAGAGATCCAATCATACCTCTGTACATCTTACGATCTACCTTTTGCAGTTTCATCTTTACCAAGAATACATGTGGGATGCATAGGAGTACACATAGGTTTGCAGTCCACCATTTTGAATTTCTTTAGCAATTCCTTGATATATTTGCTTTGATGTATATATATACCATCATTGCATTGTTTGATTTGAATTCCAAGGAAATGTGAATACATGCCTTGACAGGATGGTTTTGATGATTGACAAAAGGGAGCTTTACAAATAGTCAACCGTGCAAAAAGTGGAAAAGAATACCAAGACGCGTATCAAGAATGATTGTTTCTCAAGTCTTTGGGTTCTGGGTATTTATTTATCTTTATTAAGACAATTTGTAAGTAGTAATAAAAAGCTCTCAATTAAAATTAAATCACACACGCACAAAATATTTTGACATGCATATCTCGTGTCGGATGTCGAACTGAGGAGCTCGGATGTCGAGCTGAGGATTAAGTCGCGTGTCGAGATCTGAGGAAGTCGTATGTCGAGCTCTGAGTAAATCGGATGTCGAGCTGAGGAGGAAGTCGGATGTTGAGCTCTGAGGAAGTAGTATGTCGAACTGAGGAGGAGGTCGCGTGTCAAGCTTATGAGGTCGCGTACCGAGGTCGCGTGATGAGCTCTTGTCGCGTGCCGAGCTGATGATCCGTGTCGAGCTGATGAGGTCGCTTACCGAGGTCGCGTGCCGAGCTATGAGGACCGAGCTGATGAGGAGGTCGTATACAGAGCTGTGTGCCGAGGTCGTGTGCCGAGGTCTTTTGCCGAGCTGTTCAGAGGTCATATGCCGAGCTGTGTCGAGGTCGTCTGTCGAGCTGTGTGGCGAGGTCGTCTGCCGAGCTGTCTTCAGAGGTCGTATGCCGAGCCGTTTACCTGCAACGCCAAATCCTTTTACTATCCATTCCAACGGACAGATCCCTGTGCACCGGTCAAATCTTCCAACGGACAAATCAACTCAACGGGCAAACGCTCCTCAGTCGGTCTATAAATATAAACAACGCTGTGCTCTTTCTTACAACACGAAAATACAACAACGCAGTGCTTAATTTTTGTCTTAAAAACTCTGTCAAATATTTTTCATCACTCACACTTATTTGAGCACAATTTTTAGAGTCTTTTTATTCTACAAAATTCGAGTTGTATTATTTGAGCTTCAATTTGTTATATCCGCACTATTGAGTGTATCTTTTTAGTCTCATTTTATTTGTGAAAATCATTTATTTTTGGGTAGGAATCCCAAGGTGTTCATAGAGAGGTGATATCTCTTGAGCGTATTACTCTGGTTTAGAGTTGTAAAGGTTTCTAGTGAACCTCGATTTAAAAGCTAGTGTTTTAGTGAAAATCCCACAGTGGTTTGCTTTGGGAGACGGGGCGTAGGCCACGGGGGGTGTTTGGTGGCGAACCTGGATAATTTGTTGTGTGCTTTTTACTCCTTATCTCTCCACTTTTGATCAATTAAATTTATGTACTTTATTTTATTGTTATTTATATCTTACTATTTACTTTATTTTTAACTCGTTTGCAATTTATTCTTCAAGTGATTTATCTATTTTACATTAATATTTCCGCAACTCATAATTAGCACTTATTTCTCCAAAAGTTTTTGAAAGCACAGTTCACACACAATTCACCCCCCTCTTGTGTTTGAAGTCAATTGGTAACAATTGGTATCAGAGCTAGACTCTTGTATAAAGGACTTAACCGTCTCAAGAGAATGACTTCAAACAATTACGAGGGAACTTCCATGAACAGACCCCCATTTTTCAATGGTGAGGGGTATGGTTATTGGAAGGATAGAATGCAAATCTTTCTTGAGGGTGTTGATCTTGATATTTGGGATCTTTGTGGAAAATGGTCCATTTGTCCCCACTCAATCAATTAATGATGCAGTGGTAGACAAACCAAGATCACTTTGGACCAAGATGATAAGAAAAAGGTCGAATACAATTTGAAGGCTAAGAACATCATCATACGCTTTAAGCTACGATGAGTTCTATAGGGTCTCAAATTGCAAGGCTGCTAAAGAAATGTGGGACACCCTTCTATTGACCCATGAAGGTACTCACAGAGGTCAAGAGGGCTCGAATGAACACATTAACCCATGAGTATGAGTTATTTAGGATGAAACCAAGTGAAAACATACAAGATATGCAAAAAGGTTCATCCATATAATAAACCATCTCGAGCTCTTGGGAAAGTCTTGATGAATGAAGATCTGATTAACAAAGTTCTTAGATGTCTAAACAGGAATTGGCAACCCAAGGTCACTGCTATAGCTGAATCTAGAGACTTATCTTCTATGACCTTGGCTACTTTGTTTGGAAAATTGCAGGAACATGAAATTGAACTAAATTGTCTCATGGAAAGCGAAGAAGCTGATAAGAAAAAGAAAGGGCTCGCCCTCAAAGCAAGCATTGAGGAAACTGACGATGACGAATGTGATTTCCTTGAAGATGAAAATAATGAGGAAAACATGAGTCTAATGGTTCGCAAATTCAAAAGGTTCATGAGACTCAGAAACAAAGGTAAGTTCCCAAGCTCTCAAAAGAAAAGTGATGAAACAACTTCTTTTAATCCTACCGCTACAAGTGTGGAAAGAAAGGTCACATAAAACCCGATTGTCCTCAAAACCAAGCGAGGAATGAGAAATTTGAAAAGAAACCACCAAAGGATTGAAGGGAAGAAGAGCTTACATTGCCTGGGATGATAATGATATGGATTCTTGATGAATCTGAAAATGAAGAGGCTCACCTTAGTCTAATGGCAAATCATGATGAAGATGAGGTAAATTTTTATGATCCTGACTCTTCTTTAACTTATGATGAATTACTTATTGCTTGTGAAGAATTCAATAATGAAACGATTAAACTTGGAAAAATTGTTCTTTCTTCTAAGAAAACCATCTCTTCTCTTGAATCAAAAATTGAAATTTTAAACAAAGAGATAGTGATTCTTAAAGAAAAACAAGTTCTTTGTGATTGAAACTTCTCCTCCCATATCTTGTGAAAATAAAAAGGATGAAGTTTTAAAATGCAATGAGTGTAGTGTTTTGAAAAATAAGGTTGAGGATTTAAATAACACTCTTGCAAAATTTACGATGGGAAGAGATAATCTAAACATTATTTTAGGAAACCAAAAAGGTACTTTTGGAAAAGCTGGTTTAGGTTATCATCCAAAAATTCATGAAAAATCTTTTAAACTCTTCAATCACAACAAACCCTCAAGTAGTCCTTTCATTAAATGCTTTCCTTTGTGGTAGAAATGGTCTTTGCCTCTATTTGCAATATTAGAAAGAATAAAAATGTAGTTGGCAAAAATATGTGGATTCCAAAGGGCACTTTGCCCAAGACTAACTCATATGGACCCAAGATGGTTTGGGTACCAAAGGTTAAAATATGATTTGTTGTTGTAGGTGTGCTTGAAAGCCAAGGACTTAAATTGGTATCTTGATAGCAATTTGTTCAAAGCACATGTGAGGAGACAAAAGCAAGTTCTCCTCATTGGTACCTAAGAATAGTGGTTATGTCCGGTATGGTGACAACAACAAAGGTAAAATTCTTGGGATTGGTACTATTGGTAAGAGTCCTAATCCCATTATAGAGAATGTCCTGTATGTGGAAGGTTTGAAACATAACTTGCTAAGTATTAGTCAACTTTCTGACAAAGGCAATAATGTTATATTTGATTCTTCAAAATGCATGGTCGTAAATTCTTTTAATAAAAATCTGATTTTAGTTGGATCTAGAATTGGAAATATCTATATGGTTAATTTAGATGAACTACCTTCAAATGATGCATCTTTGTCTTTTTAGTAAAGAGAATGAATCTTGGCTATGGCATAGAAGAATGGCTCATATTCACATGGATCATCTTAATAAATTGGTTCGTAAAGACTTAGTAATTGGCTTACCAAAGCCGTTTTGAAAAAGATAAACTTTGTGATGCATGTCAAAAAGGAAAACAAGTAAAGGCATCTTTCAAATCTAAAAATATTGTTTCTACAAACCGCCTTTACAACTTTTACATATGGATTTATTTGGCCCTTCTAGAACTAAAAGCTTTGGTGGCAATTACTATGCTCTTGTTATTGTGGGCGACTATTCTCGCTATACATGGACTTTATTTATTTCTCACAAAAATGATGCTTTTAATGCTTTTCAAAACTTGCAAAGGTTATACAAAATGAGAAGGGACTTAACATTGCTTCCATTCAAGTGATCATGGTGAAATTTGAGAATGAAGCATTTGAAGCATTTTGCACGAAAATGGCATCGATCACAACTTTTCTGCTCCAAGGACACCGCAACAAAATGGAGTGGTTGAAAGGAAAAATCGGTCTCTTGAAGAGCTAGCGAGGGCGATGCTCAATGAGACTAACCTTCCTAAGTACTTTTGAAGGCGCAGTGAGCACCGCTTGCTATGTGATGAATCGAGTTCTTATAAGGCCGATCCTTAAACAAACACCGTATGAACTCTACAAAGGAAGGAAGCCCAACATTTCCCACCTTCACGTTTTGGATGCAAGTGTTTTGTCCTAAACAATGGTAAGAATAACCTTGGTAAATTTGATGCTAAAGGCGATGAAGGTTTATTTCTTGGATATTCCACTTCTAGTAAAGCTTTTGAATTTTTAATAAAAGAACTTGGGTGTTGAAGAATACATGCATGTTTCTTTTGATGAATCTAACCCCAAATCTTGAGTGAAGAAAGTGTTGATGATCTTGCGAAGTATTTGGAGATACCTATTTAGAGGAACAAGAGAGATCAAAAGTTCAAAAGGAGGATCAAGAGTCCTTGCCTCAACCCTCTCAAGAACTCTCTCACTCAAATCTTCCAAAGGAATGGAGAGTCTCAAAGAACCATCCTCTTGACAACATAATAGGTGATATCTCAAAAGGGGTAACTTGACTGAAACTCTCTTAATCATGCATGTCATCATATGGCCTTTGTCTCTCAAATTGAACCAAATGGCGTCAATGAAGCCATCTTTGATGAGCATTGGACCTTTGCTATGCAAGAGGAATTAAATCAATTTGAGAGAAATGATGTTTGGGAACTTGTCCCTAGGCCTAAAGATCACCTAGTCATTGGGACCAAATGGGTCTTTCGCAACAAGCTTGATGAAAGCGGTATCATTGTTAGAAATAAAGCTAGACTTGTTGCAAAGGCTATAATCAACAAGAGGGCATAGATTTCGATGAAACCTATGCACGTGGCTAGATTAGAAGCTATTCGCATGCTTCTCGCATTTGCATGCATCATGGATTTCAAACTTTTTCAAATGGATGTTAAAAGTGCATTTCTTAATGGCTTTATTCAAGAAGAAGTATATGTTGATCAACCTCCGGTTTTGAAAATTTTGAATTTCCAAATCATGTTTTCAAATTGAAAAAGGCTTTATATGGTTTAAAACAAGCTCGAGAGCTTAGTACGAGAGGTTGAGCAAATATTTACTTGAAAAAGGTTTTGAAAGAGGAAAAGTTGATACCACTCTTTTCATTAAACACAAAAAGCATGACATTTTACTTGTTCAAATTTATGTCGATGATATAATATTTGGTGCTACTAATGAATCCTTGTGTAAGGAATTTTCTGATATCATGCAAAGTGAATTTGAAATGTCAATGATGGGAGAGCTAAATTACTTCCTTGGACTTCAAATCAAACAAACAAAAGAAGGAATTTTTATAAATCAATCCAAATATTGCAAGGAGTTGCTTAAAAGATTTGGAATGAGCAACGCCAAAGAAATCTCAACTCCCATGAGCACATCATGCTATCTTGACAAAGATGAAGGTGGTAAGTCGGTCGAAGTCTTTTCCCCTTCCATTTTCTTTAAGTACGGAATAATGAGTGGGTGACGCATTTGTCTTATGCAACTAGCTAATCATGTCCAACCAGCTCATCTGTCACACACCAAGCTTGGTATCACGTAACTATCAAAATATGCTTGTTTAATCCTGAATATATGCCTTGCTTTATTTGTCTTTCCCACTTTTTGATGTTGCCAAAAGGGGAGAGTTACATGAATGCATGATTGAGGGGAGTGATCTTTTAAGTATTGCCTATTGTGAGGGGAGTTTTTCTAAATATTGTGCTTAAACTACGATATTTTTATTGAAAAACCATGCTTATATCTCATTGCTATATCATGATTATATTTTACTAAATTCCCTCCATGAGATGTTTGTCATCATCAAAAGGGAGTCTGTGAATACATGCCTTGTGAGGATGGTTTTGATGATTGACAAAAGGGGAGCTTTACAAATAGTCAGGCAAGTGCAAAAGTGGAAAAAGAATACCAAGGCGCGTATCAAGAATGATTGTTTCTCAAGTCTTTGGGTTACGGGTATTTATTTATCTTTATTAAGACAATTTGTAAGTAGTAATAAAAGCTCTCAATTAAAATTAAATCACACACGCACAAAATATTTTGACATGCATATCTCGTGTCGGATGTCGAACTGAGGAGCTCGGATGTCGAGCTGAGGATTAAGTCGCGTGTCGAGATCTGAGGAAGTCGTATGTCGAGCTCTGAGTAATTCGGATGTCGAGCTGAGGAGGAAGTCGGATGTTGAGCTCTGAGGAAGTAGTATGCCGTACTGAGGAGGAGGTCGCGTGTCAAGCTTATGAGGTCGCGTACCGAGGTCGCGTGATGAGCTCTTGTCGCGTGCCGAGCTGATGATCCGTGTCGAGCTGATGAGGTCGCTTACCGAGGTCGCGTGCCGAGCTATGAGGACCGAGCTGATGAGGAGGTCGTATACAGAGCTGTGTGCCGAGGTCGTGTGCCGAGGTCATTTGCCAAGCTGTTCAGAGGTCATATGCCGAGCTGTGTCGAGGTCGTCTGTCGAGCTGTGTGGCGAGGTCGTCTGCCGAGCTGTCTTCAGAGGTCGTCTGCCTAGCTGTCTTCCTGCAACGACAAATCCTTTTAATATTCATTCCAACGGACAGATCCCTGTGCAACGGTCAAATCTTCCAACGGACAAATCAACTCAACGGGCAAACGCTCCTCAGTCGGTCTATAAATAAACAACGCTGTGCTCTTTCTTACAACACGAAAATACAACAACGCAGTGCTTAATTTTTGTGCCAAAAACTCTGTCAAATATTTTTCATCACTCACACTTATTTGAGCACAATTTTCTGAGAGTCTTTTTATTCTACAAAATTCGAGTTGTATTATTTGAGCTTCAATTTGTTATATCTGCACTATTGAGTGTATCTTTTTCGTCTCATTTTATTTGTGAAAATCATTTATTTTTGGGTAGGAATCCCAAGGTGTTCATAGAGAGGTGATATCTCTTGAACGTATTACTCTGGTTTAGAGTTGTAAAGGTTTCTAGCTGAACCTGATTTAAAAGCTAGTGTTTTAGTGAAAATCCCACAGTGGTTTGCTTTGGGGACAGGACGTAGGCCACAGGGGTGTTTGGTGGCCGAACCTGGATAATTTGTTGTGTGCTTTTTTACTCCTTATCTCTCCACTTTTCAGTCAATTAAATTTCTGTACTTTATTTTATTGTTATTTATATCTTACTATTTACTTTATTTTTAACTCGTTTGCAATTTATTCTTCAAGTGATTTATCTATTTTACATTAATATTTCCGCAACTCATAATTAGCACTTATTTCTCCAAAAGTTTTTGAAAGCACAGTTCACACACAATTCACCCCCCTCTTGTGTTTGAAGTCAATTGGTAACAGGAAAAACTTCAGTTCACCCATCATGCTCATCTCGAATTCAGCCTGCATTAGCTTAGAAAATTCTTTGCAAAGGCTTTCATTAGTAGCTCCAAAAATAATGTCATCAACATATATTTGAACAATTATAAAGTGCTTGTTTGATATTTTTCTAAAAAGAGTAGTGTCTACTAGACCTCTGGTAAATCCATTTTTCATCAAAAATGTACTCAGTCTTTCATACCAAGCTCTGGGAGCTTGCTTAAGACCATAAAGGGCCTTTTTGAGTTTGAAGACATGTTACGGAAATTCAATGTCTTGAATCAGGAGGTTGTTTTACAAAGACTTCCCCAGTTATAAAACCATTCAAGAAAGCACTTTTCACATCCATTTGATAAAGAATTATATCATGATGTGCAGCGAAAGAAAGCAAAATGCGTATAGCTTCTAACATTTGCAACAGGTGCAAATGTTTCTGTAAAATCAATACCTTCTTCCTGTGAGTACCCTTGAGCAACTAATCTTGCCTTGTTTCTCACAACCTTTCCATCTTCATCAAGCTTGTTTCTAAATACCCATTTAGTGCCAATAGCTTGCTTATCTTCTAGTAAGGTAACCAGCTTCCATACATCGTTTCTTTGGAACTGATTCAACTCTTCTTGCATGGCCAGAATCCAGCCTTCATCTTTTAATGCTTGATCAATCATTTTAGGTTCCATTTCTGAGAGTAGTTCCATATCTGCATGCTCTTTAAAAGAGGATCTGGTTCTTACTTTATCTCCAGGTTTTCCTATGATTTGATCTTTAGGATGATTGGCTTTGTACTTCCAGCTCTTTCTGAATTCAGCTTCTGAAGATTCTTGTGTCTGGTCACCAGGACGATGAAGATGTAGGTTCACTATTTGTAGTATTACCTATATTTAATTACGAAAATAATTCATCTAGCTCGACATGGTTGTGTCAGGCTTCTTGTCATCAAATTTGACATGAATGGATTCTTGCCTTTGTCATAGTTTCTTTATTGTATATTCTAAAAGCTTTAGATCTTTCAGAATATCCCAAAAAGATTCCTTTGTCAGCTTTTGAATCAAACTTACCAAGCTGATCCTTAGTATTTAAAATGTAACACGTGCAACCAAATGAATGAAAATATGATATGTTTGGTTTCCTTCTTTTCCACAGTTCATATGGAGTCTTCTTCAAAATAGGTCTAATAGAAATTCTATTTTGAATGTAACAAGCTGTGTTTACTGCTTCTGCCCAAAAATGTTTTGCAATATTGGCCTCATTGATCATGGTCCTGGCCATTTCTTGGAGGGACATATTTTTCCTTTCTACAACACCATTTTTTTGAGGTGTTCTAGGAGAGGAGAAATTGTGGGAGATGTCGTTATCATCGCAAAATTTTTGAAAGCTTTCATTTTCAAATTCTCCCCCATGATCACTTCTAATAGAAGATATGCAAATTCCTTTTTCATTTTGAACTGATTTGCAGAATACAGTAAATACCTTGTATGACTCATCTTTGTGAGCAAGGAATCTAACCCATGTCCATCTAGTGAAATCATCAACAATGACTAACCCATATTTCTTTCCAGTTAAAGAGGCTGTCCTTGTTGGACCAAAAAGATCAAGATGCAAAAGCTCAAGTGGTCTAGAGGTTGAAACAACATTTTTTGAATGAAAAGAAGTTTTAACTTGTTTTCCTCTTTGACATGCCTCACAGAGAGCATCGGATTGATACTTGAGATTTGGTAAGCCTTTGACAAGACTGTGCTTGTTTATTTTTGAGATTAATCTCAAATTGGCATGACCCAATCTCTTGTGCCAAATCCATTGTTCTTCGTCAACAGACATGAGACACTTGACATCTTGTTTTGTAAGTTCAGAGAGATCAATTTTGTAAATATTTTGTTTTCTCTTTGCAGTAAAGAAAGTAGAGCCGTCTTTCTTGCTTTTTACTAGACATCCAGGTTCTGTAAAGATGACTTCATAACCATTGTCACATAATTGACTTATGCTCAATAAGTTATGTTTAAGTCCTTCAACATATAGTACATTATCAATAGAGGGAAGAGAGCCTTTACCAATGCGACCAATTCCAACTATTTTACCTTTCTGGTTTCCTCCGAAACCAACGAATCCAGCTTCTTTAGGCCTTAGTTCTTGGAACATATGCTTTTCTCCCGTCATGTGACGCGAGCATCCACTGTCTAAGTACCAAGATAGGTGTGTTGACTTTGTTGCTAAGCATGTCAGCAACATAGACTATTTTATCTTTAGGTACCCATATCTTTTTGGGTCCTTTCTTGTTAGTTCTTGAAGGAGGCTTATCCTTCATAGTTTTTAAAATAGTACATGCACTTTTCAAATGACCAGGTTTATTGCAGTAAGTACAATGCAAGCATTTACTATGATTATTGGATTTATCAGATGTTGAATCATTTTCCAAAAGAGGTTCATCTGATATATAACCAAGACCATGAGTTGTCGTTTTACTGACACCCCAAATCATTGAAGCTTGCTTGCTACGAGTTACACTCTCTGCAAGAAACTTTTGAAAAGCATACTCATAATCATTTGATTTGCATTTAGGATTGCCTGTAACTTTAGAGCTTTCAACTTGAGAGCTCTCAGCTTCTGGTTGCTTATTAGCGATCAGACGCTGGTTATCCATCAGATGCTGATTTTCAGTTTTCAGCTTCTGATTTTCTTTGTTGAGTACAGATTTTTCTTTGTTTAAAGCTTGAAAATCTTGTGATAATTTTGAAAATTTCTTTTTCAAATTCTTATACTCAACAGAGAGAGTGGCAGAGTCCTTAAGAAGATCATCAAATGCAAGTTGAAGTTCAGAGTAGGAATCATATACTATTACCTCTTCAACTTCTTCTTAATCAAGGTCGATTACGCCATGAGAACGAGATTTGCTTCTACTTCATTATCTTCCTCAGATGAGGATGAATCTAGATCTTCCCATGTAGCCATGAGACTTTTCTTCTTTTTCTTGAAAGAACTTCTTGTGGACTTCTCCTTAAGATTAGGACATTCGGACTTGAAATGTCCAGGCTTTTTACATTCAAAGCAAATGACTTGAGCCTTGTCCTTGCTCTCTTTCTTGTCCTTAGTATCTTTCTTACGAAACTTCCTTCAAGTTTCTCTTCTTCCACATTCTTTGTATCTTTACGGATATAAACGCGAGCTCATCTTACGATGTGTCAACATCTCCTTCAAGCTTCATCTTGATTCTTCTTCTTGACTGAAAGGCTTTGGAAGAACTGACTTTATGTTGAGAGACTTTTAAGGCCATAGACTTGCCCTTTTTGACCGGTTCTTCTTCATTTAGCTCAAGTTCATGAGCTTTCAACGAACTCATAAGATCTTCAAGTCGTAAGACATTTAGATCTTTTGCTTCCTGAATAGCAATGACCTTGGGTCTCCACTGCTTAGTCAAGCTTCTTAAGATCTTTCTAATATGGTCAGGTGTAGTGTAACTTTTTCCAAGGGCCTGTAACCCATGAACAAGTGTTTGAAATCTTCCAAACATGGTTTCAATGTTTTCACCATCTTCCATTTTGAATAACTCATATTGCCGAACAAACATGCTAGCTTTGGTTTCTCTTACTTGGGCACAGCCTTCGTAAGATAAAACAAGTGAGTCCCATATTTCTTTGGCAGTATCAAATTTGCCACATTTATCATATTCTTTTTCTGTCATAGCACAGATAAGAATGAATCTAGCCTTTTGATTGATTTGATATCTCTTTTTCTGTTCATCATTCCAATCTTCTCTGGCTATCGCAACACCATGAGGATTAGTGGGAGGAATGTAACCACTTTGAACTATATCCCACAACTCAAGTTGTTGTGTCTCAAAGAAAGCTTTTATCTTATCTTTCCAGTAATCAAATTTTTCTCTATTGAATAGAGGAGGACGGTTCATATGACCACCTTCAGTAGACATGTTCACAGTATAGGATCTTTTCTCTTAACATTGTTAAGTGCTCAACCAAGAGGCCGAGCTCTGGTACCAACTGAACGTGAACACAAAAAGGGGGGGTTGAATTTTGTTCAAAAAACTTTTCACAAACTATGCTTAAAAACTTCAAAGTAAGTTGTTCAAAACTGTTTTATATATCGGATGCAGAGAATTAAACAGGTCCGGATGCTGAAATATAAACAGTTTATAAAAACTTGTTTTACTGAGCAAGGTAAAGATAAATAATGTAAAGCAGTAAAGGATGAGACTCAGAGATTTATACTAGTTCACCACCAACTGGTAGCTATGTCTAGACCCTTCGTTCCTGAAGGATTTTCCACTATAATCAATTGATTACAATTTCCTCAAGAGTATTCTTCTGTCACAAACTTGACAATACTCTCAACTTCTCAAAACAACTCAGTACAGTCGAGCCTTTGAGGAATAGAGCCTTAACTAGGCCAAATACAGTTTTACAAAAGAGGTTATGATTTTGATAACAATCAAAATAACTCTCACAGAGAGAATGAAAAGATTAAGCTCAAAACAGAATAGTTTTCTGAAAGAAAGTATAAGACGCTGAGTTCAGTTCAATGTAGACCAGAAACTTGGCACGAAGCTTGATTGCACACTTGAGTAATATTGCTTTCAGAATGAAGCTTCTTCACAGTTTCTCTAACTCTTCTTCAATGAATACCTTGGGGTATTTATAGGAGTCTTCAAGGGTATTACCGTTGCAGTAAAAATATCTCCTTGCTATTGAGTGAGGTAATTTGAAATGTAGTCCTTTTCATCCTTTCCATAGAATATCAGAATAGTACACATTACCATTTTCGTACTATCTGCAATTTACAATTGCCTTGTACAATTTTTGTCTTATGGTAAAGGTGTCACCTTTGCTTCCTCGTACATCAAAATGAGCGCACAAAATCAAATTCGAATTCCGTTCCAGAACAGTCTGAGGCTGAGAGCAAAAACATGATCACCACGTGCTTCATTAAAGAGATCAGACGCTCGCTCAGAACAGAGGATGGACGCTCGAGCAATTGAGTGTTCCACACGTGTCAAGAAGGCACACTACTGGACGCTTGCTGTTAACAAGACGCTGAAGTGGGTTCGGATGCTGACACTAGTGGATTGTATTCAATTCTTTTGTATATTTCTTCTTCTTTCTTGAGTGATTTTTACATATATAAATGAAGTTTTGATACCTGTACACTCAAAGATATGTTAGAAGATAAATTGTTCTCTTGAGAAATATTTTGTTATCATCAAAATTAATGAGGGTCTAAACTTCTCAATCGTTTAGGTTCTAACACGTCGGCACACTAAACGGTGGGCCGTCGATATTTGAAAACGTGGAGGGAATAAAAAAGGCGGCAAGTTTACTGACGGGCTAGGCCATCAGTAAGCAACAACGAACAACATGTGAGACGTACCGACAGGTAAGGCCGTCGGTAAGCAACAGCAAATGGGAGTTGAGACCTACCGACGGTGTTAGCCATCGGAAATGCTCTTCTTTTGTAACGGGCTTGTGTCCGTCGGTAATAGGCCGTCGGTAAGCCCGGTTTTTCTTGTAGTGATTTAATAGAGTAATGAAACGATGAAATTAATTAATAAGGACAATAGAAAGGTTGTAACTCGTGCAGTAAAATAAATTGATTTAATTCTAAAGCTCAAGTTTATTTACTTATAGATAGATAGATTGATAGATAAATAGATAGGTAGGTAGGTAGGTAGATGGATAAATTAGAAAATATACAATATCATATATTTTTTTTGAAGTTAATTTTTTTTAATAGTAAATAGCATGCACTTATTTTTTACATTAACTAATTTTGTTAAATTTATTATTTTTTATATTTAATAACAACATTTAATAAATTATATTGTAGATTAATTATATTTTAAGTGTTTTTCTCAAAGTATAATTAACAATTGAAGGTTGTAACTCACAAATTAAAATAAATTTATATTCAATATTAAAGCTCAAGTCTCCTTAAATTAAATTAATTAATATTTAAAAATAATATTTATTTATTTTTTGGTGAACAAGGGGGCAAAAATAATATTAAAATAGACTAGTAAAATCGTAAAACTTATTAACAAGGTAAATTTAAAGGTTGTAACTCATAAATTAAAATATGCTTGTATTCAATGTTATAGCTCTAGTTTTCTTCACACATACACACACACACACACATATATAGTGTTGTCATTATCTAATTTTAAGAAATAGCACTATATTTATATTTGATAATAACATTTAATAATTTATAGTGTAATTTAATTACTTTTTAAATATTTTTCTGAAGTTCTTAACAATATTTAACATTATCATTAAGCAATTTTAATATTTAATTGAACGTATAAGAATTTTTATGTCTAATAGTCAACACAACCAATAATAAAACAAATTTATCAATATAATAATATTTAATAATAATTTGTAGATAGAGTAATAAAGTGATAAAATTGACGAAAGGTAAATGACAGGTTGTAAGTTGTAACTCATAAAAGAAAATAATTTTGTATCTAATGTTAAAACTAAAATTTCCTTCACATATATACATTTAATAAATATGATATTTTAATGTATCGTTACAGTTTTTTTACTGCAATTTTATATAGATAGATTTTAATATGTATTTCATTATAATTTTATAAATTATAGATATTTTTAATAGTTAATATTTAATAATATGGAGCCCAATTATCTATTTTAAATAGTTTTCTCAAGTTATATCAGCTTAAGATAATTTTTTCAAAATTGTAAACAACACTTAGTGTTGTCATTATCTAACTTTAGGAAATAACATTATATTTATATTCTATAATAATATTTAATAATTTATAGGTTGTCTAGTTTGCAAAGTGATTTTCCTTTTGTTTCTGTTGATCACAATTCAGTATGTGATGTATGTCATTTGGCAAAACACAGAAGAATACCTTATAGTTTGAGCGTTAATAAAGCTTCTAAGCCTTTTGAGCTTTTACATTTTGACATTTGGGGTGCTATCTCTATTGCCTCTATTCATGACCATCGATATTTTCTCACTATTCTCGATGATTTTAGTAGATTCACTTGGATTCTTCTTTTAAAATCAAAAGCTGAAGTTACAAACCATGTTCAAAATTTCATTCTCATGCTAGAAAAACAGCACAAAGCTGTCATCAAAGTGGTTATAAGTGACAATGGACCTGAATTCTCAATGCCTACATTTTATTCTTCAAAGGGTCAGAGTCGTGTTTGCAGTGAGGCAACTAAGGCAATTGCCTTAGGCCCCATACTAACTTAACTATTTACTATTGGTAATTTGCTACTAGTGTAAAGTCCTAATCTAATATATTTTTTGCATGTACATAGAGGCCCAATCGGAACAAGCAACATTTGGGAGAAAAGCAAGGTGGCTTTCCACTTCCCACGGTGATCGGTCTCTTGATTGGTCTCGCATGTACAACTAATTGCAAATTTGCAATAGCCAATTGGAATGAATAAACTCACCTAATTAATTGTTTTTGAGTGTTGGTCCACCGGAGTGAAATTACAAGAAAGAAATAAATTAATTACAACAGCTAATTGGAGCTTTGTGTGGTTCGCCTATTCGCATGCACATTGTTTATAGCATGCCATCTTGTTTTTTTATAAATAAGGCTATTTTTTATTGATTGCAATTTTTATTATCCGAGGTATAATATTAATAGTATTTTATTAATTGAATATTTGTATTATTAGATTAAGAGGTATTAACGGTTATTTTTTATCAATATATTCAACCAAAATTTCAAAAAAGTTGCTTTAACTTATTTTGCTCCTTTATTTCTTTTTTTTGTGTATCTTCATGTTCTTTTAAAGTGAATTTTCAAGAGATAACTGATATCAAATTATTGCAGTGCCTAATGCCCTCATTTCTTTTGAAGCTCAAAAGGCTAGAAAAAAAATATGAGATTTAATAATTTATATTTTATTAAGCTTCTTTGGTAGCTTTGCCTTAGGCCCCAAAACTTTTAGACATGGCCTTGCTAAGGGTATTATTCATCAAACTAGTTGCATGGAATCCCCTCGACTCTACTTAACAAACTTAAGCAAATAAAACCAAGATCCATGAATTGGAGCACTTAACCATTAATCCTAGGGACAACCTTGCAAACCAGTGGGTTTTTCATTTCCATGGAAAGTTTCAAGCACTCAGTTAAATCCACGGGGGAAGAATCTTCAATGGGAACCCATTTGAAGCTCTGAAGCAACTGAGCAAGCCAGAGGTTAACAGAAGCCAAACCCATTGCCTTCCCTGGACAAACCCTTCTCCCAGCCCCAAATGGAGCCAACCTCAAATCAGATCCCATTATGCTCACCTCCTCTTTCATAAACCTCTCTGGCTTGAATTCCTCTGGCTCTTCCCACACCTTCTCATCGTGGGTTATTGCCCACATGTTCACCATTGCGGTTGTGCCAGCTGGCACAAGCTTGTCGCCCACCATAACATCGTACGCCTAAGCGAGCCCATGATAGAAGTGGCCAGGTGGGTGCACCCTCGAGCCTCCTTCACAATGCAATCGCAAATAACGAAGATTCGGTATGTCATCGCGAAACAACCTTTGACATTCCAACCACACGATTAATCTCTTCTGCGCTTCTCTTGTATCTCGGGGTGAAGCACCATCCGAGCGAGAATCCACTCCAAAGAAATTGCCACCGTATCCGTTCCTCTGAAAATCATTTCCTATAAAACACGACAAAAAAAAAATCCACAACATAAAAAACAAAAACAAAAATTAAAAGAAAAAAGAAAAAAAATAAATGAATAAATCATTGAGTACCCAAAGAACTGCAATTATATCAAGTAAAAAAGATAAATGAATAAATCATTGAGTACCCAAAGAACTGCAATCATATCAGAATCACTGAGCTTGTCTTTTTCCTCTAAATCAAGCAACACGTCAACGAAATCAGCCACTACGTTTCCCTCAACATATTTAGCAGACAGCCTCTTCATTTTATGCTCCTCGATGATTTTTCCAACAAAAGCATTAACCTTTGAGACCAAAACCTTACACCTTCTCCTCACTCCCTGCAAGTCCAACCATTTCAGAAGAGGAAAATGGTCTCCGTAGTTAAACACCCCCAACAACTCATAACCTTCGCTCACCAATTCTTCAAGCTCAGCACCATCACCTTCGAAAAACTCATAACGCTTTCCAAACACCGTCATCATCACATTGTTGAGTGATCCGAAATGAAGCACCTTTTTAGCCTCCACGTGTCCCTTTTCAGCCATCAAATGCTTCACTTGTTCCACCATTTTCAACCCCACATCACGCCTGAAACCTTCGAATCCAGTGATTCTTTTCGGGCAGAATAAGTGGGTCGAGGAAATCCTTCTCAGGTTCCTCCAGTACTCACCGTACGGTGCGAACCCTATTGCCCTGTGAAACAGAAGCTCGTAAGCCGATTCCTTCACTGGCCTGTCACCGAAAGCGGAACTGCAGAGGATTTCCTTAGCGGTTTCTGGTTCGCTGGAAATAATGAACCGAGTCAGCCCCACCGAGAACGACATCAGTGACTCGGCCCTGAAGCGACGAGCGAGTTTAGCTAAAACACGGTGCGGGGTGGGACCGGAGAACAGCCCGAGCAGACTAGAAAAAGAAGGGCCCGGGATAACGGACCGGGCTGAGGGCCTACAAAGTGCCCATGCGAGCCCGCCTGGAGCGAGCCAAAATAAAAAGGTGAGTGTGAAAAAGAAAACACACACGGCAGCTTGGAAACTGAGAATAGGTGACTGAAGAAGCTCAGGGAAAAATAGAAGGTGAAGCTCTGGTGACATTTTCTTTTCTCTTGAAATATCTGTTGTGTGTGTGGGAGAGGGAGAGCTGCGAGTGATACGCAAGAGATGAAGAGTGTTGGCGGGTTGGTTACTGGTTATATAGGCGGTGCGTGGTGTGGTTAATAGTTTGGTTAACCATGGTTAAAAAGAATAAAAGCAAAAGCTTTAGAAAATCAAAATGGAGATGTGTAATAAAGGGTTGTAAATGTGCCAGCTTTTATTACCGTGGAGGCCGCGAGAATCAGTTTCGGATTTCGGAAACGGAGCCGTAACTGTGTCTTTAACTCCTTATGTTACCTTTTCCTATTCATCCGGCCACCCTACTCCTCTGTTTTAGTATTGTTTTCTTATCAAAAAATTATGTTTTATTTTTCTATATAAATATATTTCAAAAGTAATTTTTAATATAATAAAATGATAAAATATACTTAATTATATATTTGCATTTTTAATGTATAATTATTAAGCTATTCTCTTTTATTTTTCATTTTAGTTTAAGTATTATAAAAACTTAATTTTCAATCCGTATATTGTGTGTAATTGGAATTAGACTAGATGAATAAATTTGAATTTATAGCTTTTTAATTTGAAAAATTAAATTTAATTAAAAACTAAGGATCGAGTCAAATAATTTAAGAATATTTCTTCTCCGAAAAGAATATCTTCTTAATCTTTAAGAAGAGAGTGTTGAAAGTGTATAATGGAAACAAATTCAATATTCTTCAAAGCTCTTTGAATTCCTTTTGGCGGCTTCGAGTTTTCTCTTTTTTGCAAATTATTCCTAAAGATATCCCTATTATGAGTGACATTTTGTAGAGCTTAGACCACATCACCTCGATCTCTCCCCTAAGCAGCATGAACTAACGAGTTATACTCTTCATGCAAACACCAAGCAGGTTGGAAACTAAATGGGCTTTAAGTGAAAAGAGTATGGGTAGGGTCCATGGCCTTAGCCAAGGAGTTTGTAACATTAGACCTTGTGCCCTCATTAAGTAACTCTCACGATATATTTGGAATTTCATTCCACTGACCCCACACCTGTATCACCATTATGAGTATGTTTAAGATTACAAATTTGTTGGTATTTTACTCTTGCTTCATTGGCTGACATTTCCCATCATTGGCCAATTTAGTTCCTCCAAATCATCGAACATATCATTTATCCACGGTCCTAGCCAATAAATCCACAACATAAGAGCACATGCCCTTATTCATTAACTTACATTATACCAAACCACGCCTGTTTCTTCCTTTTCCATATTTTTCCATTATTATGCGAATCTGTAGCTCCCACAATATATTTGAAATTTCAATCCACTGACCCCTACGCCTGCATCACCAGTATGAGTATTTTTCAAGATGCCAAATTTGTTGGTGTTTGACTACTGCTTTCTGGACTGACGTTCCCCATTATTGATTGATTTAATTCCTCCAAATCACCGTACATATCATTTATCCACGGTCTTAACCAAGGACTCCATAACATTAGAGCATGTGCTCTCAATAAATAAAATTTTCCCGGCATAATAACAAACAAAATTTGTTTCTTCCTCTTCCGTTTCCCCCCTTATTATGCATATTTGTAACTCCCATGATATATTTGGAATTTAAATCCACTGACCCCACACCTGCATCACCATTATGAGTATTTTTCAACATACCAAATTTGTTGGTATTTGACTCTTGCTTCCTAGGTGACGTTTCTCATCATTGGTTGATTTAATTCCTTATCATCGTACATATCATTTATCCCTTTGTCTCTATTACCATTTATTTCGGGATTATCATTTAAGTTAAACAAATTTCAAGTTAAAAAAAAGAAATATTAAAAAAAAATCTGAAAAATATTTATTGGCATCAACTCTTGTTGACACTCCCCCATCTCCTTATCGCTTATTTAACAAACCCTAAATACTTAACATGTTCATCTCCTAGTCAAAAAAAAAAAAACATGTTCGTCTCAGAAAAATGCACCTAACATATTAAACTTATGATATTACATGTTTTTCAAATTTTATCTTTATATTGATGTATTATTTTTATATATTATTTCAAAAGTTAAATCAGTTTGATGATGTTTATTCTAATTGGTTTATACTATTTTAAATTCAGTTTAAATTTGTTTTATTTTCTTATTACAAAAACAAATCATTTGTATGATATAATTATGTTAATATTTTATACTATTTTAAAGGTTTACGTTTTCAAATTTTTAATAAGCTTAAGGTGGCATATATTCATTCTTTGCTGAAGTATCATCTAATTGAAATGCTATTGTCGATGATTTTCCTGTGTTTGCAGCAATTTTGTTTTAAAAACTCTATAATTTATTCTTTTAAATGCTCAGGTGCAGCAAATACATTAAAGGCCATCAAATTTTTAATTCCCATTGCCGTTAAAGTATTGGAATTTATGATAATATTTTTATTACTTTGAAGTTTCTCTCAATCATTAAAATGTTTTGTCATGTTTAATATGTTAAGAGTTTATTGTTTTGATTACTTTTTCAATCAGCTGAGCCATTGGGTTTATATAAGTCTTAGAATTTGGACTTGTGCCTAACTCAACCCCAAAAATTAGCACATGGGGTGAGGGTTGCCCTCCACTTATAAACACAAATCATGTCATCTCATTCTTCCATGTGAGACTTACAACACACCCTTCTTACGCCCAGGACTGGACAACTGGACCGTGACCCAAGTGGCCCAATAACGGGTGGCCCAACAATGGATCTATGATAGACTTTGATACCATATTAGAATTTGGGCTTAGGCCTAACTCAACCCCAAAAGCCAGCTCATAGGATGAGGGTTGCCCCCCATTTATAATCACTAATCATGCCATCTCATTCTTCCATGTGGGACTTACAATAATAAGTCTCGTTCTCTATTTTTTTGGGGCTACACTTTTACTTTTGTGTACTACTACTGCACATATTATTCTCACATACGACAAAGGGCATTTTGCAATTCGTTTTTGTTGTTTCGGTTTTCATCTTCCTGGGTGCAACTTATAATTTTTATTCTCTGTTATTCTGATACCTCGTTCAACTGAGAAGAACCTGTTGAATCTTGGGGGTTTTTGTCTTAGATGAATAAATCCTTGAGGACAATGTTCTTTCACATGACTCAAGCTATTTTGCAGTGTTTGTGGAATGTGGTCCATATTTCAGTATTTGATGTTCGCAAACGTTACTCCAACAATCTCAAGGATTTATCATGGCCAACAACGATGTTGTTTTTGAGAACAATGTTATCCCTGTACTGTCAGTCTGACTACACTGACACCTGTCTCTTTCGCAAAGCCATTTCTGGATATCTCAAAGATCGAGGTCTTTAGTGGATAAAATTTTAGGAGATGGCAAGAACGTGTTCATTCAATACTCAACATGTATGATGTCGCATGGGCTCTAACCAATCCCAAACCATCTTCTACCGACTCTAAGAAACTAGAAGAGTGGACTTATGCAAATAAGGTATGTCGTCACACTATAATTATGCAGCTTTCTCTCGCAGACTTGATCACACATATTATTATTAAAGATACCAACAAAAAAGAGTTGAATGCTGCAAAGGCAAAAATGACGACTTCTCATGCAAATTTGATTCAAACCAAGTCTCACAAAAAGAGGTACGCTAACAAACATGATCACGAGCCTAAGATTTCTAACCTCAATTTCAATTCTAACCCCAATTTCAAAAGAAAATGCACTTGTTTTTTTGTGGAAAACCAGGTCAGCATACACCTTAGTGTTGCCACAGAGCGAGAAATGACAATTCTCCTAAGCCAAAGGTTAACTTGGCTGAAGGAGATGATATAATTGTTGTGGTTAGTTTTCAAGTTAATATTGTGACCAGCGTGAACAAATGGGTGGTAGACTCTGGAGCTACCAGGCATATTTGTGCAAACAAAGATGCCTTTTACCTCCTACACTTATGTAGGGGATGGTGAAGAACGTGTTTATCTTGGTGATTCTTGAATTGATGCAGTTTTAGGAAAAGAGAAAGTTCTTCTAAAGCTCACACTGGAAGGACTTGGCTCTCAATAAAGTGATTCATGTACCTAGTGTAATGGGCAAATTTAATTTCTATAGCCCTATTGGAAAAAGTTGGGATTATAGTGTCATTTGAATCTGGTAAAATTGTAATGACAAATAACAATGTGTCTGTTGGAAAAGGGTATTGTGACAAGAGACTATTTATTTTGAACATTTTCAAAAATAATGAATAAGATCATGGAATAGTTTTTTTTTTTATTATGATAATTTTGTTTCTAGTTGTCTTATTCCAGAGATAGCATTTACAAAGTTATACATTAATTTTGTTTATTCAAGGCATTTTTTATTTTTTAAAAATTATTTTTATTAATTAAAAACCTAAATTTTAAAATAAGTGTATTTAATTAATTTTTATTTCTTAATTACTGAAACAATACCATTTGAATATTTTACGATCAGATTTTATAATTCATTTATAATGGTGGTTTTTACTCATTATTTATATCATTTATGATGGAGGGTACATTTTGTAGCTGTATTTCATTTAAGTTGTATAATAATATTATTTCATATCATATTATTCCCTTACACTCATGGGTTGTAAATATTACAAAAACTCATGAAATTTTATAGAGGTACCATGAATTGAACTATGGTATTGTATGTAGTAGATTTCTTTTGAAATCCCATAATCCATAGAGCTTAGAAATAGACCTTAAGTTAGGGTTAGGACCTTACACAACAACAAATTAGTTAAAAGATGGAGCCACACTAAATAGTGTTTAACTATTGAAGTGCTACTTAAAATTAGGTAAAATGCTTTTACTAGCGCTTCATTGAAGAAGTGCTATTGAAGGATATAGGAATAATTAGTGCTTCCCACACCAAGCGCTATTTATGATTGTGTAACAAGAATAAGTAGCGCTTTCTATAAGAAGCGCTACTTTAGGCAGTATCAATAAATAACGCTTCTAGCCGAAAGTGCTACTTATTATATACCTAAAGTAGCACTTCCGGTAGGAAGCGTTACTTATTCTTCAGATCTAAAATTAATTTATTCAGCAAAATTCCCTCTTTTCCATTGCTCTCAACAGCTCTCGCCCTCTCTTTCTCTCAACAACTCTCGCCCTCCTCCTCCTCTGTCGCCCTTTTCCTCCTCTATCACGTTTCTCTCTCTCACTCTCTCAACAGCTTTCGCCCTCTCTCTCAACAGCACTCGCGACGGAAAAAGAAAAGGCGTGTTGCGGGAGAAGGGGAAGAAAAAGAGCATAAGCGTGGGGGTGAGAACGACGTCGTAGAATGACCTTAGAAGAGAGAAGATCGAGTATTTGGAGAGGGAAGATAAGGCGAGAAGAAAGAGCATGGTGCATGAACTTCCTCATCAAAGGGTGATCCTTTTCGGAGCACATTTGGGACACCAAAAGTTCACCTAACTCGGAGCTAGGCAACGCAACGCCCATTGAGTTAAGATATTCAACCCATTCCGTTACCCATGTCGTTGGTGCCTCGTTGTTGTTGTTGCATTGTTGTTGCCACCACTTGAACCTCTAGTACTTAATTGTAGGATTTTTGTCCAACGCTTGTTATCATGATTTTAATATATTTTCATTTATGAAATATTGGAATTTGGGATGTCATAAAATGTTAAGATGACGCGGATTAATTTTTGAATTCTTTGACTTTTGTAATTTGATAGCAAAATCATTCGTTTAGACTTGGAAATGATCCGGATCATATCCTTGTTCTTCTATGCATTTTACACATTAGAAGCAATAAAAAAATTGCTTTTGGCATACGTCTAGTGAATTATTAAATATTGGATGTCCAGATATGTATAACTTGGTACATGTAGTATACTTGTGGAAGTAGTGTTACCACCCACCTAGAATGTGTTTTACTGCATTTTTTATAAATAAATAGTAACAACGATGGCATGGCTCTGAATCTCGAGTTTCAGTTTGAAGGATAACCCTTTTTCTTCCTTCTCTATTGTTTTTTTCTTTTTTGTTTTTCATTTTCCTTTTCATTTCATTTTATTATTTATCTTTCATTTCATTTTGCAGAAAGAACTTAAAAGATTGATGTGGTGGATCCTAAGCCTATCGGAACATCCCTCTCCGTAAATAGTTAGCATCTTTGCTTTCATAATATATTTTTGTAACTTACAGATTTATTTTATAATTGTTTGTGGTTGCTGGAAATATTTTCAGGGAGGTGTAGGTGAAAGTCACACTTCAGTGAAATTTTTTTTTCGCTCTACTTTCTGCCTTTTGCTCTATTAGTTGCTTGACGGTAGTTTACCTTGCTTTTAATTAGACAATTGAAGCAAAAATGTGGCTTCACTAAACAGAATGTGTAATAAGTTTAATCTTCTTTTGCATGATTCACATGTAACCAGTGCTTTTAACAAAACCAACTTTGATTACATTAGCGTGAGGAAGTAGTCCCAATGAAAGTCCCAACTAATCCACGATGGAGATTGCCAGTTTGATTCCCTCTTCATGGCCCTTAGTAACAATTGTGCCATCTTTCTATGCCGTTTTAGCTACTCGCATTCCTATATCTTTAAGAAAGAATTTTTTTACTTTAGATGGGTTTAGGTAACTGAATTAATTAGTTCTATACATTGAGTGGCTCTCCTGTATGTGTCAAATAGAATGGAGAAACCAAGACTGCTAGCATTGTATTAACCATCAAACATTTATCCCAATTTTTGTTTTTCAACCAGCTTTTATTCTTATATGTATGTCTCAATTGTTTGATGTTTATTTACCTTATTCTCATTTTACCAGGTAATAAAATGAATTTGGAAAATGTAATTTTTCTGAGTTGTTCTGCTTTTATAATAATTTTGGTGTTGCATATGCAGATCGAGATACTACACACAATCTCCTTTTTTTTCTCTTAACTTTTTGTTTTGTTTTCAAATGAATTTGATAACTTGGTGATTCTGATGTCTTTTGTAATAGAAAATATGGGCTTAATCTACAGCAGAAACTGTCGTTTTAATGATTCTGATGCCGAAGGAAATGCGCAGGTCTGTCGTTGTGCTTCATAAATTGCATACTTGTTAAGTTACAAATAATCATATACTGTTAAATTGGTTTTAATTTGATAAATGTTACATCGATTTGCAGACAGCAGAAATTGAAAGAAGAATAGAGTTAGAAACAAAGGATGAAAAGCATATACAGAATTGTAGCATATCCGTTGTGAACACGGGTGTTCGCTCCTATTCACGATTTGCCTCTCTCAGCATACCACAAAATTGTAGCATTCCAAAAATTTCTCAATAATTATATATTTATAGATGAGTTGATATTGGTAAATACAGTGATTTATCTAATTATAATTCACTTTATTTATTTAATGATAGAAATATTATATTATTTTGACATTGTATTTAAAATATTAGTTTGAAAAAAAAATTACAATATTTTGGGAGGATGAGTATTTTTATTTAAATTAAATATATTCGGATGCGTTAACATAAGAGAATGCTTTAAAAATATTATGGATTAGAATATTCTAGGCTTCGAGCTTTTAAGAGCAGTGAAAAGGATTATAAGAAGAGAGTAAGATGAACCACCGCCATGCATATTGTTAGCTATTACGTATGAGGCCAAAAGTACTGAAGTGTGAGTACGATATACGTAGTATAGAGGACTTGTGGTTTCCTTGAGGATTGTTTGAGTCTGACATACCTTTAGTGACGGATGAGTCACTCACTCCATGTCTTGGTAGTCGGGTAACTCAATCATCTTGACCAAGTTACTGGCATATCAGAGTCCATAGTATGTGCTATCCAGAGGCATCTCGACACCTGCCACCGGGGCATTGAGCCACTCTTAAGAATACGATGAGCTAGATAAGCCAGATAGACGACTGACTCGTTCCTATTCTCTGATGGCGAGATAGGGACAACATAGGTAGGCCTGGTGGGGCCGACAAAAAGGATTTGATATAAATAGTGGCCACGGGATAAATATAAAATTGGTAGAGAGAGAAAGAGAGAAATAAAATATGGTTTAGAAATGAAACTGTAGGTCCTGATCCTCAATTATAGGCATTGACCTTGTGAAATATATTGTAAATGCTACTGCAATCTATGTTGTTATTCTAACTGTACTTTCCCATCTTTTTGGGGCATTACACTACAAGAATTTGGCTTATTTCCTGCAAAAATTTCCTAGGGCCTTTTTAAGAAAAACCTTCGAAAATTGAAAACACTGATTTTTGTTTGTTTTTTTTTTATAAATTTTGGCAGTGCCTAGGGGCAGCCTCTCGGAATTTCTGCCAGCCCATTTTATTTTATTTTTTTAAAATTGCACTAACCGAATGCTGGGCCCTCGGTTATCCTATGTTTACTTAATAAAATTTATTTTATTATCATCAATCTCTTGCTCTCTCTCTCTTCTTGCGCTGCGCTGTTTTTCCTTTATCGTTCTTCATGTTGCATACTGTTTATACCTTTCTAGCATGCAGCAAAAAGCAGCAACAAAGATATTATGTTTTCCACTCTCTTTCCTCCCATTAACGCCTTCCCACCCAAACCAAGATGATGAACACTGCAGCCGCTGCTCCACTATCACCAAGTAATAATTTTATTACTCTTCGTTTCATCTTTTGGTTTCAAAGCTCACGTTGATGTTATGCATATATGTCTTGGGTGATTCAATGCTTTGTTAATTGGTGTTTGACTTAATTAAATGTAATATTGTTATTGATTGATTAGGATCAGTGATGAGGAAACTTTTTGGCGAGATCTCGACCACTGTGGGCAACCAACGGAGAAACTAAACCGATCAAAAGACTCCTCACACCGTCCTCAACAAAACCCCTCAAGAAGATTCGTGATCAGAGCACCTTCGCCGACGACCACCATGTTGAAATTTGTTGCCGTCGCGCCGGAGTTTCAAAGGCGCGACCACTTCTTCTTTTCTCTTCCATGGTGACTCCCCTTCCTTCTTCCGTTTCTGATTTTATTTTTCCCCCAAAATTTCCAAGAACCCTAACTCAGATTTGGTCTTAATTCCAAATCTTGTCTCTGTTTTGATTAAAATCCAAAAATTTAGTTGAATGAATTCAGTTGAATCCCATAGATCTTTCCTCATTTTTCTTCTCTTTGCTTCTGATTCTCCTTTGTTTTTATTTTTTCAGGATTGGGGGTATATGGGGTGCTGTCAGGGTGTATTGCTTCTGGGTTTGCTTCTGAGGAGAAAGCGATAAGTGGCTTTGCGTTTGGGTTTATGGTATTTTCTAAGTATTGAAAGAAAAAATGGAGGTACTGATTATGGAAAATCATAATTTCTATGGTGAGGGAATGCACTGTAGAGTCTTCAACGAGGTGGTGGTCAAAGAGTTTGAAGATGATTCATTTAAGTTGGTGTTGTTGGTGTTTCATGCTTGCGGGACTGATTATCTTTTGCAGAATCATTAGTTTAAATTAATTTTTTTATTAAAACCTTGGCATTTCCTAGGGCCTTAGGAAATTTCCGAGGGCTCTGAGCCCTAGGAAATTACTTGAGGCTTTGAGCCCACGAAAATTTCCTGCGGTCAACTTAAAAAAACCCTCAGCAACCATTTCCGATGAGCGAATATCCTATCGTCACATGGCCCTCAGAAATTCAGCCATTTCCTAGGGCTTTTTGCCCTTACCTCGGGCTATGGCCCTAGGAAATAACCATTATTCTTGTAGTGTTAGTCAGTTTCTTATCTCCCAATTTCTTTTCTTTTCTTGTGTTCCTTTTATCTGTATAAAATATGGATCTCATGGACACGGATGAAGTGGAAGCAGATGGAGAACCCCAAGAGGGATCTTTGACTACCCTGCCGTTTGAGTGTTGTTTCTGAGATTTCTAGGGGTGTTGGCAGATGATTCACATAATCCTCATCCATCCCGGATTTCTCGAAGTTGGCCAGTGTTGAGTCATGTTACTATCCTTTATAATAATGTAATATTGTTGTTATGACACCACATTTCCCTTCCACGAGAATATCAATAAATAAAATGTTTGTTTTGTGGACTCTGGTCTATCTATATTATTATTATATTATTAGTATTAGGACGTCACATTTTCCGTTGTATTAAATGAATACAATGATGTTGATTGGTTTCACTTCTAATGAGAATAAATCTACAACTGGATTTATTTTATCATCAATGATCAAAATATTGTCGCTTCGAAGTATCTAAGTAGACCTGAATAGCCTAATTTATTATGAATGTCAAGCTTATTACTCTTGACTTGGCAAGATATGAGATTGATTGACTAAGTAATCTCTTAGCCAATATTTATCGATGAAAGAAAATTGTGTCTTTCTTATCCATATATTGAAAAATAGAGAGATACGTATATGTTAAAATTCTATAAAGTTGCTACTGATGATGATGTTATAAACCTAATTAATGAGAGGTCAAAATGAATTTGGCCGATTTTCTCACAAAGCCAAGAAACTAGTGAGAAAAACATCGAGGGGAATGAGACTGAAGCCGATTTGAAATTAACAGTGAGAGTAATCCAACCTTTGTGATTGGAGATCACATAAAGAAAGTTCATATGGGTAATAACAAGTTAGTCGTTAATTCTGCTAGCACTAATAATTTCTTGTCCCTTCCTACGGTGTGAGAAGTGCTAGAATGCATTATTGAGAGGGTTAACTCAAAAAATTTTCGTGATTTTCATATCCCTTAAGGGTGATGTATCAATTACGGTATACACTTGATAAAAGCAGCTATATGAGTGTCAAATGGGACTGCTTGTATAAGATTATGACGAAATCTCTAGAGCACTCATGAAAACCAGGCACGCGAAAAGTCTATTAGTGCAATACAGTGTCAACAACGAGAATTGTGGGGTGTAATATGATTTGTAGACCTCTAACATATGCTAAGTGTTTCTGGTTCATAAAGCTTGCTTCACCAACTCACTATGTGTTAAGTCCTATCAATCTAGCTCTAGTTCGTAGTTCAAAAGACAACAAATTCGATGTATTTACACCCATGGTGTTAATTTTGTTTATTAAATTTTTATTTAAACTTTTGAAATATGTGGGGATTGTTATATTATTTTTATATATTATTTCAAAAGTTAAATCGGTTTAATTATATTTAATCTAATTGGTTTATATTATTTTAAATTCAGTTTAAATTTTTTTATTTTATTATTACAAAAACAAATCATTTGTATGATATAATTATGTTAATATTTTATACTATTTTAAAGGTTTACATTTTCAAATTTTTAATAAGCTTAAAGTGGCATATATTCATTCTTTGTAGAAGTATCATCTTTTTTTTGGTCAGCTAGTAGAAATGGTAAACAACAATCACACACACATGTCCAAACGGCAACATCCGGGTTCGAACCCCGGTCTCGACGTCCTCATGTCGCTGAAATTGCCAAAGCAACCAGCAGTGAGAGACTTGTAGAAGTATCATCTAATTGAAATGCTATTGTCGATAGTATTTTCCTGTGTTTGCAACAATTTTGTTTTTAAAACTCTATAATTTATTCTTTTAAACGCTAAGGTGCAGCAAATACATTAAAGGCCAACATTCAAATTTTTAATTCCCATCAGTTGAAGTATTGGAATTTATGATGATAATAATTTTATAACTTTGATATTTCTTTCAATCAATAAAATGTTTCAGCACGTTTAATACTTTAAGAGTTTAATGGTTTTGATTACTTTTTCAATCAGCTGAGCCAATGGGTTAATATAAGTCTCGTTCTCTATTTTATGGGGGCTAGACTTTTACTTTTGAGTACTACCATTGCACATATTATTTTTACATACGACGAACCCGGATCCTCGACAGCCATCCCGTCTACCGCAATTTCTACTACAAAATTCTCAACTGTGGGATTAATGCAATGGCTGAGATCTTAGCCGAAAATAATAATAAAAAAGGGCAAAACCTCAATTCTTTTCACAAGACAAGAACCTATTTTTTCCCTGGCTTTTCTACATTCCGCCTTGCTCATTCACGTTCACGCCCTTGTTGCCCATTCTCAGGTGAATCAGTTTAACGCCGCTTTTTCCTTCTTCTCGGGCGTTTCTTCCCTTGATTTTATTACTAATGGACGCCGATCAAGTTTTTAAGCCTGTTCCTATATTTTGTTCCTTATCTTTTCTTTTTCGCTCATCATCAAACTTCATTCCTTACTTGAGTTTTTTATGATATGATAAATTTGTTATTGGCTTGTAATTTTCTATTTTTTGGCTTATTAAATTCTATTTTTCAAATCATCTGTTATTGCCTTTATACAATTGTGGAATTTATCTGACGTCTATTATTGGGCTGTTATCTTCTATTTTAGAAAATATGATAAATTTTATTTGTCCATTTGATTTTATATGTCTTGTGCAATTTTCCTTTATAAGAAATAAATTTTTATCTCAGATATTTTTCATGCATAAATAATATATAAATATATATTTTCTTTTAAAAAATGTAGGTGTAACTTCCCAATTTTTATAAAAATTATTTTATAGTTTCCGACTACTTGAAAATAAATCATGAAGATTGATCACCTCAATGGTTTGTTAAAAGTACGAAGAACTACAAAGATTTATTGTAAACAATTTACTGTTTTAGTAATTAATTCAGATTAAGAGACAGTGTAGACGTATACTGTTTTTAATATGAATTAATCTTGAAAAATGTGAAAAATTGTTGTTTGATTAAAGAAAATTATTTTATTGAATGAAAAATAATTTTAGGACTTAATAGACATTTTTATGTCACATTTTGAATTTTCATTGTTTAGTTATTGTATTAATTGTCTGTTTTACGTCATATTTAATATGACTATTATTTTAAAGATTTTGTCTTGATAATTTTATTGTTTGAATAATATCTAGATGATAAGAGAAATTGAAATTAGTGATCCTCACTACTTTACAGTTTTTATTACGCTGCGCGAATTCTGTTGAATTCTGCCGTTAGGAGGCTATTGGGTGAGTTTCTAACTGAAACATGCCCAAACGTGATCCAAATTTTATAAAATTTGATATCTTAGCATTTTCCAATATTTAGAATTTATTGGAATTTTTCTGGAATTTTTGGGCATCAGAAAATATGTAGTGCATTATTTGTGCTCAAAAACTGTCTAATTGCAACGTTTCGGTTCGCATTTCGAGAAAATGAGATACGTGGGCGCTTTTCTCATGCCGTGAGGAAAATTTTGGCTAAATGGTAATTTTTGGGTGTGGACTTGTTTTTAGAATTATTTTTGGAATTTTTAGTATTAAAACCTACTATACGCGTAACGTCGTGCACCCGATTGAGCGAGAACACGACGAAACAAAATATCTTGATATTTTGGGCTGGGGGTGTGAATCCAACAACTAGGAGAGCTGAACCTTGAGTCTTAGAACCTTCCATGCCAAGTGTTAGCTTATGATTGGTTAGTTAGTAAATTGTAAGTAGTTAGTTAAGTTGGTTTAGAACTAGTTTGGATAGTTTGAAACTAAATGAACAATTTTCTTCCACCCCTGTCCCTCCTCCATTTCATGGCTGACCTCCTTCATTGGAAACCATCTTCATCATTCTTTCATTTTTGGAAAGCTTGGAAAGAATTTTAGTGAGAGAAAGTGTGGAGAAACCTGAAAATTTTGTGATTTTGGAAGCTTAATCTTCATCCCTTCTTCTTCCTTCTTGATCAATCATCCTCATCTTGGTTGGTAAGATTCCTAACCCATTTCCTTTTCTCCATGGCTTCCATGGATGAGTTTTTATGGTTTTAGTGTTGCCTCTCACAATTTTAGTGTTAATTCTTGAAGGAAATTTGATGTTTAAGCTTACAAACTTCCATCCTTTCTTCTTAATCCTTGATCCGTCATCTCTAATCTTGTTGGTAAGTGTTCTTGATCACTTTCCTCTTCTCATGGCTGCCATGAGTGTGCTTTTCATGATTTTAGAGTTGTTTTGCTCAGAAAGTGTTAGATCTTTATGTTTTAGCTTGTCTATTTCATGGATCCATCAATTTCTTCCATGATTAAGCTTGATTAGAGTTTTAAAATTTGGGAACCCTAACCCTTGACCCTGGCCAAACCTATGGGGCTGATTAAGGGACTTGTTTTGGTTTGATTTAGTTGTTTTGGAGTTAGATCTAGCAAGGTTTTAACTTAGCATACTTAGATCTAGTCATATATGCATGTTAAGCAAGTTTTTGTGAAATAAATTTGGTTGAAAATGGGGGCTGGAACTGTGGCCTCAAACATGATTTTGGAGGATGTTTTAAATTTTTTTTAAAGTGTTGTAAGTGTTGAATAAGTTGGCTTAAGGTTAAAGGAATTAAGTGTAGTGAATTTGCATGATTTAGTCTTAAAAGTGAAGTTGTAAACAAAAACTTTTACACCTCTTTTAAGTTTTGAAAAACAGCAACCTTTGTGGTCTTAAATGGATTTTACGAACTTTTTTTTATGGCTTAAAGGTAGTACAATTAGTAGATCCTAGCTTATGAGTTAAAGGCTAACCAGTTTGCATGATTTAGATTATAGAAAATGAAGTTTATAGATCAAA
This sequence comes from Calophaca sinica, assembly GCA_037113605.1. Taxonomy (NCBI): domain Eukaryota; kingdom Viridiplantae; phylum Streptophyta; class Magnoliopsida; order Fabales; family Fabaceae; genus Calophaca; species Calophaca sinica. The sequence continues at coordinate 40,757,720 of CM073733.1, read as the reverse complement.
TTCTTGTCTTGCTTTTGGGCTTTCAAAACCGTGGCCTTCAAGGAAGTTTTGTCACTTGTTCTTGGCTTGTTTTATGCCTAAGATTGTTGTAAAAGGTGGTTAGTAAATTGATTTAGCAAAGTCTTTCAAAGAAGCTTGACTTTAGCAAATGATTTGGGTTATGTTTCAAGTATTGTTTTGGACTTATAATAAAATTGCTTCTAAAAAATTAGAAAGAAAGTTTTTAGTTTATTGTTTTATAAAAAGGAAAGTGATCTCTTTTTTAAATTATCGATATCAAATTATCGATCTCTTTTCTAGTCTCTTAAAAGTATCTTTGAGATTTTACTTATTAGTGACCAAAGGATTTTTGGAAGGTTTAGTCACTAGAAAAGGTTTTAATTTTTCAAGATACTTCATTTTTTCTTAAGGGTCAGGGATAGCATTAATGGCTTCAAAAAGGATATCTTGCTCCTTAGTTAAGACATTAACCTGACTAGATGATTCGTATAAATCATCATCTTGAATTTTATTGAGGTTTTCAGAGAATTGATCAGAAGATTCTTCAGTGGAATAATCTTCTTGAGAGGATCCCATTAATAAATTATTAATCTTATCCTCAATATCTTGGTCAAGGTTTAAGGCTTTGATTTTTCCCTCTAACCTACAATATCTACTAATGTGACCGGGTTTGCCACATTTGTAACAAACAATTTTATCTTCAGGTTTGATATGAGAATTGTTTTTCTTGTAATTGTTCTTGACAGATGGGCCATGAGATTTTGGGTTTTGTTTTAACAAAACGCCCTTTCTTATAATATTGAGGTTTAGGAGGACCATAATGGTGTTTTGATTTGGGCTTGGGTCTGGGCTTCTTAGCACAGGGAAAGCCAAATTTTTCACAGAAAATACCTAAGTCCCTACGGGTTTGGGCTTTCTCTTTTGCTAGTTGTTGTTGGATTTTGTCATCTTGACAGATCTTGAGTGCGACCTTTTGGATTATGGCAATTAGTTGTCCATAACTTAATTGCTCATAGGGAATTTCTGAATTGGGGTTTTGGCTCCTATGTTTTTCTCTAACTTTGTCGCCAACGGATTTGGGAAGACCAGCTAAGAATTTTTCTTTCCAGAAAGCTTGTTGGCTGTCTTCTCTAGTGTAAACTCTGGTTAAGAGTGTATCTTTATACCATCTAAATTCTCCTAAAGATTTACACCTAAGATTGGATAATAGCTCATTTTCACCATCTATGTTCCATTCATAGACGTTGTTGGCACTAAAACTCTTAAAATTGGACTCTTTTCCTTCTTCTAAGAGGAGATCAGGAGCAGTGGCTCTAGGATAGTAGAGTTTGGTTAGGTTTTTCCAATTGAGTTTGGGATCAGTTATAACTGGGTTAATGTTAATCTTTTGATCATTATCGGAATTGATTTCTTCAGAACCAATAGAGGGAGATTGTCTTATCATATTGACAGCTTTATTGGATGAAATTATAGATGGTGGAGTTTTAGGTGATTCAGGAATAACTAACTTGCAGAGTTTTAATTGCTAATTGATCTTGGTAAGAAGCTCATCACTGGCTTCTTCAATTTCCTTCTTGATTTGTTTCCTAGGATTGGAAGCTTGTAAGTTTTTCTTGAGCTGTTTTGAAATCCAATAGGGATTAAACAAAAGTTTTTCTATTTGGTTGGAAGATGTGGCTTATCAACTTTGGAGGAGCCGAGAGGAGCTTTACCCTTCTGCTTCTCTTTTCCTTTGATTTCTCCTAAGGTTTCTCCTAAGGTTTGGAGATACTTATTGGTGTAATTGGATTGTTCCATGAGATCTTTGATATCTTTAGAATAAACCGGACCTTCATCATTTCTAGTTTTGAAAGGAGAGGCCATAACAGGATTATTTTGATCTTTACTCTTAAGAGTAAAAGTTCCTTTAGGAGGAAGATCAGAATGGACTACTTGTCCTTCTTTTAGATGCCATGTCTTGATGACATCTAAGGTCTTACTACCTATTAATTGATTTTTGAAAGGGTATTTGATTTTCTTCCTAATAGCATAGGCATTGAACCAGTCAAAGAAAGGGACGTTGAATTGGACTTGCTCTAGGAAAAAATAAATTTTTTCTTGAATTTCCTTTCTTTTGGTTCTTTGATAATGCTTGTAGAACCATTTTCTATGAGGAGACCACTCTTCAGATTCATCTCTTTTCTAAGAGATTCTTTATCAATAACAAACTCAAATGATATTACATTAATATCATAAGGTTCATTAAGAGAGGAATAGGTTGGAGATTGGATTGTTCTTTAGTCATCTTCATCCTTTTGGTATGAAGTTCTTACAGGGGTTGTAGTTTTAAATCCCTGCAAATGGATTGTGGAACCTTCGTGAGAAGGTTGTGGTTCGGTTCTAGGAATGGATCTAGGAATAGATCTGGAGACTGAGAAAGATCTCCTAGACGATTGAAAATTGTAGGATCTAACAGACCGAGAAAGAGAGAAAGAATTTCTTCTACCAAAGACTAAGTCTACTTGACCTATTGATCCTTGTAAGTGAATTATTGATCCTTCATGGGAAGGTTCAGGCTGATTTATATGGATTGATCTACGGATAGATCTAAAGGCTGAAAGAGATCTCCTAGACCTGGCAGATTGGAAATCATTAGTAGAACTAACAAACCTAGAAAGAGAGAAAGAATTTCTCCTATCGAAGACTAAGTCTACTTGACCTGTTTGATGTTGGATTAAATCTTGAAATTCTGGGGTTATCCTAGGTAAGGCTGGAGTTGCCTTTTCTAAGATCCATTTGTCTGGGAGTGTGATATCACTCCACTGAATAGTCTTGGGCACGATAATATCGGTCTTACTATTGTCGGTCAGAAACAAAGTTGTTTCTCCGCGTTTGTCACAATTGGTTTTGAGGAAATTGGACCTAATGGAGTTCATAACCTTGTATTGAACTCTATAGATCAGGGTAATGGGTATAGATCCTTCCTACATATCATACCCATGGAGCTTAACATTTGGATATAAAATATGAAGAATATTTTTGTCATCTAGACTTACTGTTAAGTCCGGAAAACAATTGAAAAAGATTGGACCATGACTTAGGCTAGATTCTCTAGTAAGGGGTTTCATGCCAACTTGCACACTTCCTATTTGTAAATAATTGTAATCTTTGGCTTGGTATTCTTTGATGCTTTTATCAGAAAACAGATGAATTTCTTCATCATCTTGTTAAATTTTGTATTTTTGTTCAACAGTTTTAATAACATAATCAAATTGTTTATGCCAAAAACTACCTTTTGTTTTGTAAAGATCTTCATCTTTAATTTTAGGAATATCCCAATTGTCTAAATCTTGATTCATATCTTCAAAACGAATTTCTTCTTTGAAGACCTTTTTGGAAAAATTGTGAGTTTGATAATCAGAAAGAGAGGAGGATGAGGGTTGAGAAGACATGAAAGAAAGGCGAGAAGAAAGTGAACGCAGCATGGTAAAATAAATAAACAAGCTCGCAGAGATAAACAAGCCTTCCTCACCCATTAGTATCATCACCATCACCTTGTTTGTTAGAAATATAAATATTAACCTTGAATTAATAATTATTCTCTAAATTTCTCATATAAGTTTAATCATACATATTTGTACCAGATATAACTAAAGCCATCCCAATAATCTTCTTCTGTTAAAATAAGGACTTATGAAAATTTTTCATATCTAATTTAAAGTTATCTCATTTCCTATTATTCATAAACCAAGGACAATTATCATCTTTTAGATCTGTCAAAAGCCACTCTAAAATACTTATTTTTCACCAAAGCATCATGAAATTCTTTCAGATCTACAAAGCACTGCACAGTAATTAGGCCTATTTGCCCTATCCGTCAGGACTTACCGCCTTGCGTCGTACAGTCTCACTTAGTCCTGAAAGTCTTTCATACTTTTTTCATTTTGGTGAAGAATAATTTACTAAGAGTACTACCTAGATATCATAAATGATTCTAATTCCTATTAATCAAAATTTTAATAAACAATTTTCAGTTCAGAACAATAAATGAGTACTAACACTAGATCTAAAAAAGAAATCACTTTCCTTTTTATAAAACAATAAACACATATTTTTTATTTCAGAAGAATATTATGAGTACCTACCAGCAGATCTGGACTTTAGTATGATATACGTAAATGGTAACTCAGATAAACAACATGTAATTCAAGATCAATATCACATTCCTACTTCTCCATCAGGCTCTGATACCAAGAGGGGGTCGGAAACAGAAGGAAAAAATTAAGTGAAAAAACTGAATGGAAATTAGGAAGCAGACGAACTGCTTAAAACATAAAAAGGCAGAAATAAAATGTAGGAAACTTAAAGACAAAAATTAAAAATGCATGAGCCAAGGGTAGGCGCACTCTTTCTTGCAGAAATTAAATATGCATAAGTGTGTGTGTGTGTGTTTACAGAAAAGTAAACGACTGAAAGTAAAAGACGGAAACTAAATATACATGCAAGAGGGAATCAAGACTCTTCTTACAGAAACTTAAAGATGCATGAATGAACTACAAAATAAAGACAGGAAAAAAAAATTGAAACTTTGAAACTTAAATTGAAAGATTGAAAGTACAAAGATTGAAGAGCAGAGAGAAAGCAGAGTGTCTCTCACTAACCTCTCTCTAGAACATGAGAAAATAAAGCTGGAATTTTTAAGCGGTACCTAACAATGAAACCTCGTACCTTATAAATAGGAAAAGAAAAATACTATTTCACGGTATATACTATTACTGCTACAATATTCAGCCTAGTATAGCGTAATAGTAGGGCTAATATTGTAGCGAATAGTACATCTTTGTAGCGGAATAGTATTTTTCTTTCCTATTTATAAGGCACGAGGTTTCATTGTTAGGTACCGCTTAAAAATTCCAGCTTTATTTTCTCATGTTCTAGAGAGAGGTTAGTGAGAGACACTCTGCTTTCCTCTGTTCTTCAATCTTTGTACTTTCAATCTTTCAATTTAAGTTTCAAAGTTTCAATTTTTTTTTTCCTGCCTTTTTATTTTTTAGTTCATTCATGCATCTTTAAGTTTCTCAGAAGAAGAGTGACTTCTCTTTGCATGCATATTTAGTTTCCGTCTTTTACTTTCGGTCTTTTACTTTTCTGCAAACACACACGCACCTATGCATATTTAATTTCTGCAAGAAAGAGTGCGCCTACCCTTGGCTCATGCATTTTTAATTTCTGTCTTTAAGTTTCCTGCATTTTATTTCTGCATTTTTATGTTTTAAGCAGTCCGTCTGCTTCCTACTTTCCATTCTATTTTTTCATTTAATTTTTCCCTTCTGCTTCCAGCCTCCTCTTGGTATCAAACACATGATGTTAATGTCTTCAACAGTTATAAGAGTTTGCACCCAAAACGCCTTCCAATGTCACCGCGGTGGGGCAAGAGAGGGCCGGTGGGCTAGAAAGAGAAACAGGAAGAGGGGAGGTGAGGAGAGAGAGACAGGGACAGGGACAGGGACGAGAGAAAGACAGACAGGGGTGGTGGTGGCCGGAGAAACAAAGAGAGAGACAGAGATACTTTTCTTCAAAGAGAGAGAAAGGGACGGTGGCCGCGACGGACGGAGAGAGAAAGAGAGACAGGGGCGGTGGTGTGGTGGTCGGAGACAGGGGGAGCTATCACAGAGAGAGATGAGAGAGAATAGTGTCTGAATAGTGAGGGGGAGAAGGTCGTGTTCTGCTTCATAATGCAGGTTACTGACAATCTCTTTTTATTTATCGATGGGTCAGCCCATCGGAAAGCTGAACAGTCATACGCGGCACGTGAACGTGAACACAAGAAGGGGGGTTGAATTGTGTTCAAAAAACTTTTTGCAAACTATGCTTAAAAACTTCAAAGTAAGTTGTTCAAAACTATTTTGTATATCGGATGCAGAGAATTAAACAGGTCCGGATGATGAAATATAAACAGTTTGTAAAAACTTGTTTTACTGAGCAAGGTAAAGATAAATAATGTAAAGCAGTAAAGGATGAGACTCAGAGATTTATACTAGTTCACCACCAACTGGTAGCTACGTCTAGTCCCTTCGTTCCTGAAGGATTTTCCACTATAATCAACTGATTACAATTTCCTCAAGAGTATTCTTCTGTCACAAACTTGACAATACTCTCAACTTCTCAAAACGACTCAGTACAGTCGAGCCTTTGAGGAACAGAGCCTTAACTAGGCCAAATACAGTTTTACAAAAGAGGTTATGATTTTGATAACAATCAAAATAACTCTCACAGAGAGAATGAAAAGATTAAGCTCAATACAGAATAGCTTTCTAAAAGAAAGTATAAGACGCCGAAGTTGATTCAATGTAGACCGAAACTTGGCACGAAGCTTGATTGCACACTTGAGTAATATTGCTTTGAATGAAGTTTCTTCTCAGTTTCTCTAACTCTTCTTCAATGAATACCTTGGGGTATTTATAGGAGTCTTCAAGGGTATTACCGTTGCAGTAAAAATATCTCCTTGCTATTGAGTGAGGTAATTTGAAATGTAGTCCTTTTCATCCTTTCCATAGAATATCAGAATAGTACACATTACCATTTTCGTACTATCTACAAATTTGCAATTGCCTTGTACGATTTTGTCTTATGCTAAAGGTGTCACCTTTGCTTCCTCGTACATCAAAATGAGAGCACAAAATCAAATTCGAATTAGTTCGAGTACCGAGGTCGAGAGCAAAAACGTGATCACCACGTGCTTCATTAAAGAGATCAGACGCTCGCTCAGAACAGAGGATGGACGCTCGAGCAATTGAGTGTTCCACACGTGTCAAGAAGGCACACTGCTGGACGCGTGCTGTTAACAAGACGCTAAAGTGGGTTCGGATGCTGATACTAGTGGATTGTATTCAATTCTTTTGTATATTTCTTCTTCTTTCTTGAGTGATTTGTACATATATAAATGAAGCTTTGATACCTGTACACTCAAAGATATGTTAGAAGATAAATTGTTCTTTTGAGAAATATTTTGTTATCATCAAAATTAATGAGGGTCTAAACTTCTCAATCGTTTAGGTTCCAACAATCTCCCCCTTTTTGATGATGACAAATATCTAAGGTTGATGAACAATTTAATTTCAAAATAACATTAAAGGTCTCCTCCTGACTTTAACACTTTTGATGTATAAGACAATTCTAGTATTAAGGCTATTGTTGATAAACAAATTCATTTAAGTGATCGCAAAAATACATAGATGAATCAGAGCATATTTTTAACAAGGTGAGATCAGATGCTGATTTTCGTTTTATCAAAAAGATTTTCATATTACCAACTTTATGATCATTGTTAGATTATTGGGTCAATGAATATCAATGCAGTTAATAGATATTAGAGCAATGAATAACCATACAACTGCTATGTATGAAATGATATGCATGATAAATTCGGTTTTAGTGTATTCATCGGACGGTGAATTTGTTAATCAGACTTAATCAGACTCTCACGTGTTCATTAGACCTTTCTTTTACCCCCCTTTTGTTATCAGACAAAAAGAGTGTAAAGCACATCATAGTCAAAAAAGATGGCTTAGAAAAATTTGAATGTATATAAACAAATAATCAGATAAAGGCATGGATAGTCAAATAATCAGAAAAACACTGAATATATATATAAAAAAATAAGAGAGTACCCAAAAAAATTTATATCACATAAAAAATAAAAATAAAAAATTAAGGGTTTGGTGGTGGAGGAGGGATGTTGAGACGTTCATATAGAAGTTTCAGTGCATTCTCCAGCTGAGTGACTTTCAGATTAGTAGCCTTCATTTCTTCAAACTCTGCTTTAGGAATGGTGACCATTTCAACTGCAGGAGTAGAAGTAGAAGGTCCAGCTTCTGGTGCAGGTCTCATCTTCTGATGCTCTGCTAGCAACCAGTTGGAAAGCTTCAGTCTCAAGTCCTTCTTTTGTTGAGCCTTTTGAAAGAATGCATCATTTGGTATAAACCATTTGATGAGACTTCCAAGTTTCCTCTGCTCAGATTCTGACTGAATTCTTCTCCTTTTCTCCACCTCTTCTGGATACAGCAAATCCATGAAGACCGTTTCCCTATGCAGAAGCACGTCAACAGTGAAAGCCTCAAACTTATTCCCAGCTTCTTCTCCCCATATCCTTTTGATGAATTCACTCAACGCTTCAGAAGCAAAAGAGATTCCTTCATTTTCTGCCAGGTACAATCCTCTCAGATTTTCCCTGTCATCTTCTGTAAGCACCAGGGGGACGAGGCATGGTAACAAGGCTTTGTCTTTCCATATCTTTGACCATTGACTCCAAGTGAATCCAATGTAAAAGTGCTTTGTCACTGCAGCCCGTTGGACATAAGCCTTCATGCAGTCGTGTGGTCTGATTACTGAGCATCTGAACATATCATCGAAGGAAACTGTTCCCAGATTGATGTCAGTAATTCTGCTGATTGTGCCAACTGTTGGAATAGTGGCCTTCTCGGCATTGCAGCAGTTTGAGGAGTCAGTTCTCCATTCATCTTCCTTCAGAGAATTCAGGTAAAACCTTCTGGCATGATCCTCAGAGATCTTGGCAATCGGAAGCTTAGAGAATTCCTTAAGGTTTTACTTTTTGGGAGCCTTCTCATACTCCGTGAGCCCGATCTTGCTGAATGGCTGCTTGCCAGGAGCAGGTTCTTTCCTTTTCCCAGGGATAGACCAAGGTAGCCACCTTTGTCTGTCTGGTACAATCTTCACTGTTACAGACGAAGGATCCCTGAACTGTCTGATTACTTCAATCTTCTTCATCTCAAGACAGTGTGCCATGAAGGAAGCTTCTTCATCTGTGATCCACCATCCGCATTCTTCCAATGTGAGCAGTTCAGTTTGTGGTAGGGATCTAGGAAAGTCAACAGAGAAGGGAATTGCTCTGCTACCAGATGCTGGTCTCAATCTTCCTTTAAATGACATCTGAAAGTGGTCTTCTTCATCCTTGAAGGTAGCACTCATCGGAGAGGCAATCTCCAGTCTGGCAGCTCCAGAGGTGAAGGTTTTCAAATGCCATGTGGAGGGACGATTGTAGATGCTATGATATATCTCATACTTAACAAACCGTGGTTTATTAATACATGAGACATTCTTCCTTCCACCAGCGTCTGTAGGTTTATGGGTAATGGTGAGTAAGGTGGGAGTGGTTTTGGTGACTTTATAGGTTTTAGGTGTGTAGGGTTTGAAGGGATTAACGGGAGGTACTTTGAATAAAAGATTAAAGGGATGAGAGTGAAGTTTGGAAATATATGTGGTAAGTGAAGTATTTGAGGAATTTTGTGGTAGGTCAAGGTTGAGTGTAGAGGATGATGGTTGAGTAGATTTAGGGAGGGTAGATGTTTGTCGGAGGCTCATTCTGGTTTTCTTAGTTTGTGGTTGTGTTTGTGGTTGTGAAACAGACAATGGGGGTGCAGGAATAACATCATGAGCATCAAAGACATATACTGATTCATCAGCAGTAAAATCAAGTACCTTTGGGTTAACCTCTGAAGGCTTAACCAACCTTCTTTTCGATCCTCTCGTGACAACAACAGCAGGAGGAGGAGGATGAGGGATTTGCTTCCCTTGACCGGACGCTGAAGCATCCTTTTCAGCTGCTGGCCTAAACTGTTTCTCCAAGACCTTTCTGATGGGAATTCTATCCTCATCTTCTGATTCTTCAACAGTAGGTGCAGGAGCCACCTTCTGTTTTGTTCTTCTTGTCTCCCTTGAAGGAGACTCAGCAGGTCTTTTCACACCAGTCATTGAGCTTCTGGTGGTTTTCTTTTCAGCTTCTCCTTCCTGTTGCTCTATTTTCACTTTCTTGATCATAGAGCCAGTAATTAGCTGCATCTTGACCAAACTGTTGACTCCAAAAACTTCTGGACGAACAACAGCACCAACACCAAAGTATTTTTCTCTTTCCTCTGTGTTGATGGAGTCAGTCAGCTCCCTCACAACGCCGTCTTTGATCATCATAATGGAGAGAAGAACTCCATAAGGGATTATCTTGACGATATTCTTCTTATCGACACTCTTCCTTGAGAAGACAAGGGCATTTATCAGATTGTTGATAATCAACCTTGGCAGATTGATTTTCTTCCCATCCATGTAGTTCCTCATAATGAACTTTTGCTCATAGTTCACTATGTCGCTTGAGCCAGCCTTCAGAATCACGCTCTTGGCGATGATTTTGTGCAGTACTCAGTAGTGGCTTTTCAAGTCTTTGGCCGTGGGAGTGATGTTCTTCTTCTTCAGTTCACAGTAGTTCTCAAATAGGGTTTCGTTGACATTTTCAAGTCCTCTGTAAGCATCAGCCCAGTTTGCATGGTAACTGATTCCTTCACACGGACACTTGATCGTCTGAGCAACAGAGTTGATGGTGAAGCGTAGTTTGAAGCCTCTGATGTGTCCTTCTATGACTTCCCCCGGAAGTAAGTACGCATTCCCCCAGAACTCCTTAATAGCGTAGCTCAGTACGTCAACTGGTTCCCAGATGAAGTAGTTTTTCCAGCCCAGTTTCTCAAGACCTTCTTCAAAATCAAAACCGTACAGCTTGAAGTTCTCAAAATCAACCCGATTCTCATTCAGAAGTTTTGCCTCAGAGAAAACGTCGAAAGCAGCAGTGTATTATCCAACCTTTCTGTCGGCCATTGTAGCAGTTGAAGAGAAGGTGATGGAGGTTTTAGGGTTCGAAAACACACACACACAGAGAGAGACAGACAGAGAGAAAGAGAACGCTTTTGCAGAAAACGCAAAGTGAAGTGATGGAGCGAAAAATGTGGAGTAGTGGGAAAGTTGATAGAAAATGGTATAGTCCTTTTTCAAAAAAATCGCTTCGTATTTCCACATAAAAATTAAGCCTTTGCAAAGAAAATAAAGATTCGCCTTTTCATTAAATGCATACGTCAAAAGAAAAGTAAGATCAAGAAAAAGATTTTATCGAAAGACATAAATAATTATGACTCAGTAGATGTGATGAGACGCTTAAGTCCTTAACACGTGTGACACGTGTGGGTGTGCTCGGACGCACGCAACCGATTCACCAGACGATGAGTTATGATGCATATGACAAATAAGATGCTTATTCATATATATGCTTATGTCATACCAGATGCTGAGATTTTGTATATTATCTGAAGTTGAGATTAATCATTCTTCTATAAGATGAAAATTTAAATTTCTTCTTATAAAATTGAATCTATCTTCAGCAAGGGGTTTTGTAAATATGTCAGCCCACTGATGATCAGTGTCTACAAATTTTATTTCTAGAATACCCTTCTGAACATAGTCTCTTATGAAGTGATGCTTAATCTCAATGTGCTTGGCTCGTGAATGCAATATGGGATTTTTAGTAAGACAGATTGCAGAAGTATTGTCACAAAAGATAGGAATGTTACTCTCTTTTATCAGATAGTCTTCAAGTTGATATTTCATCCACAGAAGTTGAGAGCTGCAACTTGCTGCTGAAATATACTCAGCTTCTGCTGTTGAGAGTGCAATAGTGCTTTGCCTTTTGCTTGACCAAGATACAAGATTTGTTCCAAGGAATTGGCAGCTTCCACTTGTGCTTTTTCTTTCAATTCGGTCTCCAGCAAAGTCAGCATCACAGAAACCTACTAACTTGTAATCTTTTGATTTCTTATAAAGCAAACCAAGATTAGTAGATCCTTGCAAATATCTAAAGATTCTTTTAACAGCACTCAAGTGTGATTCTCTAAGATCTGATTGAAACCTAGCACACAGACAGACGCTGAACATAATATCAGGTCTTGAAGCTGTAAGATAAAGTAGAGATCCAATCATACCTCTGTACATCTTCTGATCTACCTTTTACCGCTTTCATCTTTACCAAGAATACATGTGGGATGCATAGGAGTACACATAGGTTTGCAGTCCACCATTTTGAATTTCTTTAGCAATTCCTTGATACATTTGCTTTGATGTATATATATACCATCATTGCATTGTTTGATTTGAATTCCAAGGAAAAACTTCAGTTCACCCATCATGCTCATCTCGAATTCAGCCTGCATTAGCTTAGAAAATTCTTTGCAAAGGCTTTCATTAGTAGCTCCAAAAATAATGTCATCAACATATATTTGAACAATTATAAAGTGCTTGTTTGATATTTTTCTAAAAAGAGTAGTGTCTACTAGACCTCTGGTAAATCCATTTTTCATCAAAAATGTACTCAGTCTTTCATACCAAGCTCTGGGAGCTTGCTTAAGACCATAAAGGGCCTTTTTGAGTTTGAAGACATGTTCTGGAAATTCAATGTCTTCGAATCCGGGAGGTTGTTTTACAAAGACTTCCCCAGTTATAAAACCATTCAAGAAAGCACTTTTCACATCCATTTGATAAAGAATTATATCATGATGTGCAGCGAAAGAAAGCAAAATGCGTATAGCTTCTAACATTTGCAACAGGTGCAAATGTTTCTGTAAAATCAATACCTTCTTCCTGTGAGTACCCTTGAGCAACTAATCTTGCCTTGTTTCTCACAACCTTTCCATCTTCATCAAGCTTGTTTCTAAATACCCATTTAGTGCCAATAGCTTGCTTATCTTCTAGTAAGGTAACCAGCTTCCATACATCGTTTCTTTGGAACTGATTCAACTCTTCTTGCATGGCTAGAATCCAGCCTTCATCTTTTAATGCTTGATCAATCATTTTAGGTTCCATTTCTGAGAGTAGTTCCATATCTGCATGCTCTTTAAAAGAGGATCTGGTTCTTACTTTATCTCCAGGTTTTCCTATGATTTGATCTTTAGGATGATTGGCTTTGTACTTCCAGCTCTTTCTGAATTCAGCTTCTGAAGATTCTTGTGTCTGGTCACCACCGGACGATGAAGATGTAGGTTCACTATTTGTAGTATTACCTATATTTAATTCTGAAAATAATTCATCTAGCTCTGACATGGTTGTGTCAGGCTTCTTGTCATGAAATTTGACATGAATGGATTCTTGCACTGTCATAGTTTCTTTATTGTATATTCTAAAAGCTTTAGATCTTTCAGAATATCCCAAAAAGATTCCTTTGTCAGCTTTTGAATCAAACTTACCAAGTTGATCCTTAGTATTTAAAATGTAACACGTGCAACCAAATGAATGAAAATATGATATGTTTGGTTTCCTTCCTTTCCACAGTTCATATGGAGTCTTCTTCAAAATAGGTCTAATAGAAATTCTATTTTGAATGTAACAAGCTGTGTTTACTGCTTCTGCCCAAAAATGTTTTGCAATATTGGCCTCATTGATCATGGTCTTGGCCATTTCTTGGAGGGACATATTTTTCCTTTCTACAACACCATTTTTTTGAGGTGTTCTAGGAGAGGAGAAATTGTGGGAGATGTCGTTATCATCGCAAAATTTTTGAAAGCTTTCATTTTCAAATTCTCCCCCATGATCACTTCTAATAGAAGATATGCAAATTCCTTTTTCATTTTGAACTGATTTGCAGAATACAGTAAATACCTTGTATGACTCATCTTTGTTAGCAAGGAATCTAACCCATGTCCATCTAGTGAAATCATCAACAATGACTAACCCATATTTCTTTCCAGTTAAAGAGGCTGTCCTTGTTGGACCAAAAAGATCAAGATGCAAAAGCTCAAGTGGTCTAGAGGTTGAAACAACATTTTTTGAATGAAAAGAAGTTTTAACTTGTTTTCCTCTTTGACATGCCTCACAGAGAGCATCGGATTGATACTTGAGATTTGGTAAGCCTTTGACAAGACTGTGCTTGTTTAGTTTTGAGATCAATCTCAAATTGGCATGACCCAATCTCTTGTGCCAAATCCATTGTTCTTCGTCAACAGACATGAGACACTTGACATCTTGTTTTGCAAGTTCAGAGAGATCAATTTTGTAAATATTTTGTTTCCTCTTTGCAGTAAAGAAAGTAGAGCCGTCTTTCTTGCTTTTTACTAGACATCCAGGTTCTGTAAAGATGACTTCATAACCATTGTCACATAATTGACTTATGCTCAATAAGTTATGTTTAAGTCCTTCAACATATAGTACATTATCAATAGAGGGAAGAGAGCCTTTACCAATGCGACCAATTCCAACTATTTTACCTTTCTGGTTTCCTCCGAAACCAACGAATCCAGCTTCTTTAGGCCTTAGTTCTTGGAACATATGCTTTTCTCCCGTCATGTGACGCGAGCATCCACTGTCTAAGTACCAAGATAAGTGTGTTGACTTTGTTGCTAAGCATGTCTGCAACATAGACTATTTTATCTTTAGGTACCCATATCTTTTTGGGTCCTTTCTTGTTAGTCCTTGAAGGAGGCTTATCCTTCACAGTTTTAAAAATAGTACATGCACTTTTCAAATGACCAGGTTTATTGCAGTAAGTACAGTGCAAGCATTTACTATGATTATTGGATTTATCAGATGCTGAATCATTTTCTAAAAGAGGTTCATCTGATATATAACCAAGACCATGAGTTGTCGTTTTACTGACACCCCAAATCATTGAAGCTTGCTTGCTACGAGTTACACTCTCTGCAAGAAACTTTTGAAAAGCATACTCATAATCATTTGATTTGCATTTAGGATTGCCTGTAACTTTAGAGCTTTCAGCTTGAGAGCTCAAATTCCGTTGCTTATTAGCAATCGACATCGTTATCCATCGATGCTGATTTTCGATTTTCTGATTTTCTTTGTTGAGTCTGATTTTTCTTTGTTTAAAGCTTGAAAATCTTGTGATAATTTTGAAATTTTCTTTTTCAAATTCTTATACTCAACAGAGAGAGTGGCAGAGTCCTTAAGAAGATCATCAAATGCAAGTTGAAGTTCAGAGTAGGAATCATATACTATTACCTCTTCAACTTCTTCTTCTGAATCAAGGTCAGTGTCTGCCATGAGAACGAGATTTGCTTCTACTTCATTATCTTCCTCAGATGAGGATGAATCTAGATCTTCCCATGTAGCCATGAGACTTTTCTTCTTTTTCTTGAAAGAACTTCTTGTGGACTTCTCCTTAAGATTAGGACATTCGGACTTGAAATGTCCAGGCTTTTTACATTCATAGCAAATGACTTGAGCCTTGTCCTTGCTCTCTTTCTTGTCCTTAGTATCTTTCTTCTGAAACTTCCTTCTGAAGTTTCTCTTCTTCCACATTCTTTGTATCTTTCTGGATATAAACGCGAGCTCATCTTCTGATGTGTCAACATCTCCTTCTGAAGCTTCATCTTCTGATTCTTCTTCTTCAGCCTGAAAGGCTTTGGAAGAACTGACTTTATGTTGAGAGACTTTTAAGGCAATAGACTTGCCCTTTTTGACCGGTTCTTCTTCATTTAGCTCAAGTTCATGAGCTTTCAACGAACTCATAAGATCTTCAAGTCGTAAGACATTTAGATCTTTTGCTTCCTGAATTGCAATGACCTTGGATCTCCACTGCTTAGTCAAGCTTCTTAAGATCTTTCTAATATGGTCAGGTGTAGTGTAACTTTTTCCAAGGGCCTGTAACCCATGAACAAGTGTTTGAAATCTTCCAAACATGGTTTCAATGTTTTCACCATCTTCCATTTTGAATAACTCATATTGCCGAACAAACATGCTAGCTTTGGTTTCTCTTACTTGGGCAGAGCCTTCGTAAGATAAAACAAGTGAGTCCCATATTTCTTTGGCAGTATCAAATTTGCCACATTTATCATATTCTTTTTCTGTCATAGCACAGATAAGAATGAATCTAGCCTTTTGATTGATTTGATATCTCTTTTTCTGTTCATCATTCCAATCTTCTCTGGCTATCGCAACACCATGAGGATTAGTGGGAGGAATGTAACCACTTTGAACTATATCCCACAACTCAAGTTGTTGTGTCTCAAAGAAAGCTTTTATCTTATCTTTCCAGTAATCAAATTTTTCTCTATTGAATAGAGGAGGACGGTTCATATGACCACCTTCAGTAGACATGTTCACAGTATAGGATCTTTTCTCTTAACACTGTTAAGTGCTCAACCAAGAGGCCGAGCTCTGGTACCAACTGAATGTGAACACAAAAAGGCGGGGTTGAATTGTGTTCAAAATTTTTTTCGCAAACTATGCTTAAAAACTTCAAAGTAAGTTGTTCAAAACTGTTTTGTATATCAGATGCAGAGAATTAAACAGGTCCGGATGCTGAAATATAAACAATTTATAAAAACTTGTTTTACTGAGCAAGGTAAAGATAAATAATGTAAAGCAGTAAAGGATGAGACTCAGAGATTTATACTAG
Source organism: Calophaca sinica (assembly GCA_037113605.1). Classification (NCBI taxonomy): domain Eukaryota; kingdom Viridiplantae; phylum Streptophyta; class Magnoliopsida; order Fabales; family Fabaceae; genus Calophaca; species Calophaca sinica. The sequence goes on along the minus strand of CM073733.1, from coordinate 40,741,507 downwards.
TTCACCACCAACTGGTAGCTACGTCTAGTCCCTTCGTTCCTGAAGGATTTTCCACTATAATCAATTGATTACAATTTCCTCAAGAGTATTCTTCTGTCACAAACTTGACAATACTCTCAACTTCTCAAAACGACTCAGTACAGTCGAGCCTTTAAGGAAAAGAGCCTTAACTAGGCCAAATACAGTTTTACAAAAGAGGTTATGATTTTGATAACAATCAAAATAACTCTCACAGAGAGAATGAAAAGATTAAGCTCAAAACAGAATAGCTTTCTAAAAGAAAGTATAAGACGCTGAGTTCAGTTCAATGTAGACCAGAAACTTGGCACGAAGCTTGATTGCACACTTGAGTAATATTGCTTTCAGAATGAAGTTTCTTCACAGTTTCTCTAACTCTTCTTCAATGAATACCTTGGGGTATTTATAGGAGTCTTCAAGGGTATTACCGTTGCAGTAAAAATATCTCCTTGCTATTGAGTGAGGTAATTTGAAATGTAGTCCTTTTCATCCTTTCCATAGAATATCAGAATAGTACACATTACCGTTTTCGTACTATCTGCAATTTGCAATTGCCTTGTACGATTTTTGTCTTATGCTAAAGGTGTCACCTTTGCTTCCTCGTACATCAAAATGAGCGCACAAAATCAAATTCGAATTCGCCTGCATCCGAGGTCTGAGAGCAAAAACGTGATCGCCACGTCCTTCATTAAAGAGATCAGGCCTTCGCTCGAGCGAGAGGATGGGCCTTTCGAGCAATTGAGTGTTCCACACGTGTCAAGAAGGCACACTACTGGACGCTTGCTGTTAACAAGACGCTGAAGTGGGTTCGGATGCTGACACTAGTGGATTGTATTCAATTTTTTTGTATATTTCTTCTTCTTTCTTGAGTGATTTTTACATATATAAATGAAGTTTTGATACCTGTACACTCAAAGATATGTTAGAAGATAAATTGTTCTCTTGAGAAATATTTTGTTATCATCAAAATTAATGAGGGTCTAAACTTCTCAATCGTTTAGGTTCCAACACGTCGGCACACTAAACGGTGGGCCGTCGATATTTGAAAACGCGGAGGGAATAAAAAAGGCGGCAAGTTTACTGACGGGCTAGGCCATCGGTAAGCAACAACGAACGACATGTGAGACGTACCGACAGGTAAGGCCGTCGGTAAGCAACAACAAATGGGAGTTGAGACCTACCGACGGTGTTAACCATCGGAAATGCTCTTCTTTTGCAACGGGCTTGTGTCCGTCGGTAATAGGCCGTCGGTAAGCCCGGTTTTTCTTGTAGTGATTTAATAGAGTAATGAAACGATGAAATTAATTAATAAGGACAATAGAAAGGTTGTAACTCGTGCAGTAAAATAAATTGATTTAATTCTAAAGCTCAAGTTTATTTACTTATAGATAGATAGATTGATAGATAAATAGATAGGTAGGTAGGTAGGTAGATGGATAAATTAGAAAATATACAATATCATATATTTTTTTTGAAGTTAATTTTTTTTAATAGTAAATAGCATGCACTTATTTTTTACATTAACTAATTTTGTTAAATTTATTATTTTTATATTTAATAACAACATTTAATAAATAATATTGTAGATTAATTATATTTTAAGTGTTTTTCTCAAAGTATAATTAACAATTGAAGGTTGTAACTCACAAATTAAAATAAATTTATATTCAATATTAAAGCTCAAGTCTCCTTAAATTAAATTAATTAATATTTAAAAATAATATTTATTTATTTTTTGGTGAACAAGGGGGCAAAAATAATATTTAAATAGACTAGTAAAATGGTAAAACTTATTAACAAGGTAAATTTAAAGGTTGTAACTCATAAATTAAAATATGCTTGTATTCAATGTTATAGCTCTAGTTTTCTTCACACACACACACACACACACACATATAGTGTTGTCATTATCTAATTTTAAGAAATAGCACTATATTTATATTTGATAATAACATTTAATAATTTATAGTGTAATTTAATTACTTTTTAAATATTTTTCTGAAGTTCTTAACAATATTTAACATTATCATTAAGCAATTTTAATATTTAATTGAACGTATAAGAATTTTTATGTCTAATAGTCAACACAACCAATAATAAAACAAATTTATCAATATAATAATATTTAATAATAATTTGTAGATAGAGTAATAAAGTGATAAAATTGACGAAAGGTAAATGACAGGTTGTAAGTTGTAACTCATAAATGAAAATAATTTTGTATCTAATGTTAAAACTAAAATTTCCTTCACATATATACATTTAATAAATATGATATTTTAATGTATCGTTACAGTTTTTTACTACAATTTTATATAGATAGATTTTAATATGTATTTCATTATAATTTTATAGATTATAGATATTTTTAATAGTTAATATTTAATAATATGGAGCACAATTATCTATTTTAAATAGTTTTCTCAAGTTATCTCAGCTTAAGATAATTTTTTCAAAATTGTAAACAACACTTAGTGTTGTCATTATCTAACTTTAGGAAATAACATTATATTTATATTCTATAATAATATTTAATAATTTATAGGTTGTCTAGTTTGCAAAGTGATTTTCCTTTTGTTTCTGTTGATCACAATTCAGTATGTGATGTATGTCATTTGGCAAAACACAGAAGAATACCTTATAGTTTGAGCGTTAATAAAGCTTCAAAGCCTTTTGAGCTTTTACATTTTGACATTTGGGGTGCTATCTCTATTGCCTCTATTCATGACCATCGATATTTTCTCACTATTCTCGATGATTTTAGTAGATTCACTTGAATTCTTCTTTTAAAATCAAAAGCTGAAGTTACAAACCATGTTCAAAATTTCATTCTCATGCTAGAAAAACAGCACAAAGCTGTCATCAAAGTGGTTATAAGTGACAATGGACCTTGAATTCTCAATGCCTACATTTTATTCTTCTAAGGGTCAGAGTCGTGTTTGCAGTGAGGCAACTAAGGCAATTGCCTTAGGCCCCATACTGACTTAACTATTTACTATTGGTAATTTGCTACTAGTGTAAAGTCCTAATCTAATATATTTTTTGCATGTACATAGAGGCCCAATCGGAACAAGCAACATTTGGGAGAAAAGCAAGGTGGCTTTCCACTTCCCACGGTGATCGGTCTCTTGATTGGTCTCGCATGTACAACTAATTGCAAATTTGCAATAGCCAATTGGAATGAATAAACTCACCTAATTAATTGTTTTTGAGTGTTGGTCCACCGGAGTGAAATTACAAGAAAGAAATAAATTAATTACAACAGCTAATTGGAGCTTTGTGTGGTTCGCCTATTCGCATGCACATTGTTTATAGCATGCCATCTTGTTTTTTTATAAATAAGGCTATTTTTTATTGATTGCAATTTTTATTATCTGAGGTATAATATTAATAGTATTTTATTAATTGAATATTTGTATTATTAGATTAAGAGGTATTAACGGTTATGTTTTATCAATATATTCAACCAAAATTTCAAAAAAGTTGCTTTAACTTATTTTGCTCCTTTATTTCTTTTTTTTTTGTGTATCTTCATGTTCTTTTAAAGTGAATTTTCAAGAGATAACTGATATCAAATTATTGCAGTGCCTAATGCCCTCATTTCTTTTGAAGCTCAAAAGGCTAGAAAAAAAATATGAGATTTAATAATTTATATTTTATTAAGCTTCTTTAGTAGCTTTGCCTTAGGCCCCAAAACTTTTAGACATGGCCTTGCTAAGGGTATTATTCATCAAACTAGTTGTGTGGAATCCCCTCGACTCTACTTAACAAACTTAAGCAAATAAAACCAAGATCCATGAATTGGAGCACTTAACCATTAATCCTAGGGACAACCTTGCAAACCAGTGGGTTTTTCATTTCCATGGAAAGTTTCAAGCACTCAGTTAAATCCACGGGGGAAGAATCTTCAATGGGAACCCATTTGAAGCTCTGAAGCAACTGAGCAAGCCAGAGGTTAACAGAAGCCAAACCCATTGCCTTCCCTGGACAAACCCTTCTCCCAGCCCCAAATGGAGCCAACCTCAAATCAGATCCCATTATGCTCACCTCCTCTTTCATAAACCTCTCTGGCTTGAACTCCTCTGGCTCTTCCCACACCTTCTCATCGTGGGTTATTGCCCACATGTTCACCATTATGGTTGTGCCAGCTGGCACAAGCTTGTCGCCCACCATAACATCGTGCACAGCTAAGCGAGCCCATGATAGAAGTGGCCCAGGTGGGTGCACCCTCAGAGCCTCCTTCACAATGCACTGCAAATAACGAAGATTCGGTATGTCATCGCCAGAAACAACCTTTGACATTCCAACCACACGATTAATCTCTTCCTGCGCTTCTCTTGTATCTCGGGGTGAAGCACCATCCGAGCGAGAATCCACTCCAAAGAAAATTGCCACCGTATCCGTTCCTCTGAAAATCATTTCCTATAAAACACGACAAAAAAAATCCACAACATAAAAACAAAAAAATTAAAAGAAAAAGAAAAAATAAATGAATAAATCATTGAGTACCCAAAGAACTGCAATCATATCAAGTAAAAAGATAAATGAATAAATCATTGAGTACCCAAAGAATCGCAATCATATCGTAATCATCGAGCTTGTCTTTTTCCTCTAAATCAAGCAACACGTCAACGAAATCACCCACTACGTTTCTCAACATATTTAGCAGATGACCTCTTCATTTTATGTTCCTCGATGATTTTTCCAACAAAAGCATTAACCTTTGAGACCAAAACCTTACACCTTCTCCTCACTCCTCGCAAGTCCAACCATTTCGTAAGAGGAAAATGGTCTCCGTAGTTAAACACCCCAACAACTCATAACCTTCGCCACCAATTCTTCAAGCTCGGCACCATCACCTTGAAAAACTCATAACGCTTTCCAAACACCGTCATCATCACATTGTTGAGTGATCCGAAATGAAGCACCTTTTTAGCCTCCACGTGTCCCTTTTCACCATCAAATGCTTCACTTGTTCCACCATTTTCAACCCCACATCACGCCTGAAACCTTCAATCCGGTGATTCTTTTCGAGGCGAATAAGTGGGTCGAGGAAATCCTTCTCGGGTTCCTCCAAGATTTCACCGCACGGTGCGAACCCTATTGCCCTATGAAACGTAAGCTCATAAGCCGATTCCTTCATCGGCTGTCCACCGAAAGCGAACTGCAGAGGATTTCCTTAGCGGTTTCGGTTCATTGGAAATAATGAACCGAGTCACCCCACCGAGAACGACATCGCGACTCGGCCCTAAAGCGACGAAGCGAGTTTAGCTAAAACACGGTGCGAGGTGGGACCGAGAACAGCCCGAGCGGACTAGAAAAAGAAGGGCGGGATAACGGACCGGCCGAGGGCCTACAAAGTGCCCATGCGAGCCCGCCGAGCGAGCCAAAATAAAAAGGCGATCGTGAACAAGAAAACACACACGGCACTGAAATCGAGAATAGGTGATCAAGAAGCTCAGGGAAAAATAGAAGGTGAAGCTCTGGTGACATTTTCTTTTCTCTTGAAATATCTGTGTGTGTGGGAGAGGGAGAGCTGCGAGTGATACGCAAGAGATGAAGAGTGTTGGTGGGTTGGTTTCTGGTTATATAGGCGGTGCGTGGTGTGGTTAATAGTTTGGTTACCCATGGTAAAAAAGAATAAAAGCAAAAGCTTTAGAAAATCAAAATGGAGATGTGTAATAAAGGGTTGTAAATGTGCCAGCTTTTATTACCGTGGAGGCCGCGAGAATCAGTCGATTTCGAAACTGAGTCGTGAATCGTGTCTTTAACTCCTTATGTTACCTTTTCCTATTCATCCGGCCACCCTACTCCTCTGTTTTAGTATTGTTTTCTTATCAAAAAATTATGTTTTATTTTTCTATATAAATATATTTCAAAAAGTAATTTTTAATATAATAAAATGATAAAATATACTTAATTATATATTTGCATTATTAATGTATAATTATTAAGCTATTCTCTTTTATTTTTCATTTTAGTTTAAGTATTATAAAAACTTAATTTTGCAATCCGTATATTGTGTGTAATTGGAATTAGACTAGATGAATAAATTTGAATTTATAGCTTTTTAATTTGAAAAATTAAATTAATTAAAAACTAAGGATCGAGTCAAATAATTTAAGAATATTTCTTCTCCGAAAAGAATATCTTCTTAATCTTTAAGAAGAGAGTGTTGAAAGTGTATAATGGAAACAAATTCAATATTCTTCAAAGCTCTTTGAATTCCTTTTGGCGGCTTCGAGTTTTCTCTTTTTTGCAAATTATTCCTAAAGATATCCCTATTATGAGTGACATTTTGTAGAGCTTAGACCACATCACCTCGATCTCTCCCCTAAGCCGCATGATCTAACGAGTTATACTCTTCATGCAAACACCAAGCAGGTTGGAAACTAAATGGGCTTTAAGTGAAAAGAGTATGGGTAGGGTCCATGGCCTTAGCCACGGAGTTTGTAACATTAGAGCTTGTGCCCTCATTAAGTAACTCTCAAGATATATTTGGAATTTCATTCCACTGACCCCATACCTGTATCACCATTATGAGTATGTTTAAGATTACAAATTTGTTGGTATTTTACTCTTGCTTCATTGGCTGACATTTCCCATCGTTGGCCAATTTAGTTCCTCCAAATCATCGAACATATCATTTATCCACGGTCCTAGCCAATAAATCCACAACATAAGAGCACATGCCCTTATTCATTAACTTACATTATACCAAACCACGCCTGTTTCTTCCTTTTCCATATTTTTCCATTATTATGCGAATCTGTAGCTCCCACAATATATTTGAAATTTCAATCCACTGACCCCTACGCCTGCATCACCAGTATGAGTATTTTTCAAGATGCCAAATTTGTTGGTGTTTGACTACTGCTTTCTGGACTGACGTTCCCCATTATTGATTGATTTAATTCCTCCAAATCACCGTACATATCATTTATCCACGGTCTTAACCAAGGACTCCATAACATTAAAGCATGTGCTCTCAATAAATAACATTTTCCCGGCATAATAACAAACAAAATTTGTTTCTTCCTCTTTCGTTTCCCCCCTTATTATGCATATTTGTAACTCCCATGATATATTTGGAATTTAAATCCACTGACCCCACACCTGCATCACCATTATGAGTATTTTTCAACATACCAAATTTGTTGGTATTTGACTCTTGCTTCCTAGGTGACGTTTCTCATCATTGGTTGATTTAATTCCTTATCATCGTACATATCATTTATCCCTTTGTCTCTATTACCATTTATTTCGGGATTATCATTTAAGTTAAACAAATTTCAAGTTAAAAAAAAGAAATATTAAAAAAAATCTGAAAAATATTTATTGGCATCAACTCTTGTTGACACTCCCCCATCTCCTTATCGCTTATTTAACAAACCCTAAATACTTAACATGTTCATCTCCTAGTCAAAAAAAAAAAAAACATGTTCGTCTCAGAAAAATGCACCTAACATATTAAACTTATGATATTACATGTTTTTCAAATTTTATCTTTATATTGATGTATTATTTTTATATATTATTTCAAAAGTTAAATCAGTTTGATGATGTTTATTCTAATTGGTTTATACTATTTTAAATTCAGTTTAAATTTGTTTTATTTTCTTATTACAAAAACAAATCATTTGTATGATATAATTATGTTAATATTTTATACTATTTTAAAGGTTTACGTTTTCAAATTTTTAATAAGCTTAAGGTGGCATATATTCATTCTTTGCTGAAGTATCATCTAATTGAAATGCTATTGTCGACAGTATTTTCCTGTGTTTGCAGCAATTTTGTTTTAAAAACTCTATAATTTATTCTTTTAAATGCTCAGGTGCAGCAAATACATTAAAGGCCATCAAATTTTTAATTCCCATTGCCGTTAAAGTATTGGAATTTATGATAATATTTTTATTACTTTGAAGTTTCTCTCAATCATTAAAATGTTTCGTCATGTTTAATATGTTAAGAGTTTAATGTTTTGATTACTTTTTCAATCAGCTGAGCCATTGGGTTTATATAAGTCTTAGAATTTGGACTTGTGCCTAACTCAACCCCAAAAATTAGCACATGGGGTGAGGGTTGCCCTCCACTTATAAACACAAATCATGTCATCTCATTCTTCCATGTGAGACTTACAACACACCCTTCTTACGCCCAGGACTGGACAACTGGACCGTGACCCAAGTGGCCCAATAACGGGTGGCCCAACAATGGATCTATGATAGACTTTGATACCATATTAGAATTTGGGCTTAGGCCTAACTCAACCCTAAAAGCCAGCTCATAGGATGAGGGTTGCCCCCCATTTATAATCACTAATCATGCCATCTCATTCTTCCATGTGGGACTTACAACAATAAGTCTCGTTCTCTATTTTTTTGGGGCTACACTTTTACTTTTGTGTACTACTACTGCACATATTATTCTCACATACGACAAAGGGCATTTGCAATTCGTTTTGTTGTTTCGGTTTTCATCTTCCTGGGTGCAACTTATAATTTTTATTCTCTGTTATTTTGATACCTCGTTCAACTGAGAAGAACCTGTTGAATCTTGGGGGTTTTTGTCTTAGATGAATAAATCCTTGAGGACAATGTTCTTTCACATGACTCAAGCTATTTTGCAGTGTTTGTGGAATGTGGTCCACATATTATTCTCACATACGATGTTGTTTTTGAGAACAATGTTATCCCTGTACTGTCAGTCTGACTACACTGACACCTGTCTCTTTCGCAAAGCCATTTCTGGATATCTCAAAGATCGAGGTCTTTAGTGGATAAAATTTTAGGAGATGGCAAGAACGTGTTCATTCAATACTCAACATGTATGATGTCGCATGGGCTCTAACCAATCCCAAACCATCTTCTACCGACTCTAAGAAACTAGAAGAGTGGACTTATGCAAATATGGTATGTCGTCACACTATAATTATGCAGCTTTCTCTCGCAGACTTGATCACACATATTATTATTAAAGATACCAACAAAAAAGAGTTGAATGCTGCAAAGGCAAAAATGACGACTTCTCATGCAAATTTGATTCAAACCAAGTCTCACAAAAAGAGGTATGCTAACAAACATGATCATGAGCCTAAGATTTCTAACCTCAATTTCAATTCTAACCCCAATTTCAAAAGAAAATGCACTTGTTTTTTTTGTGGAAAACCAGGTCAGCATACACCTTAGTGTTGCCACAGAGCGAGAAATGACAATTCTCCTAAGCCAAAGGTTAACTTGGCTGAAAGAGATGATATAATTGTTGCGGTTAGTTTTCAAGTTAATATTGTGACCAGCGTGAACAAATGGGTGGTAGACTCTGGAGCTACCAGGCATATTTGTGCAAACAAAGATGCCTTTTACCTCCTACACTTATGTAGGGGATAGTGAAGAACGTGTTTATCTTGGTGATTCTTGAATTGATGCAGTTTTAGGAAAAGAGAAAGTTCTTCTAAAGCTCACACTGGAAGGACTTGGCTCTCAATAAAGTGATTCATGTACCTAGTGTAATGGGCAAATTTAATTTCTATAGCCCTATTGGAAAAAGTTGGGATTATAGTGTCATTTGAATCTGGTAAAATTGTAATGACAAATAACAATGTGTACATTGGAAAAGGGTATTGTGACAAGAGACTATTTATTTTGAACATTTTCAAAAATAATGAATAAGATCATGGAATAGTTTTTTTTTATTATGATAATTTTGTTTCTAGTTGTCTTATTCCAGAGATAGCATTTACAAAGTTATACATTAATTTTGTTTATTCAAGGCATTTTTTATTTTTTAAAAATTATTTTTATTAATTAAAAACCTAAATTTTAAAATAAGTGTATTTAATTAATTTTTATTTCTTAATTACTGAAACAATACCATTTGAATATTTTACGTTCAGATTTTATAATTCATTTATAATGGTGGTTTTTACTCATTATTTATATCATTTATGATGGAGGGTACATTTTGTAGCTGTATTTCATTTAAGCTGTATAATAATATTATTTCATATCATATTATTCCCTTACACTCATGGGTTGTAAATATTACAAAAACTCGTGAAATTTTATAGAGGTACCATGAATTGAACTATGGTATTGTATGTAGTAGATTTCTTTTGAAATCCCATAATCCATAGAGCTTAGAAATAGACCTTAAGTTAGGGTTAGGACCTTACACAACAACAAATTAGTTAAAAGATGGAGCCACATTAAATAGCGTTTAACTATTGAAGTGCTACTTAAAATTAGGTAAAATGCTTTTACTAGCGCTTCATTGAAGAAGTGCTATTGAAGGATATAGGAATAAGCAATGCTTCCCACACCAAGCGCTATTTATGGTTGTGTAACAAGAATAAGTAGCGCTTTCTATAAGAAGCGCTACTTTAGGCAGTATCAATAAATAACGCTTCTAGCCGAAAGTGCTACTTATTATATACCTAAAGTAGCACTTCCGGTAGGAAGCGTTACTTATTCTTTAGATCTAAAATTAATTTATTCAGCAAAATTCCCTCTTTTCCATTGCTCTCAACAGCTCTCGCCCTCTCTTTCTCTCAACAAATCTCGCCCTCCTCCTCCTCTGTCGCCCTTTTCCTGCTCTATCACGTTTCTCTCTCTCACTCTCTCAACAGCTTTCGCCCTCTCTCTCAACAGCACTCTTGACGGAAAAGGAAAAGGCGTGTTGCGGGAGAAGGGGAAGAAAAAGAGCATAAGCGTGGGGGTGAGAACGACGTCGTAGAATGACCTTAGAAGAGAGAAGATCGAATATTTGGAGAGGGAAGATAAGGCGAGAAGAAAGAGCATGGTGCATGAACTTCCACATCAAAGGGTGATCCTTTTCGGAGCACATTTGGGACACCAAAAGTTCACCTAACTCGGAGCTAGGCAACTCAACGCCCACTGAGTTAAGATATTCAACCCATTCCGTTACCCATGTCGTTGGTGCCTCGTTGTTGTTGTTGCATTGTTGTTGCCACCACTTGAACCTCTTTGTGACCCCTTCCTTCACTTGTTCGCTCCATTCTAATGACTGCATTCTGGAATCTTCTCTAATTAGTTGTACTTGCTGTTCTCGCTAGATTAATCCAACAGTTGCAAATGAAATCCAAAGGATAAAAGACTGGTTGAGTGGTAGTTAGGTTAGGATGATGAGAAGTGATTGCTGGCTCTCTCTATACACTTGATAGAAATCTTACTGCTGTTATCTACAAAGTAATTTTTCCCCCCATCCTCTGTCCTACATAGTATTAATTTTAATTTTAAACTGCTATTTCTATAATTGGAACTTTGGAGAGTTAAATAAATTTAATAGATAAAAAATATATATGAAAAAGATGTAGAAAGGGGCATTCCGAGAATTAAACTCGGGACCTCTCGCATGTGCCTCCTATCAAATGTGAGGTGGCAAAGTCAGAGTATGTGTATTGGAAAATGAGTTGTGACCAATTGTAATTATTAGATGCTATAATCTGGGTAAAAGCCTTTGTTAGTTTACATGAATCATATGTCAAAAGTTCAAATCTCTTTTGTCACTATAGAAAAAGGGTAAAATCTGGGTGTGTGAGTGTGGATACTGGATATATCATTGTTCTTTAAAAATTGGTTTTCTGCTGCATGTTGAACTCTTAACCTTTATGGAAATCCTATGTATTTGGGTTGTGCTTTCTTGGTTATGCATGGTCCTATGGTTGTTACTCATTGCTTGCTTCAATTCAAATAGGATGAGAAGGGGATACAGAAATCTGCATTCAAACAATATCGTGTACTGCGGTCAGCTATTGATTTCAAATATGGCTACAAACTTGTTGTAATGTTCCTATACTTTATTTTCTACTATACTTCTATAGATATTTTCAAACCAATTTTCAGTATTCCAGAGTTGGAAATGTATACTTTAGGAACATTGGAAGATGAATTCCACCAATTTTTTCGTTTTCTTTTTCAATAACTTTTTCAGATGATGAATTTGAAGGAGAATGGCAATATAAGATCTGCACTTTCTGCCACCGATGTTATTGAGGTGAGATTCTTGACTTGTTCTTTATCACCATCACCATCATAATATTTCTAAAAGAAATTTTGTTTAAGATTTTTACAGAATTTCAAACCTTACTACATTAGTGACATATTGAGAATTTGGATATAGACCGCATTAGAGACATATATGTTCATGAAACTTTTCAATTTAATAAATTTGCAGAAAATTGGCAACCCTTGTTATCATAAGCTTTCAGATTGATCATAGTCTACATTATAAAATGTATGTTATCTAGTACTTAATTGTAGGATTTTTGTCCAACGCTTGTTATCATGATTTTAATATATTTTCATTTATGAAATATTGGAATTTGGGATGTCATAAAATGTTAAGATGACACGGATTAATTTTTGAATTCTTTGACTTTTGTAATTTGATAGCAAAATCATTCATTTAGACTTGGAAATGATCCGGATCATATCCTTGTTCTTCTATGCATTTTACACATTAGAAGCAATAAAAAAATTGCTTCTGGCATACGTCTAGTGAATTATTAAATATTGGATGTCCAGATATGTATAACTTGGTACATGTAGTATACTTGTGGAAGTAGTGTTACCACCCACCTAGAATGTGTTTTACTGCATTTTTTATAAATAAATAGTAACAGCGATGGCATGGCTCTGAATCTCGAGTTTCAGTTTGAAGGATAACCCTTTTTCTTCCTTCTCTATTGTTCTTTTTTTTTTTCGTTTTTCATTTTCCTTTTCATTTCATTTTGTTATTTATCTTTCATTTCATTTTGCAGAAAGAACTTAAAAGATTGATGTGGTGGATCCTAAGCCTATCGGAACATCCCTCTCCGTAAATAGTCAGCATCTCTGCTTTCATAATATATTTTTGTAACTTGCAGATTTATTTTATAATTGTTTGTGGTTGCTGGAAATATTTTCAGGGAGGTGTAGGTGAAAGTCACACTTCAGTGCAATTTTTTTTTTCACTCTACTTTCTGCCTTTTGCTCTATTAGTTGCTTGACGGTAGTTTACCTTGCTTTTAATTAGACAATTGAAGCAAAAATGTGGCTTCACTAAATAGAATGTGTAATAAGTTTAATCTTCTTTTTCATGATTCACATGTAACCAGTGCTTTTAACAAAACCAACTTTGATTACATCAGCGTGAGGATGTAGTCCCAGTGAAAGTCCCAACTAATCCACGATGGAGATTGCCAGTTTGATTCCCTCTTCATGGCCCTTAGTAACAATTGTGCCATCTTTCTATGCTGTTTTAGCTACTCGCATTCCTATATCTTTAAAAAAGAATTTTTTACTTTAGATGGGTTTAGGCAACTGAATTAATTAGTTCTATACATTGAGTGGCTCTCCTGTTTGTGTCAAATAGAATAGAGAAACCAAGACTGCTAGCATTGTATTAACCATCAAACATTTATCCCAATTTTTTTGTTTTTCAACCAGCTTTTATTCTTATATGTATGTCTCAATTGCTTGATGTTTATTTACCTTATTCTCATTTTACCAGGTAATAAAATGAATTTGGAAAATGTAATTTTTCTGAGTTGTTCTGCTTTTATAATAATTTTGGTGTTACATATGCAGATCGAGATACTACACACAATCTCCTTTTTTTTTCTCTTAACTTTTTGTGTGGTTTTCAAATGAATTTGATAACTTGGTGATTCTGATGTCTTTTGTAATAGAAAATATGGGCTTAATCTGCAGCAGAAACTGTCGTTTTAATGCGCAGGTCTGTTGTTGTGCTTCATAAATTGCATACTTATTAAGTTACAAATAATCATATACTCAGGTTTTAATTTGATAAATGTTACTTCGATTTACAGGCAACAGAAATTGAAAGAAGAATAGAGTTAGAAATAAAGGCTGAAAAGCATATACAGAAACTTCTACTACTAGGTAAGTTTTTCCCTTTTATTTTAGTTGTATATATTTCACATATAATTTTTTTTTCTAAATTAAATCTCATCAACTTTGAGCATTCTATGGAAGTTCTTGGAATTTTTCATTGCATAAGTGGTTTTTCTCCCCCATTGTTTGAAGGAATCATACATGCCACAGTCTCTTAATAGATTTTTTTCCCCTCCCTTTCTTGTACTTATTTAAATCAATGTGTCATTCATAGGCAAGAAGAAAAAGAAGAAGAAGAAAGAGGAAGAGGAGGAGAAGGAGAAGAGTAAGTCTAGTGTGTAATTTTTAGGTAATCTTGTACATTACTTGTGTAGTTTAATTATAGTGCATTTTAATGTTTTAAGGATGATAATTTAGTTATATTGTAATGTTAATTTTTGTTTTAGTGAATTTAGTGTTCATAATAATTTGGGTGTTGATGACAATATTTTGGTGGTTTTGGTTGTGTGGTACGTATGACAATATTCAGGAAATGCATTATGTATGTATATACTGACAGAAAAATGAAAAAAAAAAGGGAATAAATAGCGCTTCCTTGAGGAAGTACTACTTATTCCCAGTTTAAAGGTGGGAATAAGTAGCGCTTCAAGGAAGTGCTATTTATTCCCAGTTTTCTCTAGCGCTTTTTAAGCGCTGTTTTTTTGTAGCACAATCAGTAGCGGTAGAATGAGGAGCACTTTTAAGTGCTATTTAAAGCAAAAAATAAGCGCTATTTATTCCCTTTTTGTTGTAGTGTTAGAATTAGGTTTAGAACTCAAAATTTGAGTAAATCTTACACTGACACTCTAGCGTCGCGAGAGACTACCACTCGCAATGCGAGAGTTAGCGGTGCACGTCGCGATATGAAATACTCGCAATGCGAGGAACACTTTGACCACGTGTCCAGAACCAGCGACACGTAATATCCCCGTGTCCCACACCAATCCCCTCGCGTCGCGACCTCGTCCTTCTTGCGACGCGACGAGCCTGGACCAGTAAGTATAATTTGGGCCATGCCCACCCTCATTTTTGCATCGTCTAAGGTTTTCTCTCTAAAAATACTCTCTCTCACTAGAAAAGGATGAAATTACCTTCTCCGGGCGATCGTCTAACTTTAGATAGTCCTAAATAGGTTCTGACGAACTCGGAAGCAAGGAAGGGAGTTAAGAAAGGAGCGGGATGCGAAAGCTAGGAATCCTATTAGGCATCAATACCAAGTGTGGGAGAAAGAAACCCTAATCACCGGGATAGTAGCTTAGAATTAATAGTATAAATAGTGTAGAGTGACCCACGCTCTACTAAAGGTTGATAATAACAGTTTCCTAGGAGGGAGACTGTGGGATACGCTTACTGAGGACAGTGGTCGTAAACCTATCAACCATTTAGGAATCATTATGCTAGTTATAACCCTAGGTTAGACAACTTCTTTGTTTGTTAGGTCGCTTTAAGCGACAATAGAATTATGTGATGGCTACTATAATGCTCTATTTGTCATTGTTTGATTATAAATTTCTGGTTAGGATAATGTTGGAATGAATCTTTATGGTTTAGATAAAGCAGTAAGATCACGACTTCTATTCTGTATCGCTGCTGTCAATGGTAGCATATCCGTTGTGAACGCGGGTGTTCGCTCCTATTCACGATTTGCCTCTCTCAACATACCACAAAATTGTAGCATTCAAAAAATTTCTCAATAATTATATGTTTATAGATGAGTTGATATTGGTAAATACGGTGATTTATCTAATTATAATTCACTTTATTTATTTAATGATAGAAATATTATATTATTTTGACATTGTATTTAAAATGTTAGTTTGAAAAACCTTCGGAAATTGAAAACACTGATTTTTGTTTTTTTTTTTAATTTTGGTAGTGCCTAGGGGCAGCCTCTCGAAATTTCTGCCAGCCCATTTTATTTTATTTTTTTAAAATTGCACTAACCGAAGGCTGGGCCCTCGGTTATCCTATGTTTACTTAATAAAATTTATTTTATTATCATCAATCTCTCGCTCTCTCTCTCTCTCTCTCCTTGCGCTGCACTGTTTTTCCTTTATCATTCTTCTTGTTGCATATTGTCTATACCTTTCTAGCATGCAGCAAAAAGTAGCAACAAAGATTTTATGTTTTCCACTCTCTCTCCTCCCATTAACGCCTTCCCACCCAAACCAAGATGATGAACTCTGTAGCCGCTGCTCCACTATCACCAAGTAATAATTTTATTACTCTTCGTTTCATCTTTCAATTTCAAAGCTCACGTTGATGTTATGCATATATGTCTTGGAATGCTTTGTTAATTGGTGTTTGACTTAATTAAATGTAATATTGTTATTGATTGATTAGGATCAGTGATGAGGATGATGAAGAAACTTTTCAGCGAGATCCCGACCACCGTGGGCCACCAACGGAGAAACTAAACCGATCAAAAGACTCCTCACACCGTCCACAACAAAACCCCTCAAGAAGATTCGTGATCAGAGCACCTTCGCCGACGACCACCGTGTCAAAATTTGTTGCCGCCGCGCCAGAGTTTCAAAGCCGCGACCACTTCTTCTTTTCTCTTCCATGGTGACTCCCCTTCCTTCTTCCGTTTCTGATTTTGTTTTTCCCCCAAAATTTCCAAGAACCCTAACTCAGATTTGGTTTTGATTCCAAATCTTGTCTCTGTTCTGATTAAAATCCAAAAATTTAGTTGAATGAATTTAGTTGAGTCCCATAAATCTTTCCTCATTTTTCTTCACTTTGCTTCTGATTCTCCTTTGTTTTTATTTTTTTTTAGGATTAGGGCTATATGGGGTGCTGTCAGGGTGTAATTCTTCTGGGTTTGCTTCTGAGGAGAAAGCGATAAGTGGCTTTGTTTTTGGGTTTATGGTATTTTCTAAGTATTGAAAGATAAAATGAAGGTACTGATTATGGAAAAATCATAATTTCTGTGGTGAGGGAATGCATTGTAGAGTCTTCAACGAGGTGGTGGTCAAAGAGTTTGAAGATGATTCATGGAAGTTGGTGTTGTTGATGTTTCATGCTTGCGGGACTGATTAGCTTTTGCAGAATCATTAGTTTAAATTAATTTTTTTATTAAAACCTTAGCATTTCCTAGGGCCTTGGCCCTAGGAAATTTTCGAGGGCTCTGAGCCCTAGGAAATTACTTAAGGCTTTGAGCCCATGAAAATTTCCTGCAGTCAACTTATAAAAACCCACGGCAACCATTTTCGATGAGCGAATATCCTATCGTCACGTGGCCCTCAAAAATTCAGCCATTTCCTAGGGCTTTTTGCCCTTACCTAGGGCTATGGCCCTAGGAAATAACCATTATTCTTGTAGTGTTAGTCAGTTTCTTGTCTCCCAATTTCTTTTCTTTTCTTGTGTTGCTTTTATCTGTATAAAATATAGATCTCATGGACACGGATGATGTAACACCTTACTTTCATTCGCATAAAGTTAAGATAATTATCATTAGGTACAGTAATCCCAAAATAAAATTTAAACTTAAATCCAACATTAAGTCCAAATACCACAAAACCAGACTTAAATACATAAGTTCATATCGGTACAACATCAATACATACTTCTAAGAATTACAACTCCCAAGTGCTACTATAAACTAATACATTGAACTATATCCCGAGAGCACGTAGCTGTCAATCGCCCTTTGGTACCTGTGCATCTGTAAAATAATTAAGTAAAGGAGTGGGGTGAGATAATAATCTCAGTGAATCCTCCCTTCGACTCCTCACCATTCACTCATGCAATTTTCTATCAGTCAAAAATCAATATGACATAATTATGCAATGCATATTCTTACTATGAATTTCTAGTTCATCTTTGGTTCGCATTTATGGGTAGTGTTATATGCTTACGTCCATACAACCCCATAAATACGCTTTCGATATGGTGGTTAGACGTCTTAACCGTCCGAGGGCGTCCCACACGGCTAACCATATCGATCACCCCCTTTTAGAGGCATCTTAGTGTCTTTTAGGGAATTTAATTCACCAACTATATCCTTAAATGCATGCTTTAATCAAGATTAAGAATACAATTAGATGCTACTCTAGCTTTATATGGAACTAAGCTTATTCATGTAAAAATATACATTTCATATTCAAATGGAAACACATAACATGCTCAGGCAAGTAAAACACATCAAGCAAGAACACATTTCCATTAGGGCTCCATGGAGCTCCCAATGGTCAAACATCCCTCTCACGGTTTGTGGGGGTTTTGGGTACCACCTTACCCCTTAATCAATCCCAATCATACATGCATAGCAATTTGATACTAAAACTTTAGGAATACAAGAAGTTTGGAAAATTCTGACCTTGAACCCTTTAGGGTTCAAGGGTTTTCTTCAAAGGGAAACCTAATGTGGGACTTATGGGTGCCCATCACCTAAGAGAAGGAAGAACTCACCACAACTCCTAAGGTTTGAGCTCAAGGGTTGATGTTCAGCCCCTCCTTCGTCCTCCTTCACGTTTTGCTTCTTCTTCTTCAAGCTTGTCTTCTAGGGATTTCCTTCAACTTCCCAATCCGAGCATAAACACTCCCCAACTTGGATTCGAGCTAAGATTGAGGATGAATCTAACATGAATCCTTGTTTTTCCCCTCTAATTTGTGAACCCTAGGTGTTTTGACCCCTTCTCCTTCTTCTCTCTGTCGCACCCTCTCTCTCTAAATCTCTCTCTAACAATCGCGTTCTGTTCTTTTTCTGCTGAGTTTTTCTGATATACTGCAGCTGTGAATCGATTCACAGCATAGGTGAATCGATTCACACAGTGCAAAAATGACAGGAATCGCAGCTTTAAGTGCAGGAATCGATTCCTGCAGTTCCCAGATTCGATTCACAGAGAACTGACTTTTGTGAATCGATTCACGCTGCAATTCACAGAGGATCATCCTTTGTGAATCGATTCACTTCTGCGATTCACTGCAAACCTAATCGAGTCCCAGCAAACCCACATCCCTGAATCGATTCACAGGGCCTGGGAATCGATTCACACTGAGCAAAATTTCACCAAACACCATTTTTCACATATTCAATCTTGACAATCAATGAGGAATTCACTTAAATTCATCATTAAGCCATACTAAGCATATATATACACGTTAAATCAAGCTTGGGGAATTTCAGGGTGTTACACTACTACCCACCTTTTAAAAATTTTGTCCTCAAAATTTGATAACTTACATACCTATTGAAAAAGTTGCAGGTGTTGGCTTCGCATCTCATCTTCAAGTTCCCAAGTAGCTTCTTCGGGAGTGGATCCTTCCCAGATCACCTTGACCAAAGGGATAGTCTTATTCCTGAGTGCCTTGGAGGCTCGGTCCACTATTTGGGCTGGTATGTGCAATCAGGCCTAAGTTGTATGGACTCATGGTCTATAGAGTGGAATGGATCTGGAATGTACTTCTTAAGCTGAGACACATGAAAAACATTGTGGAGATTTGACAAAGAAGGAGGTAAGGCGATTTGGTAAGCAACAGGACCAATTCGACTGAGGATTTGGAAAGGACCCACATACCGAGGGGTCAACTTTTTGGCCCTAAGAGCTCTACCAACACCTATAGTGGGAGTGACTTTCAGGAATACATGGTCTCCTTCATCAAATTCAAGGGGTTTAAGCCTACGATCTGCATAACTTTTCTCGCTTACTCTGAGCAGTCTTTATCTTACCCCTCATCATGCGAATCTTATCAGTGGTTTCCTGAACAAGGACGGGGCCTAACAATTGTTTCTCCCCCACTTCAAACCAACATAGAGAAGTCCTACACTTGCGACCGTAGAGAGCCTCGTACGGTGCCATTCCTATGCTAGAGTGATAGCTGTTGTTGTATGAACATTCAATTAATGACAAATACTTGCTCCAACTACCGCCATCCGCTAAAACACAGGCTCTGAGCATATCCTCTAAAGTTTGAATGGTTCTCTCAGATTGACCATCCGTGCTGGGATGGTAGGTGTGCTAAGACTTAATCTCATCCCTAAGGCTTGATGAAGTGCCTTCCAAAACCGAGAGGTGAACTTTGGATCCCTATCGGAGACAATGTTAATGGAACTCCGTGGAGTCTAACAATCTCTACGATATAGATCTCACTAACCCAAGGTTTTGTAAGTGGACTTTATGGGAAGAAAATGAGCAGATTTGGTTAATCTGTCCACTATGACCCATATAGAGTCATATCCTAACTGAGTGTAGGGTAACCCTCCCACGAAGTCCATTGCTATACTATCCCACTTCCACTCGGGAATTTCTAAGGGTCGAGAAGACTGAAGGCTTTTGGTGTTCTATCTTGGTTTTTCGACAAACCAAGCATTGAGCTACACCCCGCCACATCATTCCTCATGCCTGGCCATCAATACCTCTGTCTAAGGTCTTGATACATCTTGGTGGAACCAGGGTGTATCGAGAATCCACTCTTGTGGGATTCTCCTAGAACCTGCTGTTTAATGGAATTATCCTTTGGTGTGCAGATTCTCTGATGGAACAATAAAGTGCCATCCTCGGCTTCAGAAAAACCGGGGCGGTGCTTGCTAGACTGTAGCTCTACATCTAAGCTGCAGGCAAGTCTAATCTGCTCCTAAAATCACAGAAATTTCTAAATGGTAAAGCATGAGACTGTTCACTGATGGAAAAATTCCAAGGTTAAGGTCCCTAAAGGACTCCAGCAACTCCATTTCTTTGATCATCAGTGAAGACACATGCAAGGACTTCCTACTCAAGGCATCAGCGACCACATTCGCTTTGCCCGGATGGTACTTCAACTCAAAGTTATAATCTTTTAGGAACTCAACCCATCTTCTCTGCCTCATGTTAAGTTCCTTCTGATCAAAAAGGTATTTCAAGCTCTTATGATCACTAAACACTTCAAATTGGGCACCATACAGATAGTGTCGCCAAATCTTTAGAGCAAAGACAATGGCTGCTAGCTCTAAGTCATGAGTAGGATAGTTCTCCTCATGGGGCCTTAACTGCCTAGATGCGTAGGCTACAACTTGTCGATTTTGCATGAGAACACATCCTAACCCTTTCTTAGAGGCATCACTATAAACTTCAAATCCCAATGCTAGGTCAGGGATAATCAAGACCGGGGTGGAAGTCAACCTGATTTTAAGCTCTAGGAAACTATTCTCACAGCTCTTAGTCCACACAAATGGCTCCCCTTTTCGGGTTAACCTTGTCAGGGGAAGTACCATCTGCGAAAATCCCTTAATAAACCTTCGGTAGTAACCGGCTAATCCTAGAAAGCTCCTAACTTCTGTGACTGTGGTTGGTCGTTCCCAACTAAGGACTGCTTCTACTTTACTAGGATCAACCGACACTCCCTCTTTAGAAATCACATGACCTTAAACTTAACTTCACTGAGCCAAAACTCACATTTCTCAGGTTTAGCAAAAAGGCTCTTTTCCCTAAGGGTACTTAAAACAATCCTAAGGTGTTCCTCATGCTCTCGAGGATCCTTAGAATAAACTAGGATATCGTCTATGAAGACCACTACAAACTTGTCAAGGAAGGGCCTAAAAATTCGGTTCATGTAGTCCATAACACTACCGAGCATTGGTCAGGCCAAAAGGCATAACCAAATACTCATAGTGCCCGTATCTAGTCCTAAATGCCGTCTTTGGGACATCTTCTACCTTAACTCTAATTTGGTGATAACCAGATCTTAGATCAATCTTAGAGAAAACCGAAGCTCCCCTAAGTTGATCTAACAAGTCATCTATTCTGGGCAAGGAGTACTTATTCTTCACTGTGATCTTATTGATTTTCCGGTAATCAATACATAACCTCATACTCCCGTCTTTCTTCTTCACCAAAAGGACAGGTGCGCCCCAAGGTGACACACTAGGCCTAATAAACTGCTTAGCAATCAAATCTTCCAACTGTGTCTTTAATTCCCTTAACTCCAAGGGTGACATCCTATAAGGAGCTATGGAGATTGGTCTCGTTCCGGGAACCAGTTCTATGGAGAACTCAACTTCTCTCTCAGGTGGTAAGGTTGCTACCTTGCTAGGAAACACATCTAAGAATTCGTTCACTATAGGGATAGTATCCAGGTCGGGGCTAACCTCTACAGTTGAAGAAAGTAAGATCATATATCCTACAAGACCTTCCACTAGACACTGACTCAATAGAAGATCATTACTCTGTGTAACATGACTTGACTCTTCAATAATAGAGTGCACATTTGGAAACTCAATCGTTTTACAGAAACAATTTAAAACAACTTGATGGGTGGAAAACCAATCCATACCCAAGATAATGTCCATCCCTACCAGAGGTAGACACACAAGGTTTACTAAAAACATCCTCCCTTGAATTATGAGAGGACAATTCTCACATACTAAGGAAGTGGAAATGCTACCTTCGGCAGGTGTATACACATGCAACGGAATTTGCAATGAGGTAAGACACAACCCTAACCTTTGAACACATGTACACGAGATAAAGGAATGTGTTGCTCCCGAATCAAACAAAACAACTAGAGGTTCATCCTGAAGGAAACAAGTACCTTTCATCAGATTTTCCGCTCCCTTTGCTTTACGCATCCAGAGTAAAGACTCTCCTTGGTTAGGATCACTAGGCTTGGCTCCTTTCCCTTTAGTGTATTGGGGCACTCCTGGCCAGGTGTCCTGGTTGGTGACAAACATAGCAAACATTCTTGCCCTTCATATACTCTCCCGGGATGCCTCTTCCCACAGTTTGAGCATGCATGATAATCAGACTCGGAGGTTTGAGCTTGCTTTCCCTTGAAAAGGTTCCCTTTCGGTCTCATGTGTTGGGCGTTCTTATCTGCATCCTTCTTTTTGTTCTTATCTTGCCACCTAGTTTGCCTATCTTCATACATCCTCTTCAAGCTTGCTTCAGCCACGTAGCTCTGATGGACTACTCTGGCGAAGTCGATGGTCAGTTTGTGAAATGTTGTTACGGATGTCCGCCTTAGTCCCCACTTGAACTGCTTGATTTTCCAATTATCGTCCGGAGCAAATTGAGCAACAGATGAGTACCTTACCAACTCTTCAAACTTGTTCACATACTCTGAGACCGTGGATTTTCCTTGCTGCAGTTGGACCAACTCTCTATCCATCATATCCTTCACAGTTTGGGGGAAGTACTTCTCCAAGAAAATCTTATGAAAGTTCACCCAGGTTAGTGGCATCCCTTGAGCCACCATATAGGCTCGGGCCCCTTTCCACCAGTTCTCAGCATCCTCTATGAGCACATGAGTAGCTAGCTCCACCTTTTGTTCCTCGGTACAATGGACAACCTTAAAACTCTTTTCCACGGCTTCCAGCCAGTGTTGGGATGCCATGGCTTCTGCTCTTCCATTGAAGGTTGGTGGCTTCGTCTTGAGGAATTTGAGAAATTTCCGGTCCAATTCCTCCTCTTGCGGGGGAGGTTGGGCTTGATACTGCTGTTGTTGGGCTAACTGAGCCGCAAGATTGTTGGTGGCAATACTCTGATTCTGGATAGCCTGCAATATCCCTTGCAGCCAAGCATTATCTTGTCCTGGCGGATCCGGAGGTATTTCAGCGTTCCTCCTGGGTCTCCCGCGCCTTCCAGAACCTGAAGCCATAATTCTGCATAGAATGCACCAAGCATTGAGTTGATCAGGCTCAATATCTCTTAGCATAATAAGTAGAAAGACAACAACAGACTCAAGAAATTCACGAAACTATTTCTAGCAATCCCTACAGTCCGATTAGAATCGAACTGCTCTGATACCATAATGTAACACCTTACTTTCATTCGCATAAAGTTAAGATAATTATCATTAGGTACAGTAATCCCAAAATAAAATTTAAACTTAAATCCAACATTAAGTCCAAATACCATAAAACCAGACTTAAATACATAAGTTCATATCGGTACAACATCAATACATACTTCTAAGAATTACAACTCCCAAGTGCTACTATAAACTAATACATTGAACCATATCCCGAGAGCACGTAGCTGTCAATCGCCCTTTGGTACCTGTGCATCTGTAAAATAATTAAGTAAAGGAGTGGGGTGAGATAATAATCTCAGTGAATCCTCCCTTCGACTCCTCACCATTCACTCATGCAATTTTCTATCAGTCAAAAATCAATATGACATAATTATGCAATGCATATTCTTACTATGAATTTCTAGTTCATCTTTGGTTCGCATTTATGGGTAGTGTTATATGCTTACGTCCATACAACCCCATAAATACGCTTTCGATATGGTGGTTAGACGTCTTAACCGTCCGAGGGCGTCCCACACGGCTAACCATATCGATCACCCCCTTTTAGAGGCATCTTAGTGTCTTTTAGGGAATTTAATTCACCGACTATATCCTTAAATGCATGCTTTAATCAAGATTAAGAATACAATTAGATGCTACTCTAGCTTTATATGGAACTAAGCTTATTCATGTAAAAATATACATTTCATATTCAAATGGAAACACATAACATGCTCAGGCAAGTAAAACACATCAAGCAAGAACACATTTCCATTAGGGCTCCATGGAGCTCCCAATGGTCAAACATCCCTCTCACGGTTTGTGGGGGTTTTGGGTACCACCTTACCCCTTAATCAATCCCAATCATACATGCATAGCAATTTGATACTAAAACTTTAGGAATACAAGAAGTTTGGAAAATTCTGACCTTAGGGTTCAAGGGTTTTCTTCAAAGGGAAACCTAATGTGGGACTTATGGGTGCCCATCACCTAAGAGAAGGAAGAACTCACCACAACTCTTAAGGTTTGAGCTCAAGGGTTGATGTTCAGCCCCTCCTTCGTCCTCCTTCACGTTTTGCTTCTTCTTCTTCTTCAAGCTTGTCTTCTAGGGATTTCCTTCAACTTCCCAATCCGAGCATAAACACTCCCCAACTTGGATTCGAGCTAAGATTGAGGATGAATCTAACATGAATCCTTGTTTTTCCCCTCTAATTTGTGAACCCTAGGTGTTTTGACCCCTTCTCCTTCTTCTCTCTGTCGCACTCTCTCTCTAAATCTCTCTAACAATCGCGTCGTTCTTTTCTGCTGAGTTTTTACGATATCTTTGCGGTGTGAATCGATTCACAAAGATAGGTGAATCGATTCACATAGTGCAAAAATGACAGAATCGCAGACTTTAAGTGCAGAATCGATTCCTGCAGTTCCCAGATTCGATTCACAGAGAACTGACTTTTGTGAATCGATTCACGCTGCGATTCACAGAGGATCATCCTTTGTGAATCGATTCACTTCTGCGATTCACTGCAAACCTAATCGAGTCCCAGCAAACCCACATCCCTGAATCGATTCACAGGGCCTGGGAATCGATTCACACTGAGCAAAATTTCACCAAACACCATTTTTCACATATTCAATCTTGACAATCAATGAGGAATTCACTTAAATTCATCATTAAGCCATACTAAGCATATATATACATGTTAAATCAAGCTTGGGGAATTTCGGGGTGTTACAGATGAAGTGGAGGCAGATGGAGAACCCCAAGAGGGATCTTTGACTACCCTGTCGTTTGAGTGTTGTTTCTGAGATTTCTAGGGGGGTTGGCAGAGGATTCACATAATCCTCATCCATGCCAGATTTCTCGAAGTTGGCCAGTGTTGAGTCATGTTACCGTCCTTTATAATAATGTAATATTGTTGTTATGACACCACATTTCCCTTCCACGAGAATATCAATAAATAAAATGTTTGTTTTGTGGACTCTGGTCTATCGATATTATTATTATTATTATTATTATTATTATTATTATTATTATTATTATTATATTATTAGTATTAGGACGTCACATTTCCCGTTGTATTAAATGAATACAATGATGTTGATTGGTTTCACTTCTAATGAGAATAAATCTACAACTGGATTTATTTTATCATCAATGATCAAAAAATTGTCGCTTTGAAGTATCTAAGTAGACCTGAATAGCCTAATTTATTATGAATGTCAAGCTTATTACTCTTGACTTGGCAAGATATGAGATTGATTGACTAAGTAATCTCTTAGCCAATATTTATCGATGAAAGAAAATTGTGTCTTTCTTATCCGTATATTGAAAAAATTAGAGAGATACGTATATGTTAAAATTCTATAAAGTTGATATTGATGATGATGTTATAAACCTAATTAATGAGAGGTCAAAATGAATTTGGCCGATTTTCTCACAAAGCCAAGAAACTAGTGAGAAAAACATCGAGGGGAATGGGACCGAAGCCGATTTGAAATTAACAGTGAGAGTAATCCAACCTTTGTGATTGGAGATCACATAAACAAAGGTTCATATGGGTAAAAACAAGTCACTCGTTAATTCTGCTAGCACTAATAATTTCTTGTCCCTTCCTACGATGTGAGAAGTGCTAGAATGCATTATTGAGAGGGTTAACTCAAAAAAAATTTCGTGATTTTCATATCCCTTAAGGGTAATGTATCAATTGCGGCATACACTTGATAAAATCACCTATATGAGTGTCAAGTGGGACTGCTTGTATAAGATTATGGCGAAATCTCTAAAGCACTCATGAAAACCTGGCACACGAAAAGTCTATTAGTGCAATACAGTGTCAACAACGAGAATTATGGGGTGTAATATGATTTGTAGACCTCTAACATATGCTAAGTGTTTCTGGTTCATAAAGCTTGCTTTACCAACTCACTATGTGTTAAGTCCTATCAATCTAGCTCTAATTCGTAGTTCAAAAGACACCAGATTCGATGTATTTACACCCATGGTGTTAAATTGGTTTATTAAATTTTTATTTAAACTTTTGAAATATGTGGGGATTGTTATATTATTTTTATATATTATTTCAAAAGTTAAATCGGTTTAATTATATTTAATCTAATTGGTTTATATTATTTTAAATTCAGTTTAATTTTTTTTATTTTTTTATTACAAAAACAAATCATTTGTATGATATAATTACGTTAATATTTTATACTATTTTAAAGGTTTACGTTTTCAAATTTTTAATAAGCTTAAAGTGGCATATATTCATTCTTTGTAGAAGTATCATCTTTTTTTTGGTCAGCTAGTAGAAATGGTAAACAACAATCACACACACACGTCCAAACAGCAACATCCGGGTTCGAACCCCGGTCTCGACGTCCCCATGTCGCTGAAATTGCCAAAGCAACCAGCAGTGGGAGACTTGTAGAAGTATCATCTAATTGAAATGCTATTGTCGACAATATTTTCCTGTGTTTGCAGCAATTTTGTTTTTAAAACTCTATAATTTATTCTTTTAAACGCTCAGGTGCAGCAAATACATTAAAGGCCAACATTCAAATTTTTAATTCCCATTACAGTTGAAGTATTGGAATTTATGATGATAATAATTTTATTACTTTGATATTTCTTTCAATCAATAAAATGTTTCAGCACGTTTAATACTTTAAGAGTTTAATGGTTTTGATTACTTTTTCAATCAGTTGAGCCATTGGGTTAATATAAGTCTCGTTCTCTATTTTATGGGGGCTAGACTTTTACTTTTGAGTACTACTATTGCACATATTATTTTTACATACGACGAACCCGGATCCTCGACAGCCATCCCGTCTACCGCAATTTCTACTGCAAAATTCTCAACCGTGGGATTAATGCAATGGCTGAGATCTTAGCCGAAAATAATAATAAAAAAAGGGCAAAACCTCAATTCTTTTCCGCGCGCACAGTAACCTATTTTTTCCCGGCTTTTCTACATTCCGCCTTGCTCATTCACGTTCACGCCACTGTTGCCCATTCTCAAGTGAATCAGTTTAACGTCAGTTTTTTCCTTCTTCTGTGCGTTTCTTCCCTTGATTTTATTACTAATGGACGCTGATCAAGTTTTTAAGCCTGTTCCTATATTTTGTTCCTTATCTTTTCTTTTTCGTTCATCATCAAACTTCATTCCTTACTTGAGTTTTTTATGATATGATAAATTTGTTATTGGCTTGTAATTTTCTATTTTTTGGCCTATTAATTTCTATTTTTCAAATCATCTGTTATTGCCTTTATACAATTGTGGAATTTATACAGCGTCTATTATTGGGCTGTTATCTTCTATTTTAGAAAATATGATAAATTTTATTTGTCCATTTGATTTTATATGTCTTGTGCAATTTTCCTTTATAAGAAATAAATTTTTATCTGTATATTTTTCATGCATAAATAATATATAAATATATATTTTCTTTTAAAAAATGTAGGTGTAACATCCCAATTTTTATAAAAATTATTTTATAGTTTCCGACTACTTGAAAATAAATCATGAAGATTGATCACCTCAATGGTTTGTTAAAAGTACGAAGAACTACAAAGATTTATTGTAAACAATTTACTGTTTTAGTAATTAATTCAGATTAAGAGACAGTGTAGACGTATACTGTTTTTAATATGAATTAATCTTGAAAAATGTGAAAAATTGTTGTTTGATTAAAGAAAATTATTTTATTGAATGAAAAATAATTTTAGGACTTAATAGACATTTTTATGTCACATTTTGAATTTTCATTGTTTAGTTATTGTATTAATTGTCTGTTTTACGTCATATTTAATATGACTATTATTTTAAAGATTTTGTCTTGATAATTTTATTGTTTGAATAATATCTAGATGATAAGAGAAATTGAAATTAGTGATCCTCACTACTTTACAGTTTTTATTACGCTGCGAGAATTCTGCCGTTAGGAGGCTATTGGGTGAGTTTCTAACTGAAACATGCCCAAACGTGATCCAAATTTTATAAAATTTGATATCTTAGCATTTTCCAATATTTAAAATTTATTGGAATTTCTCTGGAATTTTTGGGCATCAGAAAATATGTAGTGCATTATCTGTGCCCAAAAACTGTCTAATTGCAACATTTCGGTTCGCATTTCGAGAAAACGAGATACGTGGGCGCTTTTCTCATGCCGTGAGGAAAATTTTGGCTAAATGGTAATTTTTGGGTGTGGACTTGTTTTTAGAATTATTTTGGAATTTTTAGTATTAAAACCTAATATACGTGTAACGTCGTGCACCCGATTGAGCGAGAACGCGACGAAACAAAATATCTTGATATTTTTCTAGGGGTGTGAATCCAACAACTAGGGGAGCTGAACCTTGAGTCTTAGAACCTTCCATGCCAAGTGTTAGCTTATGATTGGTTAGTTAGTAAATTATAGGTAGTTAGTTAAGTTGGTTTAGAACTAGTTTCGTTAGTTTGAAACTAAATGAACAATTTTCTTCCACCCCTGTCCCTCCTCCATTTCGTGGCTGACCTCCTTCATTGGAAACCATCTTCATCATTCTTTCATTTTTGGAAAGCTTGGAAAGAATTTTAGTGAGAGAAAGTGTGGAGAAACCTGAAAATTTTGTGATTTTGGAAGCTTAATCTTCATCCATTCTTCTTCCTTCTTGATCAATCATCCTCATCTTGGTTGGTAAGATTCCTAACCCATTTCCTTTTCTCCATGGCTTCCATGGATGAGTTTTTATGGTTTTAGTGTTGCCTCTCACAATTTTAGTGTTAATTCTTGAAGGAAATTTGATGTTTAAGCTTACAAACTTCCATCATTTCTTCTTAATCCTTGATCCATCATCTCTAATCTTGTTGGTAAGTGTTCTTGATCACTTTCCTCTTCTCATGGCTGCCATGAGTGTGCTTTTCATGATTTTAGAGTTGTTTTGCTCAGAAAGTGTTAGATCTTTATGTTTTAGCTTGTCTATTTCATGGATCCATCAATTTCTTCCATGATTAAGCTTGATTAGAGTTTTTAAAATTTGGGAACCCTAACCCTTGACCCTGGCCAAACCTATGGGGCTGATTAAGGGACTTGTTTTGGTTTGATTTAGTTGTTTTGGAGTTAGATCCAGCAAGGTTTTAACTTAGCATACTTAGATCTAGTCATATATGCATGTTAATCAAGTTTTTGTGAAATAAATTTGGTTGAAAATGGGGGCTGGAACCGTGGCCTCAAACATGATTTTGGAGGATGTTTTAAATTGTTTTTAAAGTGTTGTAAGTGTTGAATAAGTTGGCTTAAGGTTAAAGGAATTAAGTGTAGTGAATTTGCATGATTTAGTCTTAAAAGTGAAGTTGTAAACAAAAACTTTTACACCTCTTTTATGTTTTGAAAAACAGCAACCTTTCTGGTCTTAAATGGATTTTATGAACTTGTTTTTATGGCTTAAAGGTAGTACAATTAGTAGATCCTAGCTTATGAGTTAAAGGCTAACAAGTTTGCATGATTTAGATTATAGAAAATGAAGTTTATAGATCAAATTCTTGTCTTGCTTTTGGGCTTTCAAAACCGTGGCCTTCAAGGAAGTTTTGTCACTTGTTCTTAGCTTGTTTTATGCCTAAGATTGTTGTCAAAGGTGGTTAGTAAATTGATTTAGCAAAGTCTTTAAAAGAAGCTTGATTTTAGTAAATGATTTGGGTTATGTTTCAAGTATTGTTTTGGACTTATAATAAAATTGCTTCTAAAAAATTAGAAAGAAAGTTTTTAGTTTATTGTTTTATAAAAAGGAAAGTGATCTCTTTTTTAAATTATCCATATCAAATTGAAGGTCATGGATAGTAACCGGCTTAGCACTAGATTTTTCTAGTCTCTTAAAAGTATCTTTGAGATTTTACTTATTAGTGACCAAAGGATTTTTGGAAGGTTTAGTTGCTAGAGAAGATTTTAATTTTTCAAGATACTTCATTTTTTCTTAAGGGTTAGGGATAGCATTAATGGCTTCTAAAAGGAGATCTTGCTCCTTAGTTAAGACATTAACCTGACTAGATGATTCATATAAATCATCATCTTGAATTTGATTGAGGTTTTCAGAGAATTGATCAGAAGATTCTTCAGTGGAATAATCTTCTTGAGAGGATCCAATTAATAAATTATTAATCTTATCCTCAATATCTTGGTCAAGGTTTAAGGCTTTGATTTTTCCCTCTAACCTACAATATCTACTAATGTGACCGGGTTTGCCACATTTGTAACAAACAATTTTATCTTCAGGTTTGGTATGAGAATTGTTTTTCTTGTAATTGTTCTTGACAGATGGGCCATGAGATTTTGGTTTTGTTTTAACAAAACGCCCTTTCTTATAATATTGAGGTTTAGGAGGACCATAATGGTGTTTTGATTTGGGCTTGGGTCTGGGCTTCTTAGCACAGGGAAAGCCAAATTTTTCACAGAAAATACCTAAGTCCCTACGGGTCTGGGCTTTCTCTTTTGCTAGTTGTTGTTGGATTTTGTCATCTTGACAGATCTTGAGTGCGACCTTTTAGATTATGGCAATTAGTTGTCCATAACTTAATTGCTCATAGGGAATTTCTGACTTCGTCGCCAACAGATTTGGGAAGACCAGCTAAGAATTTTTCTTTCCAGAAAGCTTGTTGGCTTTCTTCTCTAGTGTAAACTCTGGTTAAGAAAGTATCTTTATACCATCTAAAATCTCCTAAAGATTTACACCTAAGATTGGATAATAGCTCTGCAGATCGATCTTTAATTAAAGAGGGATCTCTAATGAAATGTTGTGCTATTGTAAAGATTAAAGTATTGACAACATCTGGGATAGTTGCTTCATTTTCTAAAATTGGAGTACCATCAGAATCTACTTTGATACCACTAAGAATTGAATGCTTTTCATCTTCAGTGAGATAATTATCCCACCATCCTTTGAGTTGGCTACAGAAACTTGCGACAAGTATTTCTACTATCATAGTTTCTGGACAATCATTTGAAGTTTCATATCCCGTGGCTACCATGGTCATATATTGGAGGAGTTTGGTTATACTATACTCATTTTCACCATATATGTTCCATTCATAGATGTTATTGGCACTAAAACTCTTAAAATTTGACTCTTTTCCTTCTTCTAAGAGGAGATCAGGAGCAGTGGCTCTAGGATAGTAGAGTTTGGTTAGGTTTTTCCAATTGAGTTTGGGATCAGTTATAACTGGGTTGATGTTAATCTTTTGATCATCATCGGAATTGACTTCTTTAGAACCAATAGAGGGAGATTGTCTTATCGTATTGACAGCTTTATTGGATGAAGTTATAGATGGTGGAGTTTTTGGTGATTCAGGAATAACTAACTTGTAGAGTTTTAATTGCTAATTGATCTTAGTAAGAAGCTCATCACTGGCTTCTTCAATTTCCTTCTTGATTTGTTTCCTAGGATTGGAAGCTTGTAAGTTTTTCTTGAGCTATTTTGAAATCCAATAGGGATTAAACAAAAGTTTTTCTATTTGGTTGGAAGATGATGGCTTATCAACTTTGGAGGAGTCTAGAGGAGCTTTACCCTTCTGCTTCTCTTTTCCTTTGATTTCTCCTAAGGTTTGGAGATACTTATTGGTGTAATTGGATTGTTCCATGAGATCTTTGATATCTTTGGCATAAACAGGACCTTCATCATTTCTACTTTTGAAAGGAGAGGCCATAACAGGATTATTTTTATCTTTACTCTTAAGAGTAAAAGTTCCTTTAGGAGGAAGATCAGAATGGACTACTTGTCCTTCTTTTAAATGTCATGCCGTGATGACATCTAAGGTCTTACTACCTATTAATTGATTTTTGAAAGGGTATTTGATTTTCTTCCTAATAGCATAGGCATTGAACCAGTTAAAGAAAGGGACGTTGAATTGGACTTGCTCTAGGAAAAAATAAAATTTTTCTTGAATTTCCTTTCTTTTGGTTCCTTGATAATGCTTGAAGAACCATTTTCTATGAGGAGACCACTTTTCAGATTTCATCTCTTTTCTAAGAGATTCTTTATCAATAACAAACTCAAATGATATTACATTAATATCATAAGGTTCATTAAGAGAGGAATAAGTTGGAGATTAGATGGTTCTTTAGTCATCTTCATCCATTTGGTATGAAGTTCTTACAGGGGTTGTAGTTTTAAATCCCTGCAAATGGATTGTGGATCCTTCGTGAGAAGGTTATGGTTCGATTCTAGGAATAAATCTAGGAATAGATCTGGAGACTGAGAAAGATCTCCTAGACGATTGAAAATTGTTGGATC
This sequence comes from Calophaca sinica, assembly GCA_037113605.1. Taxonomy (NCBI): domain Eukaryota; kingdom Viridiplantae; phylum Streptophyta; class Magnoliopsida; order Fabales; family Fabaceae; genus Calophaca; species Calophaca sinica. The sequence goes on along the minus strand of CM073733.1, from coordinate 40,708,621 downwards.
TAACAGACCGAGAAAGAGAGAAAGAATTTCTTCTACCAAAGACTAAGTCTACTTGACCTATTGATCCTTGTAAGTGAATTATTGATCCTTCATGGGAAGGTTCATGCTGATTTATATGGATTGATCTAGGGATAGATCTAAAGGCTGAAAGAGATCTCCTAGACCTGGCAGATTGGAAATCATTAGTAGAACTAACAGACCTAGAAAGAGAGAAAGATTTTCTCCTATCGAAGACTAAGTCTACTTGACATGTTTGATGTTGAATTAAATCTTGAAATTCTGGGGTTATCCTAGGTAAGGCTGGAGTTGCCTTTTCTAAGATCCATTTGTCTGGGAGTGTGATATCACTCCACTGAATAGTCTTGGGAACGATAATATCGGTCTTACTATTGTCGGTCAGAAACAAAGTTGTTTCTCTGCGTTTGCCACAATTGGTTTTGAGGAAATATAAAAAATATCAAGAATATTTTTGTCATCTAGACTTACTGTTAAGTCCGGAAAACAATTGAAAAAGATTGGACTGTGACTTAGGCTAGATTCTCTAGTAAGGGGTTTCATGCCAACTTGCACAGTTCCTATGTGTAAATAATTGTAATCTTTGGCTTGGTATTCTTTTATGCTTTTATCAGAAAGCATATGAATTTCTTCATCATCTTGTTAAATTTTGTATTTTTGTTCAACAGTTTTAATAACATAATCAAATTGTTTATGCCAAAAACTACCTTTTGTTTTGTAAAGAGCTTCATCTTTAATTTTAGGAATGTCCCAATTGTCTAAATCTTGATTCATATCTTCAAAACGAATTTCTTCTTTGAAGACCTTTTTGGAAAAATTGTGAGTTTGATAATCAGAAAGAGAGGAGGATGAGGGTTGAGAAGACTTGAAAGAAAGGCGAGAAGAAAGTGAACGCAACATGGTAAAATAAATAAACAAGCCCGCAGAGATAAACAAGCCTTCCTCACCCATTAGTATCATCACCACCACCTGGTTCGTTAGAAATATAAATATTAAACTTGAATTAATAATTATTCTCTAAATTACTCATATAGGTTTAATCATACATATTTGTACCAGATATAACCAAAGCCATCTCAATAATCTTCTTCTGTTAAAATAAAGACTTATGAAAATTTTTTCAGATCTAATTTAAAGTCATCTCGTTTCCTAATGTTCATAAACCAAGGACAATTATCATCTTTTAGATCTGTCAAAAGCCACTCTAAAATATTTATTTTTCACCAAAGCATCATGAAATTCTTTCAGATCCACAAAGCACTGCATAGTAATTTGGCCTATCTGCCCTATCCGTCGGGACATACCGCCTTGCGTCGTACAGTCTCACTTAGTTCTGAAAGTCTTTCATACTTTTTTCATTTTGGTGAAGAATAATATTACTAAGAGTACTACCTACAGATCTTAAATGATTCTAATTCCTTTTATTCAAAATTATAATAAATAATTTTCAGTTCAGAACAATAAATGAGTACTAACATTAGATCTAAAAAAGTGATCACTTTCCTTTTTATAAAACAATAAACACATATTTTTTATTTCAGAAGAATATTATGAGTACCTACCAGGAGATCTGGACTTTAGTATGATTATACGTAAATGGTAACATCAGATAAGTAACACGTAATTCAAGATGAATATCACATTCCTACTTCCCCATCAGGCTCTGATACCAAGAGGGGGTCGAAAGTAGAAGGAAAAAATTAGATGAAAAAACTTAATAGAAAGTAGGAAGCAGACTGACTGCTTAAAACATAAAAAGGCAGAAATAAAATGCAGGAAACTTAATGACAGAAATTAAAAATGCCCGAGCCAAAGGTAGGCGCACTCTTTCTTGCAAAAATTAAATATGCATAAGTGTGTGTGTTTGCAGAAAAGTAAAAGACTGAAAGTAAAAGACGGAAACTAAATATGCATGCCAAGAGGGGGAATCCGCACTCTTCTTTACAGAAACTTAAAGATGCATGAATGAACTAAAAAATAAAAGACAGGAAAAAAAATTGAAACTTTGAAACTTAAATTGAAAGATTGAAAGTACAAAGATTGAAGAACAGAGGAAAGCATAGAGTGTCTCTCACTAACCTCTCTGTAGAACATGAGAAAATAAAACTGGAATTTTTAAACGGTGCCTAACAATGAAACCTAAGCACCATATTTATAGAATTGAAAATTAAACAGTTCCAGTAGGTTACCGTAATCAAATTGAACTATTGGCTATAGTAAAAGTGAAAATGCTGCAGTGCGGAATAGTAAAGTTACAATAATTGAGAATTTGAATCTTTTGACTTCATGATTGATTTCCGACAGACTTCTATTCATCAGAAAGACTGGAGAGTAGATTCCATAACAGTCATCTTCATTCTTGTAAAATAGGTCTTCTGTAGATGATTCAGAAGAGGAGGGAATAACTTGTTTCTTTTTCTTTCCCTTCTTTTTTGGCTGATTAGAGGAAGATGATGGTCGGTCTTGCTTACCCTTTTCTTGGTCTGCGGATTGTTTCTATAAGAGTTGAATAATATTTTGAAGGTTGTGTAAAACATCTTCTTCTGATGATGAGGCAGCAAGTGCGGCTGCAATATGCGCATTTTGATTGAGAAGAAGACATGTGCTTGGTTTTGCAAACTTTAAAAATTTTGGATTATTTTTAAACCAAATTTTTACGTTGTCTTGAGATGCTTTTGATCCATCAAAGCAGGACCACCATTTGACAAAGGCTTGTTTTTGGAGTAGTACCATAGTTTCTGGGATTGAATTATCCACAAACTTGTATTGCCAGGAAAATACCCACGACAAAGAGAATTTGAGGAAAAAGTTTAATAGAATTGGCATATTATAAAACTCATTAGTAAATTTTTTGTCAAATAATTGGAATCCTTCTTGAACTTCAGTAGGAAAGATATCAGGTATTGGGTCAAAGAAATCCCACCATTAGAGGAACCAATTCGGAAAAGAGTACTTGTCTCCTGTGTTAAAGTAAATTAACCAGGAATGTTTGAATGAATTATTTTGTAAACCTAGGATCATGAAATCCTAAGCCTTGACATAATCCCAATAAGTGTAACCAATTGGATTATAAAAGTCCGAAATTTTTTTGGGTTTGTTAGGATTCTGTCCCCAAGCTGAAGGTGTAATAACTTTCAGGATTTGAAGGTTAGAATCGGTTGTAACTGACTCATCTCTTGGATCTTTGTAGTGTTTGATAGCTATAGAGTCAGAGTCCATGAAAATTTTTTCAAAGAACAATTGTGTTTTATTATGGACTATAGGAATAAAATGGAATCCAGGAGGAAATATCTTGGATGGAATTTTGTTTGGATTTTCATCCCAGTATTCAGGTTCTAATCTTACAACTGGATAGAATTTGGGTTTTGGGATGTATTGAGTTTTGGCAGTACAAGCAGATTTAATCTGAATTGGTTTTGGATTTGCTTGGACTATTTGGGTTTTTTGATTTTGGATCATGAGATCCAAAGACGGGAGATCTTGGTCACTGTTTGCTTTAGCCATCTGGCCTAAGTCTTTTTGGGTAAATTTGTCAAGCCTTGTTCTTGGAAGTCTAGGAGAGTTTGAATTGGGAAGGCATAGTCTTGTTTGGTTTGCTTAGCAATTTGTTTTGAGGATTAGTTTGAACTTTTCTAGGTTGCTTGGTTTTGGGTTGATGACCCAATTAATTGAGCTTGGATCGAAGATCCAGATTGATTTTGGGTAGGAGACCCAGTTTGGTTAGAAATTAAAGATGGAGCTAAAGCATTTAATTCATTCTTACCTCTACCTCTGCCGCCTCTTCCCCGAGAAGAAGAAACCCTGGAGGACATGCTATTCTTTTCCTGTAGGTATTCATGAGTGAGATAGTCAGGGAGAGCATTTGCTGAGCCTTTAATATATTCTATATCAAAATAAAAAATGCTCAAAATTGCTTACCATATAGCAAAAACCTGTTTTGATGCCAAATTTTTAACATCTTTTTGTAAAATATCTTTTGCAGATTTGCAATCAACACGAACTATAAATTTTTGATTTAATAAATCAGATTGGAATTTTGAAATAGATAACACAATTGCTAAAACTTCTTTTTTAACAGTAGAATATTTTTGTTATGCTGGATTCCAATGTTTAGAAGTAAAGGCAATTACTTGGTCTTTGTCAGAAATTCTTTGTTTAAGAATGCTACCATAACCTATGTCAGAGGCATCAGTTTCAACAATTTTAAAGGCTTGAGGATTGGGCAAATAAAGACATGGAAGATTCTTTACTTGCGACTTGATTTGTTTGACAACATCTATATGAACATCTGTCCAAGGAGGAGGATCCTTTTTAAGATGATCATGAAGAGGTTTTATAAGATTGCTAAGCTGTGGAAAGAAATCTGAGACATAATTTAAACGCCCTAGGAATCTTTGTAATTGAGTTTTATCAATGATTTGATTAGGAAATTTGTCACAAAACTTAATAGCTCGATTGATAGGAATAATGGTCCCTTGATAAATATTATAACCAAGAAACCTGATTTTTGTCTGAAACAAATTAATCTTTGTTTTAGAAACAGCAAGTCCATTTCCTTTTATTAAAGAGATAAAGATATTGATATGTTTGATATGTTGTTCAATAGATTGGGAGTATATTAAAACATCATCAATATAAACAATGGCAAATTTAGAATAGGGATTGAAAATCTCATTCATTATTCTTTGGAATTCAGAAGGAGCGTTTTTTAAACCAAATGGCATAACCTTCCATTCATATTGACCAAATGGAACAGTAAAGGCAGTCTTATACCTATCTTCTTCTTTGACTTGGATTTGCCAAAATCCAGATTTCATGTCAAATTTTGAGAAAATCTTAGCATTGTGTAACCTATTTAAAAGATCTTTTTTATTGGGGATTGGATACCTAATCCAGCAAAGTGCTTGATTAAGCGGTTTGTAATTGATAATAAGGCGAGGTGTTCCTCGTTCAATTTCGGCTTGGTTATTAACATAAAAAGCAGAAAAAGACCAAGAACTTTTACTTTTGCGAATTAGACCCTTTTTCTAATAAATCCTTGATTTCTTTCAGGCAAAATTGAAGTATTCCTTCATTAATTTGAATTGGCCTAGCTTTGGTTGGAATTTGTCTTTCTTGAAAATCTTTTTCTTAAGGAAGTTCAACAATATGTTGTTTCCTTTCCCAAAAAGCATTAGGTAAATCCGAACAAATGGAAGTTTGAAGTTGTTCCAAAAGATTTTTGATTTTTGTTGAGTATTTGAATGTTGTAATTGGTTTTCTATATTTCTAAAAGAAATTTCTTCTTAAGCAAATGGGTTTGATTTTCTTTATAGCAAATTGGATTCTGATCTCTAATGATGGGTTTTTTCAAAAATTTGAAAATAATAGATTGACCCAGATTCTCCTGTGTCAAAGAGAGCAGTAGTTTCAAGGACAAATTCTCCTATAAGGATTCTAAAGTTGATATAAAACTTTTGAATTTTAACATAATTGATTAATCCAAGAAAATCATCAATTATGTCGAATTGAAAGGGGTTATTATCCTTTTTGGAGGTTGAATCCGTAACTTCAGATTGGTTTTGCTTCAAATTTTTAATCTCATTTTTTAAATTATTGATTTCAAATTGGAGATGTTGAATGGTAACAGGCTTGGTACTAGATTTCTCCCTGAGATTGAACGTGTTAATAACTAAAGAATTCTTAGAAGGTTAGTCACTAAGGAAGAATTTAATTTTTCAAGAAAGTGATCTTGTTCCTTAGTCAGAACATTAACCTGATTAGAAGATTCAGATAAATTATCACCTCGAATTTGATTGTTGTTCTGAGAAAAATTATTGGTAGTAATATTTTCTTGAAAAGGTTCTGTTAACAAGTTATCAATATCTTTTTGAATTTGATTGAGGTAAAAGGTTTTGATTTTATTTTCAATCCTACAATATCTATACTTGTGACCAGGTTTACCACAAGTGTAGCAAGTAATTTTAGTTTTAAGGTTTTGATGAGAGTTATAATTCTCAAGAGTTTTATTAGTTAATTGATTATTGGAATTGCAAATTTTCCTATAATGAGGTTTAGGAGAATCATAATAGCGTTTTGGTTTCTTGATACTAGGTAGACTAAATGACTCAGAGAGAGTCCCTAGATTCTTATGGGTTTGAGCTTTTCCTTTTTTGGAACGAATATGGATCTTTTCCTCATCTAAGTTGAATTCTTCTGGGTAAGCAGAAGATGATTGCCTTATCATATTGATAGATTGATTTCTACAAGGTGGTGTTATAGGAGTATCCGATTGGATATCTTGTCCATCTTTTAAATACCATTTCGAAATGATACTTAAAAATTTACGTCGTATAAGCTTATTTTTGAAAGGGTAATTGATCTTATGTTTAATAGCATAAGCATTAAACCAGTCAAAGAATGGAATATTTTATTGGACACGTTCAAGGATTTGATAGAATTTTTCTTGGATTTCTTTCCTTTTGGATCCTTGATAATGTTTGAAGAACCATTCTTTGTGAGAAAACCATTCTTCAGGTTTCATCTCTTTTCTGAGAGATTCTTTATCAGTAACAAATTCAGATGATATAACATTAATATCATAAGGTTCATTAAGGGAGGAGTAAGTTGGAGATTGGATGGTTCTTTGGTCTTCTTCATCCTTTTGGTATGAAGTTCTTACAGGGGTTGTGGTTTCAAATCCTTGTAAGTGAATTGTTGATCCTTCATGGGAAGGTTCAGGATGATTTATATGGATTGATCTAGGGATAGATCTAAAGGCTGAAAGAGATCTCCTAGACCTGGCTGATTGGAAATCATTAGTAGAACTAACAGACCTAGAAAGAGAGAAATAATTTCTCCTATCGGAGACTAAGTCTACTTGACCTGTTTGATGTTGGATTAAATCTTGAAATTCTGGGGTTATCCTAGGTAAGGTTGGAGTTGCCTTTTCTAAGATCCATTTGTATTGGAGTGTGATATCACTCCACTGAATAGTCTTGGGCACAATAATATTGGCCTTACTATTGTCAGTCAGAATCAAATTTGTTTCTCCGCGTTTGTCACAATTGGTTTTAAGGAAATTGGACCTAATGGAGTTCATAACCTTTTATTGAACTCTATAAATCAGGGTAATGGGTATAGATCCTTCCTTCATATCATACCCATGGAGCTTCACATTTAGATATAAAATATCAATAATATTTTTGTCATCTAGACTTACTGTTAAGTCCCAAAAAAATTGAAAAAGATTGGACCATGACTTAGGCTAGATTCAACAGTACCTAAGAGAAAGTCTTGAAAACGATTGTGTCTTTTATCCCTTAAGCAGAAAAGAACCGCGGCATCTAGAGATTCTCAAGTAAGGGGTTTCATGCCAACTTGCACACTTCCTATGTGTAAATAATTGTAATCTTTGGCTTGGTGTTCTTTGATGCTTTTATCAGAAAGCAGATGAATTTCTTCATCATCTTATTGAATTTTGTATTTTTGTTCAACAGTTTTAATAACATAATCAGATTGTTTTTGCCAAAAACTACCTTTTATTTTGTAAAGATCTCCATCTTTAATTTTAGGAATATCCCAATAGTCTAAATCTTGATTGATATCTTCAAAACGAATTTCTTCTTTGAAGACTTTTTTGGAAAAATTGTGAGTTTGATAATCAGAAAGAGAGAAGGATGAGGGTTGAGAAGACTTGAAAGAAAGGCGAGAAGAAAGTGAACGCAACATGGTAAAATAAATAAACAAGCTCGCAGAGAGAAACAAGCCTTCCTCACCCATTAGTATCATCACCATCACCTGGTTCGTTAGAAATATAAATATTAAACTTGAATTAATAATTATTCTCTAAATTACTCATATAGGTTTCCGCTCTAATTTAAAGTCGTCTCGTTTCCTATTATTCATAAACTAAGGACAATTATCATCTTTTAGATCTGTCAAAAGCCACTCTAAAATACTTATTTTTCACCAAAGCATCATGAAATTCTTTCAGATCTACAAAGCACTGCGCAATAATTAGGCCTATCTGCCCTATCCGTCGGGACTTACTGCCTTGCGTCGTACAGTCTCACTTAGTTCTGAAAGTCTTTCATACTTTTTTAATTTTGGTGAAGAATAATATTACTAAGAGTACTACCTACAGATCATAAATGATTCTAATTCCTTTTAATCAAAATTTTAATAAATAATTTTCAGTTCAGAACAATAAATGAGTACTAACATTAGATCTAAAAAAGAGATCACTTTCCTTTCTATAAAACAATAAACACATATTTTTTATTTCAGAAGAATATTATGAGTACCTACCAGGAGATCTGGACTTTAGTATGATTATACGTAAATGGTAACATCGGATAAACAACACATAATTCAAGATCAATATCACATTCCTACTTCCCCATCAGGCCCTGATACCATGAGGGGGTCGAAAGCAGAAGGAAAAAATTAGATTAAAAAACTTAATAGAAAGTAGGAAGCAGACTGACTGCTTAAAACATAAAAAGGCAGAAATAAAATGCAGGAAACTTGATGACAGAAATAAAAAATGCACGAGCCAAAGGTAGGCACACTCTTTCTTGCAAAAATTAAATATGCATAAGTGTGTTTGTGTTTGTAGAAAAGTAAAAGACTGAAAGTAAAAGACGGAAACTAAATATGCATGCCAAGAGGGGGAATCCGCACTCTTCTTTACAGACACTTAAAGATGGATGAATGAACTAAAAAATAAAAGACAGGAAAAAAAATTGAAACTTTGAAACTTAAATTGAAAGATTGAAAGTACAAAGATTGAAGAACAGAGGAAAGCATAGAGTGTCTCTCACTAACCTCTCTCTAGAACATGAGAAAATAAAACTGGAATTTTTAAACGGTGCCTATCAATGAAACCTAAGCACCATATTTATAGAATTGAAAATTAAATAGTTCTGGTAGGTTACCGTAATCAAATTGAACTATTGGCTATAGTAAAAGTGATAATGCTGCAGTGCTGAATAGTAAAGTTACAATAATTAAGAATTTGAATCTTTTGACTTCATGATTGATTTCTGACAGACTTCTATTCATCAGAAAGACTGGAGAGTAGATTCCAAAACAGTCATCTTCATTCTTGTAAAATGGGTCTTCTGTAGATGATTCAGAAGAAGAGGGAATAACTTGTTTCTTTTTCTTTCCCTTCTTTTTTGGTTGATTAGACGAAGATGATGGTCGGTCTTGCTTACCCTTTTCTTTGTCTGCGGATTGTTTCTATAAGAGTTGAATAATATTTTGAAGGTTGTGTAAAACATCTTCTTCTAATGATGAGGCAGCAAGTGCGGCTGCAATATGCGCCTTTTGATTGAGAATAAGACATGTGCTTGGTTCTGCAAACTTTAAAAATTTTGGATTATTTTTAAACCAATTTTTTACATTGTCTTAAGATGCTTTTGATCCATCAAAGCAGGACCACCATTTAACAAAGGCTTGTTTTTGGAGTAGTACCATAGTTTCTGGGATTGAATTATCCACAAACTTGTATTGCCAGGTGATAACTCTTAGAAATAAGAGTTATTTATGCTTTTATGACTATGGATCATGTGAGTTTAAGAGTAATTTAGGTCCTTTAATTATTAGAATTGTGTAAATAATGGGATTTTCCTTGCTTGGAGCTGTTTAAGGTACTTTGGTGCTTTTGTGAGCATTTTGATGTGTTTTGACATTGTTCAGGATTTTTATGAAAATTGCTCAGTGCCAAGTTTGGTGTCATGCCACGGCACTGTGTTGATAATAGCCCCTGGAATTAAAGCAGCAACGTGTGATCTTTCATTTGAGCTAAACAAAGGACTCTGTCCTTATCTGTATTGCTGCAGCATGCCTTTTTAGTGGTCCCATCCTGTCATACTACATTTTCTCTCAGCTCACTACAGGACAAAAAGCTCTCATTTTTGGGCCCAAAGACAGCATCTTTATGGGGATCAGCATTGGCTAGCCCATTTTAGGAGAGACTGTAAAAGTACAATGACCTAATGAAGTAAAGAAGGCTGGTTCTGATTTTCTCTGCTAGGGCAGCATCTGTCCCCTCTAAAAGAAGCAGCTGCATCTCTTCTCTTCCCTTTCAAACACTATTAATTCAAGCTTTTAGCTTTGTCCATGGAGAGAAGGAACTTGTTCAGTACAGAGTGAAGCAGATTCAGCAAGACATTGTTGTTCAAGGAGTGGTTCTCGAGCTGGGAGCAATTCTGTTTACTGTTTTATTCCATATCTGTAATAGTTTCTGAACTCTTACTTTAGTGCCATGGATTCTGTTTTTGGCACCAGTTTCTGTTGTTTTATTTTTAGGCTCATTATGAGCTAACTTTCTTTAGTTAGGATGAAGTGATTTTGTATTAAAACCTGGTTGGTGAATGTCTATTTGTCTTTGCCTTTGTACCTTTGTCTCATGTGATTTTATTGCTTACATATTTAACTTCAGCTTGATTAACTTTAGTTAAGCACTTGTATGTTAGATGCGGAAAGGTGATAACATGCTGAGTTCATGAGGCAATATAAGGGGTATCAATTTAAAGGACACTTTAATTGATCTTGATTCAACTAGACATAGGAAATCTGTCTTGTAGGGTGTTCTTGGCCACATTAACTAGACAAGGGGGAACATAATGGGGGCTTAGACATAAGGAACCCTTTACTTAACCCTGGTGAAAGTGCTGAAAGGCACACACATTAGTGCCTTGCGCTCAGGTGCCAAATGGCACTGACTTATGGCACTGAAACCAACTTGGTGGAAATATGAATGAACTGATTCCTAGCTGTCTTTATCCATATTTTACTCGAATCACTTGCTTAATTCTGTTTTGTTCAGTTATTAAAACCACAAAAACTTGATGTTTATTTTCTGTTTTTATTATTTACTCACTAACTCACTCACTGTTGGAAAAACTTGTGAAAGCAATTAATCAATCCTCGTGGGAACGATCTTGATTTACTCTTTACTACATGTTGCGATTGTGTATGCTTGCACAACTGTGTTATTATTTTAGACAACAAGTTTTTGGCGCCGTTGTCGGGGATTGTGTAACACCCCAATTTTCGTATTAATACATATGTATATATGCCTGAATATATTAATAATTTTTGTGATAATTTTTATGTAAGTTACTTTGGAAATTAGTATTTTTAGTAATGCTTTATTGTTTTATTATTATCTTTATTTTTGTAAAACATTAGTTTGAAATATTAATATTATCTTGTTAATAAATATTTAAATTTAAGGAGTATTGGAATGATATTTTATTATTATTCTTAGTACTATTGTTAAGTGAGAATTGTAACACCCTCTAATTTAAGTTCTTAGGATCTATAAATTATGTGCTTATATGGTAATTTTGTGACAATTTGTGTGTGTTTGCCTTAATAATTAGTATATTTTTAATTATATTATTTTACCTTATTTTATTAAATTGGTCTTGAATTTATTGTGAATACTTTATTTTATAACAATAGTTTATTCTAGGAGTAGTATAGAAATGATGTGTTATTTTGTTTTGTGAATATTAAATGTATGTATATATGGATGCTGATGCTGCTGATGCTTTGAAAACAAAACAACCAAAAAAAGAAAGAAAGATATAATCATATGTAATATATATGTATGCTGCTCACGTTTTAAAAAAAAAGAAGGAAGAAGGCCCAAGCCCAGCAGGTCACGTTCTTTTTCTTTTACTGCGACTGTTCATCGTCTTGCTCATTCGGCTGATAAAAAAAATACGAACCCTTATTCCTTTTCTTCTCTCTTCTTGTTCTCACATCCTAGGCCACAGAAAAATCCCAAAACTTACAACCCAACTCGAAATCGACCATAGAACACGTTTCCGGCCTCTGTTCATTCAACCGTGACTCTGTTCATCGCGTATTTTGTTGTTGGGCGGACTGTAAATTCACTTTTTCGGACACCACAGTTTTCGGTTCGAAAAACGGACGCCATTTTCGGATTCCTCGCGTCAAAACCTTCAGAAAACACTACTCCTTTGCTCGATTCGGTGAAGTTGACGCCGGACCCCTTGTAACCCTTTTGTCTCGGTATGGCGTTTTTCGGTCACTCTTTTTGCTTCCTTTTAATTTCGTTTCAACCTTAAAAATTATAAAAAAATATATTATACTAATTATTATTTTTTCCAGCCACGTTTCGCTCTTCCGAAAATTTTATCATGTGCTCAGTTAGTGCTCAAATTGTCGTTGTAGCCAGTTTTCTTCACCTTGGAATACTTCAAACTTTTTATTGAGGTAAGGGGGTAGATGGATACAAGATTAGTGGGCTTATGGATATAATTAGGTAATAGGGACGTCCCATGGTCCCTAGACTTGGCGCGGTTGTGCAAAATAAGTACCATTGCCATTGTGATGGGAAAATTTGATATTAAATTATGTCATGATGTTAATGTTAATTGAAATTGTCTTATAAGGTGTTGTTTGAATTGATGTGTTACGATGAAATGTCATGTATGGATCATATGATGATTTGGTTGTCTTGGCTTGTTATTGATAAATGTATGTAAATGTGTTTAAATGAGATTGCTTGTTGCTATTTGATGTTCTGGATTTGTTGTGTTGAGTGAGAGCTAGATTATCATAGAGTGTGGTTTGTTACGCTTAGATTCTCTAGGTGGTATATCATGATTATGTGAAAGGATAAAGTATGGATGATGGGTGTAATTGTTAGGAGTTAACTAAGGTATAATGATATTTTTAGCGTTTAAGTTATGGTACAAGCAAGTCTTAGGACTAGGATATGATGGTCATATTATGGTGTCGGTGGTTTAAATGCTTTAGAAGCAAGATTTGGTGTTATGAGTATTTCAGCCTAGTTGACAACTTAGAGTAATAGTTATCTGAGAAAGATTATGCAGAAAGATGACTAAGTCTAGAATTATTTTAGCAAAGTCTCACTAATTGAATTTTTAAATTCAGGATATAATAAGTATTGACCCAAACTCTCTTGGATAGCGTCCTATAATTTTAGGGAGTAATGCAGACGTCAGGTCAAATAAGTAAGTTGAAACACTTGAGTTAAGAGTTGGAAATTTAGTTAAGTTAGCCTAGACTTAGTGTGGTGAGGTAGGTTAATAACTTGGACTTGTTCCAAGATTGCGGGAAATTTGTCAGTTTACTGACGAGTAGTACCTTGTTATCGTTGTTATAGCCGGCCGCTTGATGAGATGGTTGGTGAGTTGTTGTTGTTGTTAGACACTTGCTTGGTTTGTGTTTATGCATCATATGTGTCTTGTTAAGTTAACGTTATTGGGGGTGAGCAACGATGATGCGATATAGTATCGGCCATGATGGGCAAGGTACCGACCTTGGGGTCAATCCGCAGAGCGTCTTATATAAAGGCGGTGGATAGCTACCACAGCTGGGGCGTGACCAATAAATATACCGGTTACCCTGACTAGACACTGTTCGTACTCAAGAGTGATGATGTTTTCTCACTCGCTCATCTGAGTTGGTTTGGATCCACATGTTCGGTGAAGTAGACGTTGTATAGGATTGCATAAGTACTCGTTGAGTCAAGCATTCATGTTATGTGTTGATTAAGTTAACGTGTTGTATGCGCATTGCTTAAGCTATGTCCTTTGCCGTTTTGTGCTATGATTGTATATGATGTCTAACCCCTTTTTGCTGTGGCTACTCATACACCATTGTGTGTGTTTAGACGATGAGACTGCAGGTGACGATGACGACGTGGCTGAGGAGTGATCTAGGGGCGCGGTTATCGTAGATTAGGATTTTCGATGTTTTGGTTATTATCGATGTTGTTATTTTTGAAGTACATGTTTAGGGTCAGCTCTGAGACGTTGTGACATCGGGGTGTTTGTATTATTTGAATTTTATTTGTGACTGTCAATTGATTATTTCCGCAAGTTTATGAGAGTGTGACGACTCAATCCTTATTTATGAAAATTTTATTTGACTGTATTTTTCAGCAGTTACATTTTTTCTTAATTTATTTTCGTAACGATAACATGCGGGGTAGAGGGTATCACATTTAGTGGTATCAGAGCAGTTCGGTTCTAACCGAGCTTTGTGTGTGGTCTATTGTGTTTCGGTGCGTGAACTCTGAGTTGAGTTACATGCAGTACTTGTTTAATTTTGTTTGTTCTAGTACACGAACAATTCTCAGTGGGCTAAGTTCACAGGAGTATATGATAGATAGAGCTAAGATAGTAGGTACCTGAACCATTAGCTATGAATCTTGGGTTAGCAATTTCCTAAGTTGTTAATTTCTTAGTATCTTGTTTAAAATTACGCTTAGTGAATTGAGAAGGATCAACCCAGAACTGAGAGATGCAGGTTAACCCTTAGTTGTTGCACTTAAGGTGCAAGACTTTTATCCCCTTAAAGGAATTCTAGTAAGTAGAATGGGCTAGTAGCTTAACTAGAGAGGATAAGCTGACCTTATTTTAGATTTACAGCATTGTTAGCTGGGAAATATGTTATCAGAGTAGCGCAGCGGAATCGTGGCTATGCTATAGGAAGGATCTTTTGTAGAGCTTGAGGGTAATCATGTGACATCGACATCTTTACGCTTAAGCCCTGTCAAAAAAGCTTATAGAAGAATAGGCAATTGTCGCACATGGTTATTATTGCTTGGATTACTTGGCTGAGCGAGTAGGAGGGACTGCAGCCCAATCACTTACCGCCGGTGAGAAAAGCAATGGTAATCAGTTAGGGGATAGTATTAGTTGTTTGAATTACCTTAGCTACTAGAATTAGTTATGAGCACAGATTATCTACGTTGCAGTTAAATTCTTAGGGGTCTCGGATAGGCATAAGGCTTTGAAACCGTAGATTCTAAAGGTGGAAAGTAATTTTCCTTAGGCATAGAGACCAACCATAGAGTGAGGATAGAAGTAGAAATTAGTGTGGGACATTAGTTAATCTTTGGGAAATAAATTGTTTTGCCTTCTGATAAGACCACAAAACCGATTTTAGATGTTTTAACAGAAACCGAGTCTATCATTGGGTAGCACCCTATAGAATGTTTTTCCTAGAGTAAGTTGAGCAATAGAAATAATAAAGGTTTTGCATGAAGCAAGTGTCTGGTTAGTGAACTTAGTAGGGTACCTTAAGATAAATACTTGTAGTTAGTCATGCCTTAATTTGCGATAAATTACTTTTGCTATATTGTGTGCTTAATTTTAATGACTATGAAATATTGCATGCAAACATGTTATTTCTTTTAGGATAAATAAGTTTCTATTTTTTATGGAATAAATGGATTAAAAATGATGAATAATTGTTTATTCATTTTATTTTAACGTTTTAGTCTAACATACTTTAGCCATTAATTTTTGTGTGTGCATTGTGCTTAACAAAGTCATGATTGCTGAATTATTTATGATATGATATTAAAAAAATATATTTTGTTATATTCATTGACATACGGTTAATTGATCTTTCTATATTGTATGCTTCATTTGGTTCTCTGTTAAATACAGCATACAAACATATTATTTCTTTCAAAAAAAAAATTATATTAAAGATGTTACATATACGTTTATTTATTTTACTTGAAACTTTAGTCTGTCGTACTTTGGTCGTTAACTTTTGTATATTATGTTTAAGTGAATGTTGATTGCTGAATTGTTGTTTATGATATGTTACTAAATGTATATATATATAGCTTTAATTATGATTTGGTTTTATAAAGGTTGTGTGTCTTGCTTCGCATGATTTTACCATAAGATAGTTAACCTCAATCTCATTTTAGTTCCACCTGACCTTAATAGACCTTGTACGATGTGTTGTATTAAAGTTTAAAGAACGTGGTTGTGCGAAATAAGGATCGGTAATCAACACCTTTAAGTTAAGATTCGTGGAAAGAGTTGGAACTCATAGCTTTTGGTTTGGAAGGTTGAGAAAACATTGCCTTTATGGAACCTGATATAGAATGCGTAGCGATATGAAACTAGGTGTCTTACAGTATAGACATATGAGAATAGAATGAAATAGTGCTTTTAAGTTGTAGCATGTTATAAGAAAGATCTGACGTAGTGATTAATGCCTAAGAAAAAAAATCATTGCTTATTTCAATTGTCATGATTAGGAAGACTATTTTGTTTGAGTAGGAGGAAACTAATTCTTAGCTTAAGAACTGAATCTTAAATCATGAAGTGGTTCTTAAGGATTTAGATGTTACCTTGTTAATTCGTTGTGGTTGTTGCAATTTTGAAGCCTTAAGATAGTAATGTTTTAGTATTCCTTAGTTTAAAGAGTTAATCCTAGAAAGAGCCATGAAAGTCACTTGAGCATGATTGGTTAGTATACCAGACATTTAAGTTAGAACTTTTAAAATTCTAGACCTTTAGAAGGACTAAGTTCTCCAGCTAGTGACCTTAGTTGACCCTCTTAAGAAAGAATTGTGTGGAATATATATAGCAATAGTGAAGAAGGTTGCATGATGTTTTAGGGACATGAACCGTATCATTTAATAGCACCCAGAGAAATTCCGAGGACGAAATTTTTTTTAAGGGGGGTGGAATTGTAACACCCCAATTTTCGTATTAATACATATGTATATATGCCTGAATATATTAATAATTTTTGTGATAATTTTTATGTAAGTTACTTTGGAAATTAGTATTTTTAGTAATGCTTTATTGTTTTATTATTATCTTTATTTTTGTAAAACATTAGTTTGAAATATTAATATTATCTTGTTAATAATTATTTAAATTTAAGGAGTATTGGAATGATATTTTATTATTATTCTTAGTACTATTGTTAAGTGAGAATTGTAACACCCTCAAATTTAAGTTCTTAGGATCTATAAATTGTGTGCTTATATGGTAATTTTGTGACAATTTGTGTGTGTTTGCCTTAATAATTAGTATATTTTTAATTATATTATTTTACCTTATTTTATTAAATTGGTCTTGAATTTATTGTGAATACTTTATTTTATAATAATAGTTTATTCTAGGAGTAGTATAGAAATGATGTGTTATTTTGTTTTGTGAATATTAAATGTATGTATATATGGATGCTGATGCTGCTGATGCTTTGAAAACAAAACAAAAAAACGAAAGAAAGATATAATCATATGTAATATATATGTATGCTGCTCACGTTTTAAAAAAAAGAAGGAAGAAGGCCCAAGCCCAGCAGGTCACGTTCTTTTTCTTTTACTGCGACTGTTCATCGTCTTGCTCATTCGGCTGATAAAAAAAATACGAACCCTTATTCCTTTTCTTCTCTCTTCTTGTTCTCACATCCTAGGCCACAGAAAAATCCCAAAACTTACAACCCAACTCGAAATCGACCATAGAACACGTTTTCGGCCTCTGTTCATTCAACCGTGACTCTGTTCGTCGCGTATTTTGTTGTTGGGCGGACTGTAAATTCACTTTTTCGGACACCACAGTTTTCGGTTCGAAAAACGGACGCCATTTTCGGATTCCTCGCATCAAAACCTTTAGAAAGCACTACTCCTTTGCTCGATTCGATGAAGTTGACGTCGGACCCCTTATAACCCTTTTGTCTCGATATGGCGTTTTTCGGTCACTCTTTTTGCTTCCTTTTAATTTCGTTTCAGCCTTAAAAATTATAAAAAAATGTATTATACTAATTATTTTTTTTTTCCAGCCACGTTTCACTCTTCCGAAAATTTTATCCTGTGCTCAGTTGGTGCTCAAATTGTCGTTGTAGCCAGTTTTCTTCGCCTTGGAATACTTCAAACTTTTTACTGAGGTAAGGGGGTAGATGAATACAAGATTAGTGGGCTTATGGATATAATTAGGTAATAGGGACGTTCCATGGTCCCTAGACTTGGCGCGGTTGTGCAAAATAAGTACCATTGCCATTGTGATGGGAAAATTTGATATTAAATTATGTCATGATGTTAATGTTAATTGAAATTGTCTTATAAGGTGTTGTTTGAATTGATGTGTTACGATGAAATGTCATGTATGGATCATATGATGATTTGGTTGTCTTGGCTTGTTATTGATAAATGTATGTAAATGTGTTTAAATGAGATTGCTTGTTGCTATTTGATGTTCTGGATTTCTTGTGTTGAGTGAGAGCTAGATTATCATAGAGTGTGGTTTGTTACGCTTAGATTCTCTAGGTGGTATATCATGATTATGTGAAAGGATAAAGTATGGATGATGGGTTTAATTGTTAGGAGTTAACTAAGGTATAATGATATTTTTAGCGTTTAAGTTATGGTACAAGCAAGTCTTAGGACTAGGATATGATGGTCATATTGTGGTGTCGGTGGTTTAAATGCTTTAGAAGCAAGATTCGGTGTTATGAGTATTTCAGCCTAGTTGACAACTTAGTGTAATAGTTATACAAAAAAATTATGCAGAAAGATGACTAAGTCTAGAATTATTTTAGCAAAGTCTCACTAATTGAATTTTTAAATTCAGGATATAATAAATATTGACCCAAACTCTCTTGGATAGCGTCCTATAATTTTAGGGGAGTAGTACGGTACGTCTGGTCAAATAAGTAAGTTGAAACACTTGAGTTAAGAGTTGGAAATTTAGTTAAGTTAGCCTAGACTTAGTGTGGTGAGGTAGGTTGATAACTTGGACTTGTTCCAAGATTGCGGGAAATTTGTCAGTTTACTGACGAGTAGTACCTTGTTATCGTTGTTATAGCCGGCCGCTTGATGAGATGGTTGGTGAGTTGTTGTTGTTGTTGTTAGACACTTGCTTGGTTTGTGTTCATGCATCATATGTGTCTTGTTAAGTTAACGTTATTGGGGGTGAGCAACGATGATGCGATATAGTATCGGCCATGATGGGCAAGGTACCCGGCCTTGGGGGTCAATCGGGTAGGAGCGTCTTATATAAAGGCGGTGGATAGCTACCACAGCTGGGGCGTGACCAATAAATATACCGGTTACCCTGACTAGACACTGTTCGTACTCAAGAGTGATGATGTTTTCTCACTCGCTCATCTGAGTTGGTTTGGATCCACATGTTCGGTGAAGTAGACGTTGTATAGGATTGCATAAGTACTCGTTGAGTCAAGCATTCATGTTATGTGTTGATTAAGTTAACGTGTTGTATGCGCATTGCTTAAGCAATGTCCTTTGCCGTTTTGTGCTATGATTGTATATGATGTCTAACCCCTTTTTGCTGTGGTTACTCATACACCATTGTGTGTGTTTAGACGATGAGACTGCAGGTGACGATGACGACGTGGCTGAGGAGTGATCTATGGGCGCGGTCATCGTAGATTAGGATTTTCGATGTTTTGGTTATTATCGATGTTGTTATTTTCGAAGTACATGTTTAGGGTCAGCTCTGAGACGTTGTGACATCGGGGTTTTTGTATTATTTGAATTTTATTTGTGACTGTCAATTGATTATTTCCGCAAGTTTATGAGAGTGTGACGACTCTATCCTTATTTATGAAAATTTTATTTGACTGTATTTTTCAGCAGTTACATTTTTTCTTAATTTATTTTCGTAACGATAACATGCGGGGTAGAGGGTGTCACAGATTGAATTGGTTAAATTCACATAGTTTTAAATTTAGTAGGTTTGTTAGTTGAGATATTCTAATTCTTTTGGTGTTTGTGTCAGCTGTTAGTGCTCAACTCTGCACATGCGCAGGCACACTGCTCTTGAATATCAGTTGGATCCTGAGATTGACAGAACTTTCAGAAGGTTGTTGAGGGAAAGGCAAGCTTTTGCTGCATTAGGTGCTGCTGCAAATATGGCAGGCACTGGTCCCCCTACTGAAGAATCAATTCCTGATGCAGAAAAAGAAGACAGTGTTCAGTTTCAACACATTGTTCACAGTCAGTACCAAGCCTTGGTCCTGAATGCTGATATCATAGGCTTGGCCAATGATAGGGACAGGCCAATGAGGGACTATGCTATTTTTGATTCTCAAACTATGCACACGGGCATAGTAAGGCCTGACATCACTGCAAATCACTTTGAATTTAAGCCTATGATGTTCCAAATGCTGCAAACTGTGGGACAATTTGGTGGCACACCTCAAGACGATCCTCATTTGCACTTGAAACAATTCCTTGAAGTGTGCAGTAATTTCAAAATTCCTGGAGTTACAGATGATGCTTTCAGACTTAGGCTATTCCCATATTCCTTGAAGGATAGAGCCAAGGCTTGGCTAAATTCCTTGGAGCCCAACTCTATCACTGATTGGAATGGTATGACAGAAAAATTCCTCACCAAGTATTTCCCTCCAATCCAGAATGCTAGGATAAGGAATGAAATTACATCTTTCAGGTAAAATGAAGAGGAATCACTGTTTGAAGCTTGGGAAAGATTTAAGGAGCTGCTCAGAAAATGCCATCACCATGGTATACCTATTTGCATTCAAATGGAAACATTTTATAATGGTATTTCAGGAAGAACAAGAGACATGCTTGATGCCTCTTCTGGTGGTTCCCTCTTGGCACAGTCTTACAATGATGCATATGAGAAAATTGAGACCATTCTTTAAGCAGCTATCGATGGCCTTTGCTAGATTGAGTCTTTGCAAAGAAGGTTGCTGGAGTCCATAAAGTGAGTGAAATGATAGCCTTATCTGCACAGGTGGCTGCAATTGCAAACATGTTGAAAAATCTGAATACTGTTGGAGCCAACACAACACCTGTTAATTCTGCAGAATCTGCACATGTGCAGTCCAAGGCTATTTCTTGTGTGTATTGTGGAGGAGGTCATCTATATGAGGAGTGCCCTAGCAACCCTGTATCGGTCAATTATGTAGGGAATTTGAACAAAAACAATAATCCTTACTCCAACACCTACAACCCTGGGTGGAAGAATCACCCAAATTTTTTATGGAGTAACAATAATCCTGCAGCACCTGCTGCTGTGTCTGCAAAGCCCACACATCCCCCTGGTTTCCCTGCTCAACCAGTTCAAAAAGCTGCTGCTCCTGTTATTGACCACTCAATGAAGGCTATGCTGAAGGCTTTCATGAATGAAACTAAAGCCCAGTACCAAAGTCAGGGGGCAGCAATTAAAAACTTGGAGAATCAGTTGGGGCAGATTGTAACAGCTATGAACCAAAGACCAAGTGGTTCACTGCCTGCTACAATTGAACCTGCCAAGCCAGCAGGGGGAGAGCAAATAAAAGCCATATATTTGATGAGTGGTACTGAATTACCAGGTCCTTCTCAAAGGCCTGATGTTACCACTAGCCAGCCCTCAAAAGAAAAAGAAAAAGAACCTGAAGTGCCAAAAACTACAGAGAGTGCGTGCCATCCCAAGATCACTCGCACTGCACTCGCCGAGAAAGCTACACCAGCAACTGCAAGCAACAGATTAATTCCTGAATTTCCACCTCCACCATTCCCTCAGAGACTTAAGAAAGCCCATCAAGACAAGCAGTTTGACAAGTTCATTGATGTACTGAAACAGTTGCACATCAACATTCCATTAGTTGATGCCTTGCAACAAATGCCAAATTACACAAAGTTCATGAAGGATGTTCTAACCAAGAAAAGGAGGCTGGGAGAATTTGAGACAGTTATTATGACCCAGGAGTGCAGTATGCTGATGCAAAGCAAGATCCCCCAAAAGCTAAAAGATCCTGGCTGTTTTTCCATTCCTTGCACTATTGGTAACACTTATTGTGGGAGAGCTCTATGTGACTTAGGGGCAAGCATTAATCTAATGCCTAAGTCCATCTTCCAACAGCTTGGAATTGGTAAGGCCAGGCCTACAACACTGACTCTGCAACTGGCAGACAGAACTCTAGCTTATCCAGAAGGAAAAATCGAAGATGTGCTTGTTAAAGTTGACAAATTGGTATTTCCTGCTGACTTTATTATTCTTGATTTTGAAGCTGATGCTGAGGTGCCTATTATTTTAGGAAGACCATTCCTTGCCACAGGGAAAACACTGATTGATGTGCAGAAGGGTGAACTCACCATGAGAGTCAATGATCAAGAAATAAAATTTAATGCTCTTAATGCTCTCAAATATCCTGCAGAAAATGTGGAAGAATGTTCCTTTGTTAGAACCATTGATTCATTGGTTCAACATCAATTCTTAAGGGACAAAGATGTGCTGAGACAGGAACTGAATGCCCCTGATTATGAACTTGAGCAGGATAAAAACACAGAAGAGAAGGCCTCAGTAAATCAATTGTGGTTCAGAAAGTATGAGTCACTGGAGCTCAGTGATAAGAGCTCCAAATCCAATATTCCCTCTGTTGAAAAACCTCCTGAGCTGGAATTGAAAGTGCTACCTCCACACTTGAAGTATGCTTATTTGGGTGAGAATAACATTCTTCCTGTTATTATTGCTTCTGATTTGAGCTTGCGGGAAGAGAAGGCGATCACTGTTTTGAAGAAACATAAGAAGGCTATAGGGTGGTAAATGGCTGACATACAAGGCATAAGTCCTACTCTTTGTATGCACAGAATTTTTCTGGAGGAAAATGCCAAGAACAGCATTGAAGCACAAAGAAGGCTTAATCCAGTGATGAAGGAGGTAGTTAAGAAGGAGATCATTAAATGGTTGGATGCTGGAATTATTTATCCAATCTCAGATAGCTCTTGGGTTAGTCCAGTGCAATGTGTTCCAAAGAAAGGGGGAGTGACTGTTATAGCTAATGACAAGAATGAATTAATTCCCACAGCGTGGATGGTTGGAGAATTTGTATGGATTACAGAAAGCTCAACAAGGCAACAAGGAAAGATCATTTTCCATTGCCTTTCATTGACCAGATGATTGATAAATTGGCAGGGAAGGAGTTTTACTGTTTCCTTGATGGGTATTCAGGCCACAATCAAATTGCTATAGCACCTGAAGATCAAGACAAGATCACTTTCACATGCCCTTATGGCACCTTTGCTTTTAGAAGGATGCCATTTGGGTTGTGCAATGCACCAGCAACTTTCCAAAGGTGCATGATGGCAATATTCTCAGATTTTATTGAGAAATCCATGGAAATTTTCATGGATGACTTTTCTGTTTTTGGGGAGACATTTCAGGCTTGCCTGGATAATTTGGAACAAGTGCTATCTAGGTGTGAGGAGACTAATTTAGTACTGAATTGGGAGAAATGCCACTTCATGGTGCAAGAGGGCATTGTTTTAGGCCACAAAGTCTCCAAGAAAGGCATTGAAGTGGATAAGGCAAAGATTGAGGTCATTGAGAAATTACCTCCACCAACTAGTGTGAAGGGGGTAAGAAGTTTTTTGGGGCATGCTGGTTTCTATAGACGGTTCATGAAGGATTTTTCAAAAATCTCAAAGCCCCTTTGCCAACTCTTATAGCATGAGACTGCCTTTGATTTTGATGAACACTGCATTACAGCTTTCAAGACACTGAAGAAAGCCTTAACCACAGCACCTATCATTGTTGCCCCCAACTGGGATAAACCATTTGAGTTAATGTGTGATGCAAGTGATTTTGCTATAGGTGTTGTTCTAGGTCAAAGACATGACAAGGTGTTTCATTCAATTTACTATGCAAGCAAAACATTGGTGGATGCTTAGTTGAACTACACCACCACTGAGAAAGAATTGCTTGCAGCGGTGTTTGTTTTTGACAAATTCAGAGCCTATCTGGTTGGTGCAAAAGTAGTGGTGTACACTGACCACTCAGCAATCAAGTATTTGATTGCCAAGAAAGATGCAAAACCGAGATTGATAAGATGGGTGCTGTTACTTCAAGAGTTCGATTTAGAGATCAGAGATAAAAAAGGAGTGGAGAATCAAGTAGCTGACCACTTGTCCAGAATTGAAAATGACACTGTTGAATAACAAGGAGGTGAAATTAAAGAAAGTTTTCCTGATGAGCAATTATTGGCAATAGCAGGTGCCAAGGATTATGCCATCACAGCACCTTGGTATGCTGATATAGTGAACTTCCTGATTTGCAAAATCATTCCAGTTGAGATGGATTACCAACAAAAGAGGAGATTCTTCCAGCAAGTGAAGCAATATTACTGGGATGAACCTTTTCTATACAAGAAGGGTGTTGATCAATTATTCAGAAGGTGTGTGGCAGAAGAAGAAGTTGGAAGCATCCTGCAAAGTTTTGCAATCTGGTTATTTCTGGCCCTCTCTATTTAAAGATTCTCATGATTTTGTTAAACATTGTAATAGATGCCAACAGGTAGGGAATATTTCAAGCAAACAAGAAATGCCTCTCAACAGCATCCTTGAAATTGAACTCTTTGATGTATGGGGCATGGATTTCATGGGCCCTTTTCCTCCTTCCTTTGGAAATCTGTACATTTTAGTGGCTGTGGATTATGTGTCCAAGTGGATTGAAGCAATAGCTCTGCCTACCAATGATGCCAAGGCAGTGAGCAAGTTTTTGCACAAGAATATTTTCACAAGGTTTGGTGTCCCTAGAGCAATTATAAGTGATGAGGGCACCCATTTTTGTAACAAACTGATAGAAAAGCTGCTGTTGAAGTATGGGGTGAAGCACAAGATAGCTACTACATACCATCCACAAACAAGTGACCAAGCTGAGCTATCCAATAGGGAAATTAAGAGGATTCTTGAGAAGGTTGTCAATCTTTCTAGGAAATATTAGTCCTTGCATCTTGGTGATGCCCTGTAGGCCTACAGAACAACATATAAGACACCACTGGGGACATCTCCCTATAGATTGGTGTTTGGTAAGGCTTGCCATTTGCCTATTGAGTTGCAGCACAAAGCTTTCTGGGCTACAAAGAAGCTGAATTTTGATTTGGAGAGTGCTGGTGCAGCAAGGTTGCTGCAACTCCATGATCTAGAAGAACATAGCTCTTTGCCTTTGAGAATGCTAAGCTGTACAAAGCCAAAACTAAAGCTTGGCATGATAAGAAAACTCAACCCAGGGAATTAAAAGAAGGATCTCAAGTGCTGCTGTTCAATTCAAGATTGAAATTATTCTCTGGGAAGCTCAAATCAAGGTGGTCTGGTCCTTTCAAGCTGATCAAGCTATATCCATATGGGGCAGTAGACTTACTGGATGAGGCCACGGGTGCAACATTTAAAGTCAATGGCCAAAGAGTAAAGTAGTATTAGGGTGACCCTGATGAAAGAACAAGGGTCACCACTAAATTCAAGGATAGCTGAAGGGAAAAATAAGTCTGGCTGAGGACTTTTATAAACCAAGCGCTACTGGGAGGCAGCCCAGATCTTTTTAACTTAGTTTTAATTTTGTTTTGCAGGAATAAATTGAATTATTGGTGCTGGAAGTGTAGTGCAGTTGTGGTGGCTGGTGTGAAGTTTTGAGTGTTGTGCATTTGGTGCCATGGCACCACGGGGGGCACCAAATCGAGAGTTGAGTTTTTAAGAAAGCAAGTGTGAAAAGGCAGGTGTGCAGTAAAAGTCAAAAGCAATTCATCTGGGCAATAAATGACTTAGCACATCACAAGTGCACTTTTTGCTGCGTGTACCAATGGCAGTATGCCACCTAGCATCTTCACACTCTTAATTTTTGATTTAGAAAATCACCCTCTCCCTCCTCAATTAAGCTCCAACGGGAAAGCCCTTTGAAGACCCCAACCTCCACTCCATTTTCCAAACAGTTACCTTTGCCGCACCCAAGAATAACCCACGACCCTCATCACCCAACCTTCAGAAACCTCCCAATATCTCCACTCATCTTAACCTCCACCCATTGAGAAAGCCCACCTTATAACCCTAACCCCATTCATCAGACTCACTCCCACATTCTCACTCATTTCGAAAGCCCCAAATTCTCAAATCTGCGAAACCTAGCTTTCTCTTTGCCCATAAATCATTGAGACACGAGCTTTAGAACGTTGGAAGCAATTGCTGACAGCCATGAGAACCAAGCACACAGCTCAAAGAAAAAAATCACGGGTGCCAAATCTGGCTCCAGAGGATAGATTCCATGATGAGGAGTCGAAGAAGAGGTACAAAAATTGCATGGAGAAAAGACCTCTGCACCCTGAAAGGGGCTTCGAGTTACAAAAGGCTTCCCCTGACATCATGATGCTGATTGAACAATACAGATGGGAAAACTTTTGCTCCCACCCTAAGAGCCCTGTCACGGCCATTGTGAGGGAGTTTTATGCTGGAATACCCCCTCAGGAAGAAGGTCAACCTGAAACCAACTACTCTAACATTAGAGGAATCACTGTCCCTTTTTCTCCAGAAGGAATCAATGAATATCTTTCCCTTCCGGAGAAAGGAGATGCCTTTGAAAAGAGGATGAAGGCCATGAAGGACAAGCAGATGAACGAGATAATGCATCAACTGACAGTTGAAGGCACTAACTGGGAGAGGAGACATGGGGATGACTACCGGATTAAGAAAAACACCCTAATCCCTGCAGCTAAAACATGGTACAACTTTATAGTTACTAGCCTACTCTCTACTACACACAATCAAACCATATATAAGGAAAGGATTGTGCTGCTGCATCACATTCTGGAAGGAAAACAGGTTGATGTGGGTAGGTTGATTCATAGGGAAATTATTGCTTGTGCTAAGAGGACTAAGGGTAGTCTTTTCTTCCCTTGTTTGATCACTACCCTATGTAAGCATGAAGGAGTGCCCATTTTTTACAGTGATGTCACATGGCGTGTTCCAAAACCTTGGAATGCAACAACTGGTGCCCCCAGTCCTGCTGTTTTTGCTCACCACAATGAAGAAGGTAGTGAGGAGCTTGCTGAAGTTGTGAGCCAATTGTTGAAGAAACAGCAAGCATATTGGAGGTTTGCTCAGGAGCAATACATGTGGCAAAAGAGAATCTTCAACTTCAATTTCCCCAAGAAATTGAGCAATGCACCTCCTGAAGTTCCCTGAATGGATTTTAGGAGACCAGGAGGATGCTGCAGCTGATGCTGAGCCTGCCTCTAGTGAATTGACACCAAAAAAGAAGAAGGGTTCCAGAAAAGGGAAGGAGCCTGAGGGAGACTGGCAGCCACCACCTCCCCCTGTTGACACCCCAAAGAAGAAAGCCTCCCCTGCTGAAGGGAGTAAGAAAAGAAAAAAAAAGGAAGCTGCTAAAGAGGCTGAGATCACCATCACTGGTGATGAGGTGGATGAGCCCATTGCTAGCCTGATGAGAACACCAAAGAGAAGGAGCTCAAGGCTCCAAGCAGGGATTTTCTCACCCTAATCTTTTACTATTGTTTTTTAGTAGTAAATATTTTTAGTATGTTTGTTTGTGTTTGCTGAATTTTGTTCTAGTTTGTTTGTAGGTTGCATAATTAGTTTGTTTGTGTCAACCCTTTCTCTAACATAGAGTATTTGCAGTGGGGACAATGCAAGGAATTATGTTGGGGGGAGGGATAGTTTAGGAGTTTAAGTGTTGCACTTGCAGTAGTGTTCTTCTTTTCTTCCTTTGTAAAAAAAAAAAATTGGTTGACACAATGGCTTAACTTGATGAGGATTCTGTGCATGGTGTTGTTGGAACTTTGTGCTAATTGGCAATTGGTTGGAACACTGATTTTTGACACAAACCCTTAGCTTGAGAGGGAAGAATAGGTAGCCTATAAACTAGTTGATGTTGAACCCTTAGAATGGACTGAACCTTGTTGCCAAATTTGACCAATGAAGGAGGATTAGGTAAAAAGATAAGTTTGAGGGTATGCTCATTGTAAAGATTTAAAGAATAGGACAATGCACACATT
Source organism: Calophaca sinica (assembly GCA_037113605.1). NCBI lineage: Eukaryota > Viridiplantae > Streptophyta > Magnoliopsida > Fabales > Fabaceae > Calophaca > Calophaca sinica. The sequence continues at coordinate 40,681,048 of CM073733.1, read as the reverse complement.
AGTAATCAAAAAAAGCCAAAAATACATTAAAAAAAAAGAAGTCTCTTTGTTGAGTAACCGGGTAACTCCATTACAATTGTTGTTATTCGCGTCAAAAGGCAAAGAGATGAGACATAGAAAAAGGAAAAAAGATTAAAAATTGAATAAGTGTGCATTGATCCCATGTTTTTTAGTTTGTTTGTGCTGTTGTGCTTATCATGTAGCCCCTAGTTCCTACAATTATAAGCCTAGTCCCCTTTGTTAGATTAGGAGGTGCAAGTTAGGAAAATTCTTGGGGGCAAAACTGAGATGAACTTGATGGATCTATACTAGCTTTTTGATTAAGCATAAGGGGTGCACACACACACTTGAAATCAGTGGAACAAATCAAGGAAGCATGAAGCACAAAGGGGTTGCTTGACAAAGTGTTAGTCTGAAAGCAAAGCCATGTGAAAACCATCCAAAAAGAAAATTTTGTTGTTTTAAACTTACTTGTTCAGTACTGCTGCAATGTTTGCAAGTTGCTGTTTTCTGTTGTGTTCTAGTATCATTACTTGAGGACAAGCAATGGTTCAAGTTTGGGAGTGTGATAACTCTTAGAAATAAGAGTTATTTATGCTTTTATGACTATGAATCATGTGAGTTTAAGAGTAATTTAGGTCCTTTAATTATTAGAATTGTGTAAATAATGGGATTTCCCTTGCTTGGAGCTGTTTAAGGCACTTTGGTGCTTTTGTGAGCATTTTGATGTGTTTTGACATTGTGCAGGATTTTTATGAAAATTGTTCAGTGCCAAGTTTAGTGCCATGCCACGGCACTGTGTTGATAACAGCCCCTGGAATTAAAGCAGCAACGTGTGATCTTTCATTTGAGCTAAACAAAGGACTCTGTCCTTATCTGTATTGCTACAGCATGCCTTTTTAGTGGTCCCCTACTGTCATACTACATTTTCTCTCAGCTCACTACAGGACAAAAAGCTTGAACGTGAACACAAGAAGGGGGGTTGAATTGTGTTAAAAAACTTTTCGTAAACTTTAAGTTAGAAACACTATAGAACACAAGTTTTTTCAAAACTGTTTGTTTATCGGATGCTGGGTATAAACGGACGCTGGAAAAAGCAGTTTGATAAAACTTGTTTTTAACGCAGCAAGATGAAAATGAATAGAAAGCAGTAACGCAAGACACACAGAAATTTATACTAGTTCACTACCAAACTGGTAGCTACGTCTAGTCCCTTCGTTCCTGAAGGATTTTCACTATAATCAATCTGATTACAATTTCCTCAAGAGTATTCTACCGTCACACTTTGACAATACTCTCAACTTCTCAAAACAACTCAGTACAGTCGAGCCTTTGAGGATACAACCTTAACTAGGCCAAGACAACTTTTACAAAAGAGTTGAAGTACAGTTAAAAATAACTCTCACAGAGAGGATAAAAGATTAAACTCAACTATAGAAAAACTTTCTTAAGGAAAGGGTCGGACGCTGAGTTCAGTTCTGTAGTCCAGAGACTTAGCACGAGACTTGGTTGCTCACAGAAACAGTGCTTGTTCTCAGTAAATATTTCAGCAGAATTTCAGCAAGCTTTTTCACAGTATGTTCGTTACTTCTTCAATGGATACCATGAGGTATATATAGGAATTCCAAGGATATTACCGTTGAGGTAAAAATGGCTCCTTTCCATTGAGTGAGGTAAATTCAAAACGCTATCTCTTTCTTGCTTTGCAGAGAATATCCCAGTAGTACATATTACCGTTTTTGTACTACCTTGCTTGTACGATTTTTGTCTTCTAGTTAAAGGTTTCACCTTTGATACCTCGTACAACAATTTTAGCGCTTAGAATCAATTTTGAAATCCGTTCCAGAAACTTCTGAGAGGTAAAGCAGCAACGTGACTAACACGTGATTTGAAATGAAGTTCAGACGCTCGCTCAGAGTTGGAAGTTCGGACGCTCGTAGCAATTGTGTAAGCCGTGTCATAAAGATAAAATTCCAGACGCTCACAAGGGTGAGCCGGATGCTGACACATGGAATGAATCCTTCTCTTGAGAATTACTTTCTTCTTGCTTGAGTGGCTTAGAATATGTGTATTATTAGTATCTGCACACTTCAAGAAATGTTAGAACATAAATTGTTCTCTTGTGAATACTTTGTTATCATCAAAATTAATGAGGGTCTAAACTTCTCAATCGTTTAGGTTCCAACAATCTCCCCCTTTTTGATGATGACAAATATCTAAGGTAGATGAACAATTTAGTTTCAAAAAGACATTAAGGGTCTCCCCTTGAATTTAACAGTTTAGATATATATGAACAATTCAGGTATTAAGGCAATTTTTGGTCAGCAATTTCATTTAAGTGATTGCGAAAAAAATCCGTAAATGTATCAGAGCATGTATTTAATAAAATGAGATTGGATGCTGATTATATACCAAATAGATTGATTTAATCAAATATATTTCATTGTACCGAAAATTTATTAAACATTATCATAGCACTAGATCAATGAATATTAGCGCACAAAAATGCTATGTATGAAATGATATGCATGATACTTTAGTTCCAGTGTATCCATCGGATGGTGGATAATCGGATTCTCACGTGTTCAATATACCTTTCTTTCGTGTTCATCATACCTTTCTTTTACTCCCCCTTTTGTCATCAGACAAAAAGAGTGTAAAAACACATCATAGTCAAAATAAGACTTAGAAAAATTTGAACAAAAGGCAGATAATTAGATCAAACATATTTATATATATATAATTGTATCAACCAAATAGATTTTATATCACACACAAGTAAAAAAATCAAGGGTTTGGAAGAGGTGGAGGTGGGATATTGAGACGTTCATAGAGTAGCTTCAGTGCAGTTTCCAGCTGAGTAACCTTCAAGTTTGTAGCCTTCATTTCTTCAAATTCTGCTTTGGGAATGGTGACCATTTCCATTGCAGAAGAAGACGCAGAAGGTCCAGCTTCTGGTATAGATGCAGACTTCATCTTCTGATGCTCTGCTAGCACCCAGTTGGATAACTTCAGTCTCAAATCCTTCTTCCTTTGAGCTCTCAAGAAGAATGCATCATTTGGTATAACCCATTTGATGAGATTTTCGAGTCTTCTGAGCTCTGATTCTGTCTGAATCTTCCATTGATGCTTCACATCTTCTGGATATAGCAAATGCAAGAAGATGGTTTCTCTATGAAGAACAACATCAGCTGTGTAAGAGTCAAACCTATTTCGGCGTCTTCTCCCCATAAATTTACGATAAAGACACTCAAAGATTCACGGTGAAGGAGAGTGCTTCATTTTCTGCCAGGTAAATTCTTCTCGATTTTCCTGTCATATTCTTCTAGCACTAGGGGGTCGAGGCATGGTAATATGGCTTTGGCTTTCCATGATTCAGACCATTGACTCCAAGTGAAACCAATGTCGAAATGCTTGGTCACAACAGCCCATTGATCATAAATCTTCATGCAGTCCAAGGGTCTGATTACTGAGCATCTGAACATATCATCGAAGTACATTGTTCTAAGGTTGATGTCAGTAACTCTGCTGATTGTCCCAACAGTTTGAATAGTAGCCTTCTCAGCATCACAGCAGTTTGAGGAGCCAGTTCTCCATTCATCTTTCTTCAGAGAGGTCAGGTAAAACCTTCTGGCGTGATCCTCAGAAATCTTGGCAATCGGAAGCTGAGAGAATTCCTTAATATTGTACTTGGTAGGTGCCTTCTCATATTCCTTTAGCCCGATCTTGCTGAAAGGCTGCTTGCCAGGAGCAAGTTCCTTCCGTTTCCCAGGGATAGACCAGGGTAGCCACCTTTGTCTATCTGGTACTATCTTGACAGAAACAGATGATGGGTCTCGATATTGGCTTATGACTTCCAGACTTTTCTGTTCAAGACAATGTGCCATGAAGGCAGCTTCTTCATCTGTGATCCACCTTCCACATTCTTCCAATGTAAGCGGTTCAGACTGTGGTAGGGATCTAGGAAGATCAACAGAGAAGGGAATTGCTCTGCTTCCTGAAGCTCATCTCAACCTTCCTTTGAAAGACATTTGGACGTGGTCTTCCCCATCCTTGAAGGTTGCACTTATTGGAGCGGCAATTTCCAATCTGGCAGCTCCAGAGGTGAAGGTTTTTAAATGCCAGGTGGATGGACGATCGTCGATACTATGATATATCTCATACTTTACAAACTGAGGTTTGTATGAGATATTCTTCTTTCACTTGACGTCTGTGGGTTTAATGGTAAGGGTAAGTAAGGTAGGAGTGGCTTTGGTGATTTTGTAGGCTTTTGGTGAGTAGGGTTTGAAGGGATTAATGGGAGGTATTTTGAACAGGAGGTTAAAAGGATGAGAATGAAGCTTGGAAATGTATGAAGTGAGGGAGTTATATGTGGAGGTTTGAGGTGATGAGATAGTGAGTGAATTGGTTTGTGTTTGGGTAAGGTGTGTGGGAGTTAAGGAGGTTTTCTGTACATGAGTTTGAGTGTTTGGTGATTGTGCAACAGATATTGGTGGAGCAGGAATAGTATCGGATGCAAAAGCAGATCTGATTCATCGGAGAAGTCGGTACCTTTGGTTCAGGTTGAATGCCTGACCGATCTCTTGACTTTCTGCAGGCGGTTCTGAGGCGGATGTTGAATATCCTTCTTCTGTTGACCGGACGCTGAAACTGGTTTTTCAGCTTCTGGTCTGCTCCTTTTTCTCAGAACCTGACTGATGGGAACTCTGTCCTCATCTTACGGTTCTTCAACAAAGAGTCTGAGAGCCACCTTCTGTTTTGTTCTTCTGGTCTCTCGTAAAGGAGACTCAGCAGGTCTTTTCTCACCAGGCTTTGAGCTTCTGGTGGTTTTCTTTTCAGCTACCTCTTCCTGTTGCTCAACTTTCACCTTCTTGATCATAGACCCAGTGAGCAATTTCATTCTTACCAGGCTGTTGACTCCAAAAGTGTCAGGAATCACAATATTATCAGCACCAAAATACTTTGCCTTCTCTTGATCTGGTAAAGCTGTCAGCTTGTTTATGACCAGATTCTGGATCATCATTTTGGTGAGCAGGACACCATAAGGAATGAACTTGTAGGTGTTCTTCTTGTCCGCAACACCTTTTCTTGAGTTAACCAGTGCATTAAGCAGGTTGTTGTAGATTAACCTTGGCAGGTTCACCTTGTTTCCAGCCATGAAGTGTCTCATGATGAATTTCTGTTCGTAGTTGACAATGTCACTAGAGTCAGCCTTCAACAGGACGCTCTTGGTGATAATCTTATGAAGAACTCTGAAATGACTTTTCAGATTCTTAGCAGTAGGTGTTTCACCAGATTCTTTCAGTTGCTTGTAGTTCTCAAACAGATCATTATTCACCTTCTCAATCCCATGAAATGCGTCAGCCCATTCTGAATAGAAGACGATGCCTTCACACGGACACCCAGTAACTTCAGAAATATTTTTGATGGTAAAAACAAACTTGAATCCTTTCACTGTTCCTTCAAAGATGCCACCTTTGTGTAACCGAACATTACCCCAAAATTCTTTAATCGCAGTCACCAGAACCTCAACTGGGTTCCAGAAGAAATACTGTTCCCAGCCCATTGCCTTGAACCCATTGAAGAAGTCGAAGCCATAGAGCTTGAAGTTTTCCAAATCAACTCGATTTTCTAACAAGACTTTTCCTTCAGTCGTGGTGTTGTATATAGTTGTATATTCAGAAGTTGTTACTCCAGCCATGGTTGTAGTTGAGAGATGGAAGCGATGGAGGTTTTAGGGTTTAAACACACACACAGAGAGAGAGAGGGAAAGAGAGAACGAGTACAGTTTTGCAGAAAACACAGAGTGAGCGAAAAATGTGGAGTAGTGGGAAAGTTAAAGGAGAATGGTACAGTTATTTTTCAAAAATATCGCTTCGTATTCTCTTAAAAAAATAAATCAAAAAGAAAAGAAAATAAAGATTCGCTTTTTCATTAAATGCGGACGCCAAAATAAAAGTAAAAGATTTTATTGAAAACGTAAATAATCATGACTCAGTAGATATGATGAGACGCTTGAGTCCTTAACACGTGTGACACGTGTGGGTGTGCTCGGACGCACGCAACCGACTTACCGGATGATGAGTTGTGATGCATATGACAAATAAGATGCTGATGCACATACATGCTTATGTCATATCAGATGCTGAGATTTAATTTATTATCGAACGAGATTAATCATTCTTTTATAAGATGAAAGTTTAAGTTTCTTCTTATAAAATTGAATCTATCTTCAGCAAGGGGTTTTGTAAATATGTCAGCCCACTGATGATCAGTGTCTACAAATTTTATTTCTAAAGTACCCTTCTGAACATAGTCTCTTATGAAATGATGCTTAATCTCAATGTGCTTCGCTCTAGAATGCAATATAGGATTTTTAGTAAGACATATGGCAGATGTATTATCACAGAAGATAGGAATGTTACTTTCTTTTATCAAGTAGTCTTCAAGTTGATACTTCATCCACAGAAGTTGAGAAGCGCAACTTCTTTCGAGATGTATTCAGCTTCTGCCGTTGAGAGTGCTATTGTGCTTTGCCTTTTGCTTGACCAAGACACAAGATTAGCTCCAAGGAATTGGCAGCCTCCACTTGTGCTTTTTCTTTCAATTCGATCTCCAGTAAAGTCAGCATCACAGAAACCTACTAATTTGTAATCTTTTGATTTCTTATAAAGCAAACCAAGATTAGTAGTTCCTTGTAAATATCTAAATATTCTTTTAACCGCACTTAAGTGTGATTCTCTAGGATCTGATTGAAACCTAGCACACAAAGTGCACGAACATAATATCAGGTCTTGAAGCCGTAAGATAAAGTAGAGATCCAATCATACCTCTGTATAGTTTCTGATCTACCTTCTTACCAATTTCATCTTTACTAAGAGTGCAGGTAGGATGCATAGGAGTACACATAGACTTACAATCCAGCATCTTGAATTTCTTCAATAATTCTTTGATGTATTTGCTTTGATGAATATAAATACCATCACTGCATTGCTTGATTTGTATTCCAAGGAAGAACTTTAATTCTCCCATCATGCTCATCTCAAATTCAGCCTTCTTCTTGTGAGTAGCCTTGAGCAACTAACCTTGCTTTATTTCTCACAACTTTACCGTCTTCATTAAGCTTATTTCTAAATACCCATTTAGTACCAATAGCTTGCTTATCTTCTGGTAGAGTGACTAGCTTCCATACGTCATTCCTTTGGAATTGATTTAATTCATCTTGCATTGCTAGAATCCACCCTTCATCTTCCAATGCTTGATCAATCGTCTTAGGTTCCATCTTAGAGAGAAGTGCAAAATCAGCATGCTCCTTGAAGGAGGATCTGGTTCGTACTTTGTCACTAGGTTCTCCTATGATTTGATCTTTTGGATGATTGGTTTTGTACTTCCAGCTTTTTCTTGCTTCAGCTTCCGCTTGAGTCGAATTCTTTGTCTTGTCACCACCGGATGATGAAGATGTATATTCACCGTCTAGCTTGTCACCGAGTTTTAAATCTGAAATTAACTCATCTAGCTCTGACATTGCAGTGTCAGGCTTCTTATCATCAAACTTGACATGAATGGACTCTCTAACTGTCAAAGTTTCTTTGTTGTATATTCTAAAAGCTTTAGATCTTTCAGAATATCCTAAAAAGATTCCTTTGTCAGCCTTGGAATCAAACTTACCAAGCTGATCTTTAGTATTCAGGATATAACAAATACAACCAAAAGGATGAAAGTAAGAAATGTTTGGTTTTCTTCCTTTCCACAATTCATAAGGAGTCTTATTCAAAATAGGTCTTATATAAATTCTATTTTGAATATAACAAGCTGTGTTTACTGCTTCTGCCCAAAAATATTTCGCAATATCAGCTTCATTGATCATGGTCCTGGCCATTTCCTGGAGGGACCTATTTTTCCTTTCTACAACACCATTTTGTTGAGGTGTTCTAGGAGAGGAGAAATTGTGGGAGATGCCATTTTCTTCACAAAATTTTTGAAAGTTCTCATTTTCAAATTCTCCCCCATGATCACTTCTAATAGAAGAAATACAAATGCCTTTTCATTTTGAACTGATTTGCAGAAAACAGTAAATACTTTAAAAGACTCATCCTTGTGGGCAAGGAATTTAGCCCATGTCCATATAGTAAAATCATCAACAATGACTAAACCATATTTCTTTCCAGTTAAAGAGGCTGTCCTTGTGGGACCAAAAAGATCAAGATGTAAAAGTTCAAGTGGTCTAGAAGTTGAAACAACATTTTTTAAATGAAAGGAAGTTTTAACTTGTTTTCCTTTTTGACAAGCTTCACAAAGGGCATCAGATTTGTACTTAAGATTTGGTAAGCCTTTAACAAGATTGTGCTTGTTTAATTTTGAGATTAACCTCAAGTTGGCATGACCTGATCTTTGTGCCAAATCCATTGCTCATCTTCAACAGATATAAGACACTTGACATCTTGTTTTTCAAGTTCAGAAAGATCAACTTTATAAACATTTTGTTTCATCTTTCTTTGTAAAGAATATAGACCCATCGCTTTTGCTTTTTACTAAACATCCGGTTTACGTAAAGATGACTTCATAACCATTGTCACATAATTGACTTATGCTCAATAGATTATGTTTCAGTCCTTCAACATATAAAACATTATCAATAGAAGGAAGAGAGCCTTTACAATGCGACCAATTCCAACTATTTTACCTTTCTGGTTTCCTCAGAAACCAACGAATCCAGCTTCTCTAGGTCTTAGTTCTTGGAACATATGCTTTTCTCCGTCATGTGACGCGAGCATCCACTGTCTAAGTACCAAGACTGGTGTGTTGAGTTTGTTGCTAAGCATACGCAACATAGACTATTTTATCTTTAGGTACCCATATCTTTTTGGGTCCTTTCTTGTTAGTTCTTGAAGGAGGCTTATCCTTCTTAGTTTTAAAAACATTACATGCACTTTTCAAATGGCGGTTATTACGATAAGTACAATGTAAGCATTTACTATGACTATGGGATTTATCGGATGCTTTGAATTATTTTCCAAAAGGGTTTCATCGGTATATAGCCAAGACCATGAGTTGTCGTTTCTCGACACCCCGGATCATTGAAGCTTGCTTGCTTCGAGTTACACTCTCTGCAAGAAACTTTTGAAATGCTTGTTCATAGTCATTTGATTTGCGATTAGATCGCTGTAACTACGTAACTCTTAGCTTGAGAGCTCTCACTGGTTGCTTGTTAGCTTCCAGGTTTGGTTATCAACCAGTGATTTTGATTTTCACGGTTCTCTTCATCGAGTCTGAGTTTTCATTACGTAAAGAATGAAAATCTTGTGATAGTTTTAAAAATTTCTTTTTCAAGTTCTTATACTCAGTAGAGAGAGTGGCAAAGTCCTTAAGAAGATCATCAAAAGCAAGTTGAAGTTCAGAGTAGGAATCATATACTATTACCTCTTCAACATCTTCTTCTGACTCAATGTCAGTGTCTGCCATGAGGGCAATGTGAGCTTCCTCTTTATCTTCCTCAGAGGAGGATAAGTCAAGATCTTCCCATGAGACCTTTCTTCTTTTTCTTGAAGGAGCTTCTTGTGGGCTTTTCTTTAAGATTAGGACACTCGGATTTGAAATGTCCAGGCTTCTTACATTCATAGCAAATGACTTGGGCTTTGTCCTTGTCTTTGCTCTCCTTCTTGTCCTTTGAATCTTTCTTCTGAAACTTCCTTCTGAAGTTTCTTTTCTTCCACATTCTTTGGATCTTCTTAGATATGAATGCAAGCTCATCATCTGATCCATCAGAGTCTCCTTCTGAAGCTTCATCATCTGATTCTTCTTCTTCAGCCTGAAAAGCTTTAGAAGTACTAGGTTTATGTTGATTAACTTTTAAAGCAATAGACTTACTCTTCTTGGTAGGTTCCTCTTCATTTAGCTCAAGTTCATGAGCTTTTAGGGAACTCATAAGATCTTCAAGCCGAAAAACATTCAGATCTTTTGCTTCTTGAATAGCAGTGACTTTGGGTCTCCACTGCCTAGTCAAGCTTCTCAAAATCTTTCTCACATGATCAGGTGTGGTATAACTTTTTCCAAGGGCCTGCAACCCATGAACAAGTGTTTGGAATCTTCCAAACATAGTTTCAATGTTTTCTCCATCTTCCATTTTGAATAGTTCATATTGGCGAACCATTATGCTAGCCTTTGTTTCTCTTACTTGAGCAGAACCCTCATAAGACAACGCAAGAGAATCCCAGATTTCTTTGGCAGTATCAAACTTGCCACATTTATCATATTCTCTTTCTATCATAGCACAGATGAGAATAAATCTGGCCCTCTGATTGGTTTGATATCTCTTTTTCTGATCATCAGACCAGTTTTCCCTAGATATTGCAACGCCAAGGGCATTAGCGGGAAGAATGTATCCGCTTTCAACTATATCCCACAAATCAAGACTTTGTGCCTCAAGGAATGCTTTCATCTTATCTTTCCAGTAATCAAATTTTTCTCCATTGAATAGAGGAGGACGGTTCATATGACCACCTTCAGTAGACATGTTCACAATATAGAATCTTTTCTCTTGACACTGTTAAGTGCTCAACCAAGAGGCCGAGCTCTGATACCAACTGAACGTGAACACAAGAAGGGGGGGTTGAATTGTGTTAAAAAACTTTTCGTAAACTTTAAGTTAGAAACACTATAGAACACAAGCTTTTTCAAAACTGTTTGTTTATCGGATGCTGGGTATAAACGGACGCTGGAAAAAGCAGTTTGATAAAACTTGTTTTTAACGCAACAAGATGAAAATGAATAGAAAGCAGTAAAGCAAGACACACAGAAATTTATACTAGTTCACTACCAAACTGGTAGCTACGTCTAGTCCGCCGTTCTGAAGGATTTTCACTATAATCAATCGATTACAATTTCCTCAAGAGTATTCTCTTTGTCACACTTTGACAATACTCTCAACTTCTCAAACGACTTCAAGATACTGATCGAGCCTTTGAGGATACAAATTTTAACTAGGCCAAGACAACTTTTACAAAAGAGTTGAAATGCAGTTAAAAATAACTCTCACAGAGAGGATAAAAGATTAAACTCAACTATAGAAAAACTTTCTTAAAGAAAGGGTCGGACCGAGTTGATTACGTAGTCCAGAGACTTAGCACGAGACTTGGTTGCTCACGAAGCGATTACTTGTTCTCGATAAATATTTGTGAGAATTTCAGCAAGCTTTTTCACAGTATGTTCGTTACTTCTTCAATGGATACCATGAGGTATATATAGGAATTCCAAGGATATTACCGTTGAGGTAAAAATGGCTCCTTTCCATTGAGTGAGGTAAATTCAAAACGCTGTCTCTTTCTTGCTTTGCAGAGAATATCCCAGTAGTACATATTACCGTTTTTGTACTACCTTGCTTGTACGATTTTTGTCTTCTAGTTAAAGGTTTCACCTTTGATACCTCGTACAACAATTTTAGCGCTTAGAATCAATTTTGAAATCCGTTCCAGAAACTTCTGAGAGGTAGAGCAGCAACGTGACTAACACGTGATTTGAAATGAAGTTCAGACGCTCGCTCAGAGTTGGAAGTTCGGACGCTCGTAGCAATTGTGTAAGTCGTGTCATAAAGATAAAATTCCAGACGCTCACAAGGGTGAGCCGGATGCTGACACATGGAATGAATCCTTCTCTTGAGAATTACTTTCTTCTTGCTTGAGTGGCTTAGAATATGTGTATTATTAGTATCTGCACACTTCAAGAAATGTTAGAACATAAATTGTTCTCTTGTGAATACTTTGTTATCATCAAAATTAATGAGGGTCTAAACTTCTCAATCGTTTAGGTTCCAACAAAGCTCTCATTTTTTGGCCCAAAGACAGCATCTTTATGGGGATCAGCATGGCTAGCCCATTTTAGGAGAGACTATTAAAGTACAATGACCTAATGAAGTAAAGAAGGCTGGTTCTGATTTTCTCTGCTAGGGCAGCATCTGTCCCCTCTAAAAGAAGCAGCCGCATCTCTTCTCTTCCCTTTCAAACACCATTAATTCAAGCTTTTAGCTTTGTCCATGGAGAGAAGGAACTTGTTGTTCAAGGAGTGGTTCTCGAGCTGGGAGTAATTCTGTTTACTGTTTTATTCCATATCTGTAGTAGTTTCTGAACTTTTACTTTAGTGCCATGGATTCTGTTTTTGGCACCAGTTTCTGTTGTTTTATTTTTAGGCTCATTATGAGCTAACTTTCTTAAGTTAGGATGAAGTGATTTTGTATTAAAACCTGGTTGGTGAATGTCTATTTGTCTTTGCCTTTGTACCTTTGTCTTAGCTATCTTTATCCATATTTTACTCAAATCACTTGCTTAATTCTGTTTTGTTCAATTATTAAAACCACAAAAACTTGATGTTTATTTTCTGTTTTTATTATTTACTCACTAACTCACTCACTATTAGAAAAACTTGTCAAAGCAATTAATCAATCCTCGTGGGAACGATCTTGATTTACTCTTTACTACTTGTTGCGATTGTGTATGCTTGCACAACTGTGTTATTACTTCAGACAACACCAGGAAAATACCCATGACAAAGAGAATTTGAGGAAAAAGTTTAATAGAATTGGCAGATTATCAAACTCATTGGTAAATTCTTTGTCAAATAATTGGAATCCTTCTTGAACTTCAGTAGGAAGGATATCAGGTATTGGGCCAAAGAAATCCCACCAATAGAGGAACCAATTCGGAAAAGAGTACTTGTTTCCTGTCTTAAAGTAAATTAACCAGGAATGTTTGTATGAATTATTTTGTAAACCTAGGATCATGAAATCCCAAGCCTTGACATAATCCCAATAAGTGTAACCAATTGGATCATAAAAGTCCGAAATTTTTTTGGGTTTGTTAGGATTCTGTCCCCAAGCTGAAGGTGTAATAACTTTCAGGATTTGAAAGTTAGAATCGGTGGTAACTGACTCATCTCTTGGATCTTTGTAGTGTTTGATAGCTACAGAGTCAGAGTCCATGAGAATTTTTTCAAAGAACAATTGTGTTTTATTATGGACCATAGGAATAAAATGGAATCCAGGAGGAAATATCTTGGATGGAATTTTGTTTGGATTTTCATCCCAGTATTCAGGTTCTAATCTTACAACTGGATAGAATTTGGGTTTTGGGATGTATTGAGTATTGGCAGTACTAGCAGATTTAATCTGAATTGGTTTTGGATTTGCTTGGACTATTTGAGTTTTTTGATTTTGGATCATGAGATCCAAAGACGAGAAATCTTGGTCACTGTTTGCTTCAGCCATGTTGGCCCAAGTCTTTTTGGGTAAATTGGTCAAGCCTTGTTCTTGGAAGTCTAGGAGAGTTTGAATTGGGAAGGGATAGTCTTGTTTAGTTTGCTTAGCAATTTGTTTTGAGGATTAGTTTGAACTTTTCTAGGTTGCTTGGTTTTGGGTTGATGACCCAATTAATTGAGCTTGGATCGAAGATCCAGATTGATTTTGGGTAGGAGACCCAGTTTGGTTAGAAATTAAAGATGGAGCTAAAGCATTTAATTCATTCTTACCTCTACCTCTGCCGCCTCTTCCCCGAGAAGAAGAAACCCTGGAGGACATGCTATTCTTTTCCTGTAGGTATTCATGAGTGAGATAGTCAGGGAGAGCATTTGCTGAGCCTTTAATATATTCAATATCAAAATAAAAAATGCTCAAAATTGCTTACCATATAGCAAAAATTTGTTTTGATGCCAAATTTTTAACATCTTTTTGTAAAATGTCTTTTGCAGATTTGCAATCAAAACGAACTAAAAATTTTTGATTTAATAAATCAGATTGGAATTTTGAAATAGATAACACAATTGCTAAAACTTCTTTTTTAACAGTAGAATATTTTTGTTGTGTTGGATTCCAATGTTTAGAAGTAAAGGCAATTACTTGGTCTTTGTCAGAAATTCTTTGTTTAAGAATGCCACCATAACCTATGTCAGAGGCATCAGTTTCAACAATTTTAAAGGCTTGAGGATTGGGCAAATAAAGACATGGAAGATTCTTTACTTGCGACTTGATTTGTTTGACAACATCTGTATGAACATCTGTCCAAGGAGGAGGATCCTTTTTAAGATGATCATGAAGAGGTTTTATAAGATTGCTAAGCTGTGGAAAGAAATCTGAGACGTAATTTAAACATCCTAGGAATATTTGTAATTGAGTTTTATCAATGATTTGATTAGGAAATTTGTCAGAAAACTCAATAGCTCGATTGATAGGAATAATGGTCCCTTGATAAATATTATAACCAAGAAACCTGATTTTTGTCTGAAACAAATTAATCTTTGTTTTAGAAACAGCAAGTCCATTTCCTTTTATTACAGAGATAAAGATATTGATATGTTTGAAATGTTGTTCAATAGATTGGGAGTATATTAAAACATCATCAATATAAACAATGGCAAATTTAGAATAGGGATTGAAAATCTCATTCATTATTCTTTGGAATTCAGAAGAAGCATTTTTTAAACCAAATGGCATAACCTTCCATTCATATTGACCAAAGGGAACAGTAAAGGCAGTCTTATACCTATCTTCTTCTTTGACTTGGATTTGCCAAAATCCAGATTTCATGTCAAATTTTGAGAAAATCTTAGCATTGTGTAACCTATTTAAAAGGTCTTTTTTTATTGGGGATTAGATACCTAATCCAGCAAAGTGCTTGATAAAGCGGTTTGTAATTGATAACAAGGCGAGGTGTTCCTCGTTCAATTTCGGCTTGTTTATTATCATAAAAAGCAGAACAAGACCAAGGACTTTTACTTTTGCGAATTAGAACCTTTTCTAATAAATCCCTGATTTCTTTCAGGTAAAATTGAAGTAGTTCTTCATTAATTTGAATTAGCCTAGCTTTGGTTGGAATTTGTATTTCTTGAAAATCTTTTTCATAAGGGAGTTCAACAATGTGTTGTTTCCTTTCCCAAAGAGCATTAGGTAAATCCGAACAAATGGAAGTTTGAAGTTGTTCCAAAAGATTTTTGATTTTTTGTTGAGTATTTGAATGTTGTAATTGGTTTTCTATATTTCTAAAAGAAATTTCTTCTTTAAGAAAATGGATTTGATTTTCTTTATAGCAAATTGGATTCAGATCTCTAATGATGGGTTTTTTCAATAATTTGAAAATAATAGATTGACCCAGATGTTGAGTAATAATCCCATCCTTAGTGGTTTGATAAGGAAAAAGTAATCTAATAAATGGTATTCCTAGAATTACTTTGTTCCTAAGATTTTTGACCAAGAGGAAAGATGTTTTTATCCTAAGGCTTTGGTTTTCAATTATAGTAGAAGACAACTTGTAATTAATTTTTAACTTAGAACCATTAGCAGTACTAAGTTGTTCTGAAGTTTTTTCAAAATACTTAGTGGGAATTAACCCTTCTAAGATACAGTTTGAGTCAGCTCTAGTGTCAAAGAGACCTGTAATTTCAAGGACAAATTCTCCTATGAGGATTCTAATGTTGATATAAAACTTTTGAATTTTAACATAATTGATTAATCCAAGAAAATCATCAATTATGTCGAATTGAAAGGGGTTATCATCCTTTTTGGAGGTTGAATTCGTAACTTCAGATTGGTTTTGCTTCAAATTTTTAATCTCATTTTTTAAATTATTGATTTCAAATTGGAGATGTTGAATGGTAACAGGCTTGGTACTAGATTTCTCCCTGAGATTGAACGTGTTAATAACTAAAGAATTCTTAGAAGGTTTAGTCACTAAGGAAGAATTTAATTTTTCAAAATATTTCATCTTTTCTTGAGGATCAGGTATGGCATTAATGGCTTCAAAAAAGAGATCTTGTTCCTTAGTCAGAACATTAACCTGATTAGAAGATTCAGATAAATTATCACCTTGAATTTGATTGTTGTTTTGAGAAAAAATATTGGTAGTAATACTTTCTTGAAAAGGTTCTGTTAACAAGTTATCAATATCTTTTTGAATTTGATTGAGGTAAAAGGTCTTGATTTTATTTTCAATCCTACAATATCTATACTTGTGACCAAGTGTAGCAAGTAATTTTAGTTTTAAGGTTTTGATGAGAGTTATAATTCTCAAGAGTTTTATTAGTTAATTGATTATTGGAATTGCAAATTTTCCTATAATGAGGTTTAGGAGAATCATAATAGTGTTTTGGTTTCTTGATACTAGGTAGACTAAATGACTCAGAGAGAGTCCCTAGATTCTTATGGGTTTGAGCTTTTCCTTTTTTGGAACGAACATGGATCTTTTCCTCATCAAAGTTGAAATCTTCTGGGTAAGCAGAAGATGATTGCCTTATCATATTGATAGATTGATTTCTTCAAGGTGGGGTTATAGGAGTATCCGATTGGATATCTTGTCCGTCTTTTAAATAACATTTCGAAATGATACTTAAAAATTTATGTCCTATAAGCTTATTTTTGAAAGGGTAATTGATCTTATGTTTAATAGCATAAGCATTGAACTAGTCAAAGAATGGAATATTGTATTGGACACGTTCAAGGAATTGATAGAATTTTTCTTGGATTTCTTTCCTTTTGGATCCTTGATAATGTTTGAAGAACCATTCTCTGTGATAAAACCTTTCTTTAGGTTTCATCTCTTTTCTGAGAGATTCTTTATCAGTAACAAATTCAGATGATATTATATTAATAGCATATGGTTCGTTAAGGGAGGAGTAAGTTGGAGATTGGATGGTTCTTTGGTCTTCTTCATCCTTTTGGTATGAAGTTCTTACAGGGGTTGTGGTTTCAAATCCTTGTAAGTGAATTGTTGATCCTTCATGGGAAGGTTCAGGCTGATTTATATGGATTGATCTAGGGATAGATCTAAAGGCTGAAAGAGATCTCCTAGACCTGGCTGATTGGAAATCATTAGTAGAACTAACAGACCTAGAAAGAGAGAAAGAATTTCTCCTATCGAAGACTAAGTCTACTTGACCTGTTTGATGTTGGATTAAATCTTGAAATTCTGGGGTTATCCTAGGTAATGTTGGAGTTGCCTTTTCAAAGATCTATTTGTCTGGGAGTGTGATATCACTCCACTGAATAGTCTTGGGCACAATAATATTGGCCTTACTATTGTCAGTCAGAATCAAAGTTGTTTCTCCGCGTTTGTCACAATTGGTTTTTAGGAAATTGGACCTAATGGAGTTCATAATCTTGTATTGAACTCTATAGATCAGGGTAATGGGTATAGATCCTTCCTTCATATCATACCCATGGAGCTTCACATTTTGATATAAAATTTCAATAATACTTTTGTCATCTAGACTTATTGTTAAGTCCGAAAAAAAATTGAAAAAGATTGGACCATGACTTAGGCTAGATTCAACAGTACCAAAAGGAGAGTCTTGAAAACGATTGTGTCTTTTATCCCTTAAGCAGAAAAGACCTGTGGCATCTAGAGATTCTCTAGTAAGGGGTTTCATGCCAACTTGCACACTTCCTATGTGTAAATAATTGTAATCTTTGGCTTGGTGTTCTTTGATGCTTTTATCAGAAAGCAGATGAATTTCTTCATCATCTTGTTGAATTTTGTATTTTTGTTCAACAGTTTTAATAACGTAATCAGATTGTTTATGCCAAAAACTACCTTTTATTTTGTAAAGATCTTCATCTTTAATTTTAGGAATATCCCAATTGTCTAAATCTTGATTGATATCTTCAAAACGAATTTCTTCTTTGAAGACTTTTTTGGAAAAATTGTGAGTTTGATAATCAGAAAGAGAGAAGGATGAGGGTTGAGAAGACTTGAAAGAAAGGCGAGAAGAAAGTGAACGCAACATGGTAAAATAAATAAACAAGCTCGCAGAGATAAACAAGCCATCCTCACCCATTAGTATCATCACCATCACCTGGTTCGTTAGAAATATAAATATTAAACTTGAATTAATAATTATTCTCTAAATAACTCATATAGGTTTCAGCTCTAATTTAAAGTCGTCTCGTTTCCTATTATTCATAAACCAAGGACAATTATCATCTTTTAGATTTGTCAAAAGACACTCTATAATACTTATTTTTCACCAAAGCATCATGAAATTCTTTCATATCTACAAAGCACTGCGCAGTAATTAGGCCTATCTGCCCTATCCGTCGGGACTTACCGCCTTGCGTCGTACAGTCTCACTTAGTTCTGAAAGTCTTTCATAATTTTTTCATTTTGGTGAAGAATAATATTACTAAGAGTACTACCTACATATCATAAATGATTCTTGTAACGACCCGTTTCCGGACCGCTACCGAGCTCAATATACCGAGCTCGAGTTACCGAGCTCAACACACCGAGCTCAACATAAACCTGTATGAGATGTGTTTTAAAACGAAACTCTTGTGCCTTTTAAAAATACGATATATTTTTTTTTATAAAACCAACTCGTGCACATCAGAGTAATTACTGACTTTTGAAACATGGTGCAACTAAGACACAAGACTTAAATTCTAATAAAACATACATGCATAACATACATATATATATATCACTCGAAATAATAATGTATACCAAATACAGAGTAGTAAATGTACAAAGAAAATACACCTAAGGTATGACGACTTCAAAAGAGCAATCATACAGGGGTACTTCCAGAACTCCCACGCAGGGGCTGCTCCAAAAGTAAGACCACCAGTCTACCCTCAGAGCAACAAAACATAATCGCCCAAACCGGTCACGACCTCGAACACAAAGAAAAACAAAATGCAGTCATCGAGAAAAACAAACATCCAACAAACATAAACATTCACGACAAGTAGAGGTCGTCACTCGGGTCCTCGTCGAGCTCCTCCTCGGCATCATCTATCGCCGAGTTCCTCGCGCTCGACCTCGCCTGGGTAACCGTCATGGATTGAAGGCACCACGGAAAGCGGTCAACTTCTCAACAATACAAGATAAGCATGGCATAAAGAAATAAGCAACACAATAATGTATCTCAATCACCACACGTGACTCGACCATCTCACTCTAGACTCGACTCGACTCTTATTAGGAATATCGTCGCCAGTCCATCCCCAAACCGACGTAATAGGTAAACGGCGAGTCCATCCCCAAACCGAATTCCATACATTAATCGGCAGGTCCATCCCCAAACCGATAATGCTACAACGCCTAGCCAATCCACCATAAACAAAAAGGGACCTAGCACCCTCGATTATCCGGGTCCGGCTCAAAACGCCATACGACTCTAGCTCTCTCACTCGATGATTAGCTCGCCGCATGTCAAAGAGTAACACAACTTACTTGATCACAGATCAAATAAAGAGAGCATGCTTAACATGAGGAAAACGCATTCGACATTTAAGCAATAAAACATTCTCGCATGAAGAAACGCACTGACAAAGAATACACCATTCACAACATATATTCAATCACATGCAAAACCCAATCTCGACATCAATCAAGGAGTCCATACATAAATATAACAATAAAAATAAAGTCTTAATAATGTCTAAGAGTTGCCCTTACGCTAGCATACTATGAAAGTATTAATGTGAAGCGCCCTTACCGAACTCCAAGTAAATCTTTGCTCGACAGCGACCTTGACGGTGTCTTTAGCAGCTCGACCGCGTACACTTCTCGGTCGACCTCGACACGTCACGATTCTCGATCTGGACTCCGCTGCTTCCACGTCCTCGGATTCGCTTTCCCGTACACCTCGATTCGGAAATCACACGATCTCAGAATCGGACTTCCTAAAACAAACACAACTCGATTCGATCTATGGGTTCTAATACACTTAGCTCTCTTCCCAAACTTAACCACAACCTTAAAATATAAAAACTCAAGAACTGAAATATATTTTTCCTCTAACACAAAGTTAGGGTTTTTGATCAAAAGTTCATGAAAAAGGCTATCTGATGCTACAACAGATAGATCGACAACAACAACAACCAGAAGCAACAAACGAAAACAAGAAATCGAAACAAACCAAAAATGAAGGGTTTCTGGGCACTGCCGATTGCAGAAAAACAGAGGAACAAAATTTGTTTTACAAGCCCAATTAATCGGTTAGAAAGATAGGTAATATCGTGAAGAAGAAAACCCATTAGTTTGACATGATTTGGAAGTATAAAACTGGCTAAAAATGGAAGGAAAAAGTAGCGCTAAACAGTAGCACAGAGGAAAAGAAAAATCTGTTCTTCATACCTCAATGGTGATGGTCGGCAAAGTAGATATGTCGAGAAGATGATGAGGAACAAGGTTGATGAAGAAAGCTTATGCGTAAGCTTCGATGGAACTCAAGGTTTCTTCGATGGAAGTTTTGGAGAAAAACAACGAAACTTCGAGCGAAGGAAGGAAGAAGAAAGAAGAAAAGAGAAATGAGTATCTGAAGGAACCGGTCGTGAATACAGCTGGAAGGGCATAATCGTAACTCCAGCTATAAGATGCCAATCCCATCAATCATTCTACCCGTCTAATCGTTCCTCTCTCATAATTACCCTCTACTCTGTCGGTCAACGATCTAGACACACGACGAGAACGGCAAGCCGACAATATAATTATTACAAACAATATAATAATAGCGCTGAATAACGTTCGAAAGAATACGAGTTATCATCATCTCGACACGATGTCGACTAGGGTGCTCGTACAAGCGCACAAGGCTCTAACACGAGTTCGTGCACGCGGCCTCCTCAGCTCGACATGCGACCTCCTCAGCTCGGTACGCGACTTCATCAACTCGACACGCGACCTCCTCAGCTCAGCAGCTAGTGCACGCGGTTTCCTCAGCTCGGCAAATGACCTCGGCACGCGATCTTGGCACGGGATCTCGACACGAGGTCTTGGTCGAGGTCTCGATACGACGTCCTAATACGAGGTCGATCTCGTCCTCAGGTGTTACAATCTCTCCCTCTAAAAAAATTTTGTCCTCGAAATTGCAATTAAAATTCTTACCTCGGAAAAGTTCAGGGTACTGAGTCTTCATCTTCTCCTCCAGCTCCCAAGTCGCATCTCCCGTCTTCTGATCCCACACAACTTTGACGAGTTGAATCTCTTTGTTCCGCAACTGTTTGGCTTTCCGATCAACGATCCTTGCTGGTAATGCTTCGAAAGATAAGTCGTCCTTCAGTTGAATCACATCCGGTTCGATGACATGAGAGGGGTCGGAAACATACTTCCGCAATTGTGAGACGTGGAAGACGTCGTGAATGTTCGACAAGAATGGTGGCAAGGCAATCTGATATGCCACTGGACCAATACGACGAAGAATCTGATAAGGTCCAATAAATTTAGGGGTAAGTTTCTTGGATTTGATCGCTCGACCAACTCCAGTAGTGGGGGTGACTCTAAGAAATACATGTTCTCCTTCCTCGAACTCGAGTGGTCGACGTCGTTGGTCTGCATAACTCTTCTGTCGACTTTGAGATGTTCGCATCCGATCTACGATCAAGCGGATCTTTCGTAGTCCGCTGGATCATATCTGGTCCGACAACGTAACGCCGCCCCTGGTACCAACAAAGAGGCGTCGACATTTCCGCCCATACAAAGGCTTCAAAAGGTGCCATTCCAATACTCGCATGGAAGTCGTTATTGTAGGTGAACTCCACCAATGGTAAAACGTCGTCCCAACTTCTTCGGTGATCTAACGCATAAGCTCGCAACAAATCTTCAAGCGATTGGATCGTTCTCTCGGCCGACCGGCCTGCGTGGATGATATGCCGAGCTAAGCTCGAGCTCGGTTCCCATCGCTCCTTGCAATTCCCTCCAAAATGAGGCGTGAACCGGATCTCGGTCCGACACGATCGAAGAGGGTATTCCATGAAGTCGTACTATCTCCGCGATGTAGATCTCGGTCGCCTTTTCCACGTTGTATGTCGATCTCATCGCAAGAAATGAGCGATTTGGTCAATCGGTCGACGATCACCCAAATCGAATCATTCTTCTTCTGCGTCTTCGCAAACCTACAACAAAATCCATGGAAATACTATCCCATTTCCATCTTTGATGCGATCAGCGATTGTAGCATTCCCGCAGTCGTTGGTGCTCCACCTTCGCCGACACGTTAAACACGGTTACGTGCTCGGCCACTTGCTTCTTCATTCGGACCACCAAAAATGCTTCTTCAAGTCTTGATACATCTTCGTAACTCCTGGATGAATACTAAAGTTGCTCTTATGCGCCGTCGAGAATCAACTTCCTCACTCGGATATGTTAGGTACGCACACTCGCCATTGCACCTCAAGATGTCGTCCGCTCCGGCGTGAAATGCCGCCTTCCCTTGCGCTTATCAATTGAATCTTCTCTTGCGAAGCTCGTCATGAACTTGCTGGTCTCGGATCTCGCCCAACAATCTGTTAGAGATGGTAAGCATACCAAATCTCGCCTTCCGGTGAAACTTCGACACTCAACTTCAAGTCTCGGAACTTCTCGAGCATCTCCAACTCCTTGATCATCAATACCGAGGTTAAAACGCTCTTCCTACTCAACGACCGCTACCATGTTAGCCTTACCGGGATGGTATTCCAACGTAAAGTCGTAGTCCTTGAGAAATTACGTCCATCTACGACGACGCATGTTGAGTTCTTTACGGTCGAACAGTACTTCAAGCTCTTGTGATCGCCGAAACAAAGAAGAGTGCTCCCATAAAGGTAGTGTCTCCATATCTTCAGCAAAAAAACTCTGGCCGCTAGCTCCAAGTCGTGAGTAGGGTAGTTCCTCTCGTGAATCTTAAGTCGTCTTGAAGCATACGCGACCACCTTCCGATGTTGCATCGACGCATCCCAATCCCTGGTGTGACGCATCACAATACACCTCGAAAGGCTCTTACGGTTGAGGCAAGATCAAGACAGCGCCGTCGTCCAAAAGCTCCTTCGGTGTTTGAACGGCTTCACACTCCTCGGTCCAGGCAAAGGTTGATCCTTCCTCGTCGACCGTGTAAGAGGCGCGACAATCTTCGAGAAACCTTCAATGAATCTTCGGTAATATCCTCGCTAAGCCGACAAAACTCGATCTCAGAATCGTCTTGCTGTTCCCACGCTAACACGACTTCAATCTTAGTTGGATCTACGCCTATCCCTCCTTTGGAAATCACGTGACCAAGAAAATTCACCTCTTGAGCCAAAATTCACACTTCGACAGGTTGGCATAGAGTTGCTTATCTCGTAATATCTGCGATGCTCGACATAAGTGTTCTTCGTGCTCTTCTCGGTTTCTCGAGTAGATCAAGATGTCGTCGATGAACACTACAACAAACTGATCCAAGAACGAATGGAAAATCCTGCTCATGTAGTCCATAAACACGGTGGCGATTCGTCACTCCAAACGGCATCACCAAGTACTCGTAGTGACCGTATCTAGTCCTGAAAATTTGTTTTGGGAACATCTTCCTCCTTCACGCGAATCGATGGTAGCGGACTTCAAGTCTATCTTGGAAAAGATCGCCGCTCGGCGAAGTTGATCCATCAAGTCGCCAATACGCGTGGTAACGGATAGCGGTTCTTCACGGTAACCTTGTTGAGCTCGCGATAGTCCACGCCACGCCTTGATCGTCCATCCTTCTTCTTAACCAACAACACCGGAGCTCCCCACGGTGACACGGCTCGGTCGTATGAATTTCTGCGACTCCAAGTGTTCGATCCGGGACTTCACTCTTTCATCTCGGCAGAGACATCTGTATGGCGTTTTGGAAATCGGTCTGTTCCTGGAATCGGTCGATGGAGAACTCGACCTCTCGTGACCGGTGGTAACCCTGGCACGTCTTGAAAACGCCCTCAAAGTCACACACCACCGAACATTCTTCACGTCGATCTGCTGAAAACTTCCGAACCAGCCAGATACATGTATTCCCTAGTTCCTTCTTTCAAAGAAACTCCGACACGCTCGGCGTAAAGATAATTGGAGACTCCAAGGTCCGGAAAAATTACGCTTTCACGGGCACATCCAAGAGGACATGGTGGTGTGACAACCAATCCATCCCGAGAATGACATCTAAGCCCTTAAGAGGCAAACAAACCAAATTGACCACAAACTTTCTACTGAATAACCACTACACAATTAAGACATGCGGTGTTTGTGACTAAGGTTTTAGCACCGGGGTTGTAACTACTAATTTAAGCGGTAAAGCGATACAATCAAGTTCAAATGGTTCACACAATCGAAGAAATAAAGGAATGGGTTGCACCAATCAAAAAGAACGGATAAGGATTTACCCTCGATCTCACATTCACCTTGGATAAGATCTTCACTCGACCGCTTCCTCGCCACTCATGCGTAAAACTCGCCTTTAGCCACTTGACGCTTCCTTTGGCCTTTGCCGCAAGCATCGTCGATTGACTTTAGGTGTAGGACAATCCTTGACAAAATGTCACGGCTTCTACGGTTGAAACACACCTCCACCCTTCCGAGTACGATTATTGGCGTAATGTCCCGTCTTTCCACAACGGAAACAAGTCACCTCGACATCGGTCCGTCCTCCGCTTCTGCACTGGGTCATCGGACGATATTGTCCCCTGTTGTCGTTCCCCGAGGTCGGTCGTAAGGCTTCTTCTGCGGTTGTTTCCACTTTTTGTGCAAATCTACGCCGCACTCTGGGGTCTCACCGGTCCGCTTCTACAGTCTTCTTCTTGTGGCTCCTCACTCCTTCTACCTCGACACACGATCTATCGGCTCTTGGAGGTCTCGGATCCTCAACGACACCATCGACTTGAATGTCGAATCTCAATCCCCGTTGGAATCTCTCACTCAACCATCTTTGGTCAACTCGATCACGAAATGGACTGAAATACCTCACCAACGACTCCAACTTGGCCGCATACTCGGACACCGCCGAAGCCGAGTTGCCTTGCCGCAATTGAAGAAATTCTTGCTCCTTCTCGGCTCGTGCAAGATCTGGGAAGTACTTGTCCAAGAACCTTTCACGAAAAAGCTCCTGTGTCATCTCGCGACGTTCCGCTTATAAATGTTTGCTTCACCTCTCCACCAATACTCTGCGTCTCCTAGCAAAGAAGTAGGTGGCGTAGTCAACCTTCACGTTGTCCGGGCAATGAAGTGCCTCGAAGATCTTCTCGATCTCTTGCATCCAAAGATCAGCTTTATCCGGATTTGGCTCACCATAGAACTTCGGTGGATCATGCTTCCTGAAGTCTGCTAATCCTCTAGCTTCAAAGATTTCGCTCGCTTCGTTGTTGTTGCTGCAAGTTCTGCTGAGTTAACGCTGCCGTCTGTTGAGTCATCGCGTTAGCCTGTTGAGTTGCAGCAGCTGATTGTTGAGCCATGGCTGCCGCCATCTTGGTCATAGCTTGAATTGCTCGTTCCATGTCGACGTTCTCGGTTGCAGCTGTCGTATTCCTACGAGGTGGCATTAGATTCCACAAAGTTCAAAACCCTGTCAGAATCTCGCAAGAAGGATGTGTTAAAACACACTGCTTCAATCAAGAAACAGTTCAAACAATTTTTCAAGCAATAAGTGCTTCACTTAATCAAACAGCAATCAACATAATACAACTAGGTACCCACACACATAACCCGACACAGTGACCTGTCCAAATTTTCCTATGCATTTCGGTCGTAACCGAATCGCGCTCTGATACCAACAATGTAACGACCCGTTTCCGGACCGCTACCGAGCTCATTATACCGAGCTCGAGTTACCGAGCTCAACACACCGAGCTCAACATAAACCTGTATGAGATGTGTTTTAAAACGAAACTCTTGTGCCTTTTAAAAATACGATATATTTTTTTTTATAAAACCAACTCGTGCACATCAGAGTAATTACAGCTTTTCGAAACATGGTGCAACTAAGACACAAGACTTAAATTCTAATAAAACATACATGCATAACATACATATATATATATCACTCGAAGTAATAATGTATACCAAATACAGAGTAGTAAATGTACAAAGAAAATACACCTAAGGTATGACGACTTCAAAAGAGCAATCATACCCTGGGGGTACTTCCGGCAGACTCCCACGCAGGGGGCTGCTCCAAAAGTAAGACCACCAGTCTACCCTGTAGCAACAAAACAACACTGCCCAAACTGGTCACGACCTCGAACACAAAAGAAAACAAGTACAGTCATCAGAAAAACAAACATCCAACAAACATAAACGTTCACGACAAGTAGAGGTCGTCACTCGGGTCCTCGTCGAGCTCCTCCTCGGCATCGTCTATCGCCGAGTTCCTCGCCCTCGACATCGCCTGGGTAACCGTCATGGATTGAAGGCACCATGGGAAAGGGTCAACTTCTCAACAATACAAGATAAGCACGGCATAAAGAAATAAGCAACACAATAATGTATCTCAATCACCACACGTGACTCGACCATCTCACTCTAGACTCGACTCGACTCTTATTCCGGAATATCGTCAGCAGGTCCATCCCCAAACTGACGTAATAGGTAAACGGCAGGTCCATCCCCAAACCGAATTCCATACATTAATCAGCAGGTCCATCCCCAAACTGATAATGCTACAACGCCTAGCCAATCCACCATAAACAAAAAGGGGACCTAGCACCCTCAATTATCTGCGTCCGGCTCAAAAACGTCATACGACTCCCTAGCTCTCTCACTCGATGATTAGCTCGCCGCATGTCAAAGAGTAACACAACTTACTTGATCACATATCAAATAAAGAGAGCATGCTTAACATGAAGAAAACGCAATTCGACATTTAAGCAATAAAACATTCTGCATGAAGAAACGCAATTCGACAGCAATACACCATTCACAACATATATTCAATCACATATCAAATACATGCAAAAACCCAATCTCGACACCAATCAAGGAGTCCATACATAAATATAACAATAAAAGTAAAGTCTTAATAATGTCTAAGAGTTTCCCTTACGCTAGCATACTATGAAAGTATTAATGTGAAGCGCCCTTACCGAACTCCAAGTAAATGCTGCTCGACAACGACCTTGACACGGCTGTCTTTAACGAGCTCGACACGTACACTTCTCAGTCGACCTCGACACGTACAGTTCTCGATCTGGACTCCGCTGCTTCCACGTCCTCGGATTCGCTTTCCCGTACACCTCGATTCGGAAATCACACGATCTCGGGAATCAGACTTCCTAAAACAAACACAACTCAGTTCGATCTATGGGTTCTAATACACTTAGCTCTCTTCCCAAACTTAACCACAACCCAGAAAATATAAAAACTCAAGAACTGAAATATATTTTTCCTCTAACACAAAGTTAGGGTTTTTGATCAAAAGTTCATGAAAAAGGCTATCTGATGCTACAACAGATAGATCGACAACAACAACAACCAGAAGCAACAAACGAAAACAAGAAATCGAAACAAACCAAAAATGAAGGGTTTCTGGGCACTGCCGATTGCAGAAAAACAGAGGAAGAAAATTTGTTTTACAAGCCCAATTAATCGGTTAGAAAGATAGGTAATATCGTGAAGAAGAAAACCCATCAGTTTGACATGATTTGGAAGTATAAAACTGGCTAAAAATGGAAGGAAAAAGTAGCGCTAAACAGTAGCACAGAGGAAAAGAAAAATCTGTTCTTCATACCTCAATGGTGATGGTCGAGCAGGCGAGATATGTCGAGAAGATGATGAGGAACAAGGTTGATGAAGAAAGCTTATGCAGAAGCTCGATGGAACTCAAGGTTTCTTCGATGGAAGTTTTTGGAGAAAAACAACGAAACTCAGAGCAGAAGGAAGGAAGAAGAAAGAAGAAAAGAGAAATGAGTATCTGAAGGAACCGGTCGTGAATACAGCTGGAAGGGCATAATCGTAACTCCAGCTATAAGATGCCAATCCCATCAATCATTCTACCCGTCTAATCGTTCCTCTCTCATAATTACCCTCTACTCTGTCGGTCAACGATCTAGACACACGACGAGAACGGCAAGCCGACAATATAATTATTACAAACAATATAATAATAGCGCTGAATAACGTTCGAAAGAATACGAGTTATCATCATCTCGACACGATGTCGACTAGGGTGCTCGTGCAAGAGCACAAGGCTCTAACACGAGTTCGTGCACGCGGCCTCCTCAGCTCGACATGCGACCTCCTCAGCTCGGTACGCGACTTCATCAACTCGACACGCGACCTCCTCAGCTCAGCAGCTAGTGCACGCAGTCTCCTCAGCTCGGCAAATGACCTCGGCAAACGATCTTGGCACGGGATCTCGACACAAGGTCTTGGTCGAGGTCTCGATACGTCGTCCTAATACGATGTCGATCTAGTCCTCAGGTGTTACAATTCTAATTCCTTTTAATCAAAATTTTAATAAACAATTTTCAGTTCAGAACAATAAATGAGTACTAACATTAGATCTAAAAAAGAGATCACTTTCCTTTTTATAAAACAATAAACACCTATTTTATATTTCAAAAGAATATAATGAGTACCTACCAGGAGATCTGGAATTTAGTATGATTATACGTAAATGGTAACATCAGATAAACAACACGTAATTCAAGATCAATATCACATTCCTACTTCCCCATCAGGCTCTGATACCAAGAGGGGGTCTAAAGCAGAAGGAAAAAATTAGATGAAAAAAACTGAATAGAAAGTAGGAAGCAGACTGACTTCTTAAAACATAAAAAGCATAAATAAAATGCAGGAAACTTAGTGACAGAAATTAAAAATGCACGAGCCAAAGGTAGGCGCACTCTTTCTTGCAAAAATTAAATATGCATAAGTGTGTGTGTGCTTGTAGAAAAGTAAAAGACTGAAAGTAAAAGACGAAAACTAAATATGCATGTCAAGAGGGGGAATACGCACTCTTCTTTACAGAAACTTAAAGATGCATGAATGAACTAAAAAATAAAAGACAAGAAAAAAATTGAAACTTTGAAACTTAAATTGAAAGATTGAAAGTACAAAGATTGAAGAACAGAGGAAAGCATAGAGTGTCTGTCACTAACCTCTCTCTAGAACATGAGAAAATAAAACTGGAATTTTTAAACGGTGCCTAACAATGAAACCTAAGCACCATATTTATAGAATTGAAAATTAAACAGTTCCGGTAGGTTACCGTAATCAAATTGAACTATTGGCTATAGTAAAAGTGAAAATGCTGCAGTGCTGAATAGTAAAGTTACAATAATTGAGAATTTGAATCTTTTGACTTCATGATTGATTTCTGACAGACTTCTATTCATCAGAAAGACTGGAGAGTAGATTCCAAAACAGTCATCTTCATTATTGTAAAATGGGTCTTCTGTAGATGATTCAGAAGATGAGGGAATAACTTGTTTCTTTTTCTTTCCGTTCTTTTTTGGTTGATTAGACGAAGATGATGGTCGGTCTTGCTTACCCTTTTCTTGGTCTGAGGACTGTTTCTATAAGAGTTGAATAATATTTTGAAGGTTGTGTAAAACATCTTCTTCTGATGATGAGGCGGCAAGTGCGGCTACAATATGCGCCTTTTGATTGAGAAGAAGACATGTGTTTGGTTCTGCAAACTTTAAAAATTTTGGATTATTTTTAAACTAAATTTTTACATTGTCTTGAGATGCTTTTGATCCATCAAAGCAGGACCACCATTTAACAAAGGCTTGTTTTTGGAGTAGTACCATAGTTTCTGGGATTGAATTATCCACAAACTTGTATTGCCAGGAAAATACCCACGACAAAGAGAATTTGAGGAAAAAGTTTAATAGAATTGGCAGATTATCAAACTCATTGGTAAATTTTTTGTCAAATGATTGGAATCCTTCTTGAACTTCAGTAGGAAGGATATCAGTTATTGGGCCAAAGAAATCCCACCAATAGAGGAACCAATTCGGAAAAGAGTACCCGTTTCCTGTCTTAAAGTAAATTAACCAGGAATGTTGAATGAATTATTTTGTAAACCTAGGATCATGAAATCCCAAGCCTTGACATAATCCCAATAAGTGTAACCAATTGGATCATAAAAGTCCAAATTTTTTTTGGGTTTGTTAGGATTCTGTCCCCAAGCTGAAGGTGTAATAACTTTCAGGATTTGAAGGTTAGAATCGGCGGTAACTGACTCATCTCTTGGATCTTTGTAGTGTTTGATAGCTACAGAGTCAAAGTCCATGAGAATTTTTTCAAAGAACAATTGTGTTTTATTATGGACTATAGGAATAAAATGGAATCCAGGAAGAAATATCTTGGATGGAATTTTGTTTGGATTTTCATCCCAGTATTCAGGTTCTAATCTTACAACTGGATAGAATTTGGGTTTTGGGATGTATTGAGTTTTGGCAGTACTAGCAGATTTAATCTGAATTGGTTTTGGATTTGCTTGGACTATTTGGGTTTTTTGATTTTGGATCATGAGATCCAAAGACGGGAGATCTTGGTCACTGTTTGCTTCAGCCATGCTGGCCCAAGTCTTTTTGGGTAAATTGGTCAAGCCTTGTTCTTGGAAGTCTAGGAGAGTTTGATTTGGGAAGGCATAGTCTTGTTTGGTTTGCTTAGCAATTTGTTTTGAGGATTAGTTTGAACTTTTCTAGGTTGCTTGGTTTTGGGTTGATGACCCAATTAATTGAGCTTGGATCGAAGATCCAGATTGATTTTGGGTAGGAGACCCAGTTTGGTTAGAAATTAAAGATGGAGCTAAAGCATTTAATTCATTCTTACCTCTACCTCTGCCGCCTCTTCCCTGAGAGGAAGAAACCCTGGAGGACATGCTATTCTTTTCCTGTAGGTATTCACGAGTGAGATAGTCAGGGAGAACATTTGCTGAGCCTTTAATATATTCAATATCAAAATAAAAAATGCTCAAAATTGCTTACCATCTAGCAAAAATCTGTTTTGATGCCAAATTTTAACATCTTTTTGTAAAATGTCTTTTGCAGATTTGCAATCAACACGAACTAAAAATTTTTGATTTAATAAATCAAATTGGAATTTTGAAATAGATAACACAATTGCTAAAACTTTTTTTTTAACAGCAGAATATTTTTGTTGTGCTAGATTCCCTTGTTTAGAAGTAAAGGGAATTACTTGGTCTTTGTCAGAAATTCTTTGTTTAAGAATGCCACCATAACCTATGTCAGAGGCATCAGTTTCAACAATTTTAAAGGCTTGAGGATTGGGCAAATAAAGACATGGAAGATTCTTTACTTGCGACTTGATTTGTTTGACAACATCTGTATGAACATCTATCCAATGAGGAGGATCCTTTTTAAGATGATCATGAAGAGGTCTTATAAGATTGCTAAGCTGTGGAAAGAAATTTGAGACATAATTTAAACATCCTAGGAATCTTTGTAATTGAGTTTTATCAATGATTTGATTAGGAAATTTGTCAGAAAACTCAATAGCTCGATTGATAGGAATAATGGTCCCTTGATAAATATTATAATCAAGAAACCTGATTTTTTTCTGAAACAAATTAATCTTTGTTTTAGAAACTGCAAGTCCATTTCCTTTTATTACAGAGATAAAGATATTGATATATTTGAAATGTTGTTCAATAGATTGGGAGTATATTAAAACATCATCAATATAAACAATGGCAAATTTAGAATAGGGATTGAAAATCTCATTCATTATTATTTGGAATTCAGAAAGAGCATTTTTTGAACCAAATGGCATAACCTTCCATTCATATTGACCAAAGGGAACAGTAAAGGCAGTCTTATACCTATCTTCTTCTTTGACTTAAATTTGCCAAAATCCAGATTTCATGTCAAATTTTGAGAAAATCTTAGCATTGTGTAACCTATTTAAAAGGTCTTTTTTATTGGGGATTGGATACCTAATCCAGCAAAGGGCTTGATTAAGCGGTTTGTAAATGATAACAAGGCGAGGTGTTCCTCGTTCAATTTCGGCTTGTTTATTAACATAAAAAGCAGAACAAGACCAAGGTCTTTTACTTTTGCGAATTAGACCCTTTTCTAATAAATCCTTGATTTCTTTCAGGCAAAATTGAAGTAGTTCTTCATTAATTTGAATTGGCCTAGCTTTGGTTGGAATTTGTCTTTCTTGAAAATCTTTTTCATACGGAAGTTCAACAATGTGTTGTTTCCTTTCCCAAAAAGCATTAGGTAAATCCGAACAAATGGAAGTTTGAAGTTGTTCCAAAAGATTTTTGATTTTTTGTTGAGTATTTGAATGTTGTAATTGGTTTTCTATATTTCTAAAAGAAATTTCTTCTTTAAGAAAATGGATTTGATTTTCTTTATAGCAAATTGGATTCAGATCTCTAATGATGGGTTTTTTCAAAAATTTGAAAATAATAGATTGACCCAGATGTTGAGTAATAATCCCATCTTTAGTTATTTGATAAGGAAAAAGTAATCTTATAAATGGTGTTCCTAGAATTACTTTGTTCCTAAGATTTTTGACCAAGAGGAAAGATGTTTCTATCCTAAGGCTTTGGTTTTCAACTATAGTAGAAGACAACTTGTAATTAATTTTTAACTTAGAACCATTAGCAGTACTAAGTTGTTCTGAAGTTTTTTCAAAATACTTAGTGGGAATTAACCCTTCTAAGATACAGTTTGAGTCAGCTCCAGTGTCAAAGAGAGCTGTAATTTCAAGGACAAATTCTCCTATGAGGATTCTAATGTTGATATAAAACTTTTGAATTTTAACATAATTGATTAATCCAAGAAAATCATCAATTATGTCGAATTGAAAGGGGTTATCATCCTTTTTGGAGGTTGAATCCATAACTTCAGATTGGTTTTGCTTCAAATTTTTAATCTCATTTTTTAAATTATTGATTTCAAATTGGAGATGTTGAATGGTAACAGGTTTGGTACTAGATTTCTTCCCGAGATTGAACGTGTTAATAACTAAAGAATTCTTAGAAGGTTTAGTCACTAAGGAAGAATTTAATTTTTCAAAATATTTCATCTTTTCTTGAGGATCAGGTATGGCATTAATGGCTTCAAAAAAGAGATCTTGTTCCTTAGTCAGAACATTAACCTGATTAGAAGATTCAGATAAATTATCACCTTGAATTTGATTGTTGTTTTGAGAAAAATTATTGGTAGTAATATTTTCTTGAAAAGGTTCTGTTAACAAGTTATCAATATCTTTTTGAATTTGATTGAGGTAAAAGGTTTTGATTTTATTTTCAATCCTACAATATCTATACTTGTGACCAAGTGTAGCAAGTAATTTTAGTTTTAAGGTTTTGATGAGAGTTATAATTCTCAAGAGTTTTATTAGTTAATTGATTATTGGAATTGGAAATTTTCCTATAATGAGGTTTAGGAGAATCATAATAGTGTTTTGGTTTCTTGATACTAGGTAGACTAAATGACTCAGAGAGAGTCCCTAGATTCTTATGGGTTTGAGCTTTTCCTTTTTTGGAACGAATATGGATCTTTTCCTCATCTAAGTTGAATTCTTCTGGGTAAGCAGAAGATGATTGCCTTATCATATTGATAGATTGATTTCTACAAGGTGGTGTTATAGGAGTATCCGATTGGATATCTTGTCCATCTTTTAAATACCATTTCGAAATGATACTTAAAAATTTACGTCCTATAAGCTTATTTTTGAAAGGGTAATTGATCTTATGTTTAATAGCATAAGCATTGAACCAGTCAAAGAATGGAATATTGTACTGGACATGTTCAAGGAATTGATAGAATTTTTCTTGGATTTCTTTCCTTTTGGATCCTTGATAATGTTTGAAGAACCATTCTCTTTGAGAAAACCATTCTTCAGATTTCATTTCTTTTCTGAGAGATTCTTTATCAATAACAAATTCAGATGATATTACATTAATATCATAAGGTTCTTTAAGGGAGGAGTAAGTTGGATATTGGATGGTTCTTTCGTCTTCTTCATCCTTTTGGTATGAAGTTCTTACAGGGGTTGTGGTTTCAAATCCTTGTAAGCGAATTGTTGATCCTTCATGGGAAGGTTCAGGCTGATTTATATGGATTGATCTAGGGATAGATCTAAAGGCTGAAAGAGATCTCCTAGACCTGGCTGATTGGAAATCATTAGTAGAACTAACAGACCTAGAAAGAGAGAAAGAATTTCTCCTATCAAAGATTAAGTCTACTTGACCTGTTTGATGTTGGATTAAATCTTGAAATTCTGGGGTTATCCTAGGTAAGGTTGGAGTTGCCATTTCTACGATCCATTTTTCTGGGAGTGTGATATCACTCCACTGAATAGCCTTGGGCACAATAATATTGGCCTTACTATTGTTAGTCAGAATCAAAGTTGTTTCCCCGCGTTTGTCACCATTGGTTTTAAGGAAATTGGACCTAATGGAGTTCATAACCTTGTATTAAACTCTATAGATCAGGGTAATGGGTATAGATCCTTCCTTCATATCATACCCATGGAGCTTCACATTTAGATATAAAATATCAAGAATATTTTTGTCATCTAGACTTACTGTTAAGTCCAAAAAAAAATTGAAAAAGATTGGACCATGACTTAGGCTAGATTCAACTGCACCTAAGAGAGAGTCTTGAAAACGATTGTGTTTTTTATCCCTTAAGCAGAAAAGAACTGCGGCATCTAGAGATTCTCTAGTAAGGGGTTTCATGCCAACTTGCACACTTCCCATGTGTAAATAATTGTAATCTTTGGCTTGGTGTTCTTTGATGCTTTTATCAGAAAGCAGATGAATTTCTTCATCATCTTGTTGAATTTTGTATTTTTGTTCAAGAGTTTTAATAACATAATCAGATTGTTTATGCCAAAAACTACCTTTTATTTTGTAAAGATCTTCATCTTTAATTTTTGGAATACCCCAATTGTCTAAATCTTGATTGATATCTTCAAAACGAATTTCTTCATTAAAGACTTTTTTGGAAAATTGTGAGTTTGATAATCAGAAAGAGAGAAGGATGAGGGTTGAGAAGACCAGAAAGAAAGGCGAGAAGAAAGTGAACGCAACATGGTAAAATAAATAAACAAGCTCGCAGAGATAAACAAGCCTTCCTCACCCATTAGTATCATCACCATCACCTGGTTCGTTAGAATTATAAATATTAAACTTGAATTAATAATTATTCTCTAAATTACTCATATAGGTTTCGGATCTAATTTAAAGTCGTCTCGTTTCCTATTATTCATAAACCAAGGACAATTATCATCTTTTAGATCTGTCAAAAGCCACAGAGGAATAAATATTTTATTCTAATAAATATTTTATTCCTTCCAAAGGAATAAACCTTGACTAAATCCAAAAATGTATTCTAGATAACCTTTGGATATATAGAGATATAAAAGGTAAACTCAACAGTCTAAACTCTCTTACAGTTTACTTTTCAAAAATTGAGCAAAAACCTTTAGGAAAAGCATTTTCTTGCTACGCTTTGACTAAAGGTCCAAGTTCTGGTTTATATCATAATTTTAATGATATAAAAAGGCAAATTACAAATTTTGAAAACCCTATTTTCAAAGGTTTTTACAATTACAATCATGCTTTAAATCATTTAATACAAAAAGTTGGATCTAATTTCTTTATTGATCCACAATTTCAACAAAAGAATTTTCAAAATCTCAAACTCAAGGATAAGGTCATTAAACCTCCAGAGGAAAATATAAACTCTTCAAAATATGTGAATTATTTGGGTGATGAGAGTTCCGAGAGAATTCAAACACTTGAAACCATCAATCAAACACTGTCAAGAGAGAATGAGTGTTTAACTAAAAAATATTCAATTTTGCTTAAAGATTTCAACAAATTGAGGAATTTTAGCAACAATCATGAAGACTTGAAGAAGAAGTTTATCCTACAGACTTCTTTAATCATCAGACAATTAACCAATCATGTGGATTTTGATGTTAATTTTTTAATCCAGAAAAAACTACAGGATTCAATTTTCCAAGATTTTATTGATGCCCAAAATTGTCTTTGGGATATCTTTGAAGGAAATATTCAGGCCCAATGAATCTATGTTTGCCAACCCATGAGACATGTCAAACTTCCTTCCAATCAACCAGAAGATGGTGAAGAAAAACAGCATGTCTTTACTGGAATTCTAAAAGCCAGAATCAGTCTTCCGTCTTATTCTCCAATTCAATATCAAAGAAAAGAATATAGAATTTGGACTTGGTTAGATTTAGGAATGTTAGATCAGTTTTGGACTAACGATTCTGATCATCCAGTTCTTGGTCAAGAAAAACTCTATTTGTTTGCATCAACAATCATCCAAGGAGCTGGAAAGGTTACTTTCAACGTTAAGTCATCACTTCCTTCCAACAATGGTCTTTTCCCAATACAAGCAAATCATCATTTTATTGCTAGTACTGCCCCCCTTCATTCCACATCTCAATTGGCCAGTACAAAGCAGGGCAATTATTAATTCTTTCAGGTTAAGAAAAGAATTAATTGTAAAAGAATTTCTCCCACCCATAAGATGGACCAATCTGAAGCAAATAGGAGAATCTCCTATTTACAAGTTATGGGTATTTAATCAATGTCAGTCACCGGTCACATAACATTATGTAATGCTACGTTGCATTCTACAAAGCAAGTCAGCAATCAATTAAAAAAAAATCATCATTGTGTCTCCACTGTAGCACTTTTTACTGTAGCGGAATAGAAGGGTGAAATAATACTGTAGCGGAATAGTAGGGCGTAATACTGTAGCAGAATAGTATATACTGTAGCAGAATAGTATTTTTTTTCTTTTCCTATTTATAAGGTACGTGGGTTTCATTGTTAGGTACCGTTTAAAAATTCCAATTTTATTTTCTCAGATTCTAGAGAGAGGTTAGTGAGAGACACTCTGTGCTTTCCTCTGTTCTTCAATCTTTGTACTTTCAATCTTTCAATTTTGAGTTTCAAAGTTTCAATTTTTTTTCCTGCCTTTTATTTTTTAGTTCATTCATACATCTTTAAGTTTTTGTAAAGAAGAGTGCGGATTCCCCCTCTTTGCATGCATATTTAGTTTCCGTCCTTTACTTTCAGTCTTTTACTTTTCTGCAAACACACACACTTATGCATATTTAATTTCTGCATAAAAGAGTGCGCCTACCCTTGGCTCATGCATTTTTTATTTCTGTCTTTAAGTTTCCTGCATTTTATTTCTGCCTTTTAATGTTTTAAGCAGTCCGTCTGTTTCCTGCTTTCCATTCAGTTTTTTCATTTAATTTTTTCCTTCTGCTTCCGACCCCCTCTTGGTATCAGAGCCTGATGAGGAGGTTGGAATGTAATATTGATCTTGAATTACGTGTTGTTTATATGATGTTACCATTTACATATAATCATACTAAAGTCCAGATCTGCTGGTAGGTACTCATAATATTCTTCTGAAATAAAAAATATGTGTTTATTGTTTTATAAAAAGGAAAGTGATCTCTTTTTTAGATCTAATGTTAGTACTCATTTATTGTTCTGAACTTAAAATTGTTTATTAAAATTTTGATTAAAAGGAATTAGAATCATTTATGATCTGTAGGTAGTACTCTTAGTAATATTATTCTTCACCAAAATGAAAAAAGTATGAAAGACTTTCAGGACTAAGTGAGACTGTACAACGTAAGGCGGTAAGTCCCGACGGATAGGGCAGATAGGCCTAATTACTGTGCAGTGCTTTGTAGATCTGAAAGAATTTCATGATGCTTTGGTGAAAAATAAGTATTTTAGAGTGGCTTTTGACAGATCTAAAAGATGATAATTGTCCTTGGTTTATGAACAATAGGAAACGAGATGACCTTAAATTAGTTCTGATAAAATTTTCATAAGTCCTTATTTTAACAGAAGAAGATTATTGAGATGGCTTTCGTTATATCTGGTACAAATATGTATGATTAAACCTATATGAGTAATTTCGAGAATAATTATTAATTCAAGTTTAATATTTATATTTCTAACAAACCAGGTGATGGTGATGATACTAATGGGTGAGGAAGGCTTGTTTATCTCTGTGAGCTTGTTTATTTATTTTACCATGTTGCGTTCACTTTCTTCTCGCCTTTCTTTCAAGTCTTCTCAACCCTCATCCTTCTCTCTTTCCGATTATTAAACTCACAATTTTTCCAAAAAAGTCTTCAAAGAAGAAATTCGTTTTGAAGATATCAATCAAGATTTAGACAATTAGGATATTCCTAAAATTAAAGATGAAGATCTTTACAAAACAAAAGGTAGTTTTTGGCATAAACTATCTGATTATGTTATTAAAATTGTTGAACAAAAATGCAAAATTCAACAAGATGATGAAGAAATTCATCTGTTTTCTGATAAAAGCATCAAAGAACACCAAGCCAAAGATTACAATTATTTACACATAGGAAGTGTGCAAGTTAGCATGAAACCCCTTACTAGAGAATCTCTAGATGCCGCAGTTCTTTTCTGCTAAAGGGATAAAAGACACAATCGTTTTCAAGACTCTCTCTTAGGTACTGTTGAATCTAGCCTAAGTCATGGTCCAATCTTTTTCAATTGTTTTTTGGACTTAGCAGTAAGTCTAGATGACAAAAATATTCTCGATTTTTTACATCTAAATGTTAAGCTCCATGGTATGATATGAAGGAAGGATCTATACCCATTACCCTGATCTATAGAGTTCAATATAAGGTTATGAACTCCATTAGGTCCAATTTCCTCAAAACCAATTGTGACAAACACGGAGAAACAGCTTTGTTTCTGACCGACAATAGTAAAGCCAATATTATTGTGCCCAAGACAATTCAGTGGAGTGATATCACACTCCCAGACAAATGGACCTTAGATAAGGCAACTCCAGCCCTACCTAGGATAACCCCAGAATTTCAAGATTTAATCCAACATCAAACAGGTAAAGTAGATTTAGTCTTTGATAGAAGAAATTCTTTCTCTCATTCTCGGTCTGTTAGATCCAATAATTTTCAATCGTCTAGGAGATCTTTCTCAGTCTCCAGATCCATTCTTAGATCTATTCCTAGAACCGAACCAGAACATTCTCATGAAGGTTCCACAATCCATTTGTAGGGATTTGAAACTACAACCCCTGTAAGAACTTCATACCAAATGGATGGAGACGACCAAAGAACCATCCAATCTCCAACCTATTCCTCTCTTAATGAACCTTATGATATTAATGTAATATCATCTGAGTTTGTTATTGATAAAGAATCTCTTAATAAAGAGATGAAATCTGAAGAGTGGTCTCCTCATAGAAAATGGT
Source organism: Calophaca sinica (assembly GCA_037113605.1). NCBI lineage: Eukaryota > Viridiplantae > Streptophyta > Magnoliopsida > Fabales > Fabaceae > Calophaca > Calophaca sinica. The sequence goes on along the minus strand of CM073733.1, from coordinate 40,642,080 downwards.
TCTTCAAGCATTATCAAGGAACCAAAAGAAAGGAAATTCAAGAAAAATTTTATTTTTTCCTAGAGCAAGTCCAATTCAACATCCCTTTCTTTGACTGGTTCAATGCCTATGCTATTAGGAAGAAAATTAAATACCCTTTTAAAAATCAGTTGATAGGTAGTAAGATTTTAGATGTCATCCCGACATGCCATTTAAAAGAAGGACAAGTAGTCCATTCTGATCTTCCTCCTAAATGAACTTTTACTCTTAAGAGTAAAGATCAAAATAATCATGTTATCGCCTCTCCTTTCAAAACTAGAAATCATGAAGGTCCTGTTCATGCCAGAGATATCAAAGATCTCATGGAACAATCTAATTACGCCAATAAGTATCTCCAAACCTTAGGAGAAACCTTAGGAGAAATCAAAGGAAAAGAGAAGCAGAAGGGTAAAGCCCCTCTAGACTCTTCCAAAGATGATAAGCCATCATCTTCCAACCAAATAGAAAAACCTTTGTTTAATCCCTATAGGATTTCAAAACAGCTCAAGAAAAACTTACAAGCTTCCAATCCCAGGAAACAAATCAAGAAGGAAATTGAAGAAGCCAGTGATGAGCTTCTTACCAAGATCAATTACCAATTAAAACTCTACAAGTTAGTTATTCCTGAATCACCTAAAACTCCACCCTCTATAACTTCATCCAATAAAGTTGTCAATATGATAAGACAATCTTCCTCTATTGGTTCTGAAGAAATCAATTCCAATAATGATCAAGAGATTAACATCAACCCAGTTATAGCTGGTCCCAAACTCAATTGGAAAAACCCAACCAAACTCTACTATCTTAGAGCCACTGCTCCTGATCTCCTCTTAGAAGAAGGAAAAGAGTCTAATTTTAAGAGTTTTAGTGCCAACAACGTCTATGAATGGAACATAGATGGTGAAAATGAGTATGGCATAACCAAAATCCTCCAACATATGACCATGGTAGCCACTGCATATGAAACTTCAAATGATTGTTGTAACACCCTCACTTTTGTGCTAGAATCTTATAATTCTTTGTGTGCTTGATTACGCATTTCATGTATGTAGATGTGTTTAAATATGCTATTGATTAGTGAGAAATCCAATAAGATTGGCACGGTGCGCGTATAGGCGAGTCAGGACACAAAACAGGCCGAAGACACAGTCCCAGGAGGCGCAGGACGCCCAGACTAGAACTCGGGGCGCACAGGCCTCACAGAGAGCAGGCGTAGGGCGCCCACAACTGATAAGTGGCTGTGCGTTTTCCGCGTTTTAACTCGTTTTGGGCCGGTTCTGTGACCTCGTGTGACCCATTCTCGACCTGAAGAAGCAAGCCACGACCCCTAGACTTAACCTAGCCACTAAGCCTCAGTTCTAAAACCCTAAACATGATTAGGAGTTGCTCATAAGATCAATTAAAATAGAGAAAGTTCTTCTTTTTCCCTTTTTCCAATTTTATGCTGTCAAAGGCTCTGAACTCAAAACTACGCTAGGGAACTTGACTAGGGAGCATTGTTACTGTGATTTTTACAACCTCATTGAGAGGAATAGAAAGTGGTAAGCATTCTAATGATGGCTTTGTTTTAAGATTAACGTTAGGATTCTAAACTATATTTTTCCATTCCTAAACCCTTGCTCTTGTGTTTTTAGTGAAGAAAGCTTCACTAGGAAAGGAAAAGCTTGGTGTTACCTCATCCCATTCTAGGAGTACGAAATTCTCTTAAGGTAAGGGGTAGTTGTTCTCTTCTAGTGAGTGTATGGAACATGGGTGAGCAATAGGGGTGTCCCAAGACCCCTACGCCTCGCGCGGTGACGAAAAACGAGCACTATCGCCACTGTGATAGGAAGATACTTGAACTCTTCAATTATTATTCTTGACTGGTGATATTTACTGTAACGTGATATGATAATTTCGTTGGATTGATGAATTTGGTGTGGTGATTGAGTCTTGATTGTTTACATGATTGTTACTCTTGATTATCCTTTTGTTGTTCAGGGAGGTAAAAGTCTTTGGTTGTTGTCGATTTTAAATTGCTATTGTATGAACTCCTACAAGACTTGATGATATGCTATATTATTAGTGTTGTGTGTCTTGGTACTGATATGGTCAGTATTTAAAAGTATTGAATTGTCTAAACCACTAGTGTTGTCGCAAGAATTAGCAGTGATGATGATTTAAAAATAGAGTGCTGGAGAGGTTAAAATGGAATCAAAAGTGAATCAAGTTAGGATTAATTATTTAGAATAATTGACATACGAGTAAACCATGCCTTGATAGAGGTTTTGAAGTGTTAACAAGAGAATTGAGAGTCAACGATAGTGATAAGTTAAGTTGTGCAGAAATTGGCTGCTGCCAAATGATAGGGTAAGGAATTTAAATAGCTAAAGGGTAAGTTAATTTTTAGATTCTATGATTGTGTAATGACTAAGTATGGATCAAATAACTCTAGACCATGTTCAACTAAGTTCAGAGGGACGTAATGGTGAGGCGTTAGGTCCCCGAATGGGTAGGAACCCTCTGTTTGCGACATGGATGACAAGGGCAGGGTGCCAGGTGCCCCTGCGCGCTTGTCGTTTCGTCGTGTTTCCTCGGGTTTCCGTACTTAGGTTGTTATTGTAAAGCCTAGGTAGGATATCTAAAGTTCATTTATGATGCTTAAGGATTTATTGATGTGATAAATTTTGAGAGAACTAATCTTTCTAATTTAAAGCTTCACTTGGTTATTATGTGCTTAATCGAAGTTGCTAAGAGCATTGAATGTTTCTGTTATTGGTTGAAGGCACTGGCTGACTTATGAACTTGTGTCCTGTTGTGGTTGTTGTTACTCTATCGAAGATATCGCGATAGAGGTCGTTATTATTAGACACCACATTTGGTCATGTTCATGCATCCTGGTGTCGGCATTGTTGTTGTTGCTTGTAGGGCGTATCGGGCAAGGTATCCCGTGACGGGCGAGGTTTCCCGGTCCTACGGTTAAAAGGGCGAATCGGGCAAGGTATCCCGTGACAGGCAAGGTTTCCCGGTCCTACGATTAATGGGGCGAATCGGGCAAGGTATCCCGTGACGGGCGTGGTATCCCGGTCCTGTTGTTATTGGGGCATTACGGACATGGCATTCCGAAACGGGCAGGGTATCCCGGCCTCGTTATAAATGGATCCACATGCATATAGTTATGGTCCTAGAAATACATCATTTTGCATGATAACATGTCTGGTTGTTTAGTTTTTTGGTGGTGTACTTTAATGCTGTGGTTGATGTTGTGACATGTGATATTTAATTGTTGTGGTAACATCTTCATGTCGTGGTTGATGTTGTAGTACGGGTGGTTAGGTGTTTCCATTATAATTATTGTATATTGCGCATTGTTCATTAATTTCCTACACTATATGCACTATCTGAGGTTATGATGACTAACCCCTTTTGTGGCTATGCATATCCCACCGGGTATGTGTAGATGATGAGACTGCAGGTGTTGAGGATGTGAATGCCGGCGAGTAATCACGATAGCTCGTTGGGATAGATAAAAGACTTGTTTTTACTTGGTTAAGTCATTGTATTTTTCCGATGTAATAATTAGGGGAAGAGCTCTGAATTATTGTGACATCGGGAACCTTGGTTTTACTTCCTTTTGATGTTTTCCCTCCTTTACTAAGTTTGTTTTCCGCAAGTGAGCGTGACGACTCTATTCCACGTTGAATGAAATTATGGTTGGACCAAAGAAAAAAAAAAGATTTTTTTCTCCGCGTTTTACTTTACACTATTACGTTGTTATAATGACATGATGGGGTAGAGGGTGTCACATTTAGTGGTATCAAAGCTCGGCTTGATTCTCAGGCCGTGGTATATGTCTATTGTGTTTTTGCCTGTGTACTCGGTATGATTATCTATGCTAGAATAGATAGGAGTAGGAATAGTAGGACTCATTTTATAGGCTAACTCTTTTTCTGTTTGTCTCAGAAGTGAGGAATGGCAGGCAGAACCGACCGTGCTGTGATTGAGGCCTTAGGGCTGGTTGCTGAAGCTTTGGATCGCAACCAGAACCGTGCTGATAGGCCTGCTAACTTCAGGAGCATTGCTGGCTTTCAGAAAAATAACCCTCCAACCTTTAAGGGGGCATTTGACCCTGACGGAGCCTAACACTGGATACGTGAAATGGAGAAGATTTTTAGAGTGATGGGCTGCACCGATGAACAGAAGGTGGCTTTTGCTACTTTTAAGCTGACCGACGAGGCTGAGTATTGGTGGGAGAACACTAGTCGGAGGGTGGAGAATGCCATAACTGCTGTAACTTGGGAGGTATTCAAGGACAGATTTTTGGAGAAATATTTTCCAGCTGAGATTCGTGACCGGAAGGAGGCTGAGTTCCTAGCTTTAACACAGGGGAATATGTCCGTAGATGAGTATGCAGTGAAGTTTGAGGAATTATCCCGCTACTATCCTGCTTATCAACTAGCAACTGGCGACCGCTCGAAGTGCGTTAAGTTTAAGAACGGCTTACCACCTGAACTCAAGCAGGGCGTGGCTGTTCTGCCACTTACCGACTTTAGGAACTTTGTCCAGAAGACCAGAGACTTTGAAGAGGCCTATAATGAGAGGGTAGCTGCTTTCAGAAACACTAGGGGGAAACCTAAACCCACTCAAGGAAGAGGGAGACAGCCTTTAGCACCTACTGCTAGAGCATTCAAAAATACCGGCCTTAGAGGGGCTAATCCTGTCGCGGGAAAAGCAATTGGGGGAAGCTCTTGGCCCTACAATCAGATTAGATGTGGCAAGTGTGGCAATGACCATTATACTCATTTATGCAAGGAAACATTTGTCATCTGCTTCAAGTGCAACTAGCCTGGTCATATCAGCCGTGACTGTGATGTATTGAAGAACGAGCCAGCAAATAGTAACAAAACTCGGAAACCTCAGGCTAACAAGATGAAGTCGACTGGCAGAGTGTTTGCTCTCACTGGCACAGAGGCAGTTGAATCAGAAGATCTCATCCAAGGTACTTGCTTTATTCGAGGAGTTCCTTTAGTGATGTTGTATGACTCTGGTGCGACCCACTCTTTCATCTCTGCCGAGTGTGTGAAAAATGTGCAACTGCCTATATCTCGTTTAACTTTTGATTTGTCTGTGGATATTCCTTCTCATAAACCTGTTATTACTTCTCATGTGTGCAAGGAGTGCATTCTTGTGATTGGAAGTAGGAATTTCGTGGTGGACCTAGTGTGTTTACCTCTTCGGGGGATATATGTTATTTTAGGTATGGATTGGTTGACTGCTAATCATGTACTTTTGAACTGCTTTGATAAGACTGTGGTGTTTGGAGTGACTGAGCCTAGTGATCCACGGGTGGTTACCGCCAAGAAGATTCGATCGTCCTTGAAGGAAGGTGCACAAGTATATGTGATGTTGTGTTCTATGGCTACGGAGACGAAAGTAGAAGCTAAAGATGTATGATAAATCTTCATCACATGAATATTTATATAGCTTAAGTTGAGTTTTGCATGATGAATGAAGAACTTTTAAAGTCATTTATGTGCTTAAATTGATAATTTCATTGGTTCTCCTTGTTTGTTCCCGAATCTATAGTGTGCAGAGTTATGCTGGGTCTCTATCTTTGTTTTTTTTCACAGGAATTCAAGCATGAACGTTGAGCAAAAATGCCAAGAGGGAGGAGATCAAGGAGCAAAGACCAATAGAGCAAAGCCCTTCACAATACACAAGATTCTGCTCAAAATAAGTGTTCCTGTGCGCTTGAGAGCACCAGAAGAGCACTTGAAGAGCAGGAAATCATTCCCTGCTGTTTGAACGCGCGTGAAGAGCATCGTAAGAGTAACCTGCGCGTGGAATTAAAATTGTTACTGTCTCTCCGCGCGCGAAGAGCATTTGGAGCGCGTTTGGAGAACAAAAATTCATGTCTTTCTGTGTCAGCACGCGTGAAACGCGCGTGGAGCGCACTAGCGCTTTCTTTGCGCTGATGTCGATTAAATATCGCGTTTTTCAGAAACGGAACCACTTTTTGGACATGGAGAAGACCTAAAAACGCTGTGGGAACTAGGGAGCACGAGAGGGGTTCACTTTTCTCCATCTCCAAGGAAGATTCAAGCTTGGGAACAAGGTTTTGAATCACCCATGGAGTCTTCTTCTTCCATTTATCAATTTTTCTGTTTTTCTTTTTTGTTTTCTATGAGTAGCTAAATTCCTTAGGCTAGGGAAGATGAATCTTGTGAACACTCTTATGTAGTTGTTTTACTTATATCAATGCAAGTTTATTTCAATTATGATTGAGCCTTCAATTCTATTATTAATGCTTTTTGGTAACTGATCACTATCGAATCGATTTTGGGTTATGCTCACGATTGGGAAATTGGGGATATGAACTTGAACTGAATTGTTGGTCATGTTTAGGAGGATTATAGGAATATAACCTTATGAGCATGTGTTCTTATGAATCATTAGTCTTATTGCTTAATCTAGCTTTAATTCACCTAAGGGATTAGAGGATTTTAGTTAAAGTAAAGGGTTATGAGGCAAGGAATTTTCCTTAAACTAATTTTGTTGATTCGAACTTCAATCATATGGAATAACTTGCGTTGGTTGTAAATTGATTGCATAAGAGTGGAAGCAAGGGGATTTGATCCCTAGTCGCTTTTAATTCTCCTTAAAATCCAAATTTTTGTTAGTTGCTTACTGTTTTTGTCTTTTGATATAAGTCACAAATATTTCAAACACATCACTTGGTTCAATAGTTCAAATTATTACAAGTTTGTTGAGTTAAATAATTAGTTACAATCCCTGTGGATTCGATCTTTTTATTACTTGACGACGAATCGTATACTTGCGATTTGCCTAACAAGTTTTTGGCACCGTTGCCGGGGATTGTTGAATTAATTTTTAACAAGGCAAACGAGTACCTTTTTGAACTATTTCTTTTGTTTATTTTCTGTTAAAAAAAATTAAATTACCTTAATTGTTGCTTTGCTACTGATCTTTCCCTTTAGTTTTGTGCATGCGAGATAAACAAACAGGTGAACTGTTGTTTGACTCGGAGATCGAAAATGTGACACTCTAATCCCCGTTTCGAAAATCGTTAAATAAAATAAAGCAAAAAAAAATTTAAATAAATAAAAAAAAAAAAAGGATCAACGGATAACTCGACGAATAAATCAATTTCAGATATCATTCAGTTTGCAAGTATTTAGTAATAACAAGCATAGTAAGTATTTTTCTTTCAAAGATCTTATTTGAACTGGTGAAATAAAAATAAAACCGAACGATATACGAACCCCCAAAGAAAAAGAAAACCCGTGTCACATAGTCTCAGAGCTTTACTTAGCCCAACTTACACAAGAGCGACAAAATACATGAATGACTCAACGTCTCAATAAGAAAAATATTCGAAATAAAACTATAAAGTTCTCCATAAGAAACCTTCACCACTAGCTACGTGTCCTGGTATTAGTAGTGTCTGCAATCGAACATGGAAGAACAAGAGACAAACAACCATAGAGGGGTCAGTACGTTGAAATCAAGTTATAGTGATATTTAGAGAGAAAAAGGTGAACAAATAAATAATATATTTATATACGTATACAGATATATATATATATATATGTATTTTCACACCACACTATTACAATCAATTCACATAAAGTAGCAACAACATCTCGTATCATCCACGAGTACACGCAGAAAATTTCATTATTCCTCATAGTCACATAATTATCAAAAGAAATAATGCAGATGCTAACGACACTACTTCTTATGCATGTGGTACCATCTACTACTCTGGAAAGTCTCCTAGGAGTACATATTTGGTTTATTAGAGATCACCTCGCGGGTGTTTTACTCTATTACCGCATACTCTCAACTAGGGATGATAATGTCCGGTGACGGTCAGGGTAGCTAAGTCTGATAAGTGGTCCCCAGTCCAAAGCGCGACACTCAAACTATTAGGGAACACAAACTCGGCTTCTCACCCTCTAGGCCGAGGTATTGCCACGCAGGCTCACTCATATTGGCCTCCACCTTTCATTTCAATAGTGCTTCCCCCCATCCTGTTACAAGGGTTGTATGACAAACAAACACACAAGGTCGGGTTTCCTCCGAACGTCATAGTTCAATTTTTCATCGACAATCCATCATGGCCCATATGGCTAGGATTATCTCACAAGGAATGACTCAAGTCCCATTATGGCTACTAATAGCTAGGTGACTTGTACACAAGGTCATTTATCCTTTTTCAGGTCGTTGCCACAAACGTGGACTTTTCACAATCATTATCAAAATTTAACAGGCAAGATACAAAGTAAGTTACAATGGCAACTCAAGAATAACCACCACATATTTGAGTATTTAGGCGAACACATAGGAGCAACAACAATGACAAATAAACCACAACACTTATTTGGGTCATATTCATAAAATTAAAATATACAGAGAAAGACATTTTTCACAACATTAATCTACACATAGAAATAGAAACAACAGATGTTCGCAACCTTAATTTTCTGCATAAAAACAGAAACACCAAACAGGAAATACAGCAGGAAAATGCAATTTTTACAGACAGCAACAACACAAAACAGCAACAGCATAACATTTACAGAAAACAGCAACAACATATAACTAATTATGTGATTAAATTCGCAACAACAGCAACAGCAAACAGCAGAAACAGAAACTGCACAGCATGCAGGAACAACAACACAAAAACTGCACAGCAGCAGAAATCATACAGCAGAAAAAAAAACAGCATCTCATTATAACGAAACGCCATGAATTAATTATGAACGAGACAAGTTAAATTATTCCAAAATTCTTATTAACAGTAATTATAAAAACATCATCTTTTCTAAATCATTCTTATCATTTCAAGATATAGTTCATCAATTTCGATACTACTAATTATCACGAAAATTAGCGGACATGTTAAGAATTAAAACCAAATTTTTTCTAACACTTACATAATCTATAAACAGTCATGGCTGCTATACAAATCATCCAAAATAGTGATTATGTTGTATATAATCATTCAAAACAGAATTATTTTCAATCAATTATCAAACAAAGGGGTTCAAACTTGACTCAACTAATGCATTATTTGGATTAGTACATAGTGCAGAATTTTTCCAGAATAGTCATCAATAAAAATGCGAACACATGACCAAATGGCCTTGGAAATTTTTTAGTATTTAACTAAAGGTGCCTAACTCATATACAAACACAATACAAGTGGTCCCATCTAAAAATTTGAATTCAGTAATTTATGAGAAATCATATAATGAAGCTGTTTTGACATTTTGCCACTCAAAACAATGTCCTGGACATCTCAAAGGTTTTAAAATTCTTAAGGCTATCAAAAGAAACCAAACAATTATGCCAATTTTTATGAAAGCATCCAACACGCACAAAATCCATTTAGAAGTCGTTCCAGTAAAAAATACTAAGTATAAAAATAATAGAAATTCATATACTGAATGAATGTTTCAGAAATCAAAGCTAAAAATAGCAGTTAGTAAAAATAACGAACAGAGTACCAAATGACTTTGATATTTTGTGTAAATTTTACAGGAAGTAGATAACATAAATATGAACACGATGCAATTGATCCCGTGTTAAAATTCGTAGCCAATAATTTATAAAAATTCATGCACTGAGTCTGTTTTATACTGTGATTTTCAGAAAAATAATCATGTTTTAAACTATTATCAAACAATGGGGTTTAAGGACACCCCTTCACCTATTCCCTCAAATATCCCCAATTTCAATAATCTCCCCCCCTTACCTTTAATGTAGAATTTGCAACCTTTAGAGAGGGTGGGTGTCCTTGGCTTCCTTCTTGGTCCCGCTAACAAGGATAAGGGTAGAAGATGGGATTAAAGGTTTGCTTCTCAAAAACTTAAAATGAGGGACAACGAGAGAGCTTCCTAGGAACCTTACCAAACAAGAGAGATGCTTATGATTCCTTTCATGGTCCTAGAGTTGACACTTGGGTGGCTCCTCCATTCTCAACCCTTTGCTCCTTCAATGGTGGGAGGGTGTTTGGTGATGAGAGTGTTTGTGAAGGAGAGAAAGAGAGAAAGCGTATGAGAGGGTGAGAGGGATATAAGAGGCGCCACTTTTTAGTGGAGGCAAGAATGAGAGCTTGTCTTACTCCTTAGGTTTTCTCTAGCTAGGTTTTTAGGTAAATGGATTACTTAAGCACTAATCCTCTAGGCCCAATAACAACATAACAATTCTAAACTATCTTAAATCATTTCTTAATAGCCCATGGCACATAGACTAAGGCCTAAGAGCATTAATCAGTAACAAATTCAAAGTCACACAAGGTATCACATCATCACTTATTTAATTGAGGCATTGCACATAAGCACCTAATTAAATAATTATAGAAATTAAGGAAAAACAACTAGAATCATTTCTAGACTCCTGTAATTATATTCACACATATAACACATAATTAAAATTTAATTAACACATAATAAATAAAAATGAGAATGAGATAGTCTATGAGAATGAGAGCGTATCGGTAAAGAACGGGTGTACACATGATAAATCAGTAGAAACTCATTTTTATATAGCTTGAAAACCTTTTAACCCATCAAACTCATTTTTAACACTTCTTTAAGTCAAAATATTTTTTCCAAATAATTGACCTTTCAAATACTAACATTTTATAAAGGTAAAATGATTAAATAACAAATTACTAATATTTTCTAAAAATACAAATAAATACAACTTTAACAATTTTCAACAATTTAAACACACCTAGGAAAATCAGAATAACTACATTTACAAATCGTCATAATTAATGAAATAAATACATTTTAAAAATATAAAATGTACGAGAAATGCGGGGTGTTACAGAAAAGACAGCGAAGGCATTAAGGAAGAAGGCTAAGGAAGCAAAGCAATGACAAAAACAATCCTCTGCATCTACTTCTCAAGTCCCAACTCAAGAAGTGATAGGGGACCAACCACGCACCTTGGATGATTTTGGGAGACGGAACAACCATGCAAGGGCTGTCAATGCCTACCAACAGGTTGAGGCAAATGCTAATTTTGAGATCAAGCCGGCATTGTCGAATACTCTCAAGCAAAGCCAATTCGCGGGGAATGAGATTGATGACCCCAATCAGCACCTAGTGAGTTTTTATGAAATCTGTGACACCTTTGGGCTGGCTGTAGTGACAGAGGGAAGCAAGAAACTGAGGCTTTTCCCTTGGACCCTGCGGGAGCGAGCAAGAGATTGGCTTGACACATTGCCTACAGGAAGCATTGCAACTTGGGATGATTTGGAGGAAAAATTCATGACCAAATTTTTTCCACCCTCCAAATTCATCAAAAGAAGAGGTGAGATTCATGGCTTCCAACAGAATCAAAATGAGAATTTGTATGAGGCATGGGAGAGATTCAAGCTCCTTCTGAAGAGGAGTCCAGGCCATGGATATGATGATTTCAACAAAATGCAAATGTTCTGTAATGGTTTGAGGCCGAACACCAGAATGATGCTGGATGCCTTAGCTGGAGGTACAATCAACAACAAGACCGCTGCAGAAGCAAGAACCTTAGTGGAGCAAATGGCTTCCAATGAGCAGTTGTGTCAGAATGATAGAGGTACACTGGCAAAAAGAGGAGTCCTTGAGCTAGAAACGCAAGATGCACTCTTGGCTCAAAATAAGTTAGTCTCTCAACAATTGGAGGCTATCACAAAGGAGTTGAAGGCACTGAAAGTGGGAACCTCTTCCTCTGCTCAAGTGAACCAGGTAAATCAAAACTTGAGATGTGACTTTTGTCAAGGGCCTCATGAGAATGGAGGGCGTGATACATTAGGAGACTCCAAGGAGCAAGCTAATTACATGGGTAACTTTCAAAGGCAAGGAGGGAATCCATATTCTAACACCTATAATCCAGGGTGGAAGAATCATCCCAACTTCTCTTGGAAGCAACAAGATAACTCATCATCCAGCTGACCCTCCACAACCTCAAAAACCAGAGAAGCCAAATCAATTAGAAGAAGCTCGACTCGGTTTATGAAGATGACACAATCCAACTTCCGAATCATGAGTCTCATTTCAAAAATCGGAGGCTTCTATCAAAAATCTGAGAACCAAATTAGGCAACTTTCAAAGCAACTAGTTGAGCAATCCAAAGGTAAGTTTTACGCTGCTTACGGGTTGACAACCCTAAGAATGAAAATTGTAATCTTTGTTTTTGAGAAGTGGAAAGTTGTTGTCTCAAGTAGAGAGAGAAAGAAAAGCGAAAAAGCGAGGTAAAAGAAGTTGAAAAAGAAAAAGGTGGAGTTGAAAATGAGAGTAGAAAATATTGAAAAGAAAAAAAAAAAAGAAGGTGAGGAAGACAGAGTTATTCTTGACCAACTGCAAGTACAAGAGAAGCCCAGAGTTGTTCCTCCATATAAGAAGCTGCCATATCCTCTTGTGAGCAAGAAAAAGGAGAAGGATGAACAATTCTCTAAGTTCATGGATGTCTTCAAGCGCCTCCAGATCAACATTCCTTTCGCAGAAGCTCTTGAGCAAATGCCTTTATATGCCAAATTCATGAAGGAATTGTTAACTAAAAAGAAGAAATTCAAAGAAGATGAGATGGTAGCTTTGACAGAAGAGTGTAGTGCCATCATTCAAAGAAAGCTCCCTCCAAAGCTGAAAGATCCTAGAAGCTTCACAATTCCCTGCACTATTGGGAATTTAAATATTGACAAAGCCCTTTGTGATTTGGGAGCTAGCATCAATTTGATGTCGTTATCTATGTTGAAGAGGCTGGGAAGAGGTGAAGTCAAGCCTACAAAAATGACACTGCAGCTGGCAGATAGGTCAATCAAATACCCTTATGGAGTTATGGAAGATGTATTGGTAAGGGTTGACAAATTCCTTTTTCCGGCAGACTTTGTGATCCTTGACATGGAGGAAGACAAGGAGGTCCCTCTTCTTCTTGGAAGACCTTTCCTAGCTACAGGAAGAGCCTTGATTGATGTCCAACAAGGTAAATTAATTTTGAGGTTCCAAGATGAGAAAGAGACTTTCAATGTGTTTGAGGCTATGAGGCATCCCGATGACACCGAAAAGTGCTCTAGAATTGATGTAGTTGGGCAGCCGGTTGGAGAGAATCTTGATCAAGACCGACTTTCCAAACCCTTAGAAAAGGTGACAATGAATTCTATTGAGGAGATGTCTGAAGAGTTGGATGATGGGATGGAAAAAATTTTAATGCAGGAAAAAGGAAGAAAAGGAAAGGGTGGTCTGCATATGGGCCATGGGAAACAATTCCCAAATTGCAAAATTCCAAAGAAAGCACATGTAGAACCTACTCATTCTTATAAAAAGCGCACCAAACAGGCGAGGGATGACAATGTCCACCCACATAAATTCAAAAGGAGAAAAAGGAGACCAATGCGAAAAAGGGAAATGATTTCTATGCAAGCACTCAGGGCTATGGGTGTGCATCTTCCCAAGGAAGGTGGTGCTTCAATCTTCTTTTCCTCCTTTAAGGAGCATTGATCGACTCCTTCAAGCGTCAAGCTAGTGACGTTAAAGAAGCGCTTCTTGGGAGGCAACCCAAGCTTGTATCCTTTTTCTTTAAAAAAAAAAATATTGGTGGGGTGCGCGTGGCGCATCCTACGCGCATGAAATCAGAGGCCTCTGTCTCTTTGTGCACAAGCCGCGCTTGCGCGCAGGCGCGCTACTGATCAGGTGCAGGAGCACCCAACGACGCACAACAGAAGAGCATTTGGAGCGCACCAAGTCAGGAGGACCTGATTATTTGCGCGTCATCTGCGCCCCATCCACGTGCAAGCGCACTCGCGTGCTCATATGCATGCGCACCATCTGCGCCCCTCTCGCTCTCACTCTTTCTCAACCGAATAGGCACCCCACTCCCCCTAATCCTTCACAAACCTCAATCACACCTCGAAACTCTTCACTGGAGGGCTAGTTCTTCAATTTTTTTCTTGCATCCCTACTGCATCATTCATCGAGTAAGTCACGTTCACACTTTCTTGTCTTATATTCATGATTCTCTCAAATGGGGAAACAAATTTTTGAAAAAAAAATGATGTGGACTGTGAACTCTTGAAATTCAAATTGTGGGTTTGCTATTTTCTATGCCCTTTGATGTTGAGCACTAAGTTTGGGGTGTGTTAGAGTTGTGATTGCAATTTTGCCATGAATGAACAAAGTTATGCACACTGCATGTTTGATAAAATGCTTGTGAAGGATTAGGGAGTAGAAATTAGGGACGGTTTATTACGTGCATGCTATATGTTGATGAATGGTTTGAATGACAAAGTTGGTGCTCAAGAACTTGAGTGTTTCATTAATATGTGAGCACCAACATTCGGAGACAACATATGTACCCAAATGACAAACATTCATGCTTTTTGAAAGGATTTTTCTTAATCCCCTGGATCTCCTTGTTTGGATGGGTGTGGACTATTATTGCCTCCCAAGTCATGGTTTCCTTTGGTGTTTGCACTGTTTATGATCAAGAGGAAACCGTGGCAATTGAGCTTGTGCTACTGCTAACCTTTGAAAATTTTTGTACACTTTTGATTGCTTTTGAGCAGGGAACATGGCAAGCAGACAAGGAAAGAGGAAGAAGACTACTGTTGATTCGGGTTCACAGACTTATGACGGACATTACTTCCGTTCTCCAGGGTGCAAGCAAAGACATGATTTAATTCCTGGAAATAGAAAATTCGTCAAAGAAAGAGCATTGGTGCTACAAGGAGGCGAATTCCCTGACATACAAGAAAACATCAGGAATAGAAGGTGGGAAAGTCTGGTATCTTACCCGGAGAATGCAAGCAGACAATTGGCAATAGAATTTTTTGCCAATGCATATCAACCTCCTAATGAGGAGAGGCCCGCCAACATGTCACCATACACCAGCTATGTGAGGGGAGAGTATGTTCCATTTGATGCCGGGACCATCAATGACATGTTTGGGCTACCAAACTTACCAAATTGCGGTTATGCAGCCAGGCTCCTGAGAAATCCAAAGGCATAAAGAGTAATCGAACTGAGATTAGAAATGCATTATGCATGCCTGGCAAGGATTGGTTTTGGAACCAGGATGATTCACCTAGGAAGATGTTGATTTCTGCCCTTACTCCTTCTGCCAGAGGGTGGGCTGATTTTGTTCTACACATGTTAATCTCGTGCGCAAACTCTTCTGAGCTGAACTTTCAAAGAGCAGATTTGGTAGCTTCCATCATACTGAGGGAGCCTATAAATGTCGGGAGTCTTTTAGCCACCGAGCTGTTGGCTATGGCCAATGCTGACATGAGACAAAGGTGGATACAGCATGCTAGTCTGGTTGCCAAGCTTTGTGCGAGAGTTGGGGTAGTTGCATCTGAAGACGAGATACAAGTGAAAAAAAAACAAGCAATAACCGGAGGCTGGATCAGAGCAAACACATTACCCATCCAGGGTCAGGCTCATCAGCAGGGACCTGCAGCAGAGGCACATCCAGAAGAACATTTTGATGCCTTTGAAACTGATCCCCAGCCAACCAGGGGAGACTTTCAGATGCTGGAAGCCAGAATGGACACCCTCGCCATAGAGCACCGAGAGGGAATGAATAGACTGGCTCAGGAGCACCAAAGTGCAATAGAAAGACTGGCGCAAGAGCACCAGAGTGGAATGGAAAGGCTAGCTGAGAGGTTGACTCAGGAGCACAGAAGTGGGATACAGGCTCTCTATAGAGCCATGCATGCATTTCATAGAGGAGAGCAACCGGACCCTGGGGCAGATATTTATTCTGTGCAGTTTCCCGGACCTGGACCTTCGGGGCAGCAACCTTAGTCCCCTGTTTCAGTTCCTTCAGCAGTGGCGTCTGGCGGCCCACCTGTGTCACTTCACTCAGTGGTTGAGTCGGGCGGCTCACCACTTCGGTTTTGTGTTCCTTATCTCTACTTTCCGTTTTGTATTTCCTGTTTACTTTATTCTAGCTTTTTGTTTTACTTTCCCTCTACCGTTGTACTAAATTCTTTATGGCTGAGAAGTATTGTTTTGTGAGTGACTTCCCTTGGGTGTGGTTTTCATCTTCTATATCATATGTATGCTCATGAACTATTATACCAGCGGTTGGATTGTGACTTGCCATGCTTCTTGTTGATCTAAAATTCCCTTAAATTAAAACTCTTAGAAGCATGTTTTTGTGACTTTGCACTGCATGACTCTTTTGTGCTTGACTGTCTCTCATCAATAGCCTGTGAGAATTTTGGGCCAAACAGATAAGTTTCTTCTTGTGTGTTACCATTGCATGTGACATTCTTCAGAACTTGACTAGGTTCTTAGTGATATTTACTTGCATGTTCTTACACACTGAGGCAAATCTGTGTTAATAGCTAGAGACTAAATAGCCTACCTAAATAATATTGTCTTTTGCTAGCCCCTTTGAGTCGTTTTACCCATTCTTTGTGATACAACCTCATTACAAGCCTAAGATCGAAAAACCAATTGTCCCCATCTACTCGGAGTTAGGTAAGGGTCATTTTATAACATGTCTTAGCACATTGATTAAGTTCAGGGTTGCTTCAGGAAAAGGTTACTTGAGGACAAGCAAACATTTTAAGTTTGGGGTGGAAAATGACTTAAGTCAAGTTTGAGGTTTATATTAGAAAAAGGAAAACAAACAAGAGGGAGGATTAAAAAAAAACACTGTGGATTAGAGCACCCCTTTTGGTTTGTAATTCAAGTGAATAAAGAGCAACCCTTTTGTTTGTAATTCAAGTGTGTTGGAAGGGGTCTTGGGAAACTATGGATTCAACAATATGGGAAGTGGATTGTGCATGTATAAAATGACTTAAGTCTAACTCCAAGTGTGAAAGCCCACTATCCAAATGAATTCCTACCCTTACCTAAGCCCCATTACAACCCAAAAGTCCTCTAAAGTGTGTTGTAGTATTGCATTGCATTTGTCTCTTCAAGAGCTTTTTCAAGCCTATGGTAGGATGTCGCATTGTGATGTGAATGAGAGAATAACCGTACAAACACTTGAGTGAAAGACCAATACTTGTGGTGAGGATACTGAGAGAAGTTGAGCATATTTGATGATTGCATGTGTTGCTTATAGAGCTAAATTGGGAAAAAAGTGATTCAAGAATGCCTGAGTGGTCACTCTCTAAAAAATGTGAGAGAAAAAGATAGATTGAGCATGAGTTGATAGTGAAGATGGAGACCCATCAATTAATTTCACTCCGACCCCCTTTTTAATTAAGTTTGCTTGAGGACAAGCAAAGAGCTAAGTTTGGGGTTGTGATAAATCTTCATCACATGAATATTTATATAGCTTAAGTTGAGTTTTGCATGATGAATGAAGAACTTTTGAAGTCATTTATGTGCTTAAATTGATAAATTCATTGGTTCTCCTTGTTTGTTCCCGAATCTATAGTGTGCAGAGTTATGCTGGGTCTCTATCTTTGTTTTTTTTCACAGGAATTCAAGCATGAAACGTTGAGCAAAAATTCCAAGAGGGAGGAGATCAAGGAGCAAAGACCAATAGAGCAAAGCCCTTCACAATACACAAGATTCTGCTCAAAATAAGTGTTCATGTGCGCTTGAGAGCACCAGAAGAGCACTTGAAGAGCAGGAAATCATTCCCTGCTGTTTGAACGCGCGTGAAGAGCATCGTAAGAGCAACCTGCGCGCGGAATTAAAATTGTTGCTGTCTCTCCGTGCGCGAAAAGCATTTGGAGCGCGTTTGGAGAGAAAAAATTCATGTCTTTCTGTGTCAGCGCGAGTGAAACACGCGTGGAGCGCACTTGGCGCGCACCTGCTGCGCAGTATCAGTTAAATATCGCGTTTTTCAGAAACGGAACCACTTTTTGGACGTGGAGAAGACCTAAAAACGCCGTGGGAACCAGGGAGCACGAGAGGGGTTCACTTTTCTCCATCTCCAAGGAAGATTCAAGCTTGGGAACAAGGTTTTGAATCACCCATGGAGTCTTCTTCTTCCATTTATCAATTTTTCTGTTTTTCTCTTTTGTTTTCTATGAGTAGCTAAATTCCTTAGGCTAGGGAAGATGAATCTTGTGAACACTCTTATGTAGTTATTTTACTTATATCAATGCAAGTTTATTTCAATTATGATTGAGCCTTCAATTCTATTATTAATGCTTTTTGGTAACTGATCACTATCGAATCGATTTTGGGTTATGCTCACGATTGGGAAATTGGGGATATGAACTTGAACTGAATTGTTGGTCATGTTTAGGAGGATTATAGGAATATAACCTTATGAGCATGTGTTCTTATGAATCATTAGTCTTATTGCTTAATCTAGCTTTAATTCACCTAAGGGATTAGGGGATTTTAGTTAAAGTAAAGGGTTATGAGGCAAGGAATTGTCCTTAAACTAATTTTGTTGATTCGAACTTCAATCATATGGAATAACTTGCGTTGGTTGTAAATTGATTGCATAAGAGTGGAAGCAAGAGGATTCAATCCCTAGTCGCTTTTAATTCTCCTTAAAATCCAATTTTTTGTTAGTTGCTTACTGTTTTTGTCTTTTGATATAAGTCACAAATATTTCAAACACATCACTTGGTTCAATAGTTCAAATTATTACAAGTTTGTTGAGTTAAATAATTAGTTACAATCCCTGTGGATTCAATCTTTTTATTACTTGACGACGAATCGTATACTTGCGATTTGCCTAACAATGTACCTACCGTTTGTAAGTTTCCGGAAGTGTTTGCAGAAGTTAACTCCTTACCACCGGAACGAGACGTGGACTTTGCGATCGACCTTGTTCCGGGAACGGGACCGATCTCTATGGCACCTTACAGGATGTCTCCTTTGGAGTTAGAAGAGTTAAAGAAGCAGTTGGAAGACATGTTGGAGAAAAAGTTTGTTAGACCAAGTGTGTCTCCATGGGGAGCGCCGATTTTGTTGATAAAGAAGAAGGATGGTTCAATGAGGTTGTGTGTTGACTATCGGCAGCTTAACAAAGTTACTATCAAGAACCGCTACCCTTTGTCGAGGATAAATGACCTTATGGACCAACTAGTAGGAGCATGTGTTTTTCCAAAATTGATTTGAGGTCTGGGTACCACCAGATTCGGGTGAAGAAGGAGGACATCCCGAAAACCGCGTTCCGAACGCGCTACGATCACTATGAGTACCTAGTTATGCCATTCGGTGTGACTAATGCACCAGCGGTGTTTATGGATTACATGAACAAGATATTTCACCCGTACTTGGATAAGTTTGTGGTTGTTTTTATAGACGACATCTTGATTTACTCCAAGACTCGAGAAGAGCATGAAGGGCACTTGAGAACTGTACTACAGGTGTTGAAGGAAAAACAGTTGTATGCCAAGATGTCGAAGTGTGAGTTTTGGTTGGAAGAGGTGGGATTTCTTGGCCACGTAATTTCTAAAGGCGATATAGCTGTGGACCCAGTGAAGGTGGAAGCTGTATTGCATTGGGAAGCTCCGAAGTCGGCAACCGAGATAAGAAGCTTTTTGGGCTTAGCTGGTTACTATCGGAGGTTCATCGAAGGTTTTTCAAAGATAGCACTACCGATGACTCGTCTTACCAGAAAGGGACAAGTTTTCTTGTGGGATGCTAAGTGTGAAGAAAGTTTTCAGGTACTAAAGAAGAAGTTGACTACGGCACCAGTGTTGGTGTTGCCTGACCCTCTTAAGCCTTTTGTGGTCTACTGTGATGCTTCAAAGCAAGGACTAGGTGGTGTGCTAATGCAGCATGGTAAAGTCGTGGCATATGCGTCACGTCAATTAAAGGTACACGAACAGAATTATCCTACCCATGACTTGGAATTAGGTGCAGTTGTCTTTGCCTTGAAGATCTGGAGGCACTATCTGTATGGGGCTCGGTTTGAGGTTTTCAGTGACCATAAGAGCCTTAAGTATTTGTTTGACCAGAAGGAGTTAAACATGAGGCAACGTAGGTGGATGGAATTCTTAAAGGACTAGGAATTTGAGTTGAACTACCATCCAGGCAAGGCAAATGTCGTGGCAGATGCGCTAAGTAGAAAGGCGTTGCGTTGCTCGACTATGATGATTAGGGAATTGAAGTTGATAGAAGAGTTCAAAGATTTAAGTCTAGTGTGTGAAAAGACCCCCGTGAGCGTGAAGCTTGGCATATTGAAAGTGACTAATGATCTAATGGGTCAAATCCAGGAAGGGCAGAAAACCGATTTGTTCTTAGTTGAGCAGAAGATCTCGATTGCTCAAGGGAAGCCAAGTGAATTTGCTGAGGGGACGGATGGGATTTTAAGGCTCCCGGATCAAATTTGTGTCCCGGACATCCCCGAATTGAAAAAGATGATTCTGGAAGAAGGTCATAGGAGTAGCCTGAGCATCCATCCCGGGGCTACTAAGATGTATCAAGACTTGAAGAGATTATTCTGGTGGCCCAGTATGAAGAAGCAAATAGCTGAATTTGTATACGCATGCCTAACTTGTCAAAAGGTCAAGATTGAACATCAGAAACCTTCTGGGACGTTGCAGCTGCTATTCATCCCGGAATGGAAGTGGGACAGTATCGCTATGGATTTTGTGTCCGGACTTCCCAGAACTTCAGCTGGTTATGATGCAGTGTGGGTGGTTGTTGACCGGTTAACCAAGACGGCTCACTTTTTACCGGTGAACATGGAATTCCCTCTAGAGAAGTTAACGAAACTGTACATTAAAGAGATCATTAGACTGCATGGTGTCCCCTCTAGTATCATATCTGACCGAGATCCTAGATTCACATCTGGGTTTTGGAATAGCTTGCATGAAGCATTGGGAACCAAACTCAGACTGAGCTCAGCCTATCACCCCCAAACGGATGGTCAATCGCAGTGGACTATTCAGTCATTAGAGGATCTGTTGCGGGCTTGTGTGTTGGAGGAATCCGAGAGTTGGGATAAGTTCTTACCGTTGGTGGAGTTCACCTATAACAATAGCTATCACTCTAGCATTGGTATGGCTCCATATGAGGCGCTTTATGGGAGGAGGTGTCGTACTCCCTTTGTTGGTGTGAGACCGGTGAAAGCCTGGTATTGGGACCAGAAGTGGTGAGAGAGACAACCGAGAAGGTGAAGTTGATTCAAGAGAAGATGAGGACTGCTCAAAGCAGACAGAAAAGTTATTATGACAACCGGACCAAGGAGTTGACTTTTAAGGAAGGAGAACACGTTTTCCTACGTGTTACCCCAACTAAGGGAGTTGGTAGAGTTTTAAAGGCTAAAAAGCTTACTCCTAGGTTCATCGGACCCTATCAAATTTTCAAGCGAATTGGTGAAGTAGCTTATTAGGTGGCACTGCCACCGTTGTTGGGGAATCTTCACAATGTATTTCATGTGTCACAACTCCGTAAGTACATACATGACCTCAGTCATGTGATAGCACAGGATGCTATTCAACTCAAGGATAATCTCACGTTTGAAACGTCACTGGAAAAGGAAGCAACTACGCAGGAGAGAGATTCCCTTGGTGAAGGTAATTTGGAGTGGAGCACGCGATGAAAGTGCAACTTGGGAATTGGAAGAGTAAGATGTGAGAGTTGTATCTGCAACTCTTCACTACAGGTTAGTGCGAATTCCGAGGACGAAATTTTTCTAAGGGGGAGAGGATTGTAACACCCTCACTTTTGTGCTAGAATCTTATAATTCTTTGTGTGCTTGATTACGCATTTCATGTATGTGGATGTGTTTAAATATGCTATTGATTAGTTAGAAGTCCAATAAGATTGGCACGGTGCGCGTATAGGCGAGTCAGGACACAAAACGGCCGAAGACACGGTCCTAGGAGGCGCAGGGCGCCCAGACTAGAACTCGGGGCGCACAGGCCTGACAGAGAGCAGGTGCAGGGCGCCTAGGGGATGCTGGCGCAGGGCGCCCACAGCTGATAAGTGGCTGTGCATTTTCCGCATTTTAACTCGTTTTGGGCCAGTTCTGTGACCTCGTGTGACCCATTCTCGACCTGAAGAAGCAAGCCACGGCCCCTAGACTTAACCTAGCCACTAAGCCTCAGTTCTAAAACCCTAAACATGATTAGGAGCTACTCATAAGATCAATTAAAATAGAGAAAGTTCTTCTTTTTCCCTTTTTCCAATTTTATGCTGTCAAAGGCTCTAAACTCAAAACTACGCTAGGGAACTCGACTAGGGAGCATTGTTACTGTGATTCTTACAACCTCATTGAGAGGAATAGAAAGTGGTAAGCCTTCTAATGATAGCTTTGTTTTAACATTAACGTTAGGATTCTAAACTATATTTTTCCTTTCCTAAACCCTTGCACTTGTGTTTTTGGTGAAGAAAGCTTCACTAGGAAAGGAAAAGCTTGGTGTTACCTCATCCCATTCTAGGAGTACGAAATTCTCTTAAGGTAAGGGGTAGTTGTTCTCTTCTAGTGAATGTATGGAACATGTGTGAGCAATAAGGGTGTCCCAAGACCCCTACGCCTCGCGCGGTGACGAAAAACGAGCACTATCGCCACTGTGATAGGAAGATACTTGAACTCTTCAATTATTATTCTTGACTGGTGATATTTACTATAACGTGATATGATAATTTCGTTGGATTAATGAATTTGGTGTGGTGATTGAGTCTTGATTGTTTACATGATTGTTACTCTTTATTATCCTTTTGTTGTTCAGGGAGGTAAAAGTCTTTGGTTGTTGTCGATTTTAAATTGCTATTGTATGAACTCCTACAAGACTTGATGATATGCTATATTATTAGTGTTGTGTGTCTTGGTACTGATATGGTCAGTATTTAAAAGTATTGAATTGTCTAAACCACTAATGTTGTTGCAAGAATTAGCAGTGATGATGATTTAAAAACAAAGTGCTGGAGAGGTTAAAATGGAATCAAAAGTGAATCAAGTTAGGATTAATTATTTAGAATAATTGACATACGAGTAAACCATGCCTTGATAGAGGTTTTGAAGTGTTAACAAGAGAATTGAGAGTCAACGATAGTGATAAGTTAAGTTGTGCAGAAATTGTTTGCTGCCAAATGATAGGGTAAGGAATTTAAATAGCTAAAGGGTAAGTTTTTAGATTCTATGATTGTGTAATGACTAAGTATGGATCAAAGAACTCTAGACCATGTTCAACTAAGTTCAGAGGGACGTAATGGTGAGGCGTTAGGTCCCCGAACGGGTAGGAACCCTCTGTTTGCGACTTGGATGGCGAGGCGGGCGCGGCGCCCACGATGTCGGCGCCGGGCGCCGATGGCGACTCTTGGCGCTTGTCGTTTCGTCGTGTTTCCTCGGGTTTCCGTACTTAGGTTGTTATTGTAAAGCCTAGGTAGGATATCTAAAGCTCATTTACGATGCTTAAGGATTTATTGATGTGATAAATTTTGAGAGAACTAATCTTTCTAATTTAAAGCTTCACTTGGATATTATGTGCTTAATCGAAGTTGCTAAGAGCATTGAATGTTTCTGTTATTGGTTGAAGGCACTGGCTGACTTATGAACTTGTGTCCTGTTGTGGTTGTTGTTACTCTATCGAAGATATCGCGATAGAGGTCGTTATTGTTAGACACTGCATTTGGTCATGTTCATGCATCCTGGTGTCGGCATTGTTGTTGTTGCTAGTAGGGCGTATCGGGCAAGGTATCCCGTGACGGGCGAGGTTTCTCGGTCCTACGGTTAAAAGGGCGAATCGGGCAAGGTATCCCGTGACGGGCGAGGTTTCCCAGTCCTACGGTTAATGGGGCGAATCGGGCAAGGTATCCCGTGACGGCGTGGTATCCCGGTCCTGTTGTTATTGGGGCATTACGGACATGGCATTCCGAAACGGGCAAGGTATCGTTATAAATGGATCCACATGCATATAGTTATGGTCCTAGAAATACATCATTTTGCATGATAACATGTTTGGTTGTTTAGTTTTTTGGTGGTGTACTTTAATGTTGTGGTTGATGTTGTGGCATGTGATATTTAATTGTTGTGGTAACATCTTCATGTCGTGGTTGATGTTGTAGTACGTGTGGTTAGGTGTTTCCATTAGAATTGTTGTATATTGCGCATTGTTCATTAATTTCCTACACTATATGCACTATCTGAGGTTATGATCACTAACCCCTTTTGTGGCTATGCATATCCCACCGGGTATGTGTAGATGATGAGACTGCAGGTGTTGAGGATGTGAATGCCGGCGAGTAATCACGATAACTCGTTGGGATAGATAGAAGACTTGTTTTTACTTGGTTAAGTCATTGTATTTTTCCGATGTAATAATTAGGGGAAGAGCTCTGAATTATTGTGACATCGGGAACCTTGGTTTTACTTCCTTTTGATGTTTTCCCTCCTTTACTAAGTTTGTTTTCCGCAAGTGAGCGTGACGACTCTATTCCACGTTGAATGAAATTATGATTGGACCAAAGAAAAAAAAAAGATTTTTTTCTCCGCGTTTTACTTTACACTATTACGTTGTTATAATGACATGATGGGGTGGAGGGTGTCACAATTGTCCAGAAACTATGATAGTAGAAATACTTGTCGCAGGTTTCTGTGGCCAACTCAAAGGATGGTGGGATAGTTATCTCACTGAAGATGAAAAACATTCAATTCTTAGTGCTATCAAAGTAGATTCTAATGGTATTCCAATTTTAGAAAATGAAGCAACCATCCCAGATGCTATCAATACTTTAATCTTTACAATAGCTCAATATTTCATTGGCGATCCCTCTTTAATTAAAGATCGATCTGCAGAGCTATTATCCAATCTTAGGTGTAAATCTTTAGGAGATTTTAGATGGTATAAAGATACTTTCTTAACCAGAGTTTACACTAGAGAAGACAGCCAACAAGCTTTCTGGAAAGAAAAATTCTTAGCTGGTCTTCCCAAATCCCTTGGCGACAAAGTTAGAGAAAATCTTAGGAGCCAAAACCCCAATTCAGAAATTTCCTATGAGCAATTAAGTTATGGACAACTAATTGCCATAATCCAAAAGGTCGCACTCAAGATCTGTCAAGATGACAAAATCCAACAGCAATTAGCAAAAGAGAAAGTCTAGACCCGCAGGGACTTAGGTACTTTCTGTGAACAATTTGGCTTACCCTGTGCTAAGAAGCCCAGACCTAAGCCCAAACCAAAACACCATTATGATCCTCCCAAACCTTAATATTATAAGAAAGGGCGTTTTGTTAAAACAAAACCAAAATCTCATGGCCCATCAGTCAAGAACAATTACGAGAAAAACAATTCTCATGCCAAACCTAAAGATAAAATTGTTTGGTACAAATGTGGCAAACCCGGTCACATTAGTAGATATTGTAGGTTAGAGTGAAAAATCAAAGCCTTAAACCTTGACCAAGATATTGAGGATAAGATTAATAATTTATTAATTGGATCCTCTCAAGAAGATTATTCCACTAAAGAATCTTTTGATCAATTCTCTGAAAACCTCAATCAAATTCAAGATGATGATTTATATGAATCATCTAGTCTGGTTAATGTCTTAACTAAGGAGCAAGATCTCCTTTTCGACGCCATTAATGCTATCCCTGACCCTCAAGAAAAAATGAAGTATCTTGAAAAATTAAAATCTTCTTTAGTGACTAAACCTTCCAAAAATCCTTTGGTCACTAATAAGTTTAATCTCAAAGATACTTTTAAGAGACTAGAAAAATCTTGTGCTAAGCCGGTTACTATCCAAGACCTTCAATTTGATATCGATAATTTAAAATTTGAAATCAAAGAATTAAAACAAAAGCAATCTGAACATCAATTAGTCTTAGATCACTGAAAAAATAGTTGGTTTGAGTCTGATAACGATGATCAAAATACTGCCAAGTCTTCTTCTGTGGAAGCCCAATCTAAAGCTTCTGTTTCCAATTCTCAAAAAAAATGAAAATCCTTTTCAATTTGCCGTAGTTGATGATTTTTTAGGAATAATCAATTATGTTAAAGTTCAAAAATTTTATATTAACATTAAAATTCTTATTGGAGAATTTGTTCTTAAGACCACAACTCTATTTGATACCGGAGCTGACTCAAATTGTTTCTTAGAATGGTTAATTCTCACTAAGTATTTTGAAAAAACCTCTGAACAACTTAGTACTACTAATGGCTCTAAGTTAAAAATCAATTACAAATTATCTTCTGCTATAATTGAAAACCAGGGTCTTAAGATTGAAACCTCTTTCTTACTGGTTAAAAATTTAAATAATAAAGTAATTTTGGGAACACCGTTCATTATATCACTTTTCCCTTATCAAACCACTGAGGATGGGATTATTACCCAGCACATGAGACAGTTTGTTATTTTCAATTTTTTGAAAACTTGCATTATCAAAAATTTTGATATCAATCCTATTAATTATACTAACCCAAGAAAAGAAGATTTGAGTTCTGCTTTGCAGGTTATCAATTCAAGAATGAAGTTTGGAAGATATGAAATTCCAATACTTCCAGCAGATTCTAATAAAGGTTTTATTCCTCCCAAAGGAATAAACCTTGACCAGATCCAAAAATGTATTCTAGATAACCTTTGGATATATAGAGATATAGAAGGTAAACTCAACAGCCTAAACTCTCTTGTAGTTTACTTTTCAAAAATTGAGCAAAAACCTTTAGGAAAAGCATTTTCCTGCTACGCTTTGACTAAAGGTTCAAGTCCTGGTTTATATCATAATTTTAATGATATAAAAAGGCAAATTACAAATTTTGAAAACCCTATTTTCAAAGGTTTTTACAATTACAATCATGCTTTAAATCATTTAATACAAAAGGTTGGATCTAATTTCTTTATTGATCCACAATTTCAACAAAAGAATTTTCAAAATCTCAAACTCAAGGATAAGGTCATTAACCCTCCTGAGGAAAATATAAACTCTTCAAAATATGTGAATTATTTGAGTGATGAGAGTTCCGAGAGAATTCAAACACTTGAAACCATCAATCAAACACTGTCCAGAGAGAATGTGTGTTTAACTGAAAAATTTTCAATTTTGCTTAAAGACCTCAACAAGTTGAGGAATTTTAGCAACAATCATGAAGACTTGAAGAAGAAGTTTATCCTACAGACTTCTTTAATCATCAGACAATTAACCAATCATGTGGATTTTGAAGTTAATTTTTTAACCCAGAAAAAACTACACGACTCAATTTTCCTAGATTTTATTGATGCCCAAAATTGTCTTTGGGATATCTTTGAAGGAAATATTCTGGCCCAAGGAATCTATGTTTGCCAACCCATGAGACATGTCAAACTTCCTTCCAATCAACCAGAAGATGGTGAAGAAAGACAAAGATGCCTTTATCGAATTCTAAAAGCGTAATCAAGATTAGTCTTATTCTCCAATTCAATATCAGAGAAAAGAATATACAATTTGGAATTGGTTAGATTTAGGAATGTTAGATCAATTTTGGACTAACGATTCTGATAATCTAGTTCTTGGTCCAGAAAAACTCTATTTGTTTGCATCAACAATCATCCAAGGAGCTGGAAAGGTTACTTTCAACGTTAAGTCATCACTTCCATCCAACAACGGTCTTTTCCCAATACAAGCAAATCATCATTTTATTGCTAGTACTGCCCCCTTCATTCCACATCTCAATTGGCCAGTACAAAGCAGGGCATTTATTAATTCTTTCAGGTTAAGAAAAGAATTAATTGTAAAAGAATTTCTTCCACCCATAGGATGGACCAATCTGAAGCAAATAGGAGAATCTCATATTTACAAGTTATGGGTATTTAATCAATGTTTTGCGACAGAGATTACCATGCCTTTCCCAAATACCCATTCTTCATTATTTGAAGATCTCAAATATCAAGAATATTTTGAAGAAGACTCAGTGGAAGAAAATGATTTCGATGACGTTGAACTTCACAATCTCCAAAACAGGATGGAGCCATAAAAAATGGCAACACACTATTTTGGAATCAATATTCCCATCAATACAGCTGCCAAAAAATAGACTGTCAGTCACCGGTCACATAACATTATGTAATGTTACGTTGCATTCTACAAAGCAAGTCAGCAATCAATTAAAAAAAAAATCATCATTGTGTTTCCACTGTAGTACTTTTTACTGTAGCGGAATAGTAGGGCGAAATAGTACTGTAGCGGAATAGTAGGGCGGAATACTGTAGCAGAATAGTATATACTGTAGTGGAATAGTATTTTTTCTTGTCCTATTTATAAGGTACGTAGGTTTCATTGTTAGGTACCATTTAAAAATTCCAGTTTTATTTTCTCATGTTCTAGAGAGAGGTTAGTGAGAGACACTCTATGCTTTCCTCTGTTCTTCAATCTTTGTACTTTCAATCTTTCAATTTAAGTTTCAAAGTTTCAATTTTTTTCCTGTCTTTTATTTTTTAGTTCATTCAAGCATCTTTAAGTTTCTGTAAAGAAGAGTGCGGATTCCCCCTCTTTGCATGCATATTTAGTTTCTGTCTTTTACTTTTCTGCAAACACACACACACACTTATGCATATTTAATTTCTGCAAGAAAGAGTGCGCCTACCCTTGGCTCATGCATTTTTAATTTCTGTCTTTAAGTTTCCTGCATTTTATTTTTGCCTTTTTATGTTTTAAGCAGTCCATCTGCTTCCTACTTTCCATTCAATTTTTTCATTTAATTTTTCCCTTCTGCTTCCGACCCCCTCTTGGTATCAAACACATGATGTTAATGTCTTCAATGGTTATAAGAGTTTGCACCCAAAACGCCTTCCAATGTCACAGCGGTGGGGCAAGAGAGGGCCGGTGGGCTAGAAAGAGAAACAGGAAGAGGGGCGATGAGGAGAGAGAGACAGGGACAGGGACGAGAGAAAGACGGACAGGGGCGGTGGTGGCCGGAGAAATAAAGAGAGAGAGACAGAGAGACTTTTCTTCAAAGAGAGAGAAAGGGACGGTGGCCGCGACGGACAGAGAGAGAAAGAGAGACAGGGGTGGTGGCCAGAGTTATTGTGTGGTGGCGGTGGTGTGGTGGTCAGAGACAGGGAGGGGAGCTGTCACAGAGAGAGAGAGAGATGAAAGAGAATAGTGTCCGAATAGTGAGGGGGAGAAGGTCGTGTTCTGCTTCATAATGCAGGTTACTGACAGTCTCTTTTTATTTATCGACGGGTCAGCCCATCGGAAAGCTGAATGGTCATACGCGGCCTTACCAACGGCTACCTTTTCAAATACCGACGGGCTATGGCCGTCGGCACACTAAACGGTGGGCCGTCGATATTTGAAAACGTGGAGGGAATAAAAAAGGCGGCAAGTTTATTGACGGGCTAGGCCGTCGGTAAGCAACAACGAACGACAGGTGAGATGTACCGACAGGTAAGGCCGTCGGTAAGCAACAGCGAATGGGAGTTGAGACTTACCGACGGTGTTGGCCGTCGGAAATGCTCTTCTTTTGCGACGGGCTTGTGTCCGTCAGTAATAGGCCGTCGGTAAGCCCGGTTTTTGTTGTAGTGATTTAATAGAGTAATGAAATGATGAAATTAATTAATAAGGACAATAGAAAGGTTGTAACTCGTGCAGTAAAATAAATTGATTTAATTCTAAAGCTCAAGTTTATTTACTTATAGATAGATAGATTGATAGATAAATAGATAGGTACGTAGGTAGATGGATAAATTAGAAAATATACAATATCATATATTTTTTTAAGTTAATTTTTTTAATAGTAAATAGCATGCACTTATTTTTGACATTAACTAATTTTGTTAAATTTATTATTTTTTATATTTAATAACAATATTTAATAAATTATATTGTAGATCAATTATATTTTAAGTGTTTTTCTCAAAGTATAATTAACAATTGAAGGTTGTAACTCACAAATTAAAATAAATTTATATTCAATATTAAAGCTCAAGTCTCCTTAAATTAAATTAATTAATATTTAAAAATAATATTTATTTATTTTTTGGTGAAAAAGGGGGCAAAAATAATATTTAAATAAACTAGTAAAATGGTAAAACTTATTAACAAAGTAAATTTAAAGGTTGTAACTCATAAATTAAAATATGCTTGTATTCAATGTTATAGCTCTAGTTTTCTTCACACACACACACACACACATATATAGTGTTGTCATTATCTAATTTTAAGAAATAGCACTATATTTATATTTGATAATAATATTTAATAATTTATAGTGTAATTTAATTACTTTTTAAATATTTTTCTGAAGTTCTTAAACATATTTAACATTATCATTAAGTAATTTTAATATTTAATTGAACGTATAAGAATTTTTATGTCTAATAGACAACACAACCAATAATAAAACAAATTTATCAATATAATAATATTTAATAATAATTTGTAGATAGAGTAATAAAGTGATAAAATTGACGAAAGGTAAATGACAGGTTGTAAGTTGTAACTCATAAATGAAAATAATTTTGTATCTAATGTTAAAACTAAAATTTCCTTCACATATATACATTTAATTAATATGATATTTTAATGTATCGTTACAGTTTTTTTACTACAATTTTATATAGATAGATTTTATTATGTATTTCATTATAATTTTATAAATTATAGATATTTTTAATAGTTAATATTTAATAATATGGAGCACAATTATCTATTTTAAATAGTTTTCTCAAGTTATATCAGCTTAAGATAATTTTTTCAAAATTGTAAACAACACTTAGTGTTGTCATTATCTAACTTTAGGAAATAACATTATATTTATATTGTATAATAATATTTAATAATTTATAGGTTGTCTAGTTTGCAAAGTGATTTTCTTTTTGTTTCTGTTGATCACAATTCAGTATGTGATGTATGCCATTTGGAAAAACACAGAAGAATACCTTATAGTTTGAGCGTTAATAAAGCTTCTAAGCCTTTTGAGCTTTTACATTTTGACATTTGGGGTGCTATCTCTATTGCCTCTATTCATGACCATCGATATTTTCTCACTATTCTCGATGATTTTAGTAGATTCACTTGGATTCTTCTTTTAAAATCAAAAGCCGAAGTTATAAACCATGTTCAAAATTTCATTCTCATGCTAGAAAAACAGCACAAAGTTGTCATCAAAGTGGTTATAAGTGACAATGGACCTAAATTCTCAATGCCTACATTTTATTCTTCTAAGGGTCAGAGTCGTGTTTGCAGTGAGGCAACTAAGGCAATTGCCTTAGGCCCCATACTGACTTAACTATTTACTATTGGTAATTTGCTACTAGTGTAAAGTCCTAATCTAATATATTTTTTGCATGTACATAGAGGCCCAATCGGAACAAGCAACATTTGGGAGAAAAGCAAGGTGGCTTTCCACTTCCCACGGTGATCGGTCTCTTGATTGATCTCGCATGTACAACTAATTGCAAATTTGCAATAGCCAATTGGAATGAATAAACTCACCTAATTAATTGTTTTTGAGTGTTGGTCCACCGGAGTGAAATTACAAGAAATAAATAAATTAATTACAACAGCTAATTGGAGCTTTGTGCGGTTCGTCTATTCGCATGCACATTGTTTATAGCATGCCATCTTGTTTTTTATAAATAAGGCTATTTTTTATTGATTGCAATTTTTATTATCCGAGGTATAATATTAACAGTATTTTATTAATTGAATATTTGTATTATTAGGTTAAGAGGTATTAACAGTTATTTTTTATCAATATATTCAACCAAAATTTCAAAAAAATTGCTTTAACTTATTTTGCTCCTTTATTTCTTTCTTTGTGTATCTTCATGTTCTTTTAAAGTGAATTTTCAAGAGATAACTGATATCAAATTATTGCAGTGCCTAATGCCCTCATTTCTATTGAAGCTCAAAAGGCTAGAAAAATAATATGAGATTTAATAATTTATATTTTATTAAGCTTCTTTAGTAGCTTTGCCTTAGGCCCCAAAACTTCTAGACATGGCCTTGCTAAGGGTATTATTCATCAAACTAGTTGCGTGGAATCCCCTCGACTCTACTTAACAAACTTAAGCAAATAAAACCAAGATCCATGAATTGGAGCACTTAACCATTAATCCTAGGGACAACCTTGCAAACCAGTGGGTTTTTCATTTCCATGGAAAGTTTCAAGCACTCAGTTAAATCCACGGGGGAAGAATCTTCAATGGGAACCCATTTGAAGCTCTGAAGCAACTGAGCAAGCCAGAGGTTAACAGAAGCCAAACCCATTGCCTTCCCTGGACAAACCCTTCTCCCAGCCCCAAATGGAGCCAACCTCAAATCAGATCCCATTATGCTCACCTCCTCTTTCATAAACCTCTCTGGCTTGAACTCCTCTGGCTCTTCCCACACCTTCTCATCGTGGGTTATTGCCCACATGTTCACCATTGCGGTTGTGCCAGCTGGCACAAGCTTGTCGCCCACCATAACATCGTGCACAGCTAAGCGAGCCCATGATAGAAGTGGCCCAGGTGGGTGCACCCTCAGAGCCTCCTTCACAATGCACTGCAAATAACGAAGATTCGGTACGTCATCACCAGAAACAACCCTTGACATTCCAACCACATGATTAATCTCTTCCTGCGCCTTCTCTTGTATCTCAGGGTGAAGCACCATCCGAGCCAGAATCCACTCCAGTAAAATTGCCACCGTATCCGTTCCTCTGAAAATCATTTCCTATAAAACAGGACAAAAAAAATCCACAACATAAAAAACCAAAAAAAAACATTAAAAGAAAAAAGTACAAAGGATAAATGAATAAATCATTGAGTACCCAAAGAACTGCAATCATATCAAGTAAAAAAGATAAATGAATAAATCATTGAGTACCCAAAGAACTGCAATCATATCAGAATCACTGAGCTTGTCTTTTTCCTCTAAATCAAGCAACACGTCAACGAAATCACCCACTACGTTTCCCTCAACATATTCAGCAGACAGCCTCTTCATTTTATGTTCCTCGATGATTTTTCCAACAAAAGCATTAACCTTTGAGACCAAAACCTTACACCTTCTCCTCACTCCCTGTAAGTCCAACCATTTCAGAAGAGGAAAATGGTCTCCGTAGTTAAACACCCCCAATAACTCATAACCTTCGCTCACCAATTCTTCAAGCTCAGCACCATCACCTTCGAAAAACTCATAACGTTTTCCAAACACCGTCATCATCACATTGTTGAGTGATCCGAAATGAAGCACCTTTTTAGCCTCCACGTGTCCGTTTTCAGCCATCAAATGCTTCACTCGTTCCACCATTTTCAACCCCACATCAAGCCTGAAACCTTCGAATCCAGTGATTCTTTTCGGGCAAAACAAGTGGGTCGAGGAAATCCTTCTCAGGTTCCTCCAGTACTCACCGTACGGTGCGAACCCCATTGCCCTATGAAACGAAGTTAAATGTCGATTCCTTCATCGGCACGTCACCGAAAGCGGAATTGCGAGGATTTCCTTTGCGGGTTCCGGTTATTGGAAATAATGAACCGAGTCAGGCCCATCGAGAACGACATCAGCGACTTCGGCCGGCGGCCAGGCGAGTTTAGCTAAAACACGGTGCGAGGTGGGGCGGAGAAACGGCCCGCGGACTGTAAAAGAAGGGCCCGGATAACGGCCGGCCGAGGGCCTAGAAAGGGCCCATGCGAGCCCGCCGAGCGAGCCAAAATAAAAAGGCGAGTGTGAACAAGAAAACACACATGGCGACTTGAGGCGAGAATAGATGGTGAAGAAGCTCAGGGAAAAATAGAAGGTGAAGCTCTGGTGACATTTTCTTTTCTCTTGAAATATCCGTTGTGTGTGTGGGAGAGGGAGAGGTGCGGGTGATATGCAAGACACGAAGAGTGTTGGCGGGTTGGTTACTGGTTATATAGGCGGTGCGTGGTGTGGTTAATAGTTTCGTTACCCATGGTTAAAAGGAATAAAAGCAAAAGCTTTAGAAAATCAAAACGGAGATGTGTAATAAAGGGTTGTAAATGTGCCAGCTTTTATTACCGTGGAGGCAGCGAGAATCGGTTTCGGATTTCGGAAACGGAGTCGTAACTGTGTCTTTAACTCCTTATGTTACCTTTTCCTATTCATCCGGCCACCCTACTCCTCTGTTTTAGTATTGTTTTCTTATCAAAAAATTATGTTTTATTTTTCTATATAAATATATTTCGAAAAGTAATTTTTAATATAATAAAATGATAAAATATACTTAATTATATATTTGCATTATTAATGTATAATTATTAAACTATTCTCTTTTATAGCTTTTTAATTTGAAAACTTAAATTTAATTAAAAACTAAGGATCGAGTCAAATAATTTAAGAATATTTCTTCTCCGAAAAGAATATCTTCTTAATCTTTAAGAAGAGAGTGTTGAAAGTGTATAATGGAAACAAATTCAATATTCTTCAAAGCTCTTTGAATTCCTTTTAGCGGCTTCGAGTTTTCTCTTTTTTTGCAAATTATTCCTAAAGATATCCCTATTATGAGTGACATTTTGTAGAGCTTAGACCACATCACCTCGATCTCTCCCCTAAGCCGCATGAACTAACGAGTTATACTCTTCATGCAAACACCAAGCAGGTTGGAAACTAAATGGGCTTTAAGTGAAAAGAGTATGGGTAGGGTTCATGGCCTTAGCCAAGGAGTTTGTAACATTAGAGCATGTGCCCTCATTAAGTAACTCTCACGACATATTTGGAATTTCAATCCACTGACCCCACACCTGTATCACCATTATGAGTATGTTTAAGATTACAAATTTGTTGGTATTTTACTCTTGCTTCATTGGCTGACATTTCCCATCATTGGCCGATTTAGTTCCTCCAAATCATCGAACATATCATTCATCCACGGTCCTAGCCAATAAATCCACAACATAAGAGCACATGCCCTCATTCATTAACTTACATTATACCAAACCACGCCTGTTTCTTCCTCTTCCATATTTTTCCATTATTATGTGAATCTGTAGCTCCCACAATATATTTGGAATTTCAATCCACTGACCCCACGCCTGCATCACCAGTATGAGTATTTTTCAAGATGCCAAATTTGTTGTTGTTTGACTACTGCTTTCTAGACTGACGTTCCCCATTATTGATTGATTTAATTCCTCCAAATCACCGTGCGTATCATTTATCCACGGTCTTAACCAAGGACTCCATAACATTAGAGCATGTGCTCTCAATAAATAACATTTTCCCGGCATAATAACAGACAAAATTTGTTTCTTCCTCTTCCATTTCCCCCCTTATTATGCATATTTGTAACTCCCATGATATATTTAGAATTTAAATCCACCGACCCCACACCTACATCACCATTATGTGTATTTTTCAACATACCAAATTTGTTGGTATTTGACTCTTGCTTCCTAGGTGACGTTTCTCATCATTGGTTGATTTAATTCCTTATCATCGTACATATCATTTATCCCTTTATCTCTATTGCCATTTATTCCGGGATTTTCATTTAAGTTAAACAAATTTCAAGTTAAAAAAAGAAATATTAAAAAAATCTGAAAAATATTTATTGGCATCAACTCTTGTTGACACCTCCCCCATCTCCTTATCGCTTATTTAACAAACCCTAAATACTTAACATGTTCGTCTCCTAGTCAAAAAAAAAAAGCATGTTCGTCTCAGAAAAAAGCACCTAACATATTAAACTTATGATATTACATGTTTTTCAAATTTTATCTTTATATTGATGTATTATTTTTATATATTATTTCAAAAGTTAAATCAGTTTGATGATGTTTATTCTAATTGGTTTATACTATTTTAAATTCAGTTTAAATTTGTTTTATTTTCTTATTACATAAACAAATCATTTGTATGATATAATTATGTTAATATTTTATACTATTTTAAAGGTTTACGTTTTCAAATTTTTAATAAGCTTAAGGTGGCATATATTCATTCCTTGTTGAAGTATCATCTAATTGAAATGCTATTGTCGACAGTATTTTCCTGTGATTGCAGCAATTTTGTTTTAAAAACTCTATAATTTATTCTTTTAAATGCTCAGGTGCAGTAAATACATTAAAGGCCATCAAATTTTTAATTCCCATTGCCGTTAAAGTATTAGAATTTATGATAATAATTTTATTACTTTGAAGTTTCTCTCAATCATTAAAATGTTTCGTCATGTTTAATATGTTAAGAGTTTAATGTTTTGATTACATTTTCAATCAGCTGAGCCATTGGGTTTATATAAGTCTTAGAATTTGGACTTGTGCCTACCTCAACCCCAAATATTAGCACATGGGGTGAGGGTTGCCCTCCACTTATAAACACAAATCATGTCATCTCATTCTTCCATGTGAGACTTACAACACACCCTTCTTATGCCCAGGACTGGACAACTGGACCGTGACCCAAGTGGCCCAATAACGGGTGGCCTAACAATGGATCTATGATAGGCTTTGATACCATATTAGAATTTGGGCTTAGGCCTAACTCAACCCCAAAAGCCAGCTCATAGGATGAGGGTTGCCCCCTATTTATAATCACTAATCATGCCATCTCATTCTTCCATGTGGGACTTACAACAATAAGTCTCGTTCTCTATTTTTTGGGGCTACACTT
Organism: Calophaca sinica; assembly: GCA_037113605.1. Taxonomy (NCBI): domain Eukaryota; kingdom Viridiplantae; phylum Streptophyta; class Magnoliopsida; order Fabales; family Fabaceae; genus Calophaca; species Calophaca sinica. The sequence goes on along the minus strand of CM073733.1, from coordinate 40,605,660 downwards.
TAACTTTTGAGTACTACTACTGCACATATTATTTTTACATACGACAAAGGACATTTTGCAATTCGTTTTTGTTGTTTCGGTTTTCATCTTCCTGGGTGCAACTTATAATTTTTATTCTCTGTTATTCTGATACCTCGTTCAACTGAGAAGAACCTGTTGAATCCTGGGGCTTTTTGTCTTAGATGAATAAATCCTTGAGGACAATGTTCTTTCACATGACTCAAGCTATTTTGCAGTGTTTGTGGAATGTGTCCCTATTTCAGTGTTCGTTGTTCGCCAACTTTACTCCAACAATCTCAAGGATTTATCATGGCCTACAACGATGTTGTTTCTGAGAACAATGTTATCCCCGTGCTGTCACTCTGACTACACTGACACCTGTCTCTTTTGCAAAGCCATTTCTGGATATCTCAAAGATCAAGGTCTTTAGGACAAAATTTTAGGAGATGGCAAGAACGTGTTCATTCAATACTCAACATGTATGATGTCGCATGGGCTCTAACCAATCCCAAACCATCTTCTACCGACTCTAAGTAACTAGAAGAGTGGACTTATACAAATAAGGTATGTCGTCACGCTATAATTATGCAGCTTTCTCTCGCAGACTTGAACACACATATTATTATTGAAGATACCAACAAAAAAGAGTTGAATGCTGCAAAGGCAAAAATGACGACTTCTCATGCAAATTTGATTCAAACTAAGTATCACAAAAAGAGGTACGCTAACAAACATGATCACAAGCCTAAGATTTCTAACCTCAATTTCAATTCTAACCCCAATTTCAAAAGAAAAGGCACTTGTTTTTTTTTTGTGGAAAACCAGGTCAGCATACACCTTAATGTTGTCACAGAGCGAGAAATGACAATTCTCCTAAGCCAAAGGTTAACTTGGCTGAAGGAGATGATATAATTGTTGCGGTTAGTTTTCAAGTTAATATTGTGACCAGCATGAACAAATGGGTGGTAGACTCTGGAGCTACCAGACATATTTGTGCAAACAAAGATGCCTTTACCTCCTACACTTATGTAGGGGATGGTGAATAGCGTGTTTATCTTGGTGATTCTTGAATTGATGCAGTTTTGGGAAAAGAGAAAGTTCTTCTAAAGCTCACACTGGAAGGACTTGGCTCTCAATAAAGTGATTCATGTACCTAGTGTAATGGGCAAATTTAATTTCTATAGCCTTATTGGAAAAAGTTGGGATTATAGTGTCATTTGAATCTGGTAAAATTGTAATGACAAATAACAATGTGTCTGTTGGAAAAGGGTATTGTGACAAGAGACTATTTATTTTGAACATTTTCAAAAATAGTGAATAAGATCATGGAATAGTTGTTTTTTTTATTATGATAATTTTGTTTCTAGTTGTCTTATTCCAGAGATCGCATTTACAAAGTTATACATTAATTTTGTTTATTAAAGGCATTTTTTATTTTTTAAAAATTATTTTTATTAATTAAAAACCTAAATTTTAAAATAAGTGTATTTAATTAATTTTTATTTCTTAATTACTGAAACAATACCGTTTGAATATTTTACGTTCAGATTTTATAATTCATTTATAATGGTGGTTTTTACTCATTATTTATATCATTTATGATGGAGGGTACATTTTGTAGCTGTATTTCATTTAAGCTCTATAATAATATTATTTCATATCATATTGTTCCCTTACACTCATGGGTTGTAAATATTACAAAAACTTGTGAAATTTTATAGAGGTACCACGAATTGAACTATGGTATTGTATGTAGTAGATTTCTTTTGAAATCCCATAATCCATAGAGCTTAGAAATAGACCTTAAGTTAGGGTTAGGACCTTACACAACAACAAATTAGTTAAAAGATGGCGCCACATTAAATAGCATTTAACTATTGAAGTGCTACTTAAAATTAGGTAAAATGCTTTTACTAGCGCTTCATTGAAGAAGTGTTATTGAAGGATATAGGAATAAGCAGTGCTTCCCACACTAAGCGCTATTTATGGTTGTGTAACATGAATAAGTAGCGCTTTCTATAAGAAGTGCTACTTTAGGCAGTATCAATAAATAGCGCTTCTAGCCGAAAGTGCTACTTATTATATACCTAAAGTAGCACTTCCAGCAGGAAGCGTTACTTATTCTTCAGATCTAAAATTAATTTATTCAGCAAAATTCCCTCCTTTCCATTGCTCTCAACAGCTCTCGCCCTCTCTTTCTCTCAACAGCTCTCGCCCTCCTCCTCCTCCTCTGTCGCCCTTTTCCTCCTCTGTCACGTTTTTCTCTCTCACTCTCTCAACAGCTTTCGCCTCTTTCTCAACAGCACTCGCGACGGAAAAGGAAAAGGTGTGTTGCGTGAGAAGGGGAAGAAAAAGAGCGTAAGCATGGGGCTGAGAACAGCATCGTAGAATGACCTTAGAAGAGAGAAGACCGAGTATTCGGAGAGGGAAGATAAGGCTAGAAGAAAGAGCATGGTGCATGAACTTCCACATCAAAGGGTGATCCTTTTCGGAGCATATTTGGGACACCAAAAGTTCCCCTAACTCGGAGCTAGGCAACTCAATGTAACACCCCAAATTTCTAAGCTAAGTTGAGAATGAGTTATGAGGAGAATTGTGTGATTGTATTCAAGCTTAATTTGATTTCAAAGTGAGTGGATATAATTACACAAAGTTTTGATAAGAAAGTTAATGGGTTTGAGTTGAGGAATAAGTTGGATTCAATCTTAAGATGGTTAAAGGTGTTGATTTGTAGCTATGGAAGTTAATTTGAGAAGAAAGTCTCAAGGTTTGGTGTTAGAACTAAGTTTTCTGGGTTTTTCTGCAGTGTGAATCGATTCATATAGCTTAGGAATCGATTCACAGCATTAAAACTCCATTGGCATCAAATTCTAGCAGTGGGAATCGATTCACAGAAGCCAGGAATCGATTCACATAAGACAGGCCACTGGGACTCGCAGGCAGGAATCGATTCACTCATTAAATCTGCGATTCAGGCACTTTTTGCACTGTGTGAATCGATTCACACTATGCTGTGAATCGATTCACAGCTGCAGAATTGTTTAAAAACGCAGTTTCAAATGAGCAAAGACGCAGTAAATAGAGAAAGAGGGAAGGAAAAGAAGAGAAAGGAAAGGAGAAAGAGGAGAAGAGAGCTAGGGTTTCACCCTTTGAGAAGGATTGAAGAGATTCATGTTGGATTTCTTCAATCACTTGCCTAAATGGAGAGTTTGAGAGTGGAGATTTGAGTATTTGGAATATTTGGGTTTGAACCCTAGAGAGGAGAAGAAGAAGCACGAATTTGGAGAAGAATAAGGGGGAGAAGACCAAGCTCCAGCAAGGATGGTTCAAGTTCTTGGATGGAGAAGGAAGATTGAAGGTTGAAGATCAAGATTTGGGGAGTATTTGGAGGAGCCCCAAGTTGAGCAAAGAGGGAAAAGCTTGAAGAGGAGCAAAGAGTCCAAAGTTCAACCTTCCTAGCTCTATGTCTTGAAGAATAGAAGTGAGTTCTTCAACCTTTAGGTGATGGGCACCCATAAGTCCCACATATAGGAATTTCTCTTCCTTTAGTAACATATGAACCTTAGGTTCAAGTTAGGTTTTTAAATACCTAGAAGAGGTTAAGTTGTTATTGTTATTATTGTTATGATATTATAGTGGGTTTGACTGAAAGAGGTTGGATGGCTGCCCCCAACCCCCCACAATTGAATGTATGTTTGATGTTTCTCTCTTGAGAACTCCATAGAGTTTCAAGGGATTAGTTAATGTATGTGTTGTCCATTAATTTGGCAAATTGTGAGGCTTGTCTAAGAGCCATAAACTCAAGTCATAGAGGTCAAGAAAGGACCCTAGGAAAAGGATGTAATAGAAAGGATGTATGAATTAGTGTTCATGATTTGGAGTCATTAGTTAAAAAGGGATACTATTAGTGTAAGCTTGATTCATTGAAATGATTGTAGTTTCCTTGAATAGTTAAGTAATGATGATGAATGTATTTATATGAATATGCATACAAGCATAAGCTAAAGTCCATGGCAAGACTCCTCTATTTATAGGAGTAGATCGGTTTGGTTAGCCAAGTGGGACGCCCTTGGAGGGTTATGACGTCTAACCACCATTCCGAAAGTGTGTAATTGGGGTCTAGGGACCTAAGCCTACGACACTACCCAATAACACAAAGTGCATTACATGCAAAGCATCATATTATATATCTCCTATGAATGGTATAATATGTGAAGTGATGTTAAGTTTATGAATGTTAATGAATTCCTTGTTTGTATATATATATATATATATATATGTATATATATATATATATTCGGAATTAGTTTAGTTAAGTATATGAAATCTTGGATAGCACATCCCTAGTTGCTTAATTATTATATAGTAATGAGCATTGTGATTAGATCACTTAAAGGATGAGCAAGCTAGGTTAATTGAGATTCATGGTATAGAGCATAAGGCAAAGTCAATTAGCATAAGAAAAAGCAAAGATGTGTTAAGCACAAAGTGAGTAAGTAAGAACAATACGTTCTTAGTTAATAAGGTTGCAATTTACATTGTATTAAGGTTAGTCGAGCTAAACATAGGTTAAAGAATGGATATTTATAAGATTGATGTGGGTTTTGTTGCACATTATGTGTTCAGTTTAATCAAGAAATTGTAAGACAAGTCCTTATGGTACACAGAGAGAGTATGCCTAAGTTTGAAATGTCTAAGTTAGCCTTCTCAGCCTAGAATGTTCCGAGGAGAAAATGGTGAGGAGTCCGTGAAGGGCTCACTGAGATTTTATAATCTCACCCTTTTCCTTTTGTTGTTTTCCAGATAAGCAGGTATCGAAGACGGTGAGCCGAAGCCCCAAGCTCGGGACTCATAGGCTAGTTCTATAGCCAAGTGGGAATTTTATATTCCAAGTTATGTACAACTTGTAAGCTATTCATTAGATTAATGTACTAAGTTTAATTTATGACTTGGATTACTGTAATCAAGTCTGTAAGCTATTAGTAATTCCTGTACTTTAATGTAATTTGTCGTACTTTCAATTATGTTGAGGTGCGGGTGTTACACTCAACGCCCACCGAGTTAAGATATTCAACCCATTCTGTTACCCATGTCATCGGTGCCTCGTTGTTGTTATTGCGTTGTTGTTGCCACCACTTGAACCTCTTTGTGACCCCTTCCTTCACTTGTTCGCTCCATTCTAACGACTGCATTCTGGAATCTTCTCTAATTAGTTGTACTTGGTGTTCTCGCTAGATTAATCCAACAGTTGCAAACGAAATCTGAAGGATAAAAGACTGGTTGAGTGGTAGATAGGTTAGGATGATGAGATGTGATTGTTGGCTCTCTCTATACACTTGATAGAAATCTTGCTGCTATTATCTACAAAGTAAGTTTTTTCCCCCATCCTCTGCCTACATAGTATTAATTTTAATTTTAAACTGCTATTTCTATAATTGGAACTTTGGAGAGTTAAATAAATTTAATAGATAAAAAATATATATGAAAAAGATGTAGAAAGGGGCATTCCGAGAATTAAACTCGGGACCTCTCGCATGTGCCTCCTATCAAATGTGAGGTGGCAAAGTCAGAGTATATGTATTGGAAAATGAGTTGTGACCAACTGTAATTATTAGATACTAAAATCTGGGTAAGAGCCTTTGTTAGTTTACCTGAATCATATGTCAAAAGTTCAAATCTCTTTTGTCACTATAGAAAAAGGGTTAAATCTGGGTGTGTGAGTATGGATACTGGATATAGCATTGTTCTTTAAAAATTGGTTTTCTGCTGCATGTTGAACTCTTAACCTTTATGGAAATCCTATGTATTTGGGTTGTGCTTTCTTGGTTATGCATGGTCCTATGATTGTTACTCATTGCTTGCTTCAATTCAAATAGGATGAGAAGGGGATACAGAAATCTGTATTCAAACAATATCGTGTACTGTGGTCAGCTACTGATTTCAGATATGGCTACAAACTTGTTGTAATGTTCCTATACTGTATTTTCTACTATACTTCTATAGATATTTTCAAATCGATTTTCAGTATTCCAGAGTTGGAAATGTATACTTTAGGAACATTGGAAGATAAATTCCACCAATTTTTTCGTTTTCTTTTTCAATAACTTTTTCAGATGATGAATTTGAAGGAGAATGGCGATATAAGATCTGCACTTTCTGCCACCGATGTTATTGAGGTGAGATTCTTGACTTGTTCTTTATCACCATCACCATCATAATATTTCTAAAAGAAATTTTGTTTAAGATTTTTACAGAATTTCAAACCTTACTACATTAGTGACATATTGAGAATTTGGACGTAGACCGCATTAGAGACATATATATTCATGCAACTTTTCAATTTAATAAATTTGCAGAAAATTGGCAACCCTTGTTATCATAAGCTTTCAGATTGATCATAGTCTATATTATAAAATGTATGTTATCTAGTACTTAATTGTAGGATTTTTGTCCAACGCTTGTTATCATGATTTTAATATATTTTCATTTATGGAATATTGGAATTTGGGATGTCATAAAATGTTAAGATGACACAGATTAATTTTTGATTTGATAGCAAAATCATTCATTTAGACTTGGAAATGATCCGGATCATATCCTTGTTCTTCTATGCATTTTACATATTAGAAGCAATAAAAAAATTGCTTCTGGCATACGTCTAGTGAATTATTAAATATTGGATGTCCAGATATGTATAACTTGGTACATGTAGTATACTTGTGGAAGTAGTGTTACCACCCACCTAGAATGTGTTTCTTGCATTTTTATAAATAAATAGTAACAGCGATGGCATGGCTCTGAATCTCGAGTTTCAGTTTGAAGGATAACCCTTTTTCTTCCTTCTCTATTGTTCTTTTCTTTTTCATTTTTCATTTTCCTTTTCATTTCATTTTATTATTTATCTTTCATTTCATTTTGCAAAAAGAACTTAAAAGATTGATGTGGTGGATCCTAAGCCTATCGGAACATCCCTCTCCGTAAATAGTCAGCATCTCTGCTTTCATAATATATTTTTGTAACTTGCAGATTTATTTTATAATTGTTTGTGGTTGCTGGAAGTATTTTCAGGGAGGGTAGGTGAAAGTCACACTTCAGTGCAATTATTTTTTTCGCTCTACTTTCTGTCTTTTGCTCTATTAGTTGCTTGACGGTAGTTTACCTTGCTTTTAATTAGACAATTGAAGCAAAAATGTGGCTTCACTAAACAGAATGTGTAATAAGTTTAATCTTCTTTTGCATGATTCACATGTAACCAATGCTTTTAATAAAACCAACTTTGATTACATCAGCATGAGGAAGTAGTCCCAGTGAAAGTCCCAACTAATCCACGATGGAGATTGCCAGTTTGATTCCCTCTTCATGGCCCTTAGTAACAGTTGTACCATCTTTCTATGCCGTTTTAGCTACTCGCATTCCTATATCTTTAAGAAAGAATTTTTTACTTTAGATGGGTTTAGGTAACTGAATTAATTAGTTCCATACATTGAGTGGCTCTCCTGTATGTGTCAAATAGAATGGAGAAACTAAGACTGCTAGCATTATATTAACCATCAAACATTTATCCCAATTTTTGTTTTTCAACCAGCTTTTATTCTTATATGTATGTCTCAATTGCTTGATGTTTATTTACCTTATTCTCATTTTACCAAGTAATAAAATGAATTTGGAAAATGTAATTTTTTTGAGTTGTTCTGCTTTTATAATAATTTTGGTGTTGCATATGCAGATCAAGATACTACACACAATCTCCTTTTTTTTTCTCTTAACTTTTTGTGTGGTTTTCAAATGAATTTGATAACTTGGTGATTTTGATGTCTTTTGTAATAGAAAATATGGGCTTAATCTGTAGCAGAAACTGCCGTTTTAATGATTCTGATGCCGAAGGAAATGCGCAGGTCTGTTGTTGTGCTTCATTAATTGCATAGTTGTTAAGTTACAAATAATCATATACTGTTAAATTGGTTTTAATTTGATAAATGTTACATCGATTTGCAGGCAGCAGAAATTGAAAGAAGAGTAGAGTTAGAAACAAAGGCTGAAAAGCATATACAAAAACTTCTACTACTAGGAAAGTTTTTCCCTTTTATTTTAGTTGTATATTTTTGACATATAATTTTTTTCTAAATTAAAGCTCATCAACTTTGAGCATTCTATGGAAGTTCTTGAAATTTTTCATTGCATAAGTGGTTTTTCTCCCCCATTGTTTGAAGGAATCATACATGCCACAGTCTCTTGATAGATTTTATTTCCCTCCCTTTCTTGTACTTATTTAAATCAATGTGTCATTCATAGGCAAGAAGAAAAAGAAGAAGAAGAAAGAGGAAGAGGAGGAGAAGGAGAAGAGTAAGTCTAGTGTGTAATTTTTAGGTAATCTTGTACATTACTTGTGTAGTTTAATTATAGTGCATTTTAATGTTTTAAGGATGATAATTTAGTTATATTGTAATGTTAATTTTTGTTTTAGTGAATTTAGTGTTCGTAATAATTGTTGGTGTAAGCCCTAGAGGCCAATGTTTTTCCTTTGGACTTATATTTTGTATCATGTCATTTATTTACTATATATGTATGAGATGCATGTATAAATATAGTAGGTTAAATAGTTTAACAAATTTTGTATGAGATGCATGTATAAATATTATAGGTTAAATAGTTTAACAAATATGTATGAGATGCATGTATGAATTTGGTAAGTTAAATAGTTTAACAAATGATGAGATCAACTTTAATAAAAATCCCTCAAAAGAAATATTAAGTTTAAATGCCTTCCAAAGCTGGCACTCATCAAGGCTAATATCGAAAATGTGGGTTCGCCAAAGCGGAGTGCATTTTCCATACTAGTAAGATGCGATGGGATAAATGTAATATCCAACTGCTATCTTTGGGTCTAACTTAACTAAACCGAGTATAATAGGATTGAAAGGTGTAGAGGCAAGTGAGTTGGGAACCATCCATATGATGGATTAGAATAAATAGTTATTCACCCAACTATCCGAGAATTGTATAAGATACAATTGGAAGGAGTTCCTACCTAAATAACTGAATTTTAAGTGATCAGCCAAAGCTGACTTAAAATAAAGTGAAATATGGATCTCGGCCCACTAGAAAATCTTCCAACAGGATTTTTCGAATCAATGATGAAGGTCATTGGTTTGAGTAAAATAGTGGGAGGCGTATTTAATTAAAGACCTAATTAAATATGTTTATTGCATGATACTTATATTCTGCATATTTTCTTAATGTAGATTACCATGGCATCAAACACTCACAATAACCTACTGCGATCAATCCTTGAGAAGGAAAAGTTATGCGGAACAAACTTTACGGGTGCGCAAAAACTTGAGGATTGTCCTCAAGCAAGAGAAAAAGTTGTATGTTCTTGAAGAGCCAATACCCCAAGAGCCACTGGCCGCTAATGCCCCTAGAAATTTGAAAAAGATGCTTATAAGAAGCATCAAGATGATGCCCTAGAAGTTGCACGCCTCATGCTAGCCACCATGAACTCGAGCTTGAAGCAACATGAGCTCATGGAAGCGCTCGATATGATCGAACACCTCAAGATGCTCTATCAAGAGCAAGCAAGGCATGAGCGGTATGAAGTTTCCAAAGCCCTTTTCCAAAGCAAGCTGGCGAAAGATGCCCGGTAGGTCCTTATGTACTCAAAATGATTGGGTATATTGAGAACCTCGATCGATTGGGTTTTTCCTCAGCGTGAGCTTGCGATTGATCTGATCCTGCAATCGTTGTCGGAGAGTTTCAATCGGTTTGTCATGAATTTCACTATGAATGACATGGACAAAACTCTGCCAGAGTTAAGCATGTTGAGAAGCGCTGAACATAACATCAACAAAGGGAAAGGAAGGCCATTTTGATGGTCAATGGTGGAAAGGGCAAGAAGCGGTTCAAGAAGCCCGTGAACAAGTATAAGGGCAAGGGCAAGGAATTAACAAGCCCAAACCTGCGACTTATGCTTTGAAGCCTAAGGGCGGTGTGGCTAAAGAAGGCAATTGCTTCCATCTGCGGTGTATTGGACATTGGAAGAGGGCGCCCAAAGTACACGGAAGAAAAGAAGAAGGAAGTGAGACTTCCACCTCGGGTATTTTTGTTATAGAAGTCAATTTATCTACTGCATCATGGGTATTAGATCTTTGGATGTGTGTCTCACATTTGTACTAATGTGCAGGAGCTCAAAAGGAGTAGACCGTTGTCAAAGGCGAAGTTGATCTACGAGTTGGCAATGGAGCAAAAGTTCTTTGCTTTATTGTCGGAACTTATGTATTAACTTTGCCTAGTGGGCTTATTTTTCATTAGAGAACTGTTATTTTGTGCCTGCAATTAGCGTAAATATTATTTAGTTTCTTGTTTGGACAAGTCTGGTTTTTCATTTATAATAAAGGACAAATGTTGCTCTATTTATTTAAATGATGTTTTCTATGCTAGTGCACAAATGAGTAATGGACTTTATGTCCTTGATCTCGAAATGCCCATTTATAACATCGATACCAAAAGGATAAAACCAAATGAGTTGAATCCGACTTATCTTTGGCATTGTCGCTTAGGCCATATAAATGAGAAGCGCATTTCCAAACTTCATAAAGATGGATTCTTGGACTCTTTTGATTATGAATCATTTGAGACATGTGAGTCTTGTTTATTAGGAAAGATGACAAAAACCCCATTCACAGGAAAAGGTGAAAGGGCTAGTGATCTTTTGGGCCTCATACATACTGATGTATGTGGACCACTAAACACATTAGCTAGAGGGGGTTTTCAGTACTTCATTACATTTACTGATGATTATAGTAGGTATGGATTTGTGTATCTCATGAATCACAAATCGGAATCTTTTGAAAAGTTCAAAGAATTCAAGAATGAAGTACAAAACCAACTAGGTAAGAATATTAAGATCCTTCGATCAGATCGAGGTGGTGAATATTTGAGCCTTGAATTTGATGATCATCTGAAAGAGTGTGGGATCCTATCCCAACTTACCCCTCCTGGAACACCGCAATGGAATGGTGTTTCTGAAAGGAGAAACCGAACCTTGTTGGACATGGTGGAGTCTATGATGAGTCATGCGGATCTTCCAAATTCCTGCAGGGACATGTTCTATTAGCTGCTGACTTTCGTGACTTAACCGTGTTCCATCCAAAGCGTGGAAAAAGACACCATATGAGATATGGGTGGCAAGAAACCCAAGAGTATGTCTTTCATGAAGATTTGGGGCTGTGAAGTGTATGTGAAAAGACAAATTTCCACTAAGCTTGAGCCCAAATCGACAAATGCTTCTTTGTGGGGTATCCTAAAGAAACCAAGGGATACTACTTTACAATCCTACGAGGGCAAAGTGTTTGTCGCTCAGGCTGGTGTATTCCTAGAAAGGGAATTCGTTTCCAAAGGAATTAGTGGAGGAAAGTAGAACTTGAAGAAATTCAAGTATCACAGAGTAGTGACACATCTATGGAGGAACAAGAGCGACTGCACAAGATGTTGTGTGAGAACAACCTGCTCAAGTAACACAAGACCAGGTAGGTCTAGCAGGATACGTCACCAACCCGAGAGATATGGATTTCTCATGACTCGGCAGGGTGATGTATTTCTCATGGATCAAGATGAGCACGTGACTTACCAGGAGGCCATTCGCGGCCCTAAATCGAGAAGTGGCTTGAGGCCATGAAATGCGAAATGGATTCCATGTACACTAACCAGGTATGGACCTTGGTAGAGCCACCTGAAGGGTTACTCCCATAGGGTGCAAGTGGGTCTTCAAAAGGAAGAATGACATGGATGGTAAGGTTCATACCTATAAGGCACGATCGGTTGCTAAGGGTTTCAAGCAAATTCATGGTGTAGACTATGATGAAACCTTCTCGCGATTGCGATGCTTAAATCTGTTCGGATTTTACTTGCCATCATTGCATACCATGACTATGAAATATGGCAAATGGATGTCAAAGCGCTTTCGTTAATGGAAATCTCCTTGAGGACGTGTACATGACACAACCCGAGGGCTTTGACACTTGAGATGATGTCAAGAAAGTATGCAAGTTGCGGCGATCAATTTATGGATTGAAGCAAGCTTCCGAAGTTGGAATCTTCGTTTTGATAAAGCGTGAGGCAGTTTGGATTCATTAAAAATGAAGATGAACCTTTTGTTTACAAGAAGGTTAGTGGGAGCATAGTTGTATTCTGTTGTTATATGTGGATGACATATTACTCATCTAAACGACGTCCCTACTTTGCAACAAGTTAAGACTTGGTTAGGGAATTGCTTTTCTATGAAAGATTTGGGTGAAGCTACCTACATATTAGGAATCGGGATCTATAGAGATAGATCGCAAAGATTGCTTGGCCTAAGTCGAGTACATACATAGATAAAGTGTTGAGACGCTTTAATATGCATGATTCCAAGAAAGGGTTCTTGCCCATGACACATGGCGTATGCCTATCAAAGGCACAATCCCTTCAACTCGGGAAGAGAGGGATCGCATGAATAAGATTCCATATGCATCTGCAATTGGATCTATCATGTATGCCATGTTATGTACTCGACCGGATGTCTCGTATGCCTTGAGCACAACGAGCGGTACCGATCGATCCCTGATGGTCATTGGGTTGCTGTCAAGAATATCCTTAAGTACTTGAGAAGAACTAAGGATTCTTTCTTGGTATATGGAGGTCAGGAAGAGCTCGCTGTAATAGGTTACACCGATTCTAGCTTCCAGACAGATAAAGATGATTCTAAATCGCAATCTGGTTATGTGTTTTGCTAAATGGTGGCGCTGTGAGCTGGAAGAGTTCAAAGCAGGAAACAGTCGCTGATTCTACTACAGAGGCCGAGTATATTGCTGCTTCCAATGCAGCAAATGAGGCTGTTTGGATCAAGAAGTTCATTATTGAACTTGGTACAGTTTCTAGCATTGTGAACCCCATTGATCTCTTTTGTGATAACAATGGTGCCATTGCACAAGCTAAGGAACCCAGATCTCACCAACGATCCAAACACATACTTAGGCGCTTCCATCTCATTCGAGAGATTATCGATAGAGGAGATGTCAAGATATGCAGGGTACCAACACTTGACAATGTTCTTTGACCCACTTACAAAGCCTCTTACCCAGTGAAGCATGATGGTCATACTAGATCTATGGGTATTAGGTACATGCCTAATTGGCTCTAGTGCTAGTGGGAGATTGTTGGTGTAAGCCCTAGAGGCCAATGTTTTTCCTTTGGACTTATATTTTGTATCATGTCATTTATTTATTATATGAGGCATTTTCAGTTATTATGTTTGTTTCAACGTAATAAAGTCCTTGAGTAAAAGTTTGTTTTCAATAGAACATCGAGTAGACGACTCGGTTGTGAGATACTAAAGAACTTACTCTAAATATCTGTAGTCGAGTATTATTGTAACACCCCGAATTTCTAAGCTAAGTTGAGAATAAGTTATGAGAAGAATTGTGTGATTGTATTCAAGCTTAAATTGATTTTTAAAGTGAGTGAATATAATTACACAAGGTTTTTATAAGAAGGTTAATGGGTTTGAGTTGAGGAATAAGTGTGGATTTAATCCTAAGATGGTTTAAGGTGTTGATTTGTAGTTATGGAAGTTGATTTGAGAAGAAAGTCTCAAGGTTTGGTGCTAGAACTGAGTTTTCCTGGTTTTTCTGCAGTGTGAATCGATTCACATAGCCTGGGAATCGATTCATAGCATTAAAACTCCATTGGCATCGAATTCTAGCAGTGGGAATCGATTCACATAAAACAGGCTGCTGGGACTCGTAGGCAGGAATCGATTCACTCATTAAATCTGCGATTCAGGCTCTTTTTGCACTGTGGGAATCGATTCACACTATGCTGTGAATCGATTCACAGCTGCAGAATTGTTTAAAAACGCAGTTTCAGCGAGCAGAACGCAGAAGAGAGAAAAAGGAAAAGAAGAGAAAGAGAAAGGAGAAAAGGAAGAGGAGAGCTAGGGTTTCACCTTTGAGAAGGATTGAAGAGATTCATGTTGGGTTTCTTCAATCACTTGCCTAAATGGAGAGTTTGAGAGTTGAGATCTGAGTATTTGGAAGATTTGGGTTTGAACCCTAGAGAGGAGAAGAAGAAGCACGAATTGGAGAAGAAGAAGGGGGAGAAGACCAAGCTCCAGCAAGGATGATTCAAGTTCTTGGATGGAGAAGGAAGATTGAAGGTTGAAGATCAAGATTTGAGGGGTATTTGGAGAAGCCCTAAGTTGAGCAAAGAGGGAAAAGCTTGAAGAGGAGCAAAGGGTCCAAGTTCAGCCTTACTAGCTCAATGTCTTGAAGAATAGAGGTGAGTTCTTCAACCCTTAGGTGATGGGCACCCATAAGTCCCACATATAGGAATTTCCCTTCCTTTAGTAGCATATGAACCTTAGGTTCAAGTTAGGTCTTATATACCTATAAGAGATTGAGTTATGATTGTTATGATTGTGATGATTGTTATGATTGTTATGAAATTGTATGGGGATTAGTGAAATAGGGTTGGATCTTTGTCCCAACCCCTAATTATTATGTGATGCTTGAATCCTTGAATGCTCCAAAGAGCTTCAATGAGATTATGTATGCTTGATGTTTTCTCTCTTGAGAACTCCTTAGAGTTTCAAGGGATTAGTTAATGTATGTGTTGTCCATTAATTTGGCAAATTGTGAGGCTTGTCTAAGAGCCATAAGCTTAAGTCTTAGAGGTCAAAAAAGGACCCTAGGAAAAGGATGTGATAGAATGAATGTATGTATTAGTATACATGATTGGGAGTCATTAGATCAAAAGGGGTACTATTAGTGTAAGCTTGATTCAGTGAAATGATTGTAGTTTCCTTGAATAGTTAAGTAATGTGGATGATTGTGTTTCTATGAACATGCATACAATCATAAGCATAAGCATATGCATAAGCTAAAGTCCATGGCAAGACTCCTCTATTTATAGGAGTAAGATCGGTTTGGTTAGCCAAGTGGGACGCCCTTGGAGGGTTATGACGTCTAACCACCATTCCGAAAGTGTGTAATTGGGGTCTAGGGACCTAAGCCTACGACACTACCCAATAACACAAAATGCATTACATGCAAAGCATCATATTATACATCTCTTATGAATGGTATAATGTGTGAAGTGAAGTTAAGTTTATGAATGTTAATGAATTCCTTGTATGTATTTTATATATATGTATTAGGAATTAGCTTAGTTAGTTGTATGGAGTTTTGGATAGCACACCCATAGTCGCTTAATTATTATATAGTACTGAGCATTGTGATTAGATCACTCAAAGGATAAGCAAGCTAGATTGATTGGGATTTGTAGTATAGAGCATAAGGCAAGGACCAATAGCATAAGAGAAAGCAAAGTTGTGTTAAGCACAAAGTGAGTAAGTAAGAACAATATGTTCTTAGTTAATAAGGTTGCAATTTATATTGTATTAAGGTTAGTTGAACTAAACAAAGGTTAAAGAATGGACAGTTGTAGGATTGATGTGGATTGCTATACATTTATGTGTTTAGTTAATCACAAGTTGATAAGTGGCATATTAGTCCTAGGATTACCCTATGGTATAATATGCTAAGTTTTAATTCAAGCTAGCGCGTTATAAAGCGTCTTAGCTTAGGGATATCGAGAAGTTGCAAGTCGAGTCCTTATGGTACATAGTGAGAGTATGTCTAGGTTTGAAATGCATAAGTTAGTCTTTTCAGCCTAGAAGGTTCCGAGGAGAGAATGGTGAGGAGTCTGTGAAGGGCTCACTGAGATTTTATAATCTCACCCTTTTCTTTTGTTGTCTTTCAGATAAGCAGGTACTGAAGACGGCGAGCTGAAGCTTCAAGCTTGGGACACATAAGCTAGTCGTAGATTGTAATGGGAATTTTATATTCCAAGTTATGTACAAGTTGTAATCTATTTATTAGATTGATAGATTAAGTTAATTTGCGACTTGGATTATTGTAATCAAGTTTGTAAATGTTTAGTAATTCCTGTGCCTTAATGTAATTCCTGTGCCTTATTTTTCACCGACCGTTTTGAGTCACCCATAAATCTACAGAATAACAAGGTTGGTGATCAACATTTCAACATTTAACCCGGGGCAGTGAATAATTATGTTAAAGAATATTTGATTATATTACCTTTCGAATGGATACATCCATCTGTATTGAACCGGTCCACCAAGCCTAGCTTCATGTGCAAGATGCACTGGGAGATGTTCCATAGAGTCAAAGAAACCAGGGGGAAATATTCTCTCCAACTTACAAAGAATGACTGGTATGTTCTGCTCCATCTTGATAAGATCATCATCTCTCAATGTTGCAGAACACAAATCTTTAAAAAATTGGCTGAGTTCTGTAAGTGGATTTAAAATATTTGACGGCAGGGAACTAAATGCAATAGGAAGTAAACACTCCATGAATACATGACAATCATGGCTTTTCATCCCAATCATTGTTCCTTTGTTCACATCAGCACATCTTGCCAAATTAGAAGAATAACCGTCTGGCATTCAAAGTTCTTTTATCCACCGACAGACTAACATAGCTTCCTCAACAGTTAAAGAGTAACAGGCTTTGGGTTTCAGGGTTTTCCCATTCGACTGAGTCGTCAAATGCAAGTCCTTTCGCTTACAGTAAAGTGGTAAGTCCAGTCTGGCCTTATCATTGTCTTTCGTTCTTCCTCTAACGTTCATCACTGTGAGAAAAACATTGTCAAAAAAGTTCTTCTCAATGTGCATAACATCAAGGTTGTGTCTCAACAAATTATCTTTCCAATACGGCAAATCCCAAAAAATACTTCTTTTAGTCCAATTGTGCCATTGTCCATATCCTTCAAATCGATCCAATTCACCAAATTCTGTGATTATGGGCAGAGCCATCACTGTAGCAAAAATCTGTTGGGATGTCAACCTCGGGGGCGGGCCAACTATTTCATCTACCCCCTTCTTGAAGGCGTTCTTATTCCGTCTAAATGGATGATCTGCTGGTAAAAACCTGCGATGTGAGTCAAACCAAGAACTCTTCCCCCCAAATTTCAAGGTAAAGGCCTTTGTATGCTCCATGCAATGGGGACATGCCATCTTACCATGAGTACCCCAACCAGACAACATGCCATATGCAGGGAAGTCATTAATGGTCCACATAAGAGCTGCCCTCATTGTAAAGTTCTTCTTTCGTGCAACATCATAAGTTACAACGCCATTCCATAACCTTTTGAGATCGTCAATGAGAGGCTGTAAGTAGATGTCAATACCATCTGTTGGATTATCTGGACCCGATATAATACAAGTCAAGAACATATAGGGCTTAGACATGCACATATCAGGAGGAAGATTGTATGGGGTAACAATAACTGGCCAGCAAGAATAAGGTTTCGCCGTTGATTGAACATATGAGGTAAAACCATCAGAGCATAAGCCAAGTCGTACATTACGTGGATCTATTGCAAATTCGGGATTCACACGATCAAAGTGCTTCCAAGCTTCACCATCACAAGGATGTCGCAACATACCTGAAGTGCTTTTATTCTCATAGTGCCAAGTCATTTTGTCTGCAGTCTGTGTTGACGCAAACATTCTCTGCAGCCTTGGAATAATTGGCAAATAAAACATTGCCTTCCGTGGAACTGGTTTTTGTCTACCCTTCCCATTATCAGTATGTGACATATACCTTGGCTCACCACAGAATTTGCATTCAACCAAATAAGGCTTATCATTTTTACCAAATTCATTGTCGTAATATAACATACACCTTCTCACACAACAATCAATCCTTTTAGATTCCAACCCCAATTTGGACACTAAGCTTTTAGCCTCGTAATAACTTTTTGGCAAACCATCTCTGATAGGTGACGAGTCCAACATCATCTTCGTTACGAGATCCAAGCACACATCCGTAGCACCACAGTTGGACTTGAGAGCTAAAAGTCTCACACACATTGATAACTTAGAGTCGGAAAGCCCTTCAAACAACGGCTTATTTATTTCTAACAAGAGATTATAAAATCTTTGTGCAGTCTCATTTGGAAGTTCATCTGTGTCATCATATTGTGGCTCCTCGAATGATACGTTGACCCCCAAGGCATCACAAACCATATTTTGCATCAATTCAATCTGCTCACCATATCCCGTATCTACGTAATTACTTGAAGCACTGCGTGCAATTATCGCCAACCCCTAATCCAACCCGAGGTAACTCTTCACCATGTCTAGTCCAAATCCTGTAATTAGGCATAAATCCAACTCTGCGCAGTGCAAAGATGACCTCTCCTGGCTCTTGATCTTTACTGCAATAGCATTTAAGGCACGGACACCTAATCCCTCCATTAATTTGAAATCTTCGTGTGCCATTGCGACTTGAACGAAGTGATCAATCCCATCGCAAAAAGATTGTTTCAAACCCCTCTTCCGGATACAACCTATCGTGACATCCAACTACGATTGAAGGAAAAAATTCCATCTTCTCGCATGTCAAAAAAATGACAATTTCAAAGAAGACGACATTCTTACAACCGCTCTCTTTCTTTAAATGGTATGACTTATCCCATTCGAGGAAAAACTTTTTCAGAACTCATATAATAGTCATTAAAGTAATTCTCATATCTTATACTTGACAAAATTTGTGACATTTCCCATTGGTCTCTGAGTACACAAAATGATCGCAGTTAGGAACAAGGCAATCAAGTATGCACCCAGAGAACAAAAGGAAATGAATCTAACCGAAATTCCATCAAATATCAAGATACGAGAATCAAACAACAACTATTATACAAGTAAAGAAAAAGTTTTTTCCCAAACTGTCCGACTTGGACAATTCAAGGTTCAATATACAATGAACACGTGGTATCTAAAAGAGTACACACACTCAATAATATATTGAACCTCAAACGGGAAGCTAAGGCTTTTCTCCGATACTAATAACAACAATCAAACATCCATTTCATCAATAATTAAAAAGTAACATGTTGAAAGTTGACATCCTCTTAAAGGATAGAATTAAACAAGCATACCGACGGCAAGGGAAGCATAAATCCTTTTAACAATTTTGTTTTCATAGTGGTTTGGCTTGGTATATGCCATGCAATTAGAGCTCCAATATGGTCACATCTACCATACATCCTAACCCATTAAGTGCCCAAAAACAATCATTTTCTGTTTCAGTTAAAAACTAGCCTAGCACGAGAATCTACTACATTAACCAAGGCAGTTGATGGTATCTCTAAACAACATAAAATTGGTTACTTTATTATTTTTAAAAAAATAAGATCATCACATAATTAAATTCATCAAATATAGGATTTTAATAGTTTATAATTAGTGTCCGATACGATTAATTTGGGAATCAATTTCCTCGATGTAATTCATGTCTTTGTGTAATAATATGTCTTTCATATGTTAAATTTTTTAGTTTAATAAATGTTGTTTGTATTTACAAAGTATAGTATATAGTTATAATCTGTAAATATTTTGGAGATTAATATGGTTTCTATCTCAATATAAATTGGTTTCTATAAGTATTGCGAGTCGTAGCATGAACATAGGATCGAGATTCACTTATCAAATTGAGTTTATGTGTTGCTTGCTAAATGAATAATCTACATGCTACCTTACTCTAACATAAAATATACATCAAACAAAATTCCTCTGTGGAGAGAAGGAAATCGAGGGATTCCTTCTCTCTTTTACATTTCTTTCAACTTAAAACAAAAAATATAGAGATATATTATCCGTAAAGAGGGGTTTTGAATCAATTAATGAAGTTCATTTTTCAAAAACATCATTAAAAAAATGAAATGGGATTTTTTGAAACATAGGAAAAGGTGATCTATTGAGTCATTTATACGAATCCAAAATATTATGATTATGAAGAACTCAACGGGACCCCTCGAATTCGCCAAAAATATTATCTAGACGCGTGAATAGATTGACCTTAAAACAACAATGATTAATTACGATTGCTATAAAACAAGCTCGTATTTTATCTGTGTTACCCTTTCTTATTAAATTACCTTTTGTTACTAATGAAAAAAAATTAAAAAAAGGGAGCCCACCACTAGAACTACTCCTGTTTTAAAAAAATATGTTTTTAAAAAAAAAAAATAGAGTTACTCTTCAATTGAATTAAATTTTGAATCGAAAATCAATTTCAATGTGGATTGATATCTTGTTCAAAACTACGACAACTATACATCACTTCAACATAAAACATCCTTTGTTAGCCAAAACACACATCACCTCAAAATTCTCTCTGGAGAGAACTATGAAGCAAATCAAATAAATATGTCGGTGTGGGGTCAACACCAACCCTTTTCCACCCAATGAGTCAACCGACATTTCGTTAGAGTGCATACCTAATTCTCGAGAACAAGAGAGTGTCCACGCCCTTCGATGTGAGTGGCAGTCTCGAGCAATGTCGTGGCCTCGAACTAAAAATACAGAAAAAACATAGAAAATTTTAACTAACAAGCTACCAAATAGCAATCAACAAAAATGAGCAGGATGCCAACCAAACAACAATCATGTTATAAAATAATTCCAAATAAACCCCAAGTAAGCTTTTTGGCTTTCACTATTTTTATCAAATCATGAATTCTCAAAAGCTATTTAACCTCCTCATGTAAAACATATAATAGAGCATAATAGAGTGGTGGTGGTGGTGGTGGCGGCCTGCTTCCGAGAACAACGGTTGAAACGTTGGAATAATTGGAACTTAGGCTTAAGACAAAAATTAAATAGAAAAGCACAAATGTAAAGACATACATCATATATTATCCTAATACATTTATCCAATTAAAATGTTAAAGCAGTCAAATACTAATGTACATAACATGCATAATATAAAATAGAGGCTAGCTAGTGGCGGCTCCTTGAGGGTCCCCAGACAAACTCGGGCGGTAGAATCCTCCGAAGGAGTCGATGGAGTGTAATCTGCTACGGTGGGAGAATATTTTGGTGTGGACGGAGTGTAATCCTCTCCGATTGGAGAATACTCCGGTGAGGTCGGAGTGTAATCCTCTCCGATTGGAGAATACTCCGGTGTGGATGGAGTATACTCCAAGATCTCATCGTCATCGCTGGAAACCTGAACGATGTATGTCCCTCGATGAGCATCACCGGTAGCTACAGGCCTCCTGGGATCACCATGTTGGTTCATCAAATCACGATCCTCAGCACGATCCTTAGTCCTGATGACAAAGCTATTTCGATACTCCCTCGCAGACATCATCGGCCTCCTGGAAGGCATAGGAGGATCACGATGGCGAGCATCGCGATCCTCAATCATCACAAAGCTATTCCGATACTCCCTTGCAGACATCATCGGCCTCCTGGAAGCCCTACCTCGACCACGGTTTCCATCTAAAGACATTGTCTGTTTGTTGTCAACATTGGTCAGTCATGAGCATATAAACTGAAAATAATCGAATTACAACAAAACGAACAAAGGCATAGGTTTGCAGTATTTAAGACTTTATTCCAATATTTTTTTCAATATTTTTTTCAAATCATGATGCTAACCGAGCAGGATGTGCCAACTAGAATTGTTTTTTTTCCCTTCTAATTAGCATGCTTAAGACAAACTTTTAACCTTGGACATAATATAAGTATCCTAAACTTTTAAAACAACTAACAATCCACAAAATCAATAAGAGCAGAGCAACCGTCAAACAACTAACAATCCACAAAATCAATAACAGTAGAACAACCATCAAACAACTAATAATCTCACGCAAAGGCTACTCTTGCAAAGCTACTAAAACAAAAATCAAATACCAACAACAGGGAATACAAACAAACCTTAGTTCCCAAAATCACGTAACACAAAATTGGAGGTCAAGCCACAAAAGAATACGTGATGCACCAAAACCTTCAAAATCACGTCAAAAACCTTCAAATCACTTCAAGAACTTTCAATCGTTCCTGAAACATCGAAAAGGAACACCAAATCAATTTGGGATTCTAAGAAAAAACACGAACAAAGAAGGACAGAATAGAGACAGAGAATAGACGGTGGTGGCAGAGGTGACGGCAGACCACGATGCTGTGGAGGTGGCCGCGGAAGGTACTGTGGAGGTGGCGGCGGGCGGGTGGTGCTGGGGGGGTGGGGGCGGCGAGGTGGTGTTCTGTGGAGGTGGCGGCGGATAGAGAGAGAGATAAGAGACAGAGAGAGAGACAGACACGGTGGTGGTGGTGGTGGCAGAGGAAACGCGGTGGTGGTGGCGACTAAGACGTGGTGGTGTGGGGGCGGTGGTGGTGGGGGTGGTGGGGGAGAGAAAGAGTGAGAACGATGTGAGCGAGAGAGAATAGAGTGGTGGTGGTGGTGGCGGCCTGGTGGTGGTGTGGGCGTGGTGGTGGTGGCGGCGTAGTGGTGGGCGGAGGAAGAGAGGGAAGTGAAAGAGAAGAGGGATGAAGATGGAGGAGAAAGGGAAGGCCTGGCTTCGATTATTATCGCGCGTGCAAGCGGCTTTTCTGCAAGCGGTCTAGGCCGTCGAACTGTTCGGCATGCAAGCGGGTTTTAACTTACCGACGGTATAAGGCCGTCGGTATTTGAAAAATAGGCGCGTAAATGAAATATCTTTGAAATTACCGATGGGCATTGACCGTCGGTAAATTTACCGACGGACTTGTTGTTTTACCGACGGCTTGGCCATCGGAAAATCCAACGTTTAACCGACGGTCTCTGACCGTCGGTATATGCCCGTCGGTAAATCCGAATTTTCTTGTAGTGCCTACACTCAGAGGCTTCACCAGGTAATGACTCTTCTCCCTCATCTCCTTTACGTGATAATAACCCTCCTACTAATTTGGTTCCTGCAAACAATAGCACCCACCCCATGATTACCAGGTCCAAAAACAACATCTTCAAGCCAAAACGTGCTCTCAATGCATCCAATCATCCTTTACCAGAAAATCTTGAACCATCCAAAATAAGGCAAGCCATGAAACATGCACATCGGAGACAAGCCATATCTGAAGAATTTGATGCCTTGATTAGAAATGGTACATGGTCTCTAGTTCCACCCCCAAGCGGCACCAATATAGTAGATTGCAAATGGTTGTTTCACATAAAAAGGCACCCGGATGGATCTATATCTCGATACAAGGCCCGACTAGTTGCCAAGGGATTCACGCAATGTCCCGGAGTAGATTTCAAAGAAACCTTTGCACCAGTGGTGAGACCACAAACAATAAAAATTATCCTCACTATTGCATTAGGGAATGGGTGACCTATGCATCAACTCGATGTCAACAATGCTTTCCTTCAAGGATCCTTACAAGAACAAGTATTCATGGCACAACCATCGGGTATGAAAGATCCACAACATCCCAACTATGTGTGCAAACTCCACAAAGCAATTTATGGTCTACGCCAGGCAGCAAGAGCATGGCATGATGCCCTCAAGTCCTTCATTGAATCTTGCGGATTCACTACAAGCAAGAATGATCCATCTCTTTTCATATATGGATCGGGCCAAACAATTGCTTATTTTCTTGTCTATGTTGATGACTTATTACTAACAGGTAATGATCCTCAGTTCTTGGGCAGATTCATAGATACTATGTCAAATCGGTTTTCCCTCAAGAATATGGGTGCACCTCACTATTTCTTAGGAGTTGAATTAATTCCCACACCTATCGGCTTGCTCTTATCTCAGCACAAATTCATCAGAGATATCCTTGAGAAATTTGAGATGGAGGGGGCGAAACCATCACCCACACCACTCTCTCAGACTGCTACCTTGAGTTTGCATGATGGCACTCCAGCCACAGATTCCACACACTACAGGAGCATAATTGGTGCATTGCAGTATCTCAATCTAACGAGACCGGACCTGTCTTTTGCAATTAACAAGCTTTCACAGTTCATGCATAAGCCAACTACTTTACATCTGCAACATCTGAAGCGACTACTTCGCTATCTCAAGTCCACAATAAACCACGACATCATGTTAAGAAAACCACCATCCTTCCAGCTCCTTGCTTATACTGATGCCGATTGGGGTGGCAATGCAGATGATAGGACATCAACCTCAGCATACTTAATCTTCTTTGGTGGCAATCCCATTTCTTGGCTCCCCAAGAAACAACGCGCGGTTGCACGCTCATCCACAGAGGCCGAATATAGAGCTGTTACAACTGCAACATAAGAACTGATGTGGCTCACAAATCTACTCAAAGAATTGCGTGCTCCAATTCACCAACCTCCCAGAATTCTATGTGACAATGTGGGTGCAACATATCTTTGCTCCAACCCTGTGCTTCACTCAAGAATGAAGCATATTTCGATGGACTACCACTTTGTTAGGGAGCAAGTTCAAGCTGGGAACCTTCAGGTGACTCATGTCTCATCAAAAGATCAATTGGCGGATATACTCACAAAACCTTTGGCAGCGCCAAGATTTGTTGATCTTACAGCCAAGATGCAACTTGTCAATGCCAACTTGATCTTGAGGGGGCATATAGGATCACCATGATTTGATTTGATCTCACTGATTTGGATCGGTCAACTAATAATAATTGTGCAGATATTGCTCTCAATTATAGGTGTCAAATTGAATAGGTCATATACCATTTAATGTTTAGATTTGCATTAACTGCAGAAATCATTCTGCATGATTCTAGGATCGGCTAGTCAATGATTCTGCATGATACTAGGATTAGTCAGTCCATGACTTTGGCTACTCACACCAGTATATAAGTGTAACCCGTGTACTCAATACAATGATCGAATTATTATTCACTCTTGCTATTATAGTAATGAGGCCAAGGGTGAAAATTTAAGGTATGGAAATTCAAAGAAATGATATTTCAAGGGCTATAATAAATAATCAATTTTGAGCAGCTATCCTTTTGAAAAATGGAGCTTTTAGATATATAATCACTTTTAGACAGAGCACCAAACTTTTATTTTTTTCACATTTTCCTTGTAATCAGAGTTCCTTATTACAATTTTTTTTCTTTTTCTCTCTCCTTTTTTTTGAGGAATAAGTCTCTGCCTTTTGAATATATCTGTTACCAAAACCAAGCAGCTCCATTTTAAATTAAAACAGTACCCAAATCTATTTTTTCAATCAAATCAGAGGGTATAGAATAAAACTTCTTTTTTTAGAGCTCAAAGTGGTCAACTAAGTGGTGAAATTTAATCACAAAGTGTAGCAGGCTAGAAACAAATCATAAATGCCCCAATCATTTTCCAAAATTTCTAAAAATTAGCTTCGCTTTGAATGGTCACATGTCAAGTTCTAGAACACAAAGCCAATGAAAAAGAACTCTCATGAAGAATAGGGTTATAATAATTTTGCAACAATGCGTAAACCCAAATCAGGCTCAAATCCTTACGTTTAGAAGCTATTTCATGGAAAAAATTTCAATCAAGGGCTCATTTCTAATTTTTCAGCTTTTCAGAAATTTATATAATATCTCAATAAGCATCAAAAAGTTGTTCGAAAAAATTTAAGTTTTCGCCCCAAAATTAGTAGCTTCAATTTGTTCAAAATAGTAATAACCAAGTGTCAAGTGGTTAACTCCCCCCACACTTATTTCTAGTATTGTCCTCAATGCTAGCAATTACAGCACAAGCACATAAAGAAGAAAAAATATAACAATAAAATCAAGTGCTAAAAATAAAGAGTGGAAAAGGACTCCCCTGTAGAAAATTTCACGAGCATATACTGGAGGGGGTGCAGTAGGCGAATTTCTTCCCAAAACTGACAGTTTGTCACAGATGAAGTAAGTGAAGATAGAACTGTCGACAAACTAAAATGGTGAACATAAAATAAAATAAAATAAAATAAACTGAAATAATATAAACACAGGTTGCCTCCTGCGAAGCGCTTTGTTTAACGTCGTGAGCTTGACGGATTGCTTAACAGCGGTCAACCAGCGG
Source organism: Calophaca sinica (assembly GCA_037113605.1). Classification (NCBI taxonomy): domain Eukaryota; kingdom Viridiplantae; phylum Streptophyta; class Magnoliopsida; order Fabales; family Fabaceae; genus Calophaca; species Calophaca sinica. The sequence continues at coordinate 40,579,786 of CM073733.1, read as the reverse complement.
GTTCTCCAAGAGTGAATTTTGCATTTAGCGCATTCCCTCTTCGTCATTTCTTGACCATGTGGTTCAAGTTTCTTGACATCTTTCTTTTCGGTGGTGGAGGACACTCATGGTAGGAAACAGTATTTATGTTGCTATCTCCACCAATATGCTAGGATCCTGCAAGTTAGTAATATCTTTTAAAGGATCCTGCATTCTTAAACCAGCAAACTTGTTAACAGTAACCACATTTTTAATAAAGTCAAAAGAATTTAAAGGAGGATTGTTAACAGCAACCACATCGTCAATATAGTAACTAGAAATTGAAGGAGAGGGGTTAAAATTCAAAGATTGTGAAATATCCTCTTCCTTACCAGATTTAATAGTTACCTTTCCTTTGTGAACTTTAATGGCTGCCTCGCCAATATTGACTACAAGAGTCTGTCCCAAAGTAATTGAGGCTCCATCTCTTGCTCTTCATTAAGTACTGAGAGGTTTCTCTCGCTTTCCTTAGAATCATTCTCTTCTGCAAGAACTTTGATCTTTTCTAAGGATGGTTGTGAGTCATGCTTAGGTTCAACCTCTAGCCTAGACCAAGTTTTAGAGTGAGTCTCAGGTCAAGTATCAGACTCTGTGTCAGGCCAAATGTCAGACTCAGTCTCAAACTAAGTGTCAGATTCAATCTTAGGCCAAGTGTCAAACTCATTCTCAGGCCAAATGTCAAGCATGGTCTGAATGTCAGACTCTGTCTGAGACCAAGTGTCGGACTCAATACTTTCAATTAACTTCTCATCATCCTTAGAATTGATGATTTCATCTTTAGGCTTTCGTTGATTAAGCAAGGTGGTCTCTCTTTCTCTATGGTTTATCAATTGAGCCAAAACTGATATTTCATTCTCTAAGGATTTGTGACTTGCATCTGTAGTGTTTGTTAAAATACCACAACACTCATAAACGAAAAGAGAATCCATATTATTATTTTCTTTTAAAGAGAAGAAAAGAAAAATTAGAGATTTTTTTTAAAGAGAAGAAAAGAAAAATTAAAAGAAAGAAAAAAAATAATCTAGTCTTCCAACCAGGAGATGATAAATAATAAGTTTAAGTAATAAAATAGTAAGAAAATCTAGTCTTCCAACCAGGAGACGCTACACAAAATAAAATATAGTCTTCCAACCAGGAGACGAAATATAAAAATAAAAGCTAACCGTCCATGTAGGAGGTAAAACCATCCATGTAGGAGGTGATAATAAAATTAAAATGACAAGAAATAAAAAAATAATTAAATAAAAGATAAAAACAAAATAAAATAAGAAAAAGGAAAATAATTACAAAAAGCGTCTAAATTAACAATTAATCATTTCGATCAATATCATTAATAATTCCCCGGCAACGACGCCAAAAACTTGTTCGGTCAAAATCGCAAGTATACGATCTTGTCAAGTTATAGTATAAAAGATTATCGGCTCCACGGGGAATTGAAATGATTAATGCTCTACTTAGATCAATTTATTATTTAGACAAATGATTCAAAGTGAACTTTAAATAAAGAGTGTATAAAAATTAAGTAGAAAAGAGATTATAAAATATTTTAGAAACGAATTAGATAATAAAAACATTAAGGTAATGAGTTCACTAATACTTATATCTGTGTATTTGATTAATTTATAACATGAGTAACAATTCTTACTGAATACCAATCACCTATTTAAAAGCTATTAATACCCAATGATCATGCAATATTAACAGTCTTCTTTCTAATTTATTACTCAGTTTGATCATGCGAAGTAATTAAACAGAAAGAGCATGAAGTGTCAATAGATTTATCAATTCAATGACTGACTGAAAATGAACACGCAATCCTTGATCCGGCAGAGCATGCAGATTCAATTATTCCTAGAGTTTTGTTAATTAATTCAAGGTACGATCGCCGAACAATTAATTAACTGTGTAAAGAGTAGCTAATCTTTTTAAAGTAATATTACCAGGAATAATTTAATCAAAAGGATTTAAACACTCATATTATAAATCATAAAGATATCACAGATAAAGTAAAAGATCTCCCGTCACCTCAATGATGGGATTAGTTTCTAAACACATTTGAAGATAGCAACAACATGTTTACAAAAGATATATTTAAAACTAAAACTAGCAGAACAACTATAAAGTAAGACTAGAAGATTACAGAGAAGAAGAGAATTGTGAGAGAATCAATCCCGGGGAGGTTTTTAAATGTTCTGCTGAGCGTTCCTTTTATAGACAAAATTTTGGGCTCAGCACGGCAAAGAAGACAGTGCGTTTCAAGGCCGCACCTTTACACCGCTTACGCGTCACCGACCTTGCCGACATGATTTTCTGATATTTTTGGTTGAGGACGGTCGTGCTCCATGATGAAGAGGCCGTGCTCCATCCAATTTGTGATAAAGTTGTAGGAAATTCTCTTAGCTTTCCAACGCCACCAAGAACGCCTTAATCCGATATCTACAACTCCAGATATGATTAAAATACCAACCAGCTATCCGGAGAGCGCGTGGACGCGCGTGAGGCCCGCTCGTGGCTAATTGTTGCTTCAGGTAAGCATGGACATGCTTCATTATATTATGCGAAGACCGTACTTAGCATTCTAGGCCTATTTCAAGCCCAAATTTGTATTTGACTACCATATTGCCTAATTTTCCATTTCTGCACAATTTAGATTAAAAGAGAGTGAATTTCAAGTGATAATATTCAATAATTATTCAAATCACATTCTAATATCCTTATAAAAATGATGCAATATTGGTGTTATCATTGGGGATATTTTGTGGACAAGATCATAGAATCTGGCCATGGAACCAGAGTTGGAATAATTGAGGGCACCACACTAGCTTGTTCTGGTGCCTCAGTTCACTACTTTGTTGATGTTTCCAGTCCGGAGTTGTCCTAAGTGTACTCATAATCATTGTGAACACCCAATTTTGACCGGATATTTTTTTAAAAAGAAAAATTACAAAAATATTTCCTTTACACATATTGAATTTTCAGCCTTTATTTTATCTTACTTTTGTTTTATTTTATCTAACCCATTGTCTAAACCCAGGCCCAATTGAAGAAAAAAACAAATGTTACAAATTACCACCACTAAGGACAAGCCAAAAATATAAACCAATAAGTCTATCGCAGTCCATAACATGTCCATTACAGTCCATTGCAGTCCAAATTTACAAAATCAGAAGGAAAAAAAAGAGGAAACAAAAGAAATGGGGCAGGAATGCGCATGGCATCCTACCAGAAACACCAACAGCAACAACAATACCAATAGCAACAACAGAGTATTTTGAGAATGAGTCTAGAGCCCTTTCTTCTTGTTCCTTTGTTTTTTTTCCATTTTTTCTCCAACCAAGCAGCTTTGCAAGCACTACTCTACATCCCCTGCATCCTCCAAGCTCTGTCAGCATCACAGAATCCTACTAACTTGTAATCTTTTGATTTCTTATAAAGCAAACCAAGATTAGTAAATCCTTGCAAATATCTAAATATTCTTTTAACAACACTCAAGTGTGACTCTCTAGGATCTGATTGAAATCTAGCACACAGGCAAACGCTGAACATAATATCAGGTCTTGAAGTTGTAAGATAAAGTAGAGATCCAATCATACCTCTGTACATTTTCTGATCTACCTTCTTACCAGTCTCATCTTTTCCGAGAGTACATGTGGGATGCATAGGAGTGCTCATAGGCTTGTAATCCACCATCTTGAATTTCTTTAGCAATTCCTTGATATATTGGCTTTGATGTATATAAATACCATCATTACATTGCTTGATTTGAATTCCAAGGAAGAACTTTAGCTCACCCATCATGCTCATCTCAAATTCAGCCTGCATTAGCTTAGAAAATTCTTTGCAAAGGCTTTCATTAGTAGCTCCAAAAATAATATCATCAACATAAATTTGAACAATTATAAAGTGCTTGTTTGATGTTTTTCTGAAAAGAGTCGTGTCTACTTGACCTCTGATAAAACCATTTTTCATTAAAAAGGTACTTAGCCTATCATACCAAGCTCTAGGAGCTTGCTTAAGACCGTACAGAGCCTTTTTAAGCTTAAAGACATGTTCTGGAAATTCAATGTCTTCAAATCTAGGAGGTTGTTTCACATAGACTTCCTCAGTAATAAAACCAATCAAGAAAGCACTTTTCACATCCATTTGATAAAGAATTATCTCATGGTGTGCAGCAAATGAAAGCAAAATGCGAATAGCTTCTAACCTAGCAACGGGTGCAAAAGTTTCTGTAAAATCAATACATTCTTCTTGTGAGTAACCTTGAGCAACTAATCTTGCTTTGTTTCTCACAACCTTACCATCTTCATCAAGCTTGTTTCTAAATACCCCTCAGTACCAATAGCTTGCTTATCTTCTGGTAAAGTGACTAGTTTCCACATATCATTTCTTTGGAACTGATTCAACTCTTCTTGCACAGCTAGAATCCAACATTCATCTTCCAATGCTTGATCAATCTTCTTAGGTTCTAGAGAGAAGTGCAAAATCTGCATGCTCCTTGAAAGAGGATCTAGTTCTTACTCTATCTCCAGGTTCTCCTATGATTTGATCCTTAGAATGATTGGTTTTGTACTTCCAGCTCTTTCTGGCTTCAGCTTCTCCTCGAGTAGAATTCTGTGTCTGGTCACCATCGGACGATGAAGATGCAGGTTCACTATTTGATGTTCCACCAATGTTTAAATCTGCAAATAGTTCATCTAGCTCTGACATGGCAGTGGCAGGCTTCTTGTCATCAAACTTGATACAGTCCAACAGGGACTAAACTGACACTTCCTAAATTGAGTCATTAATAAACTAGTGACTCACAGTCCGATAAGATCGAACTGCTCTGATACCATAATGTAACACCCGCACCTCAACATAATTGAAAGTACGACAAATTACATTAAGGCACAGGAATTACTAAACATTTACAAACTTGATTACAATAATCCAAGTCGTAAATTAAACTTAACTCATAAATCTAATGAATAGATTACAAATTATACATAACTTGGGATATAAAATTCCCATTACAATCTACGACTAGCTTATGTGTCCCGAGTTTGAAGCTTTGGCTCGTAGTCTTGATACACCTTATCTGAAAAACAACAAAAAGGAAAAGGGTGAGATTATAAAATCTCAGTGAGCCCTTCACGGACTCCTCACCACTCTCTCATCGGGACATTCTAGGCTGAGAAGACTAACTTAGACATTTCAAACCTAGACTTACTCTCCCTATGTACCATAAGGACTTGACTTGCAACTTCTCGATATCCCTAAGCTAAGACGCTTTAGAAGGCGCTAGCTTAAGTTAAAAACTTAGTACATTATCAAATAGGGTAATCCTAGGGCCACTATGCCACTTATCAACTTGTGATTGAACTAAACACATAAATGTATAGCAATCCCACATCAACCTTATAAATATCCATTCTTTAACCTTTGTTTAGCTCGACTAACCTTAATACAATGTAAATTGCAACCTTATTATCTAAGAACGTATTATTCTTACTTACTCACTTTGTACTTAACTCATCTTTGCTTTTCCTCGTATTATTGGACTTTGCCTTATGTGCTATACCACAAATCCCAATCAACTTAGCTTGCTTATCCTTTAAGTGATTTAATCACAAGGCTCATTACTATATGATAATTAAGCAATTAGGGATGTACTATCCAAGATTTAATATACTTAACTAAACTAATTCCGGATATATATATATATATATATATAAACAAGGAATTCATTAACATTCATAAACTTAACATCACTTCACATATTATACCATTCATAGGAGATGTATAATATGATGCTTTGCATGTAATGCACTTTGTGTTATTGGGTAGTGTCGTAGGCTTAGGTCCCTAGACCCCAATTACACACTTTCGGAATGGTGGTTAGACGTCATAACCCTCCAAGGGCGTCCCACTTGGCTAACCAAACCGATCTACTCCTATAAATAGAGGAGACTTGCCATGGACTTTAGCTTATGCTTATGCTTATGATTATGCTTATGCTTGTATGCATATTCATATAAATACATTCATCATCATTACTTAACTATTCAAAGAAACTACAATCATTTCAATGAATCAAACTTACACTAATAGCATCCCTTTATCTCTAATGACTCCAAATCATGAACACTAATTCATACATTCTTTCTATTACATCCTTTTCCTAGGGTCCTTTCTTGACCTCTATGACTTAAGTTTATGGCTCTTAGACAAGCCTCACAATTCACCAAATTAATGGACAACACATACATTAACTAATCCTTTGAAACTCTATGGAGTTCTCAAGAGAGAAACATCAAACATACATTCAATTGTGGGGGGTTGGGGGCAGCCATCCAACCTCTTTTAATCAAGCCCACAAAACAATCATAACAATCAAGACAATCATAACAATCATAGCAATAACAACTGAATCTCTTATAGGTATTTAAAACCTAACTTGAACCTAAGGTTCATATGTTACTAAAGGAAGATAAATTCCTATATGTGGGACTTATGGGTGCCCATCACCTAGGGGTTGAAGAACTCACCTCTATTCTTCAAGACATTGAGCTAGGAAGGTTGAACTTGGACCCTTTGCTCCTCTTCAAGCTTTTCCCTCTTTGCTCAACTTAGGGCTCCTCCAAATACTTCCCAAATCTTGATCTTCAACCTTCAATCTTCTTTCCCCATCCAAGAACTTGAATCATCCTTGCTGGAGCTTGGTCTTCTCCCCCTTATCCTTCTCCAAATTCGTGCTTCTTCTTCTCCTCTCTAGGGTTCAAACCCTAATCTTCCAAATACTCAAATCTCCACTCTCAAATTCTCCATTTAGGCAAGTGATTGAAGAAATCCAACATGAATCTCTTCAATCCTTCTCAAAGGGTGAAACCCTAGCTCTCCTCTCCTCTTTCTCCTTTCCCTTTCTCTTCTTTTCCTTCCCTCTTTCTCTATTTCTGCGTTCTGCTCACAGAAACTGCGTTTTTATACAATTCTGCAGCTGTGAATCGATTCACAGCATAGTGTGAATCGATTCACACAGTGCAAAAAGTGCCTGAATCGCAGATTTAATGAGTGAATCGATTCCTGCCTGCGAGTCCCAGTGGTCTGTCTTATGTGAATCAATTCCTGGCTTCTGTGAATCGATTCCCACTGCTAGAATTTGATGCCAATGGAGTTTTAATGCTGTGAATCGATTCCTAAGCTATATGAATCGATTCACACTACAGAAAAACCAGGAAAACTTAGTTCTAACACCAAACCTTGAGACTCTCTTCTCAAATTAACTTCCATAACTACAAATCAACATCTTTAACCATCTTAAGATTAAATCCAACTTATTCCTCAACTCAAACCCATTAACTTTCTTATCAAAACCTTGTGTAATCATATTCACTCACTTAAAAATCAATTTAAGCTTGAATACAATCACACAATTCTCCTCATCACTTATTCTCAACTTAGCTTAGAAATTTGGGGTGTTACACTACTACCCACCTTTTAAAAATTTTCGTCCTCGAAAATTACTGCATCCTTCATTGGAACTTCAACTACAACTTCCTTTCATAGCCCATTCCGTCCATTGGAAAAATCTTGAAACGATTAACTCTCACAAAGCATTAATCGATTGGCTTAGTTGCGATAGCGTTAACCAGTCACATACTAAGTTCTAACTGATGAATATAATTCAATCGGTTGAAATGGTGTGTGTAACTGGTTAAGTGAAATCACTCTAAGCACTAATCGATAGAATACTTACAATCGTGAATGACTCTAAGTATCCTCCGATTTGGGGTAACTTCACCTCCTTGCTATCTTCAAACCTTTCCTCCCTGAGATAGGTTCTCATTTCCTGACTCCCTATGTGGAGTTAAGGGTGTAGGAACTTCTTAGCATTGGTAATATGGGGTGCGAACAGAGATTTACCTCCATGGAATCTCGTCCCCAAATCACGCCTTCCTTTCTTACCTCATCCTTCTGTATAACAAACTGGCTTTTGGTGCTTCCGCTGCGATCTCTGATCTTACGTCTTTTCAAATGAATGAACTCCTTTCGTCTTGTTTCCATCAGATGGGATACTTTACTTGCAGTCTGAGAGTTTAACTCTGGTGCTGTTCTATCTTTCAATTGCTCTTGACTATTGGAAATTGTTACGCTTGCTTTTCATCGTCTGCTACTCACTTAGACATTCTGCCATAAGATAACCTGTGCTTCCTCTGTAATTCTGTAGTAACCCACAGTCTCGCATAGCCATCCTTATGAACTTGCCACACGACATTGCTTAACTCTTGGGAGGTATCCGTTGGTTAAAATGACTTGATTTTCATGAGTTGATTGCAAAATTTGTCTCACACGAGGTCTAAGCCTCACTTGGTTGGAGACTTAGCTTGCAAGTGGCTAATTAGAATCACATCAGACTCAACTTAACGACTTGACTCACAGTAACTTATAGTCTCAGATGTCCACCATCCTTACCCTTAAATAAACTTTACTACTGCTCTCCTTCGCTTGATGGTGTAACTCCCTTTCTCGACGCTACTGGAATTAAACCAGAACCCACACTTCTCTATCTGACAGCAGTGTACATCGACGCGTGAGAAAATGAATCCTTGACATTCTTGGGAACAATTTACCTTATTGGTCCTGTCTTATCCTCCTTACCCAATCTGAATCATTAGAAACCCTGGAAGGGATTAATCTCTATAGAGGAACTAATTGTTCAGGAAATTAAGTGATCTCATTACCCAATCATAGACTAAGTCTTATTCCAACTAATATTCTTACTTGGCTAAGGCAAAGTCTATAATTGGTCAATTGAATTCACTCTACGCACTGAACAATTAGATCGAAAGTAGACATCAATAACTTCAGGTTTCCGCTGACTCAGCTTTTCTTGAAACTTCTATAGTTTGAAGACTACATCTCATCCGATCCTCTGAAGTTGGTTGTTCCACTAAGGACACCGTTCCTTGAGGACTTAAGAGTTTTCTTGCTGCTTCACTAGGGCATGATCACTCTTGAGGACTCATACTACCATTTGGGCATTGTAGCATATCGCCTAACTCCATCTTGTTCCTTACCTCACTGCTACCATTCTAACGCTAAGGTTCTCTCAGGGATTTGCATAGGATTTCTATCGACCTAGGATCCACTTATAATCGGCTAAGTTAACCAATCCTACTGAGACAACAAGTGTTGAGACCCTAACCGATTATAACCGACCATCCTACTCGATTGAAATCCTACAACTAAGAGCACTTTATCATAACCACGAAGGGCACTTGAATTAACTCGGGAATCATCATAAGATCTCAATCATTCTAGGATCCATTCATAATGGATTAGGCGAAACAACTTGATAGCATAACCAGTGTTGTAACCCTAACCGATTACAAATGCTCATCCTAAGTTGATTTGAAACCTCACAATTAAGACCCCTTACTTGCTCGTCATTTCCAATCACTTCTAGAGCGTCTCGGTTGACGGTACATGAATTACACGCTGGCCTAGCCGAACCCTCACCACTATGGTTCTGACCACTCTTGAAACATCCCTTAACTCTTGGTTCCGGAAAGGTGGGAACTTGTTTCTCTTTTTCCGTATTCCGAAGGTTCTCACTTAATGAGAGCTCTTGCATCCGCTCCTTCCTTGTCTGCATCATTCTTATCCATCAAACTTCCTCAAAGTTCGCGCTCCTATTCGGTCTTCTCCCTCGTCCGTCAGCTCCATCTACTACATTCTTCATACACGGTATGGAGTATTAAGTTGATCAGGCTTAATATTACATACTAAGCATAAGAATATAGAGAGAAGTTTTCGAACAAAGAAAAATCCCGGCTAACTAACTACAGTCCAACAGGGACTAAACTGACACTTCCTAAATTGAGTCATTACTAAACTAGTGACTCACAGTCCGATAAGATCGAACTGCTCTGATACCATAATGTAACACCCGCACCTCAACATAATTGAAAGTACGACAAATTACATTAAGGCACAGGAATTACTAAACATTTACAAACTTGATTACAATAATCCAAGTCGTAAATTAAACTTAACTCATAAATCTAATGAATAGATTACAAATTATACATAACTTGGGATATAAAATTCCCATTACAATCTACGACTAGTTTATGTGTCCCGAAGTTTGAAGCTTTGGCTCGTAGTCTTGATACACCTTATCTGAAAAACAACAAAAGGAAAAGGGTGAGATTATAAAATCTCGGTGAGCCCTTCACGGACTCTCACCACTCTCTCATCGGGACATTCTAGGTGAGAAGACTAACTTAGATATTTCAAACCTAGACTTACTCTCCCTATGTACCATAAGGACTTGACTTGCAACTTCTTGATATCCCTAAGCTAAGACGCTTTAGAAGGCGCTAGCTTAAGTTAAAAACTTAGTACATTATCAAATAGGGTAATCCTAGGCCACTATGCCACTTATCAACTTGTGATTGAACTAAACACATAAATGTATAGCAATCCCACATCAACCTTATAAATATCCATTCTTTAACCTTTGTTTAGCTCGACTAACCTTAATACAATGTAAATTGCAACCTTATTATCTAAGAACGTATTATTCTTACTTACTCACTTTGTACTTAACTCATCTTTGCTTTTCCTCGTATTATTGGACTTTGCCTTATGTGCTATACCACAAATCCCAATCAACTTAGCTTGCTTATCCTTTAAGTGATTTAATCACAAGGCTCATTACTATATGATAATTAAGCAATTAGGGATGTGCTATCCAAGATTTAATATACTTAACTAAACTAATTCCGGATATATATATATATATATATATATATAAACAAGGAATTCATTAACATTCATAAACTTAACATCACTTCACATATTATACCATTCATAGGAGATGTATAATATGATGCTTTGCATGTAATGCACTTTGTGTTATTGGGTAGTGTCGTAGGCTTAGGTCCCTAGACCCCAATTACACACTTTCGGAATGGTGGTTAGACGTCATAACCCTCCAAGGGCGTCCCACTTGGCTAACCAAACCGATCTACTCCTATAAATAGAGGAGACTTGCCATGGACTTTAGCTTATGCTTATGCTTATGATTATGCTTATGCTTGTATGCATATTCATATAAATACATTCATCATCATTACTTAACTATTCAAAGAAACTACAATCATTTCAATGAATCAAACTTACACTAATAGCATCCCTTTATCTCTAATGACTCCAAATCATGAACACTAATTCATACATTCTTTCTATTACATCCTTTTCCTAGGGTCCTTTCTTGACCTCTATGACTTAAGTTTATGGCTCTTAGACAAGCCTCACAATTCACCAAATTAATGGACAACACATACATTAACTAATCCCTTGAAACTCTATGGAGTTCTCAAGAGAGAAACATCAAATATACATTCAATTGTGGGGGGTTGGGGGCAGCCATCCAACCTCTTTTAATCAAGCCCACAAAACAATCATAACAATCAAGACAATCATAACAATCATAGCAATAACAACTGAATCTCTTATAGGTATTTAAAACCTAACTTGAACCTAAGGTTCATATGTTACTAAAGGAAGATAAATTCCTATATGTGGGACTTATGGGTGCCCATCACCTAGGGGTTGAAGAACTTACCTCTATTCTTCAAGACATTGAGCTAGGAAGGTTGAACTTGGACCCTTTGCTCCTCTTCAAGCTTTTCCCTCTTTGCTCAACTTAGGGCTCCTCCAAATACTTCCCAAATCTTGATCTTCAACCTTCAATCTTCTTTCCCCATCCAAGAACTTGAACCATCCTTGCTGGAGCTTGGTCTTCTCCCCCTTATCCTTCTCCAAATTCGTGCTTCTTCTTCTCCTCTCTAGGGTTCAAACCCTAATCTTCCAAATACTCAAATCTCCACTCTCAAACTCTCCATTTAGGCAAGTGATTGAAGAAATCCAACATGAATCTCTTCAATCCTTCTCAAAGGGTGAAACCCTAGCTCTCCTCTCCTCTTTCTCCTTTCCCTTTCTCTTCTTTTCCTTCCCTCTTTCTCTATTTCTGCGTTCTGCTCGCAGAAACTGCGTTTTTATACAATTTTGCAGCTGTGAATCGATTCACAGCATAGTGTGAATCGATTCACACAGTGCAAAAAGTGCCTGAATCGCAGATTTAATGAGTGAATCGATTCCTGCCTGCGAGTCCCAGTGGTCTGTCTTATGTGAATCGATTCCTGGCTTCTGTGAATCGATTCCCACTGCTAGAATTTGATGCCAATGGAGTTTTAATGCTGTGAATCGATTCCTAAGCTATATGAATCGATTCACACTGCAGAAAAACCAGGAAAACTTAGCTCTAACACCAAACCTTGAGACTCTCTTCTCAAATTAACTTCCATAACTACAAATCAACATCTTTAACCATCTTAAGATTAAATCCAACTTATTCCTCAACTCAAACCCGTTAACTTTCTTATCAAAACCTTGTGTAATCATATTCACTCACTTAAAAATCAATTTAAGCTTGAATACAATCACACAATTCTCCTCATCACTTATTCTCAACTTAGCTTAGAAATTTGGGGTGTTACACCATTTGGCAAGTTACAATTACATTATCAAATTGGCTATCAACCTGGAAACAAAAAGACAGCTAAGTCATTCCTAATACTAGGTTGTTGCAAATGAATCAAAGAAGATAAGTAGAAAGTTAGCACACTCAGGTTCAACTTTTACTGAGTGAGAAGCACGAAAAGCAGAAGCGGTCTCCCTGAATGGAAAATGCTTTGGGTAGAATGGCAGGACATCCATCAGGCTGAATGAGACGCTTCAAAGCAGACACTCTCCTCGACAGAGCACTGAAGTTATAGACCGTGGAGACGAGGAGGAAAGGTGTTCGATATTGGTTGAGAAAGTGTGAAGTAGCTAGCACTAAAGGAGTGGAGGTCGTGAATGCTCAAGCGACATTTGACAATAGGCCCCCACATCTATAATCCGGTTCTCTAAACGACGGCAAACCTCCGCATCAAGGGCCTTGAAGACAAAGATGAAGAGGAGTTCTTGGCAAACCTCCGCATCAAAGACTTCGAAGACAAAGAGGAAGAGGAGCTCAAGAAGAAAACAGGATTAACCCAGGCTTTTTCCTTTCTCGCATAGTTCAATAAGTTTGATAAGCCACATTAAGCAACTTACCAAAACTCATTGACATAATTTAGGCAAATTACCAAAACCCAGGGATAGGGCTACCGTCAAGACAGAGATCTTTTAATGGAAGGGGTAAAGTGCCTAACCAGGTTTCCCAAGGTAGGTTGAGCAAGGATAGCTCAACCAAATGTGATACCCAGATCTGCATTCTGGCTAAGAAGGTTTGAACAATAGTTCGTTTAAGCGTAAACAAATGCAAAAGTTGTAGAGAAAAGAAGGAAAGAGACGTGAGAATGACAAATTGGCATCAAGTGTCGTTTGCTATTTATAGGCCAAGATTTGGGCCTAGGCGTTATTTTTTAAGCTTAAAGTCTAATCAATATCACTTTGGGAAATGGCGAAATCATTAATGGTTGATTTTACGCTGACTTGAAAGAAAAACGTGCTGAAAAGACGGTTGATGAGACAAGAGAAGCAGAAAGCAATTCGACGATTCATTAAGTAAGGACTTTGACATGTTTGGCAATACAAAAGAAAATGCTAGATAAAAAATAAATAAATTACAAAGTCTTCAAATGAGCCCAAACATTCTCCAAGTCAATCTTGGTAGACATGGTCGTCGAATAGCAAGGTTGCAGCTTGCTAATTGTTTCAACGATACGATAGGTCCTAACACGCAAGTCAATAATGGTATCATCCAAATCAGTTTGGCTTTTTGCGTGTAAGACCATCCCTCCCTTAAGTTACTGCAACTTGTCCTGGAGGTCGCCAGCTCTTGCTCAAGCCTCACTATTTCAACTTCCAGTTTCTTCTCTTCCGCTTGGTCAGCTTCCAATTTCTTGGCCTTAACCTTCTTATCAGCCCTGAAACTTTGAAGCTCTTCCATCAAGCGTTTTCCTTCCTTATCATCCTCCAAGTAAGATGGAATCCCTTGCTGTATAAGGTGAACCTTATGCCGAAGATTATTGGCAAATTCACTGAACAAGGCATACTTGGTTCGACCAAAGGGAGGAAGATGCTTGTGGAGAAGATCTAGTTCTTCGACAAGGCCCGTAAATCTATTAACGGCTTCAGAATCATGGCAAAAAGTGTCGAAGGGAATGTTGAGCATTTCTTGGAGTTTAGCCATGCTTTTCAGAGCCGTAGAATCACAATCTTGACCAGTGGCCGTCGAAAAACGTTCGAAAAAAGAGGAGCTCATATAACTTGATCCTGAAAGAAGGGTAATAAGCTCATCTACTGCATCGACTTCACCCAATTGTTGGATATTTTCCGACACAGGGTTAGTCTCAAGAGCAGGCTGAGCATTTGTAGGAATCAGTTCGTCAAAAATTTGATCCATAATTGTAGATTCATGAGCAGATACTAGAATAATTACCTTCTCGGAGCCCTAGAGGTTAGCAAGATTTTGTTCAACAGCGGAAGGAGGGGATGCCATTGATGAGTTAAACCAGCGGGAAAAGTTTGATCCAGAAATAGAGGCAAAGGATTGACACTAATGACAGGTTCGTTGATATCTTTACCTTGAGCATCCTAAAGGTAGCATGCCATGATCAATGACAATTAGTTCAATGGATTAAATGCGAAATCGAGATGTTACCTCAGGAGTCTGAATGTGCTCGGATTCGACTATCACTTGATCAGGTGGATTAGGGGTCAAATCAATAGTGAGGGATGCCTCTACCAAAGGCACCAACTTGGATGCAGCCTCTTGAGAAGGTTTTCCTTGCACTTGTTGATTTTACCTTTGAGCCATTTTGGGGATTTGGAGAATGTAACACCCTAATTTTTAAGAAAATTTGTTTTAACGATAAAATCTCAGATACTTGAAAGTAAGTCGTGGAGACTGATCACCTCAATGACTTACTGAGAGTACGAGGAGTTATTTTGATTTAATTTAAATAAATTATTTATTATAAATAATTATTATCTATGATGACAATTCAAATTAATAGACAGTGTAGACGTATGCTACTTTCAATGTGAATTCATCAATTAAATTTATTATAAATTTTTTGTTTGATGCGGTAACACATATTCTTGTTGACTAAGAAAGTGATTGAACTAAATCAGGATAAAATTAAATTTGAGAATTAATATTTAATATTAATTCATGGTTCAAAATTTGTCGAGAAATTCTAACGAAGTTTCGTCGTATTTTGAATCGTCGGGTAATTTTTATCCACAATAAAATATAAAATAAATTTCGATTTCGATGAAAATTGAATCGTGACTTGTTGTGACATTATTTGAGTGTTTTATATTGCTTTTATAATTATAGATATTATATTATTCACGTGGTAAATTAATTTTTTGGTAAATTAATTTACAAGACGAAGCGGTAGAAGACATAACACGACGAGAGCCGGGATTTTAGTGAATGTGTAAGCTAGATTTTTTTTAGATAACTTGCGTAAGAAGTAGCTGTGATGCATGTATCTAGCGAGATTTACTTTCAGAAAAAAAAAAATCTTCTTAATATTATCCAAACCTTTTGTTTTTATTTTTATTTGTTCGTGATTATCCAATAAACTAGGAGATAATTACTTATTTGTTTTTCTCATTTGCTGTTCAGCGACCAGCTCTTTTTATTTACCATAAGCAGTTCATTCTTCTATGTGTGAAGGTGTGAGTGTTTTCGAGATCAACCTTTTCTCCTCCTTTCCGCTATTCAGCCGTAACCCTCCCTCTCAATTTACACACTTCTATTTCATTTCTAATTCACTTAGAGGAAGCTTGTTGGCGAGTTAGAAATTAGAGAAATGTCTCCTTCCTTTCCCTCTTTTAATCAGGTCGTAGGCTCCCTCCCATCTTCAACCATTCATCCATTTTATTTCATTCTTCTACTCCTCCAAAATTGTTAAGTGTGGGTGAAGTGAGAAAAGCCAAGTCCCCATTCTTTCTTCCTTGCCTCTTAAAGCCGCAGTTTCTCTCCCATTTTGCCATTCATTTTTATTTTCTCCTCCTTTCTTTATTTGCTAGATGTGAGTGCTTTTGGAAAATAAAACCTATTCACCTCCTTTCTTTTTACTTCCAGTCGAGAACATCCCCTCCCTTTGAGCTCCAAATTTCTTGTTTTCCTTATCAATTCTTGGTACTAGAGAAGCATAGTGTTGCTGAACTTTGAGTTAGTTTTTTTCCCTTGTTTCTTTTAGGCCTAAACCGTGGCCTTGTTTTAATTTTTGGGTGTGTTCTTTAAATTTTTCTTGTCTGTTTTCTTTATGTGGGTTTTGATCATAATCATGAGACAAGATGACAAATTTTCCCCCCTTGATTTGAAGTCCTAAACTGTGGGCTAAGAATGGAAAAAAAGGGAAAGGATTGTTTCATGTGAATCTTACTTTAATTAGTTGATGTTTTGTTGTTGTCATTATTGTTGTTGTTTTATGCTTTGATCAAGAAAAAAGAGTTAATTTTAGTTCTCCTTGAGCTTGATAAGCTATGACTAAGAGGAGAGTTTTTAGAAAAAAAATTATTTGAGGTTTTGGTTTGATTCTTAGGATTTTAGTAGTTATTTTTAGTATATTTGTTATTAAAGTTTTGTTGAAAGAAAATTTAATATTTTTCCCCTAATTTTGTTGTTGAAGCCGTGAGCTTCAAGAGGAGAAAAGAAGAAATTTTTGTGTTTTAAACTTGGATCCTTGTACGGTTTAGTTGTTGTTGAAGTTTTGGAATTTTTGGAAAAATTAGATTTTAGTTAAATTTGTTTTAAGTGTTGTTTTAGTTGAATAAGACTATGAAACACCTAATGTTTAAAAGAATCTTTGTATTTCTTGAACAAGGTGGAGCCTTAGAATTTTTATTATTAAAGTCTTTGATTTTAGTGTTGGTTTTATGGTTGTAAAAGTTTTGGAAGAAGAAAAATTCTAGGTGTTGTTTTAATAGTTAAAACCGAGGGAGTATTTTGATGTTTGGTGTTGTTTTGAAAAATTTCACTTGATTAATACGTTAGTATTTGTTAATTAGGTATTTTAGAAGTTTGATATTTGTTTTGGTTTTGAAAGAAAATAATTTTCTATGGTTTTTTTTAAAAAAAAATTAAAAGTTTAGTTAAAATGTTTTTGCGGAAGTTATAAAGATTTGAATAAGTTGTAAGTATTTAAAATATTATTTTTAACTTTGTTATAGTGTTTTAAGTGTGAGTATTAGTAAAAAGAATTTTGGGATTGTGTACCCTAGGGGTTTGTTTGCAAACCAGGACCCAGGGTTTGTATTTAGAGACTTTCTAAGACCTAGTGGTTTTGTCTTAGGGTTGTTGAGGTCGTGAGTATGTGCATGCGAGAGTTCGTGAGGTATCTTTGATATTAACGTGGACGTGGAACTCCTCTCTGTAACGGCTACTTCTATATATATATATATATATATGTATGTATATATAGAGTTTGATATGTAAATGCTGAAATATGTGTTATGTTTCGTATGTCTGTGTAGTGTGATTTAAATGCGAGTTGTTATGAATTACTTGATTTTGTTGTGATTCTGAAGTTGATGAAGTGGTGTATAATCTTGTGATCATATATGCTTATTTGTGTTTAAGATATATGATACTAAGTGTTATGCTGGATAATTAAATGTCTATTTAATTATGCCCTATTGGAAATATCATATGCATTGATATGTTCTGTTGGAAATGTGAATATGTATTGATATGCATTCATAGAGACTTCGACCTGAATTAAAGTCCTAAAATGGATAATCCTATGCGGAGAGTTCAGAGTCGTCGTTAGTCCTATACATGGACATTATCGGTTTGGGGATGGACCTGCCAATTAACCTATGGTATCAGTTTGGGGATGGACCAGCCGCTTAACCTATTGCGTCAGTTTGGGGATGGACCAGCTGACTAACCCATTACATTGGGTATTTTGCGATATTCTGGAATCAAGTGCACTAACATGTAGTTGCATCAATAGGGAATTATGTGCAACCTTATTGAATTGTCTTCTGAATGCTATTGACATGATTATTTATGTGTTGGAGAACGTGGTCTCATATTATACGATGTCTATATAATATGATAGATTGTTGTATATGTTGTTGTATTGTATATGTCTTTTTGTAAGAAGTTGATCTTTGCCTGTGGTTCTTTCAATTAATGATTGTAACCCAGATCATGAAGACTGCAGAGTGTTCGAGGCTGCTGACAAGTATAGCTTAGGATAGTCCTATCTGGCTATCTATCGTTTATGTTAGGTTGAATCTTACTAGAGGACTAGTAAGTGTTGTAGTGTGTCGACCAGCTATAGGATGTGTTGTACTAATTACAATGTTGTAATAAAAGTATTATGTTTCAAGACTTGAATCGTTAGGTATACAATGATTGAATGAATCTATTTGTATGGTTTTGTGTTTTTTATGGTGTCTTTGTTTATTCACCACCTTTCAAAAAATGCTACAATACTCTGACTGCTCTTTTAAAAGAAGTTTTTAAAAGAAAAAAAATATAGTCCACATTTTAGAAAACCATGCAAGCAGCGTATTCCATTTTCAGAAGGTTTATTAGAACAGTAGCGCTCCGGGAACGGGTGTTACAGAGAAGAGGTACTCAGTGACTCTGAGGCGTCAAGTGTGGTTTTCTGGAAAAGGAAATATGAATATAAGAGCCAAATAGATATGCAATCATCAAGTTTGATTTGTTACCTTAGACAAAGTTGTCGAGCTGGAGACATCAACAGTTTTCGTCTGCTTAGACTTTTTGGGGGTAGACGCAGAAGTAGCTGCAGACTTCCTCTTGCTTTGAGTTTTGGAGGATTCGACTGGAGTTGCTTGAGGCTTTGATGGTGGAGGTTTCTTTGTTAGAATCTTTTTTTGCCATGGACACAGTTGATTTGTGTCTCCGCTTGGCAAGGGAGGATGACTTCTAAAGAGGAACCTCAATATCCTCGTCTTTGTCAGCCTCTTCGACAACATTAGCTGATTCCTGTCGACGAGGAAGAGGGTGCTTTATAGGGACAGCTGCAAAATCAATTTTTGTAATCAAGAAAAACGGTGATTTAAGCATATGGAGTTTTTACACCAAAGAAATGAGATTCAAAGTTAGCAAGGTGCTTACCTATGGTTTTGACAGAAGGACTTTGTTCCGGGAGAGACAGTTCAAGTCTACCCATGCAAGTTTCCAAAGAGGGACATAAAGCTTGGATGTAATTCTGCCATCAAGTTAAAAAGCTTTTGCTTGCAGCATGAATTGGTGTGTAAGGGACAAGGTCAACCTTGGCCCGCCTGATCTTGTTCTTCTTTCGACAATGTTCACTATTGTCAAACGTTAAGTCAGCACCCTGAATGTAATGTTCTACAACCAGATCAGAGAATAGGGCAGGAACACATTGAACGAACCCAAACTGACTAGCCACACAGTTTGGGAGATACACATGAAGACCATCATCATTGGTCCCAGGTAGGTCAGAAAAGAAAATTTGGCTAGCTAGGAAATGGGACCAGGGTACGTCAACGTCAGGATCATCAGTGTCGATTCTTTGAGTGAACCATTTTGGGCCATGTTTGCGCTCGACAAAAGGAACGAATTTGATCGTCGAATCATTGGCATCCAATGAATGAAAAAGCTTATAGAAATGTTTGAAGCTGTCTACTTTGTTAAAGATCTCATTGGAGTAGTAGCAGAGGGAAGGATCATATGTGGCAATTGAAAGCTTCTCTGGAGGAGAATGGGATTGCCTTTTCGAAAAAACAACATTGAACCATAACTGCAAGAGCCAGAAGGGACCGCCTTGAGGACTCTTGCTCCCAGCAACAACAGAATCACAGAGAGTACCCAAGCTCTTGTACAAGTTCGCCAAAATAAAAGAATTCAGACAGACAGAAACGTTTTGGTGAAGTAAATTGGCTAAGACCAAGTAAGACTTAGAAACTTGTACATTCTTGGAGCAAAGAACGAAAGCTGACAACCACAATAAAAGAAAAGCAACATGCTCCATGTCAGTGACAACGTCGTCTTGGCTTCTATGATGCTATATGAATTTGGAAAATCCAGTGGGAGCCTTGTGGTAAGCATCGATGATGGTGTCACTGGCCATCAATGGGTGAATAAATTCGCCACGTGGTTCAAGGCCAGTAATGGCAGTAACATCGAATAGAGTGGGGGTCATCATACCACAGGGAAACTGAAAGGTGTATGTGGTTTTGTTCCAGAAGAAAATGGAAGCACCAATCATGGCGGCGTCTAACTTGACAACATGCCTAGATATTTGGATTAAGTCATAAATACCTAAATTCTTCCAAAATTGTTCCTTAGCTTTTTCAACCCTATCAAGCCAGGCCGTATACCCATCAACTTTAGAAGGATTAGGCGGAGTTCTAAAAAGCCTGGCGCTTTTGAAAAAGGGATAGATGGGCAGAACGGAGGAGGAGACTAAAATATCAGTAACACCCTTAGTGTTCAAAAAGGAGCCCTTGAACTCGTCAAGGTCAGTTTCAGAAGAAAAGCAAGGACCAAAGTAGGCATAAGGAGGATCCACTGGATTTGATTCAAGAACAAAAGAATAAAGTACCTTTGATTTCTGCCACAAATCGGAATCTTCCGGGACTAGTTCGTTACAACCTGCCGAATGTGGGGAGCTGCAATGCTAGAAGAAGCCATCGATAAGGGAATAGCGAAGAACACAGTTGCAGAAGTGTAGAAAACGAAAGAAATCTAAAAGAAGGTGAACAGTGGAATAAGAGAGAAGAAATTTCAGTGGCAAAGACTATATAAAGGCGTTGGTTTGACGCAGCCCACTTAGACCAACATGAGCCCAATACGTTGGAAAATGTGTTGATGGGACGGACGTGATGGAGGTGATGGGTGGTAGTTAGGCTAGAAATTCGGGAACCACTAAGTTTCGATCTTTTTCCTGGCCGTCGAAAACCTAAACTTGGGGGGCATTTGTTGGGTGCCAAATTTACAATTTGGATTCTCGACGAATGCAACAATGACTCGATGCACCACGAGTGCAACTCCAGAAAAAGAAAAAACAAACACAAGCTAAGTCTATAAGATTTGAGGATATTTTGACAATGCACAAGGAATGTCAAAGATAGGCATGTCTTGCCTAAGCACGAGGTACGGTCAAAGTGATCATCAAGCTCCAAAGACTTAGCAAAATTTTCATGAAACGCCAAAAAGGGTCAATCTGGCCTGCCTTGGTGACAAAAGCATCGTTGAAGCCAGCGAAGACTTATTGAGACTGGCCCCAGTGCTTGTTAGCAGTTAATTATATAGGCTAGGATTCTGTCGAATGTAGTAAATACAATGTAACTGCTAAATATCTCTACTGTACACGTGTCTAGCAGATAGGTAGTCAGTTATTTTTCATTCTTCTATAAATAGGAGGTCGAGCGATGTAAACGAGGTTGGATACTTGATCAATTTCTCAATGTCTCAACACACAGAAGACTCGCAGTTTGAGATCAAGTACTCATTCCACCCATTTTCTTTCAATGCAAATTTAACTTTTCAGTCATTTACATTCCTGCATCTTATCCTCCTGCACTTTATTTCACTACACTTTACATTCCTACACCTTTAAATTCCTGCATTTTTTCTTTGAACTGTCTTTACTTTTTTTTTTCATGCAATTTACTTTCTGCACGATTTTACTTGCATTTTCGTTTACTTTCAGTTTTTCAAAATACACAAAATCTAAAAACATATCCCTTCTGTGTTCATCTTTTGCAACCTCGCGTTTTATCTCATATCCATTTCTCAAACTTTCATTCAAACCGCTTTCCCTCTCCATTTTTATTTTCACCGTCAACTTGACGAGGGCCCTTGGCATAACCACCAAGTTGAGCCTCACGGTGATTCTGGCAAAATCCTTGGCTTCGATCTGCCAAACCTGATTTCTTGACAGATTACTGTTTCCAAACGTAAATCCCATCGTTTGACGAGATTACCGTGTTAACTTGTAGGACTCACATCATTTGAAAATAATCATTTGTTTCGTTTTGGGGCTTGTCGGATGACTTCCGCGTCCGTACCAAAAAACCCAGTAAACACATACCAAGTACACTAAACATAAGAAAGCAATGTTTTCTATATATATTATGTTTAACTTTTGCTACATAAGTTGATGTAAGGTGTCATTCGATTATCTGCATCTGTCATGTTATTTATGGAAAATTTAGTCAAATAGAAACCCATTCTATGAAAATTTAAGGAGTTTAATTGATATACACTTACGCTGTTATCCAATCATATCTCACCATGTAAATGTTTGAATTTACACTGTCAATGCATATCGATTAAACTGAATTGAGTTTAATTGATATTTTAAGAAATTATATAATAAAGTGGCACAATGGTGATATATGATTGGATAACAATGTAATTTTTTTTTACACTGTCAGTACATATCAATTAAACTCAAATTTAAATTCCTCTAAAAACTTAAAACACTATTAAATTTTGTTTCTTTAAAAAATATATTTGATAGTTGTTATTTAATACTTGGTCAATGTTACACCCTTTAATAAAATTTTATCGGATAAATATTTTTCAAAATTAATCGTCTGATTGAAAGTTACTATCAGATTGATCATATCTATAAATTTTTATAAAAATATATAATCATTTGTCTTGTCATCAAGATGCGTCAAGATTACCGTTATATGCAATTATACTGTTGACGTTAATCTTGATTAATTATGATGACATACCAAATAATTATAGATTTCTGTAAAAATTTATAGATATGATTTATATGATAACAACTTTCGATCTAACGGTTGATTTTGAAAAATATTTATTCAATAGGATGTTATTAAAAGAGGTAATATTGGCCAAGTATTATACCGGTATAATTTAATCCCTCTTGTTAATATCACATATTTAAATATGGTTTATTAAAAGAAAAAATATATGCAAAACTAAAAAAAAAAATTCAACTCTCTCACGTAATCTTTCACTCCGGAGTCCGGAGTAAGTGCTAAGTTGTGCTTATTTTTCATTTGATACATAAGTTGTTCTTATTTATCAACACCCATTTTAAACCATTGAAAATTGAAATTATATTAAGGGAGAAGATAATATGTTTCAAAAAAAAAAAAAAAAAAACCTCCTCATCCAGGTCCAGGATTGTTCTGGAAAACAAAAAAGATGTGAATTTTTACATCGCAAAGATCGGTAACTGCACGATATGAATGAAATTTAATTTAAATATATAAATATATAATATATAAATATTTACAATTGAGAGGAAGCACTATAGCCTCCGTAAAATGATGAAAAGCATTGCAGCCTTACTGTAGCAACCCGTAAGCAAGAACTATAGCAATATATGGATATGGATATAGATAATAATAGATAAAAAAATAAAATATATTCTGTCAAAAAAAAAGTAAAATAGATAAAAAATAAATAAAAGAGATAAGAATTCAAAATACAAAAGGAAAAGATAAAAAAAAAAAAAAAAACATCGTGGTAGAATCTCCGCGTCTTCCGAGCGAGCAAGCAAGCGAGTGAGAGCAGAAACAAACGAAACCAAACCCTAGAACCAAAATCGAAGGGAAAAAAAAAAGCAACTGAATATTGATAATTGGTTACTACCACTTGGAGAATTGGATGAACTGAGAAAAACCGTAATCAAATGGGTGCGAGTCGAAAGCTTCAAGGAGAGATAGATCGCGTTCTCAAAAAGGTCCAGGAAGGCGTTGAAGTCTTCGATAGTATCTGGAACAAGGTCCTTCTTTTTCTTCCCTCACTCTTTTCGCTTTTCGTCTTTTTTTTATTTCTCCGATTTCCACTGATTCCCCAACAAAATGACGCGAGCAATCGGTTCTTCTTCTATGGGATAGGTTTACGACACGGACAATGCAAACCAGAAGGAGAAATTTGAAGCAGACCTCAAAAAGGAGATTAAGAAGCTCCAGAGGTATAGAGACCAAATTAAGACTTGGATTCAATCCAGTGAAATCAAGGACAAGAAGGTATTTGCTTCGTGGCTGTTGAATAACACAACCGAAATGCTGAATTTCTAGTTCTAAAAATCCTCTGCTTAAGATTTTGACTGTAAGCTGTTTTGAACTTAAAATGAGTTAATTGAAATTCGAAACACACACTCTTGGAAATTATAGATGGATGTGTTTCTGTGAAGTTATATTATGTGGCAAGGGATCAGTAATCACGTTGTGTCATACAATTATGAATGTGAACTGAGTGAATTTTGTTAACCGTATTCACTAAGTGATGCTAAGTATTGTTCTGTCTGATTTGATGGTAGTGCTGCTTGAGTTGACTTGTGTGATAATGTGGGTGTGTGATGATTTAAATGACAAAAGTTGAAATTTAACTTATTGGATTTGAGATTGACAATGCTTTCTCTCCTTGACATAGGTTAGTGCCTCGTATGAGCAGGCTCTGGTGGATGCACGCAAGCTAATTGAGCGAGAAATGGAAAGATTTAAGATCTGTGAGAAGGAAACGAAGACCAAAGCGTTCTCCAAAGAAGGCTTGGGTCAACAGCCTAAGACCGTGAGTCTTTGACCAGGGCAAATATTACCTTTTTTTTTTTTTTGGTTCTTCTGTCATTTTCTTGGTGTTCTATGGTTATGTTTATGTCATTCTGGGCTGAGAAATTATCTCGCTGTTTTCTTATAGGATCCAAAAGAGAAGGCCAAATCAGAGACAAGGGATTGGTTAAACAATGTGGTATGGAGTCAGTTCCTCTGAATAACTTCCAGTTTTGCTTTGTAGTTTCCAGAATGGCTAGTACTTGTGTTTGTAGCTCATGTGCCTTCGTATGCTGAGTGCTAGCTTAGGAAAATGGTTGGCCTTGTTTACCTTGTATATAATGTTCATTGCAACATGATAGAAATTATAGTGTGTATTTTGAGACCTTTCCACTGTTAGCAATGCGTAAGTTCGTTTGGTTCTTAAGATTTGCTTTTCTTACTGTTTGTATTAGTAAGTGCCTGCTTTCCCAATGATGTAATGTTGTCTCTTTGATCATATAATTTTGAAGTGAGATCATATTAACTTGACTCATGTACTTATATCTCGCTTATCATTGTACTTATATCTCGCTTATCATTTGCATTGTGTTCTTCTTATTGTTTTTTGAATATTTGAGTAGGTTGCAGAGTTAGAATCTCAGATTGATAGCTTTGAAGCTGAGCTTGAAGGGCTTTCTGTCAAGAAAGGAAAAAGCAGGCCTCCCAGATTGGTATGGAGTAAAGGACATATATTCTGTGGGAATGATGATTTGCCTTTCTCATGGCCATTGACATGTTACTTTTGTTTCGTAGACACATCTAGAAACATCAATTACTCGGCACAAGGCTCATATAAAGAAATGTGAATTAGTTTTAAGGCTTCTAGATAATGACGAATTGACCCCAGAGCAGGTTAATGATGTCAAAGATTTCTTGGACGACTATGTAGAGCGCAATCAGGTTTGTCTTTTATAATTCATTCTGCTTTGAAAAGTTTGACACTGAGTAAATTATTGTAAATAATTAGAGTAAATAGTAAATATTTACCTTTTGTACTGTAACCTAGTTTAGTTATTCGGCCCATTGCTCAGGCCCATTAGGTTAAGTCTAGCGTAGTCTATATAATAACATTAGTGTGTGTATTCAAAGTTAAGTTAATAAAATATTATCCAGATATATTTTAACATGGTATCACGAGCTCTCGTTCTTGAGGGTCTTGCTTCCGCATAAACCCTAGCCGCCACCTTCATTGTGGTGGTTGTTTTTTTCCTCTTTCTTGCTGCCTTCATTGCGACTTACATTTGCAACCTCCATTCGCGTCTGTTCATCCTCACAAGCTGGATCAAGTTTCCATCCAAACGCCTCGTCCGCGAATATCACTGCTGACCCCACCATCGAGTTCGGATCGTCAAGCCAAACCCACAGCAGCGTGGCGTCGCTCATCACGCGCGTCACGCGCCGCTTCGTCTCAAGCTGCCGGATTGAGGCGTGTGGTCCACGCGCCGCCTTACACATTCGATTCGCCACCATTTTTTCCCAGTTGTCAGACGGCACCTCCTCTTTCCATTTTGGGGTCCACTCTCCGATCCGAGAACTTTTATTTTCGTGGGTTATTTGGCGTTCATTCGCTCGTTGCCTGTTTTTTACTACGTCGATGCATTGTTATGGAAGGGGCCAGGCTCGCTCGTAATCCTCCACCGCCTCCTCCTCCTCCTCCTCTTGGGGACTCGTCAAATTTGATGAATTCTAATGCTCTGCCAACGCTGCATCCCAGTTATCGCCTCAATGGGAAGAACTACTTCAATTGGGCCCAATTTATGCGCACGAATCTCAAGGGTCGTGGAAAATTAAATCATATTGAAGGGACTCCTCTTCGCCATCGATCCTGGATTCTACTTGGGACAATGAAGACTCTCTCATTATGTCATGGATGTGGAGCAGTATGATTCCAGAGATCGTGGGGAATTATATGTTTCTTGCTCTTGCCAGGAAATTTGGGATAGCCTCGTGAAGACTTACTCCAAGAAAAAGGATCTCGCCCGCTTTGATTTGAAGAGCAGGATCTTCAATACTAAGCGAGGAAGTATGTGCATCTCGATTACTTTGCCATTATGAAAGGGTTACGGATTGAGTTAGACCAATATCGGACTCTCAAGATGGAGACTCTGATGACACGCTTGCTTTGAATACTTGCATTGAAACCGATCGGATTTTTGAGTTCTTGGGTGGATTGAATAGTGAGTATGACCTGTTCGACTCTGATTTTGGGCAAGGGCGACCTTCCTTCTCTTGATGAAGTGTTCTATATTGTG
Source organism: Calophaca sinica (assembly GCA_037113605.1). Lineage (NCBI taxonomy): Eukaryota > Viridiplantae > Streptophyta > Magnoliopsida > Fabales > Fabaceae > Calophaca > Calophaca sinica. Next base: position 40,552,934 of record CM073733.1, on the reverse strand, counting down.
CGGGTGAAGAGAGTCGTCAGTGTCATGCTAGGTCCCAAACCTTCGAAGGATCTGCGTTAGTTGCAGTAAGACAGGCAAACAAGGATCATCCAAGCTCTGGAGGGAGGACCGCCATCTGTGAACACTTGTAAGCCGGGGCATACAAAGGGCGGATGTTTTAGACTTCATGGGAAAGACAATGTCCTTAACCGTATTGGAGGTCTCAAAGGTACTCAAGCGTGTGGTAGCATCTACTCCCACACTTGCTCCTCTATCCGGCCCAACCACGCCCCTCGGGCGTCAAGACTTGGACCGCCACAGAGCCTCATCGACTCTTTGCGTAAGCCTTCTAGTTCTAGTTCACGACAATGACTGGTAAGGCTCTATGTTCTCGATCGTTTACTGCCTCTGGTACTATTCCTAAGGATGCATGGATTCTAGACTCTGGTGCTACTGACCATATGACCTTTAACTCTAAATTGTTTTCCACTTATAACCCTCATTCAAGCATTCCCTATATTACTGTTGCAGATGGTTCTCACACTCCTGTTGTAGGTTTTGGAGATATTAATCTCCGCACCCCTTTCTATTTGAGAAGTGTGCTTTATGCTCCTGGACTCTCAAATAACTTAATTTCTATTCGCAAACTTACTCAGGATATGAACTGCACAGTAACTTTTTCTCCTACTCATTGTCTTTTTCAGGATCTTACCACGGGGAGGACGATTGGAGTTGCTAAGGAACAGGGAGGGTTATACTTTCTATCTGCTGAAGAGAATGGTCTGAAGGTGCTGTCTTCCTCCGTCCAGTCTCCCCATACTTCCTCTCAAGTTTGGCTTCAGCATAAGCTTCTAGGACATCCTCCATTTTCCTTACTTAAAACTATGTTTCCAGCTTTGTTTTTACAAGAGCCTGTTGAGTCTTTTAAGTGTGATGTTTGTCAATTTTCCAAACACAAACGTGTGTCTTTTCCTTCTAGTTATAATAAAAGTGTTGAACCTTTTGATCTTATTCATTCTGATGTTTGGGGGCACCTTTTGTTTCTAATATTTCGGTCTTGCGATGGTTTATTACTTTTATTGATGATTGTACTTGCGTTAGTTGGCTCTTCTTAATGAAAGATAAATCAAGTATCTCGATTGTTCATTCAATTTTATCACATGATAAAACTCAATTTGACAAATGCATTAAAAGACTACGGTCGGATAATGGTCGAGAATATGTCAACCAATCTCTTTCTTCATTTATTAGTAAAAATGGTATTCTTCATGAACTAACGTGTGTTGATACTCCACAACAAAATGGAGTTGCGAGAAAGAAAAACCGTCACTTACTTGAGGTTGCTCGTGGCCCTTCTTCCAAACATCAGCCCAAACTTCGTATTGGGGAGAAGCGCTTTGATCGCCGCTTATCTCATCAATCGGATTCCATCCCGTGTTCTAGGTAATCTCAGTCCTGTTCAGTCTATGTTATCTTTTTACCCGTCTGCTCCTATTATGCAGAGTCTAGAGTCTCGAATATTCGGCTGTGTTGCATTTGTTCATATCCACAAGCAGCATCGCAATAAGTTGGATTCCCGGGTTGTTCGATGCATCTTCTTGGGCTATGCGCCTAACAAACGGGGATACAAGTGTTACCATCCTTCCAGTCGTAAACACTTTGTCTCTATGGATGTCACTTTCCATGAACATGTCCCGTTCTTCACTCGTCCTCAGCTTCAGGGGAGAATAGTAGTGATTTGGAATCGATTCCGAGTTTCTTCTCCTTGGTCCGTGGCACCTGAGTCACCATCTTTGTCGATTGATCCTCTCGAGTCTCTGTTGTTTACGAGTCTCCTGTCATTTGTTCTGAGTTGCTACCTCCTGAGTCTCCATTGTTTACGAGTCACCTGTTATTGTTTCTCCTTTACCTTCTATTTTGCAGAAACAAAGACCTTCAAGACTAACAAAGACAAAGGCTAGTGAGCCAACTTTGACATATCGAGGAGAGGAAAACCCGACTGGTCCAGAACAACCCCAACCGTCTGAGCGGAGGTAAATCGAAAGTAACCCTTTGCTTCGATTCTTCTATTCCCGATACACTTGATCTTGATTGATTGACCTACCTATTGCCTTGAGAAAAGGAAAAAGGTCTTGTGCCAAATACCCTATTTCTCAATTTGTTTCATCTAACCATGTTTCCCAAAGATAAGGTTTTTATGATGAGCTGACTCTGTAAGAATCCTGCATCCGTTAAGGAGGCACTTAAAGATGAAAATTGGATCAAAGCCATGAATGAGGAAATGAAAGCTCTTGAAAAGAATAGAACTTGGGAGATAGTTGAGAAGCCAAGAGGCAAGAAGCTTGAGTTGGTTGTAGATGGATTTATCTTTGTCCAAGTACAAATCGGATGGCACTCTTGATAGATATAAGGCCAGATTAGTAGCAAAGGGGTACACCGGACTTATGGCATTGATTATGAGGAGACATTTGCAGTAGTAGCAAAGATGAACACCGTCAGTATCTTACTATCTCTTCTTTGCGCATTACGGGTGGGAACTTAATCAGTTTGATATTTAAAAATGCATTCTTGCATGGAAATTTAGAGGAGGAAGTGTATATGGACATCCCACCGGGATTTGATCCAACCCTTGGGATAAATAAGGTGTGTAGATTGAAAAAGGCCTTGTATGGGCTAAAACAGTCTCCCCGGGCATGGTTTGGAAGATTTACAAAGGCTATGTTGGGTCTTGGTTACAAACAGAGTCAAGGAGATCATACCCTCTTCTTCAAACATTCACAGGGAGGAAAACTAATGATTACTTCTTGTTTATGTTGATGATATTATTGTTCTGAGGAATGACTTGGTTGAGAGACAACTCCTCAAGAAGAAATTATCTGCAGACCCGAGATGAAAGATCTGGGAACTCTCAAGTATTTCCTTGGGATTGAGGTAACTTACTCAAAACAAGGAATTTTTTCTCTCAGAGAAAATATGTTCTTGACCTTCTACAGAAACCGCAAGCTTGGGTGTAAACTGCAGCGTTCCCATAGAGCAAAATCATAAAATGAGCAAGAGGAGAGTGCTAGAGAGTTGACAAGCCTCGATGACGAGATTAGTGGGAAGCTAATTTACTTGGCACACACTAGACTGATGTAGCTTATGCGATAGCGTAGTCGATCGATTTATGCATGATCCGAGGATGAGGCACTTGCAGGCGATGAGCGGATTTTGCAATACCTTAAAGCGACTCCAGGAAGAGGTCTCTTGTTCAAAAGCGGAAGACCGACATTGGAAGCCTATCTCGATGCAGATTATGCAGGCTCGATGAGTGATAGAAGGTCCACTTACAGCTCGCACATTCTTTTGTAGTAATCTTGTTACATGGAGGAGTAAAAACAAAATGTAGTGGCGGATCAAGTCTTGAGGCGTAATTGAGCAATGGCTCATGGAATTTGTGAACTATTGTGGATGAAGATTATACTTGATGATTTGAAGGTGAATTATGAAGGCTCAATGAGGTTGTTTTGTGACAATAAATCAGCAATCAGCATTGCTCATAATCCTGTACAACATGACAGGACCAAACACATTGAGATAGACAGACACTTTATAAAGGAGAAGCTAGATTGTGGACTGATAACAACGTCCTACATTCCTACTGGACACCAACTGGCAGATGTGCTTACAAAGGGGCTATCTACAGACCGATTCCGCCAACTTACTTGCAAGCTAGGAATGATTGATATCCACTCACCAGCTTGAGGGGGAGTATTGTAAATAATTAGAGTAAATAGTAAATATTTACCTTTTGTACTGTAACCTAGTTTAGTTATTCGGCCCATTGCTCAGGCCCATTAGGTTATGTCTAGCGTAGTCTATATAATAACATTAGTGTGTGTATTCAAAGTTAAGTTAATAAAATATTATCCAGATATATTTTAACATAAATGTTGATGCATCTATTGTACCTTTGTATATAGTATTTCTGGGGAGTCCTTAAGGGTGTATTTGGAGGGAGGTAGGGGTGGAATAATATTTTTTTTAAAGTAAAATCTCCACTTATATGAAAATATTTCAAAATAATAGGAATGAAATGAGAGAATGTCATATAGCCTTTCCAATTTTTCCTTATTCATTTTTATAAATTTGTTCTAATTTTCATTATTTTGAAACGAAAAACTACCCCTACCCGTCCCTCCTCACCAATCTCCTCTATCCATAAACACCCCAATTCTTTATCCACTACAAAATTTATGACTCATTACTTCTAATTTTTCTTCCTTGTACAGGAGGATTTTGATGAGTTTGATGATGTTGATGAACTTTATATTTCATTACCCTTAGACAAGGTGGAGACTCTAGAAGATCTTGTTACAATCCCCACTAGTCTTGCAGTTGCAAAGGTATTTGTTTATTTATTATTGTTTGGTTGCAAACATACATAGCTTGCACACACACATATCAATAATATGTAGATATGTCTTATTGGTTTGGCATATATCAGTTAATTTTTGCATGTTATCATTTTTTCCCTTGAATTCCATATTGGATTGTCTACTTTTCTAGACAATCAGTTCATTACCTTTAGACGAGGGGAAGACTCTAGAAGATCTTGTTACAATTCCCACTGGTCTTGCAAAGGTATTTGTTTATTCATTATTGTTTGGTTGCAAACATGCATAGCTTGCACACAAATACATATCTATCATATGTACATTTGTGTTATTGGTTTGGCATATATCAGTTAATTTTGGCATGTTATCAATTTTCCCTTGAATTTCATATTGGATTGTCAATTTTTTTTTTTCATGCTAATGTATTATATATATTATATATCTTTATAAAATTAATGTAATGCTTATTTTGGGTCCCATTGATGGAAATAGCTCTACCAGATGGGGTAGCACTGCATGCATCATACCCTCCCTAAATCCCACAAAATTGTCGGAGCCTCATGCACTAAACCATCCTTTTATATTATTCAATTTACTTTATGTTGTGCATTTTATCGAAGGATGTGTATTTTCAATAAACTCAGATAGGCTAAAAGTTAGAGAGGAGGATCAAAATTACCCTTTCTACAAAAGAACTTGAGAGTACAAGATAAAAGAAGCGTCGAAAAGGTGAGTTTTTAATAAACTCAGATAGGCTAAAAGTTAGAGAAGACGATCAAAATTACCCTTTCTACCGAAGAACTTGGGAGTATATAAGATAAAAGAAGCATCAAAGAGGATGGATAATGGAAAGGCAGTTGGACCAGATAATACACCTTTTGAGTTATGAAAGGGGCTAGAATAGAAAGGCATGTGATGACTTGCAAAGTTGTTTGATGGGATTGTAAGGTCTAATAGCATGTCAAATGAGTGGAGAAGTACTTCAATTCTATCTATAAAAATCAAGGCTACATACATAACTACTTAAATTATGTGGAGATTAAGTATGAGCCATATTAAATAGCTTTGGGAGATGCTAATTGAAGAGAGATTAAGGCAAGAGAACCACATTACAGAAAATCGATTTGGTTTTATGCAAATGAGGTTGACCTTGGACGCAATATACTTGCTATGAAGGCTAATTGATAGATATTAAAGGTTTGAAAAAAATTTCCACATTGTTTTCAATGATTTGGAAAAGGTATATGATAGGGTGAAAGACCCCGGAGAAGAAAGGATTTCATATTGTTTACATTCAACTATTCGAGAAACCAAACACCCGAGGGAGTCACTAATAAGTACTTAACCGAAGGTTAACTTTGAGTCTTTATCTTTTTATCTTCGTTATAGATGTGCTTAATGAACAGACACAAGAGCTAATGTCATGATGCATGCTTTTTACAAATAATAATATAGTCTAATAGGAGAGTCAAGAGAAGAAATAAAAGGAAAGTCATAGCTTTGGAGACAAGCTTTGAAAGCTCATGGCTTTTGTTAAAGTAGTAGTAAAATGGAGCACGTGTAAAGTAATATTAGAAGGAGGGACACACACTAGTTTAACCTTAGGTAAAGATTGGGAAACAGATCATATCACAAATCCCTTGTTTTAACCATCTTGGAACTATAATACAAAATGATGGGAAGACGGACTGAGATGTCAACCATAGGATTCAAATAAGATGGATGAAATAAAAGTGCCCCTTAAGCATAAAAGGAAGTTTACCACACAACTATAAGATTCACATTGTTATATATGATTGAATGGTGGGTGGTAAAGAGCCAGCAAGAAGTAAGCTCGATGTCGCAAAAAATGAGAATGATGCAATGAATGAGTTGTCACATAGGACAAAATAGGAAAGCTTTAGAGTGTGTTAAGGTAGCACCTATTGTGGAAAAGATAGTGAAGTCTGTCCTTTGGTGATTTGGGCATATTGGAGGAAACCTGCAGAAGCATTGGTAAGGAGGATAGACCAGATGAGGGACAGTTGATTAGTTAGAGATAGAGAGACTAGGGAAAACTATTGGCCAAATCATTATGAAGGATTTGGAGTTCAATGGCTTGTTATTATGCATGATTGACAAGACATTATAGCATTGTTTGATCTATCTAGTCAATCGCACCTAATTGTTTGGTGGTTGGTAGTGGCGCACCCAGGACCCTGAGTCAGTGGGGGCAAAATGTAAATACTGGGATCCGTGGGGTTAAATATATAAAAATATAATATTTTTCTTGTAAATTTTTCTCTAAGGAATATTTTACTTATTTTTTCAAAATGAGAGGTTGCACTTGCACTGTTGCACACCCTCACTCTAAGCTAGATCCGCCACCGGTGGTTGGTGTCACACTGTTACTGCTGTTGTATGTTGGTTTTTTTGACTATAGGCCCTTATCTTTGAAATTCATTTGTTATACTGACATTTCTTTATGTTAACATATTAGTTTAATCAGAATTATTCTTCGTGGAACTCCTAATTTATTATGCATTTTTTCAGGTGGCACCTGGTCTTAGCTTGAAGAATGCTTTGGTAGCATCAGCATCACAATCAGCATCATCACAAACATCTGTATGTATTTCTTGTTTGTATGACCTGAAAGTATTCCGTCAAATTCTGTTTTGGAAAATTGAAATGCAAAAATGTTTCAGAAATTTTCTGAGATTCTTGCTTTATGTAGTTAATTTTACTTTTCTTGGATGCTCCTGTCAGATATTTCGTTGCATAAATAAGGTTTAGTTTATTCCTTTACTTGTATTATGACGGTTATTTGTTTGCAATGATAATAAATAGTGAACTCAATTCAAGTGATTCTAATATGAAGATTCATCTACTTTGCTCCAAGTAGCCGCGAATTAGGATTGTGGTTGTCAAATTGTGATGCTTATCATGAGTGGTATGGTATCATATCGTAAGATTTTATAGCAAAATAATTAATAACTTGAGCATAACATACAAACCTATGACATGAAGAAAGCATTCAAAAGTAGTTTATTTTAACCCAATTTTAACAATATTAATCTTACACGTGGCACTTGATTACCAAATTAAAGCAATTTCTGATGACATATCTAATAGCACATTTTGAAGAATAATAATCGTAAACGATGGAATCATGACTGGAGTCTTACCAAGTGCGCGTGGTTGCATTACCATTTACCAGACTAGCAGTTATAGGGAAGAAATGCTGCGTTTTTGTTAGTTACCATTTAAATAGATGAATATTATTGTTGATTCCCTTTCTAGGGAACTGATTTCTAATCATTGGGATCCTTCTGTCCAGGAGCAAGCTGATGACACAGCGTCCCAGGATAGCAATTCTGACATTGTGGCAAAAACTCCACCTCCTAAAAGTGGTGGGGTTAGTTCCGCTGCTTCAACACCTACTGGGAACCATTCTACTCCCGTTTCTGTGAATGTTTCAGGTCTCAACTTGTCCAGTGCACCAGCTGTTGCAGTCCTACCTGGTTCAAATTCTGTTCGAAACGTCTTGGAGAATGCTAATGTAAATCAGTCTGCCTCTACTAAGGAAGAAGAGATTAACAGCTTCCCTAGCCGGAGAGCATCTCCATCGCTTTCTGATGCAGCGCTTGTGAGGGGCAGAAACAGCCTGTCAAATCAAGCAACATCCAGCATCCCTCTTGGCTCTGGAAACATGGTTTCTAGTAATGGGGCCCCTGGTTCAGTCCCTTCAGCCTCAGAAATAACAAAACGAAACATATTGGGAGCTGATGATAGACTTGGAAGTAGTGGGATGGTGCAGCCTCTTGTATCCCCGCTGAGTAATAGATTAATGTTGCCTCAGGTTGGAAAGGCCAATGATGGAACTGCCTCTGTTGACTCTAGTACTGTTAATGAAGCGGCAGCAGTATCTGGGAGAGTTTTCTCCCCTTCTGTGGTTCCGGGCATGCAATGGAGACCTGGAAGTCCCTTTCAGAATCAGAATGATGCAGTAAATTTTTTGTCCATAATTTTCTTTTGCTATTTAGTGGTCCACAATGTTCATTTTGTTGATTTGTCATACTTTATATGTGAACTTTTGGTTAGGTGCCTGCAAAAATTATGCATTCTCTATTGTTTTTTGACTCTGATTTTGTTTGAGGACATCTATATTGGTTGCAAGTTGTTTATGCAATTTTGGAGTAGGAATTAAATTCATCTATGTTTACTAATAGAATTACTTGCACTTAAATTGTGTTATGCTATTGGTCGTATAATTATTCACTGTGATAGATGTCAGATTTTTTGGGATAAAACTTAAGTTAAAAACTTAACTTGTTATGCATATGAAATCTAGAATCCATCATTTTCTTTTAATTTTTAAGAAAGTCAGCCATACCCAATCATCATTTTATTTTTTTATTTTTTTGGATGACGTATCATACCATATCATATCATATTGAGTAACTTAAGATACATTTTCACACAGAAGACATATGAAAGTTTACATTTGTTAATATCTATAGAATAATCAGCACTTTAAAAGCTATGGGGTAATCCACTGATATGCAGATTTCTAGATGACTATAGCTGTACACTTAACCAAAAACTTATATATACATCGATTGATTGATTTATCATGATAGAAATTTGGAGCTTCTATTTTATCATAATCTGGATTAAAATGCCATTTCTAAAGCCATGTGATAAATGCTTTTTAAGGCCTTTCATGCTTGATTTAATAGCTTCTGTGATCTTCCACTGTGAGATTTATGTGTCTGCTATGTATATGTATGTATGAATGCATTGTGTAGACAGGTGATGCTTGAAAACGTTTACATGGAAAATAATTACATGGGTGCAGAATAGATAACTGTATTGGTAGGTTTGAATGCTAGTCAGACCACTACAAATAGTTCAGTCAGTAATTTATTGGGCGGCTAATACTGTGCACCACCTCTTTGCACAGTACACCAGTATCATTCTGCATTTTTGTTATTTTAGAGTCCCTCAACTTTAAATTTCTGATAACTTACCCAATTTTAAATCCATAATAATCTCTTAATCTCAAATCTTGCCCCTATAGTTGCGGCGAGGACAAGAGCTGAGGACCAAAGCAACAGAATCTGACAAAACATTTTCCACCTCCATCCTTAAAAAAACCCCTGCCAGTACCTTAACGTTCCTATCCAGTTAAGGAAACTGACAAATATGCAGGAATTCCCAGTTGAGAAAACCAAATACCCAGTCGAAAATGAAGACAGCCTATTCGAGAAAAAACCAAATGCCCAATTGAAATTGAAGAAAACCCAAACCCATTTTAAGTCTTTTTTTTTGGGGGGGGGTTAAAAGGAAAAGTATTTGCAAGTTGAATAAAGGAAGAACCTGTTATAGAGAAATCGACGGGCAAGACGGTGTGGTCAAAGCTATAGAGGTCCTTGCTGGTGACATCAAGGGTCAGGTCGGTCATGCACTTCATGCTAAGGTGAAACTTGATGGAACAGAACTCGCACTGGAGTGGTCTTTGCTGTTGCAGTCGCCGATACCTTGATGTCACCAGCATGCAAGCCATGACTCACTGACCAATTACTGACATGGGTCTTCACTGTAATAGTGTGCCTCACCCTCACCCAGTTCCATTCACTCTCCGCCAACAACCTGGTAGCCATGCAGTCGCACACCCACCGAAGCTTAGTCCCCATCAAGCCTCTTCTTCCTCATGATCACACCTTTCTCCCCTATCTCTGTTTTAGTCTCAGGGTTTCTTTATTTTTTGTTTGTTATTTAGGTTAGTTCGTTTTATCTTTCTGACTTATTGTTTGGGTTTGGGCTTTTTTATAATTTTTAAAAAATATAGACTCTTAAAATAATAATAAATTTATATTTTAGGACTGGTTTATTGTTGCACCTTAAGATTTCCCCTTTTATTGCTAGGTTGAATGAAAGTATCATCCTGTGTATTTTGTTATGTATGTAAAATTATAACTGTTGAAGGGACTTGTTCATTTTGTACTTCAGGGGCAGCTTCGTGGAAGAACTGAAATAGCACCTGATCAAAGGGAAAAATTTTTGCAGAAGTTTCAGCAAGTGCAGCAACAAGGGCCTAGTACCCTTCTTAATATGCCTTCTCTTGTTGGAGGAAACCATAAGCAGTTTTCTTCCCAGCAGCAAAATCCCCTTTTGCAGCAGGTACTCTTTCTTGTATATCAAATTTAGCTTCTTTTTGCTTGTTTGTTCTGTTACTTCTATTTGAAAATTCATTATGGCCAAAAATATTCTCTGCATTGTGTTCTTTCTCTCCTCTGTTTCGTCAAAATGAATATTATATTCTTGTTCTTAACCATGGTTATTGAATCGTGTATCGTATCGTGAATCGTTAGACCTATTTTCTGAATCGTGTATCGTATCGTATCGTGAATCGTAAGATACATGATCAATAAAAATAAATAATATAAGCAAAAAAATGCACTAATATATCATATAAGAACTTCAAAATAATTCAGGACTTAAGTCATAAAAAAAAAAGTTTTTCAACTCCTAAAAAAACATAATGTTTTGTCAAAAAAAATAAAAATAATGTAACTGCTCTCTAGGAAGTGGAACACGCTTTGTCAAAAAAAAAGAAAAAGAAAAAAGGAAGTGGAACACTTGGGGTAGTGTGGGACAATAAAATAGTATGTGGTGGACCAAAGGGTGGCAAACGTAAGCTTATAAGAAAAAAAAGACAGCGTAACTCTTTCTTTTTTGGTGATTCATACCAACGGTCCCAGAAACCCGACCCAAAGGCAAACAAACAGCAGCGCAAAGCCTAGGGAGCTAACTTAAATGAAAAAACCCTAAAAAATAAGCGCCGCAACATCAGCTCATCTGTGTGTTTCGTCTTCCCCTTCTCTCATCTCTCATCTGTGTGTTTCTTCAATTCTTCTTCATGTTGACAGATTCGCTGTCTTCTTCATCGCGACGCCTCTGGTCTTCTGTTTCCTCTTCCCCTTCTCTCATCTCTCATCTGTGTGTTTCTTCAGTTCTTCTTCATTTTGACCAGGTTCACTGTCTTCTTTGCGATGCAGAATCGCACAGATTCTGCAAGCGAATCGCGATTCCGCGATACGGCGCGATACGACCACGATACAGTGCCATTTCCGATTCACCATCCGATTCGCATCGCTAGGACCCCTTTTTGTATCGAATCGCGATACATATCGTGCATATCGTGCGATACTTAATACCATGTTCTTAACTATATCTTAATGAATTTGGTTAGAAAATTAAACTTTCATACATGGTCCTAGATTGTTTGGTTCTTTAGTGCCATAAGAGATCCAATGAGGTTTTGGTATTGGCTTATATCTTTGAGTTGTCTATGCAATCACATTTTGGAAATAGCCTTTCCGCTTGTAGGGCTAAGGGTACCCTCCCCAGATCCCACCTGGTGGGAGCCTCGTGCATTGGACCTCCCATTTCTCTAGTTACGTAATTTTTTGTGGGGTTCTTTACTATAGATGCTTAGTGCCTTTTGATAACAACCTGATAATTTTACTGATTATGGGTGAACTATGAAACCTATTTATGGAAAGGGTAAAGTCAAAACCCTTTGTGATTGCTTTAGCAACAATAAAAACCAAAGATTTTTTTTGCACTCGGGTTAGAATATTAATTCATGGATCATTCAAAATCGCGTGACATTTCATCCTGTAGTTTCAAGTACAGTTTAAATTTTTCATGGCGGTGTGCAATTGGTTTGACAAACTTATATAATTAACTGCATGTGTGTGAGGATTGGGTGGTATGAACATGGTTATCAAATCAAGATTCGAATCGTGAATCGGAAGACCTATTTTCCGAATCGTAATTGAATCTTATTATGAATCGTAAGATACATGATCAATAAAAAGGACATTTTTAAGTAAAAATAAGTGACATGCTCAAAAATTTAAGCTGATATATTATACACGAACTTCAAAATAATTCAAGATTATCAAAATGACAAAAGCAAAGTGGTTGGCTACACAAAATTGACAAAAAAAAGTGGCTGGCTACACAAAGTTCAGGAGTAAGTTGCGATTCATCGAAATGAATCGCGATTCATGTTGGGATTCTGTTAGGTAGGCAGTTTTTATTATTAATAATAGGCAGTTTAGGCAGTTTTTAATATTAAATTAGCAGTTTTATTATTAGTAGGCTGTTATTTAACTGCTGTGTGTTGTTATAAATAGAAGGGGGTGATTGAGAGAGGGATTATCTTGGCATTTGTATGGAATCTGGGGCCTATTAGGCATTGGGAGAGTTTTGGATCTCTCGAATATCCAGAGAATACTATTGTAATCTTCATTTTAAGGCAATATACCAGTTGGTTTCTATAAACTGGTATCAGAGCAGTTCTGATCTGGGGAAGGAAAAAAAAATATGGAGTCGAAAGCTTCTGGAAAGCAATCAGTGCAGGGAACAATACAACAGTCCGAAGATGAAATTCTTACCCAGATTTTCATCAAGAATGAAAGGAATGTTTGGTATTTTTGATGAAGTGTTGAAAGAACTTGCAGATTGGAGAAGAGAACTCGGAGAATTACGACTAGCCATTCCAATCTTCGAAGGAGAAGATACTGCAGGGTGGCTGAACAAAGTCGAAGATTATTTTGATGCAGGAGGCGCATGTAAAGAAGAAGATCAAATACCAGAAGTGGTGCAATGGATGAGTGGTCCAGCCCTCTCATGGTACCAACTATGGGTTTCAGCCAATCTAAATGCCACTTGGGAAGATTTTATAGAGGCGACTCTCATGCAATTTCAGTCAGAAAGGAAAGTATCAAGAAACCAGAACAGCCATGGTCAAAATAAAGGAGCGGAGAAGAGGAAAACCCAAATAAAGAAGGAAGAACTGCACAACTCACAGATTTGGTCCAAACAGAACATTGAACGAGCAATGAAGATGATGGGGATCGCAACAAAAGGGAGACTAAGAAAGAAGAGGAGGGTCAGAGAGGGGAATCGCGTTTGAAGAGGAGAGGAATCGCGATTGTTGACCTAGCATTGAAGAAGAGGGGAATCGCGATTAAGGGGGTGGCGCACAAGTTGGACAAACGTTCGCCGCCGTCTCGCTCACGTGGTGGTGCGGTGTGTGAGAACATTTCTGCGACCAAGAGAAAAGCAAGACGAGTCGCTGATGGACGCTTCGCGTGCGAGAGGAAGAAGATAAAGATCGGGTCAACATTTAGGTTTGGCCAAATTTTGGGCTTAAGGAAGCAGACCCATGTTATGAGGAAACGGCCCAAATCCAACCAAAAAGCGTCTGGGTCTAACAGAAGGGTAATTGCTGCACTGCTGTTCTATGTGGGTTCTTTTCAATCATTGTCCAACAATTCAAATAGAAATGGGTCGTTATTTTTCCAACAGTGGGATCCAGGTGGCAATGCTAAAGAGGAATTGTGCTGCCGGAAAGTGAGAGTATTTCAATTGTAATGATTAGCTTTTATCATTGCTTTTATTTTGTCCATACTTTTATCACCTTGAGGACAAGGTGAATGTTTAGGAGGGGAGTATTGTTAGGTAGGCAGTTTTTATTATTAATAATAGGCAGTTTTTAATATTAATTAGCAGTTTTATTATTAGTAGGCAGTTATTTAACTGCTATGTGTTGTTATAAATAGAAGGGGGTGATTGAGAGAGGGATTATCTTGGCATTTGTATGGAATCTGGGGCCTATTAGGCATTGGGAGAGTTCTGGACCTCTCGAATATCTAGATAATACTATTGTAATCTTCATTTTAAGGCAATATACCAGTTGGTTTCTATCAGATTCATGTCCAAAAAGATACAACGATTCGTATCGATTGAATTCAGTTTTGTTTCGTATCGAGATACGACTGTATGTATCGTAAGATATTGATAATCATGGGTATGAATACCAGTACGTGTAGCATTACATTTCATATGTTCAAAAATTTCTTTAAGCATTTAGTAACTTTTTAAATTTTCCTTACATATAATCTTCTGTGTGGATTAACTTTTTAATTTTCCTTGCATCTATGACCCGATTCATTTCGACATCAGAAAAATATATTTGATAGGATTGTATACAATATACTCGCTATACTGTAGATTGTGGTGTTCAGTGTTCTAGAATACTCTGCTGACATAGTTGTAATAAGCTGTTTGTTATTTCTGTTAGAGCAGTTACTGAACTGTTGGTGAGTTAGTTGGAACTCAAACCCTTAAAATACAGCTCGTGTAGTGTATCTGTAGTGAAAAACCACACAATACAGAATTCTAATTTTTTCATCTCTCTTAAATTCTCTCCACTATGAAATTCTTTCAATAATTTGCTTGACATGTTACGATATGTGCAGTTCAACTCTCAAGGCTCATCTGTTTCTTCACAATCTCCTATGGGACTTGGAGTCCAATCCCCAAGTCTCGGTGGTATTTCTTCTGCCTCGCTACAGCAGCCCAATCCTGTTCATTCCCCGTCAAGTCAACAGCCATTGATTCCAGGGGTTGCTAAAGATACAGGTATTTTGTGCTACTCTATATATACTAGATCATGCTTTGCTGTAAACTTTTCCCCTTTGGAGTATTTTCTTTACTTCTTTTCTCATTTCAATAAGGGAGTGGTAAAAGCAGTATGATTTTATCTTGGCAGTTCCCGATTTTCAGCTGATTGTTTTGCAATCAGTACCGAAGAAACTTTTTTTTTTCCCTGGAATTTCCTTGCTATCCAAAAAGGGAATATTATGAAAAGGAATCCTATATAAGAATATTTATCATGAAGGAAAAGCAAGTGACGGTTGTGTAAAAAATGTGGCTATTTGTTCCTTCATGGTGCTTATTGTTTAAGGGGGCTCTATTTTTTTGAGTTTCACTCCAAATGAATAAATAAATATCTGAAATGTCAATATCATGTCATGAAGTGATAGTTTTCTATGAGGTCGTTGAGGTCTAGCTAGTCAATCAGGAATAAGATTTGTATCTAGTTGGTCTGTGAATCAAATTTAAAAAATTACTGTAATAATGATTGAATCAATATCCAGTTCAACATATGGACACATCTCTTATAAGAATCCATTAGTTGTTTATGACTTAAAAAAATACCAAGAGTGGTGTTATTGCAAGAGATGGGGTATATTTCAATTTTTGTATTATGCAGATGTGGGCAATTTTAGGATTGAAGAACAGCAGCAACATCAGAATTTTCCTGATGAGTCAACTACTGAATCTACTGCTAGCACAGGGATCGGCAAGAATCTATTAATTGAAGATGATTTGAAATCAGCATATGCTGTGGATTCACCTGTATGTTGACTAACTTGTAATCTATATATTCTTTGAGATATAACTTAATCCTTTTTAGCATATATTAATGTTCATTTCTAAGAAGGTAGTATAATATAAAATTTGTAAATATATTTGAAGGAAACATTTAGAGAATATGCATATTTGGAAATTTTTTACCTCCACCCCCGCTTTGGTGTTAGAGGTGAACGGTTTTATTATATAGATAGCACGAGTATATGATTTGAAAACCAGATGACCCACTCGATATTAGTGCGTTTTAAGCTGATGAGAGGTATAGGCTGTTAAATGACTTAGATTTTCCTGATTTTCAGATAGCGAATTATACGTTTTGTTTGATCTGTGTGCATAAAATGTGGAAAACTCAGTTTGAGTTTATGCGTGTCTCTGACGAATTTAAGGATGATCTTTAGGAATATACTAGCTGTGCTGTTGTTTTGTGTTCATTTGTATTTACTGTATATGTTTGGGCCTTGGGCCATCTGGTTCAGCCCATCTGGGGGTGCTGACTAGCATCCTTTTTAGTAACAGAATTCTGTTACCGACAGCGGTAACAGCTCGTGACATTTACTATGTAGCACTGATACTTCAGGTTGAAGACATGTTGGTGTCCGACACACTTCAGACACTATTCCAGTGTCGGAATATATAAATATTTTTTTCGGCTCTTACACGTTGAGGGCACGGCTCCAACACTTGGCCGACAATTCGACTGGACATGAAAAGGACCACAGCTGGTACCAAAATTTTCATTTTTTTTTTTTTTTTTTTTTTAGGGAGAATGATCCAATAGGGGGTGAAAGGTCTTAAATTGATAAGATCATTTTTAGCTTTTTGCCGGTAGATGGATGGATTGAAGGTGAAAGACATAGTTCAATAGCTCATCATCTTGTTTTAGAATCTTTTTTTATAAAGAAACAAAGTGATCTAAGTAACTAATGACGTCTCTTAGTATTTTTGGGTTAGACTCATTATCATAGGGATAACGAGTTCTTTAGATATGATGATAAATATATAGATCATGATTCTCAATTTAGATATTTTATAAATGATGCCTGTATTTAATTTTATCTATATTTTTCCGTGTTGTGGTGTCCTATATTTTGGACATTACCGGTGTTAATGTCTGTGTCGTGTTCTGTGCTTCATAGGTTATAACTGTTCTGACACTCACCCACAGTATAAATACCTACTCATTCAACCTCTCTCATTTAACAATTCAGATTAACACTATCCAGATTCTCTCAATTTCTCTCGCACTTTCTTGCATTTTTCTCTTCACTACGAATTCTAAAATGCAGGTAGGAGTATCTGCCTCTCTTCCAGAATCTGCTCAAATCTCCAGGGATATTGATTTGTCTCCTGGCCAACCTTTACAATCCAATCCACATACTGGCAACCTTGGTGTCATTGGAAGAAGAAATGGTGTTGAACTTGGAGCCATTGGTGATAATTTTAGTGGACCGAGTGTTAGTTCTGGTGGGGTGCGTGATCAACTCTATAATTTACAAATGCTTGAGGCGGCATTTTCCAAAATTCCACTACCTAAAGACTCGGAACGTCCTAGGACTTATACTCCTGTATGCATTTCCAGTTATTCATCCTTATATTCATTGAATAGCTATTATATGGTCATACAATTGATTTTCATTTTCCTCCTATTGTGGTTATGCAGAGGCATCCAACAGTTACACCTTCCAGCTATCCTCAAGTACAGGCGCCTATAGTTAATAATCCTGCCTTTTGGGAGAGAATAGGTCTTGAACCATTTGGCACTGACACCCTGTTCTTTGCGTTCTATTATCAACAGGTACCTGAACTTTCTGTGTGATTAATATTCTTGTGTAAACAGTCATGTGCACTTATATCTATGTTTTTTTTTTCCCCTGTAGAACACTTACCAACAATATTTGGCTGCAAAGGAGCTAAAGAAGCAGTCTTGGAGATACCACCGAAAGTATAATACATGGTTTCAGCGGCATGAAGAGCCCAAAGTTGCTACCGATGAGTATGAGCAGGGAACATACGTGTACTTTGATTTCCATATTGCAAATGATGACCTGCAACATGGATGGTATGTTGAGTAAACGTTTTAATTCTTGTTATTTGCAGTCATAAATTTAGCATGTATTTAATACCACACTGTTGATTTTACACTTCTATTTTTCCTATTTTTAGGAAAGGTATTTCTTGTGCAATTAAATTAGATGCTTTTGGTATTAGTAGCCATTGTTTTAGTTGGTGGGACTCTATTCCTTCTTTTATTAGTGATGAATTTAGCCGCAATAGGCTATGGTTGCCCAACTACAGGTTTCAATAATTGTTTTTCTTGCATGGGTTTTGGTTTGGTCCCCCCATGTTTTTGTCCTATTTTTCTATTTTTAATGAATTTTGGCGTGCTGCATATTGGTAGGGTGTGAGATGCCAACATAGTTGAGATTTCTCTCCCTATTGTGATTGCCTTCACGTGTCATTTTTGTTCTAAAAAAAAATACACTTCTATTTTTCCTAACTTGTCTGTAATTTGGTGTGATTATTCAGGTGTCAAAGAATCAAGACCGAGTTCACTTTTGAGTATAATCATCTTGAAGATGAGCTTCTTGTATAGAAGATGCCATCTGGTAACAATGCGTCGTCTTGGTTCTTATATTTCTGTGCAACTTTTGATGAATTTATTCTTTCTAGATTGATTAGTTAGTTTTATCTTCCAAGTCTTGTCAAATCAGAGAAAGACAAACTTAAAAGGAGAAAAAGTCGTTAAATTTAATTTTTTTTATTTAATTATTTTGTGAACACTGATTAGAATAAATTTCGGGTAAAAGGTTTGGAAGTTTAATAGTACTAACAATTTTGTCTTCTAAGTTTCATATGATTTTATGTAGTTCTTAATTTTTGTCCGCTGCCCTTCGGTTTAATTTTAAAACTAGTAGTAACTGGTATGACCCAGTAAAAGAATGCAAAAAATGCTATTGTTTATGCAGTAAGACACAAGGGCACTCTTGGGGTCTTTTTACCACTTTGGAAGGATTTTTTTTTTTATTTTGCTGTGTACTTTGGAAGGATATTTAGAGAACATATTATGTTTCTCTGTATATGGAGGATTTAAATGGTTGTTACTACTTATTAGACAAGATTCTTGACAAGACATTATGGTGTCGTTTGATCTACTTGGCCGATCCTGCTTAGCGGATACTGGCTGTGGCTGTTGATTGCGATGCTTCTTTTGTAAAATGAAGGCCTGAACAATCAGCTTGATTTGTTGAGTTGATCTACTTAGCCGATCCTGCTTAGCGGATACTGGCTGTGGCTGTTGATTGCGATGCTTCTTTTGTAAAATGAAGGCCTGAACAATCAGCTTGATTTGTTGAGTTGATACGTATTTCTTCATTTATTTTTTCTGTTGTTTCTGCATAAATCTAAAGTCTACGTGAATAATATTTGAAGTTATGCCGAACATTTAGAAAAGGCAAAAAATATGACTGACTTCCCATGTTTGCTGCATGAGGAATACTATCAACACACTCAGTAGCATAATTTTTGCAACACACTCTCCATGATTGGTTGAAAATCATGAGTCCCACTAAATCATGTGGTACCATTTTCAAAGTGACGAGACCTACATGAATTTCAACCAATCATAAAAAGAGTGTTTAGAAGAGTTTGTCAAAGACTGTTGATTTGAGTGTTGATTCGAAGTGAACATATTGAACATATCTTACTACAGTAGTATTTCAAAAACTCAGGTGATTTGTGCTGTAGCTTCTGAGAGAATAAGTGCTCCTTTGTCCTGAATGGCTCATATTATTTGACTTCCGAGCCTTTTATTAGCCAATGTCATACTAGTTCTCATTTTAATCGATACAAGTCTTGTTCTATTCTCCTCACAAACACTGGTAGTTTGCTAGACAAAAAATTTGGTTGGTTTTTAATCTTAGCCAACCCATGTTCTTGCAGGTATTGCAAAATTTGTTTGGAATTATTGGCAATGCCATTGCGACAAGCAGGTGTTATTAGGCTGCCATTCTTTTCCAGGGCAGTGTCTTGACTATTTTAGTTTTTGGTGGTAGTTGTCCTAGGTTGGTAATTGCATGCAGGATTCTATTTCGAGGGATTTTAGCTAGTGGTTGAATTTCCTTTTAACCTTGTTTCTATTTGAGCACCCTTCAGCTTGTTTAGGAACGATGAGAGGAAAGAAAATAAGATCAACGGAATGCATATTCTGCATTGTATGTAAACAAGATTTTTTGTTAATTTATATTTGGGTAAAGATAAAGATGAGAATCTTTCATCTGCTTTGATTCGAAGGCTTTTCACGCCTTATGGATTATCGTTGTCTGTATTTTACATTTGTTTCTTTACTGTCGGTTTGACTTTGATTTTAGCAATTCACACTCCTGAAGAAAGGCGCCGCCGCAGGCACAAATGCCAAGTTTTTAAACAGAACCTTATAACCTGATGGATCAGTTTATGATAATACATCAATTTCCAATAATCCATGTCGCCTTGTATATGCTGTTAAATTCCTTTTGTTTGGAGACCTAGTTTTAGGTGGGTACATTCCTGCTCCACCAGAAACCTCTGGACATGGAATGACATGGAATGAGAGGTACTCAATGCTACACGTATTCAGGTGACGTACACGACTTGGATATGACATTTCAAGTAGGAACATTCCTACTTGGAGGAGACACTTCTTTAATTAATGTTATATCTTCTAAATTCTCTTAATATATTCCTTATCATTTAAAATATGGTATAAATGGAGAACTTAGAAGCATTAGTGCCCTGTTCAAGGGACAATGAATATTTTTCTTGTTTGCCACTAAGATTTACCAGATTGATTTGTGGAAACAGAATTAGAATTAGAATATTCTCTTGAATGATACGGCGAGTTATATGCGTGTGATCCATAAATTTTTTTCAATTCAACAATCACCTTTGAATTATGCCAAAATTCTGATTGTTTTTTGACGAGAAAAGTAGATAACAAAACAACTAATGGAACGGTTTTCAAAAAACAACTACGGAACTAATCTCCTGAATGACCCATATTAGCAAGTAAATCTGCACGCAGGCTGGGCTTCTGGACGACCATGTAGAAATCATATTGACAACCACTTGGAAATTCGTCCCAAAAGTGACTATGAAGAGATAAGTCGGGAGCCAATTTTACACGCCACGTATAAATCCCAGAGCTGCGCCAGAACTGGATTATGCAGAAAAAAACACTTAAGAAACAAGATGAATTGAAACGAATATATTAAATACACAGTAAGTAGAAAACGAGAAGAAGATGTGACAGAATGGGGGATTGTTGTCATTAATTTATTTACTGTGGTATATAAAGGCTAAAAATGATTACAAGGTAATTCTAGTCCCTATTATGTGTAACGAATTCCTTTCCCCATTTTGTTATTTTGGAGGCATGAGTATCTTGGAGGAAACAGTTATTATGCCCAGCTTAACAATCCTTTCGATATATGAAGTACGTGTTATAGATATGTTGTTTGAAATGTGACGGCAGGGTGTTATAGTCAATATAGGAGGAGTTGGGACCGTTGAACTCAAAAGAACTCAAAGGGATATCATCGTTTTCGGACAAAAATATTCTCAGTAAGCCCTTCGTGTCTTGTTCGAATTGTTGCTGATATTTAGTCAAAACTGGTGGAGAAGTTAGTAGGGTGTTGGGGTTTTCGACCAAAGGAGATTTTCCCTTTGTAGAGGCCGAGGGAAAATCATGGCCAAGTGCATCATCAGAGTCAATATCTGAAGAGGATTAAGAACAATAAGAAAAGTTGTGAGGTGAAGAAGCAACACATTCTGATGACGCCTCGGGTTCACTTGGAGTTGTCGAGGCAGGAGGGGAATTCTTCGTAGATTTCTTAAACACAGGAGGATTCCTCCCAGCCTGAAAAGAACTAAGAAGGTTGAATAAAAAAGAGAATACGTACTGATTATATCATGTGTCGCAACTCATTGACCATCAACTGAACTTTATTAACCACGAATTTGAACTTTATTAATCTCGATTTTCAGGTGTTTAACTACATGTAGATTTTAACACCAGAAAATCGTGGTTAATCACGTTCAAATTCGTGGTTCATAAAGTTCAGTAGATGGTTAATAAGTTAAACGACACCTGATATGTCTATTAACCAAATCCAATATTTTATTAACTATATGTGTGAACCGCGTTAACCATTTAAAAAGTTTTTATATTTAGGTGTCACAAATTGGTTTTTAAATAACGGACCGGAAAAATTGATTCAACCCTCCAAACATTTTTTGGAATCAAAATTTGGTTTAAACACCTCCCATAAATATTTTTTTTGAAAAAAATGAGGCACGTGTTTTGATGCTGCTCTAAAATTGTGTCAAACCAATAACTGGTGCAAATGATTCCAAAATAAAAAAAATTCGTATATTAAGAGACGGACAAATTTAAGGTGAAATAACATTAATTTTGTTGCATTAGGGGAGTGTAGGCAAGATACTTTTTTATACGACAATTTTTAATTGCTTGACACTTAAAATTTACAATCTGGATAAAAATCATTAGATTCATATTTAATTTTTTATGGACCCACCGTAATTAGCCCTTTGGGCTTAGTGAGTCTTCCAAAGTATCCCACGGGTTCGGTCATTTGAACCGCGGACTAATCTCGGGTCGAGGTATGTCGGGCAGTTAAGAGAACCTCTCTCAAACACGTTTTTTTAATCCACAAGGCTCGAATCCGAGACCTTACTTAAAGGAATCCAAGCTCCTTCCGCTCGGACCAATGTGTGTTGGATAATTTTTTTTTTGTTGATAAATGGTTAGTTTTTTTTTTCTTTCAAAACAACTGAATGTAATTGATTTTTCACATAAATGTTGCATTACTGCAACAAATTAATGTATTAATTGATTGCACAATTGAATCGACTAAAAAGTAAAACACGTACACGGGGAGACTCAAATGGTGAATAAATTTCAATTCAACAGTCAAAGGACCATTAGGGTCTGTGCTTTATTAGGGGTTTGTGCTTTAGACGAACCTCTTGTGGGGGAGGCTCAATCTCATAATGTCATCCGAAAAATAGGTTCACATTGAGTGTGAAAGGATATCGTAAGGGAAGCAAATTAACCGACTGAAGACAACCTTTTTTTTCCTTTCTATATAATAATATATAATAAAAAGTTTAGGTGAGTTGGGTCTTGATGTTCACCAGCATTAGAAAAAAAACTTCAAGATTCAAAGAACGCTTACAGACTTACATACTCCTTCCGGTCTTTTTTATAAGAAACATTGATCTATTTTTACATGTATTAAATGCTAAATATCATTTATACCCTTATTTATTATGAGAGAGAATATTAAAAGTAATCAATTTAGTGGAATACTCCTTTTGTAACAAAATATGAGCAAATTTGACTATTTTCACACTTATTAAGAAAAGTAGTTATTCACAATAAATAATGTTAATCTCATTTAAAATTTTCACTTGATTGCCTAAATTATTTCTCATTAATTGTATAGAAACTTGGGATCATTGGAAATAAAATTTAAAATAAATGAGAGACATTCTGGGGATATCATCATTAAATATTGTGGAAAGATATTAATTTTGCTTATATTTTGTAACATGTTATATAAGTTGACTTTTGCTTATATTTTGTTACAGAGGTAGTAAGGAGTAATTAATATAGAGACATTTGTGGAAAAAGGTTAGATTTATAGCAGTATTAAATGAAATCAGTTGTTTTCAATATTTTTCCTTAGTCTTGATGAATTAGGGTTTTGTTTCTTATAATAAGGATCAGAAAGAGTATTACTTTTCAATGAGGTGCTCATATGGAAAACAAGATTTGAACTCAAGTGTTTATGAAATATGAGTCTTATTTTTACTATCATGCGAGTAAAGACGAATTTTATCTTGTTAGGTAAGAGTGTGTAAATAATGTCAATGATTTATGGTCAGTGATAATGTTCCATTAAGCAAGCTGTTGCACCAATAACTTAGACATTTTCATGAGTTATTGAAGTTGAAGCACGGTTGGCAATCGAATTTTCTAGGCTCGCATCATTATATACGTCAGCTTCACTCCATGTCAAAGCAACATGTCCACTATAAATTTCTCCGTCCGTGCCAAAATATAAGATATTATTTCTAATTTTACTTATCTCAATTTATAAGAGCTTTTTTAATTTTTAATACTATTTTAATAATTTTTTTACTTAAAATATTTTTTATTGAAAAGAGTGTAATTAATAATCTCAATAATTTTAAGGACATTTTAGAAAAAACAACACAAAAATTGTATAAATCCAATACAAAAAATACTCTTAACTACTTTTTTTAAGAAGTGTGATATGGTCAACGAGTTCTTATATTTTGGGATAGAGGGAGTAGTTACTTTTCAAAATGGTTAAATTATACTTTTAGTCCCTTATTTTTATTTTAGGTATCAATTTGGTCTCTCTTTTATTTTTTGTTACGAAATTATCACTTATGCTGTAAAGTTATACCAATGTAGTTTCTCTTTTATTTTTTATTTTGAAATGATCCCTTTACTTTACAAAAGTTATCTCAATATGATCTTTTTTATTTCAAAATAGTCCTTTATTTTACAAAAGTTATACCAATGTGATTCTCTCGCACCACAATTTGTACCACAATTTGAACGGAAATGACCATATTGGTATCACTTTGAAAAATAAGAGACCATTCTGAAAAAATAAAATAAAAGAGGGACAAAATTGAATTTAAAATAAAGATAATCGATGGTTGATTGTCGTACGTACTACCAGCAAGTTTTCATGTCACTTGTAGGCTGAATTTCAAAGGAGTGCTCCTTCCTTTTAATTTTTTTTAATTTTAATGTTCCATATAACTTTTGTTGAATATTTAGCTACCTACTGATCAAATTAATTATAAGTTGATCTCTACCCGCAATTTCATTACTTTTTTTTATCACTAAAAGTTTAGGTGAGTAAAGTCTCGAGAACTGATTAGGGCAGCTCAAAGAACACTTAGAAATGTATTAACATATTATCTACCAATGAGGTTTTCACATTGACAACAGGGATTCGAACTCACATTTTTTACTCTCAAGCAGGGGCGGAGGGTAGTGTATCAATGGGGTAGCCATTGCTACCAACAAAAAATTTTTTTACTAAAGACCAGTGTAGTAATATAGAATTTCGCTACCCAAAAAAATACTCAGGTCGTTACCCCAGTGTAGTAATAGAATACGTTTATCAGATAAAGTACTTACACTAAAAAAAATACTCAGATTACTTATATTTTAGACACTTTTTTTGTTTATATTTCAAACCGGAGTAGTAGTTTATTACTAAAAAAAATTAGTAGTTTATTTTGTCTATAAAAAAAATTACTCTTTATATTTGGCCCCCTCGTAGAAAAGTGGCTAGCTCCGCCACTGCTCTCAAGGAGTGTAAATGAGTTTAGCTATTTGTGAACTATTCAACCTTGACTCGTTAATTGTTCAATCAAGCTTGTATGGTTAATTAAATAATTTTAGACCTTGTGAAGTTGCTACAGGTTTGTTCGTAGGTGTAGTCACGGTCAGTTTGTAGGGTAAAAGAGTTATGGATAATTTTAGACGGTCCACATATGTATATGATATAAAGGAATGGGTTGCACCAAAATCGAATAACACAACTGAATGGATTCCATGAATAAGGCACACACCCAAAATAAGATCCTCCGACTCGGACGCTTCAACTCCACTGAGTGCGAAAACTTTGCCTGTAGTCTTCAATCAGTTCGCCTGAGGCTTCGTGGGATTGGTCCCACTTGCCGGCTCAGTCTTGGTCTCATTGCAGTTCATGTTGATGTGTCCAGGCTTCCCACACTCGAAACAAATGATGTCGTTCTCCTTGCATTCACGGGTGAAATGTCCCCTCGCAACAAAGGGCGAAGGACTTCCACTGTAAGATTTTATTTGTAGCTTCAGAAGTCTTCCTGATAGTCTGGTTCTTGAATACATGATGTGTTTGCGCTAGAGACTACTTCACTTTCTTTTGTATGTCGACCTTCTTCTTGTTTGCAAGGTTGTTCCTCAGCTCGATAACTCTCTCTCTCCCTTCTTACATCTATATTCAATGATTCTACACTTGTTGACTAGGGTGGGGAAGACACGGTACTCCTAATGAGACATCAACTATTTGATCTTAGAATGAAATCCACTCTCGAACTTGACACACTTAGAGTGGTCGTCCACTGTTGTCTGATAAAGTGGGTAGTATCGAGAAAGCTCCTCAAACTTAGCTGCATATTCCCCGACAATCATGTTACCCTGGGTCAAGGAGAAGAACTATCTCTCCTTCTATTCTGACACATAAGCCAGAAGGTACTTTGTCAGAAACTTGTCCTTGAAGGTATTCCAAGTGATTGTGGTACCCTCGACTTCCATGTGCTGCCGCCAACTCTCCCACCAGTGTTCAGCCTCATCCACTAGCATGAAGGTGGCAAGGATAATCTTATGCTCATTAATGCATGTCATGGCTCGAAATATTTTCTCAAGCTCACGAATCCAATGTCAAGCTCTCTTGAGGTCATAAGCTCCTTTAAAAGATGACATATTGTTTCTGTAAAAGTCAATCAAACCCCGGTACACAACAACTCCATCGTTGCGAGCCTGATTGTGCTCCATCACTTCAGCCAGATGTCCCAAAACATCCACGATAGTGCGATCACTCCTTCTTGTCATATCTTCCTATTGTAACAAGCAAATATGAGTACTTTAACCTCATAGGTGCCTAGACTACAATATGAGAACACATCGAAGAATACACAATAGACTCATAATAAAGACCTAACAAACCAAGCTCTGATACCAACTACTGTGACACACAAATACCCCTCATGCGGTCAAAGCAATTAAAGACATACAAACATGTGGAAAAATATAATAAACAAAGTCTTCACAAAAAAGGTATAAAATATCACTTGGTTCAACGATATCATTCAAAAATACGAATGATAAAATCTGGGATAAATACTAAGGTCATGCGAGAAATTAAAGATCCATCCTCGATGTCATTTCACACTAATCAGAGCATAATCCCTGTAATACAAAATCATAACAACTACTAAGATAGTGTCCATCACTCCTCAGCTGTAGTCTCCAGCTCTTCAAGCTCAGCTGCAGTAACCTTGTCGTTGGTCGGCTCCTCTGCTATTTGTAGTAAAGAACAAGTACAAGCAATCATATATAAGGGTGAGAGATCATTTTAAAAAACAAGTGTAAGGTAATCGAAGTATCAAAGAAACATGTGCATATAGACATGATCAATCATCAGTCATATGTTCTAACTATCTCAAATGAATGACAACATATGCAGATCCTAGACAAAAACTACTTCACGTTCATGTAGACTCGTTCTATCTCTAGAAAGTCGAATGAGAGCTTCGTATTCGGTGTTACGATGGGTGGCTCACAGATCATCATGATCTTCTCTCCAAATACTCTCACCTATGTTGGGCGGCCCGACCTATTCCCACCCCT
This sequence comes from Calophaca sinica, assembly GCA_037113605.1. Lineage (NCBI taxonomy): Eukaryota > Viridiplantae > Streptophyta > Magnoliopsida > Fabales > Fabaceae > Calophaca > Calophaca sinica. Next base: position 40,525,808 of record CM073733.1, on the reverse strand, counting down.
ATTTGGGAAGAATTAAAGACTTTGATGAGGAAAAAGGCATATTCCCTCAAACTACCATAGGGAACTCCGCAACAATTTGCATAAGTTACTCAACAAAGCAAGAGTGTTGAAGAGTACTATAAGGAGTTATAAGTGGCAAAAACTAAAGCTAATGTGGAGGAGGATTTGGAGGCCACCATGACTAGGTTTGTTGATGCCTCAATGAATACATAAAAGATGTCGTTGAGCTCCACCAGTTTGTGGAGATTGAAGATCTTATCGATCAAGCCATTAAGGTGGATAAAAAATTGCAAAGAAATAAGACCTACAAGAGATCCCCTTCCAAATACCATTATTCAAGTTGGAAGGACAATTCCAAGAAGGAGGGATCCCTCCCAAAAGACATGATGTCATGAACTCCAAGGGTAAAAGTATGACTTCTAACCCTACCTCTTTGAACCCTAAGTTAAGAGATACAAAATGCTTTAAAAGTATGACTTCTTCTCTGACCCTTTCAATTCCATTTTTTAAATTCTTTTGAGATTCAAATTTAGGGGTGTACACGGGTCAGAGTTGACCCGATCAACTCGACGATCCAACCCAACCCAAAGCATTTGGTTCGTTTTTTTTCCGTAGTTTGGGTCGAACCCAAACCAACCCGTTCAAACTCGAAGTGGTTTGGTTTAGGTAACAGATTTATGATTTCAAATCGGTAAACTTGCGAGCCTAACCCAATTGCATGAAACTTATATTTTTTATATACTTTATTATCACACGGTCATGACTCATGGGTGATGAAACACTACTTTCTCACTAAGAAATTAGGGTTTCTTTCTATTTTGTGAAAAATTTGCGGAATAGAATGACGTTTTAAAAATTGTGGAATTTAGTTTAAGTGATGCTAAAACATTTATGGAATTTTAAGTGCTGAATGACACTAATTTTGGAATTTGAAAAGTTATTTTTTGTCTCATGACCCGCGAACCTAACCTGAACCAACCTGCTCATCACCAGATTGGTTTAGTTCGGGTTTGACAGAAAAACTAGGGTTTTCGACTTAACCCAAACCGAGAAAATCTAATTTGTTCGCACGTCGTGTTTGGCCAAAACCGACCCAACTCAGCCCGTGTACACCCTATTCAAATTCTTATTCTAGAGTTTGAATTCCTTGGTTGTCGTTCTGCTAGGAACCAGGAAAGGAATCAAATTCGGGGCTCTCTAGGATCCTTATCGGTGCTGCAAATTACATAAGGTATGGGGGTGGATGATCCTATGAAAAGAGGCATAGGGCTTCAATTAACATGTTAGGGGTGTCCCATGACCCCTATGCCTTGCAGACAAGTTAATAGTTTTTAATCATTGCATGAGCAGTAGTTTGGTTGATTTAACGTTCTAATTTGATGGTTTCTGAAGCCCTTGTGGGATCAAGGAACCCTAAGTGTTATTATTTAATATGATTAGTTAGTTGGATGCATGATCGGTGATGTTTTAATATTATTTAGTCTAATTTAATGGTTTAATGCATGAATGATGATAGTTTGATATTATTGAATAAATTTATGTTGGCATGATCCTTGGTTGTAATCACTGTTTTGGAGTATTATGACACGATTGTATGGTTATACTTGGTGTGAAGATGTTAATGATGACTTAGAATAGAATGGGATATGTGTTGTTTGACTTATGATTATTTAAGAGGTTAATATGTGTAAACAGTCTTAATAAATAGGACAAGTGGAATTAATGAATTGTATGAAGAACCTTTAATGAATAAAGGATTGAAATAGGCGATAGGGGGCTGGAAGTAATGGTATTAAACTTGGTTTAATTGGATGAGTTAAGAATTAACGGGATTAAAAGAAGAGAATGATGCATGATCATGGATTTAATCTAAGAACAAGAATTATATTAAGGATCGGAGATAACACAAGTGATTAAAGACCTTAGGAACAATTTGGTAGCTGTCTTAAATATTGGACTGGACGTAGGACCACTTAGAAGAGGTCCCCAACTCGCGAAAGTGCAGAAAACAGGTTTACTGCACTTCTATAGGTCCAGTGAATCAATTCACACCTGCATGAATCGATTCACACCTGCTGCGTACAGAACTGATGAATTGAAGTCATGGATCGATTCATGATTGCACGCTTTGATTCACAGAATGAGTTTTTAGCCCTGAATCGATTCACAGGGGCTATGAATCGATTCATACCCATGATGTTCGTTTAATAACTTGTTTAAAAGACTTATAATGGTTGACTAAGGGTAGTAACCCCAGGAATTGATATGTACTTGTTCAAAAAAAAATGCTGAGAAACCCACTTTCTTCGCAGAAGTTCGAAGAAATTAAAAGTACGTGGGACTCACCCCAATTTCAGTCTTTCTTCGCGTTTTCTCAGCACACCAATCGCGCGAAATATCCCCATTCTTTACACTCTCTCGCGTTTCTCTCTTGTGGCAAATTCATCGCAAACAATCTGACCATTAGAGAATGGAAGAATTGTTTGGACTCCTTATCTAAGCTAGGAGCTATATAGGTGTAGTGCCTCTTTGGTATCACCACCATCAGAGATGAATAATCTCATTTTAGCGGATGTTATGGGGGTGGCTTTTGTGAGGTAGTAGTTTTCTTTGTTTGTGTTTTGATTTTCTTCTTTCCTTTGTAACCTAAAAAAAAGACTTATAGTATGTTGTTCATGGATTAACATTGATTAAGCTAAAATTAAATATTGGAATGCAAAACATTACTCATGTATGAGAAAAAAAGAGTAAATCACCAATTTAATACCCATAATCGTATAATGAAATTTCAAAATAATTACTGAAATCAATTTTTTTAATAATATTAAATTTTTGAGTCGGTCAATTTAGTTTTGTAAAAGAGTTTTAAAATAATTGTTTTGAGGAAAGAATTTTAAAATAGTGAGATAGTACGAAACAGTGTTTAAAGGAGCTGTGCGTTTAATAGTAATACAGGAACTGGACAAAAGTGCGTCATAGGCCATCTGCACTGCAGGGCACCGACCCGCGTAAAGAAGCAGGCTGCATTCCACTAGTTCTACTTCAATTTCACATCCCAACACAACAAAATCTCCCAATCAAAAATCAAATCTTATGAGGCCCTGTTCTGTTCCTGTTTGGTGCCCGTGGGAACCACAGAGCATGACTGTACTGAGACAAAATTTATTTACTATGTTTTATTTTAAAGTAGTTTTTTTTGTTTTTTATGTGAAATTACTTAAAATATAAACACCAAAATAAAGTTCAGTTAGAAGCGAGAAATAAGAACATAACATAGTACGGTAAATTGGTAATATTATTTTGAATTATTCTTTTTAACTTCACATTTATATTGGTCTATGAATGATGAAACTGGTTCTGAAAAAAAAATGTTGTTCCACATGCAGAAAAAAAAAATTGTTCCACATGAATAACACCGGTTTTGAAAGTAACGAAGCAGTTCAAAAAGAGAGGAAAACGCTATACTGTTTGCTAAAATATATTTATATTTTTTTTTATATTTTTTCTTTTATAACCGTTATAATCTTTTGTCCAACCTAATAATATCCATTTGCATCCTTCGTTTTTTTTTTCATGAGACCATTTGCATCCTTCGTGATTCATTTCACCGTATATAGCTGTTATATAGTACCTTTGTGTTTCTAATATAAGAAAAAATTTCAAAAATCGTTAAGACTAGTGAGCTTATTTAATATTATAAAATTAATATATTATCTCAAATATATTTTTAGTATTAAATATTTTATATCCATTATATGAGTTTCTATTAAATATATATCTCACGTTGAATAGAAAAAAAAATTCAAACAATTAATGTACTTTAATATAAGTTTCTTAACAAAAAAATACACCAATTTTTTTCTATAATAATAAAAATCCGAGGTAGTATAAAATAATCATTACCGCTGTTAGTTCATTTTCCAATTCCATTTCAAATCAAAAGCAAAAAATAAAAGTAAAGATTATTAGTCTACGATATCCAAAGCCGCGTTCCGGTTAGAAAAAAGATAAATTATTAATTTAAAAACAGTCAAAGCACAAAAAAAAAAAGAGTTTAATTTATATACACCGACGGTTTAAAAAAAATTTAAACCATCATTAAATCATATTTTACTATCTAGATATTTGGTAAGATATTTTAGGAAATTATATAACAATGTGACATAATAATAAGATGTAATTGGATGATAATTTAAAACTTTTTTAAACTGTCGGTGCATATAAATTAAACTAAAAACAATAGATAAATTATTAATTTAAAAACAGTCAAAGCATCCAAAAAAAAAACAAAGTTAATCAGATTTATTTCTTAATTTATTTTTTCTTACGAGAATCTTAATTTAATTTCTCTTTTGTCTGGTGGCCCAGCGGCCTACTACGCACTCTAAAGAACGCTGATTTTAATTTAATTTTTAACAAGTATACCTTAAAAAATTAAATACATTTTTTTCTAACCCACCGTAATTATGACAAGCTCCTCAGTGAGTATGCTTATGGTGTGTTTGGTTGTCAAGAGAAATTGTGAAAAGAGAAATAAATGAGAGAGAGTGTGAGAAGAGAGAAAGAGATGAGAAATATGGTAACTTTGAGTATTGTTCGGAATAAGAGAAATAAAAGAAAAATAGAGAAGAGAAAATTGTTGATTATTTTTTAAAAAACAAAAATACCCTTAACTAAAAAATAATATACAATTATTTTAATTAATTAACGTAACTAATTTTAATAATCAAATAGTTTAAACTAATTTAAATGATTTAAGTAAATTTATTTAATTTAATTTACTTATTAATCTTTTTAAAAAAATAATTATTAATCTAATTTAATTTAAATAATTTATTTTAAGTTTCTTGATTAAATTCTTATTTTAATTGAATTCATTATTCATTTAATTAATTTAATTTTTATTTTAATTAATTTAATTAAATTTACTTCACATATTTCACTCTTTATTATTTCCTCCTAAGGCACCACGTCATGCCACATTCCAAATTTCACGTTGTTTTCGTTGCAAGACTATGCAAGGTTATAAATGGAATAAAAACAAGACAAATGGTCTCTCAGCTGTTTCTCCTCACTTTCTTCGCATTTGTGAGAAGATTGCAAAAACGCATAGGTCCCACCATATTTCATTTTTTCTCCTTTATTTATCTGCAAACCAATCAAGAAAAATCCCCTCTTTCTCTTCCCTTTCCCTCTTCTCTCACTCTCTCCTCTCTATTTCTCACCAAACAAACACAACATTAGCGATCGAAATCAGATTATTTTCTCGACAAAGAGCCATGTTATCATCTCTCCTAACACCTTTATATGTTGGTACATTTCTATTGTAAAAAAATAATACTTTTCCATTTTGATTAAATCTCCATATCTTTTTTTGTTTTTGAATAATAAAATCTCCGTATCTTTCTTTGACACCGCGTTTACGAGCTTCTCAAAGTGATAGCCGTTATTATTACCTAAAACCGCGGTTAAGGATAGCCTCCGCAATTATTAAAAAAAATAATAATAAAAAAAAATGTGAGGGAATTTATCTCTCTAATAAACTGTGTCCGCTTTCCTTTTAACATCTTCCACATTTTCTCAGATTCCCATTTCTTCTTCTCACTCTACAAACTTTCCCTCTGTTTTTCTCTCTTATTCTTCATTAGGTTTTACGACATCGCATTCCCTAGCCTCTTTGTTTCTCTCTCACAGAAACAAACCAATAAGAGGCCAAGATTTTATTTTATTTTTTTATTGTTTTTGCGAATCGTCTGTATTTTCATTTATTTATTCCCTGTTCTCCACCTATCACCGTCTCATTCAATCGTGGGTTCGTGGAGAGGTGAAAAAGTTGCTATATTTTCGCCGATTCTTCGAACCCCACTTTTCAAAAACGGTTACTTTTTCTCTCTCTCTAGAAAGAGAAGAGAGTTCTTATTAATTATTATTATATTTTCTTTTTATTTTTATAATTTTGTGAGGAAGGGTTTGTGTTGGTGATACAATGGAAAAAAATCAGATTTTGAGAATGTTGATGGTGCTGGGGTTAATGGGTGGTTGGTGTGTGGAAGGGCTTGGTGTGAATTGGGGAACACAAGCAACGCACAAGTTACCACCAGAAACAGTGGTTCAGATGATGAAGGATAATGGGATTCAAAAGGTGAAGCTTTTTGATGCAGATGACACTACAATGAGTGCTTTGGCTGGGTCTGGAATTGAAGTCATGGTTGCTATCCCTAATAACCAGCTTGCTGAGATGAATGACTATGGCAGAGCCAAACAGTGGGTTAAGAAAAACGTCACTCGTTATAACTTCAATGGAGGAGTTAAGATCAAGTGAGTTTTCTTTTTCAACTTATTTATTAATGCATTTTTAAATATGTAGTAACTTGCTATTGCTAACATATATATTTTTTAAGAAAAATAAGCAAGATTGTTTTTGTTTTTTTTTTTTTTGACGAGACAAGATTGTTTTAGTTGCCGTTAATCTACTCTCAGTTTTTTAGGAGGAGTAGGTTTTTTTTTTTTTGACTCATTTAGGAGGAGTAGGTTACAGCTTTGAATTTATCTATATACTCTCAAATTGTAACTGATGATTAAGATACTCCTGCTGGAAAATAAGAGGGGGGTGTATAAGCAATTTTATTACATTCTAAATCTATCATGTAGATCAGTCCTCTTTTCTTTCTTCATATTTTCATATGAATTTTAGAGCTTATTTGTGTTGTGTAGCAGATAGGGTAGTTGTTACTTGTTGGTATAGTTTAGCATTTTGATCAAGTGCATTTGATGCCAAGTCCTTGATTCTTTATATTGGATTTCTTGGAGAATTTATGTTTGGCTATTTGTTTTAATCCTTGCATTGGTTTTGCTTCATGGTAGCCCTTTTTTTTGCTACCAGGGACATCAATCATACTTACTGTGCATAATAATAATAATAATAATAATAATAATAGTAATAATAATAATAGTAATTACTATAATAAAAGTTAATAGTAATAATGAATGCATTTTGTTTCGAAATGAGTTTAGGGGCCAGACAAGGAAAAGTGTGCAAAGAATCTTCCAAAAGTGAGCCCAGAAGTTGTTCTTCTTTTATGTAGTGGGGTGATCCCCCAGAATTAGATTCTTTTATCGGTAGTGGTGCCTGGTTGAGTCCTTGTCGTAACTTTTGCTGTGCTGAGGTGAAACATATTTTGTCAAAGAATCATTTTATCAATCTTTGCAAGTAATCCATGAATAAGGAATCATTTTAAGACCAGAGGCAAGTACTGCATCAAGAAGGAATAACAGAACAATTAGAATTTGTAATGAGTGCTTGTTGGTTCTGTGGTTTGTAGTCCTCCAGATTTACCTTCTGTATTGGATTTGGATTTGGTGATAAGTTTGGAAAAATCTATAGGAGTTGGATTGGTGCTTGTAGAGATTTTATTGACCATATAATAAAGATAAAGATGATGTCTTTTCAGTTTTCATTGTTTCATGGGATTTATTGAACATTTAGATGGAAAGCAAACTTGTAAAATATTTTCGGGAATAATTTGAAGCAATGTTAGATTTAGGCTCTCTATGACTTGAACCATACATCATTGTTATCTTTAGTGGGACTAGGAAGCATTTATACTGTCAATTAAATGCATTTTCTTTCCTTGCTGAACTATCTTTATTGATTTTCCTTGTTGACCTATTTGTATGTAAATTTATGCATTCTGTCTATATTTTTTTCACAGATATGTAGCAGTTGGGAATGAGCCATTTTTGAAATCCTACAACAATTCATTCCTGAACATCACCCTGCCTGCACTACAGAACATTCAAAACGCCCTTAATGAAGCCGGTCTTGGAGACATGGTAAAGGCTACAGTGCCCTTAAATGCTGATGTGTACCAGTCTCCGGAGAACAATCCTCTTCCATCTGCAGGAATATTTAGGCCGGATATCAATGGTCTCATGACTCAAATGGTGCAATTTCTCAGCAAGAATGGCGCACCATTTACCGTGAACATTTACCCCTTCTTAAGTCTTTACGGGAACGACGATTTTCCTTTTAACTATGCCTTCTTCGATGGTGTAGACAATCCCATAAACGATAATGGAATTCAGTACACCAATGTCTTCGACGCAAATTTTGATACCTTGGTCTCTGCTCTCAAATCAGTTGGTTTTGGTGATCTGCCCATTTTGGTAGGAGAAGTAGGATGGCCTACAGAAGGTGACAAGAATGCCAATGCAGGCAATGCATTAAGGTTCTATAACGGCCTTCTCCCAAGGCTGGCGGCAAACAAAGGAACACCGCGCCGCCCCGGATTCATCGAAGTTTATCTCTTTGGACTTATTGATGAGGATGCTAAGAGCATTGCTCCAGGGAGCTTTGAGAGACACTGGGGGATATTTAGATATGATGGTCAACCAAAGTTTCCAATGGACCTTTCTGGTCAAAATCAAAACAAACTTCTCATAGGTGCACAGAATGTGAAGTATCTTGCTCCACAATGGTGCATGTTTAACCCTGAGGCCAAGGATCTCAGCAAACTTGCTGATAATATTAACTTTGCTTGCACCTTTGGAGATTGCACTGCACTTGGGTATGGTTCTTCTTGCAACAATTTAGATGCTAATGGAAATGCTTCTTATGCATTCAACATGTACTATCAGGTGCAAAATCAGAACCGCATGGCCTGCAATTTTCAAGGGTTAGCTAAGCTTACTAGAGACAACATTTCAACACCAACTTGCAATTTTATCATTCAGATAGTTCCTTCTTCTTCCTCTTCTTTGATGCCCCCCTCACTTGCTGCTTTCTTATTTATTGCTTTTTCTGTGATTCTCTTTTCCTAGAATTTTGTTGTAGATACATTAGAGATGCTATTATTTTTTATTTATGGTTTCATCATTTCTTGGAGATAGTCTGGATGATATTTATTTAGTTTACTGATTCTTTAATAAAGAAATTTTCACAGACTGAGGGTTAAGCTTAGATAGTAAAATTATGCCTTGTAGGCTATGCTCTTTTATATACAATTTTTTTTTTGGGTCTTCCAATTCGAACCAAGAGGGAGACACTCTTATTGCAAACCTTAAAATTTTCTCTATTAAATAGTTTTAAATTTTCTAGTTGTTAATTTTCTTATGCTAATTGGAATTGGAATAGAGGATGACTCCCGTGAAAGTCTCTTAATTTGTTGATAGCTAGAAAGAATTTCACTTAATTAGCAATTTGCAAGTTGCTACTAAGCTTCATAATGAGTTTGAGGAGTGAAGATTGTCTACATAGTGATAGCCCTGAAATTTCCTAAACTCCAAACCCTAAACTGAGTTAGTATCCTCTCCATTTCGGGAGGAAATTCAGATCTCTGGTCCAATGTATGTGTATTTGACACGTGGCAAAAACAAAACCAAAAAGTTGAGATTTGACAATCTATTTAATTTTTTTTTTTTGAAAAAAGAAAAACATTTGAGATGGAGAACACACATATGATTAACCTTTGTCTGAACAACCTCGCCCCAACCCGCATAATAGTGTTGTCTCAGAACAATGCTGCATTGCCGCTCTACCACCACGTTGCCGCGGCGCCTCACTAAAAACCCACCGCTTTGCCGCTGAGTTGTTATGGGTTACCGTTCGACATTGTTTTTGCCGATCCTTTCTCTTTCAACATTGCAGCGACATTTTCTTTTTTCTGTGTGATATATGTTGTACATATAGTCATCATCGAACCTATTGTTCATTATTGAATCAGACCTTTGCTTTCAACTTTGTTTTTTATGTCTGTTTTTTATTCGGACTTTTTTTTTTAATTATTTTTATAAGAAAACATGGATGTGTCATCAATAACGGGTCAACAATATCCATGAAAATAACATGCAACATGGCCAAGAGAGTGTTGTTGACTATACGCCACACTTGGAAATGGAGTTTGAATTTGGGGTACTGGCTTCGGAATTTTATAATGAGTACACTAGGAGAATTGAGTTTGGTATTGTAACACCCCAAATTTCTAAGCCAAATTGAGGAATAAGTTGGAATTAGTCTCAAGATGGTTAAAGGTGTTGATTTGTAGTTATGGAGGTTGATTTGAGAAGAAAGTCTCAAGGTTTGGTGTTCGAACTAAGTTTTCCTGGTTTTTCATAGCAGAATCGATTCATATAGTTTAGAATCGATTCACAAAGATTAAAAGTCCATAGGCATCAAATTTTAAAGAAGTGGGAATCGATTCACATAAGATGTGCCATCGATCAGATGCAGAATCGATTCACTCATTAAAACCGCAATCTGCACTTTTTTACACTGTGGAATCGATTCACACTATGCCGTGAATCGATTCACACCGCAGAGTAGTATAAAAACGCAGCTTCAAATGAAAGCGTGAACGCTAAGAAGAGAAAGTGGAAAGGAGAAAAGGAAGGGAGAGTTGTGGTTTCACCCTTTAAGAAGGATCAAGAGATTCATGTTGGATTTCTTCAATCACTTGCCTAAATGGAGAGTTTGAGAGTGGAGATTTGAGTATTTGAAGATTTGGGTTTGAACCCTGTAGGAGAAGAAGAAGCACTAATTGGAGAAGAATAAGGGGAGAAGACCAAGCTCCAGCAAGGATGGCTCAAGTTCTTGGATTGAGAAGGAAGATTGAAGGTTGAAGATCAAGATTTGAGAAGTATTTGGAGAAGCCCCAAGTTGAGCAAAGAGGGAAAAGCTTGAAGAAGAGCAAAGAGTCCAAAGTTCAACCTTCCTAGCTCAATGTCTTGAAGAATACAGAGGTGAGTTCTTCAACCCTTAGGTGATGGGCACCATAAGTCCCACATATAGGAATTTCTCTCTTCCTTAGTAACATATGAACCTTAGGTTCAAGTTAGGTTTTTAAATACCTATAAGAGGTTGAGTTGTTGTTGTTGTGTTTCATGATTGTGTAGTGGGCTCGATTAAAGAGGTTACGCCTCAACCCCCACACAGTTGAATGTATGCGTGATGTTTTCTTCTCTTGAGAACTCCATAGAGTTTCAAGGGATTAGTTAATGTATGCCGTAAGGCCATTAATTTGGTGAATTGTGAGGCTTGGCCAACGAGCCATAAGCTTAAGTCATAGAGGTCAAGAAGGACCCTAGGAAAAGGATGTGATAGGATGAATGTGTGAATTAGTGTCCATGATTTGGAGTAATTAGTGAAAAGGGATACTATTAGCGTAAGCTTGATTCATTGAAATGATTGTAGTTTCCTTGAATAGTTTAGTAATGAGGACGATTGTATTTCTATGAACATGCATAAGCATAAGCATACGCATAAGCATAAGCTAAAGTCCATGGCAAGACTCCTCTTATTTATAGAGTAGATCGGTTTGGTTAGCCAAGCTGACGCCTCTTGGATGGTTATGACGCCTAACCACTATATCGAAAGTGTGTAATTGGGGTCTAGTGGACTAAGCCTACGACACTACCCAATAACACAAAATGCATTACATTGCATAGCCTCATATTATATATCTCCTTATGAATGGTATAATATGTGAAGTGATGTTAAGTTTATGAATGTTGATGAATTCCTTGTATATGAATATATATATATGTATTAGGAATTAGCTTAGTTAGTTGTATGGAATCTTGGATAGCACATCCCTAGTCGCTTAATTATTATATAGTAATGAGCATTGTGATTAGATCACTTAAAGGATAAGCAAGCTAGGTTGATTGGGATTTGTGGTATAGAGCATAAGGCAAAGTCCAATAGCATAAGAAAAAAACAAAGATGTGTTAAGCACAAAGTGAGTAAGTAAGAACAATATGTTCTTAGTTAATAAGGTTGCAATTTATATTGTATTAAGGTTAGTCGAGCTAAACAAAGGTTAAAGAATGGACATTTGTAGGATTGATGTGGGTTGCTATACATTTATGTGTTTAGTTTAATCACAAGTTGATAAGTGGCATATTGGCCCTAGGATTACCCTATTTGATTATATGCTAAGTTTTTAACTCAAGCTTAGCGCTTTCTAAAGCGCCTTTAGCTTAGGGATATCGAGAAGTTGCAAAGTCAAGTCCTTATGGTACATAGGAGAGTATGTCTAGGTTTGAAATGCCTAAGCTAGTCTTTTCAAACTTAGAATATTCCGAGGAGAGAATGGTGATGAGTCCGTGATGGCTCACCGAGATTTATAATCTCACCCTTTTCCTTTTATTTGTTTTCGTGATAAGGCGATCAAGACGATGAGGCGAAGCTCCAAGCTTGGGACTCATAGGCTAGTTTTGTATTGAAGTGGAAAATTATATTCCAAGTTATGTATAATATGTAATCTTTTATTAGATTAATGAATTAAGTTTAATTTACGACTTGGATTACTGTAATCAAGTTTGTAAATTATTAGAAATTCCTGTGCCTTAATGTAATTTGTCGTACTTTCAATTATGTTGAGGTGCGGGTGTTACAGGTATTATACTATTATTAGAGAATGTGGAAATAAAAGCAAAATAGATGGATTTCTGACTTCAAGAAGATTCACATGTTTCAATGAGGGTAAACGAAGTGCTGACAAACGAGACAACTTGACAAAAGAGATTCTTATATATATATATATATATTAAATTGACATTTAAAAATATATTAACATATTAAATTAATGCCTATTTTAAATATTCATTCATATATATTAAATTTGAGTTGACATATGTTATTTTAATCTCATGAAATCATACGTTATATCTATATTAAATTAAAATAAGTCAATATAATTAATTTTTTTAATTAACTATTTTATCAAACAAAATATTTACCAAAAGCGCTTGGATGAGATGTCATGTGTCTCTTTCAGTTTAACTAGTGGTTGAGTTCGAATTCGAGCAACCCTGAGAATTCATCATCGTTAAAACTCTTTAGGGAAACTTTGCCACCCTTATAGTCATATTTGACTCGAGGGATTAGTCTATGTAGTTATGCACAAGGATATCCCAAGAAAAAAAATTTTCTTAATTCATTTAAATGATAGTTAAATTACTTTATTAAACATTAAATCTGATATAATATTTATATTATTTTTGTTATATTAAAATTTTTATTATTAAAGTATTATTTTATCAATTAAATTAATTCTTGAAAAATATTCTTAAATTTGGTTTTTAAATTTTACAATAAGTATTTTGTATTATTCAGAATATTTGTTTTTGATGGGAAGAAACTCATTGCATTTCATTCAAGATAATGTTCTCAATACATGTTGGGATAAAATCAAAAGATTGGTGACTAGCATAAAAAACACGATGCTTTAGCTAAAGAGTGGGCAACGTGATTTGCTTGTCTCCGAATAAAGCTAACCTTATAGCTTGGATTTAAGCTAAGAAAATTCTTGTACTTAGAAATAGCTGGCCTAGCTTCAGTTTGGTAGTCAGTATTTCCTTATAGTATCAAGCACTTGCTTACAGTCTGTCTCAATGGTGACTTGTTGGAGTGTCAGATGTGGCAACCAGTTTAGAGCCTCCACTAAGGCCAAAGCCTCCACCTCAAAGGACGTTGGTGTACCATCAAAACAAAGGGTTCTAGCCATCACAAATGCACCTCTATCATTCCTCACACACAAGCCAATACCATATTGATTAAAGTGAGGAAAGAATAAACCGGTTCGAAACTAAAACCGGTTTTAAACCGGTACAAAACAGGTAAACCGGCAATAAAGCGCTACAAAAAATAAACCGGTTACGAACCGGTTCGAAACCAGTACAGAATCAGTACGGAAAAAACCGGTTTTTCTCAAACAGTTTTAAATTACTGCACTAAAAACCAATTTGGTACAAATATGGTATGGTTCTTGTACCATGCACATCCCTTGGAAAGATGGCACCATCAATATTGCATTTAAACTCACCTCTAGGTGGTTGTACCCAAACCAATTGTTCATGAACCTAAGGAGACAATCTGAACGAGCTAGATTTTTTTTCCCCGCATTCTCCTAGTCCACTAAAGCCTCCCTTGCTCTCAACACCACAACAAAAGCATTTCGCACCTCCCCATCCCACACCATGCTATTTCTACTCCACGAAAGGCTCCAAAGTAACATTGCTAGTGCTTTCTTTTTTTCATCTGGAAGGTGTAATACCACCTTAAAAGTAATTCCTGAAAGCCTTCACTAGTTGCTGCATAATGTTGAATATCATTCCATAAGTCTGCTTGTATCCAACATTTCTCAGCTTGCACACAATTAATAAGACAATGCCATTCATTCTCAATACTATTTTCACAAAAAAAAACAACAAAGTGTACAAGAAACTCCCCTACGTTGGAGATTTAGTCTCGTTGGGAGACAACCACGAGCAACTCTCCCTCCACCAAAACAAACGATCCTGCTAAGGTAACTTCAATTTCCAAATAGCTTTCCACTCTCCTTGCACTATCAAATGGGTAGCTACTATCAAGTAAACTTTCCATAATATAGCAGTATGCTGATTTGACAGAAAATTTACCATCGCTACTTAACCTCCAAATCAATCTATCGCTACCAATATGCTGATTAAGATGGATGTTGAGCACTTCAGCAGCATCACGCGGCTGCAAGATCAGTTGAACAAAATCAGTCCGCCAACAAAAACTTGCATGATCAATGAGGTCACCAACTAAAAGGTGTTCCTCGCACTACTAGAATTTTCGGTATTTCTTGCGGATTTTCCTGCAAATTTTTTCTGTAAGAATTTCCTACGAATTTTGCTACGAATTTCTCTAAAACGAGGTTTTTTTTTCTGCGGATTTAAGCTCGTAGGAAAATTTGTAAGAAATTTCGGCATTAGTTGAATTATATCTGGAGATAAAATTCGCAAGAAATTCTGCAAGAAAAGAAGTCAGTTAATTGTTCGCAGGAAAATCCCCAGGTAAGTTTGCTGGGAATTTTGCTGCAAATGCATTTGTTGGGGATTTACCTGCAGATTTGTTTTCTTTTTTTAAAAATTAATTCGGTAAAGAGGTCTCTTTATTCTCCGTTCTTTTTACTCTGCATTCTATCATTCGACTTGAACTTCTTTCTCTCATTCCATACCTCTCGCTCCATCTCTGATTGCGCGGATAGCACAGTGATCAAATTTCTGCCTCAAAATGATTCTCAAAGAGATCTCCAAACCATGAGTGTGGCACGAATACCTTTGCCGTCCCTCCGATCAGCCACTCGTTCTCTTTGGCCGCACCTTCGCTGATCGCGAAACCCTAGGGATGTTGGTTGTGCTCACAGTGTTCGCCGTTTTCTCCACCAGCGTTGGATCGCTGTTGATCTCTGCTCTGATGGTTGGATTGGCGATCGTGTGCGCGCACGGCGTGCTTCGCGTCCCCGAGGATTCCTATCGGGATTCCTATCGTTCCTCGGAGGCGGCGCCTCTTTCGCCGCTGCGTCGGCCGCTGCGCCGTGTAACCGGCGGGATCTGTGATCCGATGGTGGATTGTTCTGAGGTTGTTTCAACCTATATCTTGTTGTATCATGCTTAATTGAAATTGTTGCAAGATTTTTTTGGCTTAGATCCAAAGCAAATCGCTTAGGGATTATAGTTCTGTGCCATTTTTTATGCCAAGAGATTATTGTGCTCTCAATTAATGCAGCTTAGTCAGCATTTTGGATCTGGAACTGTTTGTCTTTTTTGCTATACTTGCGTGTGCGTTTTTTATTTCATATTCGCGTTGACAATTTTTTATTGTTGGATTAGGATGTGAGATTCAGAGAACGAGGCAGGTTTTTCAATGAGATTCAGAGAATGAGAGTATAAGACTCCTTTTAGGTTAAGTGCTTTGCCTATTTATTTTATTTGGTAATATAATTGGTATTGCATATGCAAAGGATATGCTAGTTTTTCTTCAGATGGTTCGGAATTTTTTCTCCTTTTAGGTTAAGTGCTTTGCCTATTTATTTTATTTTCCAATTTCATAGTTCACAGAATTTTAATTTGTTTGATTTTGCAGGGTGAGCCACTAGATACTACTCCTGTTCAAGAGTTGGCTCAAATGCCTGTGTATTTTGTGGCAGGTAACTTATTTCTATCTTGAGTTTATGCAGAAATCAATTTGTTATTACTTTCTATGGCTAGTGTTTTAGGGTCGCGCCCCCTCCTTAGAAGGGATTAATTGTATGAACCTCCTTTATGTCATCATGGAGTAACTTTTTTTTATGTTCATTATGGAGAAACTTTTATTCTACAAAATATACAAGTCTTAGGGAATGCAAAGGACGTTTGCAACATAACATTGGGTGAGATAATTTAGGCCTTTTATTCTACAAAATATTAAGTCTTGAAACTTTCAAAAATCAAAACCAGTTTCAGCGTTTTGTAAATTTGACCAATATTGGAATCTTTTTCTTTCCCTTCCATCTTTGGTGCTCTTATGCATTAATTATTTTAATCTTGCTCACTATCCTATGTAGTTTAGTATTCTTTTTGAGTACTTTGCTGAAAAATGAAGCTGACATACTTTTGCTTATTCATCTTGCTCACTATCCTATGTAGTTCATCAACCTTTGGGACTTCTCAAGACTCGTATGGCTTTAATTTGGTGCAAAATCAGCAACCCATCCCTTTCGATACAAGATCAATTCTGTGCAATCCTGTTTGGGGAGATCACAATTTCATCCTTAGAGTATGTGTTAGTCTCTCTCTGTGAGTGTAAGGTTTAATAGGATTGTATTCTAGAATTAAATATATTGTAAGGTTTAATAGGATTGTATTCTATGTATCCATAAAAAAAAGGATTGTATTCTATGTATATGATATTTGACAATTAGGTATATTTTTGTGTATTAAAAATTGATATTATGACTTATAATACTATCTATGTGATTTTAAACATTTATTGATGTTTTATTGTGAAGTGTATGCAAAATTAATAATACCAATACTAATATTATTAAGTTTTAAATAAAAAATCCTTGTTTTTTGTATTAAAATTATCTGCGGATTTACCTGCAAAAATTACTTGTGGATTTACCTGCAAAATACATTTGCTGCGGATTATGCTGCGAAATTTGCTGCAGAATTTCTTTGCGAATTTTCTGGGAATTTGTTATGGATTTACTCGGGAATTTCTTTGGGTTTACTGAAAATTTCCTCGCAGATTACTGAAAATATTACCCACGAAGGTATTACATGGGGACGTAAATCCGCAGGAAATGCCGCAATTTCTAGTAGTGTCGCCAACAAAAGGTTCACTTGTAATAAAGACATCATCCTCTGCTCTCAATTCCAAGGCTCCTTCCACACATTTACCTTACTCCCATTCACGGCCGTGGCGGCCCCTAGGCAACTAAGGCATTTGCCTTATGCCCCAAGTTTTCAATTGATTTTTAGTAGTAGTATAAGACCTCGATATTTATTTTATAGGAATATAAGGCTCCAATTAATATATAGGAGTAATATATATTTATGCTTATGAAGAGAACAAAAAATAATACCATAATAATAATAAGGCTTTTATATGAAATTGGTCCCCAAAAAATTCATAAAGTTCGTTTTTAGTCTCTCCAAAAAAATCTGTAGGTTTTTAGTCCCCAAATTTGAATTTTTTTTTCCGTCAGTCCCTCTAGCTGACGCTGTTTATGTCGCTTATGTGGCGCATATGTGGTGAGGACTAAAAACGAACTTTTAGAATTTTTGAGGGACTAAAATCATAACGGCGAATTTTTTAGGGACTGACGAAAAAATATTTTCAAATTTGGGGGACTAAAAACCTACAAATTTTTTTGGGGACTAAAAACGAACTTTGCGAATTTTTAGGAGACCAATTTCATATTTAATAATAATAATAATAATAATAATAATAATAATAATAATGTATGCACTTAACGACTAATACATAGACATAATTGTACGTCGTGACTAATTAATTGCTCTAACTCCACACATTAAAAATGAGAAGAGGAAGTAAAAAACTACTTTACGCACGATACTTACATTACTATTTATCAAATAAAAATCACCATTGCTACGAATATATTGAGATAGACAAACATTACTGTTAATTAATTTTACTATCTAATTATTTATTTTAAAACAATAATATATTTTCTATTCAAATTGTTTTGTTTAAATCCCAAAAGTTTTTATTCTAATAATTTTTCCTAAGGCCCAAAAACTTCTAGACACGACTCTGCTTCCATCCCCAATCTGCCACCTCAAACCTCTTTTAACCACCACTTGAGAATAATTGATGTTATGCCACACATAACTTGATTATGACCCAATCGAGCCTCCAGGATCCCCTATTTGAATAGTGTCTAGTTTTAAAAACTCTCGAAATAATAGTATCATGGTATGTAGAAAGCTTACAATCTTGTTTCCCTAACATAGCTAAATTGAAGCCATGAAAATGCTAGAATCCAATGCCACCAAATTCCTTTCTCATTGTTAAGCTGTCCCAACAAAGCCAATCGATATCTTTATTTGTGCCTCTATTGGACCCCCACAAAAAAAAAAATCATCCTCTCCATCGCCTCCCCTTATGAAGTTGGTAACATGAATGTACTTCTGTAATATGTAGGGATTGCTTGATCCACATACTTGATCAACACTTTCCTACCAGCTTTGGATAAATCTTTACTTGTCCAATGTTAAATTTTATTCCAAATTCTATCTTTGAGGTACCCAGAGATAGCATTCGGATTGTTCTTTATCAAAAAAAAAAAAAAAAAGAGATAGCATTCGGAATATTTGTTAAAAATTAAGTCAATATGTAAATAAAATATCTAAAGGAAGAACTTCATGCGTATTTCTGTTGGACTCTTTCCTCCACTAACGGCTATTACCTTATTTTGCCGTTATATGTGTTTTTTTTTTATAAAAATTTTTGCCGTTATATTTGAATTGGGCAAACTATGATCACACTGGGGAATGCCTCCTTCATGTGATTCCTTATATTACGGTGGGACCATTTGCAAGAGATTGAAGAGGTTGTTTTCTAGTCTCAATTATACACCCCCAACCAAAATCTACCAACCATACACTCCACTCTCAAAAGGGGCATTTGGTTGATGTTATATCCCTGCCCTGTCCCACAACAAAAGTAGTTCAGCCACCTCACCCAATATCCAAAGCCAGTAGCAGATATTTACACCTTGCCTAGCTGTTATTCCTGATAAAGGGGTGACAATACATTCTTAGTCGACATTTCCCTTTCACTTTTTTTGACTTTTGTTACTAATTAGACTCCATTTAACCATCTTTCTAAATATTCAGACTCTTTACAGCTCTAAGACAGGGTCATTCTGCGGCTTTTTTTTCGCAAGTAGCAACCTTTTTTTTTTAATTACCAATCTAGCATACTTTTTAATTTAAACACCAAAATAGCACACATTTAGTTATATTAAAAAAGTGTTACTAGAAATACTGATTTCTTATCATGGTTTTATTTTTTTCCTTTTTTTCTGTCTAAAAATCGGTCGTAAAAGACCCGATTTCACTCCTTTTTTATTTTATTTTATTTTATTTTTTTTAGTTGAGAAATCGGTCCTTTTAGACCCGATTTTGTAACACTTTTTTCATTTTTATGAAAAAACGAATTAAACAATATAAAAAAACAAAAACAAATATTCAAAAATCGAGTCCAAAAAGACCGACTTCTCAACTAAAACACAAAAAAAAAGGGAAAAATCGGGTCGTTCAGACCGATTTCCAGACAGCAAAAATAAAAATAAAAATAATAAAAGAAAGAAGAGAAATCGTGCCCTCCAAAATCATTTTCTTAACTTGAGAAAATATGTGCTACTTTAGTAGATAAATCAAAAAGTGTGCTACAGTTGTAAATAAAAAATAAGGTATGCTATTGAAAAAAAAAAAAAAAGCCTCATTCTGCTTCTTGATGATATGCCTATATTCCATGTGCAACTTTTTATTTTTTTTAATGTTCAAAAGTCATATATTAGATTTCCGAGGAATCAAACCCGGGTTTTTTTATGGGTCTCTTCACGAGTGGACTATTTATGGAACTAATTTTTAGTCGAGGTATTGTCGGATAATTAAGGGGACTCTCTCAAACACATTTTTTTCATCCACAAGGCTCGAACCCGAGACTTTGCTTAAGAGAATCCGAGCCTCTTCCGCTCGGACGGCTCGGACCAACGTCTATTGGTAAACCCGGGTTCTAATATTTCTAATATGCGATAGAATTGTACCACTTGAATAAATAAATATTAGTTATTTTATTTGCAATTTTATTCATATCAACAATAGACTAATTTAAGTTAATTAATTCTTGATTTATTTAACGAAATAAGACTTTTAAATACTTATTTTTTATTCACAACATTCTAATATACTTCTTCCGAGCTCATTTACAAACAAAAAAATATTTTTAACATTTAGACCAAATACATATATTTTATTATTTTTTAACAAATAGTAAAATTTCATATAAAAAAAAAATTATCACTAAATCAGTCCGTGTTTGTTTGTTTGTTTTTTTTCTTTCTTTTTTTGTGTTTTTGATAACAGTCTGTGTTTGTTTTCACATGCAACTTTTGTATCTATGCATCAGCCACAGAAAAGCATCATAATCAGTGATTCCGTCTTTGACTAAACTTGATTTCAAATTTTAAATTTTTGGATTATTGGGGAAATTTGAATGATACTCCTTGCTTTAACGTTAATGTATGTATACTAGTAACATCAATCGTTTCAATATGGATAGGCATGTCATTTAAAATCTTAATGGCGCGAATATCCAGCTTGTTGATGTCCTCTTTACGAATGCTGTGAGCCTTCTGCTGCTGAGGCAGGTGCATGGTGCCTGATGTGTCAAAGCAATGTCGGCATAGATTTGGAACTTCAAAGTATGAACCTCATAAAAAAGAATCTTGGAATATTTAATTTAATTTTCGCTCTGCTCCTATTTAAAAAAAAATAAAATAGACATTTTTTTGACCTTAAAATAATATCAATTTCTAAATATATTAAATAACTAATTTTTATTTATATTTTTATTTATAGTGAGATTTATATTAATGAGATAATTTATTTTTTATGTAAGTAGATTGGTTCATAAAAGGGGTATTTTTGAGAAAAAATTAAATATTTAAGAGTATTAATTAAAAAAACTATTTTCAGTAGCTTTATTTGGTCTATATGATTTAGAGTTTTGTTTCTTATACTCTTTGCTGTATTTTTATAAAGAACAAAATAGTTATTTTTCCCGGTCCTTATTACAAAAAACTTACATCAGTTTTCTAATACATTAATTGCTAATTTTTATTTTTATCCTTATTTAAGGTTAAACTTATATTAACGATGAACCTATTTCTTATGCAAGTGAGATGATTTATTAATTATACACCATTTCATAAAATGTAATTTTGGAAACAAACTCAATATTAGAAGTATTAATTAGAAAAAAAAAGATTTCAATACAATTTTTTGATATGTGTGAATTAGAATTTTATTCCTTATAATAAAGAGAAAATGGAGTAATAAGGGAGTAAAACTATTTAACCTAGCATATTTTAAAATTATACTATATAATAATTTATTGATTTCGAAATTTTTATGCAAGATAATCAGAACAAACAAAAAAGTAACTATCAGCCAAAACAGCATCAAGCATAATAAGTAATTAGGAATTTCAAGTGCAGTTTTGTAAAAAAAAAAAAAAATGAATGCCAACTGTCAGGTGTTACGAACCCTGAACATTTGAAATTGAAATAGCAATTCAAGGACAAGCAAGATTTTTATATTAATATCCCTTTTTAAGTTATTATTATCTCTCAAAATATCCTACTTTTTTCATTATTTTCTTAATTGTCTTATTTTTTGGGCAAGTTGAAAAATTGGGTTTAACAACCACGATTTCTCAACTGTGTTTGTTTTATTTTATTTTTTTAAAAAAAATTTTTACGTTGAGAAATCGAGTTTATTAACCCCGATTTCTCAACTGTCTTATATTTTATTATTTTTTTTGCTAAACTTAGAAATCGAGATTGACATCCCCGATTTCTCACCGGGCACTTTCTCTTTTTTTTCATTTTTCAATTATTTAATTGTTAAAAAATATTAAATAAAAATATTAAATTTATTTTTAGGGATTAATTAGGCTAATGTAAGTCTTAATTAATTACAATAATTAAAAAAATATTAAATTAAAAAACTAAATATATTAATTAGTTGGATTACAAATCTCTGAGGTGGTGTAAGTGGTGTTTAATCCCACATGGCAGAGACAGAGGCGTAGCCTTGTGTTGCAATGGGGTAAGCCATTGCTCCCCCAAAAAAAAGTTTCTAAAGACCATTGTAGTAATATGGGATTTTGCTACAAAAAAAAAAATTAATAGAACATATTCATCAGATAAAACACTTACACTAAACAAATACTCAGGTTACTTATATTTCAGACATTTTATTTTGCTTATATTTTAGATCGGAGTAGTAGTTTATTATTATAAAAAAAATTAGTAGTTCATGTTGTCTATAAAAAAGTTATTCTTTATATTTGGTCCACTCGTGAAAAAATTACTCTTCTGAGTCTTGTGTTTGATTATCTTTTGTGTGCTGTACCTATTTGAGTAATTTAATATTCACCAGGGGGCCAAATATTTGAGTAACTTCTGAGTATTTTTTTTAGTGTAAGTGCTTTATCTAATAAATATGTTCTATTAATTTTTTTTTGATAGCGAAATCCCATATTACTACAATGGTCTTTAGTAACTTTTTTTTGGTAGCAATGGCTACCCCATTGCAACACAAGCCTATGCTCGTGTCTCCGCCATGTGGGATTGGACACCACTTACATCACCTAAGAGATTTGTAATCAAACAAATTAATATATTTAGTTTTTAATTTAATATTTTTTTAATTATTGTAATTAATTAAGACCCACGTTAGCCTAATTAATCCCTAAAAATAAATTTAATATTTTTGTTTAATATTTTTTAACAATTAAATAATTGAAAAAACGAAAGAAAAAAAAGAAGTGCCTGATGAGAAATCGGGGATGTCAATCCCGATTTCTAAGTTTAGCACAAAAAACTAATAAAATATAAAATAGTTGGGAAATCGGGGTTAATAAAAAAAACCCGATTTCTCAACGTAAATTTTTTTTTTTGAAAAAAAAACAAACACAATTGAGAAATTATGGTTGTTAAACCCGATTTCTCAACTTGCTCAAAAAGTAAGATAATTAGGAAAATAATAGAAAAAGTAGGGTATTTTGAGAGATAATAATTTAAAAAGGGAAATTAAAATAAAAAATCCGGCAAGGGACAAAGAGATTGGCATTTTTTTTTTCGTGACAGGGAGATTGGCATTGCTGGTTTAAACATAAAATAAAAAAGTGATTTTATATTATGCAGAAAAGGTGACTGTGTTTTCTAGAGATTTTTCAAAAAGTTACTCAAAGTTAGCTTCATATTAAAATTTTTAGAAAAGTTACTTATTTTTTTAAAAAATTATTGTCTAAGCATCTTGAAAAGTCTTAAAGTAATTTATATATAAAAAAATTGTTAAGAAAAAATCTAATATAAAATTAAAAAGACTTTTATTCTAACAGTGCTGCTATTTATCACGAGATAATTTACTCGCGAACATCACGAATGACGTGTTTCTTAAAAAAACGACACGTTACTAATTAAAAGGTTGATAAATACCCTTCAATTGTTTTTCCTTCACGCTATAATCTCCTTTCTTTCTCCTTTAATTGTTATCTCTCTCTCTCTCTTTTCTATGTCAATCATTGAAGGGTTGAGAAAAGTGCATCACGTGAATCAGAAGGAGGTTACAGGGTCCCGTCGTGTTTTGTTGCCAACGGAGGTTCCCGCACGGTGGTTTGAAGCAGCTGAGGGGAGGTTCTACGGTGGGTCTACCTGAGGCGTTTGAGCTTTCATGGTGTCCATGGCGCAATGAGTCTAGACTCATGGCACAGTGGTGGTGGTCGGATGTTAAAAGGGAAAGGAGGGATGGTTCGAAGGACAGCGATGGAGGTAGCAACGGGCATGAAAGCGTTGATCTCAGTTTCTGGTGCGTGGCGCTCAGGGTGGTTCGCAACCGTAAGAGAGAATGTGTTGTTTTTAATAAGGACCGATGGATTGACAACAAAAATGAGAGAAAGAAACAGAAATAAACGAAGCCACGTCATTCGTGGTTCACTCGTGATGTTGCTTTTCACGACTTTAAGCATTTTCCTTATTCTAATTATGGAAAAGGGTTGGAATTCGGAAGTGCGAGAAATAGGGCGAGGATTGTAGAAAAAAGAAATCTCAAAAAGCAAACAGATGTATGTGGAAAGTATAAACAAGTTTTATATAATTATCCAATCATATTTTAAGAAGTAATATAAAATAGGGTTAATATCGCTTTTAGTCCCTGTAATATCAAGGAAATCCAGTTTTAGTCCCTGCTAAAATTTTTGTTTAGATTCTAACCTTGTAATTTCAGATTCACCCATTTTTAGTGCCTCACGTTATCTCTTCAGTGATGTGGCATAGGTGACGTGTAATTTTTTTACACATAGACCATTTGATGCTGGCTAAGCCCTTCTTCTCCCTTCCTCCTCCTACCACCAACACCACCTATAACACCCTGTTTCCAGAATGCTACAGTATAATTATTACTTAATATCAATTGAATATTGGGGTCGTAAAAGTATCGTTGCATATAAAATTGAATAGATGTTTACATATATAAAGGTCTTTACAGAATCTATTTACAGACTTTGACACACTGGCTGTGACACTTGTCTAGAGGGTTACTCGGATTGAGTACCTCCGTACATCCTATTCTGTCTTGATACCTTCATCTAATCCAAGTTGCCTATTATTTATAAAGAAGATACAAAACAAGAAAACAGAAGAAAGGAGCTAATAAACACTGTACACACTATAAAAATGGGAAAGTAGGAATAGAAAGCATATATAAATGGCATGCATACATAGATACAACACGCATTCGTATTCACCTGGGTCATATGCCTACTTGCTTAAGTTCATGTTACCACCTTCCCAGTCCTATCTGTGTCCTACATCTGACTACCTTGTACCTATCTGTCCTCTCCTACTGCGTTTCTGTCCTCTCACCCTTCATAATCAACTAATTTGACTTCCCTATTTCTCTTCTACTAGCTAAGTCACTCGTTATTCCTACCACTAATAACCCACGTCAATCCCAGGCAAAGCCAATAGTCATAGGCAAAGTTTATCTCAAATATTAAACAACACAAAGAATATGTTATTCGGCACATTGTCCAGCAACATAACTATCAACACTTATAAGCCATACAACACAACACATTTATCACTACCGACCATTACCTCAGTATTATATCACATCGTTAATTATCTACTCATGAATTAACTCTAGCGTCGCTTAGGCGACCAACTACCAACATGTTATCAAACAGCATACACAACAATCATAAGTTGTCTACCCTAGGGTTTTCCATACACATCAATAATTATTCCTAGGTTGACAGACCTTTGACAACTGTCCTCAGCTATCACAGGCCACAACCCCTCTCCTGAGGTACTGATGTTATCAATCGCTAGTAGGGCTTGGGTCACCCTATGCACATTTATATATACTACTCTATTCTACAATCCCTAGAGTGCAAGGTTTCTTGCTCCCACCTGGTCAGAAGACCGTTGCAGCTGTCGTCACTCTCTGCGTCCTCACCGCTTTCGCTCCTTGTACTGCTCCGCTACTCGTACTCCTACCGCTAAATACTCCTACTTAGTCCACCAAGTCATTCTCATATTCTCCTCTTAGAGGATTGTCTTACTAAGGGCTTTCTGATACACAAGATCCTCACTTGAGGCAAGTGTAGAGCATACTTGCTCCCTAGTGACCCCCTAAGTCTCACTCCTATTCTCAATCTCTAGGACTACTTACTAAAGATTTTTTAATGTGCTAGGTCCTCCTCAGAGGCAAGCACAAAGCATACTTATCCTTAGAAGTTCCTAAAGAGAGAACACTAGAGAGAGAAGAGAATAGAAAGTGTACCTGGCCTAGAAGACCGTTGTCGCTCTCCTCGCTTGCGCCCCGCTACTCCTCTTCCTCCAAGCCTCCTTCTTTGCGCTCCAAAAGCACAATTGGAGAGCTTGGCTGAAATGAGGAGGTCGAGCTCTATTTGTAGACCTAAATTGGTCCAAACGCGTCGCGACGAACCTTAGGCGTAAATCGAGTCGTGTCGGGATTCTACTTACGTGTCACTCTCCCATTGGCTGTGAAGACCGACTCGGTCACCGCCTTAATATCTCCAGAATTCTCTTCACCGCCTTACCATCGCGTCTCGATGGATCTCAGTACAATCTCGGTCGAGTAGCGACTTTCGCGCTGCGGCTCGTTTCTTCCTTTACCCGGTCGCGTCGCGACCTACCAAATATTAAAATATTCCGTTTTTCTTTCTTTTCTTCGAATTCAGGCCTCATTGGGCCAGTTTTTGTCCATTTTGGGCTAACTTCTCCCTTTCTTTTCTCACCTCCTAACCCCTTACCCTGTCCCCTCCCTCCCTCAACCCAACCGCCACCATCCTTCCTCCAGCCACCACCACCACCCACCCCTACACTCTCCTTCATCCTCAACCTTCCCCTCTGCCCTACCCTTCGTCCCCACCCTGTCCCCTCCCCACCCCCCCCCCCATCCCCCCCCCCAAAAACCTGTAAAAAATCTCCCCACCATGAAAGGAATCGAAAGAAAAACCTGGAAGTGTGAACTGTCCAAAAAACAAAAGAAAGGAATGAAAACAAGAAGAAAAACAACAACGCCAACCTGTAAATCGAACTGCAGTTCATAACACTTTCTTGAGTTTCTTCTCCACAACAAACCCTAAATCCTAAACAGTGAACTGCGAATCATCACCTCCAAATCGAAACCCCAAATCGTGTGCGAACCCTAGTCCCCAAATCAAAACCGCGAAACGGGCTTGTTTTAATTTCTCTTTGATTTTCAAATCACGTTTTGAGCACCATTGGTGTGAATTGGGAATTTTGCCAGTTACTTTTTGATTCACGGTTAGGAAGAGAAACGCAGTGGGAGAGAGAAAGTGACAGAGAGCGAGACTGGGGGAGAAAGTGAGAAGAGATCTGCGACGGGGGATATGGGTTGGCGATGTGCCATTGCATGGCAGCGAACGACCACCTGAGGAGGGGGAATGACGACAGCAAGAGGAGGATTCCACGACCACCAAGCACGGGGAACCTTTTGATTGAGGAAAAAAAAAGCAGATTAGAGAAGAGAGTTTATTTAATTAATTTTTTTTATGGTTTATGTTGTGTTAGCAAGAAACTGGCCATGTGTACAGAAATTTACACCACACTCGTGCCATGTGGACGGAGAGGTGAGATGAGGGACTAAAAATGGGTGAATCCGAAATTACAGGGGCGGAATCTAAGCAAAAATTTTAGCAGGGATTAAACTGGATTTTCCTAATATTACAGGGACTAAAAGCGGTATTAACCCTATAAAATATCTCAACATAAAGATATTTATTGAGATCTTTTAGGAAGTAATGTAACAAATTGATACTATTATGTGATACTATTGGATGACTGTGTAAAACGTTTTTACATTGTTAGTGCATATCCATTAATATGGGTGGAAATAGGTTGGGCTGAGCTAGCACTACAAGAAAACTCGGGTTTACCGACGGCCAAAAGCCGTCGGTAATCCCAAAAAGCCGTCGGCAATGCCGCATTTCTGATGGCGTACCGACGGCCAACAGCCTGTCGGTAAAACGGGCGTCGCAAATGCCTACCGACGGACCTTTGGTGGTCATCGGTAATACCGACGGTTACGTCCGTCGGTACTTTTCCATCGGTAATACTGACGGCTATGCCCGTCGGTAAAGTGACAGAATGTTTCCGACGGCCATGCCAGTCGGTAAAGTCGATTTTCTTTTAAATAAAAAATTGATTAATTAATTTCTGTAATTAATTTATTTATTAAATTAAATTATTAAATTAAATTACTAAATTAATTTATTAAATCAATTTAATTTATTAAATCAATTTATTTTTCAAATTAATTAATTAAATTAATTAAATTTAATTTATTAAATTTATTTATTTATTTATTAAAAATATATGATTCCGATATTAAAAAATATTTATTTATTAATTTAATTAACTATTACTAGTAATTTAATTTAATTTGATTGATTACTTTTAATTCTTAATTTATTCTCATATTTAAAAATGCGATAACATAAACGAAAAAGATCAGTAATAATTAAATAAAAAAAGAAACATAATAAATAAATAAATAAAACCGACGAACAAAAATCAATAGTAACTAAAAAGATATCCGAAAATATGAAAAATATAAGTACAAACAGAACTAATAGTCCTGGTAGTCCTGACCATGACCATCGTTACTAGGAGGCGAAGGCGAAGGCGGTGGAGGAGGCGGCTGGTGAGCTAGCAACTGGTACAAATCCTCCTGTTGCTTCAGCACCTGAGCCAATATGGCACTCGTCCGATGGGCTTACTCCCGCCGCTCGGCCGCTTCCCGCTGCAGCTCGACCACGATCCGCTGCTGCTCGGCCATAGCCCGCTTCAGCTCCGCTATCTCCTGCTCATCCGCGACAGAGCGACCAGTGGCATCACCACTACTCGATGACTCTCTGATGTGGAGGCGGCGGGTCCCTTTCTTGTAGTTGCCGACGAGGTCGCCAACACCGTATAGGCGACCCTTCTTCTTGCCTCCAACAACATCAGCCCATACCCTGAGCGGTGCAGATGGATTCTCATGGCTCTGAGAGGGGGAACATGATGATGTCTAAGACATCATCTGAGACATCCGCGCCTCAAACTCCTCCTGTCAAACATAAACAAATAAGTGAATTTTTTTTGTCATAAAACAATATAAACATTATTAAAAAACTATTCATTATATTTTATAATTACCTGGGTCCGCCTCGATCGCTCATCGACAAAATCACTGGTACTCCTCCTAATATGAGTTGCACGATGGAGCTCGTGCAACTGTACCTCTCTACCCAATCGCTTCGACTATAATTATTTAATAAAAAACCTTAACTAAATAATAATAATAATAATAATAACTAAATAATAATAATAATATAAAACGTACAAGTCGAGCTACGTGTTGTGCCTGACTGACCGAACCTCCGGTGTGCAAGCTCCCACCCTTCTCAGAGGCTCTATTCTTCTTCTCCTTCTCGCTTGCCGCGTTGAACTCAGGGGAGTTCCAGTGCGCTTGCAGCTACTGCCAGACCTGATCCCCTATCTAGTGGGGCTGTTTTTTATTGAGGCGAGCATCTCTCAGCATATCAGAGAGGCGATGGGAGACCTTCATATGGAAGTTCTTCTCGATCCGCTCCTCATCCTCTTCCTTCCAAGAAACCCTCTCCTGTATGAATATAATACATTATTAAACTTAATTGAAATTTATGAAATAAAAAAATAATATGCAACAAAATAAAAATTACAACTTACTCCAAAAGATTTGAACATATGATCCCCTGCCTCCTCCTTCACCTTCCCCCAGGTGGGCAAAAACGTGTGGTAATTATCTTCAATTACCGCTGTGATAGCCGTCGCAGCTGGCTTTGAGGGAAGGAACTTGAAGAATAACAATATGTCAAACAAGAGAAATATATATATATATATATATATATATGTAAATTATTAATAACTCGAAAAAAAAGTAAATACTTACTCTTTACCAGTCGGCCTGATAGCAACTCGGCCATCATGTAGCATCTCAATATCATCAGCGACCCCCTGGTCAACTTCCTACTGCTCAACCTCCTGCTGCTCATCCCCGTCCTACTCAACCCCGGTCTGATCAGGTGTATGACTCGTACTATAGTCATGATCGGACAGATGAGTATCAGGCACCATCTCAGGCACAAAATTAGAGGAAGAAGCGTCAGGTGTCTACTGGAACCCCGGGTTGGGGATCATGTGAATGGGTGACAAATGGGGTGTCAAAACATAAGGTCCTGCAGGCTGTGTAGGTGTCGAAACAGAATGTCCTGCAGGCTGTGTAGGTGCCGAACGCACTGGAGGCTGTGTAGGGGCCGAACGCGTTGGAGCCTGTGTAGGTGTAGATGTACACGGACGTTGTGTGGATAACAACATTGCTTAGCCAACATCGTCAATCCTAATAATATTAGGCCGACGACGGCGAAGGGGGTCGATGGCGATGCCCTTCCCCTTCCGTTGACCACCTGTGGGTGGTCGGGGAGGGGGTCGGATGCTGAACCTCCTGATGCCATATATGTCTATAGAGCAATTCAACAATAACAGTCATGAAATAATATATTTAAACATAATAATATTACAAATGAATTCCATAAAAATAAATAAGTTACATCCCTTTATATGGCTCATGGCTGGATAAGTTATTATACTGTTAGACATTAATTAAAAAAACTCATATTTTTTCTTGTAAAGCAAATCTCTCACTCTAGGTTATTATACTGTTTTGTATATCATTAAGTCGGTGAAGTGAAAAGTGTGACCCATTGTGGTCCTTCAGTCAATGATGAACTTAGGCTGTAAATATATAGAAAGAGATGCACTATTTGAAATAAAAAACGTGGTATGGTACATGCTATGCGTTTAATTTAAGAATTGTTTTTTTAACTCAAATTTAAGAATTGTTAAAAGTGCGGATTCTGTGACTTAAATATTTATACGTATCATTAATTAATTTAAATATTACTGATAAATCTTATGAATTTAATAACCATGTATATTTAGCTATGGTGTCGTGTCTCAGTAATATTTCTCAAAATACGTATAAATATCTACATAGTGAGACATGATTAGATATGTGCAGAACTTTTTACATTGTGAATGCATATTAAGACAAAACTCTTCTAACGCCTATTTTACCATTCAAAGACTTAAACTCAAGACATTATTTAATTAAAAGAAACTAAACTCCTTACCACTTGGATTAACAGATGTCGGTTGTAATATTATATTCTAGTTAGAATACCTAAATAAATATCTATATGACGAGAATAATTAAAAGAATTTTATACATCGATTACAATAAATAAAAATATATTGTTAGACATTAATTTCGCTAATTGTAAAAAGTTAAAAAATTTCATTCTGCCCATTATGCTCACTTTGTTTCGACATCGTCTTCAGATCTTGATGACTCTGCCACTTCTTCATTTAACTCCTCATCTCCATCTACATCTTCATATGTGATTGGATTGTCACGTAGTCGAGAAATGGGTTCCACTTCATTTACTACGTTGACATGAGATATCTCATCCACTTGATAAGCCACATCTTCCTGTGGATCATCTGCTTCAATGCGACCCCTTGGTTTTGTCTTTATTGCAACACACCAACCTTGTTTGTCCCTTCGAGTTGATGGATAAGGGACATAATACACTTGTCTTACATGTTGTGCCATGATAAATGGATCAAACATTTGGTATCTTCTGCTCATGCATATGTCAACAGTATTATATTTTCGACCCACTCTTGTACCTCTACTTGATGGATCAAACCAATTACAATAAAATAACACTATTCTTTTAGTGTAGTCTAAAGTATTGTACGCCAATTCATATATATGTTGAATCACGCCGTAGAAGTCGTCTTCACCTCCATCTGTGGCACCTTTTACATAAACTCCGCTGTTAATTGTTTTTTCCCCTCTGTTTTTGATTGGGTTTGAAATTTGTATCCGTTTACGAAAAACGTGTGCCATTCTTTTACACGTGATTCAAGACCATGAGATAAATTTCTCAAGTGTTCGATTTTAGGCGATTCTGGCTCACTGTACATCTGCGTATACACATGCACAAGTGATTTACATTTCCTTTTTTCAAACAATCTTTTGTATTTTTAAACAATAAATAGTTGAAATAGGACTAAAAATACATACTTGGTTCATAAACCACATTGGAAAATATTCATGAATATAGGCAGAAGAGTATTGTACAGTTGTGGGCTTAGTTAACAAGAATGCCCTGATCAATTTATTATCAAACAAATGATCATGAGTAGTTGTGGATAAAAGAAATTGAAAGTGGTCAAAATGATACATATGTAAGATATGGTGATACTTCGGCACAGCTGATCAACACGTGAACGTGGGCTGACTTCCACTCTTCTCCCGTTAACCAGGAAGTCAGCTCCTTTCCAACATGACGACTGGGAAGGCAAAATACTAATAAGGCTAGCGGGTGTCTTGTAGTTTCAATTTCTATTTCATTCCTGTTATTTGTTGGTGTCGGCATGAAGTTCGTAAAATAATGGGAACAAAAATGGATTGTCTCACGGTGTAAGTAAGTTGCACAAATAGATCCTTCAACCCTGGCCTTATTTTTCACCGACCGTTTTGAGTCACCTATAAATCTACAAAATAACAAGGTTGATGATAAAAATTGATACATTTAACCCTTCAAGTGAATATTTATTTTAAAGAATATTTTATTGTATTACCTTTCGAATGGATACATCCATCTGTATTGTACCGGTCCACCAAGCCTAGCTTCATGTGCAAGATGCACTGGGAGATGCTCCATAGAGTCAAAGAAACCAGGGGGAAATACTCTCTCCAACTTACAAAGAATGACTGGTATGTTCTGCTCCATCTTTATAAGATCATCCTCTCTCAAGGTTGCATAACACAAATATTTAAAAAATTGGCTGAGTTCAGTAAGTGGATTTAAAACATTTGACGACAAGAAACTAAATGCAATAGGAAGTAAACACTCCATGAATACATGACAATCATGACTTTTCATCCCAATCATGGTTCCTTTGTTCACATCAGCACATCTTGCCAAATTAGAAGAATAATTGTCTGACATTCGAAGTTCTTTCATCCACCGACAGACTAACCTTGCTTCCTCAGCAGTTAAAGAGTAACAGGCTTTGAGTTTCAGGGTTTTCCCATCCGACTGAGTAGTCAAATGCAAGTCCTTTCACCTACATTAAAGCGGTAAGTCCAGTCTAGCCTTATCGTTGTCTTTCGTTCTTCCTCTAACGTTCATCACTGTGAGAAAAACATTGTCAAAAAAGTTCTTCTCAATGTGCATAACATCAAGGTTGTGTCTCAATAAATTATCTTTCCAATATGGCGGATCCAAAAAAATACTTCTTTTAGTCCAATTATGCTATTGTCCATATCCTTCAAATTGATCCAATTTACCATGATATGTGATTTTTGGCAGATCCACAACTCTGCCAAAAATCTGTTCGGATGTCAATCCTGGGGCAGGCCATCTAATTCAACTTCCCCCTTCTTGAAGGCGTTCTTATTTCGTCTAAATGAATGATCACCTGGTAAAAACATGCGATGTGAGTCAAACCAAGAACTCTTCCCCCCGAATTTCAAGGTAAAGGCCTTTATATGCTCTATGCAATGCGGACATGCCATTTTACCATGAGTACCCTAACCAGACAACATACCATATGCAGGAAAGTCATTGATGGTCTATATCAGAGTTGCCCTCATTGTAAAATTCTTCTTTCGTGCAATATCATACGTCAAAACACCATTCCACAACCTTTTAAGATCGTCAATGAGAGGCTCTAAATAGATGTCAATACCATCTGTTGGATTATCTGGACCCAGTATAATACAAGTCAAGAACATATACGGCTTAGACATGCACATTTCAGGAGGAAGATTGTATGGGGTAGCAATAACTGGCCAGCAAGAATAAGGTTTCACCGTTGATTGAACATACGGGTAAAACCATCAGAGCATAAGCCAAGTCATACATTACGTGGATCTGCTGCAAATTCGGGATGCACACGATCGAAGTGCTTCCAAGCTTCACCATCACATGGATGACGCAACATACCTAAAGTGCTTCTATTCTCATAGTGTCATGTCATTTTTGTCTGCAGTCTGTGTTGATGCAAACATTCTCTGCAGCCTTGGAATAATTGGCAAATAAAACATTGTCTTCCGTGGAACTAGTTTATGTCTACCCTTCCCATTATCAGTGTGTGAAATATGCCTTGGCTCACCACAAAATTTGCATTCAACCAGTGCGCCATCGTTTTTACCGAATTCGTTGTCGTAATATAACATACACCCTCTCACACAATAATCAATCCTTTTAGATTTCAACCCAACTTGGACACTAAGCTTTTAGCCTCGTAATAACTTTTTGGCAAACCATCCCTGATAGGTGACAAGTCCAACATCATCTTCGTTACGAGATCCAAACACACATCCGTAGCACCACATTTGACTTAAGAGCTAAAACCCTCACACATATTGATAACTTAGAGTCTGCAGACCCTTCAAACAACGACTTATTTGTTTCTAACAAGAGATTATAAAATTTTTGTGTTGTCTCGTTTGGAAGTTCATCTGTGTCATCATATTGTTGCTCCTCGAATGATATGTTGACCCCCAAGGCATCACAAACCATATCTTGCATCCATTCAATCTGCTCACCATATCCCATATCTACGCAACTGCTTGAAGCACATGTGCAATTATCACCAACCCCTAAATCAACCCGAGGTAACTCTTCACCATGTCTAGTCCAAATCTAGTAATTAGGCCTAAATCCAACTCTCTGCAGGTGATATATGACATCGCTTGGGCTCTTGATCCTTCTACAATCGCAATTAAGACACGAACATCTAATCCCTCCATTAATTTCGAAATCTTCATGTGTCATTGCGACTTGGACAAAGTGATCAACTCCATCACAAAAAGATTGTTTCAAACCCCCTCTCCCCGGATACGACCTATCGTACATCCAAATACGACTCGCAGAGAAAAATTCCATCTTCTGCATGTTAAAAAAATGACAATTTCAGCAGCACGACGTTCTTATAACCGCTCTCTTTCTTTAAATGGTATGACCCTATCCCATTCGAGGAAAAACTTTTTCAGAACTCGTATAATAGTCATTCCTTAATTCTCATATCTTATACTTGACAAAATTTTGGCAGCATTTCTCATTGGTCTCTGAGTACACTAAATGATCGCAGTCATGAATACCGCAATCAAGTATGCACCCAGAGAACAAAAAGAAATGAATCGAACCGAAATGTCATCAAATATAAAGATACGAGAATTAAGCAACAACTATTATACGAGTAAAGAAAAAGTTTTTTCCCAAACTGTTCGACTTGGACAATTCAAGGTTCAATATACAATGAACACGTGGTACCCTAAAAGAGTATATGCACTCAATAATATATTGAACCTCAAACGGGAAGCTAAGGCTTTTCTCCGATACTAATAACAAAGCAAATGATTCACTAAAAATCAAAAGTAGAGATGATAGAAGTAGAAAATCTACTTGGTCATTTAAAAAGATATAGGTTGGAAGTTGACATCCTCTTAAAGGATAGAATTAGATAAGCAGAAGTGGCAAGAAAAAGAAGTACAGAGAGATGTGCAAAGCAAATTGCAGCCAATGATAGAATTAGATATGTCTTTTTGTTTCTCTACTTTCTAATTCTTCTATTTTCTATTCTGTTCTAATTTTTCATCCTCAGCAGGCGTTGCGGCCGCAATAGCGGCGTGGCGTTGCGTTGCGGAGACGGGGCTTAATTCTTATAATTCTTATATTACTTAATTCTTTTGGCTACAGGGCTTATTCTTATAATTCTTATATTACTTAATTCTTTTAGCTAAAGGGTTTAATTCTTACAATTCTTATATTACTTAAATTACTTAATAATTAATTCTTTTTGGTACTCAATTACTTAATAATTAGTTACTCATCATATTAGTTACTCGACATCCTAAGCAAAGCATGCACACAAGTAACTCATCATATTAGTTACTCGACATTCTAAGCGAAAACGCCCTAGGATGCGCTAACCTGAACTTATGGCTTAATATATTATCAAAATAGGACGTTTGATTCAACGTCATTTTGCAAACGAACGTTTTGTTAAAAATGAGTTTATTGTAACGTGATTTCTGTTTGGATACTTTTTTGGCAGATGTACGTTTAAAAAAATTAAAACGCTGTTTGGATGATATTAGTTAGAAGTTCTTTTGAATGTGTAATTACTAAAAAGGGTATTAGTTCCATAACTTAGTATTAATATTATTTTTTATATCGCTTTGTTAAAAAATTAATAATAATATGAAAAAAATAATGTGAAAATAAAATGATAGTTTGTTTGAATAATAATAATTAAACTCTACTTTTAAATATTGTGTAATTATCGAAAAGGGTATGAGTTATAATGTATTATTAATATTATTTCCTTTTCTATTACTTTGTTAGAAAAATATTATTTCCTTTTCTATTACTTTGTTAGAAAAGTAAAAAATGAATTTGCCAATTAAGGCAAAAAAATATTAAATTATTTGTAAGAATAAATAATATCATTGACCCCCAAATTACTTTTCTTTTCTCAATTTCTTTTACAAACCGTTTCGTGTAAAAGAATATAATATTTAAACTTAGGCATATACATATAATTTACTGTAATTAATATTTAATAATTTTTAAGTTTATTTAATTATATATAATTAGATTAGATATTTACAAGTTACACTCTAAAAATAATGCACCTGTTGAATCAACACAAAAAGGGCACGCCTCCCAATACGCACTTTTGAACGGCCCAATGTGAAAAACTGCATAGTTCTTTTCGATGTCTAACTTTTTTTTTAAAAAAAAACCCTCTTCTTATTCCTTCTGTGATTTCATTCAATATTTTCTCTTGGCGTTCGTTCTTTTATGGCAGCGGCAGACGTTGACGAGATCCAAACGGCGAACCAAACAGCCACTAATACATTAGAAAATCGATGTATGTTTCTTATAGTAAAAACAAGAAAAGGACACGTTTGTTTCTTATCAAACGCAAACTAATCTCCCTATTTTTACTTTTTCATTGGATCTCTCAAGTCTCAATTATTTAATTCTGGGTAAACATGGAAATCGTGTATATTCTATAAAAAACCAACACTTTGAATTTTATACTCCATGCAAGCTAATATCTATAAAATTCAAATTCTCATAAACTATTTGATATCATTTTTACATCAGCACATAAGTTAAAATTTAACACAATGGAAAATCCAACCAAGCAGCGCGTGAAATCAGAGTGACAATCCTCATATTGAGAGCATTTTCTATGCAACAAAAATAATATTAAAACCCTAAATAGGAAATCAACGAATTCAATATAAATCATTACTATGAATTTAGGGCTCTATGTCAAGCCTCAAAACTTACCAAGATAGTGGACAACACATAATCACACTCATACCTTTGGAGCTCAATGGAGCACACAAAGGAGCAAACATCAAACATACAAGTTGTTGGGGGGTTGAGGGCAGGAAGCCAACCTCTTTACCAGACCCACTATACAATCAAATCAATAATAATAACCTTTATTTCATAAGGGTATTCAAAATCCCTAACTTGAACCTAAGGTTCACATGTTACTAAAGGACAGAAATTAATCCATACCTTCAGAAGAGAAGACTGTGGCATGCGGCAAACTGGAGGAAGGAAGAGGCGAAGCTGTGTGATGCAGCGAACAAGCATTTTAGATAACAAACATCATATGAAATCAGTTTCTAATCCAAAGCACAAAATTTGCATATACCTGAAATGTGTGATGTAGCGAAAATGAGAAGGAGCTATGTCTGTGTGACGGAGAACGAGACGGAGGCAGAGCCGTGTGGCAGCCTGGAGCTGTGTGGCGGTCTCAGAGATGTGTGGTGGAGCTGTGTCACTGCAGTAGTGATCACAAACACAAGATTAAACTCAAAGAACTACAGAAGAACAATAAAAGCAAATAGAAATAGAAAAGCAAAATCATTACCCAAACGGTGCAGTGCCGGCGGGACTGTAAATCGAAGACAGAGCTAAGAACCGAGCGCTTACTAAAGCTCAGACTGTGCAGATAAGATTGGAAAACCAAATTAAACTCATAACTACAGAAGAACAATAAGGGTTGACATGCAAAATAGGAGCAGCTTGTACAATAATAGGAGCAGCTTGTACAAAGTATAATTACTAAGATATCATTAAAATAACTCCGACATAGGATTAGTTGTCTTTTTCTATTATTATTTTAATGCATCTTGATTCTTGAGTTTTTTCTTAGTTGTGCCTACAATCACCATGCTCATGCAAGAATTACTCCTACAAAATTTCCTTTTGAATATGCTCTGCTTTTATAAACTAGTACACCGTAGACATTTCATAACATGTTCATAGTGCTGATTATTGTTTTCAATAGTCCAACTCCTATACAATATCTTATGTATACAGTTTCTATATGTTGGCTTCTATAATAAACCATATGTGGTACACAGGCTCTAAATACACTTCTATTATGGAAACCATGTCTCCTACGAGCAGTTAATTTAGTTCTATGACATTTTACACCTGATGAGTCTAGCAGTTGATGATCTAACCTAAAATACAAAATCATTTTCAAAGCTCAAACACACATACACAAACACAGACACACACATATGCACATGTAAAATAACATAAATAAGCAAAATAACCTTAAAATCACATTTAAATGACATTTCACTATATCAGTAGCCCCACTAGATAACATTTTCATATCAGCAAAACAAGAGCATAATTATT
The DNA here is from genome assembly GCA_037113605.1 of Calophaca sinica. Classification (NCBI taxonomy): domain Eukaryota; kingdom Viridiplantae; phylum Streptophyta; class Magnoliopsida; order Fabales; family Fabaceae; genus Calophaca; species Calophaca sinica. The sequence continues at coordinate 40,487,365 of CM073733.1, read as the reverse complement.
GCCAGAGAAACCAAAAGCGAATCACAGCAACAGAGCACAATTACACAGCCAAACCATTGAGCACACAATGTTGGAACAGAGAGCACCAAACGGTGCAGTGAGTATGAGAAAGGAAATAATAAAGGAAAATTATATTTCCCACTTGCTGCCTATTATGATCATGTAGTGAGTATGGACATCAATTTTCAAAAATCAAAAATAGATATGTACTAATTATACAGCAGATGCATAGGCATTACAATCTGGAAATTTGGGAAAATATGAGAAAGGAAATATCTGATTGAGTACTATATTCTGTTTCAACCACAGCAGCCTCCTAAGGTCTAATTACTAGCAAGAAATCACTTCACACCTCTGAAATTTCTCACAGCTTGCCAATGGCATTCCCCTAAACTAGCACAAAACTACAATCTTCAATTTCAAGGTGTGCAGTTGAAGAATCAGTCAAATTTTAGATAAACTTCTAACTAGTAAACAGAACAACATTAAGTACAAAACAATTCACAAAGACCAGGATTTCAGACTAACATTGAAAGATGAGAGACAAAATGACCAAACCAAAAACTCAAAGGAAACAAAGGAAAAAGCACCAACCTCACTTTCAAAGGACAGAAGCAACTGGACGTCCTCTACTCTCCGGCGAGGAGTCAAGACGTCGCGTTTGCTATCGGTGGAGGAAGAGGGTTGATGTACTCTCTGTAACACCAAAAAAAAACCAGACTGAATAGCAAAAAAATCAAACAAAAGAGAGTGACAAACAACAAGAGATAGATCATACCTGTTAGGCGAAAAAGAGTGATTCTCCGGTGAGGAATCAACACATGAACCCGGCACTTCAGTGGGGATTTTCGCGAAGCTTGAAATTAACTAAAAATATAACTCCATTGAGAAGTGGCAAACACAAACACCTAATTCAACAATAGAATTCAAGCTATCCAGTTGAACCAAAATTTGTAAAAAAAAACAAAAACAAAAACAAACAAAAAAAAGCTAACACGGGCTGCAGATGAACCAGTGTTTCTTAATTAATATTTCAGGTGTTGCAGATGAACCGGTTTTCACAAATCACAAATATGCTCTTAAGACAATCAAAAGCAAACAAATTTTTACATAGAATCACATCAAGTACAGGCTGTTTGCAGAATCACATCAAAAGCAAACAAATTTTTACACAGAATCACAAATTTGCAGAAGTACCTGGACGCCTGGAGTGGAGAGGCTAGACACCACGTTGCCGAAAAACGTAGTCGCGGGCCGGCGTTCGTGGAGGTGCGCAAAATAGAGGCGATGGAGATAATGAGAAGGTTGGTTGGTTGGTGGTTGCCGATGGAAGAGAGGGGCGCTGACGTTCGTGTCTGTGGAAGCTAGGATGGTGGTAAACCAGAATAGAGGCGTGGCGTGAGGAGGAAAAAGCGAAAGAAGCCGCGATGAAGGGAAGCGGCGATGCGAAGAAGCGAAGGGAAGCGTGTGTTTTCGTTTTGTTGCGCTTAGTTTGGGTTAGGAGAGACATCAGTGCAAAGGGAAGCGTGTGGCGGTGAGCAGTGCGAAGGGAAGCTGAGAGGATAAGTAAAACTGGGAAGGGGAAGAAGGGGTTTTCGTCTGGTTGTATCCGGACGTTACCGACGGCCATATTAACCTTACCAACGGGCTCAACCCGTCAGAACATTTCTCGGGATTACCGACGGTCTTTTTCAAATACCGACGGGTTAAAGCTGTCGGTATGTCATAAAAGCGGGGGAACCGAAAACTTGTGACAGGTATACCGACGACCTTCTACTGACGGCTAGTGGGCGTCGCTGAAAACACGCCCTTTCCGACGGCTTTGCCCGTCGGTAAGTCCAGGGTACGCCGCATTGGACTTACCAACGGGCAAAGCCGTTGGAAAAGCTGTGTTTTCAGCGACGGCCACAGGCCGTCAGTAGAAGGCCGTCGGTATACCCATGATTTCTTGTAGTGTAGGCTTTGCAAGGCCCAAGCCTAACCTGATCCAAAAATTTAAGGACTAAGCATGACCTGTTACCTCTCATAGATTTTTTTAGGCCTGGTCTGACATTTTTAAAAGATTGATATGGCCCGTGAACCTACTCAGTCTTGTTTCATATTAACATCTTTAGGCAAGTTCCTATATTTAAATAGACTAACGGATTAATAGGTCAATAGTGTTAAGTTCTATTTATAATAAACTATGAAAAAAATTTAAAACCACACTACTACTAAGAGACATTGGTCATAGGGGTGGAAATAGATAGGACGAACTGAGTTTTATAAGGTATGATTCTGATTTATTTGTATGATATAAATATTTTTTAAGGTCTAATCTGACCTTTTAGAGAATCTGACCTTATATGATAGCCTATTTAAATTATATTTTGCAATAAACCTTTAAATATGTCGAAAATTTAAGTAAGCCAATATGCTTCACTTATTGAAAAAGTCAACAAATATATGATTTAACAGACGAACAAAATCTAATATAACAATAATATCAATAAAAAATTATTACTTATATTACTTAAATAGGCACGCCTGTTAGGTCTAAAGGACTTTTTGAGTGGCCTAGAAACTGACTTTTTAGCAAAATATGCTTCTAAAAAAGTCTTGGCCTTGTTTATTTTAAAAAAAAAAGCCTAGTCTGGCCCGAACCTGACGTAGGCTAGACTTTAGGCCCCTACCGATCGGTCTGGCTATTCCCACACCTATCAATTAAACTCTTAAAAAATTTAGAATTAATAGCATTTTTAGTTTCTTTATTAATATAATTAATAAATAATTTTCATCATGCAATAAATTTTTGAGTAAATTTTAGTATTTCTATTATTTTAATGGTTATAGTTAAGTTTTTTTATCGCATTTTAGTATTTCTATCGCAAATATTAAAATTTTTTATTACGAGGACTAAAAATTTTAGTATTTCTATCGTAATAATAGAAATACTAAAACAAATAATTTTTTTTATCGCATTACGAGGACTAAAACTTAAATATTACGAGGACTACTTAAATATTATGAGGACTAAAACTTAAATATTTAGTCCCTAAAATTTTTTTATCGCATTATGAGGACTAAAATGTTTTGTTTTAGTCCTCGTAATATTTTTCATGTTTGGTTTTAGTCTCTGAAATTAGAGACCAATATGATTTTAGTCCCTAAAATATGAAGAATATAAGGACTAATTCCAAAACACTATATATATTAATGGGGTAAAAAGCAAAAATAAATTTTTGCAAGGACCAAAAATAAATTTAAGAAAATTACAGGACGAAAAACAAAAAATATATTTTTGCAAGAACAAAAAACAAAAATCCCCGTATTTACATGGACGAAAATCATATTTAACCCTTTAACTTCCCTCCGTTACTGAGAATTCTTTGAGTCCTGTTAATTGAACACAAAAGGGGACACAGACACTGTATGTACGGACCGCATCCCCCTCTTTTTTTTTCAAAACAGTGTTTTTAAATTTTTTTTTCAAAAAGATATTACAAACTTTTTTATCTGGTTAATCACGTTCACCTGGTTAACACTATTTATTATCTGATTAATGTCAAATCCTACAACTTTTGGACATCCCATTTTTTATCTGGTTAATCACGTTCAAATATCTGGTTAATGCTATTCATTATCTGGTTAATGTCAAATCCTGAACATTTTGGACATTTCATTTTTTTATCTGGTTAATCAAGTTCACATATCTAGTTAATACTATTTATTATCTGATTAATAACAAATATTTTTTTAACCAATTAAAAAAATCTAAAAAAAATAAAAAAAAACTTTGTCCATACAATACGGACATACCGTCCGTATGGTGTCTGTGTTCACATTTATATTCAATTATCATTTCTGGAATTCTTTAGGCGCTGTTTTTTTTTTTTTTTGGGTACATATCTTTAGGCACTGTTCTAATGATGGCTAAAATAATGGTTGAACAGTTTCCATTGCTGTTCACAACTTCAATCATCCAAAAGGATGATATAATTCAATGTAGTCCCACAACCCCAACGGTTGTCTCATCTCATTTGTTAAAATATTGAGCCAATCAAAAGTTATTTCTTGATACCAAAAAAAAAAGTTATTTTCCCGTTAAAATTGCCAAATCACCATTGTTTTCTTTAATACTATCTCCGGTCCTAAATATAAGAGATAAAACCCTAATTTATCAAAACAAAAAAAAACACTCTTTTTTTCAATAAAAAACATATTTTTATCTCACATATCTCTTATATTTTGGACCCCTAAAAAACACATTTTTGTCTCTTACATTGAGGACAGGAGGGAGTACTATTTTAACATTGGATTCGCTGTAACTATTTTAACACCGGTCTTTGGGCTTTAAGGAGTAATTGATTTGCACCAAATGTGGTTGTAGAAATGCCACAGAGGATGTGTTGTTGTTGTTTTTTTTTTTTTTTTTTACAATAAACAACTTCAAATTCATCACATCAAAAAAAAGTTTTTTTGTTGACAGTAAATATAAATTTCAATTGATAAAAAGCTCATTACAATAGGAAATATAAAATTGTTGGGAGACAGAACCCATATCAAAACAAAGTTAGTATTGTTGTAATGGGGCATTCAACAACCAAGTTCTAAAGCCTAATCTCTTAGCTACTCCTACCAAATCATAAGTTTCAAAGTTTTGTTGCCTTCTACATGTTTCACAGTCACTTCCCCCAGCTGGTGCATGAGCTCCTTGCAGTCCAGTATAACGAGTTCTAGTGTAGCAATCTTTGATTTGTTACTCAAGCAAACGACCACATCGGTTGCATCTGAATGGGCAATGATTTTGTGCATTTTAAAATCCTTTGTTACACGTAAACACCATCTAAGGCCTAGTAATTCTGCTACGGAAGGTTCAACATAAATGTGCTCCCTTTGACAAGTTTTAAGGACTACAATGCCATCCTGATCTCTGAATACTGCCCCCAACTCGTTGTTCCATCATTGAAAGATCCAACATCAACAAAAATTGTGCTACATTACAAATCTAACTGAGTAATTCCCATTCCTCTGCCAATACCAAATCACATAATCCTCAAGGGATCTGTGAGGTATGGGTATGTTGACAAGGCTTTAAAAGAATTGAATCCCTTAAAAATAAGCTCTCTTTTCCATTGCTTGGTATTTATGCCTGTGGGGAAATGGTGTCTTAAAACCAGTTTGGAAGTCATTGGAATGCATAAGAGTGAGTTTTTAAACAGGTGAATCGATTCACTGGTCAAGGGAATCGATTCATGCAGTGTTCTGGGCGTTGGAGCTTTGAAAGTCTCTCTGTGAATCGAATTGAGGTTGGTGAATCGATTCACCATTCAATTCATTAGGTGTGAATTGAAGTACCCCACTGGGAGTCGAAGTCTAAATCGATTCACAAAAGGCAGAGCTGCAGTTTTAAGTGTGTGAATCGATTCACACTTAACGGTTAATCGATTCACGGAGTGCAGATTACGCAGTATATAAACACAGAAGTGCAGAATCGCGAGCAGAATGTGGAGAACGCGAAATCAGAGCATTAGGAGTGATTTGGGGCATTGGGAAACACATTCTAAACACTTTGGGGCTTAGGGTTTCATAAGGGGAGGGTTTCTAATCTTCTTCTATTGTAATCTTGAGGGATTCATTGAGTGATTGAGAGGTTTATTGTAACATCTCTTTTTTCAAATAATCTTGAATAATATTAGCATGTATAATTAGATCGGTGATTAGGTGATAAACTGGTGTTAAAAACTTTAATTAGGGATAAAATGAGCATAAAGTGAGGCCATAAACCTTAGGAAAGGTCTAGAAATACTTAATAGGACAAAAATGCCCCTACGAAGGTGCAGATCACCCCATAAGCCTCTAGAAGAAGAAAAATTAGATATTTCTCCCTTGGAACTGTCGTGACGTGATGAGACTAGTGAAGTGACCATCGCGACGCGATGGTGATCACCCTTGGATCTTCGCCACGTGTACATCCAAAGGGTTCTAGAAGGTACCATCGCGACGCGGCATTCCCTTTGAGAGGAGTCTATTGCGATGCGATGGTGTTGTAGCTCGCCTATAAATAGGAGTTCACCCCTTTATTTCCATTCGCGCCAAAACCTCTTTAGGAACTTCTTCTGAGAAACAAGTATGCTCTACACTTGCCTCAAGTGAGGATCTCGTGCATCAGAAAGCTCTTAATAGGAAGACTCTCGAGGGGGAATATTAGTAGCCATAGCGAGAGGGTATGAGTAGTCGCTGTTTGAGGGCACAAGTAGCGGGCTCGGAGGTATAGGTAGCAATAGTAACTTCAGCGATCTTCTAACCTGGTGGGAACAAGAAACCTTACACTCTAGGGATTGTAGGATAGAGTAGTGCATACAAATGTGCATAGGGTGACCCAATCCCTACTAGCGGTTGATAACAGCAAGGGATGGGCTGTGACCTGTGATATCTAAGGACAGTTGTCAAAAGTCTATCAACCATAGGAATAACCTGTCTGATGTATGAAAACCCTAGGATATACAACTTATGATTGCTTTATGGTTATGTGTGATTGCTGGTGTGCTGATTGATAACATGTTAGTAGCAGGTCACCTGAGTGACACTAAGATTAATTTAGATGTTAATGATTGATGATTGATGTTGTGTTGTGTATGCCAATATAGATGACTGATGTTGATTGATGTGGTATTGATTAAGTATAATTTTTGGTAATGGTGTAACTATGCTGCTGATTATATATGATCATTGGTATTTGTGTGGCTATGCTGCTAAATAATACGTTAGTTAATGTGCTGTCTGTGCTAGTCTGATGCTTGAGATATACTTTGATGTTGACAATTAACTCTAGCTGTGATTGAGATGAATTATTGAGGTGACAGAAGTATCGAGAGAGTACTGTTAGGCCTTAGCTGGTAGGTTAGAGCTGACAGTTTAGCTAGCGATGGTGCGAAGTAGTTATGAATAGGATATGTAGAAGGCCATAGGATGTGAGATGAAAGTGGGTGGAGCTACGTTTAGATATAGTGGTACAGACTTAAGGGATAGTGAGCGTAATCTAGATAGACGCAAGAATTTTTTATACTTGCATGTGTGTGTTCCATTTGTATATGCTTTCTATCCCTACTTTCCCGATTTTATGGTGTGTAATGCGTTTCTTAGCTCCTTCTATTTTTCTTGTGTTTATATGTTTTTTTTTCACATAAAACAGATAATATGGACTTGATGGAGGCATCGCCAGTATCTTGAAATGTACAGAGGGTACTCAATAAGAGTCTCTCTCTCCAGTTACGTGTCACAGCCAATGAGTCAAAGTCTATATAGGTCTTGAGCCCTAGACACGTGTTCCTTAAAATGTAATCTTATGTTCGTATGTGACCATATATTCACGTTGAAATAAACTATTATTTTCAGTATATTGCCTAATTACTTGTTTAGGATTTTAAATTATTACACTGTAGCGCTCCGGAAACGGGGTGTTACATTTATCATTTGTGAGAGATCTTGGTATTGTTCATCTTGAACAATAGAGGGGATTTGAAGAACATTTGTAAATTTCTCTGTAAAGATTCATGATGCTAGTGAATATGGAGGGATGCTCTCTCCTGCAGATGTATGTCATCTTTTTGGGACCGAACTACGTCAACAATTGCGGTGTTAGTTTCCTCTACCCTTTCTTTGACTGTTTGATTGCTTTTAGGATTTGAATTTCACATTGTTAGAATTTATTCTTGGTTGAATTCTTGGTCTGTTGGAATTGTTTGGTTTGGTTGCTATTGTTTTTCGTCCCAATTCTTGTTTGAACACCAACAAGTGGCGCCGTCAGTGGGAACCAGGAGGAAAATTCAATTTTTGCACGATGGGTACCAAATGGGACATCGAAAAATTATTGGGAAACAACGACTTTGGGTTGTGGATAGTGAAGATGGAAGCAATCTTGATTCAACAGAAATGTGTAGATGCCTTAAAGGGTGAGGCAAAGATGTCGGCCACCTTGTCACAACAAGAAAAGAAGGAGATGATAGATAAGGCAAGAAGCGCTATTATCTCGTGCCTTGGGGATAAGGCGTTGAGGAAAGTTGCAAGGGAGAAAGCGGCTGCAGAAATGTGGGCCAAATTACAATCGTTGTATATGGGCAAATCGTTGGCTCATAGGCTATGCTTGAAACAACATCTCTATTAATTCAAAATAGTAGATACAAAACCGATTGTGGAGCAATTGATGGAATTCAACAAGATTCTTGATGACTTACAAAACGTAGATGTGAAGCTCAATGATGAGGATAAGGCTTTACTCTTATTGAATTCGTTACCTAGGTCCTTTGAACACTCTAAGGATGCGCTCCTTTATGAGAAGGAGTCAACTATCACCTTGGAGGAGGTCCAATCATCCATAAGGACTAAGGAGCTAACCAAGCTTCAAGACTTGATGGTTGAAGATAGTGGTGAAGGCTTAAATGTGTCAAGGGGGAGAAGTGAAAGTATAGGAAATAATAAAGGGAAAAAGCCTAGGTCTAAATCCAAGTCAAAGGGGAACAATAAGGCGAAGTACAAGTGCTTTAATTGTCACAAAATCAGTCATTTTAAGAAGGATTGTCCCCAAAAGGGAGGCAAGTGTGATTCCGTGGAAGTAGTGATTACTTCGAAGGATGGTTATGGGAGTATGGGGGCTCTAGTGGTTACAAGTTTGGAAACGGAGAAGAATTGAGTTATGAACTCCGGATGTTCTTATCACATGTGTTCAAGGAAGTAGTACTTTGAGACCTTGGAGCTTAAAGAAGGTGGAGTTGTTTGCCTTGGTAACAACAAAGCATGCAAGTTGCAAGGTATGGGTTCAATTCGTCTAAAGATGTTTAACAACTGTGAATTTCTATTACAAGATGTGAGGTACGTTCCGAACTTAAACAAAATCTTTTGTCTATAAGCATGTTTGATGGATTAGGTTATAGTACTAGAATTGAACATCACGTGATTAAGATTTCTAATGGTGCATTGATAATTACTAAAGGAACTAAAAGATATGGTTTGTACATTTGATGATTCTATTATTATTGTGCATGCATCTATAGCTAGTCAAACTCCGCATGATAAAACCAAATTATGACATTTAAGGTTAGGGCATGTAAGTGAGAAAGGTTTACTTGAACTAGCAAAGCAGAATTTGTTAGGAGGTGATAAATTGGATAAACTAGAGTCTTGTGATAATTGCATACTAGGCAAACAACATAGGGTTAAGTTTGGAAGTGACATGCATAACTCTAGTAGACCCTTTGAGTATGTGCACGCAGACCTTTGGTGTCCTTCAAGAGTGACAACTCATGTAGGGGGTTCCTATTTTCTCACCATGATTGATGGTTTCTCTAGAAGAGTGTGAGTCTACATTTTGAAAAAAAAAAGTGACACCTTTCAAAAGTTTAAGGAATGACACACTCTTATAGAAAGTCAAATAGGAACTAAACTAAACGTTTTAAGGACTAACAATGGCCTGGAGTTTGTTTCAGAGCAGTTTAATGAGTTTTGTAGGAAACATGGAATAAAGAGGCATAAGACCGTGGCAGGGACATCGCAACAAAATGGCCTAGCAGAATGCATGAACAGGACCATCTTGGAGCGGGTGAAGTGTTTGCTCTTGGGAGCTGGGTTACCGAAGAGTTTCTAGGGTGAAGTTGCTAGTACGACGACATATTTGATCAACAGATGTCCATCAACGGCGTTAGATTTCAAGAGACCTATGGAGGTATGGAGTGGGAAACCGGCAGACTACTCTAATTTGAAGGTATTTGGGGCTTTGCCATTTGCGCATGTCAGGCAAGACAAGCTTGAGGCTAGGGCTGTGAAGTGCGTCTTCATTGGTTATCCGAAAGGTTTGAAGGGTTATAAGTTGTGGAAGATGGAGTTTAGAGGGTCAAAATTCATAATAAGCAAGGATGTCACATTTGATGAGACCAGAATGGAGATGATTGCAAACACCTGGATGATAGTAACTCAGAAGTAGAGGCGAAGAAAACTCAGTTTAAGGTGAAGCCTTCCACTAGTGAGACCAGAGATGACAGAGAGGATAGTCCTCAACCACCAGGTTCTAGAGGAAGACAACAGACAGTTGATCCTAGCTATCAGTTGGCAAGAGATAGGGAAAGGGGGACAACTGGACCACTGAAGAGATACGGGTATGCTGGTCTTATTTGTTATTCTCTAAATGCGGCTGAAGAGGTGAAAAACTCAGAACCGAAGACATTCAGGGAGGCAACGGAGAGCAAAGAGAGTCAGAAATGGTTACAGGCAATGAGTGAAGAAATGAATTCATTGGAGAAGAACCAGACTTGGAAGCTTGTGGATCTACCTAAGAAGCAAAGGGTAGTTGGATGCAAGTGGATCTTCAAGAAGAAGAAGGGTATTCCCGGGATTGAAGAACCAAGGTATAAAGCAAGACTTATGGCAAAGGGCTTTACACAGGTTGAAGAGATTGATTACAACGAGATCTTTTCACCAGTGGTTAAGCATTGTTCCATAAGAGTCCTAATGGCGATTGTTAATCAGTATGATCTTGAGTTGGAGCAAATGGACATCAAGACCGCTTTTCTACATGGAGACCTAGAAGCGACAATCTACATGCAGTAACCAGAAGGGTTTATAGAGGACAGGTCAAAGGTGTGTCTCTTGAGAAAATCACTTTTTGGGTTGAAACAGAGTCTTCGTCAATGGTATCGATGGTTTGATGAATTTCTCTTGAGGACGAGTTTTGTGAGAAGTGGGTACGACAGTTGTGTTCTCTACTTGCTTCTCTATGCGGATGATATTCTAATGGCAAGTTTTAGCAAGGAGGAGATTGATATGCTTAAGGAGAAGTTAAATTCTGAATTTGAGATGAATGATCTTGGCGTTGCGAAGAGGATACTTGGAATGGATATTGCGAGGGACCGAAAAAAGGGGAATTGATCTTATCTCAACATGTTTACTTGAAGAAGGTTGTTGAGCGGTTTAGGATGCACGAAGCTAAACCGGTTAGCACGCCTTTGGGTCACCACACAAAGCTCTCGATTACTAAAGCTCCTAGCACCAAGAGGAAAGGAGGAAGATGGACACTACTCCATATGCTAGTGGAGTGGGAAGTATCATGTATGGCATGGTTTGTAGTAGGCCGGACTTGGCGTATGCGGTTAGCATTGTGAGTCGGTTTATGGCAAATCTGGGTCAAGCACATTGGGAGACTTCGAAGTGGGTTTTGAGGTGTTTGAATGGCTCTTTGAAGGGAGGTTTGAGATACACGAAGGCAATTCAAGGTGAAGACGCAATTGAGGGATATGTAGATGCAGATTATGCGGGGAATGTCAATACAAGGAAATCGTTATCCAGTTTTGTGTTCACGTTGTTTGGAACGGTAATAAGTTGGAAGACAAATCAACAATCCATGGTGGCACTATCTTTGACTCAAGCGGAGCACATTGCCCTAGTTTAAGGGGTGAAGGAAGCCATATAGTTTAAGGGGATGATTGATGAGTTAAGGATTATGCAAGGATGTGTGAAAGTTCACTGTGATAGCCAAAGTGCAATCCATTTGGCAAATCACCAAGTGTACCATGAAATGACAAAGCATATTGATATTCCCCTACACGTCCTTAGAGATGTTGTTGAGTGTAAAGAAGTTGTGGTTGAGAAGGTTGCATCGGAAGACAAATTGGCGGGTATGTTCACAAGTCACTACCAAGATTAAGGTTCAAGAATTTCATGGACTTGATCAATTTCTTCGAGACATAATTCCAATAATGGAGGGAGCAACACTTTGATGATGGGTACTTGTTGATCATCATCACTGATTTGAAGTCAAGGTGGAGAATTATGGGGAAATGGTGCCTTAAAATCAATTTAGAAGTCATTGGAATGCATAGGAGTGAGTTTTCAAACAAGGGAATCGATTCGTTGTTCGGGGGAATCGATTCATGCAGTGTTTTGGGCGTTGGAGCTTTGAAAGTCTCTCTGTGAATTGAATTGAGGTGTGGTGAAACGATTCACCATTCAATTCATCAGGTGAGATTCGAAGTACCCCACTGGGAGTCGAAGTCTGAATCGATTCACAAAAGGCGGAGTTGCAGTTTTAAGTGTGTGAATCGATTCACACTTAACCATGAATCGACTCACACAGTGCAGATTGCGCATTATATAAATGCAGAAGTGCATAATTGTGAGTAGAACGTGAAGAACGCGAAATCAGAGCATTGAGAGTAATTTGGGGCAATGGGAAACACATTATAAGCACTTTGGGGCTTAGGGTTTCATAAGAGGAGGGTTTCTAATCTTCTTCTATTGTAATCTTGAGGGATTCATTGAAGGATTGAGAGGTTTATCATTTGTGAGAGATCTTGGTATTGTTCATCTTGAACAATAGAGGGGATTGGAAGAACATTTATAAATTTCTCTGTAAAGACTCATGATGCTAGTGGATATGGAGGGCTGCTCTCTCCTGCAGATGTAGGTCATGTTTTTGGGATCGAATTGCGTCAAGAATTGCGGTGTTAATTTCCTCTACTCTCTCTTTGATTGTTTGATTGCTTTTAGGGTTTTGAATTGCACATTGTTAGAATTTATTCTTGGTTGAATTCTTGGTGTACTAGAATTGTTTGGTTTGGTTGCTATTGTTTTTTGTCCCAATTCTTGTTTGAACACTAACCATGTCCATCAACTAATAATAGCATCCTCAGATAATCCAAAAACCGGGCTCCTAATTTTCAAGTCAACATGTGTGGGGATCCATTTATCCTTCCATATTCTGATTTTTTTGTCCATTTTCAACTAGCTATCTAGTTCCTCTCTCAATGACTTCACAAGCATGCATCATACTCCTCCAGACATAGCTAGTTCGTATCCCACCATTGCATCCATAAAGGAACCTCTAGGATGGTAGCGGCTCTTGCAAGTTCTTCCCATCATAGAGTTTTCATCTGATAGTAGCCTCCAACAATATTTACCTAGTAAAGCTTTATTGAAATCACTAAATTTTTTGAATCCCAACCCAGCTTTGTTCGTAGGTTTTGACATCTTATCCAATGGATTTTCCGGTTTCCCTCTTTATATCCCCACCAAAACTTAGCAAACATTGACTCTATCTATTTACAACACGCCTCAGGTAACTTTTAGCAGCTAATGACGTAATTTGGGAGGGCTTGAGCCACTACTTTGATTATGATTTCCTTTCTAGCTCTAGATAGACTATTCTCCTTCCAATTCTTCATCTTCTTCCAGATTTGGTCAATTACAAGAGAGAAGACTACCTTATTTGACATTCAAAAAAAATCAGGAAAGGTCATATATTTTACATGAGTTTCTATAGTCTTTGCTTCTATCTTGTTACAGGTCATATTTCTTTCTTCTTCACGCACGTTTTGACTAAAAGAAATCTTAGACTTGTCCATATTGACCCATCGCCAATATGCCATTTGATACTTTATAAGAACTTGGAGAATAGTTTCAACTTCCTTTGCATTTGCCTTAGCAAATAAGAGGCCAACGTCTGCAAAAAAAAGTGGGACTACTAGGGTCCCCTCTTGCTATTTTGAGACCATGAATAACTTTATTTTCCACTTCTTTATGCAATAATCTAGATAAAATATTCGCATACAAGATAAAGAGGTAGGAAGAGTGAATCACCTTGGCGTAGGCCCCTCTCAGGAATGATGCTGGGTATATTAACCAAACAAATTTCCTCTATCTGATTAGTGTGATGTTAACCAATTTCTGCACATAATGTAATTGCCATAGTTCATTTGCAAAATTTTGAATATCAAAAAGTATAAAAAATTAAAATAAATATTGAGTGATTTGAGAACTACATAAGCCATATAAAATGAAGGACATTATGATGAGATGTATAACCACTTAACAAAGATATCATTGACAACTTTTACTTGCTAATTTTATTTTATCCTCTGAAATTTCTTTTAAGCAAAGGCCAATGAAATGAGTTACAAATCATAAAAATTTATTTATTCTTAAATAGAAAACTTCAAAGAGAACACAACTTATGAGCCAGCCAAGTTCAAGTACAGCAAAATATTAAAAACAAGATGACATGAAAAGTCACGAAATTTTATCAAAAATAAAATGAAAAGTCAAAAAATATTTAGAATAATATCATATTTCATGATACTTTGCATGGATTAAGTAAGGGAAAAAGGGCTTTATCTTCTTCTCAATTGTACAATAATAATTTTTTTTTATAATGATTCAAAAATATATTCACCTTCTGTTACATAAATGCTTATGTATCTTTTACTCTAATAACAAAAATTACACCATTTTAAATTCCAAACACTCTTTGGGACTCATATTAACATATGTGGGTTAGCATCTAGTGACACATAAAATCTCCTCTTATAATCATAACATTTTGACTTTCTTGAAATCATAAAATGAATTGATAAAATGTTAACAATCTTACAAGTGAAAACCAATTTCAATATAAAACATTATCTATTTACATAAATACAAATAACGATATCTAATGATAGTTGTGCTAATTATTTTTATTGTTAATCTCAGACCCTATAAACTAATTATCTATTTTGTTCATAAAGACTCGTTCTAGTTTGTTATGCAGCTTGTTCCGGACTGTGCCGAAGATAAAGACTCACCAGGGAGCCCACTTCGAAAGTGTGCTTCACAGGCAAAGAGAAGAAACACAGTTTGTACAGGGTCGCACCATAGGGATCGATGCCACGCGGATTGACATCATCGCCGTTCATCTAGATGCTCCTCTTAATCGTAGTCGTACATCAACCGATGTCACACGGATCACGACCTGACCAAAATCGCGATCATAGTCGTTCTCCTAAGCTAATCCACGGCATCCCGCAAGCCACATCGTTATTAGCGTCGCAATATGTGACATCCTGATTTTTAAAATAAGTTTTTAATAAATTATTAATAATGATTAGATAGTAATTGGATTAATTTAGACTTAAAAATGACTCATAAGGGGCCTTGAATAGCCTAGATTGGGCTAGAAAACCCTAGAAACGTGTAGAAGGGCAAAAATAGAATTTTTGGAATCTGGGTAAATCGCGACGCGATCCAAGACAGTATAAAACGCATTGCAACGTTACCCTATGTCGGTTCCGAAAGTCGGTGGATCGGAGCGACGGATGATTGACACGTGTACCCGATCGCGACACGACGGGATTTACACACAAGTCAATCACGACGCGATGGGCCAAGTTTAGCCTATAAATAGGCCTCGACCCCCTCTGTCCATTCCAAGAGTTTCCCAAGGCTTTTGGAGAGCATGGAGGCATGGAAGAGCTTAGGGAAGAGGGAAGAACGAGGAACGAGAGCGACATCGACCTTCTTAGCCAGGTAAGGGGGAAGATACCTTAATCTCTAGGAATAATAAGTAGTAGAGTAGCCTGTTAGCATGTGTAGGGTTCCTTAGCCCTACTAGGGGTTGGTAGTAGCAACACCGTAGGAGAGGGGTTGCGTGTGTACGGTGGCTTAAGAGAGTCACTATAGACCTACCAACCAAAATAGGTGATGTTTGAATAATTAGTAGCCAGTCGCTTATGCGACGTAGGAATAGTTAATATGCTGTTAAATATAAATTATGATATTTTGTTTTATGGTTGATATTGTTGTGTTGCTTGTGAGTTTGTGGATATAAGTCTTGTGATAGTGGTGATAGCCGAGTCAGTGTACCCGAGGTTGGTGTACTGAGGTACAGATGGGATGGTGATGAGATAGTTGGTGGCATTGAGGGTGTGTACTCTTCCAGGACCTTGAGGGTGTGTACTCGGTCTTTCCGACGAGTCTCTCCATGTCCGTGGTACCGATAGTACGAAGGGCATTTGGGGATAGTCGGTGGCATTGAGGGTGTGCACTCTGCTAGAACCTTGAGGGTGTGTACTCGGTCTTTTCGATGAGTCTCTCCATGTTCGTGGTACCGATAGTACGGAGGGCCTTTGGGGATAGTCAGTGGCATTGAGGGTGTGTACTCTGCCAGGACCTTAAGGGTGTGTACTCGGTCTTTTTGACGAGTCTCCAGGACTCCACGTCTGACAGGCGAACAATCTTCGCCATTACTGTAATGGGAATGTCGTCCTTGCGCGCAGGACGGTGCCTTACGTCGGTGATTGGATATGGTAGTATGGAATACCATACCCGGTAATCGAATATGGTAGCGTATCAAGATATGTTCCCGAGACAACCAACTTGTGACTCGTTCTGTATCCTAGGATTGTGGTAATCAGTCTATGGTGTGGTATTTCGTGTCCACTGGGTCCGTAGAGCTGGTGATCAGCTGAAGGACTAATAAGACGTGTTAGTCTGTGGTATCAGAGTATTGTGGTGACCGTGTGGTCAAGTTTGCCAATATAACATGCCAGTAGTCAGGTTGTTTACTGTTTATGATGACAGTTATGTGATGAATGTTATGTATATGCATGGTAACAGTCTCTCTGCTATGCTATTTTCCTATTTGGTGGATGTTAATGGATATCTTACCCTGTGTTTTCTGTGTTGCTTAATGATTTATAGCAGATGAACAAGAAGTTAAAGCCTGAGAAGTAGTGTTGCATCACAACCAGTATGTTCTGTTACGTACTCTGATGTTGTATTGAAGGTGTGAGGTTGCTGAGTCAGGATAAAGTGACGCTCTGTCTCGGTGGGGTGTTACATAATACACGCAAGGTCAGTTACGAAGCAACAAACTTTCCCATTGAGTCTTGTCACTAATCTCCTATAAAGCCATCTCACTAAGTGGCCCAAGTACGCTTTTTCCCTGATTGACTCTGTTTCTTGCTCATATATTGACTTATGCATTAGAGTCTCTGCAGGTACAACCCCACCTTCATTGTCGTCACCCTACCGCTCTGACAAACACTCCGACCATTGCCTTTGCCACACTCCGACTCACTCTTTGAGGTAACAATCAGTTCACAACTATTAATAAATTCTTTAGAAGCGAAACACAAATGACTTTGTATGAATATTAATGATAAAATTTGTAAATAGAAAATCAAATAATATTACATCATATCATTTTAAAAACATATATAGATGATGATTTTTATAATAAATCTCATCATCCCAAATTATTATTTATCAATGACATTAACATTTTATATCCGAAATTGGGTTATTGATTATAAAATATTTTTTTTAAAACAAATCTAAGCACTACGCAATAGTTGAATTTGTATATAGTTAAAATAAAGTGGTCTTTCTGTAATAACAAAAATTCTGAAATCAAGGTGAAAAGTATGACATAGTAAATATTGATAACACTTCTGTAACAAAATATAAAAACGTAGGATTCAGTACTAACTAATAATGAATAGTCACAAAATCTATGTGGGTGAGGAAAAGGCAATGGCTCTGCTAGGGCAAGACTACGTCTCGCGCGACCAGACACCACCTAAACCTCCTGATGAGGGGAAGGAATGTGGGTAACTGCAGAAGATTTCATTCAAAGATAAACTATTAAGCAGCAAGGTGCCTATACCAATGAGAGAAATGACTGATTTGATCAAGGAAAACCTGTTCAAAATTGTTCATGAAGATGGTGATAGATTGAAACCTAAGTGCTACATTGATGAAAACTTTCTTAAGACTCTTTGGGAACCTTAGAGAGATGCTGTCATAGTAAAGTTACTGAGGAAAACTGTGATTTTCTTTACGAGGAGGGACCGACTCAAGAGCCTTTGGAGACTCTCAGGGGGGTATGGTATAGTGAATATTGGTCATGGTTTCTATATGGTAAAGTTTGACCTAGAAATGGATAGGGAGAAGGCACTAAGTGGAGGGCCATGGATGTTGTATGACCACTACTTGGCGGTACGACCTTGGGTGGCTGATTTCATATCTTCTGAAGATAAGATAGATAGCTCGCTAGTTTGGATCCGGTTTCCAAGTTTGGGCATGGAGTATTATAAAGAAAGTGTGCTCCTTGCACTAACCACTGCAGTGGGGAACCCAATGAAGGTGGACATTAGATCAATTGATGCTTCTCATGGAAAGTTTGCTAGAGTGTGTGTTGAGACTAGCTTGGATAAACCAGTGGTGGGCAAATTTTGGTTTAGGAACCGTTGGCTTCACGTTGAATATGAGGGGCTACATCTTCTGTGTAAGAAATGTGGGATGTATGGTCACGTAGCTCGTAACTGTTCCATGCGTGGTGAAGCTACGTGCATGATAGTGGCGTGTGAAGGCTCTCAGGCGGCTGCAGCGAAGCAAGGTGACCAAGGTGAAGGGGTGGTGGCTAACCCTAACCCTAACGACACAAAAGGAAAGTTGACCTTACCCCTGTATGGCGAGAATCTCATTGTGGAGAAAGGAAAAAAGACTGTGAAAGGGCACAATCTAGGGGGCATAAAACCAGTAGGGAAGGAGCGTGAGGACGAGGCAAAATCTGCTTCAAATTTATCTCATGAAGGTAATATTAGCAATAAATTTGATGCACTTAATTTGTTGACAGAGAGAGAATTTGTGGTGGGCCATTCCGAACCCAAGGGGAAAGGCATCGCAGGAGATAAATTTGACACGCCGAAAGTTTGGAGGAAGAAAAAACGCTTGCAACAAGAAGATAAGAAACTGTCAAAAAAATGATCATTAATGGTCAGGTGGTTGACCTACACTCCCTTCCTAGGCCCACATCCTTTAAGGGAAAATCAATAGTGGGCGAATCTAGCACCAAAGCCGCTGAGGAACAATACGTGGGCCCGGTAGTTACCAAGGAGAGAGAGAACCATGCAACAAGAGTGGACCATGCGAATGTCAACTCGGCCCATGCACCAGTATACAGCCTGAAGCCTATCAAAAGTGGGCTAGTGACGGCAACTTCTTCGAAGAAGGATCCATATACTCATGACTATGGTATAAGGACGACGATGAATATAGAAGTGGTGGGACCCAATCACATATGCATTCTTGATGATGATCTTCCAAGGCTTGATGGTGAGATGGTTACAGTGGATGAAGAGGAGGTTGATATCGAGGATGAGGATGAGACGGTGTCCGATGATATGGTGGCAGAAATGCCACTTCACCAACCGATGTAAGCTGACTATGATGGCCCCACCCCCCCTAAAGTTTTTAATGTCAGTCTTCAATGATCTTTCAATTCTTTCTTGGAATGTTCATGGATTTTGCAACAGGAAAATCTAGAGTCACATGAGGGAGTTTCTTCGTAGATATAAGCCTGAGCTGGTGTTCATCTATGAGACTCATACCCTTTTTGCGCTGGTGAAGAAGTTCTGGGATAAGGAGGGCTATATTTCGGTGGCAGTGGTTGAGGCCAGGGGCACTCTGGTGGTATATGGACTCTTGCTTATACCAGGTGTGCGGTGCATGGAGTCCTTTAAGCAATGTATTAGTGTCACGGTCGCTTGTGGCAATGCCTCCTGGGTGTGCACAGGGGTGTATGGTAGCCATAACTCGTAGAGGAGGCGTCTCCTTTGGGATTACTTAGCTAATCTGAGGTCAAGCATTATGACGCCTTAGGGGTTAATCGGTGATTTCAACGATATCCTCCTGCCTTCTTAACAAAGTGGGGGAAACTTTCCCATGTAGAATGCTCAGAATTTTGCCAATGGTGTTGAAGCTTGTGGTTTGATGGATATGGACTTCTTTGGTAGTAGGTTTACTTGGCAGGGGAGGTGTAGAGGTAATAGATTGGTCTCTCGTAGACTGGATAGTGGCCTTTGCGACCATAGTTGGCAGGCGATGTTCTCTAATGCCTCGGTGGAACACTTGGTGAAGAAAAAAAATCTGATCACAACCTTCTTCTTCTCAGGTGCAGCAGCACGTGTAGGGATAGACAAGTGAGGCCTTTTAGATTCCAAGTAGCGTGGTGCACTCATAGTGACTATAATGAGTTGGTCCATAATGCTTGGGGTAAAGATAGAGGGGATATTATTCAAGCCTTGCTTAATGTGAAGAATGATTCTATAGCGTTTAACCAGGAAGTGTTTGGGAACGTGTTCATGAAGAAGAAACAATTAGAGGGTTGGCTGAGAGGTATCCAACGAGTCCTTGAGGAGGTTGACTCGACCGCTTTGTGGAGACTTCATGCTACTCTCTTGAATGTGTATGAAAAAATTATGTTTCAAGAGGAGACTATTTGGTTTCAAAAATCTTGAGAGAAGTGGATCTGGCAGGGAAGTAGAAGCACGTCCTTTTTCCATACTCAAACTATTGTGAAGAGGAAAAGGAACAAGATCCATGGCATCTTTCTTCCTTCAGGCGAGTGTTGTACAGATGATACGCAGTTAAAGGAGGAAGATATTTCATTTTATCAGAACTTATTCTGTTTTATTAAGGCATGCGCTAGCACCCAAAAAGGTTCGTAGCTATGCTCTTTGACATATCGAGGAGGATAGAAAAGCCCTTACTAGGGAAGTATCTAAAGATGAAGTCCACCGAGCTCTTATGAGTATAAAATCCTACAAGGCTCTGGGCCCAAATGGATTCCAACCTATCTTCTTCAAAATGTTCTGGGAGGAAGTGGGGGATGATGTGTGGGGCTTTGTGAAGAAAGCGTTTGGTTATGGATCCTTTAACGGGCAGGTCTCTGAGACTCTTATGGTGTTGATTCCTAAAGTGGATCATCCAATGTCGTTTAGAGAATTCTATCCTATTAGCCATTGTAATGTCGTCTATAAGATAATTATTGAGGTGTTGGTAAACAAATTGCGCCCCATTTTTACTAGAATTGTTAGCCCTCTCCAGAGCAGCTTCATTCCGGGAATGAGCACTAAAGATAATGCCATCATCCTGAAATAAGTTGTGCATCACATGAAGAAATCTAAGAAGAAAAGGGTGGCATTGTTCTCAAGTTAGACTTAGAGAAGGCCTATGATCGGGTGGATTGAGGATTCTTAAAAGATACTCTTGAAGCTTTCGGATTTCCCCAAGTGATTATCAACCTCATTATGCATAGGATTACATCCTCCTCCATCTCTCTCCTTTGGAATGGTAGTAGGTTGCCCAATTTTGCCCCGTTGAGAGGGTTGAGGTAGGGGACCCCATCTCCCCATATTTGTTTGTTTTATGTATGGAGAGGCTAGGAGCCATAATCAATGAGGAGGTTGCGAGCCAAAGATGGCAGCCAATTCAGTTGACCACAACTGGGCCGACTATCTCTCACCTCTTCTTTGCGAATGATGTTCTTCTATTCATAAAAGCTTAGCCCTCTCAGGCTCGCTTAATTACTAACGTTTTGAATAAGTTTTGTGCTTTTTCAGGTTTAAAGGTGAGTGTGGAGAAATCCAGAATTTTTTCTTCTTCAGGAGTGACCAGGGCAAGGAAGGCAAAGATCATTGGCATCACCAATATTCAATTCACTAATAGGTTGGAGAAGTACTTGGGATTTCGGATTCATCATCAGAGAGCTCGTAAGGAAGATTTCTCGCATATTTTGGATAAAGTTTCTTCTAAGCTAGTGGCTTGGAAGGGGAAGCTTCTTAACAAGGCAGGCAGAGTCACTCTAGCTAATGCAGTGCTCACTTCCATCCCAGCCTATGAGATGCAAGTGAGTTAGTTTCCCAGTAGCACCTGCGACCTGTTAGATAAAATGGTTTGTCAATTTATTTGGAAGGGCTCATCAGGGAAGGGCCTTCATATGATTAATTGGCCTTAGGTTACTTAGCCTAAGAAATTTGGTGGGCTTGGTATCAGGCGAGCCCGTGAGCGAAATATTTCTCTGTTGGGTAAGATGGTGTGGGATATGCTCAACAATGCAAACAAGCAGTGGATGGAGATTTTGGATAACAAGTATGTTAAGGGAGGTATTTTTTGGACGCCTTGGATTGCAAAGGGTCACACACTTGGACTTCTATCACTAAAGCCTGGGAGGCGCTAAAGGATGGGTTCGCGTTCCAAGTTAGCAGTGGATAGGCGAATTTCTGGACCACTCCTTGGGTGGATCAAAGGCCCATTTACAAAGATGTGTTTGCCATAAATATTCATGACTTGCATCTCTCGATCAAGGATGTGTGGGCTGACACAGGTTGGGCCCTAGACAACCTCTGGACTGCTATCCCGCAAAACATTAAGCATAGAATCCTGCAGATTCGGCCTTGCTTGGCGGAGGGCCTGCCGGACTCTTGGGTTTGGCCAGTGAACTTAGCAGGAGAATATACAGCTCGTCATGGGTACAAATGGGTGATTAACAAGAGTAATCCTCCTGTGACTGCCGTTCATTGGAATGGATTTGGGGGATGAGGTTACCAACTAATATTCAGCATTTTGTGTGGCAACTATGCCACTCTACGATTCCTACTAGAAGTGTGCTTAAGAGGAAAGGAATTATCTACTTTGACACTTGCCTAGTGTGTGCGGTGAGGGAGGAGACCATTATGCATTGCTTATTTGATTTTGGTCGAGCCAAAGAGTTATGGAACAAGTGTGGTTCGAGTCATCATTCTTTCCCTGCTACAGAGGGTGAGATGCGGCCTTGGCTAGCGGGTCAAGAGGATTCAGTTCAGACTAATATCTCGGTGGTGGTGTGGTCCTTGTGGCTTGCGAGTAACAGGAAAATATTTGACAATATGGACACTCAGTTAGGAGATCTTGTGGCCCAAGTGTTTGCTAAAGTCCACCACATTCATCAAGCCTTTGGGGTCAAGCCCACTTATAGCTCTCTGGCCCGCGAAGTGGCTTGGTATCGGCCCAAAGCTGGAGAGTTTGCTCTCCACGTTGATGGTAGTGCTCTTAATAATCCAGGGGCGGCAGGATTTGGAGGTCTTATGAGCGATTCTCATGGTACTTGGATTCAAGGATACTATGGCTCAGTGGGAATGTCAAATATTATTTATGCTAAGATTATGGCGATCTTTCATGGGTTGAAGATGTGTTGGGAAGCTGGCATTAGGAATCTTTCTTGTTTTTCGGATTCCATGATTGCAGTGAAGTGCATCCTAGAGGGAGTCTCTCTGTATCACTTGTATGCTAATAGGATTTCTTTGATTCGTCAATGGTTGGATAAAGACTGGGTCTTGAGCATAAAGCACACTCTAAGGGAGGACAATTTCTGTGCAGACTTCTTGGCTAAGTTGGGTGCTCATAGTAGCGAGAGTATAGTGATCATCAATGAAGCTCCTGTTGGCCTTCATAGCTTGTTGCCAACAGACGCTATGGATACCCTCTTTAGGAGGGTGTAGTTTTGTTTTGTGTGGTTTTTTGTTTTTTCTTTTCCCTATTTCTACCAAAAAAAAAAGTCGCAAAATCTAATGGGTTAATTCTCGTGCGTCTGGGAATTTGTCTCATAACCAATCCAAATGGTTGAAGTTGTGGGGACATCGTGGTAGACCCACTTTAGAGTCAAAAACCCTAATTACGGTAGATTCCAGAAAATAAAAAAATAATGGATGCTAGTAAAAGGAAAAGAAAAAACAAAGTTATTGAAAACTTTCATGTAGCCATCTTGCATTTTTTTGTGTGAAGAAAATGTAGCCAACTTGTCGAATAATTAATCAGGTTACATAATTATCGCCATTCAAAAAAAAAGGTTACATAATTATCATTTATAATTACAGATGGTCCTTTTTTTCTACCCTTGGTGATTCCCCTCAAAATATTGTCGAACATAATTAAGAGGATCACAGATAAGAATATATTCAAATTCTGTTTCTTATACAAACCTATACCCTTCCCCTCGTTTATTTTCTGTAATGTCAAATCAAACAAGAATATAATAATGAAATTTGAGGAATTTTATTTATCTTTTTCCCATTTTTGTTTATATTCTTCTGAGCTAAAAGTCCGGAGAGTTTGTTAGTCACGTGCATGTACACATCGTAATGAAGGTTATCTTATCTTCTCAGTGTGGTGGTGCATGCCAACTGCCAAGTATAAATAAATTAAGTATACTCCCACATGCCCATACTGACAGCATATGATACCAAGTGGAACAAAATTCGCGATAGTTGTTATTTTAAAGAAATATTCAAGGTAAAAATGACCGGAGGAAATTGGAAACAAGGGGAAATTTAAGTATCATATGCAAAGGCTTTCGTCTGATAAAATGACATACATATCTACCCTAGGTGGTACCACAATTTATCCACACTCATTTGCCTATTTGGTTGATTTTGAGTTCTACTATTATCCCAATCTTAAGATAAAAAATGGGAAAAATACTCAATACCTATTGATAAAATGTGACCAAAAGGTTTGCCTAGACTTGCACATTCTTTTGGAATAAGAATAAATACACTACTTTACCGATGAGAGTTGGTCGAGTGGTAAGCATCTCGACCTTATAAGGAGAAAAACACTAGTTCTAATTCCGGTAATTGGGAAGTTGCAAAAACTAAAGGTTAATTCGCTGCTCTAAACAAGCAGCTCATGGAGAATTAGTGTCATAGCTGGTCCAAACTTGTGGGGATACTCCCGAAATGTCACTAGGAGCCAAATACCTTAATTATAGTGGTTATAAAAAGAATAATAAATACTACTTTATGAAAGTGCAATACATACCGGATATGGCTTTGAAGAGGAGGCAGAGGACATAATGAAACCAGATATTAAGCCATATAAATTAATGTGCCAATAATCATAGAACTAATAATCATTCACCTTAATACTCTCTCTGTTTCCAAATAGTTTGTTCCTAAATTTTGAAGTTTGATTTACATGAAAATGTATAGTAAGCAAAGGTTTTAAATCCTCGAATTTGGGTTGCGACTGGGTTGCGACATCATGGTTTTTAATGCCACCACAATCACAATTGAGGCCGTATTTTACCGCGATTCTCCACAATATCAAGAATCACAACACAACCATAACTGTGACCAGACAGCGATTTAAAACCTTGGTAACCACTACTGCTCACTAGGAATGGAAGATGGAACAGCCATCCTCATCTCCATGACTTTCTTGTGGGAATTGGAATGCAGATAGTTTACAAAAGTAGGACTCTTGGCTGGTCTATACTCTGGTAGCAACCTACCAGACTTGTACCTCACCCCACATGCATTGCATAGTGTCTTTGGACCCAATGGTCCTGCCCTCCATTGTGGGGTCCTCTGTGACAGGCAATGAGTGCACCTCCTTGGCATTGGATGCTGTTGACCATTGTTGTTAACCTCAGTCGCATAGTCCTCAACCTCAAACCTTTCCTTTCTCACAACAATTTCCTTCTCCACCACCACCACTTCTCCATCTCCATTCACCTCTTTCTCATCCTTAGGGACAATGAGTTCACTGTCAGCTAGCCAATAGGTCTGTTTGAGAAGAGGAGGGTCAGAACTCAAGGCTTCATTTTGTGGATTCAAATGGTGTGACCAAATGCTTAAAGGGTCTTTTGTTCTAGGAGCTGAAAGCCTCTTCCTTTTGCTCCTTGCCTTCCCAGGAACTGCAAAATTTTGCAAAGGAGACTCATTTTGTGAAGTTTTTCTCTTCAGTGTGCCTGAAGGTTTTGAGATAGTGCTTGTGTTCTGAACACCAGAAGGTACCAAGACACAACTTGGGGGGCTTGAAAAACATTCTTCAACAAACACTGACAACCATTCCATCCCAACATCCACTTCCTGCATATATTTTTTTCGTCAAAAAATGTGAAATTTAGTGGAAACAACAACACAGAAAGGAACACAAACATTTTCAAAAAAAAAAAACCAATAAACATAGCATAAGCAGTGTATAACATTAAAGCTACAAACTTGGTAAAGATATATAGTTACTTTCTCAAACCTGATGCTAGAACTTGCAAAATAAACTAGGTAGGAAGGTCAAAAGAATAATTTAACTAGAAAAGCACCAAATTAAGAGCAGAAACAAATGAGACAAGGGTGAACACTGAGGCAACATTAAAGTGACACACTTACCATGTTCTGAGAAGAGAAGAGGTCATCAAGGCTGTTTGAGAAGGTCTTCTCTTGCTGGCACTCACTGGAAACTGATACGTTTTGGCACACATCCATTTTCATAAGGTTAAAAAATTTGGAGTGATATAAATTTGAACACACCAAGAGAGGGGAAAATGGTAGGGAGAAAGAGAAAATAGAAAGCCAAAATCGGTGCTAGCTCTATGTTACAACTCAACCCTTGTCTCTCAGTGCACCCTTTATTATGGTCCTCGGTTTTTTGTCGGCAGATTATTATCGAAGGTTAAAAGCAAAATCAATCAAATCAAATTTATCAAACAGTGCCAAAAGCACACATCACTATCCCATGCAGACATACAACAAACACTATCTTTTGCTTATCAAAAAAAAAAAAACAAACACTATCTTTTTTTTGAACAAAATACACCAATCACTATCTCTCATGTTACATTAACCTTGTTTTTTTTTTACCCCAAAACTTCATTTATTTATTTTTATTTTATACCATGCTTACCTTTCTATATTTTTCCTTTCCCTGCTTTTTTATTCTTTTGGCATATAAACAGAATATACTGCCAAAAAAAAATCACAAGGGAAAAAAAACAAATAATTGCATTTCTACAAGACTTTCTAAATAAATAAATTCTAAAACTAAAGTATTATTTTATAATTAAGTAAATAATTTAATTAAATAAATACTTTCTAAACTTAAATTGTTATTTGATTATTATTATTATTATTAGATAAATAATTTCTAATATCTAATGGATCTCTAAGTATTTTTCTTTTGGGAAATTTTCCTTTTGTTTTGAGGGTAAATGAGATATTGGGTTGGTTAGAGTGATGTAGTATTGCAGAGAGGAGTAAACACACAGTTGCAAAAGTTGCGTTTTTGAGATCGGACATTTCAGATCTAAAGTCGATATTTTTAATTTTAAAAATAAACAAAAACCTGTGTGTGATCGGACGGCCACAAAATAACCGAATGCGTGAATACATGTTTTGTACGACTGCAGTGAATCCGATTTCAAGTAGAGGTCCTGCTTTCACTTTTCCTTTGCAAATTTCTTTAAAAGATGCATTGGGAGAGTCCAAGAAGCCAGGGCACAGACTGGTTATGGCAGTGTTTGCAGCTTCAGTACATTAAAAATGTTTAGCATTCAGATTCTTCCAAAATCTTTAAACTTTTGGCAAGTTTGAGTGAGTGACTTCAATTGTGGTGGTCCTAATGAATAGCGGTGGACATAGATAAAATTAAGGGTAAATTACAATTTGGCCTAATGCAGTTTTATCTATTTTTACTTTTTTCATGCATTTACTTAAGTGTGATTAGTTTCAGTGAATAACTGAATATCAACTTTGTCTGCAATTTGGTCTGAGATTCAATTGCACAGCTTGTCTGAGAGATTTCTGGTCAAAAACTATAAAAAAAAAAAGTAATACTAATATAGCAGTATTGCATATTTAAAATTTTAGAAAAATTGTACCAAAAAAAAATAATTTAGAAAAATTAAATTTTAATTTATCTGGTAATCTACAAAAAGAACATATCAACATCTTTCTTTATAAATCCGCATGATATCCAACTATCCTAATTATGAGATGTTGTTTATCTCAAGAAATTACATTTTTACCTTTTAAAATTAAAATTGTACTCAGTTGTTATTAAGGATTATCATTTTGTGCACATCCAACCAAAAACTCGGTGGTGTTATATTCAACTGAGCCTTGCTGTTACAATCTCCCAATTTGACCAAAAGGAATATTGTGAATTGCTTTTATCTTTGTTATATTGTTTTTTCTTATTTTTTTTATTTATTCAATTTGTAGTAAATTAAACTTCAAATGGTTATTTAACCCACCCTAAACATGTGGTCGCTGGTCAATGTGTAAATTATCCCATATCATTTTTTTTACTACAAAATTATCCCAATACCATATGTACCTAAGAACATTAATTTTTCCTCATTTTTTTATCTATTAAAATAGTATACATTGACTTCCCAAAAATGACATGTTGTTACCGAAAGAAATACATTTTACCATAGATGCACTTTAATTTGAAGTGTTACATAAAATTAAAGATAACTAAAAGCTAACTTCAGATAGATAAAAAAGATATAGATAAACAATTCCTCAAAAAAAAAGTAGATAAAAAAAATCAAGTTTTGGTTTGTGTTTTAGAGATGAGTCAGGTATTTTTTTTTGGAGGCAAAATCAGTGGTACGAACCGTGTTTGTTGGTTAGGGAAGGTGAGCAGGTTATGACTCTATTAGCTGCTTTGCATTGGACAAGAGAGTTGGGTTTGGAGCATATCATTTTTTAGCTTGATGCTAAAATCATAGTAGATAGTGTCAACAATAATTGTGATGATGTTTACAGAGTTTGACTCTATTATCTTCGCTTGTAAAATAGCTTTTCAAAATGTCAAATTTGTAAAACGACAAGCAAATATTGTTACTCATGCTATTGCAAGAGCGGCTGTATGTAAGTCTTATAGCTATAGTTTTGATTATGTTCATGAGTGTATTACAATTACTATTGATAATGAAATGAAGTAAGTGTATTTTTGTAAAAAATAAAAATAAAAAAAAATAAGTTTTTGTATTTGACATTTTCAGATTTATTTTACAACCTCGTGAATGAAAGCATGTTTAAATTGGTGACCAAAATTACTGCCTAAACCCCACCTTCAGTATGGCTTATGATTAATTGTTTGACAACTAAATAATTAAAACAAAACGTAAATCCACCACCAATATGTGCATGATGAATCTTATGGTGGGTCCGAATTTGGATGAGCAATAATTAATGAAAATGAATGATATAGAAAGATGCAGTTTGAAACAGAGCCGAAAGAGTAACAACTAACAAGACGGACTACACATATATATGAATAATTATATATGAATAATTTAAGGGAATAGTAGTAACTACTAACACCTTCTTTTGAATTCTATTAACACCATCTATTTTTGCTAGTCTGCACCTCCCTTTTCAAAATAAACTTTTGGATGTATATTTTTTGTATTCCAAAAGTTTGTTTCCGGACAATTTTTTATCATCTAGAAATAAATAAATTTCTAAAAAAATTACTTTTTGAAGGAGTGTTTTAAAAAAAATGCATGTGTTCCATAGTTACACTAGTCCCCCAGGCCTCACTTCTATGGCCTTGCACATGGGCACATAAATAACTAATGGGTCTTTGCCTCTTTGGTCTCTTTCTTTTTTGGTATTTATGCCTCTTTGGTCTCTTCTCATCCAAAATCTTCCCATGCCATGCTGTCTAAATTAAAGGGTTCAGTCTCTTATCAACCGTTACAATAATACCCGTTCTTGTTTTATCACCCATATTGATGCATGCATCCATGTCATGGTTACATGACCAGTAGGCCTCATAAAAAATTCAGCTCCATAGTCAATTTGGTTTGAATACGTAACCACTCAAGTTACCGCCAAGTACTTGAAAATGAAACATGAACCTACGCATGGTGTAGTGTTTTCAAACTACATTTATATTATAGGTATGATGTAAGTGACCACTTATGCTTTGACTTGGGTTTATTTTTTTATCTCTCTCTAGAAGCTCTACGTTCATGTCTATGACCGACTGAGACAATGTTTTAAAAACCGAACCAGTAAGAGCAACTTTATCGGCGTCATTTTATGAGTTGCGACGAGTACGTGGCAGTTTCTTTAAAAGAGGATGCGTACAGCTGGCAACGTGGTCACTTTAAAAATAAGCGGCGTGCACTATATAGATGACGGTCAAGTAAGGCGTGCACTATATTTTAATATATAAAATATGATTTGTCCTATGTGTACAATTAGGGCTCACAACAAAAAATAAAGCAACGCACGTTAAAATTGTTCTAAGACTTTCGAGTCATGGTTCAATTGCCTTAAACCGCTCAGATTGTCCAAATAACCATTCGATTCGGTTCGGTTCGGTTTTTTAAACACCAGCATGATTAGGATTGAGAAGGGAAAAAAAGTGCAAAGCTAAATTATGAAGGGAGCACTATTTCCTTGTTTGATTAGGAATGGGACAGGATGGGGACTCATGAGTTATGGTTCTACCAATTTAAGGACACCGCAAGCAATAATTTCACCACATGAAGCGTGGCGAAAAATCAGGGATACAATGAAAGCATTTGAATAAACAATAATAATGTGGTAAAAGCAAACGTTCCCCACCCCCAAGGAAAGGATATGTAAGAAATAGGACGGATTCTTTCCCATGATCCATCATCACTCTGCTCAAACGCCCTTTAATTTGTCACATGCATCTTCCCACACCCCATTCCTACTCTTTGTAGTAAGTTTAAGCACTAAGTTTGATCAAAACCACATTGAACCCACCTTAATTAGATTTTGTACACCATTTTGGTATGCACAAAGTGGTGAGAAAACTTATTCTCCCTTACAATTTTCCCAACGCTGGATAAAGTATACACTACTCAATGATTAAAATACTAGAAAATGTAAAGTAAATTGAAGAAAACAATTAAACAAGAAATTTGAAGTTAATTTATGTTGTTCAATGGATTAAAATGTTAGCATATTGATTTCATTTCACTTAACCTTCAGGTTGGGTCCGAGTGGTTAACGCACTTGAGTTATTTGATCTCTATCAATAGAACAACTTGGGACCAGACTTTACTTACCTTCCGGCCGAACTCTGGATTAGTCTGAACCCCTTTTCCCTAGACACCGGAGCAAGATCAAAAATCTCTGAACCAAATATATTGATTTCACTTTAATTATTCAATGTACTTCAGTTATGAGATACTCCTAGGTTAGTGATAGGGAGAGTTCCTCCTTGATTTGGAGGACGAGGAAAAAGCCTCCAAAGAATAACAGAACAGTTCTTTGAAAGAAAGAAAAAAAGAGAATAACCAAAGGGAAGGAACGGGGTAATTTTTTCTTCCTTTTTTTTAATTCATCATTCCTATATTTAAATTAGGGGTGTACACATGTTTGGGCCAACCCGATCAACCTGGTGGCCCAACCCAATCCAAAGTGTTTTTTTGTCCGAACCCGAACCAACTAATCAAACTCGTAGTGGTTTGATTCGGGTTACATGTTTTTCATTTTGAACCCACGAACACACGAGCCCAACCCACTGACATAGTATTTAATATTTTAAATTTTTTTAATGCACTTTATAACAATATCACTTACACTTAGCGGTTTGCACAAAAAATAAAATTCATTTGAAGTTAAATTATTTTATATTTTCAAGTTTAGTCGCTGTATACTTTTTTAGTTTTCATTTTTACAAAATTGCATGCTTTTTAGTCCCTCTCTAGAGAGGGACTAAAAAACATGCAATTTTGTAAAATGTGGTGACTAAAAATGGATAAAATTTTTATAAAGGCTAAACTTGAAAAAATCGTAATTTAATAGGAAATAAAAAAATATTTAGCCCATTTTTCGTTTTGGAATTTTAAAAGTTGGTTTTGTCTCTCATGACCCGCGAGTCCAACCCAAACCACCTGTTCATCACCAGGTTGTTTGGTTTAGATTTTACAAAAAAAAATTACGAGTTTTTGACCAAACCCAAACCAAGAAAAATTGATTGGTTTGAGCATCCATCATAACCGATGCAATCTGGACTGTGTTCACCTCTAATTTAAACCAGTACAATAACAGAATCTAAATGGAAATAGCAGAATGCAAAATGCGTGGGAATAACAGACAGAATGGGATAACAGTTATGCTAATGGAGCTAACAACCTACTAACTCAGCTGTAAAATAGCACTACATAAAGATTGGGTTGCAAGTAATTGGGCCTTTTGGTAGTTCTTTTGGGATGGGCTGCATCGCTGTCCTCAGGGCCTGGGTCTTGGGTTTGGTTGCTATGCATAAAATTACTCAAATACTTAACCTAAAAAAAATGTGTATATGCCTCATGAGAGGGTTAAATTATGAGTATAGATTAGTTACATCAATTGTGTACATTTCACCAAGAATATTATTACATACCAATGAGAAGGTCTAGCCATTGTAGCATACATTAGGCAGGAATTTACTATACATAAATTTTACACAATCCCTGATATTGAAGAACAATGTTTACAATGAATATTGTTTATCATTAAATTGAAGTTACTTAAATAACCTAGTTATGAGGGTTTTTTTTTTTTTCCTTTGCTTTTTTGGCTGAGCAAAGAGAATTATAATTTGTCTTACATGACACATAGGAGGTCATTGCCATAACCATATATATAGATTAACTCATGGTCATGGATCGAAAGAGGACCTTAGATACTGACGCCATTCTTCAGGTGTCCCCTTTCTTACTGTCAGCATTCGTACAGCTGCGGCAGTTAGAGGTATCGCGAGAATGTCGTAGTCCTTTGGGGCCTGAATAACAAGAGTAAGATGATGATTCTTAATGGTGAAAAATGTAAACATTAAAACCCATGAGTATGCTACAATAAGTAGCAGTAGCATGTTTCAATTTCAAATGTAATTAAAGGTTGGAATTTTAACATTGGCAAGCCTTTCTTGGTAGCTATCAATGTTGTTTGTTAAGATAGCAGTACCTTTGGGACCTTTATCAACTTCATCTTTGCCTCCTCTAAAGATTTTCTTCCTTTCTTTGAGTTGCATTTGACACAAGCAGTCACCTTTCATCAGCAAATACTATAACGGATTAGTTAAATGGTAGTGTCATATGTTCTTGCACTGCAGTTAAAATTTGGAATGTTCTCAAAAACGGTTTCAGCAACACAATGGGCTACACATTTTTCAGCTCGAGAAAGAATTCGTTAGGAACTCAGAGAAACTGAAATAGAAAATTGATAGAAAGAATCGATAGAAAATCACAATTCTATTGAATGAATGGTTGAGAATAGTAGAGAGATACTTTCACAATAAATAACCAATCAAATTCACAGAATGATCCTTCTCCCCCTACTAACCCCTTTAATAACTAGCTGCTCTAACTTTCCTAATTACTTTTGCATCCTCTTTTATCCTAACAGAATTTAGGATAGAGATGGGCCCCGACTCTGATAAAAAGTTAGATTCCATCCTAAAACTAATTGGTGTTAAGTTGAGTAGCCCAACAGGTATATAAACCACACCCCAAGATTTGAGGCAGGCGATGTGAGACTTAACATTATGCATTAAGGTCAAGTTCACTTCTGTTTGCATATAATATATTCATTTAATCATGTTAACAGGGGCTTTCTATTTCATTTCGCATAATTATTTCTCAAATCAGCTTGAAGTCAAATCAAGTACTATGATAAGCTAGGGCTTTCTTTTCTTCCATAAAAAAACGTGGGGATTTTTTTTTTTTTTTTTGGAAACAGAAAAGAAGAGCAAAAATGATCCCTGAAAAAAATGATATTTTGGGTTAACCAGCCCAAGAAGTGACAAATGACGATCATTAAATCATTCATTGTATAATCTTCTGTAAATCCATCTTCATCTATTTATACAAATCAGTTTTCTCAAGCCTTCTCTCTGTCTATGATTTTGTTCTTCAGCCTAATGTTACAAACAAATGAATTGTGGAATCAACGCCCTTGGCAGTAGAGGTTTTATACATGGAGATTGATGACAAGCATACACTTGTCAATGGCTTGTACAAAATGTTTTCACAAAAGCAAATGTGCGATTATAAGTAATTATCATGATGATCTTGCATACCAAATTTTAGAAAAATAGAACAACAATAAATAATCCAATAGTTAGTATTTTCTATATGAAAAAGTAGATTATCTTACTAGATTTTCCCATGTCCATTCTCCACCTAGTGCAGTGGGCACAACGTGATCAATGGTCAAATTCTCATGCGAAGAGCAATACCTGTAGGGAGGGTAATCTCATGTCAATGCTAGGTCAGGGCTTCCATAGGGAACAAAAAACAATTCATACATAAGAACAAAGACAAATTTGAAAGATCTCTGATTTTCTTTCTTAAACCTACATTGACTTTCATCCAAATTCCCTATGACCCCAACCAATACCAAAATTACAAGAAACAAAATTCTTAAATCCAACTATATCTTTGCAAGTTGACAAAATCTAAATTATGATCTTAATGTTTAATCACTTAAGGCTAAGTTAGAGTAGCTTATTGCCATATTCTCATGAATTTTGAAGCAAATTATTCTGACTGTCCCAAGCTACAGATTAGGAAAAAAAGAGTGGAAATTTTATGCTAGAATGCATCTCCCACCAAAAGTAAATTTCAGCTGGATTATGGTTATACTCCTCTCAACCAAATCTCAATGTTTGTATTGTGAAAGCTTGAATAAAAAGGAGGGACTCCCTCCTCTTTATTCAAGCTTAGGGACCCTTTGCTAGGCCTCATGTCTCCCACAATCCACAAGTAGACAATATCTATCTATTATCTATTTAAGAAAATTAACTACACTAAATTCGATTATCCACGTTGTGCCACGTGGCAGCATCTATATCTTTTATATAGAAAATATAAAGAAAAATTCTTTCCCGTTGATTTTCTCACACCCGTGTTGAGCACGGGTCCCATCTGCTAGTTTGTTTTTGAAAATCAACTTCTATGGTTTCCTAACCAAGCTCAACTAGATCCTTACTTAAATTGCACAATTGAAAGCATGCCCAGTTGGGATTTTGCTAGCAGTATGCACCTTAACCTATCATAGAGTTGATTTTACAAAGCCTTCTCAGTTTGCAGCCTCACCCCTGCATAAAGTGTTAACACTTACAAACCATGGAGGTCATCCTCCACATAATACCATTCTGTCTGTGCAATTTTCAGAGATATGTTATACAGGCATTAGTTGTAGCTAGCTATAACCTGCTTCGATTTCTAACAGCAGAAACCGCTTTTTTGTCTACAGTTCTGTTATGTAACAAAGTCTGGTCTAAACTATTGTAACAAACATAGGAGCTAGTTAGACAGTTGTCTCCAACTGTTCTTATCTAACTCTACAAATATTACAACTCATCAAAGGGTTTTTAGAGAAAGAAATTTCTCAAATTTACAGAGAATATTGCAAGGTTTCTCTCTTTCTACACTCATTTTCTTGCCCTTTCTTTCACTTTCTCACTCAAGAACAAATTCCAATAGCAATTTTGATGATCTAAAGTTGCAGTAGGAAAAAAAAAAAATCGCAGTCACAAAACATGGTTGAATCTTTTATGTCCCTGAGTAATATGATCCTACTAATCTCAATGTTTATAAAAATAAGAAGATCCTTGAAACTTTCTTCAGTAGTGAGCTAATGATAATCCTGATTGGTTATTTAACTTGGGCTATTGACAACACCATCTAATAAAAGACATAAACAGGGTTGTGTTTTGTTGATTGGCTGAATTGAACACAATTAGGAATATTTGAAATCAAAGTTCAACGTAGAGCACTTACTGACAGGTGTAATTGTCCCTAAACAGTATATTTTTCCGACTAAGATTGTTCTTGACAATCCTTCTTCTCTTGATAACCTGAAGTAAATGACGAACCTGTACCAAAATAAAAGATATCTTGAGCTCATCTGTATTGAAGCAGACAAATAACAAGAAAAAAAATCAGCAGACATTGTTTGTTTGATATTATTTTATAATAAAATACAATAATAGCATTAAGACAAAGTGCCAGAAATATTAATAAACCAAAAGCATTACTTTGGGCATACCCTTAAGACAGCTGGTATATAGAAAGATCCACTGGGGGAGTTCACAGTCTTATCATAATACTCTAGTACATCAGCCTGTATGAAGCAAAATTTGAAATCATAACTGCATAAACATTTTTCTTTTGTTTAAAAAGAAGAAGAGAAAGTTAAAAGTTCTTGTTGTGAATCAGTTTTTGTATGTGCACGTGCACTGAGAATAGTGGCCTGGGAAATGAAACAGGTTTAGATTAAATAATCAACTACAAATCAATCAAAGTGAAGCTATGCCAGAAACACGCTCATGATTGCATGTATCAAATTAACTGACATAACAAATGAATAAGTTGGGCAAAAAAAAATCTGACCTTCTCCATGAACTCTAAACATATGGCACGTTTCCAGCCTACAACATTGACTGGCCTGGAGCAGGATGATAGCAGTCAGAACCATAAGCAAACAACTGAGCAGATGTCTTGATATTGGTGACTATACAAGGAAAAAATAACATGTTATAGTTTCATACTATCTGCACACACACACACACATACACACACAAAAAACGCAAATGCTATGAAGCATGCACTATTTCATCCCAGATATTTATAGAAAGAAAAAAGTGTGTGTGTGTAGAACCCACAAATTATGTAAGGTGCTCCTGGGTAATGATCTTGAACTCCCCTTGGCATAGCAAACAATGAATACGCCATAAAATAGTCACTTAAAGCTAAAATACACATACAGTACTTGTAGTGTAAGGAGAATTTGAAAGGGCAAAGTATGCATTTATACATCAATTAGTTGAGAGAACTCGTGCTCAGCAAGGGTGACATATAAAAACAGAATCTACAGTGTAGTTAAGTTTTTTGAGTGCAGTTAATTTTTTTGTGGGAAAATGGTTTTTGGCGGGAAAACAGATGAATGAGCTTTTGACACGTGTCCTTAGTATAAATATAGATAATAGATAGATACTCACATCTGCAAGCTTCATTCCAATTTTGCAGTTACAATACCAAAGAGTTCCTTCCTAAATTCAATCCACATAATAATAATTTCAACACTATGCCATGAAGATACCATACCAGGCTTCAAGGGCCTTCTCTTTGATAGCTAATCAAATCAAACCCAATCATTTCTCATAGTCTTTCTATGGGCCCATCTATCTATCTGTCTATCCCCTAACAAAGGAATTGTTGAGTATGGCTCATATAGATACTAACAGTTGGGTCGACGCCCGAGCTGGCGAGGGCGTGGCCCCTTGGGCTTGGGCCATATTGGCGGGGCGCGACGAGTGGGTTGGGGGGTGCGGGTTCGCCCCCCGCGGTACGGTACATGGGGGGTTATTGATGTAATTTCTATCGCAGTGGTGATTAGTATATATACTGCGCTTATGTAACCCTATTATGATATAGTGAAAACACAGCCGTAACAGCTCCCATGGAAGTAGGCACTAGTCGCCGAACCACATAAATCTTGTCTTCTTTACTTTCTCGCGTGTGTGCGTGTGTTCGCCGTTAGTTTACCTTTACAATCCCGATTGCGTGTGTTCCAACAGGAATCATTACCATCACTTCAAACAATACAATGCATCACAATCAACAATTCATCTTGCAGTCTTCCTAGAGTGACACAACATCCTACCAAAAACTTACCAGCTTGAAAGGTTCAAAATCAATAAACTACAACAAATGAATTATCAAAGCATCAAAACTTTACATGAATTGTGAACACCCATATGAGCTTTTCCAATCCCCACCCCTTTCCCATTAGGGGAAAAAAATACAATTTTTCATAGTAAAATGCTCAACTTTAGATTATTGCCATGTATAGAAATAGTAGAAAAGGAACAAAACATTGAAAGACAGAAAGAAATGACCTGTAAGATATATCCAACACCAAACCCCGGAAACAAGACAAGCCATCTCCACCAAACACATGGTCCTCCTCCTCCTCCTCCTCATCATCATCATCAACAGAAACATATTCATATTCATATTCATCACGAACACCCTCATTACCAGCAGTAGTGGGGCGTGCCTCCGCATTGCAACGATTGGCTTTACCTCTCAGAGATGAAGATGATGCATAGTGAATTCTAGCAGAAGAAGAACCCATGTAACTTGGTCTTCTCTTGTGGGTCTGAACTGATCTGCACTTGAAGTGAAAAGGGTCCTTGTGTTCCAAAAGAGATGACACACACACACCTTCCCCATTGAAAAGCATCTTTAAACGACCTTGAGTAGTGAACTGTGCCATACCCCTTTGCTTAGTTTCTTCTTAAAAGTGGGAATTTATGCTGAAAGTTTGTAACTTTCTTCTGAAACTTTGCTACCAACACAGTGAGATATTTTTATTGGTTATTAATCATTCAACGGGACGGGACACTATTGCAGGTAGAAGGAAAAACTTATAAAGCAAAAACATTGATTTTTGAAGGAAAAAAACAAAAAATACGAGAAAGAAATTCATTTCTGCCACGTAAAAAACCTGTACCACATATTGTGTCCCATGCTCCCAATATCCTTCTGGCTTACTCTGAATTTACAAATATGCCTTAGATTAGATATTCATGAGATTACATAATTAACTACCTACCACCTAACGATATAAAACGAATTTTTGCAAGTATGATGAACAATTTTTCTTTTCACTTAGTTTTAATCAAAACATTTTTGATTCGGTCTGACTCTGTTGGTGAATTTGTGGTGTGATTGCTCCAAAAAGTAATATGAAAATGTTAATGTGGTTGAAGATGTTACGCCAACTTGATGAAGAAGAAAATGAAAGCGCGGAAAACTCTAAAGCGTGTGTGGAACACTGAGTTATAGGTTTGATTCGTCGCTCTGAGTCTCTCTAAATTGCATGCAAGAGATTGAACAGCGAATTTCCTTCAAGATACTTTGGAGTTTCTTGATATGATTTT
Source organism: Calophaca sinica (assembly GCA_037113605.1). Classification (NCBI taxonomy): domain Eukaryota; kingdom Viridiplantae; phylum Streptophyta; class Magnoliopsida; order Fabales; family Fabaceae; genus Calophaca; species Calophaca sinica. The sequence continues at coordinate 40,449,055 of CM073733.1, read as the reverse complement.
TACACTCATACCAGGTATATCGTTAATGGTAGATCGTAGAAAAATAGTTTCCTCACTTCCCTTTGCGCATAAGAGAAGAAAGAAATGATATGGAATGGATTAAATGGTGATAAATTTGTGTTTCTTTTGTGTAGAAAAGTTAATTATTCTGTATATGGAGCAACATACACCACTTAATGAGAAAGAACGTTTTTCCACTAAGCAATGCGTTAGGGTACCCTACCGAGGGGTCTTACATGTCTCCATAATGGTATGATATTGTCCACTTTAGGCTTTGAGTCCTCATGGTTTTGCTTTTGGAAATTCCCCAAAAGCCTCATACTAATGGAACATTTTCTTGCTTATAAACTCATGTTCTTCTCCTTGTTTATCCTATGTGGGACTTTGTTTGCACCTCAACAATCATCCCCTCAAAGAAAGGACCATGGTTCATCTTCCCCTCCAGCGGAATCCTTCGAGTATTTAGCCTGTCTATACTTATACCGCCGACTCACAGGTGTTGCTCGTGCAATGCACAAGTATACACAGTCAAACAAGTAGTAAAGTGATAAAAGATTGTTCCCTCGAGGATTGATCTCGGTTAATTCTATTAATTCCCAAATTAGTTAATTTAGTTAGTGAAAACAAAAGGTAACAAGTAACACATTCATTAGCGTGATTTAAACAGTAATTAGATAGTAAAAATGACAGTAAAATAGCAAAAATGATGAGGTAAAATCAGTTGGTAAAATTGGTTAGGGACACTACTTCTTTGTAATTCATTATGCAGGTTCAGAAATGCTACAGCATCCGTTACAGCATTTGGGTCCAAAATTTAAATGTAATGTGTTTCCAACAACTTTCAAAATGAGGTTCACTAAGTTAGACTTATTCCTAAGTTCACATTAGTTACTCTCACTTCTAATAAGCATGATTTAGCTACCCTATGGGGTTAGAGTAATATTCTTATTCACTCCAACTTCAATTAATTTCCCAATTAATCAAATTAACCCACATTAACCAAGTATTTTCACTCAGTAACTCTTCCAATATTAATGAGATTTCATTCAAGCCAAGGTGATCAATCTTAACTCAAAATATATAAATAGAAAATACCACTTGATTAAAAGAGCTAAAACATAACCATAGCAAAATCATGACCCACAAATCCTTACAAATTCATAGTTTCCTAACTTAAGGAGTTTAGCTCATGATGAGCTTAAAACCAGAAAATAAAAACTGAAATACAGATGTAATAACAATTACAAAACTGAAATCCAAATAAACAATAGAGCATGTAATGTAAAAAACTAAAGGAAGAAGTATAGCCTAAAAGCTTATCTAAGCATGTAGCTTCCTCTTTGCCTCAAGCTCCTTAATTCAATGGTACTTCTCCACTGAGTATTATGCAAAAAAGCAACCTAATAGCAGTCATCAATGGTGGAAAATGATGGAAAATGAGTGATGAAGGAAGATGGAAGATGACAATGGTGGAAGATGGTGAGTTGAAGGTAAATGGTGGATGGAGATGGAGCCTGGGTAGAAGTGGAAATGGAGTGAATTTCGTGTGCAATCTGATGTAGGCTAGAAAAGGGTCAAGATTGTGTCCTTCTTAGGGTTTTTGTGCAGAAAATGCTCCCTCCTTGGGCCCTAAACTTGTCCATCACTAAAAAGCACATGGGCCAACTTCCAAAAAAATAAAATATCTGATGGGGACCACCTTCTTGTCATTTTCTGGTACTGAAATTCGTGGTTCTGCACACTGTACACGTCACCCAAGTGTGCACAATTGGTTTTATTTTTCTGTATTCTGCATTGACCCCCAGATGCTGCAACAAATACTACAGCATGTTTCTGTTTTTCCTGCACACTTAAATACCCACATAAGTCACACACAAATGGCACTAAAAGTGCCAAAACAACATCTAAAACATTTTAAACTAAATATTCCTAAACTAAATTAAAACACACACATCAAACACTTAAAACACACTTTGGATTCGCAAATTCAAGCTTAAATGAGCTAAATGACTCTTATTTCTAAGAGTTATCAACAGGACACGCCGCCTGCTCACCACACCGCCAGGACACACCGTCTGATCACTACACCGCCAAGAAGACTTTCAACACAAGGATCTTTGACTCAGATCCCAACAGCTACTCCAATACTCGCCCAAGCCGACACCATCGACTCTGATACCACTGTTAGGGTACCGAGGGGTCTTATAAGTCTCCACATTGGTCTGATATTGTCTACTTTGGGCTTTAAGCCCTCATGGTTTTGCTTTTGGACATTCCCTAAAAGGCCTCATACTAATGGGATATTTCCTTGCTTATAAACTCATGTTCATCTCCTTGTTTATCCTATGTGGAACTTTGTTTGCACCTCAACACAATGCAACTTTTTCATGGTTTAATTCAAATGAAAAGATGTAATGAATCATGATTAAACACATCTATTAATGAAATAATATACCATAACTATTTGAATATCAAAATCATGAAGAGATGTGACCCTTGGAACCAAAACTAAAGAACACAACAATCAAAAACGGAAAACCTGCGCAGCGGGCATCATGCTCCCACACTGGGAGCCTTGCACCCATACTTAGTCTGATGCTAGGCGCCCTGCCCTGGCAGAAGCCAGGCCCAAGTCATAGAGCGCCCTCTTAGTGGCTGACAGACTTTATGTTTTTCGTTTTAGAGCCCGACAATCATCCATAGGCATCCTAAGACATCTTTAATGTCTTTCAAAGTGTTCATAAAGTGATTTCTAAGATTTCGTTATTTTGGAAATTTCTCACATAGTCGTGAATCACGACTCGGTAGAAAGAATTGTTTGAGTAAGTGGCTAAGAGGTCACACTATAGTATATGTTACTGGTTAGACCCATCTTATAGCATAAAGAGTCATCATTAGATAGGACCCTTAAGTACAAAAAAAGAAGGTCATCACGCGACCTCGACAAAGGAAAACCTTACTGCCTCATGAGTAAGGCTAACAAAGAGGAAGCCTTTGTGAAACCTTAAACGGTATCAAAGAGAGATGGGTTATCCCGGCAACCGAGGATACCCACCTCGAAACACTAATGTGGCATAGTTCTGAGGTATGACCACAGACACAGAACATACATATCAGGGCACACTTATGTCAGGTCTATATAAATAGACTTCATCTTTATACAAAGGCATGCTATTATTTCTATTCTCCAGGTTAAGGTTAAAACACTTGCTAACGTGGGCGTCAGAGTGTCTTTGCAGGTACCCATTCCCGCAGCTGTTTAACCAAGCTAGACCAGAGGAACTCACTCACTCGCGGATCGTATATCAGTTAATTTATTTTCTTATTAATCGTAGATAAAAGTAAACTATGCTTACATACATTATAGCAATTTTGATTAAAAGAAACATAATTACAAAGAGTTAATAGTGTACATCTCATGATCATAACTTGAAGTGTTTCGACCACATGAGCTAGCTAAGCAACTACCCCTACCACGTGGAGATATAAGAAAGCCAAAATTCACATTGCTAACAACTTCAGTATGCAGGGTGGCAGTATCTTTCTAAGAAAATATCCATCCAGTAGAGAAACAGATGGCGATGGTTATAACAAAACCAACAGCAGCACCGACTCCAAATGGAAAACCAATGATATCCAGATTCTGGTGATCATGCTGAGAAGGATTCTCAGCTGGTAGAGAAGGCATTGTGCCATAACGGTAGAGACCTTTGTTCCCTTCAAAGCTTGTAGATGGAAAAGTGTCAAACTGTCCCCCAATTGGGATCTTCCCATGCAACTGATTATAAGACACATCAAATGCTGATAAGAAACTCAAAACCATTAATGATTGTGGTATTTCTCCTGAGAGTTTGTTGTGTGACAAATCCAAAATCTCCAACATTGTCATTCCTGATAATTGGTGAGGAATTGGTCCTGACAGGCTATTATGTTTCAAGTCCATAACATGAAGCCCTTTCAGGTTACCAAAACCTGGCCATATTGGTCCTTGAAGCTTGTTGTAACTTAAGAATAAAGATGGTCTGAAACTTGAAACTTTTTTGTACATCATGCGCCTCACATTCCCGCCAGTGTAAAAGGGAAAGCCAGAAAGAGTTCCTTCTAATGAAAAATTCCTGTTCTGAAGGCTCAAGACATTGGTCAAGCTCTGTGGTATGTTGCCAGTGAAGGAGTTATTTGACAAGTCCAAGTAATAGAGATTGTTAAACATGCCAATCCATGAGGGAATGTTTCCACTGAGATGATTCCATGATAGATCCAACATCTGCAGCATCTTGCATCCACTCAACCACTTTGGGAATGAACCTTTGATTTGATTGTTGGCAAGGACAAAAACATTGAGATTACTGAATTGTAGGTTTTGACCTTGTGGCATTTCTTCATTTTGGAAGTTCAATGTAAGGACTAGTGTACTCAAGTTCCTGCAGTGACTTAGAACCTCTAGTGCTGCAGATAAATTGTGCAAGCTGGTGTTTGAAAGTGAGAGTTGTGTTAGGGACTGAAGATTCTTGAAATTGACAGGAATCTCACCATTGAGATGGTTACGCGCAAGATTAATCGATTCCAATCTTAGGCAATTTGATAGACTACTAGGGATTGGACCATGGAATTGATTAGAACCAAGGCCAATGGAGGTTAGATTTTGCATTGCAGAACAATTCAAATTAATTGAACCACTCAAGGAGTTGTTGTTCATAATAAGCATTTGAATACAAGGAGAATTCACCAGTGTTGAAGGCAACTGACCAGTGACTCTATTTGACTCAGCAGAGAAAAACTTAAGCCTTGTGAGTCTCCCAAAGATATCAGGAAGAATTCCATGAAACTCATTGTTGGAGATGTCCAATTCCACAAGGTTTGAAAGGTTGCCAAATCCCTTACTCAGTATGCCAGATAGCTTATTATTCTTCAGATTTAGTACACTCAAATTTTGCAAATGAAAGATACTCTCTGGAATGCTTCCTGACAAATCATTTCCATCAATGAACAGATGCTGCAGAGAGGAACAATTACTTAAACTCTCTGGAATCTTACCAGAAAAGAAGTTACTAGACAGCTTAAGTATTCGAACCCGAGACCGAGACAGAGATGCACATATAGCCATATTTATAGGGCCATCAAAATGATTGTTACTCAAGTCTATTACCTCCAAGTTTTGTAGATGAAACAGGTTGTTAGGAAGAAAGCCACTCAAGAAATTGTTGGAAAGGTTCAACACTCTTAGTTGATCCAAACCTGTTAAGGATTCACAGATTTTTCCAACAAGTCTTTTGCTTCCAAGTTCCAAGCCAACCACCCTTGTGCCATCACATGTGACACCAGGCCAAGTGCAGTGATCTTGGGAGGTAGAAGTGTTCCAATCATGAATAGGTGATTCTAGGCAGTTTGAGAATCCATTCAAGGCTTTCAAATCATTGGTGCTATTACTAGTAGAGTTGTTGGAATCATGAGTACAAATTCCAACACTGATAAATGGTATCAAAAGAACAGACAAAAAGAGACTATGAAATGCCATTGAAAGTAAGTGCCCTGATGGAAATAACATTGAAAATGGAGTAGAAAAATTGGCCTAAGAATTAAGTGGTGTGGTATTTCAATGTTTGACATATACATCATCACCTTTATGATTGAATTTCTACAAAACTGTTTTCTCTCACTTGTTAGCAAGTCTTTGGAGTGTTGAGTTGACCTCGTTAATGATAAAATTCAAATCTGAGCTTCCTACGGATCTGGCATGAAGAAAACTGTTTTTTCATTAAAAAAATATAAAAAACTAATCATGCATTTGTAAAACTTAATTTAAGTGTAGTAGTATGTATTTGACTGAGAAGTTTTTCATTGCAACTAGTTGTTTTCATATTACATTAAAAACAAAAACAAAGAAAATGAAAACGTATCATATAAAAAGTAAATGAAACTAGGGTCAATTAAGTAACCTGATGTATTTTATAATTTTCATTCAAATTGTTGTTACTTGTTTTGTAACTACTAAACCAACATCATTGCCGAATTATTATATTAATTGAGTTCAACTTTCACACATGAGTGGATAACATAAAATAAATAGCTAGCATTATTATCAAGTCCCGTAATCCCGTTGAAGTCAAAGTATAGCAGTTTCTCATTTATATAAAAAAATATTTACCACTAAAATATTTGAAGAGGGTGCAAGATTGTAACAATGTTGAGGTATCGCTTATTATAAATCTGAGTTTTAACCATTAAGAAGCCTAATATAGACATTAAGAATTAATTTACACATGCATCTAAGACGCGTGTAGCCAATAAAAAATTAGAAGGATTGGTTAAGAAGATATGAAATGAAATAAAATGCATGTGATGCTATTATTTTGTGATAAATAAAATTTTGGGTGAGAATGGTGCCCCAATCCAAGGCAGGGATTCGAACCTACAACCTGTCAGATATGAGACTTTGTCATGCCCACTAGACCAATCCCTTGGAGTTAACATGTTATTGTATTTATTGGACTTCATCACATGGTGATGTGGAATAAACGATTCACTCGAATAAGAGAAATATTTTTAGGAGGGGAGGGGAGCAAAATCTCTCTTAACTCAATTTTAACTCCCCTCCAAGGTTGGGTTTTTTTGGAGGGGGAGAGGAGAGCTTAAATTGTTTAAAATAAAATGACTTAAATAACCTTATATAAAATGTATTGCAAATGATTATAAGAATATATAAGTAAACTAATCTCTCTCTTCCTCTCATGAACTAAATAAGTAAAGACTCTCCTCCTTTCGTCTGAACCAAACACAATATCAAATTAAATCTCTTCCCTCTATTCTTCCTCTCGTTTGAACCAAACATACCCTTAAGAACTTTGTAGAAGAAATCATTATTTCTTTGAAATGATTAAACTAACATGAGTAAATAATTATATTAATTAATTTCTTTTTCGTTTCGTAGACATTACCTGTAGGAGACGCATTTAGGATCTGAATTCTGGATACACTGACCAACGCTTTGCTTCCTTTCAAAAAAACTGCTTTGGGATGCATGTTATAGTTTGCTGTCACAAGAATCTAAACCAAACACGGGTAAGTCTTGCCATAAAACAGTATAGTTATTTGCATGACCTCTTCAAATAAGTCACTGGTTTCAGATCTATAATTTGCCAACAATGATTCAGTTCTACTATCCTAGCTGAAGAATTTGTATATAAATTATTATATTTACTAGTTTAGACAAACAAGATAACATTACAACCCCGTATCAAATGGTCGTATGCCTACCAAGGGTTAGGATTTAGAAATTTGGTCCCTTGAAGTAAGGTCTCGGGTTTTAGTCATCAAAATGGAAAAAAGAATATATGTCAGTAGAGCTTTGCCCCTTAAATGGGTTCACCTGGCTCGACTCGAATTATAATAGAGGTCTAAAAGAGATGATTTGATGCTCCATGATACAACTACAAGAAAGCTTCTTGATTCACTGCTTAGGACTTACAAGAAAACATTGAGTCCTCCCACATTGCTCAGTCCTCTTTCCCACAATAAATGCTTCAATAAAACAATTTTTTAAAGGAAAATAAGAAAAAATAATCCTCAAGACTTGGATATGATATCTTACTAGAGGAAAACTAAGTTTCTCGCCAACTATGCCAACACACATAGGTGAGATACCAAGATTTCTACATATCGGTTTTCACCACATGAATTTCATACTAAATTTTAAGATGTTGTTCATCTATTGGAATACACATTGATAATATATTAAAGAAGAAAAATGATATTTGGACACAAATTTTGGACAACAATACGTGACACCGTATGTCCATACGGGTCCATACGGTACAGACATATATGGAATCGTACGAAATTCGTACGGTATTTTTTTTGTTTAATTACTCTGCAAGTCTCTGAACTATTTGATGATTTTGAAATAGGTCTCTGAACTAATTTTCTTTTCAATTGGGTCCCTAAACTATTTTTTTCATTTTTAATTAGGTCTTTCTGTTAAGTTACGGTTAGTGTGACGTTAATTTATTTTTAATTAGGTCATTGAACTATTTATTTTTTTTAAATAAGTCCCTAAGACAAAAAAAAGAAAGAGAAAAAGAAAAGAATATCAACATAGTTAGTAGAGGAGCATTTAAATACGTTTCTGAACTATTTTTTTGGTATAGGTCAATGGAATAATTTTTTTAAAAGATGTATGCAATCTAAATATCATGTAAGAGCAAATCTAAGAAGACCTTTATATTAATGCAATGATATTTGTTAAAGTCTATACTAAATTTCTTTAACGGATTTCTTTAACGGATTGTATAATAAGTATCATTTTTTATCCGTTAAAGAAATTTAGTATAGACTTTAACAAATATCATTGCATTAATATAAAGGCCCTCTTGGATTGTATACATCTTTAAAAAAAAAGTTCATAACCTATTTAAAAAAAATAGTTCAGGGACTTATTTAAATGTTCCTCTACCAACTATGTTTATTTTCATTTCTTTTTCTTTTTCTTTTTCTTTTTCTTTTGTCTCAGGGACCTATTTAAAAAAATGAATAGTTTAGGGACCTAATTAAAAATAAATTAACGTCCCACTAACCAAAACTTAATGGAAGGACCTAATTAAAAATGAAAAAATAGTTTAGGGACCCAATCGAAAAGAAAAATAGTTCAGGGACCTATTTCAAAATCCCCAAATAGTTCAGGGACTTACAGAGTAATTAAACCTTTTTTTTAGATTCTTTTAACTGGTTAACACAGATTTTATCATTAACCAGATAATGAATAGCATTAACTAGATATTTAAACTTGATTAACCAGATAAGAAAAAGTTTCAAGATTTGACATTAACTAGATAATGAATAGCATTAACTAGATATATGAACTTGATTAACCAGATAAGAAAATGAAATGTTCAAAAGTTTCAGGATTTGGTATTAATCAGATAATGAATAGCATTAACTAGATATGTGAATTTGATTAACCACATAAGAAAATGGGATGTCCAAAGTTTCAGGATTTGACATTAATCAGATAATGAATAGCATTAACCAGACATGTGAATGTGATTAACCAGATAAAAAAAAATCTGTAATATTTTTTTGAAAATTTTTTTTAAATATTTTTTTTGAAAAAAAAAAGGTCGTACATGTATAAACATACGATCGCGTATTGATGTCCAATTCGTGTGTCTAAATAACGGGACCGGTTAAAAAACACCCCCATCATATACATAACTTGTTTAGAAGGGGCCCTTAATATGGTGTGCCAAAACTATCCAAACTTGGACCATCATTATAACCTGATTTAGAGGTGTCAGTACTTATTTTATTTCAAATATATTTTAAATTTGAAAAGCTCAACTTTTATATTTTGTAAAATAGTCCCTAACTGATGGTATTGAAAAAACCCAAGTAACAATGTGTTCTCTTCTCTCCCATTCCTCTTGAAACTTTATTCAATAGAATGTAAAATGTTCTGAAACGGAACATGAGGGAAACCGCGAAGGGAGGTCGGTGATGGTGGCTCTATTGGTGTTAATGTTCTCCGAGTCTCTGTGGTGGTGCCGATGATCTTTGAGGAGATATGTACCTGCAAAAGGCACTATGATACCAAAGTCAGACTCAGTCTGATATCATAATGAATAAGGAATGAGAGGTACCTTGTCATGTGAAGGAATGATATTTATATAGTTACTAATTGGGCTCCATAGTGGGCCTTATGCTTTAGATACAGATGGATGACTAATCCGGGAGGTCGACTCTATCAGGGACGGCCGACCAGTCATTAGTACGTCCAGGCAAGTCTACAGCCCCAGGCAGAAGTATGCCTTAATGTTGCTACTCGATCAGGCATATGCTGAGGTCGGCCTAGTTCTCGGCCTATATGCTATACATTCCACAGTGAGACGGCCCCGTCCCATTATTCCATAAATATCCCAATGTATTTACTTATATCTTAAAGTGTAATTAAGCATTAGCGAAAACGTCAAAAATATGAATAAATTAAAATAGAGTAATGGCATGTGCAAGTGAATAAGTGCATCTAAGGATACTCATCTGTAAGGCTCACAAACTAAATGGTGTGTATGTGAAGTGGCATGTACAGTAATCAAATATGTTATCTGGCAATAAACTCGACTCTGGTACATTAACTCCAATTCACTAGTCGTTCGGCTCCCACGTCAATCCAATGGGGAACCTTCCAATGCTGCTAGCTCAAGTAGATAAGTACATGCAAAATAAAGAAAATAAATGGGAGATAATAACACACTATACGCACCATACGTACGGGAAAGTAAGAATAGAATTCATGTATAAACCGCAATCCACCATAAGGTCAATCACAGCCATCTCCAAGATACACATTGGTCATCATACCTATATATCTAGGGAATCTCACACTCACACTCATTCACTTATGACTCCATATGTCAATCTCCTATTGTGGCCACCGAATCTAACTGGCCCCACATAAGCCGACTACATCGACCTCCGAACAAGCTCTAAAAGGCGGGTAAGTCAGTTATCCATCCATATATCTCGGTCATCATACCCCTAAGAGTGCCTCCCTACTCCCCAATTTCAACGTTAGGAACAGGTGTTGAGGCTGCACTCGGGATTATCACTATAGATAGTGAGACAACAGTACTCTGTCAGGATGGTTAAGCACTTTGAGTGCCACGACACGATGGTCGTGAGCCATCGCCCCCTATGGAACCATGTCGGACTCGTTCCAAATCCTTAAGGACTAGTGTTGTCATGTATTGTCTAAATCTCGTACCAGTAATAGGGTACTTGACGTCGTACACCAGCCTATATGTACGATAGTGGTATGATGCCTCTACAAACCTCACCATGAATCTCAGATCAAAACCTAATGACTCAACCTTATACGACGTATCACTAAACTCACCTAATGTCTGTATCAGCTATCTCCAACTCATTCTCACTACGAGGGTTGAGCACTAACCATACTATTAAGGTAACCATGTCCTCAAACATGTCGAATACCCAGCATCTAACCAATTTGACTAGTACATCAGCAATCACAATCCACTAACAATAATCAATGATCATAGTACATATCATCATTCAACAATATACATCTCTAAAGCACGTATGGATCAAACTTAATGTCGCTAAAGACGATCGTCTTCTAGCATATTATCAATCACAGATCAACAGTCATATACAAATAATAAATCATCCAACCTAGGGGTTTAAATGTATCATAAGTCATCTATCCTAGGGTTATTAGACATTCATGGATACATATAAAGTATTCATATTGTTGATAGACTTACGATAACTGTCATTAGCTGTCACGGGTCATGAAGACAAGGCGTTCACGCTTTACTTTTTTAACATGCGCTTCGGTTTGGATTGGTTCAGTTCTAGGTAAGCAACCGCAAACCGAATCGCGCGGTTTTCAGTTTTTTTAGACCGATTTGTTGTTTTTCTTCAAATTGATTTGAATTTAAACACATATGTTAATCCTATATATTAATTAATAGCTCATTAAATGTGTTCAATACACAACACTTGTCATACTTTTGTCATACTCGATGTTAATTTTTTCTTTCGCGTCGACCTGGGATCCACAACGAACATAAATCCCCGCCTTACTAACGGTCGTTTTGCTTTCGTTAAAACATTATACATTATACGACAGCGTTTGAACCCGCTTTCATCTCCCAGGTATCTGAACCAGCAAACACTATTCTAGGGCTCGCAATCACAATCGCAAACCCTAATCTTTCACCAATTGTGATAATCATTCCTTCAAAATGGCAATTGCACGCACTGGAGTCTACGTCGATGACTATTTGGAGTGTAAACACCTTTTCTTTTCTTTTCTTTTATTTCTCCATTTTAACCCTAATTCCCCCCCCCCCCAAAAAAAAATTCAACGAATTTATTCTATTTTGTTGCTAAATTTTGTATTCTCATAGACGCCAGTACGTTGCCCGCTGAGCTTCAGAGGCTGCTCAACACCGTCCGAGAACTCGATGAACGATCCCACTGTAAATGCTTTCTCAAAATTTTCCTTTTTCCTTTTTTTGAATGAATTTCCTTTTAATTTCTTATGTTTACACTATAGTATCTATTAATGGCTTTTTTAATTTATTCTTTTTGTTGTTGTGGTTTTGCGGTGTTATTGAAGCTATGATAAAGCAGACCAGACAGCAGACAAAGTACTGTATGGGGTTCTCATCACATGGCTCTAAGAAGGGTAATCATAATCATCATAATTATAATAACAATTACATGAACGAGGACGATGATGCTGCCATTGAGAAAATGCGGAAAGAAATTGAGGCAAATCAGGATAGTGCATTGAGTCTATGCACTGAGAAGGTTTTGTTGGCACGGCAAGCATATGATCTGGTAAACTTTTTTATGTTAATTGTGTCTTTAACTACAGCCTTTATGACTTGGACAATAGGGCTTAATATATAGCACGTATAAGGCAAGCATGTCTTAATTTTTTTTGAATCGAATTTGAAGAATAGAGCTGTTGCTAGTTGGGGAAACCTGAAATAGAATGATCAATGGTGATGAAGTTTGTCAGAATAGTTGCAGCAAGGGGCCAAGGGATTAGATATGTGAACAAAACAATACCTAAAAATGATATCTAAAGAATAGGGGAATGCCTAATTATAATTTGATTAACTTGTTTTCAAAATAAGCCCTGAACATGTCATCTAGATCATAATATGTATAGCAATTACCATAAGTAAATTCTGTATACTGTGCTTCTTTAAGATGTGCATGTCATCAACATTGTGTTAGCCATATGCAGTTTGCAAGTTTTCTCTTTTTCCTCTTGATCTTCTTCAAGAAAAGAGGGTTTCCATGATTTATGAGATGTAAGGCATTGATAAGAGGGCGAGCCTTGGTGCAACGGTGAGGTTGCTACCTTGTGACCTAGAGGTCACATGTTCAAACTTGGAAACAGCCTATCCGCTTATGAGGGCTAAGGCTGTGTATCTACCCTCCCCATCCACATGGTGGGAGCCTCATGCGCTGCCGCCCTTATGAGATGTAAGGCATCGACGACAGAGTTAGGTCATTTTGTTACTAGAGTTACTTACATCATGCAAAAGTCCTATACCTTCACCAAAAATATAAGAGAGTTCAACATTTGTTTTCTATGTAACAGAGTAGTTCAGCACTGTTATGAACACAACATTAAAGCCATTGCACCTGTACTCTTTTATTATTATTCAAAGTGTTTTGGTCTTTTTAACCTTATACATGATGAGGCAATAGTCATTTTCGTTCGGTTGGGAATGTATAAACCTGATACTTCTGCTTCTCCTCCCCCATAGAGCAGCCTTGTTCATCAAGTATGTGATCATTATATACTGTCTTCTGATTGTTTTGGATGAGAATAGGTTGGAAAGACAATTCTAGCAGACAAAAATTGCCCTTTTTTTATAGTCAAATAGCCTAGTGGTTAGCAATTAGTAATTAGTTGTTAGAGGGGGTGGGGGGAGGGGTTCGAACCCCATACTCTTGCTTTAAAACTCCTTCATTGTCCCTTGGCCAACCAATGGGCCACCTGCTGTGCGAGACACAAAAATAGACCTTGATAACTTTAACAACCCTGCGTACCATTATAGGTTTATAAATTTTTTAAAAGATTTTCTTTTTCCTTTCATATTAGCTTTTACAAATAGTTATCTCCTCTAATATGTAGTACAAGGAAAGAATTAAGATTCTTTATGATTTTGTATTTGATAAGCACCCAAACACTTGGGGAACCTCCCTTAAAAGCTAGCCATTAAGGGGAAAGAACCAAGCCACTTAAATACTCCACCGAGCATCCCATATTACTCGATGTGGGACTTAAGCACCCCATAATACCCAAGTCCCTATCATAGCACCGCCCCTGAGAGTCGGCGTCCTCGGCGGCTGCACTCCACGATACTTCACCCGGTGACACTTCATTCAATTTCCTCGTTGGTTAGAACCCTCCGCAGGTAGCCTTTTCCGAGACACCGGCATTCCGGCAACCAGCTTTGATACCAATTGATAAGCACCCAAGCACTTGGGGAACCCTCCCTTAAAAGCTAGCTATTAAGGGGGAGGAACCAAGCCACCTAAACACCCTATCGAGCATCTCATACTACTCGATGTGGGACTTGGGCACCCCATAATACCCAAGTCCCTATCAGTATTCGCTCGAAATACATGCAATGGCCTTTCTGTCTTGGCCATAATATATTAAACGTTGGGATTTGCAAGTTGGAGTCATTCTAAGCGTACTGATTTGGTCTATCTATTTTCTAGATTTATTCCCTTGCATGCTTGAGCTAGTATATCCAAGTAATCAAATATTCAGAAATTCTTTCGTATATTTCAAGTTTCAACATAGATGATGTGTTTGTATGTGGATTATATTCTGTTTAGATGAGATGCGATGCTATCACATAACATCATCTTACAATTCTTCTTTAGGAATATCCTCATGCTTCTTATATGATTAGCTTGTTTATGTGTGGTGTCAATTTACATTATATGACTGAAGACAGTCCGGAATGTGGTTCTAAGTTCTGATCATATACACATGCATAATGTAGAAAAAAAATTGCTTTGCATTGTTTCTGAGGTACAATTATACTCGATCACATCTCTTATTTTGGAAGTCATGTGAGTTTTTTTTATTCTGGTTATGCATATTAGGAAACATTATATAGCTAAAGTTCCAAGTTTCAATCTTCTTGTATTTGCTTCAGATAGATAGCCACGTAAAACGACTTGATGAGGATTTAAACAACTTTGCTGAAGATTTAAAGCAAGGTAAAAGAACCATGTAATTTGCATTCTGATTTATTTAGTGTCATGTATGCACAAATTATATTTTCAAAATCAACCTATAAAATTAGTATGATCTGGAATTCTTACTGCTGTATTGATTTTACTCAAATTTATAATGGGGAAAGGATCTAGAGTGCAGTGAGGGTATTTATAAGGGAAGCGATGATGTCTTCACCCCATTATCAATGCGTCAATGCCTCCACACCTGAAAGTGACATGGTTATCTAATTTTTTTTTCCCAACAATATTTATTAATATTCTGTTTTTGTTGATGCCAATCCTGGGTATCTTTGAATTTTTTAGGTTAAAATAAAAGAGTATGCAGAAAATGCATAATTTGTTGTTTTTGGACCTGTTTAAAGAAACGAGTAATGCATTAGAAAGAAAGAGCAAAAACAAAAGGGAATATTGTTTTATTATTTAGGGGTCTTTTTTTGGTTCCCCCCCCAAAAAAAAAAAATTCCCTTTCTATATTGTTACTAAAATTGTTTTTTGGTACATTATCAATTTGTAGCTTCCTTATTTTCTTGTTTATTTCATATTTGTTTTTATCAGAGGGGAAAATACCACAAGATGAATCGGCAATTCTTCCGCCACTGCCTATTGTCCCTAAAGCTGAAAAGCGCAGGCACGGGTATGGAACACCTCAATCAAAGAGGCTTGATTATAGGGAAAGAGACTGGGATCGGGAGCGTGATAGGGACTTTGAGCTAATGCCTCCACCAGGAGGCCATAAGAAGGAGTATGCGACCCCTATGGATGTTGATCAACCCATTGATCCAAATGAACCTACATACTGTGTTTGTCATCAGGTTCTGATATGTTGTTCAAAATATATCTTATAATTATAATTCCAAGTCTCCATGTGGGCAATTGTCCATAGTCTTTTGTTTTTGCTTAAACTGATGCAGTTTAGTTATCTCATCTGATAATTCAGGTATCTTTTGGGGACATGATTGCCTGTGACAATGAAAATGTAAGTTCGCTGTATTTTGCTCTCTCTTGTGCTGTTTGTGTTTCACCTCTTTCTTTTTGTCTTGGGGAAATTGGGATTAGCAATGCAGATTGTATTTGAACTCGTGCATCAAGTGTAATTACTATATGGTGTTCATCCATTTACAAAATTTTCTCTCTTTTAAGAAGGCTATATGCAGAACAAAATTTTGTTTACAATGCTTAAGATATATTGTTCACAGGATCTTATAAAAATATAATGTAGCTTAACACTGAGTAACTTACAAAGAGACATGTAACTTTTTTTGGGATTGCTTTTGTTAGAATGTTTTCTATTTGATCTTAAGCGTTTAGAGAGACTTTTTCGCTGCATTTGGAACGGGGGAAGAGAATGGAAAATTGACACAGGAATCAAAACACGCATTTCTAAACTTTTTCTATTGTTTGATGTCTTAAAAAGGTGAGAGAAGATGGAAAAATGCAGTGGGTCCCACAAAGATTCTTTCTCTTCATTTTGGAAAGAAAACGGGTGGTGGACCAATTTTTTTATCTTTCCAATTTCACCCCTATCTTTTTGTCATATCCTACTTTTTCAGGGTTGTTTTCGTCATTTTATAAATATACTTCTTTCTTTTCTCTTACTTTTTTATTTATTTATTTTATTTTCCCTAAAACCAAACCACTAAACAATTATCATCTCATTTTTTACTCATTTTCTCTTCTTCTCCCTTCCTTTCCTTTCCATTCTTTTCCTCTATCTTTCTTTCATACACCAAACAAACACTTTAGGAGCTGTTTCTTTTGTCCCCCCTCCCAACAAACAATAAAACAAGAAAGAAAGAAAGAAAGAAAAAATTGTTGATGGTTTTTGCTCCCTTACTCACCTGAGTTAACTATTATATTATGGATTTTCAATGATCCTACTTATTCAGTAGCTTTTTTCTACAAAATTACTGAATTTTTTTATTTTATTTTATATGGTATTGTTCTTTCTAGTGATTGACTTTTTTGTTCTCTCTCCTTGGTTATTTTGACTGAGTTTTATTATGTTATTCCTGATAGTGTCAAGGAGGTGAATGGTTCCACTATGCATGTGTTGGCCTAACTCAAGAGACAAGGTTCATGGGAAAGTGGTATTGTCCGACTTGCAGATTACTACCACAAAGTCAATGATGAATCTTTGCACCAGTCAAACAAACTACATTCATAAATAGTCATCGTTGTTTGAATAGATTTTTCACTTTTTGGTGAATGCATAATTTTGGGGTTGTGTTGTATGATTAATGGGGTCAAAAATTGTTGTGAATCCCCTTATAACCATTTTCTCCCCTCTCCCACTTTGAGCAGAAAATACATATGGGGTTTCATTTATGTCTTCTATTTTGCCTATTATTGTTTAGCCACGGAAGCCGGATGGTTTCTGTCATGCCTTGTATAAAGTCCAAAGACTTGCGAGAGCGAGATACAGCTCTAGATTTGAATTTAGGAAAGGCATTATTAAATGCACCCTCACCTGTTGAGTACACCCCCAAAGATGTGAATTCCCTAAAATACCCTTGCACAAAACAACAAAAACCAATTCTTTTTTTTTTTTGCGTTCTGAACATATTACCGAAAATTGTAATTTTCGGTATACAAATTGTGTACTGAAAATTTTAATTTCTGGTAATGGTGTGTTTAAATATTTACCGGAAATTACAATTTTCGGTACACAATTTGTACACTGGAAATTGCAATTTCCGGTAAATTGTTTTTAAAACTTTTTATACCAGAAATTGAAATTTTTGGTATACAGTTTGTATTCTGGTACACAGTTTGTATATCGAAAATTACAATTTCCGGTAATAACAAATTTTTTTAACATACCGAAATTAGGAATTTTCGGTACAAAGTTTTTTTAACTTTACACTGGAAATTCATAATTTTTGGTATACAAATATTTTTTTAATAAAAAAAATATATTTTTTATGTAAGGTTTTTTAAAATAAATATAACAATGAAGACGGTTGAATACGGCAAGGCTCAGATTTCCTTTCGCCCCCATGGTGAGACATTGTGATGGTGTTGGTGAAGCGGTTACAACAAAGTGTGAGAGAAAGGTGTTGAGGGATTCTTGTGATTTGAGAGCGGTTATTACGCGGATAAAAAAAGAACGACCGAGTGGCCACCATTAAACATTAAAAACAAGCGCAAATATAACAAAATGTAAATATAACAACAAAAGATGTCCCAATATAACCAAAAAAACATAATAAATATAAAAAATCCTAGCGTCTCCTATGTCGACGCTTCGCCCCGGATGTGGACGCCTCCATCCCACCCTGCGCTATCTGTAGTGCCTGGGCAATATACTCGACAAACAGAGCAGGGTCTATCATCTCATAGTCGGTCTCAGAGGCTGTCTGGAGAATGTTGGTGACTGAGGTCAGCCTCTCAGTCATATCATAACAACGCGGCTGCAAATTACAACAAGACATCAGAGAGACATAAGAGGAAATAAACAAATACAAAAAATACATAATGTATATCTAAACACTTACACAATCAGGAGCAGCCCCAGGCTCAGGAGCATCCGGATTGATCAGAAGTGGATGCGACATCCTGCGATACCACTCCATGTACCTCTCAGTGCACTCCGCTGGATAAGAGGCCAGGTCTAGTGGGACAATCGAAACAATAGAGTGCAGAGGAAACTGAATCCTCGCATCCGTAATCTCCTCAGCTGTGAGACGCCGTGGTGGTGGCCGGGGAATGTCCTGGATATAGCCGAATTGTCTGACTACCCTCTCAGGCAGGTACGATACAATAAACGAAACACACCGGATGTACCCCAAAAACAGGCACGCGGGATGACAATCCGCCCTGTGGCCCTCCCACGGTGTCCAAACAACATCATCGACTGTCAACGCATCCAGTGCTCTCCTAAAGGGCTCCACCTGACCGTCACCCTTAACAGGCGACCACCTCATGGCTCGTGACATGCCCTGGGTGATGCCTATATCCTTCCTGCACATAAATAAACATCATTTATTATATAAAAAAATAAACATTTGATCAACTAACAACCAGATATATATCTGCCCCTGCCATATCTGATAGGCAACGTGATGCTGAAAGTCTGTAAGCAACGACCCATCGTAAGGTCCCCAGGAAAGGGAGTCTGGCCTCCAGCTACACCCTGGTCTCCTCCAGCTACATCCTCTGGAGCTTCCACATGAGCATGTGGTTCCTCGTGTAGCGGCTCTTCGTCGTGAGGCTGTCTACGAGCAATACGCCTCTTACGCTCAAAGACAGGCGGAGGCTGTCGCTGTCTACGAGGTGGTGCACTATCAGCAGTGGAAGCTACTCCTCGTCCTTGTAACACCCCGTTTCCGGAGCGCTACTAATTTAAAAGGACTCTATATGCGGTGAAGTTTCAAAATAATACTCGTCTTGTCTTTTGGAAAATACAGTAAATTTTTTTTTCTTTTTACAAACGCCTTTTTCAAACATGATCAGAGTATCAATAGGGTTTTTGAAATCATGATGGAGTCCTGTCATGCAAAAGACAAAATATAATTGAATATATACATATATATAATTTTCAGAAGAGTACAACTACCAAGTTTTTCTCACACCAAAAAAAAACGATAAAGAAATATGCACAAGTAGGAATACACCTAATGCATGAATACCCTATCAAGAGTACTCATACCTTAGAGGTACTCCTGGCAGACACTCACGCAGGAGGCTGCTCCAAAGGTAAGTCCTCGAGACATACTGCAAACCACTAACCAAATAACTATGGACTGGCCACTAAAAGAGTACATATATATATATAAGTATATCACATAAGTCGCATCCAAACAACTACTAATCGCTACCGTAGAACTCAGAGGGTTCCTCCTCCGCCATCTCCTCATCCTCAAAATCATCATTATCATCATCATCATCATCGCCGTCGATCAATCACTGGGATCGAGTGGGTACCACCCGGCCTCACCTCATACACATCACCAATCCACTTTGTGCCCTCGCAACTGTCGCAGACACAACTACAGAAAGCGGATGTGAGTGCCAGAGGAGTAGATACCCTAGGAGGTATGGGAAGAGTCGGGAAATCTTGAATTTGGGGTAGGGTCTGCTGTGGGTATACGTGCATCAACCATCAGGCGCGCGGTGGATGCTCCTGCATCCCAACCTCGAGATCCGATACCCATATGAACGGTCCTACCAACTCCAAGATCCAAAGAAACTGATGCCTCTCGTAGGGTGGTCTGCTGTGGAATCCCAGAAGGCTCAACTGGAGGAATAGTAGTCGCTGTAGGAACGACCTGGTCCTGCTGTGACGCTAGCCATCCCTTGACAATCTGCATCACTGGAACCGGAAAGCTTACCGTCCTGCAATATATCTCTCCACGTGTGGCCAATCCTGCAACCGTAGTAACTTCTACAATATCCCCACTGCACTCTAACCGGCCGGAGCTGGGGTCAAATCTCCATGCCAGCGGGCTGTCTCTGTCCAGAAACTCAAACGTCACTGCCGGCGACGTCCTCATCGCCGGTATCACCTATGTCTTCTCCATCAGCTGGGTTACAATCATTGATTGAAAGAACCACGGGCAAGGGTCAACTTCTAAAGAAATAAACAGATATCACAAATAACAGGTACACTACCAGTCATATTACACAACCGTGTCATAATATGAATTCACATTTTCTAACAAACAAGCATATACAATCCGATCAAGAGCATTCATGACAATCAATAAGAATGCACCCCAAGATCCTATTGACGCAACTATATGTCAATGCAGTTTTAATTCCGGAATCCATACGCCAGAGTCATATCGGGTTGTACGTACCAGACCGACACTTTTCCCTGCGATGGTAAAAATTTAACGGTGTTCCTTGAATTCCTTTGGCCATGGGCAATCCATCACCCAGGATATTCAGGTCGACGTTACCAACAAGACACGACGCAACGATGCCTTTAACCACCCCAATGAACATACCATGGCATATGATATTTCAGCAAGGCATAAATCAATAAATAATTAACTATCCAACAACACCAACAATATACATCAATCACACATATATCCCTATATTTTAATTTAACAGTCCAACAACTCAGAGGCACAATAACTCAGCAAGTTCAAGCAACTTCAACCATATTAAACATCAAACACATAGTTCATGAACATAAAACACATTTCAGTATACCAGAGTCCATTCCTATTTATATCTAGAAGTTGCCCTTACCACAATAACAAGTTCACGGGTCTAGGCGCAGTGCAACCAAATCAGCACGAACGACTCTCGGGAATCCTAAAATCACATCAAAGCTTATTACAAGTTCTAGTTAACCCAAAAGTATTTCCTAGGTCGTGGTTTACTCCCAAATCCCTAAGTTGCTTAACCAAAAATTTCTTTTTAACAAATACGTGCATTTAACGTAATAAACAAAGTTGAAACTATTTATTTCAAAGACCAAAAATTCATTTTTTTTCTAAAATTTCCCATCACCTAAACAGTTATTGAACACACTTAATATGAGATAAAACAACAATTTTTTTTCTTTAAAACCCCTCTAAGCTCACGGCTCCAACCCCACCTTTAAAGAAAAAAAATTTTAAAACTTCCCATCAATTAAACAGACAAGAAAAAAGAAAGAAAAAAACAAAGAACCATGCCCAAGGGTTAGCACACAGGCCACGGCTAGGATCCACAACAAAAGGGGGGGAAAAACTCAATCTTACAAATATTTCATTGATTAAGATAGGAGTAGTGTTGAGGCTGAAAAATAGAAGAAAAGGTGGTGTTAAAAGAAGAGCAACTTACGATCCAGGAGGCAAGATGAAAAACTTGGCTTCTACTCCACTCAATTTCTTGCAAGATGAAAACAGCAAGGAGGGTAAAAGAACAGAGTGGTTCGCTGGTGGGGTTATAAAAGAGGGATAAGAAAATTTATTTATAATATGATTTTTTTTTTTTTACAAACCATTTTACTTGGCTGGCAACACATTACAGAAGAAGATTTTTCCTAATTAACCAAAAGATGATTGACACCTATCCCTCCTAATTTGGATAACGCAAATCTTTTTTTTTTTATATAATATCAGATAACATAAATCTAAACACAAAAACTTGACACCTAATTATTCTACTCATGAATAATTACTAATCCTAGAGTTTTGGTGTCCTAAAATTACGGTGTCAAATAATTGCATTAACAATAACTTGTTCGCCGATAAATCGCGCAATTAATTTACTTAGAAATTAATTCACCGCGTGATAATAATTTATCCATAAATAATAAAAACAATCGAAAACACTCAAACATAGTCACAACAAGTTACGATTCGATCTTTATCGGAATCGGAGTTCATTTTAAATTTTAATGCGGATAAAAAAAATTACCCGATGAGCTAATATAAAATATTAGCCCTCAAGTTTAATTTTATCCTGATTTAATTAACTCACTTGCTTATCCAACTGGAAACTGCTTATTATGGCATAATTAACACAATTTATAATATAATAACGTTAAATAACGCAGCGTAAAATTACGGGTGTTACAATACTCCTTCCCTAAAAATAGTTTCGTCATCGAAACTACAAGTCAGATACGTACCGTGAAACAAAGCTGGATACTGTTCTCTCATCTTCTCTTCTAATTCCCAAGTCACATCACCGGTTTTCTGATCCCAAACCACTTTGACCAATTGAATCTCCTTGTTCCTCAACTGCTTGATCTTTCTGTCGACAACCTTCGCAGGGGGTACCTCAAAAGACATATCGTCTCTCAATTGAATCATGTCAGGTTCAATAACATGAGATGGATCAGAAACATATTTTCGTAACTGCGAGACGTGGAAGACGTCATGAATATTAGACAGAGAAGGTGGTAAAGCTATCTGATAAGCAACAGGACCTATACGACGAAGAATTTGATAGGGCCCAATGAATTTAGGAGTAAGCTTTTTGGATTTGATTGCTCGACCAACTCCAGTTGTAGGTGTGACTCGAAGGAATACATGCTCTCCTTCTGCAAAGTCCAACAGTCGGAGATCCCTGTCTGCATAACTCTTCTGTCGACTCTGGGATGCTTTCATCCTTTCTCGGATCTGCCTGACTTTCTCGGTAGTCTGCTGAATTAAATCTGGTCCCACAATGGAGCTTTCACCATCCTGATACCAACAAAAAGGCGTCTGGCACTTGCGTCCATACAATGCTTCATAAGGTGCCATGCCAATGCTCGCGTGATGACTGTTGTTGTAAGTGAATTCCACTAGCGGTAAGACGTCGTCCCAACTCCCTCTATGATCCAACGTACACGCCCTCAGCAAATCTTCGAGTGACTGGATTGTCTTCTCAGTCTGTCCGTCGGTTTGAGGATGATACGCCGAACTAAGCTTGAGCTTGGTCCCCAAAGCTTCTTGTAAAGCTCTCCAAAAATGAGATGTGAATTTCGGATCTCTATCAGAAATGATATTGGAAGGCACACCATGAAGTCGTACAATCTCAGCTATGTTGAACTCTGTTAGCTTCTCCACGTTGAAGGTTGATCTCACTGGTAGAAAATGAGCGGATTTGGTCAATCGGTCGACAATTATCCAAATCGAATCATTCTTCTTCTGCGTCCTTGGCAATCCCACAATGAAATCCATGGAAATACTGTCCCATTTCCATTCTGGTACGTCCATTGATTACAGCATCCCGGCTGGTCGCTGGTGTTCCACATTTGCCTTCTGGCACGTCAAACACGAAGCCACGTAATCTGCTACTTGCTTCTTCATTCCAGGCCACCAAAAGTACTTCTTCAAGTCGTGGTACATCTTCGTAGCTCTTGGATGAATGCTCAATTTGCTCTTGTGCGCTTTGTCGAGAATCAATTTCCTCAGCTCCGCCATGTCAGGTACACATACATGTCTGTTGCATCTCAAAATGTTATCTGGTCCAATTTTGAATTCAGTCGCTTTTCCTCGTGTTACTAGCTCTTTCTTTTCCTGCAGTAGCTTATCACTAGCTTGTTGGTCCCTGATCTCGTCCAACAGTCCACTAGAAATAGTAAGCATACCAAACTTCAGCTTTCCTGGTGACAATTTCACGTTCAGGCTCAAGTCTCGAAACTTCTCCAGCAGCTCCAACTCCTTAATCATCATCGTCGAAACTAAAACGCTCTTCCGGCTCAAAGCATCTGCCACAACATTTGCTTTTCCCGGATGTTATTCCAGCGTAAAATCGTAGTCCTTCAGAAATTCTATCCATCTTCGTTGTCGCATGTTGAGCTCCTTCTGGTCGAACAGGTACTTCAAACTTTTGTGGTCGCTAAAAACGGTGAACGTACTCCCGTACAAATAATGCCTCCAAATCTTCAGCGCGAACACCACTGCAGCAAGTTCCAGGTCATGAGTAGGGTAGTTCCTTTCGTGAATCTTGAGTTGTCTCGAGGCGTAAGCTACAACCTTCTGTCTTTGCATCAATACGCACTCCAAGTCACGATGAGGCGTCACAATAAACCTCGTAAGGTTCTTCGGGTTGAGGCAAAACTAACACAGGTGCTGTCGTTAAAAGCTTCTTCAATTCTTGAAAACTAGATTCGCATTCCTCAGTCCAACCAAAAGGTTGATCCTTTCTTGTGAGTCTTGTAAGCAGTGCTACGATCTTCGAGAATCCTTCGATAAACCTTCGATAGTAACCCGCTAATCCAACAAAACTTCGGATATCTGACACTGTCTTCGGCTGTTCCCAGGCTAACACAGCTTCAATCTTAGCTGGGTCCACAGCTATCCCATCCTTTGTGATCACATGCCCAAGAAAATTCACCTTTTCTAACCAGAACTCGCACTTGGAAGGATTAGCATAGAGTTGCCTCTCCCGTAGAATCTGCAACACTTGCCGTAGATGTTCTTCATGATCTTCTCTGCTTCGCGAGTAAATTAGAATGTCGTCTATAAATACAACCACGAATTGGTCCAAAAATGGATGGAAAATCCTGTTCATGTAGTCCATAAATATCGCCGGTGCGTTCGTCACTCCAAAAGGCATGACTAGATACTCGTAGTGGCCATATCTAGTTCTGAAAGCAGTCTTGGGAATATCTTCTTCCTTCACACGAATCTGGTGATAGCCAGACTTCAAGTCAATCTTGGAAAATATCGCAGCTCCTCGTAGTTGATCCAATAAATCATCGATACGTGGTAGCGGATACCGATTCTTGACAATAACCTTGTTGAGCTGACGGTAATCCACACATAGCCTTGACCGTCCGTCTTTCTTCTTCACCAGTAACACTGGAGCTCCCCACGGTGACACACTAGGTCGTATGAACTGTTTCGACTCTAAGTGCTCGATCTGAGACTTCAACTCCTTCATCTCTGCTGGAGACATTCGATAAGGAGATATCGATATCGGTCCTGTTCCTGGAAGCAAATCGATGGAGAATTCGATTTCCCTCACTGGCGGTAATCCCGGTACATCTTCAGGAAAAACATCTGGGTAGTCCCACACCACTGGAACATTCTTCAGCTCAATCTCTTGAGAAGCTTCTAGACTATTAAGACACATGTATTCCTGAGTTCCCTCTTTCAAGGAAACCCCGATGTGATTAGCAGAAAGATAGTTGGAAATTCCAAGATCAGGAAGAATTACTGCTTTTCGGGCACAGTCCAAAAGGACATGGTGGCATGACAACCAATCCATCCCGAGGATGATATCTAGACCTTTTAGTGGCAAACAAACCAAATTAACAATAAAATTTCTCCCCTGAATAAATACCGCACAATTAAGGCATGCAGTGTTGGTAATCAAGGTCTTAGTAGCTGGAGTAGTAACTACTAATTTGAAAGGTAAGGCAGTCACAGCTAAGTTCAAACGGTTTACGCAATCCATGGAAATAAAAGAGTGGGTTGCACCAGAATCAAAGAGTACGGATAGGGAGTTACCCTCAATCTCACAATCACCTTGGATTAGATCGTCTGATTGTTCCGCTTCCTCTCCACTCATGCTGAAGATTCTGCCCTTGGCAGCTGGACGCTTTCCCTTAGCCTTTGCTGCATTCACGCTTAGTTCAACCTTCGGAGCCGTGCAGTCCTTCGCAAAGTATCCGGGCTGCCTACAGTTGTAGCATACGTCGCTCTCCTCAGTGCAATTATTTGCATAGTGTCCCGGCTTGCCACAACGGAAACAAATCAATCCATCTCTGGTCTGACTCTTACCACCCGAGTTCTGAGCCATAGGGCGATACTGCCCCTTACTGTTCCCTTGAGGCCGGTTGTAAGGTTTCTACTGTTGCTTCCCCTTCTGATCATGCCTCTGACCCTGGTTCGGAGGTCTGATGGGTCCACCAGTACCACTCTTCCTCTTGCGGTTCCTCACACCTTCCACCTCAACACATCTATCAATCAGCTCTTGTAAGTTCCGAATTCTCAGGGACACCACCGACTTCTGAATGTCAAACCTCAATCCTCTCTGGAACCGCTCGCTCAGCCAATTCTGATCCGCCCGATCACGAAAAGGACTGAAGTACCTCGAAAGCGACTCGAACTTGGCGGCATACTCTGACACCGTCATGTTGTCCTGATACAGACAGAGGAATTCCTGCTCCTTCTCCATCCGTGCAGTCTCCGGAAATTACTTCTCTAAGAACTGTCGGTGAAAAGTCTCCCAGTCAACCTCCTGATGATCTGCAGTCAGTGTCTGCTTGACTCCCTTCCACCAATACTCTGCATCTCCCAGCAGCAGATAAGACGCATAATTCACCTTGACATCTTCAGAACAATGGAGTACTTCAAAGATCTTCTCTATCTCCTGGAGCCACAGATCAGCCTTGTCTGGATCCGGTTCACCATAGAACTTTGGTGGATCATGCTTGCGAAAATCAGCCAATCCTTTAGCCTCTGCATTCCTTTCTGCCCTTTGTTGTTGCTGTAGATTATGTTGATTCATGGCAGTAGTCTGTTGAGCTACAACATCAGATTGTTGAGCCACAGCAGCAGATTGTTGTGCCATAGCCGCTGCCATCTCAGTCATCGCATGAATTGCTCTCTCCATGTTAGAGTTATCTGGTCCGGCCATGTTATCTCTGCGAGGCGGAATTAGATTCCTTCAAGGTCCAAACCTGTCAGAATCTCACAATCAAGTGGTGTGTTAACACACATTGCTTCAATCAAGAAACAATTCAAACAATTTCAAGCAAGTTGCTTCACTCATCAAACAATAACCACAACAACACAACCAACTACCTGACAAAACAAAACCCGACACGGTGACCAGCCTAGTGTTCCCTACTCACAGTCCAGTTAGAACCGAACTGCTCTGATACCACTATTGTAACACCCCGTTTCCGGAGCGCTACTAATTTAAAAGGACTCTATATGCGGTGAAGTTTCAAAATAATACTCGTCTTGCCTTTTGGAAAATACAGTAATTTTTTTTTCTTTTTACAAACGCCTTTTTCAAACATGATCAGAGTATCAATAGGGTTTTTGAAATCATGATGGAGTCCTGTCATGCAAAAGACAAAATATAATTGAATATATACATATATATAATTTTCAGAAGAGTACAACTACCAAGTTTTTCTCACACCAAAAAAAACGATAAAGAAATATACACAAGTAGGAATACACCTAATGCATGAATACCCTATCAAGAGTACTCATACCTTAGAGGTACTCCTGGCAGACACTCACGCAGGAGGCTGCTCCAAAGGTAAGTCCTCGAGACATACTGCAAACCACTAACCAAATAACTATGGACTGGCCACCAAAAGAGTACATATATATATATATAAGTATATCACATAAGTCGCATCCAAACAACTACTAATCGCTACCGTAGAACTCAGAGGGTTCCTCCTCCGCCATCTCCTCATCCTCAAAATCATCATTATCATCATCATCATCATCGCCCGTCAGATCAATCACTGGGACTGGAGTGGGTACCACCCGGGGCCTCACCTCATACACATCACCAATCCCGCCTGTGCCCCTGCAACCTGTCGCACCACAACTAGGGCAAACTGGATGTGAGTCTGCCAGAGGAGTAGATACCCTAGGAGGTATGGGAAGAGTCGGGGAAATCTTCGGAGCTGGGGTAGGGTCTGCTGTGGGTATACGTGCATCAACCACTGTGCGCGCGGTGGATGCTCCTACATCCCAACCTCGAGATCCGATACCCATATGAACGGTCCTACCAACTCCAAGATCCAAAGAAACTGATGCCTCTCGTAGGGTGGTCTGCTGTGGAATCCCAGAAGGCTCAACTGGAGGAATAGTAGCTATTGTAGGAACGACTCGGTCCTTTGTGACGCTAGCCATCCCTCGATAATCTGCATCACTGGAACCGGAAAGCTTACCGTCCTGCAATATATCTCTCCACGTGTGGCCAATCCTGCAACCGTAGTAACTTCTACAATATCCCCACTGTACTCTAACCGGCCGGAGCTGGGGTCAAATCTCCATGCCAGCGGGCTGTCTCTATCCAGAAACTCAAACGTCACTGCCGGCGACGTCCTCATCGCCGGTATCACATATGTCTTTTATCACATATGTCTTCTCCATCAGCTGGGTTACAATCATTGATTGAAAGAACAACGGGATAGGGTCAACTTCTAAAGAAATAAACAGATATCACAAATAACAGGTACACTACCAGTCATATTACACAACCGTGTCATAATATGAATTCACATTTTCTAACAAACAAGCATATACAATCCGATTAAGAGCATTCATGACAATCAATAAGAATGCACCCCAAGATCCTATTGACGCAACTATATGTCAATGCAGTTTTAATTCTGGAATCCATACGCCAGAGTCATATCGGGCTGTACGTACCAGACCGGCACTTTTTCCTGCGATGGTAAAAATTTAACGGCGTTCCTTGAATTCCTTTGGCCATGGGCAATCCATCACCAAGGATATTCAGGTCGACGTTACTAACAAGACACGACGCAACGATGCCTTTAACCACCCCAATGAACATACCATGGCATATGATATTTCAGCAAGGCATAAATCAATAAATAATTAACTATCCAACAACACCAACAATATACATCAATCACACATATATCCCTATATTTTAATTTAACAGTCCAATAACTCAGAGGCACAATAACTCAGCAAGTTCAAGCAACTTCAACCATATTAAATATCAAACACATAGTTCATGAACATAAAACACATTTCAGTATACCAGAGTCCATTCCTATTTATATATAGAAGTTGCCCTTACCACAATAACAAGTTCACAGGTCCAGGCGCAGTGCAACCAAATCAGCACGAACGACTCTCGGGAATCCTAAAAACACATCAAAGCTTATTACAAGTTCTAGTTAACCCAAAAGTATTTCCTAGGTCGTGGTTAATCCCTAAGTTGCTTAACCAAAAATTTCTTTTTAACAAATACGTGCATTTAACGTAATAAACAAAGTTGAAACTATTTATTTCAAAGACCAAAAATTCATTTTTTTTCTAAAATTTCCCATCACCTAAACAGTTATTGAACACACTTAATATGAGATAAAACAACAATTTTTTTCTTTAAAACCCCTCTAAGCTCACGGCTCCAACCCCACCTTTAGAGAAAAAAAAATTTAAAACTTCCCATCAATTAAACAGGCAAGAAAAAAGAAAAAAAAACAAAGAACCATGCCCAAGGGTTAGCACACAGGCCACGGCTAGGATCCACAACAAAAAGGGGAAAAAACTCAATCTTACAACTATTTCATTGATTAAGATAGGAGTAGTGTTGAGGCTGAAAAATAGAAGAAAATGTGGTGTTAAAAGAAGAGCAACTTACGATCCAGGAGGCAAGATGAAAAACTTGGCTTCTACTCCACTCAATTTCTTGCAAGATGAAAACAGCAAGGAGGGTAAAAGAACAGAGTGGTTCGCTGGTGGGGTTATAAAAGAGGGATAAGAAAATTTATTTATAATATGATTTTTTTTTTTACAAACCATTTTACTTGGCTGGCAACACATTACAGAAGAAGATTTTTCCTAATTAACCAAAAGATGATTGACACCTGTCCCTCCTAATTTGGATAACGCAAATCTTTTTTTTTATATAATATCAGATAACATAAATCTAAACACAAAAACTTGACACCTAATTATTCTACTCATGAATAATTACTAATCCTAGAGTTTTGGTGTTCTAAAATTACGGTGTCAAATAATTGCGTTAACAATAACTTGTTCGCCGATAAATCGCGCAATTAATTTACTTAGAAATTAATTCACCGCGTGATAATAATTTATCCATAAATAATAAAAACAATTGAAAACACTCAAACATAGTCACAACAAGTTACGATTCGATCTTTATCGGAATCGGAGTTCATTTTAAATTTTAATGCGGATAAAAAAATTACCCGATGAGCTAATATAAAATATTAGCCCTCAAGTTTAATTTTATCCTGATTTAATTAACCCACTTGCTTATCCAACAGGAAACTGCTTATTATGGCATAATTAACACAATTTATAATATAATAACGTTAAATAACACAGCGTAAAATTACAGGTGTTAGAGTCCTCTCGACCTAGGCATATCTGAAACACAAATAAATAAATTATACTAAAATTCATTAAAAAAAATTGTATACTGAAAATTACAATTTTTGATATAAAAAGTTTTAAAAACAATCTACCGAAAATTGTAATTTCCGGTATACAATTTGTATACCGAAAATTGCAATTTCTGGGGTTTTCATTTTTACGTTTGTTTTTACCGAAAATTCGCAATTTACAGAACATAATATATTTCGGAAATTGTGAATTTTCGGTAAATGTTAAAAAAACTGTATACTGGAAATTGTGAATTTCTGGTAAAAACAAACGTAAAAATGAAAACCCCAGAAATTACAATTTTCAGTATACAAATTGTATACCGGAAATTGCAATTTTCAAAAATAAGTTCAAAAAGCAAAAAAAAAATACGTACCGAAAATTTGAAATTTTTGGTAAGATCGCAGCGTTTTCAGTTTCAAGAATTTAGAATTTCCGGAAGTGTGAGTAAAAAAACTGAAAGTTGGGTTTTTGTTGTTTTCTGTAGGGGGTATTTTGGGGAATTCGCAATTTGGAGGGGTGTACTCAATAGGTGGGGAGTGCATTTGATAACGACCTTTAGGAAAAAGTTGAGTAATTATAGATGAAATGCAGAAGTATGGGCCTGCATGGTGGTGCACGATATTTGATTAGAATTATCTTCCTAGGCGAGGGAGGAATATCAGGGAAGACGTTACTCTAAATTTATAGTTGGTTCCTGATTTAAAGGCTATGAAATACTAGCGGCAAGACGGACACTTTACTATTGCGTTACAATGAATACCTGCAAAAAAGAATGGATAGAAGATGCAGTTTTTTTATTTTTGCAGTTATCTTTCTTGTAAACTGCTTAAGGATAAAATAGGAAGTAAAATAGGACACCAAAAAACAGATATTGAAAGTCATTCTCTTTATATAATGTTATAGATAATATAATTTGCGTGCTTTCTAGTGTTTTGCTTTCATTATTTTTTTTTTTGGTTGTGGAACCCATCCTAATTAGCCATTTTGGTCAAGTGGGTCCACAAGAGTATTTTCACGGCTTAGGCCCTTCCTTTCTTTTAATTATTTATTTACAATAAAATACTCTGATACTGTTATATTATGTGTTATAGTGGAATAGTGGAAAATACTATATTATAAGTATAGTGCACCTGTGTATACTAAGCACTCTATAGGCCTACTATACACCTGGCTTACGTGTGTGCAGTGACAAACAACACAAACAACCACAAAGACACACATACTGACTCACTAACCATAACTCACCAACCTATGTCGATGGATACCTCCTTCACAACAACCGTGTACTTAAGGTCTTCTCCCGGCTGCTAAAGTATTTATCCAGTACATACAAACAAACAAAGAGGGGAGATGAGAAGTGATCTGAATAGTACTATAATGGAATAGATAGTATAGATACTAATATAGAATAGCACACAAAGCATCTATCTCCAAGGGTATTCATATATTGGATCATAGCCTGTAGACTAAATATCAGGTCCTAGGGTCCCCTCTAAACCATAATATCGTTGATTCCCTTTTCCCCAGGTATATCCTAGTATTCACTACATGCAAGTGGTCATTCTATTATTAATAAATCCTCCTTATTGGCCCCACCAGGCCTACTTATATTGTCCCTATCTCACAGACCGAGAATAGGAACGAGTCAGACGTCCATCTGGCATATTCAGCTCATCGTATCCCTAAGGGTGGTTCCCCACCCCTAACGACAAGTGTCGAGGCTGCACTCTTGATAGTACATACTATGGACTCTGATATGCCAGTAACCCCGTCAGGATTAGTGGGCTACCCGACTACCTAGACAAGGAGAGTGGCCAACCCTTCCGTCACCAAAGGCATACAACGTACTCAATACCATCCTTAAGGAAACTGCAAGTCTTTTGTACTGCACATATCGTACTCCCACTCTAGTACTTTTGGCCTCGTACGCTATGGTCGACCCATGTACGCAGGGTGGTGGTAACATGCAGACCATGATTCTATCCCAGCTTGAAGCCTAAGAGTAACCTCGACTCTTTCTATCCTTTATAATCATATCAATCCATAAAGTATCAATCTTCCTATGGATCGGGTACTCACTAAACCACAATATTGTCCTAAACGTCTCTCTCTATATCAACCTATCTTAATCCTAATTAACCTCACATCGTGCTCTCACATCAATCATAGTAAACAATAATGCATATAAAAGCCTAGCGTCGCATAAGGCGACTATTACAAACACAAGCATACAACCACAGAGCATATAGGTACACAAACCATACAATTCACACCAATCCTATGGCGGTCAATAGGTATTGCAATCACTCTCTGGAACAACCACATCCCGTAGTCCTACTGAGAACCACTACATCAGCCTTTAGTAGAGCGTGAGACTCTACTGTATTCTATATTGTAGTCTAGCTATTATTCCAATATTTAGGCTTCTCTCTCCCACATACCTTGCATTTGTAGGATAAGTCCTTCCTTGCTCCTCATGTTCCCGCCATTGGTCTTGTTGTATCCCGAAGGTATTTGGGATACCCCCAGATGTTATTACAACATATGTAATACTTACTTTCAAGGCCATGACCCAACTGTCCATTGGGTATGCCATTGACCTAGGATTATTGTTGAAAAGATAATATATATTATAATCGCGCTACTAATAATATTCTAGTATTGCTACACAAACCCTAAGGAATAAACCTAAAGAATAGTTCTGGGTTATACCTAAGGTCAGAAGGACGGCGTAGGCAACCTCTAAACTAGAACCTCGACCTCTTTCGTGTAACACCTCTTCTACACATAGAGAATGAGACAACATTAGAATAAATTAGGAATGAAGCTATCACTAAAGCCTAAGGAGTAGGGCATTACTGCAACTCCTGTATCCTCGAAATAGCTCCAATTCCTTACTATCGCACCAATATTTGGGTATTTGGCCGAGGTGAACAAAATACCCCTTTAGAGTGACAAATTGATAGACAGAGGGGCGTCCAAAATGAAATGAAGAGGCCTATTTATCGTGTTGGGTTTGGGTCGCGTTGCGTCGTGAGACAGACCTGGTCGCGTCGCGAGAGGGTCAGTCTCTGAAGCTTGTCAACGTTAAGACACATGCGTGAAGACACGCGTCCCAGTTGGTCGCATTGCGAAATCTTCATGTCACGTCGTGAGGAAGCTGATACTCACGTTGCGAGGCCTTCCCATTGCGTCACGACAATACTGATGCACAATTCGCATATTTTTCCTTTTTCTTGCTTCTAGCCTATTCCAATACCCATTTTCAGACCCCTTAAGCTTATTTAAAGCTCTTCACACCATATGTGCATTAGGGTTCGATGAGGGTTTCCAGATTAAAAAAATTTGGGATGTCACATTTCACCTCTAACTGGACATATCATTTTATTTAAAATAAAACAACGCCCTTTTAGTTTGCATGTTCTAACCTAACGTTAATAGGCTCATGTGTTATGAGGTCAGTCTGAGGGCTCCAATTAATTTGTTTTACGTGTGTAGCCCTATAGGTTCTTATAACGGTGGTATTGTTTCCCAATTAATAAGTGTCAGTGATTTGACATAACCTTATCGTGACCAATGATATTGTGTCGTTTTGTTCCTTCGTCCAAATATCTTAATTGAACACAAGGCATAAAGTGTGTCATCCTTGTATAGTTTAATTATTTGTTCCTCACTTTTTGACTAGACACAGAATAGTAAATAAGCTCAATATCTCATATTGAGCTTATTTCATCATGGTCATCCATTTTACCGTCCTACTCAATCAAGAAGCCCAAAGATATAATTTATACCGAGTAGAAGGGACGAATCCGTATTACTCTAACACATATACTTTTGTGTAGACTTGATATTTCATATCAATGACCTCTGAGATGTGGTCATTAGTCTTTTCAATAGAATCTCGCGATAAAGTCATGTACTTGATGTCTTATGACATTGAACTTATTATTCTAAAGACTTTGTCATGTTCAAATAAAGTAACATAATAAATGAAATGTCTCATATTATTATTAAATGATAAGAAAGATACAAATATAAGAAAGCCTCGACAACCTAAATTAGCCTTTAAGACTTACACCAACACTTGCCACCACCAACGTGGCTTTCTTTCCTCATACTCCAACCCTTATCCCCCTTTAGCCTATTTGTAGATCCACCTCAAAGTCATGATGACCCCTGATCGACAACCACCACTTCATGACACTTCACCTCAACAAGTGTGTCAACCTTAGATCCAATACTAACACCAATAAGTGCCTTGACTAGTAGAATTTTAAGTCGTGGCAGAGGTTTTGTGGTGGTGTGGTTCATGAGGCAGGGAAAAAAGGAGAAAAGGAGGCAAGAACAACGATAATAGCGAGAAAGGGATAAAAAAATTTAGGGTTTAAAAAATATAATATTTAGAAAGATATTTGTATAGTGCACAAAACCTCCCTTCCCTAGATTTTCACAACAATTTTTGCTTTTTCACCAAAGAAGATATATAGTAATAAAATGAACCGTCGGTGAGATTATCAATGAAAAGAAGTGTTTGTGTCTTTTTTCTTCACATTGTTGTTGTCCTGTGGTTTTTCTTTCCACTCGTCCATAGAAAGTTGTCTTTCTTTCGTCGCTCTTCTTTCCTTTTATTTTACGTGAAAACAAATAGGGTGTCAATGAATGTCAGGGTTCAACTTTTCCTTAAAAAAAGGAAATATTATATTACTGTTTTTTATATCATATATTTGAACCATGTCTCTTGGGGTTATAAGGTCAAACTCTTACCACTGAGCTAGCACCCCATGGACTATGTGAATATTACACATTACCTAAAAAAGCTCATAAAAATTGCATATTTTCATCATTTATTTTAGGTTTAATTATAGGATAGGTCTATGAACTATGTGAATATTTTTAAATATATTTAGGAACTAAAAAAATTATAAATGAGTCCTTAAACTTGTTAAAAATTTGTAATTGGATCCTTATTTTTAAACGGGTCCCTAAACTTTCAAATAATTTATAAGCAGTCCCTAAACTTTTAAATAATTTGTAAGCCAGTCCTTAGTTCAGGGACTGGCTACAAATTATTTAAAAGTTCAAGGACTTAATTATAAATTATTTAAAAATTTAGTGACTCATTTAATAATTAGGGACCCAATTACAAATCATTTCAAAGTTTAGATACTCAATTACATATTTTTTAATACATCGATCTATTTAAAAATTCTCAAATATATCACGGACATATAAAGTAATTAAACAAACTAGCATAATTGAATAAGTTGTTTCCCCCTAGAATCGTTGCACAAAGTCAACTAATAGTTCATGGACCTATTATTGGACAGGCCCAAATAGTGAAAACATGCGGGAATTGCTAAGGGCACCCACTAAATTGCTGGAAGCACCCTAAAATGGCACTGACTTGATGAAAATGCCACTGGCAAAATTGAAGCGTTTTTTTCCCTTATGTTCCTTCACTCGCAAATTTGGTTTTTGCGAGTGAATCCTTCAACTCGCAAAAACCAAATTTGCGAGTGAGGGAAATTTCAGATTTTCCTCACTCACAAATTTGGTGTTTGCGAGTGAAGAAAGTTTTTTTTTGGTAGTTTGAGTGAAGGAAGGTAATTACAAACATTCGACACGCGCAAAATTTAACAGTTGAGTGGATTTTTTCATGAATCATACACAGTGAAATATTAGCGTACACTGGTAAATATAAAATCACAACAAACAACAACAATGTTAGGTAGGAATTAGGGAAAATGATGGAGAGTTTAGAGGAAAGGGAATTATACGTCCCTGTAGTTTATTGATTGAAAAATGAAAATGGTACACAAAGGAGTCTACTCCTCTTACACTGGTAAACCAGTCACTACACAGGAAATCATAAGCATGCCTAGATTCCCCCTAGAGAGTCTTACTTATAGGCTCTCTATAATAAGAGTTACAACAGAAAAATAACTACCCTAACCTATCCTATACTAGAAAACAAAAAGCATACCAGCTTAATAACTAACTAAGAAAAAACACAAACAGAAATAACTAACGGCTAATCTATTTGTTTACAACCAACATGTTTTATTAATCAATCGTCATCTAAGCTTATTGGATTGTATTCATCAGGTTGTGAAAGATTAGGTGTTGGAAATATTAAACCTCATTCTTGCAATCGACTAATATATGGTGTTGGCCATGAATAAGCCTCAGGACGACAAAAAGTATGCCAATGTGATTCTATGACAGGCAGTGGACAACCACCCCTCAAAAATACCTGAAATAACGCAAATACAATTAAATTAACGATTAACCTAACTAAACAATAACAATGAAAAAGATAACAATATTAGATCAATTACTTGCACCCAGTGATTACCGTTGACAAAACCAATGCAAATGAGTTGATGATTTGCAGTTGGTGCACCTCTAAGTGAAAAAAATGTCCAACACCTCATACTGACAGATGATAAAGAGACTAGGACCAACTTATATTTAGTTGCTATGACATGACCCATTTTCGGTAGTGTCATCCACTTGTTTCTTCCCCATACACCTTGCACGTCCCGTAAAGAAGACTTCTGTTCTTCTAATTGAACACCAAAAAGAGGGCCATATAAATTAACGCTTTCCGTAATCTCTTTATGCAACTCTTGACGGATTAAAGGCCAACTATCCTCAGTTTTACCAAGCAATGCTGCAATGCAACGGTACTCACAGTTTCCATCACTGTCCACGTTAACTATGTTAGTAATATATGGCTGAAACTGCACAAGAAATTGATTCAAGAAAGGCAAACATCTCCTCTTTACTTGGATGGTTGTTTTTAACGAGAAACGCGTCAAACTATTGTCATGTGTAGAGTATATTGCATCCATATGCTCAAAATAAGATGGGTCACGTTTACAATCAAATTCATCTGTGTTAGTCTTTTTGGGTGCCCCCTTGGTCTTCTCCTTTTCGGGCGGTGGACACATTGAAGATGTCTTAGGACAACATAGTTCTCGCACCTTGCGATATAGTCTCCTTTTACCAATAATGTCAAGTGTGTGGAAATGGATAATCAATGCCTCCCACTGAAGCGCAAGTTCCTCTTCTGACACTATTTCATCTGTCTGTTGTTGATCTTCTTGTTGACCAAAATGTAATCTCTTCCAGTGGGAATGTATTACCTCCAATGGAATTGGGGTACCCATCACACTTAAATGAGCCAGCTCACAAGCACAGGATAAACCGTGTGTGGTTCTAAGAGTGCAACCACATGCAGATTTATCAACACCTACATTCGTCGCTCTGCTCCACTCATCAACAATATATTGCAACGCACTTCGAGACACAAATCCAAGTAATCGCATTATTGTGTTTGTGTTCAACGACAGTGATGCTCCTCTCAAATGGTGTCTTTATCTCGGTGTGTTGCAGCGTAAGCATGTTATTCATTGTCTTCCAGTAAACACACATGTCACCCCTGCTGTCTGGCAACAACTTCTTCAGTCTCCAATGTTGAGACTCAGCCCTAGCAACAAACATTAGAAACAACATCAGCTATTGCATAATATGATTCATTTACAATTTTTGACATTAGTTTGACCATACATGTTTGTTGCTGTGTTTCCTACGTGCATCACTTGGTTAGTCCATGACGCAACAAATTTTTCCTTGTGTGGACCCAACCATGTGTTTTGCACATAATCAACGAATATAGGCCATTCTGCACATAATTAAATTAATGATTAATCTAAACTAAACAAAAACAATGAAAAAGATAACAATATTAGATAAATTACCTGCACATATATCCTGAAAACGCATCAGGCGTTGCTCATACTCAACCTCGTCAGCATAATAAATAACACTGTTCCATTCATCCTTGACTACCTCCAGTTTTTTGCTATCAGATACTAATTTTTCGCATTTTGCATAGACATTTTTTTTCTATGTGAAATTGGCACAAAAGATTGTGAGTTATTGGGAACACAACTGCAACTGCATTCATCAAAGCAAAATCTCTGTCTGTCACAATAACTTGGGCAACCGATTCATCTAGCACAAACAGTTCTCTTAACTTCTGTAGTGCCCAGACATAGTTTTCAGCCCTTTCATAATCCATATAGGCAAATCACACGGTTAATGTCAGCTCTGTTGAAGTAACACCAATAATTTCAAGCAGTGGCAGCCTGTACTTATTGGTTTTGTAGGTACTGTCAAGGATGAGGACATTGTTAAAAGTATTCAACAAATGGACGGAATCTGCATGTGCCCAAAATATATCTTTAACAACGTCCAAACCTTCTTGTCTTCTATACCAAGACACATACCTTCTTGTAGACAGGTTTTCCTTATCTCGGCCTTTAACCGTCAACAGAACATTTCTTGGCATTACATTGTTCTTGGTCATTTCGTGAACAAGTTTCTTCTCCTCTTCGCTTAAACAACCAACATAAGAATGACCCACCAATGCTTCAGTTAACCGATGGTTGTGTAATCCACATATTACTTTAACCATCCATCCTTCAATCGTTCCATCAGTCGTCAATAAAAGTATTCCTCTAATTCTTAATGGACACTCACACTTTTGAGTACCAGTTGATTTAGAAGATGCATGTTTTTTAGGCTTATACTTCTCACTCCTTTCACAACCTAGAATTAATTTTCTCTGTCTTCCTGGTTGCCCTATTTCTGTGCCTAACCTCGCAATCACTATAACAAATCCATTTTGCCTCCCAACCTCTCGAGTCCACAACAATAAGTTATCATGTGTAAGAAATATCTCCATAGTAGTGAATGCTTCTGTACAATCCACATCTATTGTTTGCTCAACCTCATCAACATCTCACATATTACTGTCTTTCATCTCTAATAGCACTAGAATCAAATAAACAAAATAAAATAAATACCTAATAAATGCAAAATGCATAAAAAAAATTTAAATACCACTCGCAAATTTTATTAGATGAAGAGGGGCATTTTGGGAAATGGAGGGTGCCCCAGCAATTTGGGGGGTACCCTTAGCAATTCCCAAACATGCAAACCGTGGGCCTTCGTGTAGGATTTGGGCCTTGCCTTTATGAATGATCCATTTACTTGCTCAAAACAACCCTAATCTTCTAGTCTTTCGGTGTCTTCTTCGGTTGGTTTGT
The DNA here is from genome assembly GCA_037113605.1 of Calophaca sinica. Lineage (NCBI taxonomy): Eukaryota > Viridiplantae > Streptophyta > Magnoliopsida > Fabales > Fabaceae > Calophaca > Calophaca sinica. The sequence continues at coordinate 40,409,622 of CM073733.1, read as the reverse complement.
TCCTGCGTTCCTGCGTGCGTGCGTGCGAACCAGCAGCCTCAGGTAGCTCTCTCCTTCTTCTTAGACATTCGAATCACAATTCTTCTTCGTGCTGCTTTTCTCATTGTAGATCTTCACTTCACTTGACTTTGTGTACTATTTTTCTGCTAAGTTTCCTAGACTTTGAATTTAGATATGTTTGACTAGATCAATACAGTATTTATGGCTTGGCTTGTGAATAATCAATCTGTTATTCTGCCTGCTAGGTTTATACTATTATCTTTTGCTTATCATTTATTGCTTGCTTTGGTTGACATTTGAAGGAAGGTAAGCAGCAATGGTTAAACATAACAATGTTATCCCTAATGGACACTTCCGTAAGCATTGGCAAAACTATGTCAAGACCTGGTTCAATCAACCAGCAAGGAAGACAAGAAGACGCTTAGGTGAAAATTCAGTCATTCATGCACTTTCTTTTGAAACTCCTTATTTTAATTCATGGATGGATGCCTCTGTATTGTAATGTATTGAAAAGATAAAGTCAGTATTGATGGTTTGTTTACTTTATTGTTTTGCTTTGACATGTTGTTGGCAATGAATGAATGAATGCTGCATTCTTCAGCTCGTCAAAAAAAAGCTGTTAAGATTTTCCCGAGGCCTACAGCTGGACCTCTTAGGCCTATTGTTCATGGACAAACCTTGAAATACAATATGAAAGTCAGAGCTGGTAAAGGATTTTCTCTTGAAGAGCTGAAGGTAGTAAATTTGTTCCTTGTATCTATAACTTCTGCCATTTGTCTTGGGAGGGAATGTGATTATTATGTGTGAAGTAGTAGTAGGATCTCTATCTGATTATTTTATATGATATAGCCCAATCTTGCTATGATTTTGGTTTGATTTGGGAAAAAAGCTTCATGTGCCCCATGTTTTAGCTTTTGCTTGATCTCAGTAGCAGCATTGCCGCATAGAAACTGGTGGTCATTGCATATTAACAGCTATGATTGTTATCTGGCTTGAGATTTTAAATCAAGTTTAGTTGTCATACCTATATGATATTACATCATGGAGATATCCAAGGTACTATAGGTGAACCTCTTTGTATTATTTCAGACTTGGTTCTTGCTATGGTAGAGCCGATAAAATAATGTATGCTTTCTTTGCTTGTACTCCACTGAAAGCTTGGTTATTTCAGTTGACAGTTTTGATTATGGTAATATTCTCATTAGTAGCCTGTTTCTTCATGTTCATTTCAGCCTAATTTTTAGCTTGAAGACGATAAAAGACCCTTAAATGTTTTTGTGCAACTAGTATGGCATAAAACTATGTACTATAGGAAGTTCTGCTTTTACTTTATCTTTTTGATGGTATATTTCTTATATTTTACTTTGTAGGCTGCTGGTATTCCAAAAAAGCTCGCTCCAACTATTGGCATTGCTGTTGATCATCGCCGCAAGAACCGATCCTTGGAAAGTCTGCAAGCTAATGTGCAGAGGCTGAAAACCTACAAGGCCAAGTTGGTTGTCTTCCCAAGACGTGCACGCAAGGTCAAGGTAAGACCTGTTCATTTATATGGTTTGGTTCTGAGGGCTTTTTCTTAATTTTGACATCATCATTGCTGTAAAGGTGAAAAAAAAATGTTTGACATTCATATGGCTCCTTTTTTATTGCAGGCTGGCGATTCTACTCCTGAGGAACTTGCAAATGCCACCCAAGTTCAAGGTTCATACTTGCCCATTGTGAGGGAGAAGCCATCTGTAGAGCTTGTTAAGGTTACAGATGAAATGAAGGCGTTTAAAGCTTATTACAAACTTCGCCTTGAACGCACAAACAAGCGCCACTATGGTGCCAGACTGAAGAAGGCTGCCGAAGCAGAGAAGGAAGACAAAAAGTGAAGACCTTGAGAATTCGAAATCTTTCCATTAATAGTCAATTGCAAGACAGTTTTTGCTCGAGACTAGCTTTTTCAAGAACATGCTTAGCCCAAAACATGGATCTCTTTACCTATTATTATTTAGTGAACTTATGTTATTCAAGTTTGTTGGTTTAATTAGCGCTCTGGTTTGCCTGAATTATTTTGCTGTTTTTATATTTTGCAAATATAAGGACTAATTTTTAAGATACAAAAATGAATTTATTTTTAAAAAGATATTTATTACATAAAAAATATAAAAGTGCAGTACATGTTTTTTTCAATAATTTTTTATTAAGGGTCGTTGTTAATTGTAGCTTTTATTAGATTTTACTAACCGGTGTTAGGATATTGATTAAGAAATTAATGTATAAATTTTTATTAAAAATTATAGTATTTAATGAAATCATAGTATTTCAACATATCGGATGTTAAAATAAAGTAATGCTTTGAAATATCAGTAGCTTTTATTCGTGGTCGAGTTATTGTTACCTTTTTTTTTTTGTAAAATTTCTAATTAATTCAACTAGCATTTTTTATGCAATATACATCGAACTTAAAACTAAGAGTTTCATTTCCATAGTGTAAATAAATTATACACAAATGTCTAAATTCTAATCGTGTTTTAACATCTTGCCACATTATAGATATGTTTTAAGAAGAAAAAAATACTATGGTTCGACCGTCTAGTAAAATGTGATTAGTTGTCTATGTTAAATTTATTTATATTATTAACCTATAATGTATAATTATTAAACTCTGAAAAAAATAAATTTAAATGTTAGTCAAGAACGTAATGTATAACTACATCACTTTTTCCCTCAAAAAAAAAAAAAAAAAACTACATCACTTTTCTGTTTTCCTTTTGTTTTAGATATATGCAAAATTGGGTCATAGTGGGTCCATGAAATTTAGCCCAAGGGGAAAGAAAGAACCCTTTTATCATACATCATTTCATGACTTTTAAGATAATAGTTTTCGGAGGAACACAACTGATTTCTAGGGAGAAGGCTTCAACATGGTTGAGAAGGCGGGCCAATACATGCCCCCACATCCACCATGACATGTATAAGTTGGAATTATCCAGATTTGGGGTGGCCTCGACAATTAATGAGCTGCAATTCTTATGCAAAATACAGCAATCAAACCCTATTTTTCTTAATGGAGAACATAGCCCCAAAAAGAAGAGTGGAGGACATTAGGAGGAGATTAAGGGTCTGTTTGATACACTTTTTAAAAACAGTTTTTCTATTTTAAAAAATAGACAACGAACAAATTTTGTTCTTGTTAAATTTTTTAAAAACAGAAAACTGTTTTTAAAAAGTGTAATCAAACATACCCTAAATTTTCAGTTTTCTCGTTGTGTTAACTTAGAGTAGGGGTTTATCAGGAGGTTTATGCTTACTTTGGAGGAGGTTTATGCTTACTTTGGAACAAACAATTTGAGGTACAAATTATTCAAGTTGACCACAACTTCATTCAAACTGGCATCACGAAAAGGAACACGAGGAATTGTTTTAATTGCACTTTTATCTATGGTAATCCGGAGTTTCAACAAAGAAGGTACTTACGGGGTAGAGCCAATTCCTTGCAATAATACTCCTTGGTGTGGCATGGGAGATTTCAATAAGATGCTTCGCCTGTATGAGAAAAAATGACTAAGACCTATTCAGCAGCCGAGGATGAATCTTTTTAAAGAAATTCGACCTAATGGACATGGAGTTGAAAGGTTGTAAATTCACTTGGATTAGTAATCCAAAAGATGATTTTGGCTAATTGGGCTTGGAGTAGTCGTGCCTATGGTTTCTTTTCTTATGATCATTTACTTCTGATAGAACCCAACTGGTATATTGCCATAAAATGGAGATTACATTTCTATTCTCTGGATATTCGAGAGATCCAGAACTCTCCCAATGCCTAATAGGCCCCTAAATCCATACAAATGCCAAGATAATCTCCTAACTACTCCCTATTTATAGGCAACATCCTTATTCTCCTAATTAACTAACTCCTATTCTAACTGAACATAGCAGTTACATATGACAGTTATTAATAAAAACTGCCTACTAATAATAAAAATTGTCTACTAATGTTTAACTAACCAACTCTTATTAGGCTACCAACAGAATATAGCCCATTAAGGCCCATATCTAACAATACTAGGCTCATATCTAACAATACTCCCCCCTTAAACTATCATCTTGTCCTCAAGGTGATTACTAGAGAATAAAATCGAAAGCAATTACAAAGCTACTTTACATGCATTAAAACTGAAGTGTTTGCACAATCCTGCGGCCCAATTTCACCCCCCGAGTCCCACTGTTAGGAGGACAAATAGCTAAACATTTTGAAATTATTGCAGTGGCATTTGGCCTTCTCCTCTAGCTTGGTGAACGCGGCTCTAAGAAGGAATATGCCATCTAAGAAGGAATAGCCAACACCAGTATTGTCCTCTTGGGCACTCTCACAAAATTATGGGTCTTACTATTCCTTTACATATGACAATTATTAATAAAAACTACCTACTAATAATACAAATTGCCTACTAATACTTAGCTAACCAGCTCTTATTAGGCTACTAACAGAATATAGCCCATTAAGGCCCATATCTGACAATACTAGGCCCATATCTAACAACTTCACAAAACACCAAGACTGTCCATCTACAGGTTATCAAATCAGGGTGGCTTACCAAGTTACTCGAGGAGGAGACAAACCATTGGTCTAATTTAATCAACGAAGGCAAGGCCTAAAGGATCCAATGATTTGAAAAATCTACAAACACTGTGTAAAATTGTAACCTCTTTTATTGATATTGATATTATACTACTGGACTATTGCACAAATAAAAAATATACATAGTTTTGGGGAAGAACAATGCAAATCCTGCTTCATCAGAAACCAAAAGCCAAGTAAAAATGGAGAAGAAGCAAGAAGAAAGAAAGAGACAAAAGGGGAAAGGAAAGGTTTCAAATATCATGTCAACTAATATTTGTTAAATGTGATTATGAGAGATTATCATGCTCAATAACTTGTGCCCCTCTCCACTCTTCACCAGGATTCACAGTCACAGGCACCAGCATTGAAGCAGGACCAGTGCAAACAAAGTAGTCCTTTCCATATTTCTCTGACATGGAACCAGGGCTTGACACATAAATATCCTCAAACCCCATTTTTATCACCCTGAAGAAAATCTCACGTCCCTGAAAAAAGCAAAACCAACAAGAACTATTCTGTAAAAGCCTTCAATAAATGAAAAAAGTTTCAAATGTTTTTAAAAATAATTAAATAAAAAAAGTCTGCAATCTGGGCCGCAACATCAATATTTTTTATGCCTATGCGACTGTGATTGAGGCTGAATTTAACCGCGATTCTTCATAATTTAAAACCTTAGGTCCACAATGTAAATCATTCTAACCTGATCAATGGTTTCATATTTGGAAGGTGCAGTGTTATAAAATGCCTTTGATCTTTCTTTTGGAGGTGCAGCATAAACTCTACTCATCTTATTCTCAAGGAGGGTAATAGGCACACCTTGCTGAGTCCATGTGCCTGGCTTCACTTCAGGCTCAGCACCAAGGGAAAGCCATCTATGAGGCTCAGATTTCATTGCTTCTGCTGGAGTCAAAATTTGAAAGGGGGAAGCCAGAGGAGGGATTGAACAGTATGAGCAGGTTCTGAGACCTTGAATTGCTGCCCCACCCCTTCTCTTAAATCTTAAATGGCTTAGTATAGCATTGGTTAGAGTAACAGGCTTGGGGGCTTTGTTCTTAACTATAACTGCTGTGGCCATGCTCACAGGATAGAGGGTCACAACATAAGTCATGTCAAAAAATTTACAAGTGCAGCTCAATTCAACCTGAAGAAAGAAGAATAGAAGCATAAAAAACAACAGTTTATGCAATTCAGTGTTGGCCCAAAAAAAAACTATTTGTGTGTAAAAGCCCCAAATTAGTGCTTGAGAAAAAACACTACGACTAATTTAGTCTCTAAAAAAGTCAATTTTGTACTCAAATGTCGGTCAAGTTAGTCTTTTTTAGGGGCATTTTATCTTAAAAAGACTAGTTTGACCGACATCTGTGAGGACCATATCGGTACGTTTTTATTTCTCAAAAAGGATTAAGTAGGTCTTTGTATTTTCTTATCAAGTACCGGTTTGGCCTTTACTCCTAAATTTTTTTGGTTGTGCTAAATGGAAATGTAACTCATAATTCAGAACCATATAGATACCAGTTTCAAGCAAATTTGGGATCACATGGTATACCTGGAGAGCATCTATGGCATCAGAGTCAACATCATTTACAGTCCACTCTAAAGTGGAAGGAAGTAACTCTTTTGCTCCAGGTTGCAGTACTTCATTTAAGACCAAACCAATTCCACCTTTGGCTTTGTAAAGACCAGTTTCACTTGCATGAATTGTATAAAGAACTTCCTCACAGCCATCATCTTTCCAATAAACTTTTGGTTTGTAAGATGTTACATGAGCATCAGGTAATCTTAGACTCAATGAGCTGCCATTTCTGACTGTCAGCTCAACAATTGGAATGTTATTTGACTCCAAGAACTTGATGCCTTTTCTGCCAAATTTCTCATTGAGTGCCTCAGAAGTGGGAAGAGTGGTTGTAGAAGAGATGTTAGTAGTAGTAGCTGAGGAGAAGGCTTTTATTAAGTTTAATTTGGGAAGAGATAAGGAAAGAAAAGAAGCCATAGAGAACAACAAGCAATAAGGTCCTTTAAAAGGTTCCACACAGATAAATTATGAGCATGCTAATGATAATGCTAAGGCTCACACTTACCTGCACATAACTAACTTTGCTAGGAATTTTAATTTTGGCTAAAGTTGCAATTTTTTTGGTTGGCTTTTGCTTCCTCAAAGAGGGAATTTGTTCATGTTCACAAGTGATTGATTCTGTGTGGAAGCCCGTATGGGCTCTGAACTCCTGGCTTTCACTTGAATGGATCAATCTAATAGTTTCTAAAAAGGACAAGGATTGCAATTCAGCACTGCCACAAATCTCCCTTGTTATCCATTTTGGCTTTTTGTTTTTGCTTGTTGAGGTTCATTTTTCCATTTTTTTATTTTTCGCTACTGCTTGGGCATGAGGACTCGGTTCTTACAAGTAGTTACATTTATTTTGTTGAATTTTTAATTAAATTCAGCACATTAGGAATAAAAAAAGAGTACATGGATTGTGGCGATTATGGTCAAAAAATAATTATTAAAATGGTATAAATCGTGCATGAAACATATGATTTCTATTTAATATTGAAAAAGTTACAAATCATATCATATATGAAATACAAGAAGAAAAGTTTACACCAATTTAAAAAAAAAAAAATCTTAATAGCAAAATTTAATATACAAGAAGAAAAGTTAAAGTACAAAACTGTGTATGGAATCTTATTTCTCATATATACTTGAAACATTTTAATATTTTTTTTCACCTAGATGAATTTGAAAGTTTTCAGATGGAATCACATTGCCCCGGTAACCAACAACCAAACATTTCTCAATAGTATGTCCTCCTTGAAATAAAAAACCATTAAAATAAAGTTATTAAATAAAATAAACAAAATTTAAATATTAAAAAAAAAATATCAACGAAGGCTTTGCAGAATTGGGTATCACACTATCATGATTACCTTTATTTAACAACTTCAATTATCTTCCCTCAACAAAAAAAAAACTTCGAATATCTTCCAGTTCAAACAAAAACTAACTTTAATATTTTCACATTTATTATTTCTTCCATCTAATATATTAATTTCAAATCCTCATTCTCAGGCCTTACAAAATTACATACCTCTCGTTTTTATGAAATAACGCCATCTTCGTATTATGATGATACATAATTAACGTTTTCATATTAAATCAAATTAAATAGATAGCTTAAAGCAATATAATTATTTGATTAAAAACCCCTTTACCATGAATAGAATTGATGACTAAAACAACATTTTATTAAAAACTGAGGCAGGAAAAAGCTAAAATGAGATACTCCACTCCATAACCAAGGTCAAATAAGCAGGAATTAAAACTCAAAACACCACAGCTCCCTCCATGACTAAAGAAACGGGGAAAAACCAAAACAAAACAAAACAAAAAACAAAAATAAATATCAGCAAATGACTGCTAGTGCTAATGGATAATTAACAGCTCTTGGAAGAATCTTCAAATGCTATGGTAGATCCATTCCTTTCTAACAGCTCCTCTGCATTCACCCTTCCTTGTGCTGCATCTCCAGTAGCTGGTTCATTCATCAAGGTTGCATCCAGAGACTTGGGTAATGTAACTGTGCCAAATGTTAACTCAGTGGCCTTGTTAACCTGTTTTCAACAAACAAATTAGCAAGTTGAATTTTATTTTATTTTTTTGCAGCCATTTTTGCATTTTGGATCAACTCAGTTTGAGGAAGTGACCTTATTTTAAGCAACTTTCTAAGAGGCCTTTCTAAAACAATGATCATTTCTCACTAAAATCAACAAAACAAAGCACTAAAAAAAAATTACAGAAACAGGTCAAATGTGGGAACTTGTTTTAAATGATGTAAAGGCAACAGTTACCTGTTTTGTGATCTGCTGCTCCTTAGATTTTCTCTCCTGAGTCGCCTTTTCGCGGGCCTCGTAAAACTCAAAATCATCCAATATGCTTGTTTTGCATGAATGCTCCTTGAAAATTTTGACAATTTGAATACCCTTCTCAAGCTTAACCTACAGAACAAACAACATATATAATATATAAATATCTAATAGGTGAAATGGAGTTGTGTTCATGGGGCATAATGAAACAAGCAACAGAGCAAATACCTCCTGAGTATCCCTACTATTGGTCACAGGTTTGTTTTCATTGTTCTCTAGTGTTATGTGCCTTAGCACATTATTTGGGATATCCTTAACGACAAGCCACTTCACAGAAAAGCAACCAGTCCACCTGTCCTGCTGCCAATACTCAACAGTTTTATCAAAATCAACAGGACCCACCATCTCTGCTAAGCCAACAAATTGCCCACTGGTGTTGACCTGTAGGGGAAAAAAATGAATTAGGGGAAACAAGCAGTTCAGTAAAACCAAGAAATTCTAGGAATTTACCAATCAAATGCTGCATGTGACTCTTACCGAAAATAACAAAAATATTGGACAGCCACCAGGCTTCTCCTTGGCTTCCTGAAATGCCGCATCCAGTTTTTTGTTGCCATTAGGGGTGCTTGCCCAAACACTATATTTGATGCTTTTATGAATATCATCCTCACTATAGGATTTGATGACAAAAAATTTTGCATCAGAATAATTCTCAGAAAAAACTTCCCCATTGTATTGTTCCTTATTTGGAACCAGAGGCACTTCTTTGTTATCACTCTTCACAGGAAGGTTCTGTCCTTTGAGTAATAATGTGACAGGCCCAAGACTTTTGATGCTTTTATTTTCAGAACTCTTGGCAGCTCTAGGTCCCTTATTTAACTCACTGAAACCATCCATGTTTCTTTTTGAATCATTAACACAGCCATAACCTGTGGCTCTAAACTTGTTATCCACAGAGCCTGTTCTAGATCCATATGCAGAAGACCCAAAACGAGAACTGGCTCTTAATGTGTTTCCATACTGGTTGAACATCCCATTACTTGGATACATCCCGCTCATGTATCCAGAAAACAGTTCCATTTCATATGGATGTCTGGAACCACTCAAGTTCTGCAACAAAGAAATCATATTTAAATTGAATTTACATTATCTAACTATGAGAGAGAGCGTTATCTACTGCAGGACATGAAACATAAGCAGGGGATAATGACAGCGTGGTCAGATAAATATCAAAATGATTTAAACATGTATCACAACAGCTATTCCGATACCAATAACAGATATGACAAAATAATGTAAATGACAAGTTGTTTGGTAAACATAAAATTAATTTGCTTGGACATTATCCATTAAGAGCCTAAAGCATACAAGCTTACGGTTTTTATGGTGTTAAGGAACCCTGAAAAAAAAAAACTCAAGTACTTCAAGCTCACTTAGTCTGCATGTACAATTGCACTTGGGAAAAGGACGACCAATCTAACATACCGCGAATTGTGGAAGCGGCTGAGCATGTCTTTGATTCCTTTGAGATGTGAAATCTTTGACAGGCACCGCTTGTGAAGATAATCCAACCTTTGCTCCATGTTTGGACAGTCTATCAGAAGCAAACGACACATCCTTGGGGACTGCTGACTGTGTACCATGAGTACTCATTCTTGGACCCTGATATCCTGACAAAGGAGCACAAGCTGGCATGCTAGCCCCTTGATAAGAATCACTTGTATTCAAAGATGTGTTCTGGGAACTTGTTAAAAATGCCTTTAATCCATTTTGGTTTGTACAATCTCCGTTGGATATACCAACAGTGTTTCCTTTATTCATAGCATTTGAGGGGACATGAGCTGCATTAACTGAAGTTGATACATCAGCAGAAGTTGGAGATTTGTAATAAGAAGGATACTGGTACTGTTGTAGCCCATAGAGCTGACCGTCATGTTGAACAATTGGAGAAGAGGAATTGGGTGGTGCATACGCTCCATATGGTGTATAACCATAACCTTGAGGATACATATAGGAGCAGCTATCCCCATAAACACCCTGTCATTAAATCCAACAGTAAATGAGTGGTTAAAGGCTTCTCCATTTTTAAAACTGCATGTAAGAAACAATCATAACATAGAAGAGCAGAAACAACAACAACGAAAAAACATTCTATGAAACTCCTAAGAGAAATGGATCAAACTATAACTAGATCAAAGATGAAGGGCAATAACTCATAATCATTTAATTCAAAACAGCTACAATATAAGCAAATTAAAACATGAACAGATGGCACACTCTAGAAGACTCAGAAAATAATCAAAACAATTTACAAAACTCTGAAGCAGCAAGCACTGGTCTGCCATCCTTAAATTTTGTAGCTAACACATAACAGAAATTAGCCGCCATCCAGTGGATCTTAGGCAGGACCTTAGGCAGCAATATAAAAAGACATACATTTGTCACAAGCCTGGAAACCAGATAACAAGGTACTTACTTGAGCCATCCCTCCATCAAGGTTCATATATCTGGAATAAGCATTCCAATCACCTTGCCCATCATAACCTGGAAAAAAAAAATCCCGACACCGTGTCACTTTTCCAGAATGAATAATACAAGTCATTCAAATATTCAATCAACAGTCTCTGCATTTCTTTTGGGTCATGTGTATATATCTATGTATATCCTTAAAATATTTAACAGCTTACCTTACCTCCATAATAATATGCAGTAGAAGGGTATCCGTTTGGAATGAAGCATGGGTTTGGATTGAATGGCTTGGCCGTCCCCTTAGCTGTACCACTGTGAAAAACAGGTCCATTCTGCATACAAAGAAAAGGATCAGTTAACACAATGCAACCCCAAAATACTCTTGTATTGAAATAAAGTGATTTATGTTCAAAAATTTCTATCCTAAAGTAAGTTAGCAGTGAAACTACGATTTCTCAACCCAATCAAAAACTGCATTTTTCAGTCCATCATGCTTTTAGAAGCAAAAAAACAATTTTGGTTTGGAAAATGGAAAACCAAACATCATCTTTTTTCACAAACAAGTTTGGTGGACCTTAAACTTGGCATATCCAAACATAGGCTTAGATACCTTACACACCAACTAAAAAAAAACATGTACAGCAATAAGTTGAGAGAATTACCTTCTTTACTGGCTCAGCATCTCCAGTGGTCCTGGGCTCCGAATCCAGGGACAAATTCTGCAGTAAACTTGCAGCTTCTATAGCAGTGAGGTATAGGAAAACAATTTACTTTTAACAGAACTATTTCACAAGCACTGAAAAAGACACTTATAAACAACAAAACTAAACTAAAAAAAATGAAGAAAAATTGAACAACACAACAATTGACCACATACATACATGCATACATACATAATTTGATACTGCCAAACATTAAAAAGAAAATTAAAATAAAAAATAAAAAAGAAGGGTTTTGGCTTTTGAAAATTAAACAATAACCATCAAGTTGCAGTTATGAACTACACATACGAAAACCAAAGACACGTAATTTGATTACAGAAAGAAAGCATAGAAACCCTTAACAAGGGATTACACACGCACACAGGCACGCAAGCGCAATTCGATGGCAAAAACCCTATATGGGGAACCTACACGTAGAACCACGGCATGGAGAATTGAATAAAAAAGATTGAAACTTTAGGTAAAGGGCAACAAGAAAAAATTATATAAAAAAAAAGGAAATAAAAAAGAACACAAACACAGACAGAGAGAGAGAGGGGGGGGAGTAAAGAAGAGTTTGTATGAGAAAGTGAGAACAAGGATACTGTCAGAGGATGGAGCAACAGCTGCCATGATCCAATTGAGGGAGAAAGAGTGTGATGGAGTGAAGAAGAAGGAGTCGCCGCCACTGCGTGTTCTGTGGGTTTTAGAGAGAAGAAAGGAGGGGAAAGTTTTAAGGAGCCTCTTTATATAACAAACAAACAACACAAGGGAAAAATGGATGGAAAATGAATCGTAATCGTATCATGCTAAAATATCGAGCAACAGTGTAATTTTCTTTTTGTCTCGTTTCTTCCCCTCGATGGCTCGATATTAAATTAAAGAATTTAAATTTATATGCACAGCTGACCCACAAAAAAAAAAATTATATGCACAGTAAATAGAAAAATATTTTATGATGCATCTAACGACATATTTCGATATCATTTAATGAGTATGATAAATCATATATTTTTAAGAGTTTAATTGATATATACCGACAGTGTAAATAAGTTTTACACCGTCGTCTAATCACCGTTGTGTCACTCTGTTATATCATTTCCTAAAATATCTCAACAAATATCTATATGGTGAGATATAATTAGATGACGGTTTTTTAAGTTGTCAGTACATATCAATTAAACTCTTAAATAATCTGACAACACCACCAACATGGAGTGGCACAAGTGGTAGATACTTGGGTCCCTTAACCCTCTGGTCCTGGGTTTGATCCATGGCCGGTGCGTATGGAAAAACATCTGTTGGGAGAGGTCAACCCCTTAAATGGATCTCAGTTACCTCGAAGGATTAGTCTCTGCAGTTGCGCGTGGAGGATACATTGGTTTACCAAAAAAAAAATCTGACAACACCTTATTAAATGTATGTGTAAAATATTTTTACGTTGTCTGATGCGTATAAATTTAAACTCTAAATTAAATGAGTGACATTTTATTACTAAGTTTTATTAATATTTATAAATTAAAAAAATAAAAAAGAAGAGAGAAATTGATAAAAAAAAATTCATAAACAAACAAGGTTGCTTTGCCAGTAGAGCTGTCAATTTTGGCCTAGCCCAATAGGCCAGCCCGGTTGGCCCGCATTTTACATTGGGCTGGACTTCATAAATAGAGGCCCAAAAAAAAGTGGTGCATTTTTGGCCCAGCCCGTTTGGCTCGAATAAGTAACCGGGTTCAGGGCGGGCTGGCCCGGTTAATTAAAAATAAAAAAAAAATAGCAAGTAGGAAAAAAAAATTAATATATCGTGTTGTTGAAAAAATTAACACAGTAGTAGGAAAAAAAAATAGGGTGTAGAAAAAATTAACACTGTGGGTGTGGGATAAAACTGGCCCAGCCCGTTTCCTCCAGCCCTAATTTTTTTTGGCAAATTACTGCTACGCCCCTCAGTGACCATCTCCTCGCCTCTCGCTCTTGAATCCTCTCCCTCGCTCACAGTTTGAGTTTCCTCTCTCTCGAATCCTCTCTCTCTCGCTGCACTCCCCTCTCTCTCTAATGAAATGAGTTTCCCCCAACCCTAATGTTCACTGTTCGTGCGCTACGCTCTTGTCTGTCTCAGACTCGGACTTAGTCTTCTGCGCAACCGCTGCGGCGCTGCCTTTCTCTCGCCACCGGTGCTCCGTCTTCCCTGCCGTTCTTTGGGTACCTTCGCTCCTCTCTTTATTTTCCTTTTCTTTCTTCTCTGTCACAGTCTTTCTTGTTTGTGTTTGTGCCTTGTTTTTGTCTGATGTTGCATTCATTATTTTTGTCTCCTATCAGTTGTTATTGTCTTTGTCTTTGGATATTGATAGTGATTTGGAGATTGTAGATGTTATCTAACGTTTCATTGATAGTGATTTAGATTTGGATATTGATAGACTTTGTCTTTGGATATTGATAGTGATTTGGAGATTTTAGTTGTTATCTGATGTTTCATTCGTTGTCTTTGTCTCTTATCAGTCATAAAGATTAACCCAATTTTGGAGGATGTGGTATTGGATATTGATAGTGATTTGGAGATTTTAGATGATTCTGTTGTTCATCTTATTCCTAATGCTTTTACTACTGCTGCTAACAAGAATAAGAATAAGAAGAGTACAGATGATAACAAAGAGAAAGAGGTTAAGAAAGTTGGACATAATGCCTCTTAGGTTTGGAATTATTTTGAAAAGGTTGGGTTAATTAGGGGAGTGCCACATTGTAAATGTAAGGCTTGTGGGCATCCATATATCTGTAAACCTTCCTCGGGTATCGCACATTTATGGCGCCATGTTCCTAAATGTCATTCAATTCCTAAGTATGATGATGTGGGGACCATGTTGGATAATATAGCTACATTGTTGAAGCAGTGGGAATTTGATAGTAGAGCTTATAGAGATGCACTTTCTAGATGTATTATCAAACATGATCTTCCATTTAGCTATGCGGAGTATGAAGGGGTTTGGGTGGTGAACAAAGTCTTGAATCCTGAGTTTTTACCCATTAGTAGAAACACTGCAAAAAATGATTGCATGGGTGTGTTTTTAAGTGAAAAGGCAAAGCTGAAGAGTGTGTTAGCATCCATTCCTGGTAGAGTATGTTTGACTTCTGATTTATGGACAGCTGTAACACCACAAGGTTATATGACTGTTACTGCTCATTATGTTGATCAAGATTGGAAGTTGAATAGTAAATTGCTTTCATTTTGTCACTTGGATAGTTCACATACAGGGATAGAATTATCGGGAAGTTTACTTGAAGTTCTTAAGGATTGGGGGATAGATGACAAGATATTTTCTCTCACATTGGACAATGCCACTAACAATGATAGCATGGTAACCATTTTGAAAGAGAGACTTAATTTGCAAAATGCATTGTTAGGTGAAGGTAAATACTTTGACGTGCGGTGTTGTGCACACATCTGGAATCTCATAGTTCAAGAAGGTTTGAAGACGGCGGGGGATGCTTTATATAAAATTCGAGAAAGTGTTAAGTATGTGAAGGCTTCAGAGGGGATGTTGAGGGACTTCCAAAAATGTATTCAACAGGCACATTTAAGTGATGTGGGTGGTAATTTTTTGAGGTTGGATGTGTCCACTAGGTGGAATGCTACATACATGATGCTTGAAAGTGCTATTAAGTATCGGCGTGCATTCACTACCTTGAGCTACAATGATAACAAGAACTACAAGATTTGCCCAAGTAATGAAGAGTGGGAAAGAGCAGAGAAAATATTTGCCTTCTTAGCCCCATTTTATAATATTACTAACCTCATATCTGGTTCATCTTACCCAACCTCAGACTTATACTCCATGCAAGTTGTAATTATAGAGATGGAATTGAATGAAAATTTGAATAGCAAAGATCTTGTGATTAAAACTATGGCCAAGAGAATGAAGGAAAATTTTGATAAGTATTGGGGTCAATATTCAGTCACTCTTGCACTTGGATGTGTCCTTGACCCAACATCAAAGTTGGATTTTTTGAGTTTTAGCTTTAGGAGACTTTATCCAAATGATTATCAAGAGAAGGTAGAGAGGGTGAAGAATGGTTTGTATGATCTCTTTAATGAATATACAAACAACATGGTTGCATCAAGCTCATCTTTAGCTAGTTCATCCAGAGACACTCAATCTCACTGATTTGCTTATCCATTGTGCAAGTCATCCATTATTGAGGTAGGTTTGTTTGAGTAACATAGTTTATGTTCATTACATTATTTTATTTTTTCTATTCAATTCTGAATCTAGTTTTGCATGTTTAATTCTAGGCATACCATCAAGAAAGGAGAGAAAAGACTTCAAATGATGGCAAGTCTCAACTTAAAATATACTTGGGTGAAGAATGAATTGTTGGAAATGATATAGATATCCTCCAATATTGGAAGTTAAATAAGGACCAATTCCCCCAACTTGCAATTATGGCTTGTGACATTCTAAGCATTCCAATCACAACAGTGGCCTCTGAATCTACATTTAGCATTGGAGGTCGTATCTTGCTTAAGTATAGAAATTGTTTACTCCTTGAAACTGTGCAAGCCCTCATCTGTACGCGCAATTGGTTGCATAGTTTTAAAGAAGTTGGACCTTGTTGCAATTAATAATCCTTCTTCTTACTTGCAATTTGCATTTACTTTTTAGTTATTGACTTCTCTTGTATTATGAATTTCAGATGTGCCTGATGTAGAAGAGATAAAGTTGCCTGCAGAACCAACTAGTCAAGGGTTAGTTATTTATTTTGTTATCTAAAGCTGAACTTGTTATATATCTATTTTGTTAGAATGAAGACTGTTTATGGATGAAGACAATTGAATTCTAAGTTTGTTTATTTTAGTTGAATTCCAAGTCTGTTAAGGGATGAAGACAACCATTGTATATCATTTTTTTTTGAATTCCAAGTTTGTTATGACCAAGTTTGTTTTGATGAAGACACCTATTGTCTGTTTATGGATGTAAATTATGGTTGTGTTATTGTCCAGTTGGTGTTCTGTTTATGCATGATAATTGGGAGTGCCTGTAATTATAATACAAAACTATGGACTCTTGTTGCTATGTTTCATCAGTTGAGTTGAGTTGTGCACCTAATCTTATTTTGGTGCAATATTTTCTGCACAACTTGTGCATGTGCTGCATACTTTTGTTGGTACAAACTACCAAGTCTCTTTATGGATGTATATTATGGTTGAATTCCATCTCAATGTTATTTTAATTGTTAACTCAAAAAAAGTTAAGATATGTTGGCCCGTTGGCCCGATACTGGGCTGGGCCCGATAATGTGCAGCCCAGTATGAAAGTGGGTTGGCCCGTCCTGGCCCAGTTCTGTAATGTAGCCCGTTGGGACGAGCCGGGCCGTCCATTTTGACAGCTCTATTTGCCAGTGTATGCATCTTCGCCTCTTCTACATGCTTTTGTTATAATTATTATTTTTTTATTTTTATACTTTGAAGAATATTGCAAGGCAAATGCAGTAATTAAAAAATTTATTTAATTGTATTTTTTGTTATTTTATCGTAATCAATGGGTTTTTGAGTGAATTTTATTTCTACAAATTTTAATATTTTTAATTGTTACAATTAATACTATTATTTGTTATTATTTTATTTAAAACTATTTTTTTGAAGAATTTATTTAAAGTTTTGTTCGATAAGGTTAAAAAGCTAGCTTATAGCTTACTATTACACTAGCTTATAAGTTTGGTTGACCAAAAGAGAAGTGTTTGGTAAATAAATTTATCTCACTAACTTATATTTTTTTTTGAGATATTACTTCAAGTAGTATTTAAGCTCATAGCATATAGTTTTTTATATTTTTTTTCTCATTTTTATCCTCATTAAATTTAAAATAAATATGAAAGCATACTTATGGCATTTTATGTTTATCTGTTAGTCGAACAGCTAATTTTACCAAACATTTTTATTATACAATTTGAATTGTTGAATAAATTTTCTTCTATTCAATATTCACCGACCTTTTTAAGATATTACACAAGCTTTTCGATTTTATCATTTTTGTAGAGTTTCTAATTTCCAAACTTTTAAAATCATTTGAAATACCAAATTCATCGTAAAGTCATAAATAATTCATTAGAAGAAAATAACTAAACATTTTAAATAGATTCAATCTTTTTTTTTGGTAAAGTTAAGACATGAAAGAAAAAACAAACAAACTAGCTTGGATCCAAGTCCAAGGCATCACTCAAGAGGAGAGACCCCAACCCTACGGGGGGTTGTTCCAGATCTTGAAAGAGGCAGGTGAAGCATTTCCTTCCTTGGCTAGAAAGTTTGTGCACTTATTGGCCTCGTGATAGACGTAGCAGAAGGAGATAACCCAATCCTTATCAAACCAACCTTTAATCTTAGCAAGCACAGCAACATGGGAGTGGTAATCATGATTAGTGCGATCTTGGAGCAATGTGATGGCCTCCATAGAGTCCGACTCACAAGCCACATTTCTGAAACCCAAATTAAAAGCAAGAGATAACCCATGGAAAATACCAAGAAAGCTCAGCCAACAAAATGTCTCCTTGCCCTTCAGAGCTAGAAAACCTGTCAATTGGCTACCATTCTCATATCTAATCAAGCCACATGTGCCCATGATTCGAGAATTTGGATCCCAACTCCCATCAATATTTAATTTGACCACCTAGTATGAGTGTGGCATTAACCTACCCTCGCGAGCCTCCGTTTGATTGGAGGAGTAATGAAACAAATATTCATCACGGGACATGAAAATCTGCTGGGCCACCTCGTTGACACTGCACTTCACTATGCCTTAACCACAATAAAAAAAAGGCAACCAAGAGGTTCAATAAGAAGAATTGTCTCATGAGTACTTGGGAAGACATCGACGAACTTTCCTTGAGAAAAGGGTCGTATAATGATTTTTTTTTGTTATATCATGATTTGATAGATTTGAGGATAATAAACTTTTTTGACAGAAGGAAAAAAACTTGAGTGGGCCAAATAACACACAATCCAAACTAAAAAAAATAAAAAACGCATTTGATATATTTTTTAGAGTTAACTTAAAAATTATTTTGAGAATGTTCTAAACCAAAGGAAAAAATAATAATATGCATGCAAGTCAAGATAAACATAAATTATCTGCCCTAATGACCTAACTTACCCTAAATTATTGAGGTCGAGTTATCTCGTAATAAAAATATGTCAAAATAGGAACTCTTTTTATGACCCGTATTAGGTCAACGATGTGTCCAAATAATATTCATGTTACCCGGTCTACCACATGTATAGCTTTTAGTTTTAAAATTTTGCCATAATTTTATTTATTTGAAAATATACTCTACACATAAAGTGATATACTGTTACGGACCCCGTAAGACTCATCCTGGTGGAGTAGGAATAGAACACATGTGAATATGTATCATCAACTGTAATAAGACTATGTTTCTTTCCACCAAAACTAGTTGTTCTAGTGAGATAAAAAAGATCAATATGTAACAATTATGGTGGTTTAAAGATGAAAATATTTCTATATGAAAGATCAATATTCTAACAATTATAGGCTATAAAAGGGCACGAAAATGATCTCTTTTCTCCAGACTTTCATAGCTAGAATTTGGTTCTTTTTGTAGATTCTTTTATGCATGTCTTATGTTACTCTAAACTTTTGGTTCTTTTTTAATAAGATTCAGTTTTCAATCTCTTTTGTCTGTATTTTTTTTCCTCTTTTCATCTTTTATTGTATGAATGTTTCAATTATATTGCTTTGATTCTATTATAAGCATGTGTGAGTAATCTTATTCATTTTGGGATTGTTGATATTCCAGTGATTGATTATTACTAATACAAATTTCTCCTATTGGTTATGAGTTCTGTTCTTTCTAATTCACCCTTAAACTTTTGTCTTGTTTGTAACTATAAGGTTTATAGTTGCATAATCTTAAATATCAAGTAAAATACTAAAAAAGAAAAGTTTGATATTAGAACTATTTAGGCTGAGCAAGGGAATCAAATCAATAAAATACATTTTTTTCTCCTAGGATTGTAAATGATAATTATTCTTAAAGGGTTTAAGTTAATGTTTCTACCATGAAAATAGGTTGGTTATTAACTTAAATATGGTATTTTTCTTTGAAAGAAGTCAATAGTTACCTTAGATTATTTTCAATAGTTACATTAGATTATTCGGCCTTTAAAATCTAGCACTCACTAGCACCCACAAATATTTTCTTGCAGCTAGCAAACCGATCAGTCAAATATCTAGTGAGAATATTGGAAGATGTGCCTACCAATGTAGGTGAGTTTTTCATTTCGGTTGATTTTGTTGTCTTGGAAATGGAAGAAGAAGCTCAAATCCCATTCATTCTTGGGAGACCTTTTTCTTGCCATAACAAGTGTTGTTATTGATGTCAAAAATGGCAAACTTACTTTGAACGTGGATGATGAGAGGATAGAATTTAATTTGCTTAATGTTATGAAATGTCCCTCTATTAAGAATTCTTGTTGCAATGTTGATTTGATTGACCATTGTGTTAAGGAGGATTCTGTCTGCAATGATGCATTAGGGGAATGTTTAGTGTGAAGTGGTGTTCATGAAGGTGTTGTTAAAGAAGTTATTGCATATGCACATTTGCTGGTTGTCAACCCTTCCACTTCGAACTTCATAACTGAGGAGCTAAGGGTTGAATTTGCAGCTCATAAGAAGTTCCATAGTAGAACTTGAACCCCTTCCTTCAAATCTTAGATATGAATTTTTGGGCCCAAACTCCACATTTTCAGTCATTGTGAGTGTTAATTTGAGTGATTAGGAAACTAAAAAAATTGCTTGAAATTCTTAGAATGCATCAAAAAGCAATTGGTTACGCTATAGGTGACATAAAGAGGATTAATCCATCTATTTTCATGCATCAAATTCTTTTAGAAGATGACTATAAGCCCTTCATTAAGCAACAAAGAAGGTTAAATTCTAACATGAAAGGGGTACTAACAAGAGAAGTTTGATATTAGACCTATAAGGTTTAATAAGATAATCAAATTATAAAAATAGATTTTGTTCTCATGAGGCTGTAAATGATAATTATTTTTAAAGGGATTAAGTTAATATTTCTACCATGAAAATAGGTTGGTTATTAACTTAAATATATTATTATTCTTTGAAATAAAACAATAGTTACATTAGATTATTTGACCTTTAAAATCCAGCACTCATAGCTCTGGACTCCATTTGATAGTTTAGGAGGGAAGGGGAGGGGAAAGCTTTGGAAAAAGGAAGGAGGAAAGGAAAGAGGAAGGAGGGATAATCTCCTACCTTGAATGAGAGGTTTATTTTTCTTCATAATACTAAAACCCCATAATATGGGAAAACTCAAAAATGTATTAAAGGATAATTTTGGAAGGCTTTGGAGGGCTTAGAAAAATTCTTCAAATTCTTTCCATCTTTTTTATATTACTTTCAAAATTAAACATATATATTAATTGTAAGCATTCTCTTCTCATTCTCTACAAAAATACTCTCAAATAAGGTGGAAGATGTCTCTCTATTTCCTTCTCCTCCCCTCTCCCCAAAGCCCTCCCCTTCCCCCTCCTAACTCCCAAACGGAGCCTTAGGGAATTTGGTTTATTGATAAAAATATCAAAAGTCATAATCTCAATAGTTTCTTTTATCTAATTTCAAAAGCTATTTGACTGCTTAATCTTCGGCAAATAATCACCTTAAGACTATTTTAGCTAATCATCACAGTGAAAAGAAATTAGTAATCAATGCAAAGTCTCAGTGGGAACGATAGTTTTATTACGCAATACAACTGTGCACTTGCGGTAGCCTATCACCTCTTAGGAGGGGAGAAAAAACTATTAATGGTTGTAGTTATCTATATATATATAAAAGAATGTTGTCTAGGGGCAACATTGAAAATTTCCTCATTTCATTTATGGGTTAGTTGGTAATCTTACAATTTAATTAATAATTTTAGAATAAAAGAAATAAGCTTCTTTTTAGTTATTGTCTTCAGTTGGTTTTAATTTTACTAAATTGTTTTAACTAATTTATGTAATAAGTGTTTCAATTAATTTATGAATTAATGATTTTAATCGAAAAAATTTAATGGGAATACACTTCTTAAATGTTATATGATAAATTATTGTGTCAAAAAAAGTTATATGATAAAGTAATTTATTTATACTATTATATAAACCTAATGCTTATTTATATTTTTTATTGCATAAAAAACATTAATAATTTTTATAGAATGTATGTTTATATTATATCCTATATCAAGAAACATTTTTATAATTTTTTAAAAAATATTTTAATTTAATATAAAAATAAGTTTAAGTTAAAATTAAAACAATAAAATATAAATGTAAAATATAAAATATATTAGTAGTTGAATTTGTTTCAGTTTTTTTGTAATAGTATTCAATTTAATAATTTAATTACTTCATTACAAAAAAAAGTACATTAAATTGTTTTAACTAATTTATGTAATATTTATTTCAATTAATTTATGAATTAATTATTTTAAAAAACAAATTATTACTATCTATCTATCAATCTATATATATATATAAGAAGGTATTTCCTATTTTTGGTTAGTAAGTGTTAATGAATACCATATTTTATCCATTTTTATTTTTATTTTTAGTTTCTATTTTTATTTTAATTTCTTTTTCTTTTAATCTAGATTTTATTTTTAGTTATTAATTTCATATTTTTAATTTCATTTTTATTTAGGTTTGTTTTTTATTTGATTTAATTTAGTTATTTTTTCAAATTAAAAATGTTAATTAAAAAAATCTAAAATTAAAATAGATGTTAAATGGTAAACTAACACAAGTAATACTAAATGATGGTACTAAAGCTGCCAAGTTCTTAATGTGAAGTTACATCTTCAGTTATATCTTATGAATCTTTTGTTTGAGTTCAAAGTGACTTAGCAGCAAGACTCAACACACTGGGTGTAGTGAGAAGGGGTACTGCGTCCCAACAAATCATATGTCCCTATAACTTTTCACTATCTCAACTGCACTTATGGGACATATTTTATGAATCTTTAACTCCTAAAATTTATCTCTTATGTCATGGATGAATATTAAAGATCTTAAAAAGAGATGCTAAAGTTCAAAATTTTGATGATTCGCATAGGAATGACGACGAGCATTCAGAGTATTTTTCAAGGGTATGCCATAATATGCATTTCAGTTTTAAACATGTGATTTTGCATAGGTAAATTATGTTTAATTTGTTGTTAAATTCAGGTAGTTTTTTGAATGTTTGTTTCCTTTTACTATACTGTTATTTTAAATTATGTTGACTGATATTTTTAACTTTTATGGAAAGTCTTTATAACAATTTTTGTATGATTTTGGGACCGTGTGAACTAAAACAAAAACAGTTTCTATTTCAAATTGAATTTACATGTAGCATCAAAAGTGAGGCTTAACTTTGTTGTTTGAAAATTTTATTGCTATTAATTTTTTTATTCTTCTATTGTGATTGTGTATAAAATCATGTAGCATAAACATTTCTACGTGCATTAAACATCCGTGCATCGCACAGGTCATGTTCTAGTTATTGCATAAATCAATGTATAATATTATTGCCTTATTTGATATTTTTTTCGGAAAATAGTCAAAAACAGTTCGAGATCAAATCACAAATCTCACAAAAAATATATCGTATCATCAGTTTCACTAACTTTTCATCATTTTTTCTTCTGAAGGTTTGAACATTATCAACTGGAAATGGAAATCAACTCATTGACAAATTAATTAAATAAAAAAGAGAAAGATTAAATCAATTACTAAAGTTCAAGATTAATAAAATAGAAAAATGAAGTTACATAAAGCCAAAACAATTACATCTGGGACATTCGGTCAACTTTTCAAACTACTGCAAATCGCTAGCTATATTACGACAATTTGTTACTGTTGACTTACCTTGGTTTTCCCACTTTCCATGTTTGGCACTTGATTGGAGGGGACCTCAATCGATTCCCCCCCTGATATTACTTTGCTTCCTGGCCAATGTTTGCCTACCTTCCTTTCTTGTATTCCATTCCATTGACATTGCATTCCATCATCCATCAACCAAAGATTATCGCCGCCGCCACCACATCGTGCTTCCAACCCCATCCCCTACTAACGTCATTGTACTATTGACTAAACAAAACATCATTGAATTGATTGGTATGGTCGAGGAGGCCACATATAAAGAAAAAGGTCCCCTAACCTTTCATATCTGAATTTCACCATGGTCCATTCGCCACTAGACTTTCTCTCACCTTCCTATATATCCTTCTTTAGTGAAAGTGAGACATAAATGCAGACACAAATCCCCATATATGCCCTCCAAGTCCATACATTATTGTTCATTTAATACTCCCTTATACAATTTCCCAGATTATGCTCAACGATTACCACCGTGAATCCTGCACGTAAATCATGAAAATGCACCCAAAACACCACATTGCTCAAAGGAATGTGGCCAACGACGACCTTTCTCGAGTGATTGTTGAACGAGCACAGTCCACCACTAAAGATTCTTCTTATGAAAAAAACTTGAAGAGAAACAAATTTGTTTCCACTTCAGTAACCGAAACTCTTTTTCCTGTCCTCCAAACGCTTGAAATCCTATCCTTCATGATGTGAGAATTATGGGCACGTTGAAAAGGAAACGACCGTATCTCATTGACGTTGCATCCCTTCCACCAGCCAACGATTGTTGTTGCCGCCACATATGAAGCAAAAGGTCCCCAACCTAATATCTGAATTTAATTCATCTTGGTCCGTTCGCCACTAGACTTTCTCACCTTCCTCTTCTTCTTTAGTGGTAGACGAATAACAATGTAGACACAAACCCTCATATATTCCCGCCATGGCCTTGTTCATATCATACTCCATGTATTCCCTTTGTATAATAATTTCCCAGATTCTGCCTAACAACTTCCGTCATGAATCTTGTAGGTAAATCATGAATTTGCATCCAAAATGCCATATGGTTCAAAGGAATGCTGCCAAAGATGATGACCCATGGGCATGGCTTAACCCTCTTAATGACAAGCGAGTGATGGTCGAATCGAACGACCACAATTCATCACCAATGATTCTTCTTACCAAATGCATTGTATGAAAATATTTGGAAGAGAAACAAGCCTGTTTCCTCTCAAGTAATCAAAACTCCTTTTTTCGTCCTCCATACGCTTGAAAGCATATTCTTCATGGTGTGAAATTTTATGGGCCCGTCGACAAGGAAACGACCGACGAGGCATAGTTGCAGATTACCCGTGTTTGCTTGGTCGTGTTCTACGTGAAAAATGAAACCATCATCCTCATCGCCTTGCAAGCCTCCCTCCCAGAGGAGGAGAAATAAAAACTATTAATGGTCGTAATTATTATTGCATAAATCAATGTATAATATAAATATTATTACCTTATTTGATATATAGTTTTTTTTTAAAAAGTCAAAATAAGTACAAGATCAAATCACAATTCACAAATCTCACAAAAAAAAGATTGTATCATCAACTTTAGTAACTTTTCATTTTTGCCTTCTAGAGTTTTTGGACATTATCGCCCGATAATGGAAATTAACTAATGCATCGACAGAAACAAACAAAAAAGGGAAAGAGTAAACCAATTTTAATAAACTAGAAAAATGAAATTACACACACCCAAAACAGTTACATCTGAGACATTCGATCGACTTTTCAAACTACTAGAACATAAAAAGTCACACAAAAAAATAAAAGAAAATCATTACATTTCCTTTGAATTATTACTAGTATTTTGACCCGTGCGATGTATGGGTCAGTTATCCTGGAATGACATTAAAAAGAGAGGTTATATGAAAAAAATATTAAAAAGATAGGTTATATGGGAATCTGTATTTAAAAAGATAAAATAAAGGCTAAATTACAAAATTAGTCCTCTAAGTTTATTTTAGTTTTCAATTTGGTCCTTTCCGTCACTAAAAGTCAATTGTCCGTAGTTAGAAGTCCATTTTCCAAAATGTTATTTGGCTTTTAGCTACGGACAATTGGCTTTTAGTGACGGAAATGACCAACCTGTTGTAACTTTTAAAACGTAAGGGACCAAAACGAAACAAATAAAACATAAAGGACCAAATTGAAACCTAAAATAAACATAAATGACCAATTTTGTAATTTAGCCTAAAATAAACGGTGCAAAATCACATTCCTAAAGTCTTTCAACAAAGCTTATGGAATAGCCCAATATCAAACTCATGCCATGACATTAAAAATTATATTATTTCATTGTTTAAAATCTCACTTCCTAATATCAATATCTTATACAAAAATCATTCCCTAATACTCAAACCAATTAGCAACCTATAATCCCTAATACCAGTATATGGGAGAAATCCCAAATGAAATACTCAGCAGCACCGAGGCATAACGGCAGCTAGTTCCTTAAGGATAAAGCTAGTGCCAATCTCTGTAAGGCAAAACGCTAATCATGTAAAGAAACTAACATGATTCTTCGTATTAGCAAATTAATTAGTGCTTATAGCTTATAGTTGTATTCCATTATATTTAGAGTTTCTGGTTTGCCTTAATTCATTATTTCGGTCAACGAATATACTATTTAATATACGTACAATTATATAATAAATTTAATATACACATACTAATATAAATTAAAATAAATAACCAAAAAGGAATCACTAATGAGTAATATACTAATGCATATTAATATATTGCATATATATGTTGACTTTTATTATTCTCACAAAAGTGAATAATTGTCAAGGCAACTCCATGAATTTTAGTTGGAGTATTGTATCATTTGGACAATCCTGTCTAAATTTAAAGAGAGCATAACACATCATATTGTCAAACTAAATTTTCTGAGTGATTTTCTTCTTATGCACTTGGCTAAATCATTTTTGCAAGGACTTTCATGATATCATCCATAGTTGGCCTATGCAGTATGGCTTGGATACCTGCACCTAACCGAATTGGTTATTAGCTCAGCTTGGTGGTTACATTTCTGTTAAGATTCTGTTTGTTGTTAGTTGCTTGTAACAAAATTGGTTATTCTCTTTTGTTTCCTTTCACTTGTAAACTCAGTGCTATAGCACCCTGCTGCAGCACTGGAGTCCTTTCTATATATATCACTTGTTATAGGTGAGTATAGGTGTAGAGAAAGAGTGAAACACTTAGCACTCATTGTGCAATCTGTAATCTGTGAGATAACCATCATCATTTCTTGTAACCTCCAAGTTTTCATAGTGGAGGATTTATACCCCTTCTGCCCGTGGATGTAACTCACACATTGTGAGTGAACCACGTAATTTCTTGTGTGTTTTTCTTTCTCATATCTTATATTACTTGTTGTGCAAACAATCTGTATTGAACGATTTCAGTTCTATTTCTTAACAAACTGGTATCTAGAGCTCGGTCAAGATCAACTGAGCCACGTTGCTTCTGCATCTGGGTGTTCTTTCAAGATTCACCATGCAATTCACTCGGGTTCTTTTTCTCTCTACGCAATTTTTGTTCAAGAACGATGACAAGCTCCATCAAGATTGAAAAATTCAATGGTAGCAACAGCTTCAACCTTTGGCGCATTAAGACGCGTGCATTGCTCAAGGAACAAGGGTTTGGGCTCCACTTTCTGGTGTTACAGGAAAGGCTGCAAAGGAAAGTGTCTCGCAACATGAAGAAAAGGCACATTCCTTGATCCTCCTCTCCTTATCTAATGAAGTTCTATATGAGGTGGCTGATCAAGACACTGTTGCGGGTTTATGGTTGAAGTTGGAGAAACTATACATGACTAAGTCCTTGTCCAACAAATTGTTCCTCAAGAAATGTTTGTTTGGACTCAGAATGAAAGAAGGTACAAAGTTGAAAACTCACCTTGATGATCTCAATACTATCCTACTTGAATTGCGTGATATTGATGTCAAACTTGATGATAAGGATGTTGCTATGGTCCTACTGGCTTCCTTACCTCCATCATATGAGAATTTTGTAAATTCTCTAAGTGTGGGCAAGGATAGCATTACTCTAGAAGAAGTTAAGTCAAGTTTGTTTTCAATGGAACTCAGATTGAAGGCTTCGGGGGTGGATGATGATAAAACTGCATCAGGTTCACAAGACAATTCTGCATCAGGTTTGGTTGTGACAAATTTTGTCAAGAATCAAAACAAGTCAAAGGGAAAAGGGAAGAAAAAGCAAGCTGCAACCAAGATAGATCCCAAAGACATCTGTAACTACTGCAAAGAGGCTGGTCATTGGAAGAAGGATTGCCCAAAGAAGAAGAAGAAGAAAGAATCAGTGGCTGCCAATGTTCAAGCTGATTCTTGTTCTGATTCTGATTTGGCACTCACTGTCATTGAAGAACAGCATCATGCTGACCAGTGGATTCTCGGTTCTCATCATATGTGTCCTCATCGAGATTAGTTTGTCACAAATGAGGAGAAATCTGGTGGTAATGTGCTTATGGGCAACAATACTCCTTGCAAGACTTTTGGTATTGGTTCTATACAAATCAAGATGCATGATGATGTTGTTAGAACTCCTACCAATGTCAAGCATGTTTCGGATCTTAAAAGGAATTTAATTCCAGTTGGGGCTTTGGATTCTAAGGGTTATAGCTGCAGTGTAGAAGGTGGAATTTTGAAGATCAGAAGTGTCAACAATACAGTGGTTATGCAAGGAAACAAGCATAGCAACTTGTATGTCCTTCAAGGTACCACGGTTACTGGGAATGCTGCAACAACCTTCATCACTGAGAACACAGTCTCCCAGCATAAAGTGGCACATAAGATTGGGCCATATGAGTGAAAAGGGATTGAAAGCTCTTAGTGATCAAAGCCTTCTTGGAAAGCAGAAGATTGAAGCCTTGGAATTTTGTGAACATTGTGTGTTTGGTAAACAACATAGATTGAAATTTCCTAAAGCTGTCCACATTACCAAAGCCACTTTGGACTACATTCATTCAGATTGCTGGGGTCCTAGCAAGGGTCCATTAACAGGTGGAGCTAGATACTTTCTATCCATAATTGATGATTACTCTTGAATGTCTTGGGTGTTTATGATGAAACACAAGTCTGAAGTCTTCAATTGTTTCAAGCAGTGGAAAAATCTGATAGAGAATCAAGTTGGAAGAAAGATTAAAAGGCTAAGAACTGACAATGGGCTAGAATTCTGCTCAGAGGAATTCAGAGATTTCTGCAAAGCTGCAGGCATTGCAAGGCAATACATAGTGAGGAATACTCCTCAACAGAATGGGATTGTAGAGAAATTAAACCGAACACTACTGGAGAAGGCAAGGTGCATGCTGTCTAATTCTGGCCTCAAGAAGCATTTCTGGGCAGAAACGGTTAATACAGCCTGCTACCTTGCAAACAGATCCCCCTCATCAGCCCTTAATCTCAAGTCTCCAATTGAGGTATGATCCAACAAGCCTGCTGATT
The DNA here is from genome assembly GCA_037113605.1 of Calophaca sinica. Taxonomy (NCBI): domain Eukaryota; kingdom Viridiplantae; phylum Streptophyta; class Magnoliopsida; order Fabales; family Fabaceae; genus Calophaca; species Calophaca sinica. The sequence goes on along the minus strand of CM073733.1, from coordinate 40,380,571 downwards.
ATAATTCCTTAAAAGTCTTTAGTTGTAATGCTTACTATCATGTTAATGAGGGAAAGTTAGAACCAAGGGCTAGAAAGGGTATATTTGTTGGATATGGGGATGATGTTAAAGGGTACAAGATTTGGTCACCTTCTGAAAACAAAGTTATCCTAAGTAGAGATGTTACTTTTGATGAAAAAGCTCTACTAAACTCAAATTCCAAAACTGAAAGTTTGTGTGAAGAACCATCATTGTCCAAACAGGTGGAGCATAATGATTCTGAAACAAATGATCACGTAGATCACCTTGAAACTGTCTCTGAATCTGCAAACAAATCAGAAACAGTAACAAGAAAGTCTCAAAGGAACTCAAAACCTCCTGAAAGATATGGTTTTGAGGACATGGTTGCTTATGCCCTGCACATAGCTGAGGATATTGATACTTTGGAACCAGCATCCTATCAAGAGGCCATTGTATGCTCAGAATCTAATCATTGGGTGACTGCTATGCATGAGGAAATGTTATCTCTACAGAAAAACAACACATGGCAGCTAGTGAAATTGCCTGCTGACAGAAAGGTAATAGGTTGTAAATGGATATTCAAGAAGAAATCTGGTAGTTCAGAAGAAGATCCAATTAAATACAAGGCTGGATTGGTTACTAAAGGGTTCAATCAAAGGGAGGGATTAGACTACAATGAAATATTTTCTCCTGTGGTTAGATATACTTCAATTCGGGTTCTGCTGGCACTTGTTACAAATCTAAATATGGAATTAATCAACTTGATGTAAAAACAGCCTTCCTTCATGGTGACTTAGAGGAAGACATCTACATGAAGCAACCATAGGGTTTTGTGGAATAAGGGAAGAAAACACTGGTCTGCAAACTGAACAGGTCTTTATATGGTCTAAAACAGTCTCCAAGGCAATGGTATAGAAGATTTGATCAATTCATGGTCTCTCAAGGTTTTAAGAGAAGCCCTTATGACTCCTGTGTCTATCTCAATAAGGTGAAGGGTGGATCCTACACTTATCTTGCCATTTATGTTGATGACATGCTCATTGCATCTCACAACATAATTGAGATTCAGAAATTGAAGAAACTGCTTAGTTCAAAGTTTGAAATGAAAGACTTAGGAGAAGCTGAAAGAATTCTTGGCATGGAAATTTACAGAGATAGAAGTCAGAAAAAGTTGTTCTTGTGTCAGAGGAATTACATTCAAAAGGTGTTAAACAAGTTTGGAATGAAAACTGCCAAACCTGTGAGCACACCATTAACAACAAGCATCAGAATTGGTGAAGCCTATGTCCCTCAATCAGAAGCAGAAATGGAATATATGGAGAAGGTGCCTTATGCAAGTGCAGTTGACAGCCTCATGTATGCCATGGTATGCACTAGACCCGACCTTGCTCAAGCTGTTAGTGTCATCAGTAGATATATGGGAAGGCTTGCCAAAAAACACTGGCTTGTTGTAAAAAGGGTATTCAGATACCTTAATGGAACAAGTGATGTTGGTCTCATCTATGGGAGTGACACAACTTGCTCCTTAGCTAGATTTTCTGACTCAGATTTTGCTGCAGATTTGGATGCTAGAAGATCCCTCACATGATATGCATTCACAGTTGGTAAATGCTTAGTCAGCTAGAAAGCAACATTGCAGCCCACTGTTGCTCTTTTAACAACTGAGGCTGAGTATATGGCCCTCACAGAAGCAGCAAAAGAAGGAATTTGGCTAAAGGGTCTCATAAGTGACCTAGGTTTTCCACAAGATAAAGCCATTATATTTTGTGATAGCCTAAATGCAATTTGCCTTGCCAAATATCAAGTGCATCGCGAAAGAACTAAGCACATTGATGTCAGATATCATTTCCTGAGGACAGGAAGCAGAATCAAGGTGATGAAGGTTGACACCAAAGATAATCCTGCAGATATGATGACCAAACCTGTCCCTAGAAGCAAATTCATGCATTGCTTGGATTTGCTCAATGTTGATAAATGGAAATAACCTTTATGATATGGCAGTAGAAGGGGGTATTTGATATTGCTTAATTTTTGGAGAAGGTCTCTCAATCCAAGGTGGAGATTTGTTATCTATGGCTTGGATACCTTCACCTAACCGAATTGGTTATTGGCTCAACTTGGTGGTTATATTTCTGTTAAGATTCTGTTTGTTGTTAGTTGCTTCTAACAGAATCGGTTATTCTCTTTTGTTTCCCTTCACTTGTAAACTCAATGCTATAGCACCCTGCTGCAGCACTGGAGTCCTTTATATATATATATATATATATATATATATATATATATATATATATATATATATATATATATATATATATATCACTTGTTATAGGTGAGTATAGGTAGAGAGAAAGAGTGAAACACTTAGCACTCATTGTGCAATCTGAAATCTGTGAGATAACCATCATCATTTCTTGTAACCTCCAAATTTTCATAGTGGAAGATTTATACCCCCTCTGCCCGTGGATGTAACTCACACATTGTGAGTGAACCATGTAATTTCTTGTGTGTTTTTCTTTCTCATCTCTGATATTACTTGCTGTGCAAGCAATCTGTATTGGACGATTTTAGTTCTGTTTCTTAACACAATCCTTTGCTAAAAAAGACAAACAAAGAGCCTCTGGAAGAGAATAATCCTTCATATTAGGATCCATGAAACTCCTTAATCCTTCTAAACAACCCCCTTCACTGCCTTCCCCCAATAAAAAACCAATGAAATACTGCCATAAGCTGTTATATATTACCAAGTTTCAACGCATTATTTTAGTGAATATTTTCATAAAGTGTTCCAAGGCTCAAATCATGAAATTATATTAGAAAACTGAAAATGGGGTTGCTCAAGGATTGGAAGAAAGTTGACTTGCTATATTCATATTGTAAGAATGGGTTATAAAGCTGTTGGATCATATAACAACATTGTAACCAAACTTCTAAATAAAATACACTTTTAAGTATTTAGCCATGTATGCAGAAAATTACATGGATCAAAATTGTATCTAATTTTAAAGTTTTCCAAAAATAGTCCAAAGAAGAAAACTTAGCAACAGTGGAGGCACTATCTACTATATCCACTAAAACAAAAATATCAACCTTTTCAGAAACTGCCACCCCTCCTTTGGGGATTTCTGCACTCTCATTACTTTTGGTTTGTGTAGCACTTGAAGTTGCATCTGATGCACCACCAACATCTGCCAGTTTTGTTCTCCATTTGCTGTTATGAATATATTTCTAATACTGATATTCATGAGAGCATAGGAAGGAAAAGAACACTAATGTAAATAGTAAAGACATGTTGCAATGTCAAAGGCTATTTGTATCCTTCTGTACCAGTTTAGAGGATTGCATGAATCAGATAAACAGTCCCTCAGACAACCATTTTTAGGCAACTCAAAAAATAAATAAGACCATGAAACATTGCTCTCACCATAGCAAACACCAAGTAAGTTCACAACATTAATGTGATTGATTTTAGAATTTAAAACAATTACCTTTCCTGTGTCTTCAAACCTCATCCTCTTTATCATCACATCAAGATTGTTGATTAAGCCTTTATAAACTAAATCACCAATACTGTTTTCTTCACTGAAATTTCTTGTTGCCTTTTGGAGCTTTCTATGTGGTAATTGAGCAAGCAGTATTTTATCCCAAGGAGAATATCTGGAGATAGGCATGAAGTTGTAGAGCTTCTCATTGGTGACCACAAGGTTGAAGATTTTGTTGGAGTAAAGGAGTGGACAACATCACTTTTTCTTAAATAACCAAGCCAACCGACCGTGGGTTACTAACAAGCTACAAGAGGTGATTAGATTGCAACCAAATATCACGTATACAAAGGCTTATGATTATATGAAAAAGGAGTTTGGAGTTCATATCAATGATACTAAATTATTTAGATCAGTGAATCTCGTGATTTCAACCTGTCGTTATTGTGTAACCATCTGATTCAGAACCATGCCGTCGTGCGAGCTCACGATCGTCAAGGACCACACCGCCACTAAACCAAAATTACAGAAAGAAACATTAGCAGATGCTGCTAATATAAACAAAAATTATGAGAGCAATAGATGCATAACAAAGACAGGATACCCCTTAAGAAAATGCAACTAAAACCTGTCATCCATGATTGAGGGACCCTGAAGCCAACCAAAATGGGTGAGACCAAGAGTTGTAGAACACCTCAATAAAGAAATTCGAGTGCAGGGGATTCCAAAAAGCACAAACAATAAATGGGTAACCCATGGAAGATTGGATTTAAAAAGGTCGTAAAAACTAACAATTACAAAAAAAAAAGGCTAAACATAAATCAAAAGAATTGAACAAAACATTGAAGTAAAAAGGAAGAAAAACTTAAACTTTAATTTAAAAGAACCTAACTTGTGAAGGAATAGGTTACCCCTTCAACAACAACCCTCATTTCTAAGGCCTGCATAATCAATTTTAGAACATGGACTCTCATTTCAGAAAACAAAACCAACAATTAAAGGGCCACATACTTATAAAAATGAAATGGGAACGAAGAAATGGGAAGAAAAACAAAATGTTTAACCATAGACTCACTAACATTTTGGAGATGTATCAGGACAAAGATAAGGTATAGGAGAAAAAAAAAGCAATGAAATTACCATTTCAGAAAACAAAACAATTTGAGGGGTCATACCATTACCACTACCTCTTCCTTCTCCGCTCTACCAGCTACCTCCAAATCCTGATTATCCACCTCTACCTTCTCTGCCGCCGCAACAACTGCGTTCTCATAGACCGTCGGCGCCTCCTCCTCCTTTCGGTGTTCGTTGATGCTAGTGTTCTTTGCCGCCGCTGCAGTCCAACGACGCTGCTTTGTTCTCGTTGCAATTGCTTCCACTTCAACTGGATCCTGCTGCTGTTCTAGTTGCTTCTACCGCGGTTGTCGTTGCTTTGCTGCTGCCCGGCCCCTGCGCACTCCACTATGCAGCACCGACATGTTTCATCCTTCAAATCTCATCCTCCGCCATGCGAAAAATGTCGCAACAGAAAAATCGAAAATCTGAGAAGAAAAAATCAGAAATCGATTTCTGCTTCTTGCAAATGCTCTTTCTCCTTCCGATCAGAACACACTCCACCTCAACCGCGCGAAAGTCGAACTGAAAGTTGCCTCCCAAAAAAAAATCTGACGATTTTAGATGGAAGATGAAAAACAAAATGTGAAGGGTTGGAAGATTAGAGGAAGAACATGGTGTTTATGGAAGAAATGGAAGAGAAAGATGAAAGGGTAGCGATGATGAACTCCGGCCAAGGCCACGCGGTGGCCTTGAGTGGCGCGGTGGGACTGGCAGGGAGAGGATGGTGCGAGAGGGGGAGAGACAGAGAGTGTGGTAGGGAGAAGCTAAAGGAAAAAGTGGAGAGTTTTCCAATTTTCGAGGCACCGCATTTGTGACCAGTGCATGCTTGTGTCTTTGAGTGAGAAAACATGTGGCAGAATGCATAGTTGTGTGTCTGAGTGAGAAATCTCTTTGTGGACATGTGGCAGATTGCATGGAAGAAGGATGAAAGGAAGAAGAGGGAAGCAGAAACAAAGGGATGAAATTGGCGGCAAAAAATGCTGGAGACAATTCTCGCTTTAGATTTATAAAGATTTTGGTCGTTATTGTTTTTCTAACATCAAAATAAAAGACATAAAAAAAGTAATACATAAAAAACATAAAAATAAAAAGACATTTCGTAAAAAAATAGGAACTTAAAAAGAATGCAATAATACATACATAGTATACATATAATATAATATAGTAATAATGATAATATAATAAATTATGCTTTTGGATATTACGAAGCCACATTTGCATGGTGTATATGATCTCACAATTCACCCCAAAAAAAAAAAACTATGGTCTCTCACACACATTGATAGAGGGAAAGCAATACTCACACGTACACAACCAACAACAACAGCAATAAACTCACCATTACCGCATTCTCTCTTTCTCTTCAAAAAATAAAAATAAAATAAAATAAAAAGAAAGAAGCAGAGATAACAAAAACCAAAGAGGGTAACCCCCCATATATCTTCTTCCACCTAAAATACTAGGGAACCGTTCTTCTTCTTCTACCGAACCCTAAATCATCGATGACGATGGTTTCTTCGCCATAACTTGTTTCTGTGCTTTCACTGCAACGAAGCCTTCACCTTTTCATTTTTCCACCATTACGCATTTCTCGCGTTTTCCTCACTGATCCTCACTTCGATCGTTCCTTCTTTTGTTTCCTTCGCGAATCGCCGCCTGATCCTTCTCTTTTTGCAGCTCCACGGACCGATCTGTAAGTTTCTTTTTTCTTGTTGTGTGTATGTTTGTGTGTTTGGATTATCCGTTTTTTTTTGTTGAATTTTTTGGAATTTTTTTCTGTCAATGGTTTTGGATTGTTGCCAACGCTTAGCAAGCTAGATGAAGGCTGTTCATGTTTTTTTAAAAAGATTTTTGATAAATTTTGATTGTGTTTTTTATATGATCGGATTTAAGTTTGGTATCATTCGTTTAGTGTTCAAGAAAAATCTGTTTTTATTATGTGTTTTTGGTGGTGTTGTGTTTGTTTCAGTTGAGATAATCGGTGGGATTTGCAAGTTGGAATTCGTGTACTTTGTTTTGGCGATGAAGGATTACGATAATAACTTGTTAGTTTTTGTTTTTGATTATCTGTAAAAGTAAAATGGTTTAAACTATTGACCGACACTGATGATATAAGAAGTGTGTGTTAAATTTGGAAATGCAGAAAGCGACCCTTTTTTTGTATACTTTTAGGTACATTCTTTTTTGTTGTGGAGTATATTTTGCTGAAAGTAGAATATTTTTCTTGGTATCTGCTGCTTTTTCAGAACGCTACTTTGTGTTGTTATCTGATGGCGAACTGAGGCTATAGATATTTTGCCCCTACTTTTTAATATGCTACGTAAATGTTGCTAAATATCTTCAGTTCATCTTGGAGGCTCTGTTCTTGTTGTTGAAAAGGTTTCTCAATGAATGCCTTGATCTCATTTGTTTATTTGCTTTGATTTTTTTTATTGCAGAGGTTGTTTTGCCATTTTTGGGGGCTACTAACGTGGGCTATGATTTGAATGGGGAGAGGATGCCAGAGTTGAGAAGTGGAGCTAGAAGGTCAAAGCGACTTGGAGATCTTCAGCCTGGTCCACTACCTGTTGATCAAGGAGAGAATTGGGCACAGCCTGCTCCGAACAGAACTAGGAGGAGAGTTGGTGGCGGAAGAGGAAGAGGCGGTAATGCCACAGGTGTAGGTAAAGGGTCTTCACCAGCTGTACCCACAAGGCGAACTGCAGCTGGTAGAGGCCGCGGAGCAAGATTGATTGATCTGGATCCTGAACCTTGTGAGGTCCTTCCAGAACCTGTTGCATTAGGGGCTCCTGAACCCGTTTACAATCACGTAGAGGTAGTGGCCAATAATAATATTGTGATGGAGGGTGGAAGTGGAGATAAGGTGGCAGGAGCTGAAGAAGAAGCAACCACAACCCCTGTCCCTGAGAGGGTATCTCCCTTATTGCATGTTTCTTCTCTTGAATTGCCTTGGTGCCTTTCCAAGATATTACTGCAATTTTGTTTTAATGATGTGATGGTACTGATTTTGGTAACAATAATGATGATTGCTGCCTTCCTTAGATTTTAGATATGCTGGGATGGGGATAGTAGTTGTACCATTTATTGCGTTTCTGCCCGGGTTTCCTATTTTCCATTAATGTGTTGAACTGATATTTGGGCTGTTCTGGAAATTTGTGATGGTAACGGAGATTTCGGTTTTTCATATTATTAAACTAATGTTTGTTATGTTTTGGCTTGTTAGTCCATGTATGCGTTATTCTAGTGTATGCGTTATTCTAGACTGCATTAGGGTTGTCATTATTAACGTTCAGTTAATTAATATAGATTTGGCAGAATCTTATTTTATGTGAACACTGTCATTGATGCAGGTACAAGTTGGTAACTCTCCTGTATATAAGATAGAAAAGAAGTTGGGTAAGGGTGGTTTTGGCCAAGTGTATGTCGGCAGAAGGGTTAGTGGTGGCTCTGAACGGACAGGTCCTGATGCTATTGAGGTATGACTCGGGCATTCAAACTCTCTCTCAAGGATTCAATATGATATTAATGACACTTTGTAGGATGATACATAACTTTTTTCTTATTTAACTCTGTTTTAAAGGTTGCACTTAAGTTTGAGCATAGAAACAGTAAAGGTTGTAATTATGGGCCTCCTTATGAGTGGCAAGTTTACAGGTAAGTAATCTGTCCTTGTGTTTAAAAAGGCTTACCATGAATACAATTTTTAAGCTTGCTTAAGTTTTTTAGTTTTATTATCCAATTCTCACTTCTGTGTTTTTGGCATTCACAAGTACTCTGAATGGTTGTTATGGCATTCCCTGGGTTCATTACAAGGGTCGACAAGGAGATTTCTACATTTTGGTGAGATATGGTTTGAACTTCCCTTTATCAGCATATGTTGACTAGCTCTTTGTTCTCTAATAAAGGAAAACAAATTATTTCAGGTGATGGACATGCTTGGGCCCAGCCTTTGGGATGTATGGAATTCTCTCGGCCAATCGTAAGATTTGGACTCTCTGTTTCAGTGTTTCATTATTTAAGTTCACTTGGAATAACTGCAAATTCTTAAAGTTCATTCCATTTTGGCTCCACTGAATTTCAAGCATTTTGACAGGATGTCGCCAAGTATGGTTGCATGCATTGCGGTGGAGGCAATATCAATTCTTGAGAAGCTTCACTTGAAAGGGTAAATCCTTTTGATAGTTTTTTTTTCAGTCCTGTCAATTGTAATATTCCCATTTATTTTGACAAGGTTACAACAACTGACTGCTTTTAATGAATGGAACTTGTATCGTTGAATCAGGTTTGTGCATGGGGATGTAAAACCAGAAAACTTTTTGCTTGGTCAACCTGGATCGGCTGATGATAAGAAGTTATATCTTATTGATCTTGGTTTGGGTATGTTGTCCTTTCAACCCAGTTATTTTTGCCTTTACATTGAGTTTAATTTTCTGTCTCACCTTGGTTTTTAGTTATTTGGAGTTATATGATATTTTGATTGTGCATTAATTTCCATACGATGATTCAGCTTCTAGATGGAAGGATGCATCATCTGGTCAACATGTTGAATATGATCAGAGGCCTGATATATTCAGGTTTGTAAATGTTATGGCTTTAACATGACTATCTTTTGTTTTTTCATATTGATAATATGCCTTTTTGTGCAGGGGAACTATAAGGTATGCTAGTGTACATGCACATTTAGGTAGGACTGGTAGTCGAAGGGATGATCTTGAGTCACTGGCATACACGTTAATATTTCTCATAAAAGGGAGATTGCCTTGGCAGGGTTATCAGGTTTGTTTTGTAGTATCTCGTTATTTATATATTCTTGCTTCTCTCATCCGAGGTTTCATTTTATATGATATGATTTCTCTTATTTCCCCAATCTACAGGGTGACAATAAAAGTTTTCTTGTTTGTAAGAAAAAAATGGCCACTTCTCCGGAGTTGATGTGCTGCTTTTGTCCTGCTCCATTTAAGCAATTCCTAGAAGCTGTTACGAACATGAGATTTGATGAGGAACCAAATTATTCCAAGCTTATATCACTTTTTGATAGCTTGATTGAACCATGCACTCCATTGAGACCTATCAGAATTGATGGAGCCTTAAAGGTTGTTTCAACTGTTTTTATGTATTTATTTTAGAGAGTTAAAGTGCTGTATTTTTATTGCATGTGTTATTTATCCGAATACTAAACCTTTTCTGTTTATAGGTTGGTCAAAAGCGAGCAAGGATGCTTATAAATCTGGAAGAAGATGAGCAGCCTAAGAAAAAAGTGCGATTAGGGAGTCCTGCTACTCAGTGGATATCGGTATATAATGCACGCCGCCCCATGAAGCAGAGGTAATTAATATATCCTCTTCAACGTGGCATGGTCTTAATAACACTTCTATATTGTGTGTTGTAACATGATATTTTCTTTCTTCACCATAGCTATTTCAATGCCAGTTTCTCTTGCTGGTGTTAGTTATTGGTTTCTTCTCCACCACAATGGTTTTGGTTCTTGATCATTTAACCTTCATCCTTACTTCTATTTCCTGGCTCTGAAGATTGTGACTTGTCACTGTCGCACTAAATTGATGCTCTGTGAGTTCTCCTCCTGGTTGGTTGCAAGATGCATCATATTCCCCACAAGGGGTTGTTTAATTGCCTTGTCATTCTTTAGAACGATCCTCTATATCTGCATCAACCGATGCAGCATATGCTTAAGCACAGAAATGATAGACTTCCATCAACGAGGCTGTAATACATGATCATTTGTCACCTTCATGAACTCCGCTGCGTTCTCGATTTCTTCCCCAACAAAATATCCGGCAGGTTGGACCAATTTGTTAGGAACCCATGGAAGAGTAATGGGAAATTGTTAGAAACAATAAAAAAAAAAAAGCTATTTTACTGAATACTGATAATAGTGTAGGAAAAAGAATTCCCCCTCCAAGGATTTCCCTTTTACAACTGAGCCGCTGCTCTGTTTATCCAAAGTTACAAATCTGCATTCCCACTTCCTACCCTTAATTCTATTAAAGGCTTAAAGCTAAACCATCCATGTCCTTCTAACCTTTTTTACTAACTAATTAATGATTCTAACTACTTAACTGTCTTGTAACAAACTATTGATATTTGGGAATCTCTAGCAGTTCACTTATTTTCAAACTTGTTAAATTGGTTAAATTGATGTACCTGATCTTGGATTTATAGATTTTGATCAATTGTCGTACTTATCTCATGACACTGACAGTGCTCATTAAAAAATACTTTTAAACAAAGCAGTAATGCTATGTATTTGCTTGTACACAATGGTGGATTTGTCTTAAAAGGAGTATATAGATATTTGATTACCCGTTGTATGTATTGTAGCTTATATATTTAGAAACAAGTTATTTATTTTGCTTGGTTACAGATATCACTATAATGTAGCGGACACTAGGCTCCGGCAGCATGTAGACAAGGGTATTGAGGATGGGTTGTATATAAGCGCTGTGGCCTCTTCAGCGAGTTTGTGGGCCCTAATCATGGATGCAGGAACGGGTTTTTCTTCCCAGGTTTATGAGTTAGCACCAGCCTTCCTGCACAAGGTAGGCTTTCTTTCCCTGATTTATATATTTCATCTTCTATTAAGCAAATATGTATGGATGGAATAATTGATATTTGGCTGCTGGTATTTTGATGACCCCTCAGGATTGGATTATGGAACAATGGGAGAAGAATTATTATATCAGTTCAATAGCTGGTGCAGTTAATGGGAGTTCCTTGGTTGTCATGTCCAAAGGTTTGACCATTACACCCTTTTACAACAATTATAGTTTTATGACTTACTTCACTCCTCCTTTTTCAAATTTTCTGTGCAACTTTTCTGTACTATTTGTTGTTTGTTATTTAGAAAGAATTTAGAAAGAGCTTTACTAAGTTGTTTTACTTTGCCTTTTTACTTATCATTGTCACCATTACCATCAACTTGGTCACCATGTATGCCATGTAAGCTGTGTCTGTGGAAGCACTTCAAAATTGTAAGAGTACACTTCAAGCGTTAGTCATTTTTAATACCAATTTGAAATTTACCTTGTATTATGCGTGGACCTGACCACCAGGCTCGCAGGCCCAATCCCTGAATCTTTGGACCCTTCAAGAAGCCTGACCCAAGTTTTTTCGTATCCCAAAACCAGGTTTTGGGGCTATTTTGTCCTCCTTGGCCCATTTAGACCTGTTGTAGGTTTTTATGGTTTTCGCGACCCGAGTTTTTTCCCTATCCCTAGACCAGCTTTTGGGGCCTATTTCATCCTTCTCGGCCCACTTAGACCTTGTGTAGGTTTTTATGAACAATTTAGAAGACAGATAGATTCTCTCCATCTCCAACCTGCTTTACGCATAGTTTTATCAACAATTTAGAAGACAAATTGATTCTCTCCGTGTCCAATCTGCTTTACCCATGTATGTGATCCAATTTGGACCTATACTGCTCCTTAGATGGTAAATTGGAGACATATGGCAGTCTTGGCATCAACCTATGAGAAAACACTTCCATGAAAACAACATATTTAGTCATAGAAGCTGACAAAAAAACCCTCATTAGTTTATCGGGAGAGTTGCTTTTCTTTGCCTTGTTTAACTTCTGGGATGAGAGAATCATCAACTGTTCTTTGAGATACATCACTTTCTGTTTGTCATCTCATGGTAGAATCCTTGCTATGCAGGAACTCCTTACACACAGCAGTCCTACAAAGTGAGCGAAGCATTTCCTTTCAAATGGATAAACAAGAAGTGGAAAGAAGGATTCCATGTTACCTCCATGACTACTGCTGGCAGTCGCTGGGGTGTTGTTATGTCCAGGAATGCTGGGTATTCTGATCAGGTATATAAACCTATTTAACTTTGATTTTTGGTCATGTATGAAATTTTTTTAGCCTGCATTGCTGAACATAATTGCATTTCATCTGGTGATGTTAGGTTGTGGAGCTTGACTTTTTGTATCCAAGTGAAGGAATCCATCGACGATGGGAGAATGGTTACCGAATTACTTCTATGGCTGCTACTAGTGATCAGGCGGCCTTCATACTGAGCATACCAAAACGCAAATTACTTGATGAAACTCAAGAGACTCTGCGTACATCTGCTTTCCCTAGCACCCATGTAAAGGTATTTGCATTTATTGTGTCCTATTACATGTTGAGATTTATGCAGTTTTAGCATGCCTGATGGTGTTAGGAACTCGTTTATGGTTGGTTGGTAGTTGATTTATTTAGACAATCTTAACTGAGGATCTGGTGGGTACTGCGAGCATGTGGTTGAGCAATATTAATACCTTGAAAAGGAATATAAAAACAAATCCAAAACCTGTCTTCATGGCCAAAGGGGAAAAAACCACTGCTATTCTTCCTCTTTTTTATTTTTGCTCCTCACAAGGTATTGACGCCTAGCTTGATGTCATTTTTTTGCCTTGTGTCCATGATTATTTTTTAATTCAACTGGAGAATCGTAATTGGGGGATCTTGTGAATACCGGTGGCTCATGGTTGAGAATGATTGGTCATACCTAAATTTCTGTAATTTAAAATCCTGATATTTTCAAGGCCAAAAGGAAACAATAAAATAAAATCTTGAGTTATCTGTGATGTGGTACTGCTATTATTTTATCTCGGGTTTTTCCTCACAAGGTATTAATATCTTACTTGATGGTTTTGCAGGAAAAATGGGCCAAGAACCTCTATATTGCCTCGATATGTTATGGGCGAACTGTTTGCTAGCTTCTGCGGTGAACATTTGCTATATCCTTGAAAAATGAGGCAAAGATAGAAAATGGGAGGATTTCCGTGATAATTAAGTTAGAATGGCCAGGTTTGTTTTTACCCCCAGACCCAGTCACTAACAAAAAATCCTTCCCATATAAAAATGTTACTATAATTGTATGAAAAAAGAAAAAGGTAATGGAGAAACAGAAGCGAGCTATGCTGTGTGAGAGCATGTTCAATGGGAGCAATGATTTGTGGAAGAGTATTAACATGTTAAAGGGGTTGGCTATTTGGCCTTGTGTCATGGCTGTGCTTTAAAAAATTTGCCATTTTGTATGTAATGATATAAATTTTTACCAACATCATAAACATAAAACGATGAATTATAAGCTATAATGATTTCTAGATTTGAAGACTAATTGTCCGCAGTCTTGGACTAAACAATGAATTCTAAGCTATAATGATTTCTAGATTTGAAGACTAATTGTCCGCAATCTTGGACTAGTGAAGGCCGCTATTTACTGTGCACAACATTATAATCAACTGGGGCCACCTAATGCTTTAATCTATCTAAACTGTTCAGGTCTCCTTGTAACAGTTTTTCTCCTCATTCTGTTTTTGACCGAATCAAGATACTAGCAATGTTAGGTGGGGTTTGAGCAGGACCAGGGTTTGACTAGTAGTTTTAAACTCATGTTAAATTGATAATTATTAATTATTTATAATATAAACGGTTCCTTTTAGATGGAAATTCTTTTTGTTTGGGTGAGAGGGAGGAGTCAAGGTTAAATTCCATTTCTAGAAAAGAAGATGCTAGCTCAGTCCGCAAAACATGGCAGATTAAGGGAAAGAGCATCTATTGGAACACGAAAGCCTTAGATGCAACCCATACTTACTAAGGGCAGCAGCAGAGTTATATAACCTCTAAAAGCATGTTGCCAATGGAGATTTCATTATCTTCGGATGTAGATTTTTATATCGCGAATTAGAGCTGCACGGGGGATGAGTTCACAAATGGCTATGGTCATGAAACCACAAAGCACATTGGTTATTGGATTTTACAATATTTCTAAGCTAGGAATTAGAATTATGATTATTCCAAGCAAACCATAACAGATATCCTAGGATTCTGCTTGGGATTATAGAGCTACGACCCAGATTTGCTGCATATGCAATAAGTAACTACCAATAACTTTTTTGGTCTGATGGCCTAGCGGCTTACTACGCACTTCAAATAGCGCTGAAAGGGGGCGTAGCAAGTTCGAACTCGTGCACAAGCGTCTAAACGGCAAATACTTTGCCAGTTGTGCTAAGCACTACGGACATTAAGTAACTGCCAATATGTAACGCAATTCAGAGGAGTGAATAATTATTGGGAAAATCTCAAGTTTCACATATACTAGAGGCAAGGCTTCAAAAGAGTTTATAAGTAAGTGGCGTTTTTCACCTTACAAGTCGGTTTTGTAATGATGAGTTAGACCCAAAATCCTAGTATGCTATCAGAGGCACTGGTCCACCCACTGTATTATATACACGCATCAAGCCCAATAGTGCTGGGCGTGAGGGGGTGTATTGGGAAAAACCCAAGTGCTACATAGACTAGAGGTAAGGCTTCAAAAGAGTTTACAAATATGTGGCGTTCCTCACCTTACAAATCGGTTTTGTAAGGATGAGTTAGACCCAAAATCCTAATAATAATAAAGGTGTCGTTTGGCAGTGTTATTCGTAATCTCGTCTTCAATTTATATATGTTCTATTAGAGCAGCTTTATCGGTAGTTTTGATCGATAACTTAGAAGCCACGTAGCATTTCTTATTTTGACTGACAACCATGTTGCAGCATGCATTCCTTCAAATTTGGTGAACGTGAACGACATAAGTAAATTGCACAAATTAAAGCAACTCAAAGCAGCAAATTTGTCCTACGTGTACATATAGCCCACAAAAAAAAAAAGGCATCGCAATTTAAGATCCTTGCGTTAATATTGTTCTTAGAGTTTTGGATTGGATATACGTTGAACACATTCACTACCATTTGATTTTTTTTTTATGTATGAATTTATGGCTATTTAATGGCTAGGATGAGATAGAAAAAAAAAAGATTGGATAAGGATAAGATGTCATAGAAACATGATAAGCTCTTATCATATCATGTATTTGATGCGCACCTGACAACAAATTAGATAACATTATATTATTATATCACATGTTTGAGATGAACCAAATAATAGTATAACATGATATAAATTATATAAAATGAAAAAATTATCCATGTGACAAGTTAAATAGTTTTTTCTAAAATTAATTTCTAATATTTTTTAATAATTTTTAATATGAATTTTTAATTTAATATTTTTATATTCTATTTTTTAGGTTAAATTACATTTTTGGTCTCTTAACTTATTTTAAATGTTCACTTTGGTCCTTTAATGTTTAAAAGGTTTATTTTGGTCCTTTAATTTATCAAGTTGGACCATGTTAGTTCTTTCCTTCCAAACTGTTAAGTCAAGTCAACAATCAATCTTACGTGGACGCGAGGTGGCAATCTTAGGTCAATTTTGGCAGACGTGGCAATCTTACGTGGCCCTATCCCTCCCTCCTCCTCCTCTCTATCTTCCCTCCGTTTCCTCAACTCTTGCGCCTCTTCAATCTTCTGGTCCTTCAACACTAACCCAGAACAACATAGATCTGGGAAGCACCCACTCACCTACCCTTCCACCACCACCATCAATAACCAGCAGAAGCTTGAGGCCAAGCAAAACAAGCTTGCAAGAAATAATAATGAACTTTTCCCTCCAAAGCTCACCTCCCAACCTCATCAATTTGATCTCCAGTGTAAAAAAAAAAAAAAAAAAAGAAGAAGAAGAAGCCCCCACCCCTTTTCTTCTTTTTCGTTCCCTGGTCTCTCAAATCTCCCCTATTTTTTTCTTCCACATCTCATCTCCTTCTCGCTCACCCATACTCTCCCTTCCCCCTAATCCTCTCAACCCATCCCTTTTCTTTTTCGTTTTTCCTTGTGTCCCCTCTTCTTTCTTCCCTTTCTTCATTCCAATTTCCATGTTCCCCCTTTTTTCTCTTTATCCATTTCAGTGCCCTCTCCCCTTTATATAGTGTGTGTGTGTAATTTTCTGTACTTTAGTGATTAAGATCTTCAGTAGGTTTCAATGGGGAGAGGGGTTTGGCCGAATGGGAGGGGAAAGATTGGGGTGGGGGTGGTAACCGATTGCGAGGGGCAGAGAGAGAAAGATGGGGGGTGGTTGATGGACAGTGGAGGGAGGTTGAAGAAGAATGGGTTTCAAATCTATGACCTTCTCTTCGTTTGTGTTTTCTGCAAAAAAAATCTAGAATTTGGGGTGGTGGAGAGGAAATGGAGGAAGGGTGGTGAAGAATGAGGAGGTGGCTAAAGAGGGACAAGTGACTGACGAGGTGGTATTAAAATATTATATTTTTGTCTAGTAGTTAGCCACGTCTGCCCCACATACGAATTTTTTTTTTTAGTTATATTGACGGAAATGACTAACTTGAGGTAACGGAGATAAATTAAAAGACAAAAAATGAACCTTTTAAAAATTAAAGGACCAAAGTGAATCTTTAAAATAAGTTAAAGGATCAAAAAGGTAATTTAACCTATTTTTTATAATTTCTAATTTTTTTTATAACTTCTGATTTTTTATATCATATCTAATGACAAAATTAGCCTTATTACAGAATTATATATAATATTTTAAAATTTTTAACTTAAATTAATTACTTTGATAATTTTTAATATTTACTTTTATTTTTTTTAATATTTTTAATTTTAATAGATTTTATAATTTTTATTTTATAAAAATAACATAAAATGATAAAATTACTCTTGTGGCAAACTGCACATGATTTTTAAAATTAGTTAGCTGTTTTCTATTAATTTAATTTTTTATAATTTTACTTTTAATTTAAATAGTTTTTATTTTTTAAAAAACTAATTTTTTTTATTGAATATATAATATTAATGTTTTTCATTTTTTAGTTTTTCTTTTAAATATTTTATATTTTGTTAGATTTTAAATTATGTTTTGAAAGGTACACGATGAAACAAATTTCTTATCATATCTTGTTATTTTTAACCCAGTCCTCACCTTTGGATAAGAATTACATTAGATAGACAAGATAAGATAGAGTGATAGAATTGACTTATTCTATGATGTTGGCTCATCAAACGCTAGATTAAGACAATATATGATAATATATCTTATGATGTCTCCCTTATCCTGGCTATCAAATAGGCTATTTAGGTTCTGTTTGGTATGACTAAACCGCTAGCTTATAGCGAATAGCTTATAACAAAGAAGCTCGTAGCAGGTGTTTGATAACCACTAGCTTATAACATATTTTTCACCAGTTTATAGCGTTTTTTCATATGCTACTTGGAGTAGCGTTTGAGTTTATAGCTTAAATGTTTCATATTTTTCTCGTTTTTACCTTTATCATTTTAATTAAATTCTTCATTTATCATTTATTAAATGAAGTAAAAAATTATTAACCCTTACAATCTCTCTCTCATTTATTAAAATGTATTTTTATGTCATTTTAAATTTATCAGTTAGTTAACTGCTAATTTTATTGAACACTTTAAATTCAATCTGCTAGTTTATTCAATATGAGCTATCCACTATAAGTTCATCGCTATCTACTAATTTATTTACTATCGGTTAGTTTATCCGTTATCCACTATTTTTTTAGCAAACATAACCTAAAATTGGGGTTGTATCAAATGTTAGTGGATGTGATTGTCATTTTTGCGGGCCAACGGTAAAAGTACGTACAATTTTTTTTTTTCCTTCCCTTGTTGAAGGTGGCAAGTCGCCACTCAAACTTCCTTTCTAGAGTAACTTTTATAGACATTGGGAAGCTTCCTTAGCACATCTTGGCTTTCAACAATCATATGCTGTCTTTTTTCCATATAGGCCATACACGCAGAATTTTAGCAATGTTTCAATCATAGGATTGATATAACTAATGAACTTTGCTAGACGATACATCATGAACAGACGATCAAAGGACGACATAACATTGACTCGATGTAGTGTGTGTTGTTATGCGATGACGAAAATGTTGGAAATTTATGTGTATTTCAAAAGTTTTAATAATATTGTGGTCCATATTATTAAGTGAAAATTATTGAAAAAACAATTTTATTAATATATTATTTCTTTTATTTGTTAGAAGTTTTGACTTGGTCTTCATCCTTATCTTATCTTTTTCTTTGACTTAGTTTCTCCCACTCACACCATTTTTTCTTACTCTTAACTGCTTTATCTCTATCTTATGTTGAGAGATATATATATATATATATATATATATATATATATATATATATATATATATATATATATATATATATCTGCTTTGATGCCTGAGATAAGTGACTGCCTTGCGTTTCTTCTCGAGTTCTGATAGCCTCGGTACGCTTATCACCGAGAAGAACCTGTTGTATCCTGGGAGATTTGCGCAATCTTGTGGATAAATCTTTAGGACAGTGACTACGCGCCTCAGGTTTTTACACTCAAAGAGCCATCAACAACTACAAACTAAGGATTTATCAATGGAAGTTGCGTGACCTAATTCCTAAACCCGTTTCGCAAAATGATGTCAATTCCATGAAACCCTAGATCCCCAAATTTAGATTGAATCAGTTCGGTTGTGTTGATGGTTCCATTTTGTATTGCCTACAACAAAGCCTTTTCTCATTAATCCCATAACCCATTTTTTCTCCATCTGTTCAGAAAGTTCTCGATCTCCTGGGGCCACAACTTGTTGTCGTTTGCGGGGCATGGGGACTTGAACGGCGTGTTCAGCCACGTGTCAACGATCTCGACCCCAGTCTCTGTTGAAGTGAGCTTGCCAGAAACGGCGAGGACGTTGGAGTTGCTGATGGAGCGGGCGTTGATGGCGTCAAAGGGGGTAAGGCAAGTGGTGGCGAACACGCCAGAGAATTTGTTGGCAAAGATGGAGACGCCGGCGCCGGTGCCGCATGCGACGAGGCCACAGATCTCCGGGATGAAGATGACAGGGATTGAGAAACTCGGTGACCGACCTCGGCTCTGGCGGAAGAGTAAGAAGAGGTTCCGAGATCTTCAACTCCGATGTTGAGGGAACGGAGGTGGGAGACGAGAGCATCTTTGAGGGGAAAAAAAAGGCCACAAGCAGGTTCGCTTATATAAATGGTTTTTTTTTGTTAATATATTAATATATTAATGGTTTTCTTATTGCCTGGTTGGAGCCATGTGCTGGTTCTAAACTTCTAATTGAAAAAAAAATAAAATTCAACTGTGGATCTGTGATGTGCTTTGAGAAAGCTTAGTTCCTTAGCTCTTAATTTCCTATGCTTCGTTTTTGGCATTTGGTGATTATTTGTGCGACCATATTTCTGTGTAGGGGATCCAATATAAATTGAATAATATAATTAAATGAATATTGTCTAGAAATTAGGAAGTCTAATAATGTCTTGTTTGAAGGTTGAAGAAATTATAAGAAATGTGAATTCCTTACTGAGAGTAATTGTATTAATATTATTAACATATTACAACCTCTTTCGATTTCATTGCTTTGGACATATTATGTTAATTTTTGAGAATTACTTTGACATGTGTATGTTTGTATATGATTTGAGAAATATTATTTTATAGTGAAAAGTCATAAATGTTAATTCTCTTAAAAGAATTTTGAGAAACTTCTTAAGAGAAGTTTGTGGATATGCAAGAGGTGGTATAATTGGATTTTTATGTATGTGGTAATGTTATTTCAAAGCATCTGATTTGGTCGCATAGCTTTAGCTAAATTTGTGAGATGAGACTTGTCTTTTGTAATATTATTATTGATTATTGATGTGATAAAAAATTGGAGAAGAATGAGAATATATTTTTGAGCACTTGTTTATTGTTGATGACTATGCTGTTAATATGATAAATTATATAAATTATATTTTGACATCTAAATTTGATGTGAAAAGCATGAGAGAAACAAGTGTGATTTGCGATGCTAGATCATAAGGTAGTGTGGTAGTATAATGCTATCACAAGAATATTATATTTAGAAACTTGAGAAGTGTATTTAGAGCTAAATCATTGAGTATCCTTTATGATTCTAACACTTGATCAAGAAAAATTAGAAACAACTTTGTTGCCCAAATTGAGTATGTATACCCATATTATTGGAAGATTATTGCATTATGATTTTAATTGCAAAAATATTTTTGTGACACTTGTTAGACTCATGAAATTTTTAAGAGGCACCATGAGCTATGATACTGTATATAGAGGATATCCATTGTATTAGAATAATACAGTGACGTTAGTTGGATTTGATTCTAATGAGAATAAGTATAAAGTGGATTTATTTATTCTCAATGGAGGTGTTGTCGCTTAGAAATCATCTAAGTAGACCAGTATAAAAATATTATGGAGGTCAAGTTTAATAACATAGATTTGGCAATATATGTGATTGATTAAGAGACGTCTTGGTCAATATTCCTGGATGGAAGAAACTCGTGTCTTCCATATTTATGTGTTATAATTGTGTACAGTAGCTACTGAAACAGAAAGTTATAACCTAAATTTATGTGAAATCAAAAGTGATCTAAATCGATCATTTGATAAAGCCCCTGGGGAGGAAATTAATAAGTGAAATATCGAGGGGAATGAGATTTATGCCACGGGAAAATGACAAGTGATGGGAACCCAACCTTTGTGATCAGATATCCCATGAAGAAGGTTCATATGGGTAAAAACAAGTCACTTGTTAGTTATGATAGCACTATAACAATCTTGTCCCTTTCCTATGGTGTTACGATAATGGCTATGAGAATGTTCTAGATTATTTAAACTTGAGGGGTAAGCTAAGCTTTGAAAGCTTTTAATGATTTCCATAAGCCTTTATGGGTGGTGTATGGTTGCAACATGCACTAGATGAAATCACCTATATGAGTGTCAAGTGGGGCCGCTTGCATGAGACCGTGGCGGGTCTCTAGAGCACTCATGAATACCAGACATTCGCACGGCCTAAATGCGTAACACAGCGGTAACACGAGAATTGTGGGGGTGTAATGTGATTGGTAGACCTCTAACACACACAAAGTGTCTCTGGTTCATAAAGCTTGCTTTACCAATTCACTGTGTGTTAAGTTTATCAGTCTAGGCCTGGTTCAATAGCTTGCTACACGGGTTCGATGCATTACATCTATGATCTTAACCGAGGAAAAATTCTTTTCAAATATTTCATAAATGTTTTGTTAAAACTTTTGAAATATGTGGGGGATTGTTGGAAATTTATGTGTATTTCAAAAGTTTTAATAATATTGTGGTTCATATTATTAAGTGAAAATTATTTAAAAAATAATTTTATTAATATATTATTTCTTTTATTTGTTAGAAGTTTTGACTTGGTCTTCATCCTTATCTTATCTTTTCCTTTGACTTGGTTTCTCCCACTCACACCATTTTCTCTTACTCTTAACTGCTTTGATGTCTGGGTTAAGTGACTGCCTTGCATTTCTTCTCGAGTTCTGATAGCCTTGGTACGCTTATCACCGAGAAGAACCTGTTGTATCCTGAGGATTTTCGCAAACTTGCGGATAAATCCTTAGGACAGTAACTACACACCTCAGGTTTTTACACTCAAAGAGCCATCAACAACTACAGAAAATTGTTTTTGAATGAATTGATTTTGTAAAATTAAATTTAGTTAAAAGTGAGTTGAATGCAAAGTGATTTAAGTCTGGATATATTCTTGTAAAAGTGAGGTGAATAAAATATTTGTAGGTAAAAATCACTTTTGGAAGCAAAAACTTCAAATCCTAAAAACTTTAAGTTAGAATCAATCGTAGAGGCAAAATCAATTCTACCCGAAAACACTCAAACATGTCAAAATTAATTTTATGTCTCTATAATTACTTTTGGCTCTCCCAAAAGTGAATCCAAACATGCGGATAGATGATGCCTTTCAAATATGCATTATATTTAGTGTGTGTTTGGTTTTGCAGTGACGAAAATTGATTTTGAATGAATTGATTTTGTAAAATTGGTTTTAAGTAAAAGTGAGTTAAATGTAAAGTTATTTATGTTTGTATACATTCACGTAAAAGTGAGTTGAACAATAAATTTGAGAGTAAAAGTCACTTTTAGAGGCAAAAGTTTCAAATCATAGTTTCAAGTTAGATACAATTCTAGAGGTAAAATCAATTCTACTCGAGAGCACCTAAACATGGCAAAATCAATTTTATGTATCTCAAATCACTTTTGGCTCTCTAAAAAGTGAAACCAAACATGCACTTAGTGAATTGTTTGTCCTCTTTATGGGTATTTATTACTTCTTACACACTTAGCATACACATCAACTACATTCGTGCAACATTCTTTGATGAAGTATTTGAATACATCATACATAGGGGTCTTAATACATCAGACGTCTTGAGACGTAACAACGTTGTTTTTTGAGATTGGAGTGAGGCTACCCTTCTTACCATTTGAGACTCAGGTGCTTTGTTTCCACAAGATTGTTCTTACACAACTTAATCCAAAAAGTTCAAAAGTAAGAGAGAGAGAGAGAGAGGGGAGATCAAGAGAGAGAATTAGCTTTTGAATGTTTAATTGCATTAGAAATGATTTTATTACATTGATCTATTTACATAAACCTATAAGAGGATTCTATAATACATTGCTTTTTGAAATCTTTATCTTTCCATCACTTAAAGTTACTAACTTAACAAACTAATTACTAACTAATTTCATTCAGGGATAGACCCCAAAAATCACCAAAGGGGGCAAAAAAGCCCTAAACTTATAGGTAATATTTGAAAAGTATTAGACCAACATGTAACACCCCATTTCCGGAACGTTACAGAGGATAATAATAATTATTGAACCTTAAATATATACTGAAAATAATTGTTTATTAAAACTATTTGTGTTGACATGTACATGAGATTATTTATCTTTACGGAACCCGTGTCTAGGACCCACGATTTATGTAATACATATATAGATTCTAACTCACTGGCTGTGGATCAACTGATACAATCTCTCTCTTTTGGAAGCGTGTGATACCTGCTAAGACCCGTAGACAGAAATATACAAACAAAGAAAATAAACGGGATATAAGAACACACTATACGCACTATTTAATGGGAAAACAGGAATTAGAATTCATGTATAAAAAGGCAATCACATACATTAATAGATCATCAATCATAAGTAGATTAGCAAACACATGTAAATAGATCAACCACGTTCGCACTCATGCCTTAGAGTTCTACATGCCTATGTGGCCACACAACTTCCAAAAATGGCAGAAGGGTCCCACCCTAGCCACTTCGCCCTTTATAGTCAACAACTCCTCAACAACCTTCCACCGACATGTGGATAGGTCAAGCCAGTTGTTCATCCCCCTATCCCGCTCATCGTACCCCTAAGAGTGCATCCCTGTTCCCCAATTTTGACGTTAGGAGCAGGTGTCGGGGCGGCACTCGGGATCGACACTATGGACAGTGATACAACAGTACTCCGTTAGGATAACCAGGCTACCCGACGACCCGACAGGATGGTCGCGAGCCATCCGTCACCTGTGGAATAGAGCCGGACCCAGTTTATCCTCAAGGACCGACGGCGTGTCCTGTACTGACTGTATTGTGCCTGCACTCTGGCACCTGGCCTCGTGCATAACTTATGTACACGGCGGTGGATTACAGCACACAACCATGCATATGAAATCTTTCCTCCTAATATTTCACTATCACCAACTTATTATCAGTTCAACCGGTATCAATATCTTTCCAACTCATCATCATCTCAACCAGCATCCACATCTTATCTCATTTCTTATCATTATTATTTCAACTGTTATTGTCAACTTATCATAGATAAATAACTCATCATATTCCCACATGTAATATTGCATAACGACTTATTATTGAATTAACATAAGTAAAACTGTCAGCAATACAGTACAATGACCACTATAGCATTTATCAACCATCCTTCATCAACATATAGATCAACCAGCACATCATCAATTAGGAACCATCCTCGATCAATATAAGAATCACCGCTAGCATCGCTCAGGCGACCTACTATACACATGTTATCAATTAGCATACTAACAATCATACAATAATATAGCAATCATATAAATCATCATCACAACGATCAACATCCGTCCATAGATATCAATAGATCATCTCTATGGTTGATAGACCTCTGACAACTATCATCAACTATCACAGGTCACAACCCCTCTCCTGAGGTGTTGTTGTTATCAACCGCTAGTAGGGCTTGGGTCACCCTAAGCCTAGTTATACATTTATTCTAATCCTACAATCCCTAGTGGATAGGGTTCAGATCTCCCACCTGGTTAGAAGACTGTTGCAGCTGCTGCCATTCTCCGTGTCCTTGCCGCTCCTGCTACTCTTACTCCTACCTCTGGATACTCCTATCTAGCCTACTAGGCCGCTCTCATCCTCCCATCTCAGAGGATTTCCTACTAAGAGCTTTCTGATGCACAAGATCCTCTCTTGAGGCAACTGCAGAGCATACTTACTCCTCAGTAGCCCTCTAAGTCTCACTCCCTTTTTCAATCTCAAGAATTGCTTACTAAGGGTTTTCTAATGTGCCAGGTCCTCATTAAAGGCAAGCACAGAGCATACTCACTCCTTAGAAGTTCCTAGAGAGAGAAAGCTAGAGAGAGAAAAGAATTTGGAGCGAGTTGGAATGAAGGGGTAAAGGGGATATTTATAGACATTTTGGGTCCATTGTGTCGCGATGGTGTCAAGGCTCAGGGACCATCGCGTCGCGACCGTAGACACGTGTCAGAGATCCAACGCTCCTGATCCACCGACTTTTCCACCGCCTTAAATCGCGTCGCGATGAGCCATAGTGTAATCTGGTCGCGTACCGAGGTAGAGCTGGAAAGTCCGGTTTTCTTCCTTTCTAGACGTTTCTAGACCCTTCTTAGGGGTATTTTGGTCCTTTTGAATGTTTCTATAACACATCTAAGCCTATTTGCTTTCAAATTAGGATTTCTAATGCTTATTCATCGTCTAACTATACTTTAAATATTATTTTCTAAAAAACGAGATGTTACACAACACATGACGTAACATTTGAGACTTATAGAATGACTTTTGCATTCATTGTTATATACGAAGTTTTGAGGAGAGGGAGGGGCTAGGGCCAATGCTTGCCCTTTCTTAAATTCATCCATGATTCCATCGTTAACTTTTTAGTTAAGCTTAATTGGCATAGCCATCTATTCAATTAACAACTAAGCTAGCTATTTAGCAATATGTTCCATGTAAATAAGCGACCTAGTTGTGGGGATAACAATAAAATGTTATCCCCCTCAAACACAAGGTGGTTAAAAAAATTTGAAATTTGAGCAACACCTTGGTTTTGTCACAAAGAAAAGAAAATCAGGTCTTTGTAAAGGATTTGGTTAAGGCATTGATAACTTGATCATCAACAAGGATATCAATGACAACAAGAAGCTTTGCCAAGGATTTCTCTTAAAAGGGGGGGGGGAACTCCATATGTTTGGTGTAACTGTTTGGTACAAAGTTGTAAAACAAAGACTCTATGCTCAAATTATCGCAATAAATAGTAGAAGTCAAAAATGGAATTTGAAATGTTGTTTGAAGAGTTTGTATTTGTGTTAAGATTTCTCATCAACTAATGATATGGCCAAGCAATTTTTATAAGGCTTTAGCAATCCTCATCATTTGATCTAGCTTTTAGGTTAGAGTTAGGTAGAATTTCTAAGATGGTATTAGGGCTCTCTGTGACACTCGAGGCTAATGAGGGCAAAGAGTGTCGCTGGATTATGAAGCACGATCAAGAAGCGACTCCTGTCAGGCTTCTAGCGAAAGGACACATGAATGAATAAAATACATACTAGGATAAGATGGATCTAGAGACTATGCATGTAAGTGACTGCGTAATTGAGGATGACTTAAAGGAATTGATTAGCACCACCACCCATATCAACAAGATGCATATTTTTTCGGAATCCCATAACATAAGAACTCCATAGTTAAGTGTGCTTGACTTGGAGACTTGTGGGATGAGTGACCTTTGGGAAGTTTTTCAGAAAGCGTGTGAGTGAGGACAAAACACGTTGTAAAGACCTGTATTTGTTTGTGGGGACACTCGTCGATCCCGCAAGTTGTCTTTGAGCATTACAAATGGTATCGTAGCAGGACCTTTCCTAGTACGAGGTGGCTCGAGAACAAATCAGACAGAAGCTAGCAAGACACGTGAATGAACTTAATACACACTGTAATGAGATGGATTTAGAGAATGTGCAAATATTTGACTGCATATTTGGGAGTGACATAAAGGAATTGATTAGCATCACCCTTATCAACAAGATGCATCTACTTTTTGGAAGTTGAGAACATAAGATAGTTAAGGGTGCTTAACTTAGAGAACACGTGGTTGTGGAGGCGCCAAAATGCATTGGTCCGAGATGCGCTTCTCAGGTGTCTACATTCTCTCTGCCTTTAGTCGGGTTTGTCGAACGTTGGACCGAGGGGAGGTGTACCTATAAGGACACTCCAACACTCAAGTCAGTATGTGACAGAGAGGGTGAGAAGGTGAACAGTGTGCAAACCCAATGAATGATTGTCTTGCAGTGTTTTAAAACTCGGACCGGTCATCGACTCGATCGAGGTATTGGGTCAGTGGGTCAACCGTAGGCTTAATAATTGAACTGCACGACTTGGTGTCTAATAAATTTATAAATATATAGTTTGAGTAACGTCTATAATTAACATTTGCGCACCTTTACATAAGGTGGTCATGTGGTGTGGTGGTCACCAAGGTGTTAAGGTAGCTCCAACACATGGGTTCGAACCTAGGAAATGCAACTTTTGAATTATATTTTATAAGATTTATGTGATTTTCAGTGGAAATGTGACAATGCATGTGAGTGATAGCAGACCGGTTCGGCTCGCCGGTTCACCGGTTTAAACAAAAACCGGTAGCTTCAAGCCGATTCTTAACAGTTCACATTGGTTCGAGAGCATAGCCGATCGGTTACGCAACTCGAACCGGGTATGCCACTGGTTCCCGGTTGGACCGGTCCAACCGACCTGTTCGAGCTGGTTTTTAAAACTATGGTGTCATGGCATATTTATACTGAGAGCGAAGTACTTGGAGATTGTCTGACACTAGATTTGACAGAGTTAACTTCTCTAGCTTCACCTCCTATTGGTTGCACCGGGTAGGGGTGCTCGCGATGCGGTTTGGTTCGGTTTTGACGCAAAAAGTCATCTGATCTGAAAACTAAAACACCATGCGGTTTGGTTTGGTTTGGATGGCTTTCATAAAAAATCCAAAGCAATCTGATCCGATTAAATGCGGTTTGGATTGGTTCGGTTGATTCGGTTATTGTGAAAATGTATCCAAAAAAAAACTTGATAGCTTTAACAATAGACCTACTATTTTACATTCTATTCTATACTACTTATCACAAATAAATGTGAAAGATATGATATTCAATACTCAATAGCTTGCATACTGCCATTAGCAAATATGCAATATGATTTCGTAGATTCTTTTGACCACCGGGGCCTTCATCTTTGTTCAAATCATCACTTTGTGTCGGTGGTTGTTCGGTTGTAGGCATGGTTGTTGGACTATTTTCAGCCTTCACAATAGAAAACCAAAGAATCAAAATATTATATTTAACAAATAATCAGATTCAATAAACTATGCCAGGTGGAAGTAATTACCTGATTTACCTCCATAGATGAAGCAGCAGGAGAAAGCGAATTTACTTCCATATCAACAAGAACAATTCTTTCAACCTTTCTGTTGGGAACAAAGCTTCAAATTAAAAAGACTCCAATAGCACAAAAAAAAACAATTAGGGATATGTAAAACCAGATTGAAATTTAGCAAACCCTATTTAATAAACTTCAAATTGAAAAACAGGGATATGTAAAACAAAGCTTCGAAACAAAAATCAAGAAGCAGAAAAGACGCAGAACACAAAAAAAAAAGTGAAGAAGTAGAGAACACATAAACAGAACACAAAAGAAATGAAGAAGCAGAGAACACAAAAAAAAAACCAGAAGCAGAACACGCATAAAGAAGCAGGAAACAATAGAAGAAGAAGAAGGAAAACAGAACACATGAACAAGAAAGAGCGGAGGAAAGAGGGTGTTACCTGTCTCTATCGCCGTTACTAGAGAAGTAGTCGAGATCGAGAGAGAGCGGAGGAAAGTGGTGGCGTCCCTGTCTCTGTCGCCGTCGCTGAAGGGCGGTGGAGACGTAGCTGAGAGAGAGATCGCCACAGAGGGTGAGAGTTTAGACGAGAGAGAGTGAGAGCGGCCGAGACGAGAAAGAGTGAGAGACTAGGGTTTCATTTTGAGGGTCAACTTGTGGCTGAGGCAATGAGCGAGCGCAGTAGGAGACTAGGAGGTAAACAGTGTCACTTGACTTAACATCAAACGCACCGTATAGTATTTGAGGGTTAATAGTTTTGCGGTTCGGTTTGGGTTGGTTCGGTTCTGCGCAGACAAACCACAAGCTGAACCGAACCGATCGGTTGGTGCTGAAAATGGCCCAAACAAATCCGAAAAAATTCGGTTTTTGCGGTTTTCGGTTTGGGTTGGATCGACTTGCAATTTTTTTTGGATCGGTTTGGATTTGAACACCCCTAGTACAGGGTGCCAGACCTTGTTCCCTATGTTGGGTCCCACGGTTCTGGCCATAGGATCTTTCTTTGTCCTCATGTGGCAATGACTAAGGTTAAGAGCCATGTCGCTGTCACTGGGTACACGTGGGATAGGAATCATACCCTTTGATGGCGATAGGTCGCAGGATTTGACGAGGTAGCATGGGTCATGGGCTCCGTTCTCATTTAGTCCGGCCCAATAGGGTCCGACTTATGGGTGTGGTGCCGAGTCTGAAGTTTGTCCCCGGATCACATTCAAATATTTTTTTTAAAAAAATCCACAACACCAACTGTCCTCATGAAACTATATCTAATTTTTCTTCACTAATGATCCTATACAATTTATCTTGATTCAAATGCGATGTATTATTACCATAAAAAATAAGTCTTTGTATAATAAAACAAATGTTTAAATATGTTTTTAGTCCCCGCAAATATAAGAGTTTTTGGTTTTAGTCTTTGCAAAAAGAATTTTCCCTTATCGGTCCCTGTCATTTCCAGACTGACCTCTTTTACTCCCTGCCGTTAGTATCCGTTAAGTTGGTGCTGATATGGCTGACAAAAATCCAATTCACCTGTGCCATGTCATGTAAGTGATGCCACATGTACAACCACATGGACTAGGGTTCCACCTCACCTCCTTTTTCCTCTTTCCTCTCTCTCTCTCTCTCTCTCTCTCTCTCTTTCCGACTGCCACCCCTCTCTTTCCTGGGCAAAACTAAACGCGTGACTGGATATGCTCGTAACCTGTTCAAAACATTTCAAGTAGGTTCAAGTGTGACAACGACACTTTAAATTTAATATTCTTGTTATCAAGTGCGAGTGTGTGACCACGAAGAATCACTGTTAAATTGAAAGCTATTAAAAATGTTATCAAGTTTATGAAAGTTATGAATTGTCTTTTTATCAAAGCTATGAATTATCTTTATGGCAAAATTATACTTTTGGTCCCTTATCTTTATTTTAGGTTTCAGTTTAGTCATTTATCTATAAAAAATTCCAAATTAGTTCCTTATCTTTATTCTAGGTTTCAATTTGGTCCTTTATGTTAGAGCTGTCAAAATAAGCCCAACCCGACGGGCTGGCCCAGCCCGCCCGATAAAAAAGGTGGGTTGGGCCAGTAAAACCTTAGCCCGAAAAATTCTAGCCCAGCCCAGCCCGACCCGAAAATTTATTGGCCCGTGATGGGCTGGGCCAACCCGTTGGCCCAAATTACTTTTGAATTTTTTCTTGATTTCATTTTTTAATTTTGTTACGTGAACCGAAGATTGTGAACAGACTGGCCTATTATGTGTGAAATTATTTATCCATGGATTCTATATAGCTGTTAAACTGTATTAACATATCAATGTTATTTTTTTTCCTCAATATTTTGAATTTTTAATAAAAATCACAAAGACACGCAAAAACGATCTGTACAAAATGTCTTGGCTCTAAATTCTTTTGATTCAATAGAGGTGACACATTTCTTTTTGACAAGAACAGAGGCTGCACATTTCATTCACGCATGGAATTGGAAGCTATGGTTTAACATTTCTCTGCGAGAGCACGAGAGGCGAGATCGACCGTTTTATCGAGCACAATTAAATATAAATGTTCAAAATTAATTCTGTTGAGCACAAGTTCTTGGCCCATGGGCCAGCCCATTTAGCCCGTAGCTTGCATAAAATGGGTCAGCTAGTAAAATAGGGGCCCGAATTAATTTTGGCCCAACCCAGCCCAGCCCGAAATTGTCTTTGGCCCGAATGGGCCGGGCCAGCCCGAATTGACAGCTATACTTTATGTATTAAAAGTTTCAAATTGGTCCCTTATGTTATGAATATTATACCACCAATGTGGTCCCTTTTTTATCCTTTATGTATTAAAAATTTCAAATTGGTCCCTTATGTTATGAATATTATACCAATGTGGTCCTTTTTTTGCATAAAAAAGGGACCACATTGGTATAATATTTGTAACACAAGGGACCAATTAAAAAAAAACAAGATGGACCACATTTTACACATAAGGACCATGTTGAAACTTTTAATATATAAGGGACCAAAATAAAACCTAAAATAAACATAAGGAACCAAAAGCATAATTTAGCCTATCTTTATCAAGTTTATAATTTAACAAAATATTTATAAATTTAATATCAAGTGTAACAACATTAAATTGATAGCTTTCCGTGGTTCTTGTAATTTTGCTGCGATTGAAACTTTTGTCATAATTTGAATATCAAAGGTTGAGATTTAGATTAACTTTTTGGTTCGTAGGGGATTTTGGATTCTCAATTAGGATAAATATTTGGTTAAAGAGGGTGTGGTTCCCTCCGTTGCTAGTTGCTACCTATAAGGCTATAACGCTTTGATTCAGATTTTTCTGTGCAGAATGCCTTGTTGGTGGGGAAAGAGGATGGCGATGGGAGGGAGAGGGGGAGAGAGAAGGAGGAGAGGTGGAGCCCTAGTCTTATTGTTGCACATGTGGCATCACGTAGATGATGTGGCACATGCGACTTATATCTCTGTCAGCCACATCAGCATTAACTTAACAGTTACTAATGGTAGGGACTAAAAAAGATCGGTCTAGAAATGTCGAGGACCAATAAAGAAGAAATTTATTTGCTAGGACTAAAACCAGAAACCCCTATATTTGCGGGACTATATACATATTTAAGCCTAAAACATAAACATAAAAGGCCCGGTTCATTTAGAGAGAGCCCAACTGAACTGGGCTGCAGGTTCCTTATGCTGTGTTTGGTCCCAAAACAAAACCAAGTAACGGCCCAAACGCGTCACCCCACTGACCAAAAAAAAAAAAAAGCCCCTCAAAACCCTAATTTGCACAACCCAAAAACCCTTAACCCCCAAACATTGCCTAGGCGAGCCTTTGTTGAAGCTCACTAGCGACCACCGCATTCTCTGATTCCCAAACAATGAGACCCCCGAGAGGTGGCGGACGTGGCGGCGGTTTCAGAGGTGGACGTGACGGTGGATTTCGCGGCAGAGGTGGTGGTGGTCGTTTCGGCGGCGGACGCGGCGGCGGAGGTTTTCGCGATGAAGGACCTCCCTCCGAAGTCGTAGGTGCGTTTACTCTTCCATTTTGGAAACTTTTCAAGTTCTCTGGCCTCTGTTAGGTTTTTCACAAGCATCATTTGAATATCTACAAGTTTCATGCTTCACGATGTTTGTTGGTGATGACATGAATTTGTTTTGAGAATTTGCGAGGAAATAATGCGACTTCATAAAAAAAAAGAGATTTTCAATTTTTCCATATTTTTTTGTCTTATTCTTTTATATTTTTATGTTTTTATGGGGAAGGAAGTGAATGGTGTGTTTTAATGGGGGATTCTTTGATTTTGATGTATGCAGAGGTCTCAACGTTTATGCATGCGTGTGAGGGAGATGCTGTGACAAAGCTTACGAATGAGAAAGTTCCCTTTTTTAATGCTCCTATATATCTGCAAAACATGACTCAGATTGGGAAAGTTGATGAAATATTTGGTCCCATCAATGTCTCTGTGAGTTTCTCTTATTTTGTATTTTAACATATAGGCTGTTTTTTTTTTTTTTTCGTCTTGTAGAACTTGGTTGTGATGTGATTTTTTGCTTGTTTGTGAAATGCAGTACTTTTCAGTTAAAATGATGGAAGGGATTGTTGCTACTTCTTATTCAGCTGGCGATAAGTTTTACATTGACCCAAGGAAACTCTTACCGCTTGCAAGATTTCTTCAGCAACCAAAGTATGTTCTCTTGGCATCACTCACCTGTCTAAATATTTTACTGTTTGTTTGCAATACTCACATGAATGATGAATATGTACTGAAAAGTAGAATGAAGATAAAGATGGTGCCCGATTAATTTTGTTATTTCCGTTTGTTTTAACAATATTTGCATTTTTTTCCCCAACACTTATTACATATCCATCATGTTTGCTATCCATGCGTCGATACTATTTCTGTTACAACTTCATAGTTCATCTGCTGTTGTAGTTGTGTTTGCTGTACATGACCCGATATTTTGAACGTGAATATGACTTTTTGTCTTGGTGTTATCTGTTGTTTATTTTTTGTTTAAAGGACTCGTAGTATTGATTAAAGTCTTGAAAATTTGAACTCTAGATCCCAGTTTCTACCAACATGGTTTGTTTGTGAATTTTTTTATAGATTTGTCTGTGTTGTTAGCATATATCAAATGAAATATTGCTTCTTTTGCAATCGGGCTTTTAGTTAGTAGTTCCTTGTAGCTGAAAAAGAAGGGAGAAAAATGAAACAGAGCTCCTTTTGGGATTTCAGATTATGGGAGGTGAGGCAATAATTAACTGAGAAATGATCAAGGCTGAAATTTAGTTGTTGATCTTGGCTGTATACCTAGATATGCTATTTTCTATATACAGGTTACACTGTCCCAAAATTTTTCGTTAGTAGTTTCATATCATTTTGCTTTTCCTTGTTTCAATTGTGTGGTGTGCAGTTGGATCTCTGTGTGCAGCAATACTTTGCAATGAGCCTATGAGTTACCAATAAAAAATAAATCTGCTATGATTGTTGTCAATAATTTTTTTGTTTCCGTTTATTTTTGATGGCTTTGAAGGGTATTAAAATTGTTGGAAGTAATTCAAGTTGACATGATTGGGTGGTTATTGTTGCAGGGGACAAGCACAAGCTGGTGGAGGTGGAGGCAGAGGAGGTCGTGGTGGAGGCAGAGGTGGTGGTTTCCGTGGAGGTGGTGGGTTCCGTGGAAGGGGTGGTCCAAGGGGTGGAGGTGGTGGTTTCCGTGGAAGGGGTGGCCCAAGGGGTGGTGGCTTCAGGGGAAGGGGAAGATCATAGGGGAATTTTATGTAATGTTTTCCGTGTGCTTTAATCGTTTTGCTTGGATGATCAAATAGGATACCCAATTGAAGATTTGCTGCTGAATTGACTTTTTCCCCCTTATGAATGGTTCCATTTACATATTGCTTATGTTGTGATCACAGCGGCAAGGCAGATGAGTTTAGTTTCCACCCAAATTGGCTATTGATTATATTGATTTTGAAGCTGTCGCATATCCAATGCCCATATATCCCTCTAGGGCAATGATTTAAAAACCAGATAATAGTGGCTTGTCATTCACTCATTGACGTCACCCTATGATTGTTAGATTTTATATGCATTTGCATTAAAACTCTCATATTCATCATCCTATATACGTATAATTTTTACCGTTTGATTTTGGAGTTAATGGCCAATTTGATCTCTGAAATTTGAAAAAAAAAAATCAGATTGGTTCCTTACTTCATCAATATTTTAAATTAGTCCCTGTATTTTGAAAGTGTATCAGTTACGTCACTTTGTTAGTTCTGTTTGTTAACAGAATTTCAAAATAGTCATTTAATATAGTCACTTATTAGCAAATATGTTTCTGTTATTTATAAATTAATGTCAATTTGGTCCTTGCGAAATTGATAGAGGGACGTAATTGATACACGTTTTCAAAATATAGGGACTAATTTGGAATATTGATAAAGTAAAGGATCAAACTGAATTTTTTTTCAAATGTCAGGGACTAAATTGGCCATTAACTCTTTGATTTTGGTTTTTAACTTACCATGCTTTGCATGAGCAAATGTGAGTTCTAGAACACGTACAATACAATCGACGACATAACATGCGCGGGATATATGTTCTTCTCTTTAACGTTTATTACTCATTCAGTCAATTACACATACAATTGTATTTACTGGATTGAGTACACACTTAATTTAGTTCCTGAACTAACATTCTGTTGCCTATTTAGTCTTTAAAGTATGTGAAAATAAAATAATAAATAATTCTTAAAGTTTGTAAAATCCGTTAAAATAGTCTCTAAAGTTTTGTGAAATCTGTCTCATTAGTCTCTGTAAGGGATTTTTTTAAAACTTTAGGGACTAATTTGACGGATTTCATAAATATTATTGATTACTTATTATTTTTAGATATTTTAGGGACTAAATAAGGAAGAGAGTGTTAGTTTAGGAACTAAATTGAGAGTTTACTCTAATCGGATTTTAGAATGTCACACTTCAAAAGGGAATCCCATTTGGGCAGCTCAGTGGTTGAGCTGAAGGATATCAAGGAGTCTCCAATTTGTAGAGCAGGTACGGGTTTGAACTCTGTTTCTAGCGTCTACACAACTCTTACGTATGTTTTATCACTAGATTGTACTTTCTAGACAAAAGAAAAACACTTTGAAAGGAAGAATAAAGATGTTTATATTAGATAAAAATTACAAAAGGCTAAACATAACTTTCTATGTATGTTGGAAACATGTATGCTCTTACATTTAAAATAGGCTTGACAAAGTTAATAACTCAATTATCATAATCCATTGAATATATGGATTTTTTTTTATGTGAGAATATATAAATATTCAGAATATAGTTCAAATTTAAATTTAATGTATATATTTAATGTATGTAAAATTGAATTGCCGCCTTTGAAAATCTGTTCTCATAATGATTATTTATGCAAATGCCAAGGAATCAAAATTAGAAAGTTTTTATTGAAAATTTTAATTTTAAAATGATTAATACATCTAATGTTGTGAATTTCAATAAAAAAAAACTTTCTATATATTGATTCTTTAATTTTATAAATTCTGATTTTTTTCACACACTATTTTTCTCACATCACTTTTACACTCTCTCTCTCTCTCTTTTTATCTGAGAGAGATAACATCTCTCTTTTTTCCATTATTACATATCTCACTTTGCTTTTCCTTTTGTATCTCTGTTCTCAACTCTCCATGAGTGAGAGAAAATCATTATTCTAATTTTGAAGTATTTTAAGACTGTTAGTGTAAAATTAATCACCCACCAAAAGCAAATGGAACTTTAATCCAAGAATAGCAAATGGAACCCTCTTCTTTAATCTCTGATAAATCAGATATAAAATGGATCCAAGAAAATTTGGGGTGGAAACATAATTTACCCAACATATGAAAGCAACAGAAACTTGTTGACAGTAAGAATAAGTGTAACTGAGACTAAAGCTCTTTTATTCAAAGCAGCAGCAGCTATTAGGATCTCAAGCTTCCCAACCCCTAAGGACAGTAGCACGTGCTACACGGTTAACTGCCAGGGTGAAGGCTCCCATACGAAGATCACATTCTTGAGTTTTGCACATTTCCTTCACATCTCTGAAACCTTTGGTCATGTAGTTCTTTAGCTCATTGTTCACTTTCTCCTCATCCCACATGAACCCTTGGATATTCTGTGTATCACAAAAATCACCACATAAGAACTAGATAAACTGTTTTTGTTAACTGTAGAGACTAAAAATTGTAGAATCTAATAGAGCTCAGAGAATTCAATGTTCTCTGAGTTTGTGATAAAACCGTATTTCTCATCACTAACAGAAGAGGGATTACAAGTATTTATAGACGAGCATTTGCTGGAAAAAAAATATTTATAAATGAGCAGTTACAAGCCTGAATAACTAACTCCTAACAAACTTGTGACAGCTGGCAGTAACAAACTGCTGAGCTGTCAATTAACTAACTAACAGTCTTATTTACACTAACAAAAGTGAATAAAATTTTTGTAAAGACCAAAATCAAATTTTACCAATTTTATGGGGAACAAAGCATATTTAACCCTAAGAACTACATAGAGTAGATTAATTGAGTTGTAAGCCTTCCACATATACTAGAGCATCTATGTAGAGTTCATAATTTACATATAAATATAATGGTTACCTGAACCCACTCAAAGTAGCTAACAGTAACACCTCCTGAATTTGCATATATGTCTGGGAGGATCACAACACCTTTTTTCTTCAGAATCTGCAAGTTAGGAAGGTAGTTAACAAAAGTACATTTCTTCTTTCTTGTTTGAAAAAAAAGGGAGGAGAGAGAAAAATATAAACTAACCTCATCAGCATCTGGGTCAGTTGGGTGATTGGCTGCTTCAACAATAAATTTAGCCTTGATTTCATTTGCATTTTCCCTTTAACCAACCAAAAGAAAAAGAAAAGAAAATTAGCTTTAGACCTTTCCTTTGTTATAATCCAACTTTAGAATATTATATAACTATATAGGAGCCGTAGGAGGGAGGGGGATTTGGATTGTCTACAGTCAAGGGAACACGCATTCACAGAGTCTGGATCATTGGATTCCTTTCTCGCTCTATATCATCGCTTCCTAAGTTTCCAAATGGATGAATCCAAGGATCCAAATTCACGGACTGTGTGAATGCGTGTTGTCTCGGATTCATTCATTTGGGAACTTGGGAAATGTTGAGCAAGAAATGAATCCAAGAATATTGATTCACTGACTGCGTGTTGTTTTGACTATATGCAATCCAGATCTGAGGGAGGAGGAGATTGTCAGAAAAGTACTAAACTAACAAAAAAGAAATCTGGCCCAACTTGATGTTTTCTTTCAAAGTAAGCTATGATATGATGCGATACTCTCTAGTTTGTTGCTCCTTGTTTGCTTTAGTTAAGAACAAATGACTTTTTTTTTGTAATTAAATCAGGAAAAGCACCTATTGATGACACCCCCAAGAGCTGCCGGGACTAGAACATCACAATCTTCAACCAATATTGAGTTAGGATCAATTGGATCAGCACCTTGGAATCCTTTTACTCCCCGTTGCTCTTTGGAATGCTTGAGTAGGCTTGGGATGTCAATACCTTTGCTGTTCTTTATGGCTCCACTTATGTCACTCACAGCAACAATTATTCCACCTTTCTCACTAATTAATTGGGCAGCCCAAGACCCCACATTTCCAAAACCCTGAAGAAATACACAATAAGATAGCATGAATTTATCTCAAATTCATCAAAATGATAAATCCAAAAACTTCAATGGAGCAGTTCTTTAACACTTAAAAAAGCCAATGCTTCATTCTTTTGCTATAGTACAACCCAAAGGTCCATTTGCTATTATTATTGCCAGCAATATTTTAAATCAAGTTCCACGACCGTAATCTTGGCCACGGCAATATGGTTTTCAGAGTCTCCGCAACCATAACGCGGCTGCAATTTAGGATGCATTAACCATATTTGACTGCTTCGCAATATCAAGGATCGCGACTGTGATTGCGACCTAGATTTAAAATCTTGATTGCCACAATTATGTCTCCATTAATCATTATTGTGAATTGGGAGCTCTAATCCTGATGTTAACATAATGCATTCTACTTTGACTAACAGTAAGATCAATGGGAGTAATTTACAAGGCACAAGAAGTACCTGTATGACAAAGCGTTGTCCAGATACGCTCTTCCCATACTCATTAAGCAAGGCCTCTGTTGCAAAGAGGACTCCTCTTCCTGTAGCTGCATCTCTACCTAGAGATCCACCAAGATCCTAGTTTGAAAAAAAAATAAAATTAAATAGAAAAGTGAATGGTTTATTAAGCATGGTTTGGTGTCATTTCAATAGCCATTGGAATGAAATGACAAAAAGACAATTACTTACTATAGGTTTTCCAGTCACTACTGCAGGAGAGTGGCCATGAAATTTGGAATACTCATCGAATATCCATGCCATGGTCTGCATGCATAACCACACATTACGGTAATATTGAATTTCACATATGTTAGTGCATATTTAAGTCAAATATATAATAACAATAACATAATCAAAAGTATAATCAAGGTTTTAAATTTCGTTCTGCAACTGCAATTCTGGCCGCAACATCAAAGTTTTAAAAGTCATATTGCCTGCAATTTTCTGAAAATCAATGACTGCGATGCAACCACAACCATAATTTAAAACCTTGAGGGATTCACTTTTAAATCTGTATACTGACCTGTGGTCCTGTTCCCATATCTGGTGCAGGCACATCTGTACGAGTTCCAATTAGATCATGAATTTTCTGAGTAAAAACTCTGGTAAGTCTTTCTAACTCAGACACACTTAATTCTGTTGGGTTACACCCTATCCCTCCTTTGGCACCACCATAAGGTATATTTGCTACAGCTGTTTTCCATGTCATTAGTTGTGCCAAAGCATTCACTTCATCTGGATCAACCTAATCAGTCCAATAAATGATTCACAGTGAGAACTGAAAGCCTAAAAACACACACACATCAATATCCATATGCATGTATAAAAAGTTCCACCATCAAGTGGAAGTGGTTATCTTTTTATCAAACACATGGTTGACCAGTGGAATTATCCCTACAATTTGTTATATTTCTATCCAAGTCATACAAATTTGAGGGAAAGAAACCAAATTATTATCAATGGCAACATCCTGATAGCAACTTAATGCCGAATCAAAAGAATGCCTATCTAAGCAACTGAGATTTTTCAGTGTTAGATAGAATAGAATATGAATAACCTCAGGATGGTATCTAATTCCTCCTTTCATAGGGCCTCTAGCATTATCATGTTGAATCCTGAACCCAACATAAGATTGCAACGTGCCGTTGTCCTTCGGAATGGTACATTCAACCTGTAATTTTCATGAAACATTATGTAGAACCAATGTTAATGAGCTACATGATACAGAAAAAAAAAAAAAACAAGAGTATTAAGCAAATTTGCCAGAACAACAAAGGCCTGTGTGAGTGAGAAACACAAGATCTTTACTTGCCTTGATTTCCCTGAATGGAATCAATAAACTTTTCTCAAGCTTGGAATCCAATCCCAGAAGCTTAGAGGCCAACTTAAAGTTCCTGTTGGTGGCTGCTAGTGCATTCATTCTACCTCTTTGCAACTAGAAGAACCTAACCTAACACACACACTATTCAATCTTCTTTTATCAAAAAGATATACAAACAGATCTTGCAGTGTTATGTTACTACTATTATTGTGACTATAGAATAGAAACCTATTGAAGATGAAAACAAATATTTATATCAAGAGATGCACTATAAGCAGCCAGAGTCAATGTCAAATATATAAACTAGTAAAAGGTTGGTGAAGGCCATATAGGACAAACAAAATGGATAAGACTTAAAAGCCAGCAATTGTGCCATACCATGTGTATCAACGTCACTAGTTAATCATAAAATGATTCGGATGATAGGAAAATAAAAAAAACATGACATCCTCTCAGAAATGCTTAGTATAGTTTATTTTTTTTATCAAATGCATAATTCACCTAGTTGCCTCTAATAAGAACATTTGATAATAGAGAAATGCAATGTCACCTGTTTTGTGGTGCTTTCCAGCTTCTTTCACATCTGCATGAAGAAAAATTGTTAACTGAAATCTAGCATGCTCCTTAATTATACTCTTTTTTCTTAAACAGCTTATGAATGAATTGAGTGGCCAGGATCAGTGCCCCTTTGATTGACAATTTGACACGTTATGGGATACTATGGGGCAAAAAAAGAATCTCTGGAAAATCACCTTTCTAAAACATCAAGAAGGTTCAATTCAAATGCTTTGGAATCTCTATATGGAAATGGAAATTAGTAGTTTCAACCAATGGCTCCAATATTATGTGAAGAGGCACGATCCAGGTGAGGTAGGAACTAGGAAACAACATATACTTTAACAAAGAGACAAAGTTTAACTAAACCTAAGAATTAAATTCATTGTTTCCATCCACAGCTTCATAATTGTCTAGGAACATAAATTATTATTCATTTGTAAAAAAACACGTTCCGCGGCTTGTACTGCGGATCATGATTTCTTGCCACATTATATTATATTATACTACTATATTATATTACAAATTTATCTGCCAATTAGTAACAAAATATGGCAATACCGAACTTTATTAAATTATTTTTCAAGCACTTGCCTTCCCCGATGCCCCATTGAGCAATATTGATTTTAATTTTATATGACCCTCTCTGCTATGGAAGTCCTTGGATGAGTTAGGTCTATCTAAATAAGAGAAGGAAGTTCTGCTTTTTGTTTCCTATTTTTGTTATAATATTTAAATGTATAAATGAACCTCCCCCAGTTGGCAACTTGTTCTGCTTTTATACTCCCACCATCCGATACTTTTTATAAGTACTTTTTAGAAAAGAATTTATTAACTAATTATAAGCCCTTTTTTAATTTACAAGATATATTAATTATTTTTCTCAAAAATACTCATAATTAATGACATAGTGTTTAAAAATCTAAGACATTAATTAATTAATTAAAAGTATGATTGAAGGACAAATTTGGAAAAACATACACATTATAGACAATTTAATTATGCTAACTATTTTTCTTAATATGCATTTTTTTTGTCTAAAGGGGCTTATAAAAATTAACGGATGGAGTATTTAGTTACTCCCTCCGTCCCATAATATATGTCACAATTGGCCAAATCAAACAGTTTAAGAAAAAGTAATAAATGAAAGAAAATAACCTTATTAACTATTGGTGTATTAACTATTGTCATAAATATAAAGTAAAGTACTTAAGGGTATAATTGATAAACAAGTATTTAAGTTTATATTGAAAATTGAAAATGACATATATTTTGGGACAATTATTTTTGACAAATATAATATATATTATGGGACCGAAGAAGTATTAGATAGATTAGACTTGAGTAGTACTACTATGAAACAGAGAATGCTAAGCCAGCATAGCATTCACTAACTTCAACTACTCAAATTGATACCAAATGAAATGAATAGACGCATAACCGTGAACATTTTGAACCCCACATCGACAAAGGGCTATTATTATTTATAGATTCAATGAATTGAATAACATAATAAAAACGGTCATGTTATTTCAACATAAAAAATCCACATTAAATTATGTGGTTAGTGCAATTCAAAACTGTGGTTAATAAAAGGTTGAGTTTGGTTAATGGATATACTAAGGTGTCTCAACTCATTAACTACCAATTGAATTTTATTAACTGCTATTTTTTGAACGTCATTAATCACAACTTTTAGGTGTTAAAATATACATGCAGTAGATTATATTTGAACACCTAAGAAGTGTGATTAATACTATTCAAATTCGTGGTTAATAAAATTCAGTTAATGGTTAATATTTGTTGGGGTTTTTTTTATATTTATATTTTTTGGATTTAGCAAGAGACTTTGACCACATTTGATCCCAAAACCTTAAGGTGATAGATTCATAAGTCTAGCATCTTATATATTCTTTATTTTGTTTGTTATTAGGCAATGTGGGACTATCTCACACTTAGATATCTAACAATATTTGAACACATAAGAATTGTGTCCCACATTGATGTTCAAGTAACATTTCTCTAATAAAAACCATGATATCCTCTTTCTAAAAGTTGTTTCCTTAGAAAAGTTGTGGTAGCCCCAAGGGATTGGCCTAATAGAACATAACAGATCTTGTATCTAACATGCTGTGGAATCAAATCCTCACTAGTTCATTTTTGGTGAGGTAAATGTAATTCGTTTTGTAAATACTCGCTGAGCTTGAATGTTTTACCTCTTTGGACTGAGGCTCCACTTCCTCACCCTAAATTTTAATATATGAGGAAAAAAATTGTGGTTGGGGTTATTAACAAGGTATTAAAAACCGGACCGGGCATTGAACCGGAGAGGGCCTGGGTTCAGGGTTTTTGGGTTCGACCGGGGTTAAACCGGGGTCGAACCGGGTTCGATTAAATATTATTAAAAAAATATTTAATACAATATATAAATAAATAATAAACAAAAAATAAACTGATATTCATAACTTTACATCATAAAAATTATACTTCACTTAATATTTTCTTAATAAGTCGACATATAACAAAAAATCACACATTCATCCATCTCAAATATGACATAACTATAACGTTCAATAACACAAAATATGAAAAATGGCGGTAGTCGAGTTTGAGAAGCAAAATGGCCTTGAAAAAAACAGTTAAAATATAAAATGTAAAAAAAAAAAAAAATTGCGACCGGCGGTTCGGCAAACCGGTTTTTACGGTTTTTGCCCGGTCGTCCGGTTCTTAACGATTCTTCAGCAGAACCCAGGTTCTCAGCCGGTTTTAAGGTAAATCGGACGGGACCATGGCCCGGTTCCCGGTTCAACCGGTTCAACCGGCCGGTCCGGTCCGGTTTTTAAAACCTTGGTTATTAATGATGTATTCAAAGTCCATATAATTACTATTCAAAGCGGGTGAGATTGCCTTAATAATCACCCCTCCCCCTTCCAAGTTTAAGATTTTTATGTAATCCACATCCAATCAGTTCAAGTACACGTTAGTTTGTTGTGTCATTCACATGAATCCAATCAAAATGA
The DNA here is from genome assembly GCA_037113605.1 of Calophaca sinica. Taxonomy (NCBI): domain Eukaryota; kingdom Viridiplantae; phylum Streptophyta; class Magnoliopsida; order Fabales; family Fabaceae; genus Calophaca; species Calophaca sinica. The sequence goes on along the minus strand of CM073733.1, from coordinate 40,337,434 downwards.
ATGGACTAAAATTTATTCTATGCACTAAAAAATTCAATCATTTCCATTTTAACCGGGCTAAGCTCTTGACTAACTGTCTCAGAAACAGTCAAAGATCTGATCATCTTGGCATATTATATTGGCATCTCACAATTAGTTTACAAAGAAACAAGTAATGGTGTGATGAAGATCCAAGTCAAGAGATTCAAAGGGCCTTTTTGTTTCAACTTTGGTCAGCACTTTGCATTGATAATCATCATGCATGGTTTATCCAACATAAATATATAAAGTCATCATTATCAAGTTAATTGGATAAAGAGAAATTAAAGCAACCTCGATAACATTTCAAATGCAAAAGAGAGTTGGGAAACATACCAAGAATTACAGAGGGAAATGCTGATCCAGGCTTAACAGAAACAATATGAAGCTGAATTGGAGCGAGTGAGTGAAACTCCCCAACCAAGTCAAGGCTTAAGACCCCCAAAAGGCAAAAACTGGGGAAGAATCAGAATAGAATTCCCAAAAGGAATCTAATTCAATTTGCAGACACCCCAAAATATGACAGAAACCACACAAGTCACCCAAATTAATCAACTTGCTTTGGTCAGAATCACAGTTCTTCTGCAGTACTGCAACAGAATATGATGCCTATATGAGTGAGTGAACAACAGATAAGTGGTTAGAGCCGTAGAGGTCCTTTCCTTCCTAATACCCACTTGAGACTAGATAGCATATCTCAATTCTGAAAACTCACCCTCCACAGCTAGTCCCTTACTCAAGTACACAACACAGTTGAACTCAAAGAAGAAAAGAGCATAAGCATCTATTCTATCTTCTATTTATCTATTTCTATTATTTATTTGTAAAACTTAATGACACGTGTAGTTCATTCATCCATTTTTCCGTCAAAAATTATTTTTCTGCCAAAAACTTAATTATACTAAGTTTTATTTTTCTTTACCCTTCGTGCTGGGCACGAGTTCTCTCAACTAATAACATTGACGAGCAAAAAACGTGGGTTGCACTGCCACTGCCAAGTGACTATAAATATAAATGGCTTCATTCATCACTTACTGTGAATCCAACGCGATTTCCACATTCCACTAATTAATCACATGCCACGACCTTAACCAACCACCATCAATCATAACATATCTTTGGAATTCTTTTCTTAAAGTGTACTACTCCGGAACCATTTATAAGGCAAAAAGTCATTTCTAGATTCGTTAAAAAATGTATGTATCTGGTCCAAAAATAAGACTAGATACATACATTTTTTAACGAATCTAAAAATGACTTTTTGTCTTATAAATGGTTCCAGAGGGAGTATTTGCATACGGCACTGCTACAGATAGATGGTGTTATTACTTTAAATTGAATCCCTACTTTACTCTCTTGGTTTTGGTTTCCCAACTTGGTCCTTTCCAAATTGCGTCATCTTGTCTAGGAAAGTAGTCAAATCAAAGCCAACCTTAGAATCCAGCTCGGCTACAATTTGACATCAATCACTTTTTGAGTATCCCTTCACATATGTGGAGACTAATTCCTCGAACACAATAGGACAACAGAGCTCTCCCCCGAGAGAGTTTTAATGTTGTATTTCCAGAGTTCGGATTTGAACTGTGCTGCATATTTTAGGATTTGGATTTGAACTCGAGACCACAATTAAATCGTAAGAGATGTGTGTTATCTCATCGATGCGTTATATGACCGGAATCAATTTGACATTATGTTGGTAATTATATTGATATTTAAATTAAAGTTTTATTATTTAGTTAAAATATGAGATGATAAATTATAGTACAAGATAAAACTAAAGAAAAGACATTTTAACAACCGATGCCTACACCAGTGAAAAAAAAAAAAAAACTGATGCTTATATGAGTCATTTTGTCTCAACTGATTTAATTCATGAGCCTAACTCATCAGGTCACTTTACAATTAGTGTCAGACACTCGTGAGTCGACTTTAGTTGACGCCATCCAAAATAGATGAAACAAGAAAAAGGTCCAAGATGGCTAACCCCAGAATTGGACCACTCCAATTTAATGTTTAAGCTATGGTGTTAGCTGTCATATCCATTTTCTCTTTTTCTTCCCCCGGCCCCACCTTGAAATATTATAATCCTGCTCCCCACGTTTCCTCTTCATTCAATTGAAGAAAATAAAGGGGGAAAAGATGCCCCAAATTAAGAAACGATAATTGAATGGAGAAGACTCTTTGAAAATAGCAACTAATGGAAAATTTGGATATGCGAGAAAATGTTCAAAATTATGTTTGGGTGTTTAAAAACATAGGAGTACCTTTTTATATGCCAGTTTTTTAAGAAAAATTTTGTTACTATTTACTTTTCATTTTTAAAATTTAAAGTCAGATTAATTAATTATTTGTCAATTATACCATTAACTATTTATTATAGAGAAAAATATGTATAATAAAATAATAAAAAGTTAAGGGTATCACATGAAAAAAGACTAATAATTTTATCAAAACTAACAAAATTTATTGATTTCATTGATTTCTGTAACGACATGTAAAAAAGAATAGAGGGAGTAACTAGATGGAAACCCATACTACGGTTAGTCGCGATGACTAGAGTGGTCAAACACAATAAATGATCTACGGTGACCAATGCTAGAAAACAAAGAAATACTCCATCCGGTCTCAAATATAAACAAAAATCAAAATGTATTTGGTCCAAATACATTTTGACTTTTGTTTATATATAAAGGCCAGAGCGAGTACATTTTAAGATGGGGCGTAAATAGAAGCTCGCGTAAGTAGAAGCTTATTGTCCTCTATGTCCTCACGATCCTTAACGATGAGTGATTGGGATGTGATGTTATTTTATTTCAAAGTATTTCGATTTATGCGTGTCTTGAAAGTTTTAAGTTATTATGAATGTTTGGAGTTTGGTTAAGTTGGTTTACAATGTCATACGAATGATCCAACATCTAAGTTTAAGTTTTTGAAACCTCTATTTTTCTTTCGCAGAAACTCGACAATACCTCTATTATATTATACAGGGTTATGTGTGTCACGATATGCAAACCCTTCAGTATTGGCATGTTTATTTTATTTTTCTGTTTATCAAATTTGAAATTTATGCAAACATATTTCTTATTTTAAATGATGTTGACTTTGGAACTATTTAATTACAATTTTCATTTTTATAGGAATCAGTATCACATTCATGTTTACTCTTAAAAGTGCATGCTTGATGATCCAGACCTAAATGAGATGAAAAGAAAAGTAGATACATGAACACTACAAGAATTTTCGGCCGTAGCGTGGGTCAAAAGCCAATGCTAAAGTGAAAAAACCGACGCTACAGACCAGAATAGCATCGGCCATGCGTCAGCCACGACACCCACTCTTCAAGGCTCGTCGCAACACATTTGCGTAGGCTAATTTTAAGCCGACGCTACGTAGCGTCGGCCAAGCCCATGCTATTTGGCAGCTAAAACCACTCAAAAACCGGCCGATGCTAAATTAGCATTGGCCATAAGCTCACGCTAGTTAGCTTCGACCTAAATGACAAGAAGAGGTCTCCTTAGATTTGATTCAATTCTTTTAGCTTGATTCTACTGCTTCATTTGGTTATAAAGAACTTACAAGTTCCCTATAGGGCAAACACAACAAGAGGTTCCTCAAAACTGGGTCTGATGTCAAGTTCTCATAAGTTAGTCTCCTATGAACAAGACTGTAACAACAAAAATTCAAATATCAATTTTATCACTTCAAAATACACATAAGGGTAATAAAAATAAATAAGCAAGCTTATTAACAATTTAAAAGTGATGCAGGATAAAAAGTTTAAAAAAAATGTTGATTATGCAATTAACCATATGAAGTTCTCGATTATGCAATTAAAGCATGATTGTCTCATTAAAAGGCTCACCCAAAAGAAGGAAATCACATTTTGCTCTTTGGGACTGTTTGAAGTGATCCTCGTACTCCATTTCAGGCAGAAAACCTCGCACATACAATAAAAAGAAGTTAACACGATGTTGCATTACATGAACCTACCAAAACTTGTATGGGGATTCATTCTGATTCTCAACCAACATATCTTAGTTCATAAGAACACTGAAATATAATGATTCATGAAGAATATAACTTAAGAACTTAAAGTACTCAACTAAGAGAAGAGTAAGACAGAGTTGTTAAAGAGGTTATGGACAAAGAAACAAATATAAATCATATAAAATTGCAAAATAAAACATAAACCTGCAAGTCATATCAAAGATGAAGACAGGGATACTATCTTTGTGATTTGTAACACCCAGGATTTAGCCTTCGGCCCCCGCAGCATTACTCATAGGACTTCTCCCCTCCTCTAAGGGAGTTTTTGCCTTTTGCAGGACTCGAACCCGTGACCTAGAGGGCTATAAGTACATGGAAGCATCACTACTCATCACCAACTCAACTAGTCCTGCTAAAGGCAAAAACTCCCTTAGAGGGGGGAGAAGTCCTATGAGTAATGCTGCGGGGCCGAAGGCCAAATCCCGGGTGTTACAATAAAAGGCGCCTTTTATTGTAACACCCCTGGATTTGGGCCCCTTACAGCCGGGACTATTCACCCTTTGGGCTACCCGTGCTGTAGGTAGTCCGATCCAGCAAATATTACTCATAGGACTTCTCTCCCCCTCTAAGGGAGTTTTTGCCTTTCGCGTGACTCGATCCTAGGACCAGAGGGCTATAGTCCATGGGAAGCATCTTGTTATCACCAACTCAACATCTTCCCATGGACTATAGCCCTCTGGTCCTGGGATCGAGTCACGCGAAAGGCAAAAACTCTGTTAGAGGGAGGAGAAGTCCTATGAATAACATTCGTTGGATCGGACTACTTGCAGTACGGGTAACCCAAAGGGTGAATAGTCCCGGCTGTAAGGGGCCCAAATCCAGGGGTGTTACAGGAGAAGAGGAAGGTCTACCAGAGATTCGCCAATGGCATGGGCGATGCAGAATTATGGCTTCCAGCAGAGTGCAGGGACGCCAATCACGCCATTGATTTTCGATTGGGAGACTACGGTTTCGAAGGGGGGAGAATAGGGCTTTGAAAGAGTTTTCACTTTCAGAGAGGAATGGGAAATGGGAAACAGATAAAAAGAAAAAAAAGGGAGAGAAAAAATATAATTATATTAAGGTGGGTACATAAAAAAACAATAATTTTACTAAGATGCCGTGTTTTTTTTTTTGAGTCTAGCATCGGCCTAGCCGACACTACTTCATAACGTAGGTCATCCGATGCTACAAGCCAACGCAAAAAATTAAGAAAACTCTAAATAGTATACTTGCCATGTAGTGTGGGCTTAGCCGATGCTAATAATGTCGGGGTCGTGGTCGACGCTAATAACTTGTAGCTAAATTGCTGTTTTCTAGTAATGGAATATTTTGAAGGAAATGGCTATGCTTTTAAGGTATATATGTTGATTTATTGCTAGATGACTACTTTTCTTTATTGATTCCAATTCAGACCATATTGCATCAATTTAGGCGCATGTTTTCTAGAAATCTGTAAACGGAGAAATTAGAATCCAAATCTTAAAAGGGAAGAACAAGTAATAGCCGTGAGTATGTTTTGGATAGTATCCTTTGCATGTAAGAGTTGTTGATAGGTTAAATGTTCATTATTAGCTTCACTGAGTTACAACATTTTATACTTGATTTTCATTGCCTTTAGTGGGAAAGCTAATAGATTCACATACAATACATAAACATGACCAGAAAATAAGACATATTAGGGATAGACCATCTCAATTTTGAATAGAAGAGCCATTTTTTTTATAAGCAATAGAAGAGCCACTTGAACTGACTCAAATCTCAATTAGAATGTATAATCAAAACCAGTGAACCAACCTAACCTTCTATTGGACTCAGGGTATTTCTTTAACATGCACTCCTTGTCAACAATTTGATTGACATCTTCTGGATTGGGCAGCAACTGGTAATAGTTTGAGCCTTCATCTAAGTGGTTGTTTATTAACATTATAAAAAGTAATTGTTTTCCTTTTTATTGTATGAGTTGTAGACTTAACAAATTAAAGCAAAAGAACAACTTATATGAACGATTGGCATGTCAAAACAAAAAAAAGTTAGTAGTGCTTATATGAATTATTTTTTACATATTTCTGTCTGTTAATTGTTTTGGATCACTAGAAATGTTATGTACTTTGTGGTGATTTTTCTTTCCTATATGTGTTAGAAAAATGTTAACGAGTGCCTTAAAGGCATTAGTTAAGGAATCAAATATATAAATTTTGTATTGCAAGTGGTGTATTTAATTACTTGAAAGTTTAAATGTTGTTCTTTTGAACACAAAATTTCTATTTTTGAATTTTTTAACTAGTGCCCTAGGGGCACTCTAGGGCACTAGTTAGCAGACCCTTTGTTTTATTATAATTTTTACTTATGAGAAAAAAAATGAAAGGTATTTGTTTATAATTAAGAACAAAAAGTAATTAGTTCTTCAGTTGTTTTGCGAGAATTGTGTATTCATAACAAGTGTTGATAATCGATTTATTTAATACTACTATATAATTTAAGGGTGATTATGTACGATTAAAACAAAAATTTATTTATTAAATTTTTATAAACTACTTTAAATTTGTTTTAAATTTTTTAAAAAACTACTTTCTGTTTTGTAAATTTTTAATTAGCCGCGCCATTTGATTAATCTAATGGTTAGGAATTAGTTTTATAGAAGGATGAAGACATAGGGTTTAGGAGAGGATCCAAAATCCGATTTAATTGTATATACACGGGAAGTCCATATACACGTCCTTTTAGAACATGCATTAATTGTATATACCCTCTGGTGATATAGCCAACACAAGTTGATGTCAGTCTTTTAGAGTACTCGCACGTTACAATATATAAGTAAAGGTCAACTCATATAACATGTTATAAAATATAAGAAAACCAATCTTTTTCCACAGTATTTACTAATAATATCCCCAGAATGCCCCTCATTTATTTAAATTTTATTTCCAATTATCCGAGTTTCTATACAATTAATGCGGGATAATTTAAGCAGTCAAGTGAAAATTTTAAATGAGATTAACAATATTTATTTTGAATAACTACTTTTCTTAATAAGTGTGAAAATGGTCAAATTTGCTTATATATTGTCACGGAGTAATACACTGTTGTCGACCAAAAAATAAATCTTAAGGAATCTGATAGCCAAATCGCAGAGGGGCGAAGAACAGATTGAATGTGTTACAATTCAAACACTCCCCAATTTAATTATAAATAAAATGAATTGCGTAATATAATCAACCTTGACATGGATATGGTGTCACTTGATTCAAAACAGCCCAAATTATCGTATAATGGAGTTAAATTCCATAATAGAGGCAATTATGTTTTATTTCGAGTATGAAATTTAAAAAGTTGACCTTCACATTTAATGGCAAATTCTGGAGTGTTTTCTTTGCACATTTAATAACAAATTTCGGCTTGCACAGTTTTATTTTGACATAATTTAGAAACATTTACGACCCTCGTTTCGATATGGTCTCATATAAGTCGTGATTTTTATTTCCTTTTATGTCATACAATCAATGACATATAAATGCTATGTATTTGGACATGATTCAGCAACTTTTGTTAATTGGAAAGGAAGTTAATTCGTCAGTTATATGGAAACACTTGTCATTTTCTATTTTTTTCGAATTTTTCTTTTTTATTAAACATTTAAATTTGTATTCCCTATATAATTTTAGTAGGTTATTTTAATTCCTTTTACATTGAAATTTTGAATTTTAAATTCTGATTAGCAAATTTTATAATATTAGAATTATAATAAAACAAAAGCTAGTATATTTATTTTCCTTATTTATTGTCAGTTTTTATTTGTTGGTTACCTTTTTTATTCATATACAAAATAAATTTTGAATATGGAATTGTTTATTATTTTCAATATTTATTTTTAGAAACATCTACAAACCTCATTTCGATATGGTCTCGTATAAGTCATGATTTTCATTTCCTTTTTTGTCATGCAATCAATGGCATATAAATGCTATGTATCTGGACAAGATTTAACAATTTTTGTTAATTGGAAAGAAAGTTAATTCGTCAGTTATATAGAAACCCTTTCCATTTTCTATTTTTTTTTTGAATTTTTTTTTATCAAACATTTAAATTCATATTCACTTTATAATTTTAACAGGCTATTTTATTTCCTTCTACATTGAAATTTGAACTTTAACTTCTGATTAGTAGATTTTATAATATTAGAATTAGAATAAAACAAAAGCTAGTATATTCATTTTCCTTATTTGTTGTCAGTTTTTATTTGTTGGTTACTTTTTTTATTGGTATACAAAATAAATTTTGAATCTAGAATTATTTATCAGTTAATGAATTTGGCTAATACAGTTTAAATTAGGAAATCGGCATTAATTTTTATTTGGTAAGACATTTAATCCGTCAGTTGTATGTAAACCCTTTCAATTTTTTGTTTTTTTTTTTCGAATTTTTCTTTTTTTTATTAGACTGAGTATGACTTTTTTAAATATTTGTTGTCAGTTTTTATTTGTTCTAATATTTGAAATTAGAATTAGGATAAACCAAAAGCTAATGTTGTAATTTTTTATTTATTGTAATATTGGAATTTGAAAAAAGGCAGCAATAAAATCGTATTCCCTTTATAATTTAGCATGTTATGGTATTTGCATTTACATTGAAATTTTGAATTTTCAATTATGATTAGCAAGTTTTATAATATTAGAATTAAGATAAATCAAAAGCTAGTATATCCATTTTCCTTTTTTATTCGTATACGTTATTTATTTGTTGTCAGTTTTTATTTCTTGGTTACCTATTTTATTCATATATTCTAAAAAAATTTGAATATGGAATTATTTAGTATTTAATGAATTTGGCTATGACAATTTGAAAAAAATCTTGGTTACCTATTTTGTGTTTCAGCTGCAGTTTAAATTAGGATTTTGGCAATAATTGATAGTTGAAAAGACATTTAATTCGTCAATTATATTTAAACACTTTCTATATTCTGTTTTTTTTTAATTTTAATTCTTTTTATTCGGCTGACTATGACATGTCACAATTTTTTGGAGGGAAGCATTTGTGTATTGTCACATTAGATTTTTTCTGTTTTGTGATTAGTTGTGAGAAATTTTGTTAGAATATTCCATTTTTAGGGTTGTTCTCAATTATATATAATATAGATTATTATATAATTAAATAATTTATTAATTTATTAATGAATAACAAATATTAAATTAGTTAAAATATTACGTTTTTATATTTTAAAATTATGTAAATAATTATTGCGTAAATAATTATTTAATATATAATCAATAAACAATAGCAAATAAAACTTTTTCATAATACTATTAAAAAAAGATAATTATTTCTATTTTTTAAAAATTTATACGTCAATTTACTGATTTATTTATCTATTATCTATTATTTTATTAAAATAATCATATAATCGAGATAATTATTATAACCTGATACGTATGGTTTTGGTTCCATGACAAAAAAAATTGAAATTAATCCCGATTGTCAATTCTTTTACTAAAATATGTTAACTTTATGAGGTCTTCTATTTTTAGGTATTAAAAGAAATTGATTTAGATACAATTTATATGGAAGCTTAATTCAAAATTCGAATTTTGAATTAAACATGAAATAAAAACTTAGTGTGAATTAAATGATGACAAAATTGGTAATCTTTATATATAAAAATAGAGTAGTCACTGAAGCAAATTAAGCCCGCCTAAATCGAGGGTAATCACATTATTTACTATTTGTTTAGCCAATTAATGAGACTGTCGGCCAACATTAACTATTTCTTTCAAAAATGTATTGGACAAGCGAAAACAACTTAAAGGAAACGACGAGTCATTTAATATAGGTCTTCAAATGTCAATTGGAAAATGAAAGAAACATAACTCTCCTCAAAACCAAAAAATAAGAGCAACAAAAGATGGGACTTTTCTTTCTCCATGGGTATCATTAGTGAACTTCAAGCACTCATTTGGGATTCCTTCCTGCGACTGTTCTTTGAACCCCAATCCTACATTCCTTCCTTCTCCTCTGCATTTTTGCCATTTTTCCTTCTACCAGTTTTGAATATGTCTCTCCTTCCTTCTTCTCTGGTCTGTTTCGGTTATCATAAGTAGATTCACATCTCTGTGCCGAGGTAAATTCTTCCTGTGGAAGTGGATTAATGAAAAATTCTTCCTCAAATTCAAGCACGCTAAATCTCCTTCATATTTTTATATAGTTATGAAAGTAGTTAATTTGGGAAGAATCTTTAGGGGCTATAACAGAGAAGAATTTAGTTTTAAATTTGTAAATTTGACTACTATAAAGTGACAAATATTTTGAAGAATAAAATGCTACTATACCCTTCTCATATCTTTTGATATTTTGACCTTTTTTTCCCCAAAATATTAATATTTTACAAATTCGAAGTATAACAATATTTTATATCGTCCATTAAATGCTCCTTAATCTATGTACAATAACCTTAAATTGCTGGTGAAAAAAAATGCATGAAGTTAGTTCTTAGTTAACCACTTTGAAACATTGTTAATTAATTAGTTTTAAATTTTGTTGGTTGCATTTTGATAATGCAATATTACTTCTTTAATTTATTTACTCGTGCATCGCACGGGTGAATGATCTAGTTTTTTTGATACGTGTGTTTATACATTTGATTAGTTGGCTGATTAAATTACGTGAGAGCGTGTCATTTGTCGGTTTGGTTTTTTTAATTTTTTTTATGATACTTTAAACATTTCTTCTTGAAAATTGTTCTTAATTATATATAATATAAATATAGATATAGATAACTAAGAAGGTAGAAAAAAGAAAAAGGAATCTATTTATAAAAGGGAAAAATAGAAAAGGAATCCAGGATTGGTATCCATGACCTAGCTATATATGGGCTATCCTTCTCTAGGAATCTTATTGAAGTGCATTATGCCTCGGAGCACACTTACCTGTGCAGCATCAGGATATGATTAGCACAAGGATTCCACTAACACAAAATCAATAGAGAGATTGTACCCAAAAAAAAAAAAAAAATCAATAGAGAGATTGATGTCTTGGTTTGACACATGACAAATATGATCGCAATAACATTACCTCACCTGATTTTCTTGTCCAGTGAAAAGCTGACCATATTGGATTTAGTGCCTATACTTTTAGTTTCTTTATTCTTGGCAGTCCAGAATCAATTCTATAATTAAAAATTATTATTATTGTGTTTGAGTGATAAAATTTTGGTGGATAAAATTGATTTTAGGATGGGTAGAATTAATTGTGATTGAAGCAAAAAGTTCATAGTTTATGCGTTGAATAAAACCAATTCTGAGTGTGAAACCCAAAAAATTCTTTATATATTTACACATCAAAAGTGATTCTACTTATACCATCCAAATAAAATCAATTCTTCTGAATCCACTTATAAAATATTATTATCAAACAAAAATCCATTTTGTATACTTAATTTTTCTTAAATGAATTCTATCACAATATAAAACAAACGGACCTCAGCATATTGCGGTTCCGATTTATAACTCATAAATTTTGACTGACATCATGTATTATTAGCATTCTAATTTGAACGTGAACACAAAAAGGAGGGTTGAATTGTGTTGAAATTTTTTCACAAACTTTAAGTTAAAAACACTTTAGAACACTGGATTTTGAATCTGTTTGAAAACGGATGCTGGAGTATGACCAGACGCTGGAAATAAAGTTTATGAAAACTTGTTTTTTATGCGCAAGATAAAAGTAAGTGTAAAGCAGTAAAGCAAGAGACACAAATATTTATACTAGTTCACCACCAACCTAGTAGCTACGTCTAGTCCCTTCGTTCCTGAAGGATTTTCCACTACAATCAACTGATTACAAATTTCCTTAAGAGTATTCTACTGTCACAAACTTGACAATACTCTTAACTTCTCAAAACGACTCAGTACGTTCGAGCCTTTGAGGAACAAAGCCTTAACTAGGCAATAAAAATTTCATAAAGTGATTTTCTTTTGAATACAATCAAATAACTCTCACAGAAAGGATAAAAAAATTAAGCACAAAACAAATAACTTTCTAAAAGAAAGAATATCAGACGATGAGGTTCAGTTCTTGGTGTCCAGAAACTTGGCACGAAACTTGATTGCTCACTTGAGTAATAGCTCTTTCAAAATATAGTTTCTAGCAGTTTTTGACAACCTTCTTCAATGAATACCTTGGGGTATTTATAGGAGTCTCTGAGGGATATTACCGTTGCAGTAAATTTCAGCTCCATATCATTGAGTGAGGTATTTTGAAATGCCGTCCTTTTTTTCTTTTCCATAGAATATCAGAATAGTACATATTACCCTTTTTGTACCATCTTCTTTTCACAATTGCCTTATACGAATTTTGTCTTATACCAAAGGTGTCACCTTTGATACCTCGTACATCAAAATGAGCGCACAAAAATCAAATTCGAATTCCGTTCCAAAATAGTTGAGGTAGGAGAGCATAAACGTGACTATCACGTGCTTCATTAAAAGATCAGATGCTCGCTCAGGACAAGGGACAGATGCTCGCAGCAATTGAGTAATCCATGTGTCAAAGAATAACACTACCAGACGCTCGCTATACACAAGACGCTGGAGTGAACCGGATGCTGACACACATGAAATGTATTCAATTTCTTGTGAATTTCCCCTTCTTGCTTGAGTGACATACAAAGCGTAAACAATTTTAATATCTGCACACTTCAAGACTTATTAGAAGATAATTTGTTCACTTGAAAGTACTTTGTTATCATTAAAATTAATGAGGGTCTAAACTTGTCAATCGTTTATGTTCCAACATAATTTAGTTTGGGGACGAGGACGGGGATCATGCCCCCACCCCGCGGGGTCCCCGTCTCCGAGCAGATGCCAAAAATGTCTTTTATATGTGTAGATGTATTTCATATATTTTGTCTTTTTAATCTATTTTTAAAAAAAATACATAATTACTAACTCATTACTCAGATCGCTTATGTCTTTCTCTTATATTCAAATTGAAAGTTTGAATATTGAAAGTTGGAACCTTAGTCACCTCACATGCGCCGCATCTCACTGTGGGACCTCCCATAACCTTTGCGCCACCATTTGCATTCGCAGTGCTCCGTCTTTGATCCTTGACTTCATTCGCGATGCCTAGTGCTTCGTCTCTACTCCACAACGGATCATCTATAAACAACTCTATTCAAGTTAGCTGTATCTCATTGTCGATCGTTCGACAACCTCCGCACCGTCTGTTGTTGTCGTTCGTGTCAGAGCCTCTGTTGTTGTTCATCTCAAATCCTCCATCGTCATTCTTTTGCAATCAGTGTGCCTCATTCTTCTACGTTTTTCTATGTTTGGTCACCTCAAAATCTAGTGTGAAGTTGTTCTATTAGACAATAATACTGCCTTCGTGCATCTTTTGATTACCATTGTTTTGATTATGTTGAAAATTAGGCGATATTACTGTTGTTTTGATTACTGCTATTTTGAAATTGTTCTATTAGGCAATATTATTCCCTGTGAGGACTATTGGGATCCGCGGGGATGGGGACGGTGGAGAAAAACTCCCCATGGTTGGGAATAGAGAGCGGGCGGGGAGACGGTTTGAAATTTGGAATAGGGAGCAGGCGGTACTCCCTTCTGCTTGATCCGTTGACATCCCTATTTGGCCTTGTCAAGTGGGAAAGCAGATAGGGAAGAAGTGACCAAAAGTGCTAGTTTTCGTTAAGAATAAATTAAGGCACTGCTCGAAGAAGGAAAAAATCAGAGCAATGTAAAAAAATACTTACTATGTGTGTAAATGAAAAGGTGATAACTCCAGTATCCCGGAGATTTATCAGGTATGGTACACAATATCCAATCATTTGGCGCCACATTATTTTTTCACGTTTAATCATTTTTTAAGTGAAATTAAGTTTTGAGTTACTTTTGTTTTATGGGTACCAGTACCCACATTTCTTCATGGATACCGAAGAATTCTCCTTCCAAATTTGCATGAAAACCATCACATTATTTTTTATGCTCTAATAATTGTAGCATTTGGTCACAAAAAAATAATTACAGCTTTTAAATGATAATAAGATTTATCAAACCAAAAAATATTACCCCCATCCCATTTTCTTTGACATTTAAGGTTTTGGCACATGAATTAAAAAATGCACACCAATTAAACCCCATGTAACCTACGTTAAAGTGCACCAATTGTTGTGCATGGCTCATATTTATATATGAGAAAAGGCTGACAGACGCTGGAGCAGAGCGAGAGAGGGTGCGAAGCGCCCGATGGCCGTAGTGTAAATACTTAAAGTTGTAACCCTGATTTTCATAATACAAAAACTAGCCGCTCTGCTCAGGAGATGTAAGCACAATTGGCCGAACTCCGTTATCAAATCATGTGTTCCTTTTCGCTTTTTTTTCCTCTGTTTAGACTTTCGATTGTTGTTTCCTAATGTAGATCATGATCTAAGAATGTGGAAACATGATTTGATGGAGGCTTTATTCTCATCTATGGAAGCTGTAACTATCTTGCGTCTCCCTATTCCCCATCTTGGTAGCAAAGACCAAATCCTTTGGCATCCCTCCCCCAATGGTCATTATTCGGTAAAATCAGCCTATAGATTGTGCCAGAGTTTGGATAGCGACCAACATTATGTGTTGGCAATTGGCGTGGGCTATGGAGGCTGAGTGTTCCATTTCGTATAAAACCCTTTCTTAAGAGATGCTACAACAATTGCCTTACTACTAGATATAGACTCCAAACTAAAGGAGTTATCTGTCTGAGCTCATGTATTCATTGTGAGGTTGATGTTGAGGATTGTTGGCACTTGTTTCTGGTTTTCCCCTTAGCACAAGCCTGCTAGAAACAACACAATTTGTGGAACCAACTTCAACCACTTATGACCACTATAGAAGGCTTCAATAACTTGTTCTTTTGGACTTTTGATAATTTTAGACACTTATTAGCTATGGTTATGTGGTGTTTATGGAAGATCTAAGAATGAAAAATTATGGGAGAATAAACCCCCAAACTCGTGGAGGATCTTCTCAAGGGCGAAAGAAACATGATCAGGAGGGGGTTTGGGCAAAGAGGAAGGATGTGTCGGTCACCTCTGAGGCAAACCATGGTGATAAAATGGCAATCACATGGTCCAAACTGGCCCATGGAACGCGGAAATGCAATGTCGACTCTGCGTTCTTTAATGCTATGCAGACTTGGGGCCCTGAGGCGTGTATCCGAGACCATACAAATGCATGCATTCTAGCTTGCACATCCCCTTATACCTCTAAGTGCTCAGTTCTCGAAAGAGAGGCATCAGGTATTCTGTGTGCTATGCAAGGGCCAAATGGGGTGGAATCACGTTACCTTTGAATCGGATAGTAAGCTGGCAGTAAAGAGACATATTTGCAAGTGTATAGAGTAACTAACCATTCACTCTAACTATAAGATATAGTTTATCAAGAGGCAAGCTAATAGAGCTACTCATAGCTTGACGAAAGCATCTATATGTAACACTAGCCCCTACTTTATCATGTTATTCCTGAGTTACTTGTAAACATTTTGCTTGATGATATGAAATAAGTTTATTTAAAAAAATATATATATTATGAAGTTTCCTAATATATTATTTATCTCTCATATTAATTAGTTTTTTATCATTTACTCCACTACCACTCAGTGTATTTAAAGGTCAAGGGTATAACAAAAAAAAAAGTATTTAATATTTCATTGATATTATAAAATGTCAATCAAATTGAGACAAAAAATATTTAGTTAAAATATCAAACAAAATGAAACGGAGGGAGTAATAGCTTTAGGGGTGAAACAAAATGTCTAAAGTGTTTAACATGTGACATTAGTCTACATTTATAAGAAAAGATAATTTTTTATTTAGATTTTACTACAAAATATTTTAAACCAATAACGTGAAATCAACAAGTACATACCTTTTTAATGAAATCCAAAAAAAGAGTATCTTCCTCGTGAACATTTTAATATAAGTTATAAACTAATATAATTTTATAAGATAAAGTTTTTATTGTTTTTAATTATATACCGTGCAGAGCATGAGCTATTATAATATAGATGTAAATACGTTAATATTTTTTAGTATAAATTATAATTTTTTTACTTATATACCGTACATAATACGAGTCATCGTACTATAGATATATTGTAAAAAAAGGATGAAAATTGTACAAGAAAACATATTTATTTATTACTACAAAAATTTTTAATATAAAAAAACATTACATACATTATATATAAATGTGCATTGTACGAGTCAATTTTTAATTTAGACTATCGATTATTTAATTATTATTTAATATAGAAAAACACTACATGTATTGTGCTGCTATTAACAAATAAATTATAAATTATTTTATAATTATTTTCAATAGCATATATATATACCCGTGCATAGCACGGGTCAAGTAATCTAGTATCAAACAAAATGAAACGGAGGGAGTAATAGCTTTAGAGGTGAAACAAAATGTCTAAAGTGTTTAACATGTGACATTAGTCTACATTAATTATAAAAAAACTTCTTTTATGTAATATAAAAGGTTTATAATAGCATGGGTTGAGCAACTTTTTTTTTTTTTGAAACAAGGTTGAGCAACTTTTAGTAACAACGGCCTGGAAAAATATCATACCAAATAGGGCTATCGATCTTCTTAAGGTACTGATTAAGACATTAAAAAAATAAAAATTATATATTTTAGTAAATATTTACTATTTTGGTATATTTGCCAGCCAAATAATATTGAGAATAATTTATAAAATCTTGCAAATCAAAGAGTGTAGTATAAGATTTGGTCAACTCCAGAGGGCCTAGAATATCATCGATTAGATCTAGGAGATCTGATCACCATATATGACAAGGTCTCATAAAATTAGAATGTTGGGAAAAATAAGGTTTTAGTCCCTATAAAATTCACGAATTTTGTCTTTAGTCTCTACAAATATTTTCCTCAAATTTTAGTCCACCAAATATTCACCGTGAGCAATTTTGGTCCTTACTATTGAGTTTTTGCTTAGGTGGCAACGGTGATACAATTGGAACTTGCCACATGAATTTTTTAATGACGAGGCATGTGTGAGTCACCAATAATATTATTTTTTACTCTAATCCCAAATTATATTATTTTATAGGGTTAAATAATATTCTAAAACAAATGTAGGGTTTACTAAATACCCTAATACCCTAATCCCACTAAAATTGACCCAAATTATACGACCCGAATTGTGTCCTCCGTAATAACACTGTGATCCAAAACGATCCCTATGAAAACTGTCTCTCACATCTAAAACTGTTAATGCACGAAATGACAGGGCTCTTCTTCTCCTCGGAGCAGCGTCTTTTCTCCTCTGGTACGGCTTCGGGGGGTACCTGCAAAAGGTACTCCGATGCCTATGTCAGATAGGGTTTTAGGAGAAGAGAAGGTGAGCTTAAGTGTTTAGGGTTTCAGAGTGTGTAGAGAGTATGCAAACCTGGGGGGTCAAGCCCCCTTTATATAGTGGAGTCTCGCATGAGGATGATAACTAACGATCCGAATCCTGCGCGTGGTAACTCCTCTCCCAAGCTTCAGGGGTCAGCTCATCCCTTCCTAATATCTGGCACCTGCTAGGTTTATCACGTACTGACTACGTGCTCCTCAATCTTCGGAGTGGCAACGGCCCCAAGTGTCATCTCCGGGCACATCCTCTTCCGGAAGGTTCGAGAGCCACCGGTCGGCTCGGCCCTGATGTACTCGGTGCTCGCCCCTGAACGACTATACCTGGAGGGTGGGTTTGGCCTGTTCCGGGTCGGATGTGCCTCATCCAAGGTCGGAGCCAGTCGGATAGGGGTCGAATCGGCTCGGCTTGGTGGATAGGCGGGAGCTCGGCTCGGAGACCGGTCCGCAACACAAGCCCCCTAGACTGTTTGCATGAAAGGGCATAAGGTCTAACTATCGTTCTTGGGTCGGTATCCGAGCTGAGTGTTATTTTCGGGAGCGTACCTCAGAAGCTTCCATGCCTAGGGCGCTATGCTCTACGTGTCGTACCCTTACCCGGCGTTCTGCCATACGATGGGACTCGGAAGAGACACCTGCTCAGCCGTTCCCCTTCCCACCGTCGATCGCCTGATACGGCCTGAACCGTTAGATCTGCGTCTGGTTTTGAAGATGGAGGGCTCGGATTGGTTCGTCTTTCGGTCTCCCTTCAGCAGGGGTTATAAAGCTACCTCTTTCTCCTCTCTTCTCCTTTCTTTTTTGTTTCCTTGCTCCTGCAACGCTCCTTCTGCCTCCTCTCTCTGCATTTGTTCCCCGAGCTGTCACCTTTACCCATTTCCTTCGCACTTCCTGGTAAGTTTCTCTTCTAATCACGCTAATGGCTTCCTCTTCTTCTCGTCGTCCCCCCTCCCCCATACCTCTGAGTTCAGGGGGTGGCTCGTCGTCTGAAACAACGAGCACTTCCTTCGATCTCTCTACACCACCACGCACCGGAGGCTCAGGTCAAAGGGAATTTTCCTCCGCTCGTGGCCACGATGGCAGCGACCCGGTGCCCCTCCAGGTAGTTCCCCCCATTTCTTGGGTTCCAGCTTCTCCTCCCGTCACTTCTGTTCCCTCGTATTCACTTCACAAGGGGGGCGAACGCCGAGTGGGAGATGACAGGTCTCCTTAAGCTTGGGTGCACCCAGATGTGCTCAGGGTGGCCTCTAATATCTTTTCGGACAACGGCGTGGCCGCTCTTCGGTCAAGCGTATCTTTTACGCGGAACCGGGAACGAGACGAGGATGTGATGTGTCTTCCTTGCTCTCCGGAGGACCGAGTGTGTTTTGGTAAGGGTGAGTCGAGTTCTTCCGACTCCTGCTTTTTCTACAAAACTTTCTTTACCCGAGTCGGCCTCCGATTTCCCCTCAGTGGGTTTGAGTGTGAGGTCCTCCAATGGTTGGATGCAGCCCCCTCGTAACTTCACCCCAATAGCTGGGCTTTCATCCGAGCTTTCAAGCTTGTGTGCGAGTACTTTGGGGTTTCCCCTTCTGCTGCCCTCTTCTTCAGTTTCTTCCAACTCAGGCTTGGCAAACAGCTTAAGTGGTGTTCGCTTAACAAAATACCCGGCTTCTACATTCTGGCGCTCTTTGACCAATCCTATAAGAGCTGGAAACCCAATTTCTTTAAAATATGGGTACGAAGGGGAGACCCTTTTTTCTTCTCTGCTCAAGACGAGCCCTTGTTTCCTTTCTACTGGAGTCCCAATCCTCGCCCCATAAAAGAGGTGGACTTCAACTCGTTGTCGGTCACTGACCAGACAATAGTGAACTTCCTCGCCCGTTTACCTACATTGCATATGGTCCCCTGCTTACCCGAGCTCTAAAGGACCCACCACAGTGGAGGGAATACTTAAGTAAGTTTTGTTATCATCCTCCAGTATGATTCTCGGCCTGAGTGTGGGTACTAACTTTACTTTCTTTTCAGGTACGATGGCCCCGAAGATGAGCAAGAAGGAGATGGCCGAGCTGCTTAAGAAAGCTCAAAAAGAGAAGGTCGCCCAGGCTCCTGGGCCGGTACCTTCCCAAGCTGCTGCCTCCCCTTCTCCTGCCAAGGCTGCTAAGAAGCGACCCCACGCTTCTCCGACCCCTGGCTCCGACCAGCCCCCTGCGAAGGCGTCGAGGGGGCCTCATGGAGGGATACCTTTGAACATCCCTGATGGTTTCGAGTGGTTTCTCCACCTCGGAGAGTTTGCTGATCAAGGTGAGAATGCCGAGGACTCCCTTTGGAACGTCGGGATCGATCGTTCCGATCAGATTGACCAGATCATGCGTCGAGCCGATGACAGGTGCATGACCGAGGCAGGCGAGCTGGATTTATGCAAGGCCTTGGGCATTTATGGGCTTCGTGCCTCTGTTATGGCCCAGTTCCTTTCTGATCGGATAAGGGCGCGGGTCACCGAGACCGAGCTGACGAGGAGGAAGTATCAAAACAAGGCCACCGTGCTCGGTGAGCTTGAGGAGAAGATGGGTAAGCTGAAGGAGGACTATGCTTGCCTCTCGGAGGTAAGGGACGCTCTGAATAAGAGCAACACTTCTCTGCTCGGGCAGCAGGAGGAACTCCAAGCCAAGAATGACTTTCTGTTGGGTCAGCTGCGGGAAGAGAAGAAGAAGTCTTCGACCGAGGCTGCCCGGGTCGAGGAGTATCGTCGATCTGGCGCCGCCCGATTACAAGGAAGGGTTCGATAATCTTTGTTCTTGCGACTAAAGGTGATCGCCCCGATCTCGATATCTCCGAGCTCGACTTCACCAAGGTGGTGAGGGAGGGGAAGATCGTGGAGGAAGAAGAGGAGGGCGAGGAAGAAGACCATGCCGAGCAGGTGAAGGAGCCTGAGGGCGAGTTGGAGAAGGAAAATGAGGTTGGGCTCGAGCCCGAGAAGGGGACCGGAGTCGGGCCCAATATGGAGGTTGCTGGTCAGAGTGTTGCGGCCGAGGAGGTCGTTGAGACCTGAGTTGAGGACCGAGGGAATGCCCTTGTGTAACTTGTTTTTGTTTTGCTTTTGCTTTCATTCTGTCCTGGTGATGTACTTGCTCTTCTATGAGCTCCCCTTTTGTATTTTCGTTTCAAATGAATGAAATTGACTAAGTTTAAATAGTGTTCGCGTAAATTTACTTTGTTTTGCACTTAGTAATCGTCGGTTACCATACTTGAATGGGGTGGTCCTCGGGTGGCTCCTACTCGGCTAGGGTATTAGGGTAGTCCCCGGGTAGCTTCCCCCGAAAAAAATTGTTTCAACCGTTGAGTTTGGAACATTTTCTCCGCGCACCGATACTAGCCGAGTACTAGTTCCCCTACGAAACCTTTAGGTCGGGCACGACCTTCCGCGCCGCGAGCGAGTTCGCCAAGTTTTATGCTAACTTGGGTTTGGGACCACATGGGTCATTTAGGTCGAGTAAGACCTTCCGAGCTGTGAATGAGCTCGCCAAGTTTTTATGCTAACTTGGGTTTGGGACCACAGGGGTCATTTAGGTCGAGTAAGACCTTTTGAGCTGCGAGTGAGCTCGCCAAGTTTTTATGCTAACTTGGGTTTGGGACCACAGGGGTCATTTAGGTCGAATAAGACCTTCCGAGCTGCGAGTGAGCTCGGTGAAGCACACGAATGATGTTCTGAATGCAATGGGAGATGGACTTTATTAAATGTGGAAAAAGGAAATAAGGATGTGCCTCGTTAAAACCTCCACAAACCAAAAACCCAGTGGGAAAAAAGGTCTGCAAAGGAAAAAGAGTACGCCATCCATTTACATATGTTCTCAACTAAAGTAAAGCTTGAGGTGCGTGGCATTCCACGTCCTCGGTATCTCCTTACCGGACAGTTCTTCCAGCTTGTATGCTCCGTGGCGATATTCCGATCTAATGCGGTATGGTCCTTCCCAAGTAGGTCCGAGCTTTCCTTGCCTTGTATCTTTTCGTGCCAGTTCAATCTTTCGGAGGACTAAGTCTCCTACCCTGAATCCTCTTGGTCGGATCTTAGAGTTGTAGTGCTTGGCAATGCGCTGTTTAGTTGCAGAGTCTTGTATTCGGGCGAGCTCCCGAGTTTCTTCCAGCAGGTCGAGCTCTACTCTTGCTTCTTCTCCCTGTGCCAGCGACTGCATGTGCTCTCTCCTGATTGAGGTCGAGCCGAGCTCCACTGGTATCATAGCTTCCATCTCGTATGTTAATCGAAAAGGTGTTTCGTTTGTTGCTGATTGTGGGGTGGTGTGGTATGCCCATAGCATGCCGCAGAGCTCTTCTGCCCAGATTTCCTTGGCTTGGTCTAGTCGTTTGCGCATGTCTCCTAGGATGACTTTGTTTGCAGCTTCGACTTGACCATTGGTTTGCGGATGTTCGACCGAGGCATAGGTGAGCTGGATACCAAGGCCTTTGCAGAAGTCTTTGAATACCGACCTGGTGAACTGCGTGCCATTATCCGTGATGATTGTGTGGGGTAGACCGTGGCAGCAGACTATGTTTTTCCAGACAAATTTCTTAACCCTCTCGGCAGTGATAGTTGCTAGTGGATCTGCTTCTATCCACTTGGAGAAGTAGTCTATGGCGACCACAATGAACTTGAGTTGGCCTGGTGCAAGGGGAAATGGGCCAAGTATGTCGAGCCCCCAGGTATTAAAGGGCCAAGGGGCGATGACTTCGTGTAGGACTTTAGGGGGGAGGTGGTCTCGCTTTGCATACCGTTGGCAGTTGTCGCACTTTTTTGCGAATTCCATGCAGTCCGATCTGATTATTGGCCAGTAATATCCTGCTCGGAGGACCTTGGCAGCTAACGTCCGAGTTCCACAGTGGTTTCCACATATGCCTTCATGTAACTCCCACATGATATACTCGGAGTCTGACTTATCCACGCAGGCGAGCAGCGGCTGCGAGAAGCCCCTTCGGTAGAGTTTGTTCCCGACCAGAGTGTAATGTGTGGACTGCCTTTGGACCCTGCGTGATTCTACAGGGTCATCGGGTAGCCTTCCCTGCTGAAAATACTCTATGATATCTGCCATCCATGATTCCGACCGGTTCATCGAGTTGGTTTCTGCTGTTTCTACGTTTGGCGATGTCAAGGTTTGAACAATGACTGTGTGGAGCTGTCCCTCGGTCTTCATACTGGCTAGTTTCGCTAGCAGATCAGCTTTGTTATTCTGCTCTCGAGGAATGTGTTCGAGCTGGACCTCTTGGAAATTTTGGATAATGGCAGCTACTTTCTGGGCATACCGAGCTAGGACATCGTCTTGGCACTGATACTCGCCTTTGACTTGGTTGACCATGAGTTGGGGGTCGCTTTTGACTTAAAGTGTTTGGGCGCCTAGCTCCCATGCGAGCTTGAGACCGATCAGCAATGCCTCATATTCGGCTTGGTTGTTACTGGCTTTAAACAGAAACCTGAGTGCCTGTTCAACACAGATTCCCGCAGGGCTTTCCACGATGATTCCTGCTCCGCTGCCTCTGGAATTGGAGGAACCGTCCACGTAGAGTGTCCAGTACTCGACCTTAGGGGTCGGCGTTAGTTCTGCAATAAAGTAAGCTAAAATTTGTGACTTAATGGGTCCTCTAGGTTCATACCTGATTTGGAACTCGAAAGGCTCAACTGACCAGGCCACCATCCGACCTGAAAGCTCGGGCTTCTGCAGGATTCTCTTAATGGGGTAGTCGGTTTTGACTATCATCGGATGGGCATGGAAGTAAGGCCTTAGCCTTCTTGCAGAGACCACTATCGAGAGTGCCAGTTTCTCCACTTTTTGGTACCTGAGCTTTGCCCCGTGAAGAACTTTGCTCACAAAGTACACAGGGTGCTGCTCGGAATTTCTTTCTTCAACCAGGGCTGAGCTGATCGAGCTGTCAGTGGCTGCCAGGTAAAGGAGTAAGGAAGCTCCTGTGGTGGGGCGAGTGAGGACTGGTGGCGACGCCAAGAATTCTTTAAGCCTTTGAAAGACTGTTTCGCACTCTCCGGTCCATTCGAACCGAGCTGGCTTCTTGAGTACCTGGTGGAATGGAAAAGACTTGTCGACGGAGCGAGTTACGAACCTGGAAAGAGCTGTTATCCGACCAGCTAGTCGTTGTACTTCTTTGACGGAGCTTGGGCTCCGCATTTCCATCACAGCTCGGCACTTATCGGGGTTGGCCTCGATGCCTCTGTGGGTGATCATGAATCCCAAGAACTTCCCTCTGAGTACCCCAAAGGAGCACTTCTCGGGGTTGAGCCTGATGTTATACTTCCTCGTGATGTCGAATATCTCTTGAAGGTCCCAATGGTGTGTGTCAAAACTGGAGGTTTTTACGACCATGTCGTCCATGTATACTTCGATTGTTTTCCAGATCTGGTTGGTGAAGACTTCGTCCATCATCCTCTGGTAGGTTGAGCCTGCATTCTTCAAACCAAAGGGCATAGTGATGTTGTAGAAGTTGGAGGTTTCCGTCATGAAAGCTGTCTTCGGTGCGTCGAGTGGGTGCATTCTGATCTGATTGTATCCCGAGTATGCGTCCATGAAACTTAGCACTTGGTACCCTGACGTGCCGTCTACCAGGGCATCGATGCTCGAAAGAGGGTAAGGGTCCTTAGGGCAGACCTTGTTCAGGTCGGTAAAGTCAGTACACATCCTCCATTTACCATTGCTTTTCTTTACCAATACCACGTTAGAAAGCCAAGTACGGTACTTGATTTCCTTTATGAATCCTGCCTTCAGGAGTTTGGAGGTTTCCTCTCGGACTGCTTGCTTCTTTTCTCCGGCAAACTTCCTCTTGCGCTGGGCGATGGGGCGAGCCCCGGGCTCGACGGCGAGTTTGTGACAGGCCACCTTTAGATCTATCCCGGGCATGTCTTTCGGGCCCCATGCGAATAGATCAGCGTTAGCGAGTAGGACCTTTGTCAGGGATTGCTCGCTTTGCTGGGGTAGTTGGGTTCCGACTCGTACGCTCTTCCCTTGCCCCCTTACTTCAACGTTCTTGATATCGTCCACTGGCATTGGTCGAAAGTCGCTCTCGCCCCTGGGGTCCAGCTCGATCACGTAGCTCGATTTAGGGCGATCCCTACTCTTGCCATCTCTGAGACTGTTGACGTAGCACTGCCTGACTTCCTTTTGGTCGGCATGTACTGTGGCTATCTGCCCATCGGACAATGGGAACTTCATTGCCAAGTGGGGGGTGGAGACTATGGCTCTGATCCCGTTGATGACGGTTCTTCCGATTATCATATTGTACGCAGATGTCGGCCAGGCTTCGGCCTCTACTACCAGTAGGTGCGCTTCGATTGTTTTGACTCCTATGTCTGCTTTGAAGGTGAGCAGGACGTCGAAGTACCCTGTCACCCGCGCTTTAGCACCTGAAAAACCAACCAACGTACCTCGGTAGGGTCTGATTATTGAGCTTGGCAGCTTGAGCCGATCAAAGGCTTCCTTGTAGATGATGTCTGCCGAGCTTCCTTGATCGATAAGAACTCTCCTGACGTTGAACCCGGTGAGGTGGACAGTGATTATCATGGGATCGTCCTGGTGTCGATCTATTCCTCGGTAGTCCCTCTCCGAGAAGGAAATGGTCGGCAGGACAGCGGGAGGAATGGTTACTGAGCTCGAGCTATTGACAGATCACAAGTGTCTTCTTCGGCTGCTGCTCGACTCGCCTCCGCCTGCGAAACCACCTGCAATCAAGTTAAGTGAAGGAGTACCTCCCTCCTGTCCTTGCCTGCGTTGCCGAGCAAGTGAGCGTCTCTCTCTCCCTCCCCGAGCCGGCGATCGGTCGCGCCTGCGCTTGGGCGTACGGGATCTCCTGCGATTTCTGTTGCTTCCCCTAGGGGTTGCTGCCGACCCTTTGTCCACGTATTTTGTCAAATGTCCGGCTTGTATGAGCTTCTCGATTTTTACCTTTAGTGCCTGGCATTTGTTGGTGGTGTGTCCATAGACTCGGTGGTACTCGCAGTACCTTTGGCGGTCTGCGTCCGGCGGGTAGTCTCTCCGAGGAGGCAGGGTGATGAGGTTATCTGCGTAGGCTTCCTTTAGCACTCGGTCCCTTCCTACTGTCAAGGGGTGAACTGTCCTCTATAGTCTTACTGTCCTCGGCGGTCGTTCCTTCTGTCTGTCTGATCTCTGGCTGGTTCTCTCCTTTTGTCTTGTCGACCTTGAGTCTCCTTTTTGGCGGCAGTGACTTCCTCCATGTTGATATATCCCACAGCGCGGCGTCTTAACTCGTCCAGGGACTCGGCGGGGCGGCGAGCGAGGGAGTCCGAGAAAGGTCCAGGCTTTAGCGCTGACACTATGGCGTGGAGTGCCACATCGGTGCTGAGGTTCCTGACTTGGGTTGTTTCATTGTTGAAACGCTCTATGAATGACTTGAGGGTCTCGTCCGATCTCTGCTTGAGCCCGAACAGGCATGTTGAATTTTTCCTGAATGCTCGGCTCGTGGTGAACCTGGCCACGAACTGCTCGGCGAGCTGGCTAAAGGAACGGGTCGAATGCTGGGGGAGGTTGGAAAACCACATCATGGCGGATCTCTTCAAGGTGCATGGGAAAGTTCTGCATTTTAAACCATTCGAGGCCCCCACTAGCAGCATCCGAGCATTAAACGAGGTGAGGTGCTCCTCGGGGTCGGTTTTACCCTCGTAAGCATCCATGTTGGGGATTTGGAAATGCTTGGGGACTGGATCGGACATGATCTCATCGCTGAAGGGGAGTAAGGTTAGCCCGACCTCCGAGGGTCGGTCTCTGTGGCGATGGGCGCGCCGGCGCTTGGGGCTTTCTGTTTGGCTCGACCGATCCGTTCTCGATGAGTCTCCCTCATCGTCGCGCCTTGTCTCTTGGCGCTTTCTAGAAGGTGTTTCGTGGCCCATCCTCCTCTCACGATCCAGAGCCTCTTCGATCTTGCGTCTTAATTCTTCGTTCTCAGCCCTGAGAAGCTCCAAGACCGGGTCTGGAGGTGGGCGTTCGTCCTGACTGACCGAGTTGTGGCTTGGTGGTGGCGACTTGTGATTCGCCGTGCTTCTAGTGCGTACCATCCTTGCTCGGTGGTATCCTCGAGGCCCAGGCTAGTTTTACCGGGCCCCACGGTGGGTGCCAATGTTAATGCACGAAATGGCAGGGCTCTTCTTCTCCTCGGAGCAGCGTCCTTTCTCCTCTGGTATGGCTTGGGGGGGTACCTACAAAAGGTACTCTGATGCCTAAGTCAGATAGGGTTTTAGAAGAAGAGAAGGTGAGCTTAAGTGTTTAGGGTTTCAGAGTGTGTAGAGAGTATGCAAACCTGGGGGGTCAAGCCCCCTTTATATAGTGGAGTCTCGCATGAGGATGATAACTAACGATCCGAATCCTGCGCGTGGTAACTTCTCTCCCAAGCTTCAGGGGTCAGCTCATCCCTTCCTAATATCTCGCACCTGTTAGGTTTATCACGTACTGGCTACATGCTCCTCAATCTTCGGAGTGGCAACGGCCCCAAGTGTCGTCTCCGGGCACATCCTCTTCCGGAAGGTTCGAGAGCCACTGGTCGGCTCAGCCCTGATGTACTCGGTGCTCGCCCCTGAACGACTATACCTGGAGGGTGGGTTTGGCCTGTTCCGGGTCGGACGTGCCTCGTCCAAGGTCGGAGCCAGTCGGATAGGGGTCGGATCAGCTCGGCTCGGTGGATAGGCGGGAGCTCGGCTCGGAGACCGGTCCGCAACAGAAACGAATCCAAGTGCAAGAAGGTGGTCTGAGTGGAGGTTCCAAGTGTGAGAAGGTGGTCCCGGTGTAGGTTGATTTTCGCGAAGGTGGTGGTCATCAACCAAGGTTGGTTTTTGTGCTTTTCTGTGTTTTTTGATTTGTTAATGTTATTGTTCTCTGTTTGTTATATGTTTTGAATGCATGTTGGGTAAGGTGATTTATTGCATATGGGGTGTGTCTTTTTCCTTCTATCTTTGTTGAAGGGTGTTTTTTAATTGGGGGGATTATTGCGGTGTTGTTTATAGACTTGAAGACATCTGGGATAGGGTGGGGTTAAGGGTTTCTTTTTCTTCTGACGTGGTCCTACACGTTTTCGGGCTCTAATATGTGTATTTGTATGCCTTTGTATTTTTTCTGTATTTTTCTGTATTTCATATGTATTTAACTGTATTTCATATGCATTTAATTGTATTTTATATGTATTTCCCATGTATTTTATTTGTATTTATGTGTATTTGTGTTCGTATTCTTCACAGGGAATGAGATTTACTGCGGTTTTCTTTACCAAGGGGGTTTTGTTAAAGACCCTAAGTTAAACTACAAAGGGGGGTGAAGTGCATGCATTTAGGAACATAGATGTAGATACACGGTCTTAGCCATTGATATTATAAAGGAACTAGACCCCAATTTTGAGGATGTGAATATCAGGCTTTAGTGTAAACCTAGCAATGGTTCATTGGAGGATGGTTTGACGACTTTAAGAGTGGATAAGGATGCTTTAGAACTGTCTACTTATGTAGTTGACAGTAGGTCTGAAGTTGACATATATGTGGAGTACAATGTTAGTTAAGGTGAATGCCAGAATAAGGGTAACAGTTGTGGCTCATGAAGAGGAGTGCAATGTGGATGAATTGACTAATGAAGACATAGATAGCAATGATGACTCAGTTAAAGGGATACATTTTGATGATAGTGAGGAAGAGAGGGTGGGGGTTAGTTGATGAGTGTGATTATGTACTTGAAGAACCTTCTGATGTGGTACCTAAAGCAACCTCTGGTGCAAATGGTGCCCATAAGATAAGGACTAAAACAACCCCCCACATCTCACTTTTTAAGGAAAACAATAAAAGGTAGAAAACAAGGACTCCTATGAAGCTATTAGATGGACATGGGGATGTGGCAAGCACTTTTATGTCACCATAATTGGATGCAATGCATGTTATAGATTATGTAGATGAATTGGACAGTGCATCTGATACAGAGTTTGATATAGATGCTAAACCAAATATTATTAGGTTGAATCAAGAAGAAATGTCCAAAAACTTCAAATTCAGAATTGAAATGTTTTTCATCCCTAAAACAATTCAAGGATGTTGTTCTGGAGCACAATGTGTTAAATGGTAGAGAAATCAAGTTTGCCAATTTAAGGAAACATGTGAATACACTATTCTAGTAAGTAGGGTAGTAAGGACAACCACATTTTGTGTGAAAACCCTTATTCCACAACATACATGTGGAAGGGTGTTTAGGAACAAGAGTGTAACACCTGGTTGGGTTGCAAAAGTCCTAGTTGACAAACAGAAAAACAGTGAGAAGGTCAAATTAAATGAGGTGATATCTGATATAAGGACAAAGTTTCTACTGAAATTACAACATCTAGGGCATTCAAGGCAAGCCAAATTGCTAGGGAAATTGTAGAAGGGCATTCTAGTAAACAATATTCACTGCTTTGGTCATATAATGTTGAGCTAAAGACAACATCTGCTTGGAAATTCCTACCCCAAACTTGCAACCAAGATTTGGGAGATATTTTTGACGGGTGCAAAAGGGCACTCAAAAGGGTTTGTAGACCTTTCATAGGGTTAGATGAGTCACTTGAAGAATAAGTATGGAGGAGGGCTACTGATTGCTGTAGGCAAGGACCCAGGACCCAAATGACCAATATCTTTCACTCACATTTGTTGTTGTGGAGACGGAAGCTAAAGGCAACTGGAGTTGGTTTTTTGACCCTACTTATAGAAGATATTGGAGATACAACCACAAACAAATCAACATATATATATGATCAGCAAAACCATCATATTTGATTCATAATTGTGTGTTTGAAATGATATGTTTGTTGTTTATGTGTGTTACTCAATGGTTTTCATGATAGGGTTTGGTTCAAGTATTTGAAGACTTACTTGGTGGAACAGAGCATAAGTTCTGTTTGAGGCACTTGTATGCCAATTTCAAGAAGTTTGGTGGGGGGACACTGATAAGGGACTTAGTGATGGCGCAGCAAAGGCCACATATTATGAAGCATGGGAAGAGAAGATGCCAGGGCTAAAGGAAGTGAATGTAAATGCTTATGTGTGGTTTTTAGCTATTCCTAGAAAGAGTTGGTGTAAGCATGCCTTTCCTTTTTATTCAAGATGTGATGGGCTTATGAACAGCCTAAGTGAATCTTTTAATACCATTATCCTATTGCAAAGGGACAAGCCAATTATTACGATGATTGAATGGATTAGGACATACCTAATGGGAAGGTTTGCAAGTCTGAGGGAAAAGGTTAGAAAATATAGAGAAGCTGTGATGCCAAAGCCTAGGAAAAAGCTTGATGGGAAATTGATAAGAGTTGGATTTGCCACTTTTGCAGGTGGAATGAAGTTTGAAGTTAGTCATTCCCTATTTGTTGACAATTTTGTAGTAGATTTGGAAAAACACAGTTGATCCTGCAACTTTTGGGAATTGGTTGGGATACCATGTAGGCATGCAATTGCTGCCATTACTATGAAACGAGATGACCCATACAACTATGTCCATAGATACTACAATAGGCAGTCATATATAGAGTGTTATGATCAATATAACACCTATACGGTTAAATATGTTTTTAGTCCCTATAAAATTCTTGATTTTAAAATTTAGTCCCTATAAAATTTTTCTTTGAAGTTTGGTCTCCACATATTTGTCGTTTGTAACATTAGTCATTGCCGTTAGAATAATGATGATTTGGCAAACGGAGATCCACCTGGACTTTTATTTTAGTCCCCAAAAAAATTCAAATTTGGATTTTGGTCCTTAATTAGTTTTTTACCCAATTTTAGTCCTTACATTTTTAACTAAAATGTTGGTACGTGACTTATTATAATTATAATATATGATTATGTAATAATTTGTCTCAAGTCGATGGCATGAATATCTAAATAATTTTATAAATTGTTGGAGTGAAAGAATTTTTCATGATTCGATAAACATATTGTAACACCCTGATTTTCGCGTGAACATGTAAATTATTATTATTTATATCATTATTAATCATACCTCTTATATTAACCTCTAATCTTATATAAATAGATATGTGATTAATTATATTAGTATGTGAGTATAGGTTCTTGAGTGTTAACATATAATATTGTGCGTGATAATACATGATTATGTTGAATATGTGTTTAATATGTTAGTGTGTGATTTATTCATTTAAATATGTGTTGTTTTAGTAAGTAGTATATTGGTATGGTATATTATTATTTTATTATTTAAATTTTTATAAAATAATAGCCTTGAGTATTATAAATATTTTGGAGCAATTGTTTTATTTTTAAAAAAGGGTGTAAAAATGAGTTCAGTATTATAAGGGAGTATATAAATGATTTTGTGTAAGAGAGTTTTGTTAAAAAAAAAAAAAAAAAGGAAAGGAAAATGCACCAGGACTTGGTTCACGTTGTCAGCCCATGTGTTTTAAATGAAGATCCTACTAGTTGCACCCCATGTTCCTCCCGTGGCACACCCCCTATTCTCACTTAAGCTCGCATTGTTCATCATCATTAAAAAACGTTGCGCAGCTTCTGTTTTAGAAAACCTAGCGCAGCAAAAGTTCTCTCATCTCATTCTCCCATGTTTGACTGCGGCTTGACACCAAATTTCATCCCCTCACTCGAAATCAATCATAGAATCTGTTTCTAATCTCTATTCGATCAATCGGAGCCCCGCTCGTCAGGTTTTGTTCCTTGGGGCGGACTGTAATTCCCTTTTTCTGGCCACCACGGTTGTCGGTTGGAAAAACGGACATTTTTGGATTCATCGCGTCGAAACCCTTGGGAACCACTACTCGTTCTCTCGTTCCGGTGAAGTTGACATCGGACCCGTCGTAACCCGTTGTCTCGGTAAGATGTTTTTCGGTCAATCTTTTGGCTTCCTTTTGACTTTGTTTCAGTTTTAAAAATTCCCTAATATTATTTGACATTGATTGTCATTTTTTCCCCAGCCGTATTTCGTTTTTTGCGTGACCGTTACTTTTCTATGTGCTCGTTTAGTGCCTAATTCGGTTGATGTAGGAAAATCCTCCTTGCTCTCTTAAACACTGCGATTTTTCTCGACCAAGATAAGGGTTTTTCTCATACAAGTTAAAGCTAAACATTGATTGTGGTCTAAATACTGTTATTTTTCTCAATTCTCTTTTCTTTCCCTTTGATTTTTGCTACTTTATTTTAATTATTGTTGATTGCTATTGCTTGATAATTTATTATCATCATAAAGCCTTTTTTTTTATTCAACGTGATCCTTCGAACAGGTTTGATGTTTTTTTTTATCTTGGTATTTGAATCTATTGAAGTCACGTGTGCAATTTTTTTTTAATCTGGGATATTATTTAAGTTGTCTTGTTGCTTTCGTTTTCTTTTATATATATAGTCTGATTCCATTTGGCCAATTTGATTGAAAAGTGCAGCCATTTGAATCAAAATGTGTTTCTTTCTATTAATGAAATTGCTTTTGATTTGTGCCCCATAACTAAAAACGTGTTGCATAGGAAGCGTAAAATTGTTAATATGGATACTTGTTGATTCTTGATGTTGTAATTTAGTACAAATTGATTTATGTGTATTTTATTAATAGGGGTATTGTTGCTTGTTGTTATTCTTTTGATGGATGTGTACTTGTATGTTTCAAACCGTGAGATGGTGATGTTAGTCTGTGAAAGAAATTTTAATATGTGTTATATGGATATAATGTGTGGTGGATTTTCTGGTAAATTACCTTCTTCGTGGGATGAATAAGTTTTGACTAACCATGATATGCATCATGTAGAATGGCATATGTAGGGCCTTCGTGACGGAGATATGTTTTGATTTCCCATTGGTATGGGAGATAGCTATTATTTTGGGACGACCTTCGTGGTTAAGGCCTTCGTGGCGGTGATATGTTTTGATTCCCCATTGGTATGAAAGGTAGCTATTATTTTTGGATGACCTTCACGGTTATGGCCTTCGTGGCGGTGTTAAATTAAATTCCCCATTGTTATGGGATGACTATATCGCGATCATGAGAGTCTTGCATAAGGCATGCATACTAACTTGAATATGCTGATTTTTGTGATGTTGTAAATGTGATTATTTTATTCGTAAGTTAGTATAAAAAAGAAGGGGAAAAAAAGGTGAATAGATCCTCTTATGTCTTAAAGGTGATTATTTTTAATTTCAAGTTCGTACTTAAATGTGACTATATTTTCTTATTGGTGTTCAATATGATTATTCTTGTTTACATATTTTTATTTAAATGTGAAAAATAGAACTGTTTGCGTGGAAAAATCAACCGAGGGATTCGGCTAACATCCAACCTACAAATTGATTCCTGTTTAAGCGATTACACCGAGAACGGAACTCTGATTCTCGATTATGGGCTCCCCAACTGCTCCAGAAAGCGTTGAGTGTGATGAATCTACGCTATGCTAAGGCTAAGACTAAGATACATGGAATCGGCTAAGATAAATACTGTAAAAAGCTGATAAATTGCAAAAGAAATAGTTGTTTGATTGATTTCGTGTTTCTTTACATTTCTCAGCGGAGGTATATATACACAAAAGAAAAACAAAACTGTAACCACCCCCTATCGGCCATTATGCGTTCCACACGTTCGTGGCTGACAACGAGCGGTAGTGGGTGTCCCTCAACTGCTTCTTCATGCGTATCGTGGGTTAACCGTTCTTCCCTCGGCTGGGCAAACGATTTATCACGTGCTAAATGCGTTGGAGACTTTCAAAAGCTAGCTTTAGTTATTTTAGCGCGAAAGTCCATGACTTTCACATATTTAGCCCTTGGTCGAGCTTCAAAGCTCTATATTAATTAAAAAGTAGCTCAACCGATGAGACCATAATAATAGGATATTTCCTTTATCCGCATCGACTAAACTCTTTAATAATCGGCTGACCTAACGATGCTCCCTGAACTTCTAACATTTTCCTTTCTAACCTCGGCTCAATGGGACCAATTTTCGGCTACCAATCCGATCAGCTTATCCCACGCATCGGCTATTCCCTTCATCGGCTGTGGCTGATATTTTCTGGTGATAACAATTGCCCCCTACATCATTTCAGCTGTAAATGCTGGATTGATGTATCGGATAAGATTCGAGTTTCTGAACACGTCAATCGTTAGTCACTTTATATGCATTTAATGTCACCCATTATGACCTGAACGGCTACTTTTCCCACACCCGATGACTGCGCTGCTATCCGATAATATCTTAACAACTCTCATCGTTGGCCGTGCGCATGATTCCTCTTTAAATAGCTAGCCCCATTCGTTCTTCTTACTATTCAGGCATTTTGAACTCTTTTGAATCCTTAAACCCTAGCTTCCTTTATTGTTCTAGTATGCTTTGCCAAACCGTGGGGTAGTATTTCTTCAGATACTTGCCATTTACGCTTCTATTCATTTCTTCGCCTTGCATGTTAACTAGCCGATACGCGTTTCCTGCGAATACTTGACTAACCGTGAATGGACCTTCCCAATTTGGTGACCACTTACCGAATTTAGGGTCCTTGACTCCTATTGGTAAAATAGTTTTCCAAACTAGGTCACCCTCAACAAACTTCTTAAACTTAACATGTTTGTTGTAGGCACTGGCCATTTTGCGTTTGCTTGCCTCAATTCTTTCTAAAGCCATTAACCGATCTTCATCCAACTGATCCAGCTCCATAAGCATGGCTTGCTGATACTCTTCTAGGCTTAAGGAATTCTGTCTTGCCAACCTTAGAGAAGTGACATTGATTTCCAAAGGCAAAACCGCATCTTGGCCGTAAGTCAGCCGATATGGAGTTGTGCCCGTGGCCATTGACTTGGAATTCCTTATGGCCCATAAAGCCTCATCCAGAGTTAAATGCCATTTTCTGGACTTGTTTTCCAAATTCTTTTTGATCAGGTCCACGATAATCTTGTTGGTTGCCTCGGCTTGTCCATTGGCCTGTGCATAATATGGGGATGAATGTATCAACTTAATCCCAAACTGCTGAGCAAAGGCAACCACCTTATCTCCAGTGAACATAGTTCCCTGATCCGTGGTAATGGTCTCTGGAATCCCAAACCTGTATAGGATCTGGTGTTGAATGAATCGGATAACGTCATCTTGCTGTACCTTGACCATCGGCTGAGCCTCCACCCACTTAGTGAAGTAATCGGTTGCCACAATAATAAAATTGTGTCCTTTGGAAGATGGTGGATGGATTTTGCCGATCAAATCCATGGCCCAGCCTCTAAATGGCCAAGGCTTCACCACTGGATGCATCAATTCAGCTGGTACCCTTTGAATGGGGCCATGCAACTGGTATTCTTCGCATCCTTTGGCATATTGAAAGCAATCGGCTGTGATGGTAGGCCAATAATAGCCATGGCGATAAATTAACCATTTCATAACAGGCCCAGCCCTATGCGAGCCGCATATGCCTTCGTGAACTTCACCCATAACCCTTAGGGCTTCATTTTTATCTATGCACTTCAACAGTACCCCATTCATGCTTCTCTTATACAATTCATCATCAAGAAGCACATACCTTAGAGCTCGTCTCCTAACTTTGGGGTTAGTGCACTTAGAAGGATCTTGTAAGTACTCGATCAACTCGTTCCTCCATGACTCGATTTGGTCTGCGACCATTACCTCGGCTGGTAATTCGTCGTACTCTAAAGTCAGCAAAGAATTCCTATACCCAGAGGCCTCTTGGGCCAGATCGTTCGCCTCCATATTAGCTCCTCTAGGGATGTATGACACCTTTGCATCAATAAACTGGTGAATCAATCATCGGTAGTTGCATAACGCGCCAACAGATTTGGGTTGTTGCACCCATATTCTTTGGTTAGTTGTCTGACCACTAACTGGGAGTCGCCCTTTACATGAATGTACTCAGCGCCCATCATGGCTAACAACTTTAACCCTATGATCATGGCATCGTACTCGGCTTGGTTATTAGTTAAATGCGGGTTTAGCCGACACGCAAACCTCCACATCTTCCCATCCGGGTTGGTAATTGTCACTCGGCCCGACTCCTTTCTGGGTTTTGGACCCATCAAAAGTTAGGACCCAAGGCAATAGGTTTATGTAAGTAATTGGGGGTGTCCAAGGGTCATCAACTTCCACGCAGGGATGTTCTGCCAGGAAATCGGCTAGTGCCTGACCCTTGACAAATTTAATGGGACGTATTTCAACGCTGAAGGCGATGAGCTTAATGGCCCACTTCATCAAGCGACCTTGTAAGACAGGCCTATTAAGCAAGTACCTAACAATGTCAATTTTGCATAAAACTAATATTTCATGTGGCATTAAATAATACTCAAGTTTTGTACAAGCGTAAAACAAAGATAGGCACAACTTCTCCAATGGAGTATATCTGATCTCAAAGATCATTGAGACTTGGCTAAGGTAGTACACCGCTCTTTCAGTTCCATCTTGACATCCTGTGCTAACAGTGTAGATAGACTCTTCAATGCAATGTAAAGTTTCAAAGGCTTCCCTGGCATGGGGGCACCAAAGCGGTGGACTAGCTAAAGCCTTCTTTATTTGTCCAAAGGCCTCTTCTTTGCTCAGGGCCCCACACCATCTCTTCAGCACTCTTGAGCTTTAGCAAAGGGGAAAAAGCCTTCATCTTACCAGCCGAATTAGCTATAAATCTTCTCAAAAAGTTGATTTTACCCAGCAGGCTCTGTAAATCCTTTTTGTTCCTGGGTGGTCTAGCCTCCATCACTACCTTGGCTTTGTTTTGGTCTATTTCAATGCCCTTTTGATGCACCAAGAAACCGAGGAAGTTGCCAGCCGATACACCAAACATGCACTTTGCAGGATTCATCTTCAAATTATGGATCCTCATCCTCTGTAAAGCCTGTTCCAAATCGGCTAAGTGGGCTTTGAAGTCTTTGGATTTTACCACCACATCATCTATGTATACCTCCATAGTCTTGCCGATTAGATCATGGAAGATAGCGTTCATTGCTCTCTGGTAGGTGGCCCCAGCATTCTTCAAGCCGAATGGCATCACTAACCATTCATAAATTCACAGTGCCCCTGGGCACCTGAATGCAGTCTTGTGAGTGTCCTCCTCAGCTACAAGTATCTGATTATAGCCCGAGGACCCGGGCAGGAAGGGTAAAATACCATGTGTGGCAGCTGTATCGACTAACATGTCTGCCACAGGCATCACATATTCGTCCTTTGGAGTGGCTAAATTCAAGTCTCTATAATCAATGCAGACTCGAATCTTGCCATTCTTCTTCTTGACAGGTACTATGTTGGCTAACCACTCTACGTACCTGGCTGTTCTGATGAACCCAGCATTGAGCAAACGCTCGATTTCCGCTTTAATTTGTGGCATCAACTGAGGATGGTATCTTCTAAGTGGCTGCTTATGTGGTTTGAATCCCTCCTTGATCGGTAGCCTATGCTCCACCAATTCTCGTGCTAGCTCAGGCATCTCATGATAATCCCATGCAAAGCAGTCTTTATATTTTTTCAGCAGGGCTACCATCTCTTCCTTATCTTCTTCCCCCAGCAATCCGCTGATTTGCGTTAGCCGAGGCTCTTCTGGAGTTCCTAAATTGAGGTTCTCCAAGGGGTCTTGTGATTCAAAGGTTGGCAAAGTCCTCCGAATAGGTGATTCAAACTCCATCAGCAACTCCGTGATCTCGTCTGCCGATGTGAGGCCATCGCCTTGTTGTTTGTCTATCAGCCAGGACTCAGCCACGTGAGATTCAATCCTAAAAGCCTCTAGCCGGTCCCATAAGTCCTGCACCACCTGGGTGTCTTTAAACATATCAAACCTCCGTGGCTAGCCGTGGTTCGGCTAATTGCTCAATCTTGAACCCCTGGGGTGTCAAGTTGTGAGATTCCCAGGATCCTTCCTCGTATTCCTCAGTAACAGCTATGGGAGCCACAGAGGGAGAGTAGAACAAGGCTTCTAGACTTTGTACCTCAGTTGGGAATGGATTGTCATCAGCTGGGACTATTTCAATTTTATCCCCTTCCCAAAAAATGAGCTTCTGATGCATGGTGGAAGGTAAGCACTGGCTGGTGTGAATCCAATCTCTCCCTAGCAGGACTGCATAAGATGGTTTGCCATCAATCACGAAGAAAGCTGACTTGATGCTCTTGGGGCCAACTGTAATCTCGGCTATCAGGATTCCTAAGGCAGACGAAGCCTCTCCCATGAAGCTAGCCATTTTCATGTTAGTTGGGATCAGGTCTTCTTCAGACTTGTTCAGACTCCTCAAGGTGGCCACTGGCATCACGTTCAATACCGCCCCATTATCAACGAACACTCGACTGAAGGCCTTGCCATTGATGTGGGCTCTCACATACAGGGGCTTCAAGTGCTTCATCATGTCTTCGGTTGGCCTACCAAATATAGTACCCAAAGCATCTTTTGCCGTATCATCGGCTAAAGTTGCCCATTCTGCTTCTTACACAAATACGTCTCCTTCTAAGTGTTCGATCTGGGGGTAACCAGCACAGAACTCGCTTGGGATCAGGCTAACCACCTCGATGGTGGCTATCAATCCAGCTTCACTCTCATCTGAGAGATAATCCAAAATTGAATCTCCTCGGTAACCAGACTCTAGGATCGGCTCGTCATTACCATTTAAGCAGTTTGTGTATATGTGAATATGCCCTTCCTCTTCATCAGGCTGCCCTATGTCTACCTCGGCGACCGGGATTGTCACTGGGACCTCCTTGGTTTGATCAGTTTCAACTTTGTCAGGCTCCAAACCGCAAGGTCCAAAAGCCCTGTCAATGGCTTCTGCCACTTTAGCTTCTGGGATCTCCTTCTTATCGGCTGCCTTGGCATCGGCTATCATCTGCAGGGTTTGTTTCATTCTTTGCAAGGATCTAGCCCTCTGCAGCCTTCTCTTCTGCGTTCTAGTCAGTGTGACTGGTTTGAACTCTTTCTTCTTCGAAGGTTGATTAACCACCCACTTCCCTTCTTTGACATTTGCAGCTGGCTTGATCATCCTCTGTGGTTTGAGTTCATCATCATTCCTTACGGTTATGCGAAGAGAGGACATTCCCCCTTCGACATTGAACTCCGCCACTCTTCTCTTAGATTTTGGGAGAGGCTCCTCAGTGATCCTGGGCATACTCGGCTGGGCTTCAGCTGAGGTTCCCAGTTGAGTTTGCCCCCCAGTCTCCTGAGCATGCGGCGCTCTCTCGGTCTTTGCGTGCATGTTGCGGTACTGGCTGATCAACTCATTAGTCAAACGTTCGGGTTTGGGAGGTTTACCATGGAATCGGCTCGAAGATGGCTGGCCCCCAGCGTTTTTTGGTGACACTGGTGGGTTTCCCAATCTGTCAAACACAGATCCCCTGGTGACCTCTTGGTTTCTTTTGGATTCTTCTTTGGGCATCCAGACACTCCTCATAGATTGTTCCCCTCTTATTGGCCTGGGCTGATCAGGCCTTGAGACAGACACCATGGCCATGGTTACAGCTGGGAATGGATTGGTGTCTACTGACATCTCGGCTATGCTCTTATCGGCTAGCTTGAACCTACCCTCCTTGATAGCCTTCTGTATGGCCTTCCTGAAAACTACACAGTTAGCTGTAGAATGGTTGTATGAGTTGTGCCACTTACAGTATTTCTTGTTCATCAATTCTTCAGGAGGTGGAATCTGATGCCCGTCTAGCAGCCGAATTTGCTTGTCCTTGAGCAAGTAATCGAAAATCTGGTCTGCCTTGGTTATGTCAAAGGAGTACCCTGCCCTATCCTCTGTTGACTCAGTTTCTTTGGCTTTAGCGGCCTTCAATGCTGGGCAGGAATAGCTCTTCCCTTTGACTATTTCGGCTACCATCATATCAGCAGTAAGGTCAGCCGTTTCGGAGTCAGATTCCTCTGCCTCTATAATAGAGACTAGATGGGGACCCTTTCCTCGGTTAGCCCTTCGTTTTTCCTTTTCCTGGATATATTGCTCAACTCGGATAGCCGCTACGCGGTGATTCAAATATGTGCAGGCTTGTCCTACCAACTTCTCCTTCAACTGCGGGTGCATGTTGTTAATCACCATAGAAGTGTGTTCTGCTTTGGAATCGCACGAACATTTCCACCTTTCTTTACGAATCTTTCAATATAATCAAGAACCGACTCATCAACTTCTTTGCTCGAGACTAGTTAGATCGATTCACGTTACTTGGGGTTGCGGCCAATAAAATCTATCATGGAAACACCTCTCCATGTCGGCCCAATTCTGTACTGAGTTTGGAGGCAAGGAGGAGTACCAGGTGAACGATGTCCCAGTGAGTGATAATGGGAAGAGCTGAAGCTTGTGATACTCATTCTGGCTGCTTTCACCACACTGGGCTGTGAAACGCCCTATGTGCTCCATGGTAGACTTGCCATCCTCCCCTGAGAATATGGTGAAATCTGGAGTTTTGAATCCCCTAGGGAGAGGAACCATCCGATCCACCCATTCAGGGTACGGTTTCCTGTAAACAGGACGGTCCAACGGCTTTAACTGTATCCCGAAGTACTTCTTGATGGTATTTGCGATCATTTCTGGGTGTATCAAATGAGAGGCTCCCTGCCGATTATCTTGTGGATTCAGCTGGGGCGCACTCTGACCCACTGGTCTCTAGGAGGAAGTTTGTTGGAACGAATTCTGAAGGTTAAAGGTATTTGGTGGAACATTGCCTAAAGGTGGATTAGTAGTCCATTGCTGCTCTGGACCATATTCCCCAAAACCTCCGACCTGAGTCCCTGGAACAGCCGATGCATTCTGGGGTAAAGGTGGAACAGTGTTCCATGTCTGCTCTCCCCCATAGTTGCCAGCCGTTCATAGTATATTTGAACTTACTGGAGGGTATGGCGTGGGGACTGGTTGCGGTTGGCAGAATGGTGGATTGTTAGCATTCCAATCCCCAGATAGCTTCCCTGAACCATAACCAGGGGCCATCGGCTGCCAATTCGGCTGTCCATATGAATTTGCCTGCACAGTAGGGCCATGCGTTGGAGCATACGACATTACTGGCGGCAAACCAATATGTCCAACCGTGTTAATTGGCCTCCGGGCCATGTTGATCTGCCCATACTGCAGATTCGCTTGATCAGGTGGCATCACTTGCCCCCCAGCATGGGGTGGTACCCATGTATTCTGCTGATCACCGCACGTCTGGGTTGGTGGCCCTACCGGTAGTGGTATGGGCTGTGTCTGAAGGGGCCCAGTTTGAACCACATTCGGCTGAGGCTGCCAAACCTGACTGCCTTATGCATGTTAGGTTAGCCCGTTCCCCCTTGCCAACGCAGAACTAGTCGAGTGTTCACCTTGCTGTCCTCGGCTGCTCTCCATGTCTCTCGCCTGCTGAACCTCGTTATGCACCATGGGTCTGACAATGTCTGCCAACTGCCTTGACACTTGGTACATAATGTCATGAATTCCCATATCAATCTGCTGCCTGATGAAAGAAGTGGTCATGACCACTGGAGCTTCGGCATTCTCTGGGTTATTCATTTCTGCAGAGGCTGGTGCGGAGACTGGGATGTCTTCAACCGCTATGGGCATACCCAAGGTGTATGCTGACTCGTTGTTCTTGCGTGATGGGGTTCTTTTGGGATTCGAACTCGACTCCATGTTGTTGTTGAGTTTCTTTCCGGACCTCAGGTTCATACGCCAAGCGTGATCCTGCCCTGGAGAATCAAACCTGTCCTTCAATTCACCTATGGTCCCACCGGGCGTGCCAAACTTGTTTGCGTGGAAAAATCAGCCGAGGGATTCGGCTAACATCCAGCCGACAAATTGATTCCTGTTTAAGCGATTACACCGAGAACGGAACTCTGATTCTCGATTATGGGCTCCCCAACTGCTCCAGAAAGCGTTGAGTGTGATGAATCTACGCTATGCTAAGGCTAAGACTAAGATACATGGAATCGGCTAAGATAAATGCTGTAAAAAGCTGATAAATTGCAAAAGAAATAGTTGTTTGATTGATTTCGTGTTTCTTTACATTTCTCAGCGGAGGTATATATACACAAAAGAAAAACAAAACTGCAACCACCCCCTATCGGCCATTATACGTTCCACACGTTCGTGGCTGACAACGAGCGGTAGTGGGTGTCCCTCAACTGCTTCTTCATGCGTATCGTGGGTTAACCGTTCTCCCATCGGCTGGGCAAACGATTTATCACGTGTTAAATGCGTTGGAGACTTTCAAAAGCTAGCTTTAGTTATTTTAGCGCCAAAGTCCATGACTTTCACATATTTAGCCCTTGGTCGAGCTTCAAAGCTCTATATTAATTAAAAAGTAGCTCAGCCGATGAGACCATAATAATCGGATATTTCCTTTATCCGCATCGGCTAAACTCTTTAATAATCGGCTGACCTCACGATGCTCCCTGAACTTCTAATATTTTCCTTTCTAACCTAGGCTCAATGGGACCAATTTTCGGCTACCAATCCGATCAGCTTATCCCACGCATCGGCTATTCCCTTCATCGGCTGTGGCTGATATTTTCTGGTGATAACAAGAACAAATCGTATTTGAGCAATTTCTCCATGCTTTGGCTTGTTACAACTTGTCATATGAACTGACCCTTACACCACTTTTTAGGTACAAGTGGATTTGAGAAGCCTCAAGTATAATTTGTTTGCATTTTTGTTGATTGTGCCGTCGACGGATAATTGTCGGTACATGGGTGTTAGATGCTCTGTGCTACATTTTGAAACGTTAATGTTATCTTGCGCAAAT
The DNA here is from genome assembly GCA_037113605.1 of Calophaca sinica. Taxonomy (NCBI): domain Eukaryota; kingdom Viridiplantae; phylum Streptophyta; class Magnoliopsida; order Fabales; family Fabaceae; genus Calophaca; species Calophaca sinica. The sequence continues at coordinate 40,295,313 of CM073733.1, read as the reverse complement.
TGAACTTGGTATCTTTATTTTTATTGTGGACGTGATATTTTTCCCGCTAAATTAATTGGGATAACTTAAACTTTAGTTATTTTCCCTATAATTTATAATTTTAGAATTTTATTATATTTTAGTTGTGTTGTAGAGTAGTTACAAGCATTTGTTAATTTAGTTTCACCTGATTTAAAAATTAAATTAAATTTTCAGTTAGACTAAAATTAGTTTAGTAGTTAAGCAGGGTCCTTGCTATTAATTAAATTTTTATTATTGACATTAGAGCATTTTCGTGATTATCAAGCGTTTTATAAGTTATCAACTGTCACTTTATTTCAAAAAGAAAAGGCCGATTTTCTTAGAATAGACGACTTAATGCCTTGAAAATTCGGAGCGTTACACATATCATTATCTGGTTTGCTTCAGAAGCTAAATGATGTGATTCTAAAATCACGTAAGTGTAGATTTTGAATGGTTAGGAATTCAAAAATGGGTAGTTTGAAGGGACTTTAAAAGTTTGGCTTCAAAGAAGGACTTTACAGGGTCTTGAAAGAAGAATGTCAAGAAGCTTCGTATCATAGTTTCGAAGAAATGCAAGATGTTTGAAAGTCAAGGCATGAGTATTAAGCATCAGGTTTAAAACTTAATTTTTAAGAAATTTGGCATTTCAGTTAATTTTGGAGACAATTACATGCTGTTGAAGGATAGTTAGAAGACCAGTTACAGAGGAACAACAATTTTAGTTAGTTGCTAGTGGTATTATATCTTGTAAGAAATATAGAAGCAATAGTAAACTGCTCTATTACATGTCAAAAGCATAAACAATAGCAGTTATTTTTCCTTTGTGTATAAATACCAAGTAGAATGATGTATTCATGACCAAAATTCTCACACTTGTAACCCACACACGTCCAACACATTCGATGCCACGGGATAATAGGCTATGCCGAAAAATCAATATATGTGTTCTTGCCACATTTTATTGCAATTCAAATAGCATGGCCATTTCTTTTTTCTTTACTCTTTGTTATTAACTCTTTAATTTTGTAATTTCTATTTTACTTTACTTTATACATTCTCTTTATTAGTGCATACGTTGAACTTTGTTCTTTTACTATTAACCATTTTAGGTGTGTTTGCTTATATTTTTAATAAACTCAATTAGATCACATTTGTTCTATTATTTTATTGGAGTCTCTTCAAAAACTCAAATTTTGAGTGTTTGCCTTTCGAATAATTTTTTTTTATAATGCATTACTACTTTTGAACACTTTAAATCTGTCGACTTGAGCAGTCCTTTGAGGACCTCATTTGAGTCCCAAATTGTTTTCTCTGAACTCTATTTGTTGCAAAAATTCAACGTCAACAACATTGAAAGTGTATTAAATGTTAAATCAAATGTTTTTTGACAAAAATGTTAAATCAAATTTTTTTTGTGTAAATTATTATGAAAATTCATTATACATGGCAAAATTGGTACTACACTACTACCTACACAATGATTTTTTTAGTGTGCATCGTGAAAGTTTCCTTCACTCCAACAAGCGAATAAAAACATTTACACTTTCATACCATTGATTTGAGACAAATTATTACATAACCATATTTTATAATTTTAAGAAGTCAAGTACCAAAATTATAGTTAAAAATGTAAGGACTAAAATTGGGTAAAAAATTTAATTAAGGACCAAAATCAAAATATGAGTTTTTTGGGGACTAAAATCAAAATTTAATTTTTAATAGGGACTAAAATACAAATTTGAAAACTTTATAGGAATAAAAAACTTTAAAATGGCACAGACAACACCTGTCACATGACATCTGATATGGTAGCCATGTAGGCATACAAAATATTATTTTTGCTGACTCACTTGCCATGTGGACGTCACATCAATTAAAAGTCCACCTGGCAAAGTCCAGTTGAATCTCCATTTGCCAAATCATCAACATTTTATCGGTAGAGACTAATGCTACAAACAACAAATATGTGGGGACTAAAGTTCAACTAAAAATTTTATAAGGACTAAACTTCAAATTCGAGAATTTTATAAGGATTAAAAACATATTTTAAAAAAAACATATTTATCCCTTTGATATGTTGAAAGTGTAATTCAAAGTTAGTTAGAGTTGTTGTTAGTGGTAGTTATTCTATTTAATGACAATTAGAAGTGTGTGTTAGTGTATTAGGTGTATTGGGCCAAAACCAATGTGGGTTTTGGGCCTATAGTAATATGTGATATAAATAGAGGTGTTGTATAGTGTAATTGTAAGTAGTAGCCATTCATTCAGTAAATAAAAGAAGTTTTTACGTTTTATTCCTTCTCTGTGTGTGTGTGTTCAGTTTCTCTGTTTCATTCATTAAGAGTGAGTGAGTGATCACTCAAGTGTGTGCATTCTTGCACTAACAGTGGTATCAAGAGCCATTGATTAGGGACCTCTGTGTGCCAATAATGGCTTCCGCAAAAGAGATATTTCCAGTGACATTACCTATCCTTCATGGCAAGAATTGGGAGAAGTGGGTGGTGAGGATGCATGCAATCTTTGGTTTCCAGGGAGTGCTGGAAATGGTGCAAAGTGGCATCCAAGAAGAGGAGGATAATGTCTCCTACAAGAAATCCAAGAAAAGAGATTACAAGGCTCTTTTCCTGCTTCATTAATGTGTGGATGAGGCGAATTTTGAGAGGATTTCTTCTGCTAAAAGTGCAAAAGAAGTATGAGAAATTATGAACCAAGCTCATGGTGGAGCTGAAAAAGAAAAGAGATCGCAGAAGAGAGGAGAGACAGAGGGGAAATAGAATGAAGACCAAGAAGGTGCAGCTGAGGTTCGAACTATTGGGGATCAAATTCAGTAGCTGAAGCGGACCAAGAAGATGCAGGAACAACAAAAAACAGGGGATACGCTTCTTCATATGGGTATCCCAAGAAAAGCAGAGTAGCGCAGATCTTAAATTTGGACCATATAGAATGTGAATCTAGCAGTGAATGTGAGAGATTCTTTCAATTCAAGATGGGGTTCCTCTAGGGTTTTTGATGAGCCCAGCGAAACGGTGCGTTTGGCTCTATTGGAACTAGCGGTGGTGCAGATTCTGATAATTGGAATAAAAAGAAAGGGAATTTCAGTTTTGGAAGTGAAAGAACTGAGAGTGTTGGTGGAAGACCTAGGCTTGTTTTGCAACCTCGTTCAGGGCCTATGAGTAAGGAATGTGCAGAGGTGGAGGTGAGTGAATCTCCCGTGGAAGAGAATGTGATTTGTGACGAAGTTAGGGTTTCAGTCAAGGACGAACCCGAAACCAAGAAGGTGGCGCTGCTGCAGAAGAGTAACGCGACGACGAAGGAAAAAGAAGAGGTTGTTGCGCCGCGAAAGGAGGAAGGAGTGACGGTCCACGATCGCAATTGGAGATCGCAATTGGAGAGTGTTGAGGTTGGCGCTTCGGATGTTCAAAACGGTGTCGCTGCAGAGAATGAGATTTGTGGTGATGTTGATGTGAACAAGGGTGCTGCTGCGGCCAGACCAACTGAGAAGAAGAAGCAGGGTCATGGTGGAAGGAATAAATTTGTTGTTTGTGTCAAATGCGAGAAGAAGCTGATGATTAGGTCAAGGAAATTGGGCCAAGTGGGTCAAACGCTTAGTCTAATGGGCCTAGCCCAATTCAATGAACAATCAAGTTCAAAAGTTGATGCTGGAGTGAAATTAATGGTCCAAGCCAAGAAGCATAGTACATTGAGCCAAAGTGGTGTAGCAATGGGTCAAGCCCAATGCTTGCAAATGAGTGAATAGGTCAATGTTGGGTTACAAACCAAACAATGAGATCCTGGAATAATTTTTGTTGCTGCTTGTAGCGACCGAAAAATCCGGAGGGATTTATTCGAGTTTAATGGAGCCGCCACCAATAATTTATTTTTGAAGGAAAAATATTGGAAAAACCTTTTTTGAAGAAAAGTGGTCTTTAAGACCGGATTTGGGTTCGGGAGTCGATTATGCGTAGGGAAGGTATTAGCACCCCACGACATCCTTTCGAAAAAGGTTACCTCTAACTAATTGTGCAAAATTTATTAACTTCTAAAAAAATATTTATTTCCCTTTTATAAAAAAAAAAATTAACCAAGGTAAAAAGAGGACTTAATAAAAGTCGTTTATTTTTGCGCTTGACAGGAGTGGGCTCCTGCTCCTACGTATCTCCGGGTGCAGTGGAGAAATCAAAGGCTACGTAGTTCTTGGGTAGAAAATGGTTGTGTGTTGGTTGATTTTAATTGTATATTTTTTTGATGGAAAAAAGGTAGGTTTTGTAGGGACCAAACAAGAAGCAATCAAGAGTGGTCCTCACTAACAACCTATTTTGTTTATAAAATTAACGGTGTTCGTAATGATCAAACGGGAAGCAATCTCGAGTGATCATTACTAGTAAAAAAGATTGATTTTATTTTTATAAAGATGATGGGTTTTCATGGGGACCAAACAAGAAGCAATCAAGAGTGGTCCTCACTAACGACTCATTTTTATTTAGAAAATTAAGATATTTGTAATGACTAAACGGGAAGCAATCTCGAGTAATCATTACTAGTAAATTAATTTTCGTGATTTTTATCAAACGTTTTTTTAAGAAAAAATAGGGTTTCGATATTTGTATGTGAAATTTGGTTGAATAAAATTGTACTAGTTTGACTAGTAAAAAAAATAAATAAAAAGGGTAAAGCGGTTCAATGGATAGAGAAAAAAAAAACTAAACACGCGTAAGTGTAACTCACTGGGAAGGGGGAGAATTAACAAAAATAAAAGAAAAAAATGAAATGAAATAAATATGTACAATTATCATTCTTTATTAAATAAAGAAAATAAAAGAAATGAAATAAATAATAAAAAGAATAAAAGAAAGCAGGGGTGCCATTGAGTGGGCTGAGGCCCCCAAAAGAGGAAAAAATGGATTAAGAAAAAGGGCGGGTAGCGTAGGAAGGAGGGTGGGCTGACCCAGTCAATAAAAAAAAGCAAATAACAGAAAACAACAAAAAAAAACAAAAAAAATAAAAAAGATAAAGGGTATCACTTCTTCCTTACGGGTTTCATTTGAAACCCTAGTGGGAGGAAGGCTGGCACAAGCAATGAGGGGAGACAGCGAGGAGGTCGCGGCGTCGAGAGAGAAAAACGACTGGGGAGAGAAAAGAGAGGGAACGTTGGGGAAAAAGAGAATGAGAAAGGCGAGTAGAGAGATCGCCATGAGAAAGGAGGCCGCGAGGGAGGATGAGAAGAAGCGGCATGGCATCATCCTTGACACATGCCCGCATAAGTGGGGGAGATCTATGGTGAGGGAAGGATGGGTTGGCACAAGGAGGAGGTGAAGGAGGAAGAAGAGAAACCTTTTTTTTTCTTCTGCTTCTTCTTTCTTCTGTTTGCTTCTTCTGTGTTTTTTTTTCTAGTTCTTCTCTTTTTTCTCTCAATTTTCTCTCAAATTATTGTGTATAATTGGTACCAAGAATGAGATATCCAATTCTGAAATTAAGTGCAATTTTTCTTCCGTCCCCCCGCTTTTCTCTCTTCTTGCTCTACTATTTATAAAAAAAAAAAGGTTCAGTTTATCAACTTGAGGTTGCAACTTGTATGTTAAGTGTGTGCTAACATGTGCAAAGTCTGAGATGGTATCAATGGTTTGAAAAAAAATTGCAATCAGCCGTGATTTCCACAACGGTGCTCCCCCCTTTTTTGATTAAATTGCATTTTTTGTCAAACTTGGTTGGCAGATGAAGAAAAAGCAAGAGGCCTATGGGGGACATATAGCTGTAAGACATAGTTTGTAGAGTGGCTGAGGAGATATGCAGAGGACTTTGGTGAAGATATGCAGATGACTTTGTGAAGGGTGAAGTGTGGAAATCTGACTTTCATTTTCAGTTTTGAATTTTAGGTTTTTTTTTGTTAATAACGCTTGTAATGAACTGCAATTGGGCTAAAAATGGCCCAAAATAATTTATGAGGATTTGTCCGTTGCAGCATTAAAAGGGATTTGTCCGTTGCTGCATTAAAAAATTAAAACACGGATACGGAAATGATTCTCGGACACACTTGGTGTCCGACATCGTATTTCCAAACGACCTATCCCTAGCTCAAGATACGATCTCTCACAGACGCGACCTCCCCACACTGGCGCAGACGACTCTCCACTCCAAGACGCGACCTCTCTCCACGCTCACAGACGACCTCTCCACCGGCAAGACGCGACCTCGCCCAAGACGCGACTTCTCCACAGCTCGACGCGACTTCTCCACGGCTCGATCGACCTCTCCACAAGACGCGACCTCATTTCTGCGACCTCCCGGCTGACAAAACAAAAAAAAAATATGAAAATAATAGCGGACAAAATTGGGGTATAACAGCTGCCCCTCTTTAGTTATATTTTATTAGAAAATGCAAACAACAAAGGTTGTTATATTTTTGTCATAAAATAGAGCTAAAGATAAATACACTAATTTTGTCTTGAACTTGACGTGAGGAATGACAGTGAGGGATCAACGCTTGATGCGTTTAATCGGAAAGTGATAAGGAAGGAATACGGTCAGGTCGGGTACTGACGAGGTAATCTAAAAGCAATAAAGAGGGATTAACGCTTGGCGCGTTTATCAGAAAACTATAAAGAAGGATCTCCGCCAGGTCGGGTACTGACGCGGTGATCGGAAAGCAATAATGAGGGATTAACGCTTGGCGCGTTTATCAAAAAAAAACTATAAAGAAGGATCTCCGCCAGGTCGGGTACTGACGCGGTGATTGGAAAGCAGTAAAGAGGGTTTGACGTCAAATAAGGTATTGACGCGTCGATGGAAAGCAATAAAGAAGGATCGCCGCCAGGTCGGGTACTGACACGGTGATCGGAAGGTTCGACGCCAAGTAGGGTATTGACGCGTCGATGGAAAGCAATAAAGAAGGATCAACATCAGGTCCGGAACTGATATGTTGGTCGAAAAGCAATAACGAGGGATTACCGCCAGGTCGGGTACTGACGCGGTAATCTTAAAGCAATAACGAGGGAGCGAAACTTGGCGCGTCGCTTAGAAAGCAAAAAGCAATAAAGAGGGATTACCGCTGTCGGTCTGCATCGACGCCAGAATCGAAAGCAATAAAGAGGGAGCGATACTTGGCGCGTCGCTTAGAAAGCAAAATAAAGGACCAATGCTCGACGCATTGTTTTGAAAACAATAATGAAGGATCAACACTTGGTGCATGGACCAAATGTAACAAAGCAGTTAAAATGGTGGTGATATGAAGATGATGCATGAATAGATGGTATATGATGCATGTATGCAATGTGGCTATTCTTTTTATTGCACTGGTTCCTCATCCTGTATGATCTCTAGTGCTTAAAGACATGGGACAGACCGAGGTTCATCGGGTTCATTCATACTATGCTTTCGACACCGGGAGGGAGTGAAAGTTACAGATGCAGTGCTTGTCATTTTTTTTTTAAGGACAATCCCTTTGTCATTGCCCCTTTTGAAGTTTATTTATTGAGATTTGGGCGTTCCCCATGATTCTTAGAACGTATATAATAATCGTAATGTTTTTCAGTATCTTCACGTGTTTCACGATTCAGGGCCTAATATCATAAAACAACATTTTGAAACATGAGACTATAGGAAAGAAATGGAAGTCTTTGACATTCGAAGAAGAGTCGCGTGTACAAGGACTGAAGTCACACGGACTTGAAGATACATCGAGAATTTGGTCAAGAAAAGTGTAGGAAAAAAAAAAGAAAAAAAAACAAAGAAAAGAAGATAACTAAGCAGATTTTTTATAGTTTATGTCTTTGTAGAAACAATACCAGCTTCCCATATCCATAACTTTGAATACTCATTGCTCAACCTCTGGAAATGTATAAAATTGCCCCGGTTGGGTAACTTGAACCTCTTAATGCATCAGCCAACTTTATTGTCCAATTTCCAGACCTTAACTTTTGCTTGGATCGCTCTTTCGAGTTTTCAATCCAACGGGTCACTCTAATTTTTGCCTAGGTTGCCCTTTCAGGTTTTCAACCTAGCAAGCTCACTTTTGCTTGGTTTTTATATGCTTTTTTTTAGGCATAATATTTTTTGACTGCATCGAGCCATCGGGAGCGGAGATCTTCACCGTCCATCCTTGTGAGGATTAAGGCTCCTCCAGAAAAAGCTTTTTTCACAACATACGGACCTTCATAATTTGGAGTCCATTTTCCACGAGAATCCTTTTGGATGAGCAAAATCTTCTTGAGTACAAGGTCTCCTTCTTGGAATTCCCGAGGGCGAACTTTCTTTTCGTAAGCCCTCTTCATCCTGTGCCGATATAGCTATCCATGACATAAGGCCATCACTCTTTTCTCTTCGATGAGGTTTAGTCGATCCAGTGAGCCTGGACCCATTCTCGCTTCTTTTAGTTTCATTTCCATCAATACCCTTAGCGGGGATTTTGACTTCAATGGGAAGTGCTGCTTCCATTCCATATACCAGTGAGAATGGGGTTGCCCCTGTTGAGGTGCAAATCGAAGTTTGATAACCGTGCAAAGTAACAGGGAACATTTCATGCCAATCTCTAATTTTTACCACCATCTTTTGGACAATCTTTTTCGTTTGCAGCCTCAATTGCCCCATCCATCTTTGGACGGCATGGTGAGGAATTACGATGTTGGATCTTGAAGTCATTACACAAATCTTTCATCATCTTGTCATCCAAGTTTGTCCCATTATCAGTGATGATCTTATTTGGCAGACCATGGCGGCGGATCAGATTCCACATTTTTGGTAAAGCAACTGCAACAAGGAGTTTATTTGGATTTCCTCTTCCAAAAATCAAGTTTTGAGAAAATATGAGCAATTTGATTTTGATCGGAATGGACTTTATTAGGGTTGTAACGTGGCCAGGGGTTGAAGGGTCACAATAGAAAGGATATTTCAGGCTCAAAAAGTGTTTGAGGTATTTTTTTCAACAAGGATTTTTAGTGCAAAGATGCACTTTGATGGTTGCTAGCACAATTGTCTTTTCTTGCTTTGGCATTTTTATTGATTTTTTTTATTCTTGCAAGCGTCTTTTGTTTTGCCTTTTTTTTTTAACAGACGAAATTGAATAGATTATTGTGCTAGTCTCCATTGGATGAGTGATCCTTGTTCAGGGTATTTAAAAGAAAATTTTTTTTAGGCTCAAAGGGGGTAGCAAGTGATGTATATATTTTTTATTTTTTGGGATAGAGAAAAATGGCCAAACTTCATCTCAAAATCTTATTGCTCAAATTTTCACAAAAAATAATTTTTGGCAAATTGCGAATTTGCTTTACCTTTTTCTTTCTATTTTTATTAACTACTTTTGTCACTTTCAGTAGTCAGTTTGATTATTTCAGATTCTTCCTCGTGGGGTTGTATCACTTTTATCTCTTGTTCCATCAATCTCATCGGTTCAGAAGGGGTTTCTCAATTGTCCTTATGGGGTAGTCAAAGTTATAGTATGAGTCACTGATATCGTCATTTTCAAAGACAATATTTTTGAATCTGCATTAGTTAAAATCGATTTAAAAGAAAAAATGAAAAAGAAGAAAGGGAATGGAAAAGATGAAAAAAAGAAAAGGGAAATGATTAGAAAATTCAAAAGCATTTTATTGATAAAGATACTGAAATGAAACATGTGCGCCCTTTTGACAATAAATCATCCTAAAGCCTTAGGCAGAGCAATAGGATTTGTATTTCAAAATTATTATGAACCAAACATCACGGGAAACTCAACAATTTCCAAATTTCCAAGTTTTTTCACTCGACGGGCAAGGGGGGACAAGGTTGAGGATGTTGTCTTCAAAGATCGCGATCATCTTTGGCGATTGCTATCTGCTTTGGGTTCAACATTCTTGCACTCCAAAGGCTTTGCCTGATGTCACAGATGGGGATACTCTCATCTTTTGGCTCCCTGCCTTCCAATCTAGTTATCAGGGGCTGGTCCCCAAACTCCTCAGTAATGGCATTGACTGCTGGACCTCCGTGACCTGGAAGGGGATTATTACCCACATTAGGCCCATCCTCCTTAAAACTCAACCATTTGGCATTGATCAGATCTTGAACCACGTACTTCAAAGCCTGGCAATTTTCAGTTGTGTGACCTACTGCCCCTGCATGAAATTCACACTTGGCATTTGGGTCATATCCTCTTGAGAAGGGAGGTTGAAGTGGTTTCATTGAGCGTGGAGAGATCAAGGAGTTACTGATTAGGTCTTTGGAACAAATCCGTATAGGTCATGGGAATAGGATCAAATTGGACTGCTTTCTTTTCTTGGTCATTTGGTTGTTTCTGGTTTTGGTTCGGTTGGGTGGGAGCAACTGGTTGTGCTTGTGTTTGAATGGGAGAAGGTGGTCGAAAGGGCATCATTGGTTGGTTTGGTCGGGGGCTTGGATTATGGGAGGCGGCGGCGATGTATGGAGGTGGGTAGTAGGGGTATGGAAAAGGATGTGGGAAATTGGTAAAGAATTGGGGTGGTTTTCCTTGTGCTTGTCCTCCCGGGCTCGTCATCACAGCATTGGTTTCCCCTTCTTTCTTCTTTACGAAGTTTGTTGGGGGTCTCTTGATATTACTAGTTCCAGCAAAACTTTGGGCAATCTTTCCATTTCTCATTCCTCCTTCAACTCTTTCCCCTACGATGACCATATCTGAAAAGTTTGATGATACACTTCCGATCATTTTGTCATAGAAGGGTGATTGAAGAGTATCCATGAACATGGCCACCATTTCTTTTTCAATCAGAGGCGGTTCCACTTGGGCTGCCAGTCCTCTCCATCGTTGGGCATATTCCTTGAAGGTCTCATTGTCTCTTTTTGCCATGTTTTGCAACTGCATTCTATCAGGAGCCATATCAATGTTATACTTATACTGCTTCAAAAAGGCATCCGCCAAATCTTTCCAGCAGCGAATATGAGATCGCTCAAGGTGTGTATACCAACTCGACGCTGCCCCTGTTAAACTATCCTGGAAGAAGTGAATCAGAAGTTTATCATCATGTGCATAGGATGCCATCTTCCTACAGTACATGGTCAGGTGGCTTTTCGGGCAAGTTGTCCCTTTATACTTGTCGAAGTCCGCACCTTGAACTTTGGTACAACCACATCCTGTACGAGACAAAGATCTGGCGATACTTGAACCGAGATAGCTTACTCCTTCTACGACTCTTAGCCTATCTTCGAGGATTTGTAACCGTATCGGACCGCGATTCCCAACCGGATGCTCAGATTAGGTCCCCATAGCCGGAGACCAGGCAATGCGGTTAGTCCGGGGATTCAATGGATTTCCTTGAATATAATAGGGGTAACCAAATGGTGGGGATTCACCACGGGGTACTCTGAGCATCTTGACTCCTTGAGTATTCAGAGATGGGATGGTGCATAACCAGGTGGAAAGGTGTATGTCATGAAGCCAGGAGTTGAGCTTTGAACTGGTATGGTTGATCGAGCGGATCCTTGAGCTACATCTTGCACAACAAGTGCTTGGGAATCAGTTTCTGCAGAGTTATTGTAAGCACCTGGCGGTGTGTAACCGGGTGGGAGACCAAATAGTGGGAACTGTTGTGCCTGTGGGCCTTGAGGGTTATGGTCTGTAGTATCATCATTGGCCATAGGTGGCGTGTAACCAGGCGGGAGTCCGTAAAGTGGGAATTGTGGTACTTGATTCTGAGGGTTGTTAACTGGTGAGTGTGTAGGACCCTGCGGGTAAATTGCAAAAGGTACCATCATCCCTTGAGTATTGAGACCATATTGCAGCTGCATAGGACCGAAGCCAGGTGGGTGGGAAGGTGTCGCTTGACTTTCATCATTCACTGCTGGAGATACCCCATCTATGACTTTGTCCTTGTCTAGGGATTGCAGAAGCTCCAAAACTTTGCTCATCTGTTCCTTCAGCTGGTTGACGTCCTCTTTCATCTCTTGGTCATCCATGATCTTTGATTGAGAGCGAGTTCGATAAGGGTGTCGAGGAACCAGTTTGTTTGATTATTTTCTGATGATTTAAAAAAAATGATATGAGTATGTAAGAAAAGAAAAATGAATGAATGTGGATGCATGAATCTATTTATTTGTGCCAAGGAACCGTAGGCCTCATTGTTTTGACATGTATGAACTTCTTTGAAACTGTTTCACAATTTGATCCCGTATTATTTTGTTGTAGATACTTACAAGCTAGCTCTTCCTTACGATTCCCTAGTAAACCTATTCAAAATAAAATGAAATGATGATGAATGCCATATGTTTGAACTTTTATCATGTTTGATTGAAAAAAATGCATGAACATGACGAGCGATGCAACTACTAGTGAGAGGGACATATTTTGAAATGTTTGTAAATGATGCAACTACTACTACTTTGAAAATAAGCATTTAAAAAGGTCAACCAAAAGTAAGATTGCCTCTTTGTGTCCTAAACAAAGTCACTCTAAATTAGAGGATTTCTATTTCTGATGATCTATAGGTCATTCGACTTGTGAACACTTTCATAGGTGGTACTAACACTTCCTCACCAAAGGTCTCTAGAGCCAAGTACCATTTCGGGATGCGACCACCAATAGGAAAAGGATCCTACGTGTGGGCATCCACGAAGCGGTCGCACTCTAGACGAGGTTCTCGTGATACCCAAATCGAAAGTAGATCCGAAGTGACTATCACTAACAACCTCTCACTCCCTAAGCTGCACTCGGGCCCGGGTATAGGATCCCACTCATAAGTGTGTGTAAAAAGTGTGTAAGTGAGGTGTGTGATGAAGGCAACCTAAAATTACCCAAGCTGCAAAACAAATGAAATATATAAAATATGGTCTTCTAACCTAAGGTTCAATATATGCATAATATTCACAACAAATATTCACAAAAGAACAATAAATAAAATAAATAACTAAATAAACAAATAAATAAATAAATAAATAAATAAATAAATAAATAAATAAATAAAAACAAGGGAAACTAAACATAGGAGTTAACTATTTAGTACAATCAATTATTTAGGCTTGACCCTCTAAAAAAAATATCCCCAGTGGAGTCGCCAGCTGTAGCGACCGAAAAATCCGGAGGGATTTATTCGAGTTTAATGGAGCTGCCACCAATAATTTATTTTTGAAGGAAAAATATTGGAAAAACCTTTTTTGAAGAAAAGTGGTCTTTAAGACCGGATTTGGGTTCGGGAGTCGATTATGCGTAGGGAAGGTATTAGCACCCCACGACATCCTTTCGAAAAAGGTTACCTCTAACTAATTGTGCAAAATTTATTAACTTCTAAAAAAATATTTATTTCCCTTTTATTTAAAAAAAAAATTTAACCAAGGTAAAAAGAGGACTTAATAAAAGTCGTTTATTTTTGCGCTTGACAGGAGTGGGCTCCTGCTCCTACGTATCTCCGGGTGCAATGGAGAAATCAAAGGCTACGTAGTTCTTGGGTAGAAAATGGTTGTGTGTTGGTTAATTTTAATTGTATATTTTTTTGATGGAAAAAAAAGTAGTTTTGTAGGGACCAAACAAGAAGCAATCAAGAGTGGTCTTCACTAACAACCTATTTTGTTTATAAAATTAACGGTGTTCGTAATGATCAAACGGGAAGCAATCTCGAGTGATCATTACTAGTAAAAAAAGATTGATTTTATTTTTATAAAGATGATGGGTTTTCATGGGGACCAAACAAGAAGCAATCAAGAGTGGTCCTCACTAACGACTCATTTTTATTTAGAAAATTAAGATATTTGTAATGACTAAACGGGAAGCAATCTCGAGTAATCATTACTAGTAAATTAATTTTCGTGATTTTTATCAAACGTTTTTTTAAGAAAAAATAGGGTTTCGATATTTGTATGTGAAATTTGGTTGAATAAAATTGTACTAGTTTGACTAGTAAAAAAAATAAATAAAAAGGGTAAAGCGGTTCAATGGATAGAGAAAAAAAAAACTAAACACGCGTAAGTGTAACTCACTGGGAAGGGGGAGAATTAACAAAAATAAAAGAAAAAAAATGAAATGAAATAAATATGTACAATTATCATTCTTTATTAAATAAAGAAAATAAAAGAAATGAAATAAATAATAAAAAGAATAAAAGAAAGCAGGAGTGCCATTGAGTGGGCTGAGGCCCCCAAAAGAGGAAAAAATGGATTAAGAAAAAGGGCGGGTAGCGTAGGAAGGAGGGTGGGCTGACCAGTCAATAAAAAAAAGCAAATAACACAAAACAACAAAAAAAAAAAAAATAAATAAGATAAAGGGTATCACTTCTTCCTTACGGGTTTCATTTGAAACCCTAGTGGGAGGAAAGTCACATGGCAATGAGGGGAGACAAATGAGGAGGTCGCGTCGAGAGAGAAAACGACCGGGAGAGAAAAGAGAGGGAACGTTGGGGAAAAAGAGAATGAGAAAGGCGAGTAGAGATCGCCATGAGAAAGGAGGCCGCGAGGGAGGATGAGAAGAAGCGGCCGACGCTGCATCCTTGGCGTAGCGCATAAGTGGGAGATCTATGGTGAGGAAGGATGGGTTGGCACAAGGAGGAGGTGAAGGAGGAAGAAGAGAAACCTTTTTTTCTTCTGCTTCTCTTTTCTTCTGTTTTCTTATTCTGCTTTTTTTTTAGTTCTTCTCTTTTTCTCTCAATTTTCTCTCAAATTATTGTGTATAATTGGTACCAAGAATGAGATATCCAATTCTGAAATTAAGTGCAATTTTTCTGCCGTCCCCCCGCTTTTCTCTCTTCTCGCTCTACTATTTATAAAAAAAAAAAAGGTTAGGTTTATCAACTTGAGGTTGCAACTTGTATGTTAAGTGTGTGCTAACATGTGCAAAGTCCGAGATGGTATCAATGGTTTGAAAAAATTGCAATCAGTAGTGATTTCCACAACGGTGCTCCCTTTTTGATTAAATTGCATTTTTTGTCAAACTTGGTTGTGATGAAGAAAAAGCAAGAGGCCTATGGGGACATATAATGTAAGACATAGTTTGTAGAGTGGTGAGGAGATATGCAGAGGACTTTGGTGAAGATATGCAGATGACTTTGTGAAGGGTGAAGTGTGGAAATCGACTTTCATTTTCAGTTTTGAATTTTAGGTTTTTTTTGTTAATAACGCTTGTAATGAGCGCAATTGGGCTAAAAATGGCCCAAAATAATTTATGAGGATTTGTCCGTTCTGCGGCATTAAAAGGATTTGTCCGTTCTTTGCATTAAAAATTAAAACACGGATACTGAAATGATTCGGACACACTTGGTGTCCGACATCGTATTTCCAAACGACCTATCCCTAGCTCGGCATACGATCTCTCATTTCAGACGCGACCTCCCCACGCCTTTCGGCCAGACGACCTCTCCACATTTCAAGATACGACCTCCCCACGGCTCGGCAGACGACCTCTCCACGGCTAAGATACGACCTCTCCACGGCAAGACGCGACCTCTCCACGGCTCGACGCGACCTCGGCTCGACGCGACCTCTCCACTCGGCAGACGACCTCTCCACTGACTCGGCAGACGACCTCTCCACGCCAAGACGCGACCTCGGCTCAAGACTCGACTTCTCCACGGCACGCGACTTCTCCACACTCGGCATACGACCTCTCCACGGACGCGACCTCACTCGGTAGCGACCTCCCTTTCTAGCTGGACAAAAAAATGAAAATAATAGCGGACAAAATTGGGGTATAACACTGCTCCAAATTAAAGTGATTGTGGAGACTTTGAATTAAGGGGGTGTGTTGAAAGTGTAATTCAAGGTTAGTTAGAGTTGTTGTTAGTGGTAGTTATTCTGTTTATTAACAGTTAGAAGTGTATGTTAGTGTATTTGGTGTATTGGGCTAAAACCAATGTGGGTTTTGGGCCTATAGTAATATGTGATATAAATAGAAGTGTTGTGTAGTGTAATTGTAAGTAGTAGCCATTCATTCAATAAATAAAAAGTGTTTTTACGTTTTATTCCTTCTGTGTGTGTGTTCAGTTTCTCTGTTTCATTAATTAAGAATGAGTGAGTAACTACTCAAGTGTGTGCATTCTTACACTAACATGATATAATAAATGCATTATTTCTCAACCAAAATTTTTCATTTATATTGTTAATGATTAATGTATATTTACTTTTCACCAAGAACTATGGACACGATCCTGTAGCAACAAAAAAAAAAGAAAAAGAACAATGGACTCGATCCAATACTCAGCAAAGAGAAAGTGTCATCTTTGACAATGTAAATGTAATGTAACTTGTAAACAACAAAACATCATTTAATAATCCCAATAAAAGTAAAAAAGACACGGACAACGCAACGCGCTTTATCTCATTTTTACTTTTTCCTTGATACATCATATAAAATCATCTCAACCTCATCGCTCTAGTATCTCATAATACATAGTACGATACAAATTCTTGACTTCACTGCTAGGCTTGTCACCAATTCGTTACCTTGCAACAAGAAATGTGTCCTCTTAGATTCATCCTGATCTTCTTCTCCGCCGTGTTGGCCGCTTATTTTGCCTGGACCACCATCCGCTCCTCTCCGGATATTGACTTAACGGCTTACGACAACAACAACAATAAATCCTCCTCCAACAAGGACAATTTCAATTTCATGAAGGTGCTCTTAATTCCATTTTCTTTATACAATTCACAATACTTCTTTTTATTTTCCTTTCTTTTTCTTGTTTCCTTTTTTTTTTTTTATGTGCTGACTAGAATTGTTACTATGGTTTCAGATGATTAAGAATGGATTTTGGGTATTTGTTGACATGGCCAGCGGGAGGTATTTGTGGAGGAATTTGAGGTCCAAGAATGACGATGTCCAACTACAGAGCTCCTAAGAGTCACACTCCATAGACCCCAATATTGATCATTTCTTTATTTACCGAGTTTGTAATAACTTGTAATTCTTTTGTTTATTTTCGTCCCCAAAGGTTGTGAAAAAAGAAACGCATAAATTCTAAACTTCTAACGTTTTCCTTTTTCTGTGTTTCTGGCATTACTTGGTAAGTAAATGGGGAAGGAACATCTTGTAGAATTCTAATAATTTTGCAAAACAATTTTAGTCTTTAATTTTCCAAAGTTGTGTCTCGTTTTCAATATCCTGTTGGAATTAATCTTGTAATTATCCACAAGACATGCTATTAATCATGAATACTTTATTGCGGAAATTAAAACGTATAACCATGATTTCATATAATCAATAACTAAGCTATAATCTTGACAACCTTAGGATCTACGACATGTTGATCTATTAAGGATTACAGGAATACTTGAATCCATAGCAAAGAAGCACGGAATGAATCATGAAAAGAGACTTCGTGAGAAATAACGAGCAACAGCTACTCGTCGGCTTTATGGTTCTTCTTCAATAGGGAATCCCTATGCCTTAGGCTCTCTTCAAATGGGGAGAGGAGAGCAAGCAGGTGTGTATTGCAATTAGTCCGGGTTATTGGGGACCATAGCCTACATATAGTGTGATAGTCTATTAGGGTTCTCATTATCTCTCTAATGGGCCATCACTGACATCCACTCATATTGAGCCCATATCAGTTAATTAATTAATTAATTATCCAATCAGAAATCTAATTAGTCTTATACTTATTTTGATCACGTATCAATTAAGGCTCCTAATTGATAAATAGCTAATATAATTAAATATGATATTTTTCCACATTTATGATATTGGAATAAAATATTCCAACAATCTCCCACTTGGGCAATATATCATGATAATTATATCAGAATTCTTTAGGCCGGAATCCGAATGCTATTTATCTTTAGATTTCCCTTTTACAATCTGATTCACCTCATATATCGATAATGAGACTACCGCGGTTGTTGTCACTAACGTCTATTGTGACTATACCCCGATGACCATCACATCAATATACTCGATGACATAGATCAATATGGATGAGTGGCATGAAAATTTCATGCAATGTGATCTCAAGTCATGTCTATTTCCAACTGGTCCAACTTAAGTCCGTAGTGAGATCAAACTGAAGTTCCTTAAGTGCAAAATTTGTTTTGCACAAAATATGACACAAATAGCTTTAATAATAAACTTAACTCTCTTTCTGCAGAAAGTCAAAATAATATAAAGTCTGTATCAATACCAAAAGCATAGAACATAAAGGGAAACAAGGAAAGACTCCAACTAATCTAAGGCAATCTCAAAACCAACACCCATGCGGGCAACGTGCTCATGGTGGTTAGTGGGTCTGCTAGCATAAAGTTCGTCCCTATATATTATATAGAAATCTATTTCTCCTGAACTATTTCCTTCACAACAAGATACTTGATGTCGATGAACTTTGACTTTGTAGAACTCATATTGTTGTTAGAGTATAGGACAGCTGCACTATTGTCACAATAAATCTTCAATGGCCTCTGGATACTCCCAATGATGCGTAGGCCTGTGACAAAGTTTCGTAGCCACAACACATGATTTGATGCCTCAAAGCAGGCCACAAACTCCGCTGCCATGGTTGAACGAGCCACTAAAGTCTGTTTGGCAGACTTCCAGGAAATAGCTCCTCCAAACAAAAGGAAGATGTAACCAGATGTGGAACGTCTGCTATCCGGGCATCCCGCAAAATCAGAGTCAGAATACCCAATGATCTCTAAGTTGTCTGACTTCTGAAAGGTAAGCATGTAGTTTCTCGTTCTCCTCAGGTAACGCATCACGCGCTTTACCGCTGTCCAGTGCTGCATACCAGGATTACTCAAATATCTACCAAGGACTCCCACCATAAATGCTATGTCAGGACGAGTACAAACTTGAGCACACATAAGACTTCCCACAGCCGAAACATAAGGAACCTTTTGCATCTCTACCTTATCAAGATCTGTAATGGGGCACTGTTTAAGACTGAACTTTTGAGCCACGAGTGTATCTCTTAGTTTACTATCTTTCATGAAGAATCTATCCAAAATTGTATCGATATAGCTCCTTTGTGACAATCCCAAGATACCTCGAGAGCGATCTCTAAGTATTTGGATTCCTAAGACAAAGGAGGCATCCACAAGATCTTTCATCTCGAAATTCTTCGCGAGAAATCTCTTGGTTTCGTGCAACAAGCCTATATAATTGCTTGCTAATAGGATATTATCGACATATAACACCAGAAAGATAAATTTACTCCCACTGAACTTTTGGTATACGCAATCATCAACTGTATTAGTTTCAAAACCATAAGAGATAATAACTTGATGAAATTTGTAATACCACTGACGGGAAGCCTGTTTAAGGCCATGAATGGATTTCTTAAATTTGCATACCATAGACTTTGGATCACCTGAAACAAAGTTTTCTGGTTGCACCATATAAATTGTTTCATCAATGTTGCCATTTAGAAACGCGGTCTTTACATCCATCTGATGCAGCTCTAAGTCAAAATGAGCGATCAGTGACATAATAATCCTGAGAGAGTCTTTCGAAGAAACTGGAGAGAAAGTCTCTTTGTAATCAATGCCTTCCTTTTGAGTGAAGCCTTTGGCGACAATACGAGCCTTATATCTTTCAATGTTACCATCGAATCCCTTTTGGTTTTAAATATCCATTTGCAACCAATGGATTTCGAACCTTCAGGAAACTTGACAAGATCCCAAACGTCATTGTCAGCCATTGATTTCATCTCATCCTTCATGGCATCAATCCACTTAAGAGAGTTATAACTTTTCATAGCCTGACTAAAGTTGATTAGATCTTCCTCAGTCAAACCGATATCTTCCTGATGTTCTTGAAGAAATACAATATAATCATTTGAAATTGCATTTCTCCTCTCTCTAGTGGATCTCCTTAATGGCACCTCTTGAGGTTGTTGAGTTTGAACTTCTAGTGGTGCTTGAGGAGGAAACTCGGTGTTGTCTTCTTCTTGAGCAATGTTAGGAATAACATCCTCATTTATTTCTGGATCTATTGCTTCAACAATGACAGGTACTAAGACTTGACCATTATCAATAACATTTTCTTCATCAAAAGCAACACTCCTTATGTTTCCTTCCTCTCCAAACTCAACTTCCTCAAGAAATCTTGCATTTCCCGTTTCAAAAAAATGTTGTTGTAGTGGGGTTGTAAAACTTATACCCGCGAGAGCGTTCTGTGTACCCAACAAAATAACAACTAATTGTCTTAGAGTCCAACTTACCTTCATGTGGCCTATAAGGCCTTGCTTCGGCTGGACACCCCCAAATGTGCATATGCCTAATGCTGGGCTTTTTCCCAGATAGCTCATAAGTGGTCTTAGCGGCTACTTTGCTTGGTACTCTATTGAGGATATAAACTGCAGTTTTCAATGCTTCTCCCCAAAGTGACTCTGGTAATGAAGAATGACTAATCATACTCCTCACCATATCCTAAAGAGTCATGTTTTGTCGTTCTGCAACTTCGTTCATGTTGGGTTTGCCTGGCATTGTGTATTGCAGAACGATTCCACACTCATTGAGGAAAAGAGCGAAGTGCCTTGGACGTTGCTCACCTGATCCATCATATCTACCATAGTATTCACCACCACGGTCTGATTTGACAGCTTTAATTTTCTTTCCTAGTTGAAGTTCAACTTCAGCTTTGAAAGACTTGAAAACGTCTAGAGACTGAGACTTCTCATGAAGTAAATATAGGTAACCATACCTCGAGTAATCATCTATGAACGTAATAAAGTACCTTTTCCTATTCCAAGAATCTGTAGGGAAAGGACCACAAATATCTATATGTATTGGTTCTAAGACGTCTTTAGCTCTTTCGGCACCTAAATTCCTTTTGTTTGTTTGTTTACCCTTAATACACTCTATGCAGACTTGAAAGTCAGACAAATCTTAGGGTCCAAGAATATCGTCCGACACAAGCCTCTGAATTCTCTGTTTAGAGATATGGCCTAAGCGCTTATGCCATAAAGTGGCAGAATTCTCATTTAATTTTCGTTTCGTACCGTGTAAACTTATTTGCAATATTTGGTTATAGGAACGCTCAACATCAAGCATATAAAGATTATCAATCAAAGACCCGTAACCAATAATATTTGGACCATAAGAGAGACTAACTTTAGTATCTCTAAATGAACAAGAATAACCAGATTTGTCCAAAATAGAAATAGAAATTAAATTCCGCCTAATTGATGGAGCAACATATGTCTCAATCAAATCCAAATGAAAACCAGTCTTTAAAAATAATCTAAAAGTTCCTATAGCCTCTACTACAACTTTAGTGCCATCACCCGCATAGATGAATCTTTCAGCATCACTCGACGGTCGGCTCCACAGGCAACCTTGCATGGACATACTAATGTGAGTAGTAGCACCAGAATCTACCCACCAAGTATCCTTAGGTACTGAAACTAAATTAACTTCAGAACAAACAAAAGTGAGAAGTTTACCCTTCTTTGCACGTCATGCGGCGTACTTAGGACAATCCTTCTTCATGTGTCCTGTGTTCTTGCAGAAAAAACAAGCTGAGCTCTTATCCTGCTTTTTCTGCTTCTTCTTGTGAGAAGAACCTTCTGCAGTATCCTTATTTTTCTTCCTCTTCTTGTCCTGAGAAGTTGAAGCCAAATGAGCACTTTCAGTCCTACTCCTCCGCAGTCTCTCTTCCTCTTGCACACAGTGAGACATATGCTCGTTGAGGGACCATTTGTCCTTCTGAGTGTTATATGTCACCACAAATTGTCCAAATTGTGCAGAGAGAGAGTTCAAAACCAAATGCACAAGCACATCATCATGGATTTGTATCTTTAGTGCCTTGAGTTTTGATGCAAGGTTGGACATCTCCATAATGTACTCCCTTATGTTCCCTTTACCATTATACTTCATAGATGTGAGTTTGGCCAAATGGCTACTTATCTCAGCCTTATCACTTTTAGCAAATGATTTCTCTATTGATCCCAGGAACTTCTTGGCATTCTCATCCTCAGCAATTGAGCCCCGAAAAACTTCTGAAATTGATTTCTTGATGATCATGAGGCACATTCGGTTGGACCGATCCCATTTCTCAATTTTGAGCTCATGAGAGTTCTTCGGAGTGGGAATGGGTCGTTCCTCCCTCAGTGCCAGGTCCAAGTCCATGCATCCGAGAATGATCTCAACAGATTCCTTCCGGGACTTGAAGTTTATCCCATTCAGCATAGGGATTTAGTTAATTTGAGTAGAAAAATTGGGAGAGGTAGCAACAACAACTAAAATAAGAGAACAAATAAACATACAATCAACATTAGTAGGCACGTCAAATTATAAATAATTATTAGACATGCACAAACAACTTTAATTGTAAATTAAAAGACCCAAACAAGATATCAAGCGCACCATTAGTCCCCAATCTTTGAATTGTAAAGACTAACTGCAAGCAGTACTTTCAACGCAATGATCAAACATTAGCGATAAGTCCTGTCAAACAATGGTTGCCTTTGAGCATTCCAATTGCTCACATGGATAAATAACCTTATAATCACCACACATTTACCATCACAGGCATGTTACTATTCGGCCAAGTTGCGCCTTCCTTTGGGCCGACCACAACTCGCATGAATAACTCCACGCTACATCTTTTGTAAATTTAATTGAATTAATCTACACAACAGATGTTACTTTGGCAACATGTTGTTTCAATCAACTCAATCAAAAATACTAGGCAATTTTATTTGAAAATAAAATAAAATGGGAGAGGGTCTTAATTCACACATTTTCCACACATAAGCGCAGAAAACCAAAAAACTGTATGTACGGTTATGGCCTCCTAAACGCAAAAGAATCAAATAACTAAACTATTACAATTTTTTAGCACAAAAGTTAGCCTCTCCGAGTGGCGTCCTCATATAGTGTTGTCCTCATTTGCCTTTCTTGATCAATTATAATATTTTTAAATACAATAAATAAAGAGAAAGTCAGGACACGCAGGTTGTATTTAAAATAAATTAAAATCACGACACGCAGGTCGTATTTAAAAAAAAAATAGATAAACAACACCGAAATACTAGGGCCATAACCATACACCAAAGCACAAATTATTTAATAGCATTATTTGAATTATAAAAATATATCACATATTATTAAACTCAAACAAATATCACATACTGGATCACAGACTCACGGACTGCCGAGAATCAATTTCAGTTCCAAAGATACGAAATCAATTAGGCAAAAAAGGAAAGGAAATCAAGCATGATCCATTAAATATATTGAAACCAAATAAAAGGCCTTAAAAAAACAAATCTTTATTTTGTCACAATAAAGAAATATGCAATTAAGGACCTTAGCAATTTTGGACGTAAGCGATCACGTTCAAGAAAGTATGAAAAAACTTTCTCCAACCAAATCCTTAAATGTGTGTATATAAAAAAAATTCCTTTAATTTACAAATCCTTTACACAAAGCAGAAGCATTCTCAATCAGCAATATACATATACACACACATGCGATTTCAATTAAGACAAAAAAACATAAGAATAGTTTTGCTTTTAAGTCCAAAGCTGCAAATTATCATAAGATGCAATATTCATATACGGTGATAAAATTGCACATACATGTTGAACGATTCTCGACTGTACCAATTACCGATTACGTAATTTCGAGAGTGCACATACGAAAAGTAAAAAACAAAAATCCCAAATTTCAAAATAGGGTTCATACAATTTTGGGGAAGAAACTTAAACCCAGTCATGAATAAAACCCCAGCCATACGTCGTAAATTGAAATCCTAATAAATCAACAATGAAGACTGCTCTGATACCACTTGTTGGAATTAATCTTGTAATTATCCACAAGGCATGCTATTAATCATGAATACTTTATTGCGAAAATCAAAACGTATAAGCGTGCTTTCATATAATCAAGAACTAAGTTATAATCTTGACAACCTTAGGATCTACGACATGTTGATCTATTAAGAAATATAGGAATACCTGGATCCATAGCAAAGAAGCACGGAACGGATCCTGAAAAGAGACTTCGTGAGCAATAACGAGCAACAGCTACTCGTCGGCTTTATGGTTCTTCCTCAACCGGGACTCCTTATGCCTTAGGCTCTCTTCAAATGGGGAGAGGAGAGCAAGCAGGTGCGTATTGCGATTAGTCCGATATATTGGAGACCATAGCCTACTTATAGTTTGATAGTCTATTAAGGTTCCCATTATCCCTCTAATGGGTCATCACTGACATCCACTCATATTGAGCCCATATCAGTTAATTAATTAATTAATTATCCAATCAGAAATCTAATTAGCCTTATACTTATTTTGATCACGTATCAATTAAGGCTCCTAATTGATAAATAGCTAATATAATTAAATATGATATTTTCCCACGTTTATGATATTGGAATAAAATATTCCAACAGATCCAGCCCTCTCCCCTTTTCAATGCCAACTATATATATATATATAAAAGGTGCGTAGTCTGGGACAAGATTGAAATATGCATATTGTAACTCATTAACCATTTTGCACTTTATTATTTATCATCAGCAAACGGCTTGCATTTATTTACATTTAGTGGAATGTATTATAATGTACAAACACATTCACATTAATGAAAAAAACTGACATCACACAAACTCAGAAGAAATGGTAGCAGAGGCATGGTCTTTATATGTCAGATTGCAGCTTAATGGACATGTAGATAAGCGTTAACAGAGCACCCTGGGGAAGTGGTGCATACCTTGCAAGGGAGGAGCCAACCCACATGGCTACCATAAACAGTGCAACTACGCTACTACTGGTTTTCCCACAAACCCAACTTGCAAATGACAAGCACAATGTTAGCATTATACCACCCCTCCCACCCAAAATCCATGCTATTACATAACCAATTTTATAGCCAGCGTCTAATTTCCTATCAAACATTGCTGTCAGACTACTAAATGTAAGGGAGATTTGGGATCCTAATGTCTGGAATAATAATAGTGACATGAATGCTGATCTAAGCACTTCAATAAATGAACCCCTCTCAACATTTAAATTTCCTTCACCTTCCTTCTCATCTGTTTCACTGCTGTAGTAGTCCTCATTGACATTGTAATGCTCCCAGTATCTTTCACTTTGCATTTTCTTCCTCATGTAGGCCCACCTATAGCTTCTTACCTGATCTTCAAATTCAGTGCTGTAACTCCATTTCTCTCTGTAAGGCTTGTGACCAAATCGAAGTTCACGATCATATTGAATTCTCGCTGTTTCATTGGATAGCACCTGTTTAAGGATTAAAAAGTGCATATCGTCAATGGATTTGCAAAAGTACATATATGCTCACTGTAAAAGTAAAACTTTTATTGCAGTAGAAGCTTTGGGAACTTCATAAGATTAATCGGTAGTAGTTGAATATAGCAATAAATTTGTTGGAGGAAAAAGATGTTTGTAATTCATAGCAGTTTTATTTTTAATTTGAAAACTGATGCAGAGGGCAGAACAATTTTAGTAAGTGTATTTTCAAAAAACATATATTAAATGTCAATCATAGCTAAATTCATTTTCTCTTTCAGCCTCCATACTAAAGAACATTATCATCGAACCAGTAAAACTGCAAAATAACAGTAAAATCCTCACAAACGAAATGTAAAACTTTTCTCTTACCCCAGCAAAATGAAATTTAATCCCTGTTAAGATACAATTATTTCTATGTAGCAAGAAAAGTTGAATAACGGTTGCTCACTTCATATGCATGACGGATACTCTTGAATGAATCAGCAGCATGTGAATCCTTGCTAACATCAGGATGATACTGCACTCATAGATAGCAAAATAATAGTTGTGAATTATTTGCTCAGGCTAAACTAGAGACTTAGTGTGTAAAGTAAACACCCAAATTCAAAGATACTTTCTTCCTGAAAGATATATATATATATATATATATATATATACAGTAAAAAAATGAGAATTCAAAAATTAAACATGAAAAACCAAAATGTGTATGTTACAAGCAAGCTATGACGTAGCACAAATGATAGTAAGTATAATAGGGATGGGAAAACTGATTGTCAAAACTGAATTGAATTACAGACAACTGAATTGAACAGCAAAGAAACCATACTACATGAACTGGTTTCAGTTTTGTCCCCTTATTGATCAGTGCGGTTCAATTCTAAAGTGGATCAGTTTAAGGCTTGAACCAAACTGATCTGCATACGAAGACGAAGAACACAACAATGATCTATGTATCAAAATCAAAATTACTCTTCCGTCTTTGTGCCTAGGATTAGTCATTAAGCACTGAATTCCTAGTTTTCTCAAATGCGAAGGGAAGAAGAAGCCACCATCTGGCAGAAATGCAAAGAATCTAGCTTAGGTGCATCAATTTCATTCTCCATATTCAAAGCTTCATCAGCTGATCCTATGTTGTTTGGTTTGCCAGTGAGCAACACTGAAAGATATCCCAATGACACAACCATGGTCCATGGTTTGCACTGAGAGACTCCGAGTCCGAACAGATCCTGCAGCTAGTATGGCCGTATGGGTACCACTATGCTGCATTCAGTGTTGTCATAAGACGAAAATGCATGATGAGTTTGAGCAGCCAAAATATAAAGCTCAGGCTTCATTGAAAACCGGTTAACCAAACCCCAACATCAGTATGTTCATAACAATTCAAGGAACTAAACTATTTTATGCAGTGCAATTTGAAAACAAATTAAAAAGAGGGATGCTATATATTGCGAGAGTTTTCTATCGCGAAATTCACGAAATGTGTCATTTTGTTATATAAAAAAGAGAAAAGATTTGAGTCAAAAACAGAAAAAGTTGCCAGAAATCACAAGCCCACGCCGCCTGACAATGCACATCCGAATACATCGTGATGGTTCGCGATTTCATCTTTCGCGAGGTTAATCATTTTCCAATTAAAAATCCTGGTTTAGTAATAGTTTGGTTTGGTTTTTCATTCTGAACCGAACCTTGCAAAGTCTGAAATATAATGATTTTGAAGTTAAAATCAGAAGTCGGAAGCATATACAAAATCATTTCTCACAAAAAAAAAAAAAAACATATACAAAATGAAGGTCCCATCCATTATTTAGGCAAAAATGAACAGAGTTGTGAATGTTCAAGATTAGAGAAAAAAAATGAAAAAAATTGAAGAAAGTAATGCGCAAGTGTATCAAAACAAATAATAATCAAAAGACACGTAAATTCACCTTTCCTAAAATTATTAATTTTTCACATCGAATCGGTAACCAACGCAAGTAAAATAAAAAACAAAAAAAAAAATCGTTGAAGTTCACAGCATAGTACCAACGTAGATTCTGAAAGAAAGATCCAATAGAGCAAGAACACGTTGAAAATGGTTCCAAGCCATAAAACCAAATTACAATCACGCCATCCAAAATCGAAATCGGGAAGCGAATTTGAATACCTTGCGAGCAAGAAGGCGATAAGCACGTTTGATCTCGGCAACGTTGGCGGTGCGGGCGACGCCGAGCACGGTGTAGTGGTCGCCTCCGCCGTTGATTGCAGAAGCCGAAGAGGAGGAGGAGGAGGAGAAAGCTGCTGCGATGAGTGGATGTCTCCGATGGCGAGGAAAAGAGGGCGGCGCGGCGGAGATGAAGGTGGAATCGGCGGCGCTACCATACGCTGCGATGGAGATGGGTCCCACCAGAAGGTGCGATTGCATTGTATCAATCACAAAGGGCTTATTCCACACTAAGCTAAGCTACACCACGGGCAGTGCTAATTGGCTACTTCAAAATAACGCCATTTTAGTGAGACTGAGATTGGTAATTTGGTATCAGTGTTTTGTGAGTGAGATGAGAGGCTGTAATGCTACGTGTTGTCTTGAATGGAAGCGATTGACTGGTGTACAGCGAGAATAACAGTCGGTCCAAATGTTCATCAAAAAAAGAAAAAAGAAAAAAACAGTTGGTCCAAATTAATTTATGAGTATGACTGTGTATAAAAATATCCTATCAATTATCATAGAATTAATAATTTTTTACAAGACGAGAAAGAGCACACAAAAAAAAAAAAAAACTACAAGGAAACTATAGTGCGGGATATAGAGACCCCACAAACATCACCGACAAGCAAACTACACAAGTCCGAAGGGGGACTATCAACAAACATGAGCACCTAATTGTTTCTCCAATCTCCGGTTCACATGTCAATCTACACACATGTATGTTGCCTTCACGATAGAAATGTTGGAATTCCAGTTTTCATTCCTTTCCTTAGCTATCCACTCCTTAATTCGAGCGAAAAATTTGCAACATCTCGTCTTAATAGACCTGTTATTTATTAGGGAAATATGGTGGCATTATCAGACTCCACCACTATTTTCCTAGCACCACTCCCCCATGAATTATACCCCACAATTCAGTCATATAAGAAGAACAATAGCCCAAATTAACCACACAACCTACCTCCACTCTCCAAACGCATTGCGTAATAACCCACCACATCCAACCACAACTGTTTCCTTTCGAAACCCCTTTCGTATTCAATTTTTACCAGCCAGTTCTCGATCACCAAAAATTAGTCATCTTTATTATTCTTGGTCGCAATCCCCCTAACGAGTAAAACTCTCTACCAGCGTGAACAACTTGTGAAGCTTGTTCCATCATCCACATATGTGGGTTCCACGGATGCATACACTTCGCATCATGGGCTAGCTGAATGCGCCATCTCCAGAGTCCATCACAAGCCACATAGAACACAGACTGCCACATGGCCTGGTTCACATGACCAAAAGAATCGTTTAAGTTGGCCTCCACCCAATCCAACAAATCCATAGAATAGAACCTATCTAGTTAATCCTTCTTGACTTGAGGAATTTATATTTGGCTAGCCATACTACAATCATGCATGATGTGAAGAGTAGACTCTGCCTTACTCGTGCAATGAGGGTAATCAAGAGACGTCAAGCTCTATACACTCCTACTTAGATTACTAGGTAATCAAGTGTGTGAGCTTCTCCATACATAATACGAGGATATAAGGTGTCAGCGGGTCACCTTGTTGGATCCCCTGCGAAGGTTTGACATCCCCAACCTTCTCCCCATTCCAAAGCAACGAGATAGAGGCAGTAGATGTGCAGATCAAAAACGCCGGAAGATGAGTCTCTTCAAGGCATTGGAGAATGAACTTCCATGAAAGCCTATCATAAGCTTTCTCAATGTCAATTTTAATTGACATGAATCCCTTTCTTCCGTTCATACGTCTCGTGGAATGCACCAACTCATGTTCAATGATTATATTATCTTGGATGTTTCTACCAGGGACAAAGGTAGCTTGGAAAGGGAGATACCAATTTTCCCAACAGCTGTGTGAGCCTGTTGACTATCACTTTGGTAACACACTTGTAAGTGACATTACAAAGTGATATAGGACGAAACTGAGCAATGAATTTGAGTCTATCAACTTTTGAGACAAGGACCAAAGGAGTGCTATTGATGTCTCTGATGAGTTCATTATAATTCTAAATAGCTGAAAGGTACTCAACAAGATTCTCCCCAATAAGTTCCCAATGCCTATGGAAAAAAATCGCGGGAAAGCCATCACTACTTCGAGCTTTAAGAGATCCCATTTGAAAAATAGCTTTCTTTACCTTCTCTAATGTCAAAACTCCACCCAAATTTGCAATCTCATCATCGCTCACTAAAGAGAAATGAGCCTGAGTGGACAACTGACCACTATTATCTATATCTTCAAAGAAAAAAGCTCCATAAAAATTCAATGGTATCCTTTTAATCACTACAAGAATAAACGGTCTTACCTACTGCCTTTTTTCGTAGGCAAATGCGCCAGGAAGTTATCGTGGGCCTAAGCCCCAGAAATGACAAATTTGAATTACTGGACCCATTATCGTGGGTCTTGCCTCACGGTACTTCAAACTTTATTTTCGGCGGCCTTCTTCCCACGGTAAATTACACCGCGTTTGACTCAGACAGATTTCGATCCATTTTCGTGGGCCACATCCGACGGTAATTTGAAGCGAGAAGTTACACACGGCCCAGTCCATGGTATGGTCGATCACGGTCCAGGAGAAAGATTCCCCTCCTCCCTCGAGCATTCTGCCTTCTTCTAACTTCATTCCCCCTTCTTCTCCCATTCCCCCTTCTTCTCCCGTTCCTCCATTCCCTTCCCCTCTCTTCTCCGTACGTTACCTCTCCCTCTTCCTCTCTTCTCCATTTCACTACTCACAGTAAGTTTATCTATCTTTCTGTAACTATCTCTATTTCATAAAAAAATTATCTGCACTCACCTATATCTCATTTTTTGTTAGTAAATCCGGACTCACCACCACCGGAATCACTTACTCACAGGTTGGTTGTATTTAATTCTTTTTTGGTAAACAGTAGTATTTAATTTTATTTTGACAGAATATTTATTATATATTTATTTAGTAATTTATTTATTATATATATATATATATATTTATTAACTGTTAATATGTTTTTTTGTGTGAATAAATATATGTTTTTTGTTAATATATAATATTCTGAATATTTGTTTTGTTATTAATATATTTATATTTTTTAGTAATATATTAATATATGTAGAATTAATACTTTTATATTATATACTGGTTTTTTATTAATTTTTTTTTTCAAATTTAGTTATAGGAAAATATACTTTAGTACTAAATGTAGTATACAATAGTATTAATATACATAGAATTTTTAGTATTTTTTTATTAATTTTTAATTGTTTATGTATTTGTTTTTTAATGAATTTACATTAGTTTTAAGTTGTATTATATTATATTTAGTATTAAATGTAGGTTATTTGTATTTAATAAAAATGTGTTTAATTTTAGATAACACATTTAGGATTAGAGATTAAATTAGTTTTTTGTTATATATGTTAATTGGTAATTGTTAATTGTTATTAGGATTATGGTAAGTTAGATTTATGTTAGGAAAAATGTAGGTTATTTGTATTAACGTATATGTGTTAATTTTAGATAATACATTTAGGATTAGAGATTAAATTAGTTTATTGTTATGTTAATTGTTAATTTTTACGGTTTATGATGGTAAGTTAATTATATGTCGGGGAAATGTAGATTTGGGGAAATGTATATTAAGTTATAATGTTAGATTACTTAGTTATAACAATATTTTTCATTGTTATAATTGATGGCATTGTATAATTAGCATCTATGTAATATGCAGAAAATGGATCGTAGTTGGATGTATGATAGGCTTCATCTTGGAAGAAGGGGTTTGAAACGAGCTTTTGTAAGAGGGATTAAACAGTTTGTCCGTCACGCAAAAAGCCAGGATAGTTACCGCATTGAAGGGGGGATTTGATGTCCGTGCGAGGTATGCAAGTGTCAAAGTGTTAAGACTGGAAGTGAAGTCAAGTATGACTTGTATATGTGGGGTTTCAAGCCTAATTATTGGATTTGGACTGCTCATTGCGAAGTTGTTCCCGGTGTTAATTTACGGGTTGAAGAGAATTGCACAGGTGCTTCAAGCAGTGGCCCACCAGATATGGGAGATCAATATTATGAGCAGTTTGATGCGATGCAGGGAATGATTTCGGATGCTCTTGGGGTGAATGTGTCATTCGAAGAGCAACAACATGATGAGACTGATGAACTTCCGAATGAGGCAGCACAAAGATTTTATACTCTTCTGATGGAGACAAATAAGCCATTGTATGAAGGGTCTGAAGACTCTAAATTATCAATATGTGTGAGGCTTTTAGGTCTCAAGCCAACCTTTAATGTTCCCGAGCAGTGCATGAATTATATGACCAAAATTATGTTGGATGCAACACCTATTAGAGTCGGTTTGCCACAAAGTTATTATGATGCTAAAAGGTTGGTGTCGAAGCTGGGATTAGGTGTTAAGAGGATCGATTGTTGTGTGAAACGTTGCATGTTGTATTACGACAATGAATTTGGCATAAATGACGGTGCTTTGATTGAATGTAAATTTTGTAAAGAGCCAAGGTATCATCTTCGCAAAACAGGGACAAGTCGGAGTAAACCAATTCCAATGAAGGCAATGTTTTATTTGCCTATCGTATTAAGGCTGTAGAGAATGTTTGCATCAATGCAAACTGCAGGTAAAATGACGTGACACTATGAAAATAGAAGAAGTTCAGGTGAGTTGCGCCACCCATCTGACGGTGAGGCGTGGAAGCACTTTGATCGGGTACATCCTGATTTTGCCATCAATCCACGCAATGTACGACTTAGGTTATGCTCTGATGGGTTTACACCATATATCCAGTCAACGGCTAAAGCTTATTCTTGTTGGCCAGTTATTGTCCCCCTACAATCTTCCTCCTGATATGTGTATGTCTAAACCTTACATGTTCTTATCATGTGTAATCCCGGGGCCAAATTCACCAACGGCTTGTATTGATATCTATTTACAGCCTTGATCGATGATTTGAAGAGGTTGTGGAATGGTGTTTTGACATATGATATTGCCAGAAAGTAAAATTTTATGATGAGAGTAGTCTTGATGTGGACCATTAATGACTTCCCTGCTTATGGAATGTTATCTGGATGGGGAACTCATGGAAAATTAGCATGTCTGATTTGCATGGAGGACACGAAAGCATTTACCTTGCACCATAGAGGGAAGACTTCTTGGTTTGACTCGCACCGCAGGTTCTTACCAAACGATCATTCATTTAGGATGAATAAAAATACCTTCGTAAGGGTGTAGCTGAAAATTTGGTCCCACCCCGTAGGCTAACATTGGAAGAGGTATGGAATAGAGTCAAGGATGTGCCAAAAGTACAAGTTATAAATGGTGTTGTTCAACGACCAGAAAATTATGGCTTGTGGTGTAATTGGACAAAAAGAAGTATTTTTTGGGATCTCCCGTATTGGAAAGACAATTTATTGAGACACAATCTTGATGTTATACACATTGAGAAGAATTTTTTTAACAACATATTTAACACTGTGATGAATGTGAAAGGCAAAACCAAAGACAGTGACAAAGCCCGGAGGGACTTGGCTATCTACTGCAGGCGAAAGGACTTGTTGTTGGTAGATGATCAGGCTACAGGAAAGACCTTAAAATCGATGGCCAATTACACTTTATCACATGAGGATGCAAAATCAGTTTATCAGTGGATTACAGAGCTCAAAATGCCAGATGATTATTCTTCCAATTTAGCAAGATGTGCCAATGTGAACAAGGGGAAGATGCAAGGAATGAAGAGTATTTATTCTTCCAATTTTGGCTTTGATTTTCGCAGAATCTAGACGAGAAGAAGCAGAAGCAAACCAGAAGAGACGAGAATCGAACCAGAAGAAGCAGAGTCGAAGACAGATCTGATTTTTTAGTATATTTTTTCGTTTTTATTTTTTTTTTCTTCTTCTCTCACAGCCCTTGGCTCCTTCTTCTTCTCTGTAACCTGATTCTTTGTTATTTTTATTTTATTTATTTTATTTTATTTTATTTTTTTCTGTAAATGTTTGGTTGGTTTTGATTTTAATTTTAATTTTATCTTCTCTGTAACCTTATTCTAATTTGGTTAATGGCAATGGACCACTCATTTATGTGAAAAAGAATAAGCACTTGTATTTTATTTATTTAGTGTTAGTGGCAATTAAAAATAAGGCTCGGCTAAAATTAAAAATATATTTTTTAGGTTTTTCTTAGTTTTTTAGATAGCATTGTAATGAGAGATTTTTTTAGTTTTTGATAGATTTTAAAAATTTATTATTTTAGTTTTTAACTAATAATTAAATTTGATCAATTTTAAAAACTAGTTAAATTTACTTATTATTTTTTTTAAACTGGCTATTCAATTTATCGTGGGCCTTCTCCCACGGTAAGTGTCACGATGATTACCTGGGGAAATGGCCGACGTTAATTACCCGCGGCCTATAAAAAACACCCATGGTAACAGTTACGGTCGAGCGAATTACCTACGTAATGTGGCCCTCGCTGGGCCCACGATAAAATGGGTATTACACACGGCTTTTGGACTTTAGCGTAGGCTTTGGGCCCACAATAATAGCTAATTTTCTTGTAGTGAATGTTCTCTTGATCCTCGTCTCAATCACCTTATTAATTTCTAAGCATCGAAATTTTAGATTTCCTTCTCTTAGTGATGGTTTTAGTGTGATAATATGTGTGTTGCGATCTCCCTCACATAGCCACTCCTTCCTTGATTTTTAGTCAAATAGCTTCTTCTCTATCCAAAATCGCTTCGAGTTGCCTTTTAAGATCCACTTCCAGTTATTAAGAAATGGATTCCTACCATAATGCACTGAATTTTGGATCCCATTAATTATGTTTGTAAGCATTTTCCTATGTTTGAATACATTACCAAACGAGTTAGTGTTCCAAGCAGTGAGTGCTTCCTTTGTGTTGAATATTGAGGCCAATCTCCCTCATTATCCCAGGAAAGCTCCACAACTTCTTTAAAATCATCATGAGTCATCCAAGTTGCGAGGAGTCTGAAAGGCTTAGTACCCTAAGACACTCCTTCAACCTTCATCTTCACACAAACCATATGGTGATCCAATTGGATTCTAGGCAAGGTAAGAACAACAACTTCATGAAAACGAGTCCTCCAACTGAAGTTACATAATCCTCGGTTAAGTCTCTTAAACAAGAGTTCTCTACCTTGACATTGTGGTCCTCGCCAAGTCTAAAAGGTTACACTTACTGATCCACTGATGAAACCGATTACATCTATGCAGATCAACATGGCCACCCTTTCTGTTCAGAAATATTCACAATCTCATTAAAACTCCCCAAAATAAGCGGGTCACCATGTACCTTATCAGAGAACTCAATCACTTCCTCCCATGGATTATGTGAGGACTGTCAAAAGCACCCAAAACTATTCAAACCTCGCGGTAACATCAACATGGATCACTTTCTCACTGAGCCCTAGAGAAATAATGACCAAATCATATTGTTAGTGTAAACCATAGTGACCAATTTGTGTTAACTAGATTTACATTTGGGGGCAACTGCTCTGGCCTGGTACCATGGCTATTCAGCGCATCATATGATCGCTGTCTATGCCCACCAAATAGTACACGTCAGACTTAAACAGAAAAGCTAAACAACTGCATAGGAAAAGTCGTTATGCCACATCAAACTCTTCAACAGAATCAGTTAAGCACTTGAGTGGGAAAAGGCCACCATATAAACGAGATTTGAGCTTCAGCCAAGGTACACACATTTCTGATTGCAAACAATCTCTTCTCTCTAATACATACTTAATCGTGGGAGTCCCTATAGGTACACCACAGTCGTCTCCTCCATCGTGGTTCTCATTCCAGCCAACGATCATCCACCATCATCTTGCCACATTACTCCAAAGGTTCGGTATGATAAATAACAGAAGAAAATCATGAAAATACATTTATTAAAGTCTAGGACAAATTTGACATAACCAAAGTCTAATGCATATAATTAAGGAAAAAAACACCCCAGATTATATTCCCTCGAAATCACAGTGGGGTCTTACTTCAGAACCCCGGGGAATCTTTTCCTCAATGTTTTGCTATTCTAAACTTCAGTTCCCCAAAACTTGTTCCCCAAAACTTAATCGCAGCAAGTTGCAACTGCTGAAAAGAAGTGTTCCCTTAACAGTTTCTACACAGCTTATCATTTTGGATGGTTTCATACTTCAATAGTATTTCTTTTCATAAGAAACCAGCCCATGAACTCCGCCTTCAACCTGAGCTGCTCCAGTACGAACCTGGACAAAGCAGATCAAATATTAAGAACCACATAATTGAGTGATACTACATTTTGGTCGTGGAGAGATATTTAGAAGTTAGAACATTAATCGGATCCATAAAAAGATTATGACATCAATTTGGTCCTTGAATG
Organism: Calophaca sinica; assembly: GCA_037113605.1. NCBI lineage: Eukaryota > Viridiplantae > Streptophyta > Magnoliopsida > Fabales > Fabaceae > Calophaca > Calophaca sinica. The sequence continues at coordinate 40,259,651 of CM073733.1, read as the reverse complement.
ACATTTTTTATTACATCAAAATAATCCAAAAAAGTTATTGGTAGTGGGACCAAACTGCTATCAATTGATATCAAAGATAATCATTTGAGGACCTATTTGATGTTAGTAATCTTTTGCAGACCAAATCGGGAGTTTATAAATATCAAGCAAAGTTGCATGCACACAAAACACTTATGGCTTCTAATATAGCAAATTGAAGGACCAAACAAATACGAGAATCCCCTTGGACAATCCACAATTACATTATGTTTCTTCATTCGTGGAATCAATTCAAGCTATTTCAAATTTTGGCAGAACAGACAGTACGTTTTCCTTTTTTGTTTTTCAATTCAAAATGTTTTACGACCAACTACATATATTTACTTTTGAGTCTTGACTTCCATTGGATTAATCCTTTCCACGGAAATAAATCTTTATCCCAAATCAATCCTTATAAATTACCGTATTAGTATTTACCCTTTTTTTTCTTAATTTCTTGGTTTAAGAATGAGATAGCAAACAATAAAAGGCTGTTTTTTTCCAGAGAACTACTGTATGTCTGTATCCCATTCATACCATTTCCACAAGTAACACTCATCAAAATAAAAAAACTAGCGAAAAAAGCTATATGGATGAGTTCAATAGAAGATTGGGCAGTCAGTCAACAAACAACATCAACTATTTTGATTGTGCAAATGAAGCAGCTACATTGACAGTTAATGCTAATAACCAGAGCAAGAAATAAATAACAAGAAGACCTGATCAACCATACCTCTAGCCTTAACACCCTCGATCTTAGAAGGTCATGCGCAGACTGCAGAGAGGAGGCACCAATATCTTGAAACCCCTGTCTAACTGCTTGCAAGGTGTATGGAATGAACTTCAAGACAGAACCCTTATCTTTAACGGCTCCAACAACACCCTGGGCAATTTTTAGCTTTGCTGTATCACCGAGGTACCTTGCATCACTGCCTTGAGTCATAGCTTCAAGGGAACCCATTCCTCTATACTTTTTCACACGTTGACCATTCTGGTGCAGAAAAAGTAGTTATGCATATTATAACTGTATTTCTTCTTGCTTAAGCATGTATAAGTCATCAGCCAAAGAAAGAGGCATCAACAAAATAATGAAAACTAAATGACAGGAAAGAAAAGGGGACCACCAAAGAAAGAGATAGAAATGTATGCACATTTTCTTTAATGTAACAAACTAATTATATATTGCTCCAAGAAGTATTGAACAAAATCTTAGAAGTTTTAATTTTGTCTATTTTTTCATGCATCCAACATATAAATTGGTCAAACCCAATATTATAGATAACACAATCTTGTCAGTTCTTGTAAAACAAAAGACTTCTTCCAAATAACAATGCAGTAGTTAATAGTGGTAGTACCATCATAATCATAGTGAAGTTGTTTCCCAAGTACTCTCCCACTATATCCACACTAAACGATAAAAGAAATCACCTAAGCACGAAGTTTTAATCCTCTTCTCATTGGCCGTCTATTTCTAACCAAAATAGTTTTCACAATCATCAGACTAATACATCTTTAATCATATGCATTACACAATCTTCTTCTCTTGTTCTCTATTTTTAAAAAGGTTTTCTCTACACACACAGGACCCAACTTTTAATCTTACAAAAAGGCAACCGCAATTCACAAAATTCCGTCAGGCTTTCATACCTGATATTCATAGGCCCCAGGAGCCTCAAGGCTACCAGCTAAGAAGCTTCCCATCATAACTGTGGATGCTCCCAATGATAGAGCCTTTACAATATGACCAGAGTTTGAGATGCCACCATCAGCAATCACAGGAACTCCACTTTTATAAGCAATGGATGAGACCTTGTAAACAGCGGTTCCCTGAAAAGCATAAACTCAATATTAAGAATTAAGGCCTTGAGCACAAGCTGGAATTTGTTAGCAAGAACATGCAATATCCAAATTACCTACTTAAAATTCCACACCTACTTAAAAGTTCAATAAGTGAGATAAAAAACCATAACCATGTAAAGGTTCATTGATCTCTGACCTTTTATCTATTTTTTTCCTCAAAGAATGATCAGAGAGAGGAGCGGCTGCTCCACTCCAAGGTCAGGGTATATCACACAAGGTCCATGAAGAGCTTACTGTGGTGGTAGTAACTACAGATGACCTTCCAACAAGGGGCCACAAGCAAGAATGGACATTTATATTTTATATTTTAAATTGCAGTGGCAAAAGCATTGCAGCCACAATATTAAGGTTTTGGAGATCTCCACAACTGAATCATGATTGTAATTACGACAATTATCATAATGTAACCGCAACCACGCTTACAATGGAAATCCTATTCTACTAGTTTAGCAAAACCTCAATAACTTAATCAAGGCCTTATTTATCAATTTAAAACACATCATCACAATTCAAAGCCAAATGCAACAAAATGTTTAAAATTGATGTTAAGGGGTAAGGTAACAAAGATAAGAAGATTATACCTGACCACGCCCAACAGCACAGACCTCTTGAGTGGTGCAAATAGAACCAGACCCCATACCAACCCTCAACCCATCAACACCAGCTTGAATTAGATTCTCAGCCTGGTACATAGTCACCACATTCCCACCAATCACATCCAACTCAGGATACACCTTCTTCACATACTTGATCATCTCCAACTGATAAATAGAGTTCCCCTGAGAACTATCCAACACCACTGCATTCACCCCAGCCTTCACCAAATGCTCTAACCTCTCCTTATCTTGCTCCCTTGTCCCAATCGCCGCCCCCACCATCCATTTCCCATCAGCCCCCACTGACCCTCCAGTCACCAACCTTGGATACCCTTTTACTCTCTCCACCTCCTCCTTTGTTACCAAATCCACCACCTCTTCTTCCTTCACCAAAGCCACAACATTCGCCTTCTTCTTCTCCAACTCCTCCTCAATCTTCGCCAGGTCTGAGCTCCACGGCACTGCCACAGGCGGTGGCTGCATATATTCAGAGACCCTAACGCCCTTATCGTTTTGATTAGTATAGTCGGATTTTGATACAAAACCAAGAAACTTTCCGTTGGGATTACCGGATTCTGTCACTAAGACGAAGGGCGAACCGGCGAAGTCATCGTAGGAGTCAATAACGGCGGAGGGGGAGACGAAGACGGGGTCGGAGAGGATTGGGACACGGCGGGACTTGGCGGCGTGGATAAAGGAGGCTTGACGGGAGGGAGTGGTGTTGGCGTGGACGATGGAGATGCCGCCTAGCGCGGCCATGGAAGCGGCCATGGCGGATTCGGAGACGGTGTCCATGGGAGAGGCAACGAGGGGAGTGGCGAGGGGGATGTTGCGGCTGAGACGGGTGGAGAGGTCGACGGCGTCGGCGGCGAAGTCGATGTAGTGAGGGAGGAATATTAGGTCATCGTAAGTGTAAGAGAAGCCACTGTTGAAGAGCTTCTCCGCCGCGAAACCGTCCTCGATGGGCGGAGGAGTGAAATCCATAGTGCGGGTTGGGTTGGGTTGCGTTGCCGTCGAGAAGAGAGTAAGGTAGGTTTTTTATTGAGTATCTAATAACACTACGGTGGCGGCTCTAACAAGCGCAAAACTGTTGCAATGTGTGGTAGTGGATTTGAACCGTTGGATTTAGTAATTTGAATAATTGACCATTGAGATGAGATTAAAACATTCGATGAACGAGTTGGATAATATAAAATAATTGTTATTTTTTTTGAAGGAAAACATAGAGATTAGAATATTGCATTTTCGTCCAACTCCAACATAGTTTAACCCTATGTAAGAAAGATCACAGGCTCCACATCACGTCACCGTGTACTCCACCACAGCAGTCTTTGTTTGGGGTCTTCGCTGGCCTCTCCATCCACTAACTATCGCTGTTGTGTGCATGAGTCATGACGGCGCCCTCCATTTGCGATAATGCGAATGTAATAAAGATATTATTTTATTATTTTATATTATTAAGGAAGATTATTAGCAAAAATATTTTTATATTGGAAATTTAATTTATTTGTTTAATTTTTATTTGTGATAAAACTAGTGTATTTGAGCAATCTTCCTTAGTAATATTTTTTGAGACAATTTTCATTGGTGATATTATTAATGCATAGATTGAGCAATATTAAAAAATGTTACTAGTGACCTTTTGAGCATAATGAATTTATTATAAATAAATATGAAGTAGGTCAATTTTGTAACTCCAAAATCTTTGTTCACTTAAATTTACACTGGGTTTTAGTAATTTCCTTAAAAAAAATTAAAAGTTTTTTACAAATTTTTCTTAGCATAAAATAGATATAGCAATCTTGTAAAAGAATCTTCGTGTGGGGGCCTTATTAAAAATAAATTAGAAAGAGACTAATATCCTAATTTCAATATTTTTGGTTGAATTTACTAAAATTTATGTTGGGGTTCTAATCATGTTAATAGGGTAAATAAATTTTTTCCATAAATCTCTCATATAAAAATAAATTTTTTAGAAACTTTCATGGGTGTAGTAGTGACCTTATTTCCTCAAAGTCCACTTTAATTCATTCAATTAAAAACTTTTCGTTTAAAAATCCAGTCAAATATATTTAAAATCTATATTTGGAAAATAAGATTTTGAATCTTTCATATGACAATTTTACTTAAATTAAAAGTATTAATACCATTATTTGAAGTAATAAAAAATAAGTAAAACTTTATAAGATAACACGATATTTTTTTTATAATTTTTAAAAATAAGGATTGAAAGTCTACATACAGCATAATTGTTCCATTTTTCTAACTCACTAATTATTAGATAATGATGTGCACTTATAAACTATCTCTTACAGATAATGACATAGAGCAATGAAGTACGTATAATTATAATGTTAGAGTACATATTTATTCAATTGTCTGCTAATGTAATTCTACAATTAGATATCAAATGTTAAATTAGATAAAGCTTAAAGTTGTATAACTTTAATGAAATTTTCACTTTTTTTTTTTCATTTTAAAACCATGTATGAAAAATTTGAGTTATAGTCTTACAAATAGAATAATAGCATGCATCCATTATTAGAAGTAAAATGAGAAAATGGGGATGAAGGACAGAACCATGGATTTCAACAAACTGGGTGGGTTAATTATATGACAATTATACTTAAATTAAAAGTATTAATACCATTATTAGAAGTAATAAAAAATAAGTAAAACTTTATAAGATAACACGATATTTTCTTTTTTGTATAATTTTTTAAAATAATGATTGAAAGTTTACATACAACAGAATTGTTCCATTTTTCTAACTCACTATTATTAAATAATGATGTGCACTTATAGACTATCTTGTATAGATAATGGCATAGAGAAATGAAGTACGTATAATTATAATATCAGAGTACATATTTATTGAATTGCCTGCTAATTTAATTATACGGTTAGATATCAAATGATAAATTAGATAAAGCTTAAAGTCGTACAACTTTAATGAAATTTTCACCTTTCTTTTTCATTTTAAAACCATGTATCAAAAATTTGAATTATAGATAGAATTATAGTATACATGATACATCTATCTAAATGGCTTAAATTGGAGAGAGAAAAATCATGTAATAATAATAGCATATAACTACCAGAACCTGGTTCTTTTAAATAATTAATTGAATGAGAAAATAGAGATGAATGGGAGAACCATGGATTTCAACAAACAGGGTGGGTTATGGCAAACCAGTTACCACCTACATTTCAGAAAGAAAAAAAAAAAGGATGGAAAGAAATACGTATGAAACAATAATTACAAAAAATATCACGAAGTATCAGACATTCAAAAAATAATTAAATAGAAATTTAATACACCGACCAATTAACGAACACACAACTTCTTCTTAATAGAAAGGAGAATTGAGAGAATGGAGAGAATACTCATATCAGAGAATAGGAAGAAATGATTCTCATATTTGATTCAGTTATCAACAGTGTATTTATACAAGCCATGTGGCCTAACTAACTCTGCCACATAGGCTACAGCTGTGACCACATTAGCCACGTCAGCTTTGACTCACTTTTTTACAACTCAGCATTATCATATACTCTATTATCCCCCCCTCAAACTCAAGGATGGGACAACCTTGAGTTTGGCCCTTAATTCAAGAAATTGTGAAGTTGGGAGAGGCTTTGTCAAAGAATTAGCTAGTTGCATGCTTGCTGGAACATGCTGAACTGCAAGAGACTTAGCTGCCACCTTCTCACGAACGAAATGAATATCCAAATCTAAATGCTTGGTCCGAGAATGCAAGATGTGATTGTAGGTGCTATCGTAACAAAGACTCAAATTGTCACAAAGCAAGGTAGGCTGTTGAATTGGAACATGAAGCTCATGTAACAATGACTGAACCCACACAAGTTCAGAGGTGGAATTAGTTAAACCACTCATTTGGCCAAAGATCGGATCAGGCTACCAAGTTCTCGCTTCTTAGAACTCAAGCTATAAGATTGGGCCAAAGAATATGCAGGAGCCCGAGGTAGCGCCGCCATCAGGTGGTCACTACCCCAATCAAAGTCACTATAGTTCTCAAAGAAAATTTAGTATCCATGAGCATAAAGAATAATCCGTGAGTAATCGTGCCACTTAGATACCTTAGAATCCGCTAACAACTAACCAAAGGAGACAAATAGAGAGAAGACATAAAACGACACACTTTTATTTACACTATAGGCTATGGCTGGTCCTGGGTTAAGGTAACATATTGCAAGGCTCCAACAATAATGCGATATTGATGAGCACAGGCAAGAACTCACCCAAACTCGGCTGAAGCCTATCAAGCTAGAGATCATAGGGGTGGAGATGCCATTACAATCAGCATGTTGGCTCTTGTAGCAAGTCTCAATGTACTTTAGCTGAGTGAGAACAATAGAACTATTTTGCTGATACTTGACTTCAATGCCAAGGAAATAATCAGCTGGTCTCCAAGATGTTTAAGTGCAAAACAATTCAACTTACAATCAAATCAAATCATTGTAGTCCGAAGAGTCTCACAACAAAATGTCATCAACATAAACCAAGGCATATAGTGTGACACTTTTGAAATTATAGATGAACAGAGAAGGATCACCATCGGTTTTAAAACCAAACCGGCAGAAGTGCTTTGGACAAAGGCCATACCAGTGCCCTAGCTCGCGAGGCCATAAAGAGACCGATTCAAATTTTACATACCAAGTGTCTTGTCACTTGCCTCAAAACCCTCGGAGGTTGTTGTAATGAGATTTCTCTGTGGGGTTAAGCCATTGATAAAGGCATTATTTATATCAATTTGGCTAATATTCCACTTGTAAGTGAGGCCAAAGTCGCCAGAATCCGAATGGTGATCGCTTGACAACGTGTGAGAAAGTTTCACTAAAAATCATGGTCCTGGGTCAGCTGATGAAAGCCCTTAGCAACAAGCCTGGCTTTATACTTGCTCGAGCAAGGCTATCCGGTTCTCTTAAGCCCCGAAACCCACTTGCAACCAATGGCTTTTCCGTGAGATGGTAACTTAGCAAGAGTCCAAGTGTTATTTTTGACAAGAGCCTCATATTCAACCTTCATGGTCCGTAAAGCCAATTGGAATCATTAATTGCCTGCTTCACACTTTTCTGGCTCGTTATCAAATAGGTTTTAGGTTTTGAATGACTGCTTTTGACTCAAAGTGAGCATAGTGTATTGACATTTTGATCTGGCAATGTAGCCAAGTAAGAGGCACAAAGGAAACAAACTCGTGACTATTATTTGGAACATCACAAGAGAGGAAATGACCGTGATGCGACTCAAGAGCTACATGAGGCATCGATGGTGAGTGAATTGCAAGTGGAAGACACTGGAGAAGAAGAACTCGTGAGAAGACTCAAGATGGTGAAAAGATATCAGAGTAGGATCTAGCACAGTAAAATCAAAAGAATCGCTGGATGGAGAAGAACATGACTCAAGAAGAGAAGGAAACAACCGAGGATAAGGAAATTCGGGGCCATTGAAGACAACATCCTTAGAAATGTAAATTCTCCCATTAGAACTAAGACACTTAAAACCCTTATGTCGAGGAGATAGCCCAAGGTTAACACACTCAAGGCTTCTAAAAGAGAGTTTGTGTTGATTATAAGGTCTTAGAGAAGGAAAGCAAAGGCAACAAAAGGTTTCATATTGGTGTAATCTGCAATGTTTTGAATAATGCATGATAAGGGAGAGGAAAATGTAGACAAAGAAGTGGTAGTAACCTGGTTAATTAGATGAACTGCAGTTGGTAAAACTATGATCCCAAAATTGAATTGAATAGAGGCATGAGCCAACATAGTTAAACCCATATCTACTATTTGTTCTATGTTTACGCTCACCAATTCCCATTTTGATGAGACGATACGGGCAAGTCAACCTATGAATGACCCCTAACTGCAAGATACTTTGTGAAAGGTTCGACCACTCACCAAAATCAGATTGCACTGATTTAATAGTGGTGGAAAATTGGGTTTGAACAAGTATGTGAAATTGTTTGAAAGCTGTCAAGGCATCAGACTTAAATTTCAGGAAATAAATCCAGGTAAACCGAGTGGTTGCATCTACAAAAGTGAATAATAAGTATAACCACAACTAGAGGGAGTTGGAGAAGGTCCCCACAAATCAGTGTGTACTAGTTCAAAAGGAGTTGTGTGCTGTGTGAGAGATGCTGGAGCATGTATTCTATGAGATTTACCCAAACAACAAGCTTTACACAAGTCTATATTATTGAAATTTGCACAAGGCAAGTTACACTTGCTTCATTACAAATTTTAACAACTTGAAATTGGCATGTCCTAATCGACTATGCCACAAATGTGGATCATTTACATATTTGGAACTTGTATTAACATGACGACAGAAATTCTAGAAGACATAACAAATGGAGATGATCAGGATGATATGTGGAAGACCTAAGAGTTAGTTGTCAAAAGAGGAAGACTGCATGAAATCAGATAGGCCATCACCTCCTAATGCTCCTTCTAGGACAAGTTGATTAGAGCCCCGTGGTTTTGCCACAAAACAGAAGAAGGATGAAACTCAAAAACACATTATTATCTTTAGCAAATTGAGAACCAAATTAAGTTTCTAGTGATGGAAGGAAATATGCAATAGATTATCGAGTGAAAGTGTAAGGTGAGGCTTTAAACCAGATTTGAAAACAATGAGCTAATAGATTTAATGTTAGCACATTGACCATTTCCCATGTGAACTTGTTCATTTCCAACATGTCGAGCTTTGTTGCAAGTTCAATGGATTGGCCGTGAGGGAGCGAGCACCAAAATCAACAAACCAAGCCTCGGATGCCAAGTCAAGAGGAATCGAGACATCAAATTCTTACCGCCTGCGCTAAATTGGCCTCGAGGTGCCGGATTTGCGTGGTGGTGTTATATCGAGACCGAGGTGTCGATGTTGAGTCGACAAAGGTTTGCAAACCCAAGGAGCACCAAATGTAAGGATGTGACGCACAAAGTTCTCATCAAACTCCGAACCAACGCTTAAGACAAGATGTCCATACTTGCCACGAGTCGCAAGTTGACGATCACCAAGGTTCCTCGCTTCTACGCGCCTTTGGCCTGCTTATTGGGCGACTCACCTCGATAACCAAAGTTATTTCCAAACCGAGAATTATTGAAACCGCACTATTGAATCCAGAGTTCCGATTACACACCACCACGACTTCCTCGAGATCTGAGAGTTAGGTGCAGCAGTGTGCTACATTAGCGCATACACAACCAAGATGGACACCTCGCTAAACTTATCTAATCCGCGATTCTGTACCAATAGCAGTTGATTCAATTTCGTATAGTGTAGATTATTAGGCCTAGCAAACATCATCATAACAAATGTGCTATACTCCTCAGGCAAGCCATCAATTACTACATCAAGTAGTTCCCGATCGATATAGGTTCTCCTATAGCAATCAATGAATCCCGCTTAGAGCATGAATTGGGCGTATACTCAAGAATCAACGATTACCTTTCTTTGTGGTTTTCGGTCAGATCCGAGTCAGCCGCACCTTAGCTTTGAGTGTGGCATAGTAATGAGTATGAATCATTCCCAAATTTCATGCGCGCATGACGACAATTCAACACGCCGAGGTAGCACCGATTCAGAAAAGAGAGATAAAAGCCATGGAAGAGAGACGATCTTGAATGAACCATTTCTCATATGCAAAGCAGACATGCGATCAATAAGTTTATCGAGATCTGAATCATACTGCAGAACTCAGGATTAACAAGTAATCGATGCAATTTGTGCATTGCAACAACACCACGACCGCTGATTCCACAGAGGAAATTTTGTCATCGAGCTTAATTGAAAGCTTCAAACTTTGCGGAAAATCGATTCGCGATTCAATAAGAATCATTGTTGATCAAGAATGAACTGAGTCGGCGATGGTGATGCCATTGTCAAATCTCCAGAAAACGAAAGAAAAGACGCAGAGAATATACGGAAACGCAACGAAAAGGAGAAACCCTAGGATCGACTGAGCGAATGATACCATAATAGAAAGGAGAATTGAGAGAATGGAGAGAATACTCATATCAGAGAATAGGAAGAAATGATTCTCATATTCGATTCTGGCTTATCAACAAAGGTATTTATACAAGCCATGTGGCCTAACTAACTCTGCCACATAGGCTACAGCTGTGACCACATTAGCCACGTCAGCTTTGACTCACTCTTTTACAACTCAGCATTATCATATACTCTATTACTTCTCCTTGCCCTTCTTCATTAGTGTCATTTGAAATGTACCTAGATTATTATTATTATTATTATTATTATTATAGAGAGAATAATTTGGAATCGATGAAAATAAAACCTAGAAGAAGTAGCGAATAGAGAGTTACTAGAAAAACCCAGTGATCGTTGGCCTTCTTGATCACAATCTCGTTCTTCTTAAAAGCTTCCATGATTCTTAAGGAAAGAAGAACTACGAAAGAGTCTTGTTTGTTGAAAATTTAACGAACCCAATGAGCGATTTTCGCTGAAAATGAAAAAAAATGTGATGGTATATGAAGGTGAAGCATAGAGTGTGTACAAACGAAGATGAATATTGTCGACAGCATCGCGAGCTTGCATAGTGAGAATTAGTTGGATATTGAGAACAAATGGGAGAGAAAACCAATATTCAGAAAATAATTGCATTAGATATTTGCAATATTTGTGCATCCCAACCAATTTATGATTCTATCATAAATATTTTATTATAGGTAACTCCCTTCATAAATCTTTTTTTTGTCTTACTAAGGCTTACTACGACTCCAAAGAATACTGAAGGAATGGCTCAAACTCACAGCTGGCCCAAGTCAAGAAATACTTTCAGTAAGTTAAGACCACAGACTCCCTTCATAAATCTTTGACCAAATGAGATAAAACCATATAATTTTTTAGTATGATCTTAAATGATTATGTCTCATTTAAAGTGATTTAATGTGTAAGAATAACCATATAATTCTTTCAAGAATAATTTAAATTTTGAATTTTGTATTGCATTAAAGACAACCGATATAAATGGAGACTATGACTGTTGATGTCAAATTCATGAGATTGTGACACATAGGATTTTTTTAGAGGGAATGTTTTGGAGATTGACACATGGGAGAGTAAATTAAGGAGAAATTGATACTTGTAAGTTTCTTCTTTGAAATTATTTTCATTTGTATATAGTATAGATAAATAGATTTTTGACTTCATCATTGATACAATTTTGATATGAAATGAATCAAAACAAGAGTAAAATATTATAAAATATAAAAGAATATAGATAAACGAGAAACATAGAAGAGAAAAGAAGAGAGTCTATTAGGCTATTTAAACTGCAATCTTTAGAATGTTACACGAGTCCTATTTTAAGATACAAGTCTTTAACTTACAAGCATGTAAAGGGTTAACATAATATGTTATTAACATATGAAGTTAAGAGTAATAACCTATGAGTGAAAGTCTTTTACTCATAAAAGTTACAATAGTCTCTTAAGTAATATGAAAAGAAATATGGAGATGGACATCCACCAAACATTCATAACACTCCTCATTGGATGTCCATTAAGGATATATCTCATTAAAACTTTACTAGGAAAAAACCCAGTGGGAAAAAAATATAGTGAGGGAAAAAAAAGTACAATATTCTTTTTGTGGGAACTGCATCATTAAAAACATTTTCAAGAAAAACCATGTAGGATAAAACCTTGACTAAGGAAAAAATAGTATAGTTTATCCCCTATTAGAAGTTTCACTTAAGAATATGAACATTCTGATTTTCACCCCGTAAAGCATTTAAAGCAATATACTTTGTCATGTCACCTTTGACATATCCTCCTTCCAATTATGCTTTGCAAGCATAATTATCTTCAAGATTTCTTTCATGAATTGTTGTTATTTGAGCATGACATGAAGAAGTGATAACTACATATTGCTTTATAGATCGTAATGATGTATTAATACCACCACATGTAAATAACAACAGGTTTGGGATATGATTTTATCTGGATCAGAAAAATAACTTGCATCTACATAGTAAATTAGCTGAACATATATTCACAAAATAATTGCATTAACTGTGTTGTGAATATATATATATATATATATTTCACTTTGTTCCAATGCCTCTTGGTTGGTCATGAACTATATCTTACTAATAAATATCACAAAAATATTATTGTATCAAGCCATGTAGTGTAACACCCCGCCTGGACAGAGCGCCACATTATAAAATAACCGCACATCACACAGATATACTACAACAACAACATAATATTAATGTATCAGAGTGCGCAAATGTGTGTGTGTGTGTATATATATAACATCCACACAGGATAACAAAACCCACCGGTCGTGATATAGCGGGTACAAATTGTATACAAGTACTACCCTTAGGCAGCTCCATCATCGCAGTCACCTCCATTAGGTCCCGCTCCATAGGAATAAGCTCTGAGCACACGCTTCTCATTGCCCTCTGCTAATACGTCATAAGTATAGAGATACACAGAAATTGAGTAGGTAAGAAACTCATCAATTATCATAAAACAGGAAAATAGTGTAAAACAGTAACAATTAACATGCACACCACAACAATCAACATTCATTCTCAGGATTAACAACAAAATCAAACAGACCAACAAACCACTGACAGGACTAGCACACCACTAATACCGCGCATAGACCACTGAACATGTATCCCACAACACAATGATGAGAATGATGTATCCCCCAACACACTGATAACACTGATATTATAAGAGGAAACACATATAAGCTGGTTTTTCTGGGAACATATCCTGATACGCTACTATTCCCCCACACAGGGTAACCTAACACACGGATAAAAATGGCCAATATTATCCCCCTACCGGACGTGAAGTACTTTTGCCTTGTTGGGAGGACCGAACTCTCCTACACAACGTTGGGTACACTCCCTGTGTTAGCTTGTATGTAGACAATGGAAATTGGAATGAAGCTGTGTTGAGAGACTTTGTGCAACAAGATGTGATGCTAGAAATCACGAAGTGTGTACCTCCTTGTGCTGACAATGGTATGGATAAACCGATCTGGGCTTTTTCTCATGATGGTAAATTTTCATCTAAATCTGCTTATTCTTTCCTGGTTGGTTCTCTTGATGGGGAATGAAATCCGAAGTGGAGGAACATTTGGAAATGGATTGGCCCTCTAGAATCTGTTGCTTTTTATGGTTGTTAACTAATGGGGGTCTCAAAACTAACTAAGCCCGTAGAATATGGAATCTTAGCGATTCTAATTTGTTTCCCGTTTGTCATTCATTTGCCGAGTCTGAATGTCATATTTTGCGCGACTGCTCTATGGCGAAAGAGGTGTGGAACAAGTTATGGGATAGTAATGCTCGCCCTTCATGGTTGAATGATGAATTTAATTCCTAGTTATGGAAGAATTTAGGTAAGAAGAGGTCTAGAAGGGTGATTACCTTGTTTGTGGCCTTTGCAAATGCACTTTTGTGTCTGTGGTATAATCGTAACCAGCTAGTATTTGTTGCGAATAATGCAATAGCATATGAAGTGGTGAGGTTTACTAGAGTTTTAGGTGAGGAGTGTGTCAAATGCAGGGTAACCTGGGGGATGATACGCAGTTGAGAGCGCCACAATCTAGGTGGTGTAGGCTTACTTATGGGTATGTTAAGGCCAATGTTGATAGTTTGGTTATGGGTGCGAGACAAGAAGCACCTTGTGGGGGAGTGGTTAGGGACTACTTGGGGTAATGACAATTTGGTTTTGTCAAAGTGGATTGGAGTTTGTACTCCTATTATGGCAAAACTGTGGAGCATCGTATCGGTGTTGGCAATTGGGTTGGGAGCAAGGTCTCAAGAGAGTGGAGGTTAAATGTGACTCCCATCTAGCCCTTCATTTGGTTAAGGGTAACATCCATCTTGGTCACAAATTGGGAGTGAGAAGAGCCTTTTGTTTATTTTAAAATTCGGTTTTAATTTAAAATTCAATTCAGTTTTTATTTATAATTTTTCATCCGTACGATTAAGTTAATGGTTGTGATATATTTTTTTTAGAGAAAATGAGACATAAAATTTAGAAGAAGATCCAGATCCAGTATTTAATATTTAGTAGTAAGTAAATTTTCTTAAATAGAAAAGAATGGAGGGTAGGTCCCATCGGCAAAAAGTGGTAGTCAGTGAGGGAGAGTACCGCGTCGCGAGGAGGGATTGAAAGGAGGAGCTGAGGGTCAGGAATTTGGATTAGAGAGTGAGTGTCCAGATTCATTCATTGATTCCTCGAACCATAACCGACAGACATTAGACCAATCTCCTCCTAAGTCATGAAAACAAAGTCCACTTTCAATGCCTTCACCTTCGCCATTTACATAACATGACATGACATGGCATAACACTCTCCACAAAACCACCGTCACCACCTCCACTCCCCTCTTTTTACTCTAAACCAAAATAGGATACCCTCATATCATACCATACCTCTCAGATTCAGACACACAACCCAACTTTCTTCCTGGTACTCATTCTCATTCTCTTCCCCTTTTCTTTCTTTCTGCCCCCCCCCTCTTCAAAGTCCTTTTTTTGCATATTGGGTTGTGATTTTTTATTACAATTGTGATAAAATAATTTTGTCTTTAGAATTATAAATTTAGATAATTTATTTATCTCTCTTTTAAAATACCTAATGACTTGACATTCTGATGTCACTGGATAGAAAATTTATAAACTTTTATCTGTGAAGGGAATGGGATCATTTTATTACAGGGGAAAAGGGTAGGTAGAGGAGCAGTAAAATGAAAATGCCTTTAGAAAAGTGAATATTTTAAAACCTAAAATTTATGCCATGAAATTCAATCGGAGTATGTGGCCCTGCCAACAATACTTGAGTTTTCTATAAAGAAAGTAAAAGCTCTTGAGGGATCCACCATTGGTTTCATAATCAAATTGATCATGAAGTTAGTTTCTTGCAGAATTGGCTGTCATCACGAGTGTGTGTGTGTGTGTATGAGATCCATGAGCCATCTGGTTATTGCTAAGAATCTTGTTCAGGAAGAGACTGCTTGAAACTTGAGTGTGGATTTTGCTACATATTGATTTGGATGCTCTCCTTTTCTTGAGTATTAAGATATGGTTCTGTAGGAAGGCATAATTTTTTATCATGAAGGACCAATCATGATTAGAACTGTGTCTTTCTCTACCCACCAAGACAATATTTTATCTTATTATTTAAAAAGGAGAGGATCCAAATCCATATGTAAAGTCCAACATATTTCCATGATTTTAGCCTTATAAGGTCTCATCCTAATCTTCATGACTTCATGGAAAGCTTTAACAAGTTCAATGAATCTAGACGCTGATTATGTCAAACAGGTCATATTTCTTTATTGACACAAACAAGTGGATGTGATGAGATCACAATTCCACTATCTATAATTGGTTTACTTTGACCTGCTTTCAACTGTGCACCACTGCTGTGATGCTTGCCCTTATGAAGCACCGTCCAAGTATCCTGCATAGTTGTATAATTGTATTAATATCATGCTCTTCTATTCTAAGATCCTCTCTTCTTATGCAGGAATCCATGAAATGCTATTAATATCTTAATATTGGTAAATAGAGAAGACCAGGGGAATTGTTTCAATGTCAACTCTGAGCAATGCAACAAATATATTTTGGCAAGATTGTCAAATAGGAAAGCCTGAAAGGCAGAAGCTACTTAACCAAAAGGGATGTGTTGTATGGATTACTGGACTCAGCGGATCAGGTTCATATTGTTAGGCTTACTGGTGTTTCGATTACCTTTTTTCAACATTGGCTGCGAATATCCTTTTCTTTTTTTACCGCAGGAAGCATGATCATATTCTTCCTGTTTGTGATGTTTACGCTTTTCATTATGTTTTAGTTGATCCCATAATTTAAGATTCCCCTTTAACTTGATCAGCAGAAAGTTGTCTGTCATGCATGGTAATTTTCATGTGTTTTCAAGTCTACATTCTATTTCATTCTTCATGAAAACATGAAATGAACGAACCGAAAAACCTATTAATTACTGCATCTGTTCCATTTAAAGCGGATTATACTTGTTTTCTTAACTTTGTTCATTTAAATAAACTCCACCACTGTTCACAATACGTGACAAATTGTCTTCTTACTCTAGCCACTTTTCTATTAGTTCAACCAGAAAGGCTGGTCCAATCTAATCGAAGTATTTATGTTGTGCTGGACATTTCCAAGTACAGACAATATCGATGGCAGAAAAAATATAGATGTTACACATTATTTGGTTACTTTCAACATTATGCAGATTATAGATGTTAATTGGGTTATATCAGGTTTTCAAGGCTTGTGCTTACATATTTTCTGAAACCTATGGAAGAAGTAAATTGGGAAGACCAGGGAATTTATTTAGAAACTTGGAAGACTGAAGGAAACCTTTAAAACAAGTGTTTTTCTCTATTTTGATTCTTGCAATCATCCCCTGCACTGATTAAAAAAATTAGAGACTTGGGAGATTGAATGAAACCTTAAAAATATAAGTGTTTTACTCTATTTTAAATATTGCGATCATCCTTTCATTGTGAAATGACTACAATACGCAGATGCTATACTGCCTATATACCCATGGTCTGTTCATTATCTGTGTTCGATTTAGCTTAATTATTATCAAAAGAAAGGTAGCGTAGGGTCCAAACTCTTTCCAAGATTTTTCACTTATTCCATCCATTACCTTTCACATCATAGTTAAGACATGCTGCATTCTAGTTCTTTTGTGATTAGCTCGAGAATTATCAAATTTTAGTTTAGGATACCAAAAACAGATGCATGGTCTTCGAAATTCCTTTGAATAATTGTATGTGTATTGTGTAATGTTTTTCCACATGCCGTATTTATTTTTTTCTCAAACTGTTTAGGAAAAAGCACACTGGCATGTTCACTAAGCAGAGAACTGCACTCAAGGGGAAAATTATCTTATGTCCTTGATGGAGATAACCTTCGGCATGGACTAAACAAGGATCTTGGCTTTAACCCTGAAGACCGCACTGAAAATATTCGCAGAACTGGTAAGGTTGCTCTAAACAAATTGTTTAAGAAAATAAGTAACAGGAAGGAACTTGATAGTCAGTTTTAACATGTTAATTATTTGGTTATCTTCCAATGATAGATATTAGAGTGATATCAGTTGTCTAGACTGGCATGATGAATATTAAATTTCTTGTTATCCCTTGGAACAGCCTATTAATAGCTGTACATGCATTTTTGCCATTAAAAGTTATATAGTTGAATGATTGAATCAAATTCAAAAGGATGGAAAGTCTTATATGATGTACTATTTTATCATGGCTTTTTTGGTTGAATGATTGGATCAAATTCAAAAGGATGGAAGATCTTATATGATGTACTGTTTTGTCATGGCTTTTTGGCGCACTGTTTTTCAGAAGTTGAAATGTGACAAAAAATATCTATCAGGTCATATTTAAGTTAAGTAGATGTTTCAGTAATATATAAGATGTTTGCAAAATGAATCAGAGTGTAATTGGTCATGTTAGAGTTGAAGTGTGTTACCAAGTCCAAACCTGCTACCTAAATCTGAACTGCATATATCATTGAAATAGATGTACATGCATTTGCTGAGTCGACATTACTGTTGCAGTCATAAGGCTAGCTGGTGTGTATTCAAAAGTCTTGTGCATAAATGTTCCCAAGGTTTTACTGATAAAAAATATATGTAATTCAGGAGAAGTGGCAAAACTCTTTGCTGATGCTGGTCTAATATGTGTAGCCAGTCTGATATCTCCTTATAGAAGAGATCGGGACACTTGTCGTGCCATGTTGCCTGATGCCAATTTTATTGAGGCAAGGCTCCTTTAGGCATTTATTGTCATTTGTATAATTTAGTCTGCATGATGTTTGATAGTGGAATTGTAATTACAGGTCTTCATGAACATGCCTCTAGAATTGTGTGAGGCACGGGATCCAAAAGGCCTCTATAAGCTTGCTCGTGCTGGAAAGATCAAAGGTGTGCTTTTGTAATGTGTTTTACCAGTGGAGGCTTCCTCCCACCCTTCTAAAATAAGGAAAAAATTGAGATGTAGTGAGAGAGAGAGAGAGAGAGATGAAGCGAGCCCAAAATTATATTTGCCCAAAATTATATTTGTTTTGCATCGTTCACTAAGGTAGGGTTGAATGCAGTACAATAGTTTATTCCAAGAAAGTGCTTAAGCTCGTGCCTTTTTCTTGTACCTTTACATGACTGCTGGCCAAAGTTCAATTAGTTTGGTTCATAGATAGTTGTGGTTAAGTCTTTTGGGTTAAGCATATTTGACTTCTGGCTAAAGTATAATTCAGCTAGGTTAGTTTGGCTAGGCAGCTTTATGATGTCTTGCATTAATCTAAAAAAAGTGTTGCTGAAGATATAATTAGGCTGATACTAAAAAGGGATTTCATATTTAATTGACATATGGAGTCGGTCACTGAGTTGGAATGAACACTAGAGTGCTTTTACTTGAACTTGAAAAACTTCATAATACATTGAGTCACGGGATACTCACAACAAATTAACTGATGTTAACTATGGCTGCAGTGACTACTGATGTGGCAGTGGCTGTGATTCCTGCGTAATTTATAACAA
Source organism: Calophaca sinica (assembly GCA_037113605.1). Classification (NCBI taxonomy): domain Eukaryota; kingdom Viridiplantae; phylum Streptophyta; class Magnoliopsida; order Fabales; family Fabaceae; genus Calophaca; species Calophaca sinica. The sequence continues at coordinate 40,240,578 of CM073733.1, read as the reverse complement.
AGAAGTGGAAATACAAAAACTCCTTGATCACTGAATCTTAGTTGATATGTGCTCCTGCAAAAATACTTGTTAGTCCATGGCTCTAACCCTAGATGGCAAATCGCTTTCATAAACTCTTCAGTGAACCCTGGCTTCAGTTTACAGTGACTAACATCAATTGAATTTCACAATTAACTGCTGAATTATTTTACGCCATTAATGTGAATAAAAATTTCAAGTCCTAATAAATATTGTTGAGAGTTCAGAGCTTGCATTGCAACTTATCTTGAATAGTGAAGTATTCTTTCTTACAATTGTCTTAATGCTTAAACTATTTTCATATTTTGAATTTTACCATGTGGCATTTTTGGAGCTAACTGAGCTAACTGTGAAATTGCATAGGTTTTACCGGCATTGATGATCCTTATGAACCACCCTTAAATTGTGAGGTATGTGTTCACGGCGCTACTGAAATTATTTACACATACCTTTTGCTGTGTCTGATGTGTTATGTAGATGGATGTATGTTAACATGATATTCTCATCTCCAGATAGAAATAAAGCAGCAAGGTGGAGTTTGTCCCAAACCCAATGTGATGGCAGGACAAGTTGTTTCTTACTTGGAGGAGAAAGGGTTTCTTGAATGTTAAGCAATTCATATATCTATCTATTGTTTGATTTTGTAATGCCAATGTTGTCTAATTATAATGTTTCTTCTAATTGAAGTTGAAATCCTAGAAAGTGCGGGTAGGAGACAGTGGTGAGAGGATAAGTGGACTTGTAAAATTCATCAACTATGCACAATTTTTAATTGGATAAATATTTAAAAAAAAAAAAATTGATTCAATAGGTTGATCAAAATTAAGTTCAGGATGTTTTTCAAGGTGTGATATGATTGTCTTCTTTGCATCGTCAATCATTATGCTACTAGGAAATTAAATTTTACAAAGGTTGTGGGTGACTTGTATTTATGCTCGAATAAGATAAGTACACATGGGTTGGGATAGAGTTTTCTGAGTCAGATAGCAAGCTAGCTGTTGAAGGAATTCTTAGTAGAACTAATTATGTCATTGAAGTGGGAGATACCTTTACCAAATGTAGGAATTGCTAGCTTCTGACTCTAGTTACAAGTTGGAGTTTGTCAAGAGGCAAGTTAATAGAGTTATTCATAGTCTAGCTAGAGCATTTATATGTAATACCAGTCCTCACTTTTATTCTGTTATTCCAAATTATCTTGTAAGCACTCTTTATGATGAAATGAAATAAGTCTATTTTTTTAAAAATAAAGATTAAGAGTGTGTTTGGGTAACCGGCTTAATTAAGTGCTTATTGAATATATCATATAAGTGTTTATATATAAGCTGTTTTTATAATCGAAGATGAAATCAGGTTAAATTGTTTTCATAGAAGTTATAAATTGTTTTCATAAAATAAAGAGAAGTTATTCAAATAACTTGAAAACAATAGACATATCATAAACTATTTTTTTAAACTCATCTAAACACTTGCACAAATGTTTATGCCATAAAATAAACCTAAACAAACTGTAAATAAGCTATTCCAAAGGCATATTAAGGCTCATAATCTTCCTTTTTTTTTTTTGTGGTCGAAAGGCTCATAATCTTCTAAGCGCTACGCGTTCATCAACCCTCAAGTTTGATGTGGTCTGGCCCAATTAATATAAGGCCATGTTAATGACTCTGTGGCACTGAGAATGGGTGATTTTTGTCATCCTGTGTTAAAATCCTAATCACTAAGTTTGTTGGCTCATTGTGAATTCTGAATAGAGTAAATACTGGAGCAAAAAAAGGAGTAAATACACAATCAGTAAGCACGTATCTACTGACATAAGCACTTATGAAAGCATTTGAGAGAGCTTATGGAAATATTTTATGATATGTCCATAAGCTTCCATGCAATAAAACACAAATAGTGCCTCATATCCCACAAGAACGTGAGTTCGAATCCATGTGAGAACTTCGTTGGTGGGTTATGTAAGTACCTTTGTAATCGCTCTTTGAGCCTTGATATTTTCTCTGACCCCATAAACTCTTTTCCATAAAAAAAAACCAAGGATGGTGGTTGGTGTAACAAGTTGTTTGTAAGAAAATGGAAAACATTATAAAAAAAAATTGAAAAATAGTTTTAAAAGTAAGTATGAGACATGACCCAATTATTATATAAAAAAGTGTTAATTCTTTTGGAATGAGATATAAAATTTTCCTTCATTCACTGACTGAACACAGAATGGAATAATTCGGTTAATTCTTTGCACTCTTCTCCGTCTTAAGTTTAACGTATGCAGATAAATTTTTTTATATATAAAGACTTATAGCTAGAACTAGAATATTTTTATAAAGTTCAGATAGTTGGGTGTCAGGAGCTCACAGAGATACTTACATATTACCCATCAACGAGGTCCTCAAATCGGGAGCGAGATTTGAACTCAAATTCTTGTGAGATATGAGTTGAATCCTTACCAACTGGACAAATCTTTGTTTGCAGTTAGAAATAGAAATATTAATGAAGAAACAAAGTATAATTAAATTCTTTGCTACAGAACCGGATCACAAAAACATATGGAAAACCCTTCCTTATGCGACGGTAAAGCCAACCAAAATGCAAGTTATAGAAAAGAACACGAATACTTTTTAGTCTATAAATTTTTTTACTAAAATAAAGATGTTTTTTAGAAATTATAAATATTGATGGAAAAACTAAATGAAAGAATTCTTTTAAAAATATACTTAAGAAGAAAAATTCAATTTCAATTTATACAAAAATTTAATTCATTTTAGTTTATTATTTACTGGTTTAAATATCTTTATATCCTTATAATATACTCTTTTTTAGGTTTTAGTCCCTAAAAAAAATTGTTTGAAATGGTCCCTCTAATTTATATATTTTCATTTTGGTCCTTGTTTTCTGTTTTAGTTCCTATATTATAATTTTTTCTCGGTTTAGTCCTTGCAATATAATTTTCATGTTCAATTTAGTCCTCACACAAAGGGACTCAAATTAAAAAAATATATATTATTGGGACTAAATGAGAAAAAAAAATATCATAGAGACTAAAACAAAGCAACAAAAATCAAAATGAAAAAATATATATTACATGGACCATTTCAAACAAAATTATTTTAGAGTCTAACAAAAGAAGTATATTAGGGACAAAGGCGGTCATTAGATTTTGGGTGCCCTGGACGGACCAAGAAAATGGTACCCTTGCAATTATTTGAATATTATTTTCCTTGCATTTTTTGTTACAAAATTATTAATAATCCATTCATATGCAAAGTTCTTTAAGAAGTCATTTTTAATAAAAATCAAAGCAAGACTATTTAATCTATTTTGTGACATAGTAAATAACAAATAAGATTTTAACAATTACAATTTAGAAAAAAAATTTCAACAGATGCAACAGTAGCTACTAAGTAAAAAAAATTGTCTATAAATATTTTATATATTACTAACCAAAAAAAAATTGTATATAAAAATTTGTATATACTACTAAGTAACTTCTTTATTTAAATGTTTGTATATACCGCTAAGCAAAAGAAAAAAAAATTGGTATCTCCCAAAAAATAAGGCCCTAAGCGATCACCCATGTTCAAGGCCACCACCACCGTACACGGATAAGAACATATTTAAACCTTTTTTTTGTGTTAACCTTATTTATTTTGTTTTGTTTAATTTTTTTTTTGAACAGGTTGTTTTGTTCACTTGTAAATCCTCCAATTATTAAGAATCTTATACAAACTCATAATAAAGCAACCAAAATGAACACCCCTTTTCCCTTTTATGGCTCCAATCGTCCAATAAACACGGCCCATTCTGAAAATAGAGTTTTTGACTTTGATCCCCAAACAAACTCAACACGCTTCTAGCAGGAACAACATCAAGGACAATCAAGGGTGAATCCGTGAAGAAGAGAGAAAAGCAAAGCAAAGCAAAGTACTCACTCGGAAGCAAAGCAAACGAACAAAGTCGAAAAAGGGCAGAACGGAAAACGACGACGTAGAAGGATTTTAAGATCAAGGATGGTGCTGAATAGTGGCGTGGTGATGAGGGTGGCGCACGTGTCAGCGAGGCTGTGTCAGTACATAGCGTGCAACCCTGAGAGGTTAAGCAGCGACGCCGTTTTGCGCCTTGTCTTCTGCCTCCCTTTCCAACGTTTGATCCGCTCCCTCTCCTCCTACCTCGGCTATCGTCCTTTCCTCTCAGATTGAAATCTCAACTATACGGTGAATCATCATCATCATACGTTTTTGCTTTATTTTGTCGTTTAATTTGTTTGTCAAAAAATGTTTGTGTTTATGTGTTTTCCTAAGTAGTATTTTATTTGTGTACATTTGACGCTGTTTCTGCCTATATATAATTGGGTTAATTTGGTACATTTTAGAAAGGGAGATGGAAGCAAGGGGAAATTGGTTTTTTTTTTTTTTTTGGGTTTGACAACATAGTACCTTGTAAATTGTGGTCCCTTTTGGTTTTTTTTTGTTCGAATTGGTCCATTATGTTATAAATATTATACTAATGTGATCCATTTTTTATACCAAAAATTAAAACACATTAGTATAATATTCGTAACATAAGACGAATTTAAAACTTTTAATAATTCCCCGCTTATGTTTCATGTCATGCAGTAGATAGCTCTCTCTCTCTCTCATAGTTAGAAAATGTAAATTCAATTCAAAATTCAATTTAAATATGATTTCTTTGTTGCATAACTTGAGTGGTTCCAGACATCCATATGGAATGGAACTGTTTTCTGGATACATGAACAGTAGGATGTATCCAAGCAAATCCAAGCAACGGGATGTTCAACCAATATGGAAACACATTAAGAACCAGTTCTCTTTTTGGGTCCTCTGCATATGGATCTAGAGCAGGCTCTGTGGATAACAAGTTTAGAGCCACAGGTTATGGCTGTGTTAACGATTCAAAAAGAAATGTGGATGGTTTCAGTGAGTTAAATAAGGGACCTAGAGCTGCCAAGAGTTCTGAAAATAAAAGCATCAAAGGTCTCGTGCCTGTCCTATGTTACACAGATACGGGCACGGTATGGGTACGGAGATATGAGATTTTGCAAAAAACTAGGGTACGGATACGTTAACAGAATCAACACTAGAAGGAAACATCTTTCTCAACCCAAATCAAAATAGAATCAGGAAATATATATAGGAAAACAACTTTCTTAATTTACTATATCACAAATCAAAATAAAATTAGAAAATATATACATAAAAATGAGAAAATTAGGAGAGGAATGAGATATCTACACAACGAAAAATAAAAAAGGATTATTTATATACCAGAAAATAGGAAAAAAATCCACAATATAATAGAAAAAATATAAAAAATAGCAAAAAATCTGTTTTTTAATAAACAACAATGTTTTCTTTATTTAACGGAACGTGAGTACGAGCAAGTACGTACCCAAATAGTATCCAAGTGTACCCAAATTGAGTAGTACCCAATACTTTTCTTTGAATTTTGTTTTGGGTACGAATCTGGTACGTACCCACGAGTACCCAATAAGTACCGGGTACGGGTACACCTTCAATTTTGGAGTACCCTGTAATGAACCCGCCTGCTGGGGGCAGCCAGCACACCCAAGTGAGAGAGAGCAAATTGGGCTGGACAATTCTGTTACAACCGATTCGGGAATACAGGAGCTGAGACGTGGGAGTAGAAAGCGTAGACCCAATTGCCGAATCAAGGATCTAGAATGAAATCTTCTATAAGATTGAGGGGATGTAAGGGAATGGGGTACGGAATATGTAATGACCTGATTCTCTCTCTCTCTCTGGCCAGTACTCTAGATTCTTTTCTCTTCTTCTCTTTCTATTCTGTTACTCAGTAGCTCGATTCCATCACCAATTGTACTATTCCTTTCAGAGTGATAACTGAAAGTGGATGATTCACAGTGATTTTCAATAAAACAGTACAATCCTCACTCAATTGCATTTGCTATTTTTAGTATCATTCCATACCCATGCTTCATAGAGCCTGTCACATTATTACTCAAAGGACAGAACCTTCCTGTGAAGAGTGATAACAAAGAAGTGCTTCTGGTTCCAAATAAGGAACAACACAACGGGGAAGATTTTTCTGAGAATTATTCTGATGCAAAGTTCTTTGTCATCAAATCCTATAGTGAGGATGATATTCATAAAAGCATCAAATATAGTGTTTGGGCAAGCACCCCTAATGGCAACAAAAATTTGGATGCAGCATTTCAGGAACCCAAGGAGAAGCCTGGTGGCTGTCCCATATTTTTGTTACTTTCGGTAAGAGTCACGTGCAGCATTTGGTTGGTAAATTCCTAGAATATCCCAAATAATTGGCAGCAGCACAGGTGGACTGGTTGCTTTTCTGTGAAGTAGCGTGTCATTAAGGATATCCCAAATAATGTGCTAAGGCACATAACACTAGAGAACAATGAAAACAAACCCGTAACCAATAGTAGGGATACTCAGGAGGTATTTGCTCAGTTGCTTGTTTCATTATACCCCATGAACACAACTCCCTTTCAACTATTAGATGCTTATATATTATAGGTTAAATAACACTTTTATTCACTTAACTTTATTTTAGTTTTCGTTTTGGTCCCTTAACTATTATATTTTTCATTTTGGTCCCTTAAGTTATAAAAATACAACACTTTAGTCCCCTAACTATTTTTTTTTTCTCATTTACGTCCCTTAACTTTATTTTAGTTTTCGTTTTGGTCTCTTAAGTTACAAAAGTTACACCAAATTCGTCTCTTTCATGTGTAATCTTTTTAAACAATAAAGTTAAAATCATGTTCCTATCAGAGTTCTTATTAATGAAGTAACATAATAAAAAATAATGAAGCAAGAAAAAAAAGAGTTTCAATGACCTATACACACAAAATAAAGGGATTACAAACAGATGGGACGGAAGTGTCGTATTTTTGTAACTTAAGGGACCAAAATGAAAAATATAATAATTAAGGAACCAAAATAAAAACTAAAATAAAGTTAGGGGAGTAAAAGTGTTATTTAGCCTATATTATATATACGTTGTTCTGCAGGTTAAGCTTGAGAAGGGTATTCAAATTGTCAAAATTTTCAAGGAGCATTCAAGCAAAACAAGTATATTGGATGATTTTGAGTTTTACGAGGCCCCCGAAAAGGCCACTATGGAGAGAAAATCTAAGGAGCAGCAGATCACAAAACAGGTAACAGAAGCCTTTACATCATTTAAAACAAGTTCCCACATTTGACCTGTTTCTGTAATTTTTTTAGTGCTTTGTTTTATTGATTTTGATCTTCTAGCATGTTCGGTTCACCTTTTGTTTTTTGGTGAGAAATGATCATTTTCAAGAAAGGCCTCTTAGAAAGTTGCTTAAAATAAGATTACTTCCTCAAACTGAGTTGATCCAAAGATGCAAAAATGCCTGCAAAAAAAATTCAACTTTTTGATTTGTTGAAAACAGGTCAACAAGGCCAGTGAGTTAACATTTGGCACAGTTACATTACCCAAGTCTCAGTCCTTAACTTCTAGTCCGAATGGTAAACTCCAACAGATTTCAGTAACATAGGGACATCCGGTGTATCCCAGGTTCAAACCCGGGGGAGCCTTTGGTGTGCATGTTTGAGGCGTGACACTTGCCACTTCGCCTACGAGACATAAAAAAAAAAAAAGTGCGAATGCTGAGGAGATGCAGCACAAGGAAGGGTGAATGCTGAGGAGCTGTTAGAAAGGAATGGATCTACCATAGCATTTGAAGATTCTTCTAAGAGTTGTTAATCCATTAGCAGTCATTTGCTGATATTTATTTTGTTTTTGTTTTTTGTTTTTGTTTTTCCCCATTTCTTTAGTCATGGAGTGAGTTGTGGTGTTTTGAGGTTTAGTTCCTGCTTGTTTGACCTTGGTTATGGAGTGGAGTATCTCATTTTAGCTTTTTCCTGCCTCTGTTTAATAAAATGTTGTTTTAGCCATCAATTCCATTCATAGTAAAGGAGTTGTTAATTAAATAATTATATTGCATTAATCTATCTATTTAATTTGATTTGATATGGAAACGTTAAATATTTATCATAATACGAAGATGGCGTTATTTCAAGAAAACGAGAGGTATAATTTTGTAAGTCCCAAGAATGAGGATTTGAAATTAATATATAAGATAAAAGATGGGAGAAATAATAAATGTGAAAATATTAAAATTCTTTTTTTGTTTGAACTGGAAGATATTTGATGTTTTTTTTCGGGAAGATATTTTTAAATAAAGGCAATCATGATCCCCAATTTTGCACGAATTTTGCAAAGTCCTCGTTGGTTTTTTTTTTTTTCCAATGATGACACACTATTGAGATAGGCCTTTTGAAAAGTTTGGTAATTTTTAGATTGATCTAAGGTGAAAAAGAATACTAAAATGGTGCAAGAATGTATGAGAAATACGCTTTCCACACACAATTTTGCACTTTAACTTTTCTTCTTGTATGGAGATTGTATTTTTCATATATGATTTGTAATTTTTTCAATATTAAATATAAATCATACTTTTCATGCACGATTTATACCATTTTAATAATTATTTTTTGAGCATAATTGCGACAATCCATGTCCTCTTTTTTCTTTTTTTATTCCTAATGTACTGAATTTAATTTGCAATTCAACAAAGCCATCTATATCTATTATATCTATCTATCTATCTCTCTATTACTAATAATAAAGCAAGGTTTTTGAGAGACACGTGTCAGTCTCTCATCAACCTTACTATTTTATTATTATATTTTTAAATTTTTAATTTACTTACTATTTTTTTTGGTGTTTTTGTTTTCTATTTTTTTATCTTATTTTTTATATAGGTTTTCCTAATGTTGTTTTATCTTTTTTTTTTTAATTTTTTTTTGAAGTTTTTAGTTTTTATTTTATTTTTAAAATTTTCTTAACTTTCTTTTCTTTTTAATATTTTTCTTTTTTTATTTTTCTTTATTTGTTTCTTTTTTTATTATTTTAAAATTCTTTTAATTTTAAATTTAATTTTATATGAGCAAAAATGTCTTAAATATTTATAAATGATTATTTTTCTTTTTAGTCCCTACGATAAACATTACATGTTGTCGTTGTAATTTTATCTTCTTTTAACACATTAAATTTATAAATGTCTTTATTATTTATAAATTGTTATTTTGTTTTTCAATCATACGGGAAAACATTACACGTTGTCGTTGTAATTTTATCGTCTTTTAACACATATTAAGGTTTATAAATGCCTTTATTATTTATAAATGATTACTTTATTTTTTAGTCCATACGGGAAAATATTACATGTTGTCGTTGTAGACAATTGTCTTTTATCGTATATCAAATTTATAAATGTGTTTATTATTTATAAATGGTGATTTTGCTTATTAATCCCTATGAGAAAAAAACTAGACGTTGTCGTTGTAATTTTATCGTCTTTTATCACATCAAATTTATAAATGTGTTTATTATTTATAAATGGTGATTTTTTTTATTAATCCCTAGGATGTTGTCGTTGTAATTTTGTCGTCTTTTAACACATATCAAATTTATTAATGTCTTTATTATTTATAAATAATTATTTTGTTTTTTAGTCCTTAAGGAGAAACATTACATATAATTTTATCGTCTTTTAACACATATCAAATTTATAAATGTCTTTATTATTTATAAATAATGATTTTGCTTTTTAGTCCCTACGGGGAAACATTACATGTTGTCATCGTAATTTTATCGTCTTTTAACACACATCAAATTTATAAATGTGTTTATCATTTATAAACAGTGATTTTACTTATTAGTCCCTACGGGAAAACATTACATGTTTGGCGGAAGATTCAGAGCTAGACTGGTAAACATCTCTCGAAAGCTGGTAGGGAGGTGTTGGTCAAGTCAGTAGCACAAGCCATACCTACTTACTGCATGAGTACTTTTTTGTTACCCACAACTCTTGGAGAGGAAATAGAAAGGATGATCAGTTCGTTTTGGTGGGATACTAATAAAGGCACCGGTAGAGGTATTAATTGGTTGAGGTGGGAGAAACTTACTGTGAGGAAGGAATTTGGTGGCATGAGCTTTCGTGATCTTTACGGCTTCAACTTGGCCATGCTAGGGAAGCAGGGTTGGAAATTGCTGACCAACCAAGATGCTATTATTTCAAGAGTCTTTAAAGCTAAATACTACCCAAGAACGGGGTTCCTAGAGACGCGCCTGGGCCATAATCCAAGCTTTGTGTGGCGTAGCATCCACTCTTCCCGGGTTGTGGTTAGAGAAGGCGTGAGATGGCGGATTGGAGATGGGAATAGTATTAATGTGTGGTGCCAGCCGTGGTTGGGGAACAATGAGAATGCTTATGTGACATCTACACCACCAGCAGGTTGGGAGAATTTAAGGGTAGCTGAGCTTATTGATAAGGACCAAATGGTGTGGAAAGAAAATTTAGTGAGCCAAGCCTTTAATCAACGAGATGCTAATGAAAACTTGAAGATGCCTTTGCCTACTTTCCTTGATCAAGATCGGCTTTTATGGAGACTCAGCAGACATGGCTCCTACTCGGTCAAATCAGCCTATTTTCATCTAATGGAGAGTGTGGTTGACTCGAGCCATTTAAGGGTAGCAGGGGATTGGAAGAAAATTTGGAAGCTGAAGCTGCCAAACAGAGTTAAAGTCTTCCTTTGGAGGGCTACTAAAGGTGCTCTCCCTACTTGTGACAACCTTCAAAGGCGTGGGGTGAGATGCAACCCACAATGCAGCTTATGTGAGTTGTTTCTTGAGAATGAGTGGCACGTTTTTGTCGGCTGTGTGGCTAGAAGCAGGTCTTTGACACACCATGCTACCGCTGGTTAATGCAGCAGGTGGATTTGCTGAGTTCATGTTCTCGGTTTTGTCCACTCTCCCTATGCAGCAGCAACTCAGGGCCTCCATGATCATATGCAGCTTATGGTGGAAGAGAAATGCCAAAGTGTGGGAACATGTTGACAAGACAATTTTTGAAGTGATTAGGAGAGCATAAGCAACGTTAGATGATTGGCAACATGTAAGGAAGCCTGCAAACGAGTAAAATCTGCAGCATCATAACATGTCAGGCTCGAGATGGATGAAACTAGCTGCAGGAAATTGGAAGTGCAATGTTGACGCGGCAATCTTTGCAGAACGCAACAGCTTTGGCATCGGCTTATGCTTTAGGAATGAGCACGGCGAATTTGTAGCAGCTCTCACACTAACTCGAGCAGGCACACCACCAGCTATGGAAGCAGAAGCAGCAACGCTTTTGGCAGCATTGGAGTGGCTGGTTGCTAGAAAAGCAAGCAACGTGCATATAGAGATGGATTGCTTAACTGTAGTGGAGCTACTTCACAACACATCCAGCCTTAATAATGAGGTTGGGAACATCATCTCTAGATGCAAATATGTTAGAAGTTTGGGTAATAACTTTGGAATAAGTTTTATTAGGAGACAAGCTAATCGAGCTGCTTATATCCTTGCAAGAGCGTCTCGTTTGTATGCTAATCGCCATGACTTTGATTATGTACCTCCCTGTCTTGAGGACATTATTTTGAATGAAAAATGAGTTGATTCCCATCAAAAAAAAAAAACTTTTCTTCTTGTATGGAGATTGCATTTTTCATATATGATTGCGACATATTTTTTCAATATTAAATAGAAAACATATTTTTCATGCACGATTTATACCATTTTTATAATTATTTTTTACCATAATTGCGACAATCCATGTCCTCTTTTTTTTTTTTTATTATTCCTAATGTACTGAATTTAATTTGCAATTCAACAAAGCCATCTATATCTATTCTATCTATTTCTATCTTCTATCTATCTATCTATCTATCTATTCTATTACTAATAGTAAAGCAAGGTTTTTGAGAGACACGTGTCAGTTTTTCATCAACCTTGCTATTTTATTATTATATTTTTAAATTTTTAATTTACTTACTATTTTTTTTGTGTTTTTGTTTTCTATTTTTTTATCTTATTTTTTATATAGGTTTTCCTAATGTTGTTTTTTTTTTTTTTTTTTTATTTGAAGTTTTTTGTTTTTATTTTATTTTTAAAATTTTCTTAACTTTCTTTTCTTTTTTTTAATATTTTTCATTTTTTCATTTTCTTTATTTGTTTCATTTTTTATTATTTTAAAATACTTTTAATTTTAAATTTAATTTTATATGAGCAAAAATGTCTTTAATATTTATAAATAATTTTTTTTCTTTTTAGCCCCTACGATAAACATTACATGTTGTCGTTGTAATTTTATCTTCTTTTAACACATCAAATTTATAAATGTCTTTATTATTTATAAATTATTATTTTGTTTTTCAATCATACGGGAAAACATTACACGTTGTCGTTGTAATTTTATTGTTTTTAAACACATATCAAGGTTTTTAAATGTCTTTGTTATTTATAAATGATTACTTTGTTTTCTAGTCCATACGGGAAAACATTACATGTTGTCGTTGTAAGACAATTGTCTTTTATCGTATATCAAATTTATAAATGTGTTTATTATTTATAAATGGTGATTTTGTTTATTAATCCCTATGAGAAAAAACTAGATGTTGTCGTTGTAATTTTATCGTCTTTTATCACATCAAATTTATAAATGTGTTTATTATTTATAAATGGTGATTTTTCTTATTAATCCCTAGGATGTTGTCGTTGTAATTTTATCGTCTTTTAACACATATCAAATTTATTAATGTCTTTATTATTTATAAATAATTATTTTATTTTTTAGTCCATAAGGAGAAACATTACATGTTGTGGATATAATTTTATTGTCTTTTAACACACATCAAATTTATAAACATTTGGCAAAATTACTCTAGAGGTCTTCTATTTTAATTAAAAATTTCAAGTTCCTCTTTTATCTTTTTTTTTTGTTTCAATTTAATCCTGTGTGTTTTAAAACGTTAATTTTGAGACAAATTATTAGTTGATCTACAACAATAAATGCATGTGTGCCATAAGGACAATCTGCCCTTTCAATTGTGCCATAATTCAGAACTCAAAAAGTTGTAGTAAAAAACCGAAAATATTGTTAACATTTTAGAATATGTAGGACTAAACTGAAACTAAAATTAACTTTAAATGACTAATTTGACACAAAAAAAAAGATAAAGGACTGAAGTAAAACTTTAAATTAAGATAAATGACATCTAATGTAATTTTGCCTAAATGTTTTTATAATTTATAAATAATTATTTTACTTTTTAATCCCTACAGTCGTGTAGACATCAAAAACCTTGGTGTCGCAACCAAGGTCATGGTCGTAAAACTTATTTATTTAATTACTTTTTAAAATATTTGGAATTTTTAATGTACCAAAATTTGTGAAGGCTTTTACAGAATAGTTGTTGTTGGTTTTGCCTTTTTCAGGGACGTGAGCTTTTCTTCAGGGTGATAAAAATGGGATTTGAGGATATTTGTGTGTCAAGCTGTGGTTCCATGGCAGAGAAATATGGAAAGGACTACTTTGTTTGCACCGGACCTGCTTCAACACTGGTGGCTTTTAAGTTGCACAAATGCTTAAATTGTGAGTTAGGATCCATTTAGATCAGTTTGCTTTACATAATTCTAGGGATACTTAATATTTTCTCATCTCATATTATTTGTCGTTTAAAATTATGCACAGGTTTTTAAAAAAAAAATCATTGGTTGCACCCATTTTTCAGGTAAAATAATGTATTTTGACGAGAATACTTTTATTGTGGTGAGAGTTAGGTAGAATTGTCAATTAATATAGGATAGTTAAAATATAAATAAATAAATAAGAGCATTGTTGGAAAAATATAATGAATACTCTCTCAACATTATAAAGTAACAAATAATTTGAGATAAACAAATATTTCAAACAGAACAAATAATTAGACAGTGGGAGTACTACCTCTAGTCCCCACTACACGAAAATTTTTGGTGTATTTTTTTGTCCCAATTATAAGAAAAAGTAATGTAATTCAAGTGTAATTCAAGATGCATTAATTGCTAGAATTCCTTTTATACCCCTATTTAATGATATTTATCTTTACTAGAAACTCATCTTTTTCTAAAGACTCCATTTAATGTTAAGGGTATATTCAGGATAACGTTTCAATTTTATAACATTAAATAAGTTTCCTCAGTTTGGGTGATTTTTGTTTTTTCTTATCAAAACATCAGTCAATATCAATATTTTTCATTTATCTAAAAAGACAGCCATTTAGAAAAGGAGATACTCACTCCGTCTCATTTTACTTATTCCTCTTAGGTATGCGCACACCTCTTAAAAAAATGATTGAGTTCATAAATTTCCATGATAAAATGACAATTTTTGACTAAAATACCATTTATTAATTGGAGTAGTTATGTAGCAAAATCCATTATTGTTGGAAAAGAAATAATTAATACTTCTGATTTTCCAAGAGGATAATTAATTTGAGACAATGAAATATTTAAAAGAAGAAAACTAAAACGAGGTATTAGGGCTTATATTTGGAAACAGAGCTAGTAACAAGTAAGGAGATAGCATAAAAATTATATCAAAAAAAAAGGAAGATAGCGTAAAAACAAACGAATAAGCATGAAATGAAGTCCTACTTTACTCAAAATTTCTTTATTTCATACGGTTTCCACATGACTTGTGACTCTTTGACTCGGACTCGGCAAAATTTCAACATGAATCGTGACTCTCTGACTCAGTAAAATAAACGCATAACTCGACAAGACTCGATAATTCGGTGACTGTGACCGACTCTTGGCTTGATTCAGCAACTTGACTCAAAAAACAGATAGTACCTCAAAAAGGCATCTCCATCACTTGAACTTTGAGAATGTTCCAAGCTTTGATCTTGATGCCTATAAGGAGCTTAGCATAGGCTTCAACGCAGGCAAAAACATGTTCGTCACTTAATTCCACGGAGTTCCAACCGTTCAGCAACAGGTCATTCCTATGTTGAACATCAAATCCCAAACACTCCTGCATGATCGTGGCCTTCGTAGCACATCGAAGGCCATGAGCATTACAGAAACTATTCAAATGGAGCCGAAGATCAATAGGTTTGTTAAACATCCCTAAAAAGTGATCAGAGCTCGCCAGTTAGCGACCATCAAACTCATTACTGAACCCAACGATAGTATGGTAAGGGTTCGTCAGGAACTCGCGAAGCACCCACGGCACCGTGACCAAGCTGAAAGATCAAGAATCGGCGACCGATGCATAGTTACAACGTGCGAATAGGAGCCTCATTGCGTCCATCATAGCAAGTTTCGCCGCAGGATATGCCGAGACCAACAATGAGACACCTTAAACGGATTTATACCGGGCAATGCAAAGCGCAAAGATGGAGCCAACTTTCAAAGAATCTGAGTCAACAACAAGAACATTTACCTTCCACCGCTTCTCCTCTACCATCACGACGTATTTGTTGTAAACGTCGTAATGATGCCTGTAGATGAATGGAGGCACCATTTTTTTCCTTTCTAAATTGGCTGGGAGTGAGAAGGGGAAAGGACAGTATTGTAATAATAGTGTAATGATTTGAGTGAGTTGTTGCAGTGTGTGTTGTTGCAAAGCAGCTGCACATCCTCATCAACTTGTATTGCATAGAAAAAATTAGGATCATCTAATTGCATTTGTTGTAACTACTCGAGCATACCACTTGTATCTCCTAACTTCATTTGAATTGTTCACTTGGAGCGTAAATAATTTTGATAGTCATCTGGGATGAATCCAAGATGTTCACGCCCACCAACTCTCCTAGCCATTAATTCACAACTTGGCTTTGGATTAATTCCAAAGCTTTCAGCTAAATCAATCTCAGCTGCTTGAGAAGGAGTTACTTTTCTTTGAAATCTATGCAAATGACACTTACTGGGGCTTGAAGTTTCATGTGTATGTTCAACAATAAATTCAATAACACAACTTTTCAGTTAAACGACGACTTACTTTCATTCTTGCCAAGCATCCAAATCATGTTTGAGCATCGTTTATCTTTCCCACGATAACCTTCACATGAACAACAAAATATTCTATCAATCATCTGACCACCTGTGCCTTTATGTCTTTTACTTATCCTCACGCTAAAACCCACTCTGTAAGCATAAGAATTATAAAAAGCATATGCTGCATTTTCAGTGTCAAACACCACTTGACCCTCAAAGGAATGCATTATTCTTTAGTGGATGTGCAACTACTCTACAACAACACACTCGCTCAAATCATTACACTATTATTACAGTACTCTCCTCTCCCCTTCTCACTCCCAGCCAATTCAGAAAGAAAACAAAATGGTGCCTCCATTCATCTACTACAGGCATCATTACGACGTTTACAGCAAATACATCGTGATGGTAGAGGGACGTAGGGTGGAGGTAAATGTTACCGCTGTTGGCTCCGTTGCTGAAAGTTGGCTCTATGCTGCGCTTCGCCGCCACCAGCGCCAAATATGTCTGAGGCGTCTCATTGTTGGTCTCGGTATATCCTACGGCGAAACTCGCTATGCAATAAGGCTCTCGTTCACACGTTGGAACTATGCATCGGTCGCCGATTCTTGATCTGTAAGCTTGGTCACGCTGACACAGTGTCGTGGGAGCTTCGTGAGTTCCTGACGAACCCATACCATACTTTCGTTGGGTTCAGGAATGAGTTTGATGGTCGCCAACTGACGAGCTTGGATCACTTTTAAGGGATGTTCAACAAACATATTGATCTTCGGCTCCATTTGAATAGTTTCGGTAATGCTCATGACCTTCGATGTGCTACGGAGGCCACGATCACGTAGGAGTGTTTGGGATTTAATGTTCAACATAGGAATGATCTGTTGCTGAACGGTTGGAACTCCGTGGAATTAAGTGACGAACATGTTATTGCCTGCGTTGAAGCCTATGCTAAGCTCCTTATAGGCATCAGGATCAAAGCTTGGAACATTCTCAAAGTTCAAGTGATGGAGATGCTTTTTTGAGGTACTATATGTTTTTTGAGTCTAGTTGTTGAATCAAGCCAAGAGTCAGTCACAGTCACCGAATTTTCGAGTCTTGTCGAGTTATACGTTTATTTTACTGAGTCCGAGTCAAGTCCGAGTCAGAGAGTCACGAGTCGTGTTGAAATTTTACTGAGTCCGGGTTATGCGTTTATTCTGCCATCTGTGTTCATCTTTTGAGCAACAGCAAGCTGCAACATTCGTTGGGTTTCAAGAAGATCTTTGTCTATTTTGTTAGCAATTTCTTCAACATTATCTGTTGCAGAAACAATATCTCCAGACAACCACCAATCATGTAACTTGCTCCATGTAAGCCATCTAATCGAAATGTTAACAACTCCTACCTGGAAACAAAATTTAAATTACGAATCTGAGGAACGGGCGAATGCCTTTTGAATAACAGAGAAATTCAAACAGCAATCTTAAACAAGAGTTACCTTTTCAATGGGTTTTATATTAAAAGAAGGACAAGAAAATTGTAAGGTCTTTGAAATACATAATATCATTAATAATGACTTAATGAAAGCTTAATACAAAAGACTAAACACTAATTCCTATTCATAGGGATACAAGACTCCTAATCTTAATTAAATAGGAAACCACGAAACAAATCATAAAAATAACAAAACGTTGAGATATTGTCATTTATTAGTTTCCTTGTTTCCCTTTATTAGTTGATTCTATTCCCTAATCTTTAGGGATTGGTTAGGTTAGCCTCGTATATAAATATTGTACTTTACCCTCATAATAATTTTCAAGCAATACAATTTTATTCAGTTTAAGTAGGTATCTAGAGCAAGGTTCAAAATCCTAGGTTGGTTTCTAGGTGTCCAAGGGACACCACATTCGGTTTACTATTCATAGAGTTGCTGCCGCTGCCGGACCACCACTGCTGCCGCCTCTGACGCAGACACACCGCCCGCCGATCTGCCGGACCCAGAAGTTTCGCCGCCAGAATCCCTGTCACGCACCGTCACAGCTGGAGCTTCCTTGAAGCGTGTGACCATCATGCGCCGCCTTCTGGGACGCCGTTTGCCGCGAAACCGGTACCGCCTGACTCGTCTCCTTCTGGTTCTTTTGGGACCCCTTCCAGCTTGTGGGTCCCACGTTTGAGGTGTATTTTTCGTGTTTTTCGCTTCTGGTGTGTTTTGAGTGCCTGCTTCTGCGACTGGGTTCTGTGTTTGCCACCCAGCTTCTGTCTTTCTGCGACCCAGGTGCTGTTTTTGCCATATTTTGCTGCATTACAAGTGTCATTTGGCTTTTCAGACCTTCCTAGTTTATTTGGGACTGCTTTCGACGTGTGGGTCCTATTTTGAGGGCTTATTTGCTTCTGTTTGAACAGTTCTCTGGCTGTTTGGAGCCCCATTTTGTTACTTGGTAATTTGTGGTTTATTTGCTCCTACGTCCTTCAAGGTTAGTTATTGTTCCTAGTTTGATGGCAGACCAACAGGCTTCTGTCGGTAATTCTACTGTTTGCCTATCTCACTCTGTGGGATCCTGGATTTTAGATTCTGGTGCTTCTGACCATATAGCTAGTAATCCCTCTCTTATCTCTAATTTGTCACCTCCTAAAATTCCTCGCTATGTTACCATTGCTAATGGTTCTAAGGCACAAGCTACCGGTATCAGTCGTGCTTCACCTCATCCAGGCTTGTCTTTAAATTTTGTATTACTTGTACCTGGGTGCCCCTTTAATTTGGTTTCAGTTAGTCAACTTACTCGTTCTCTCAATTGCTCCATAACATTTACTTCTGATTCTTTCTTTATATAGGACCGTAGTACGGGACAGACGATTGGAACAGGATCTGAATCACGGGGTCTCTATTACCTTCAACCTCCTTCATCCACTGTATGCATTGTTTCTGCATCTCCGGATCTCATTCATCGTCGTTTGGGTCATCCAAGTCTGGAGAAGTTAAAGGTGTTGGTTCCTCATCTTTCACAGTTAAAGTCTCTGAATTGTGAGTCGTGTCAACTTGGCAAGCATGTAAGGGCATCTTTTCCTAGTAGTGGTAATGAAAAATCCACGTCTCCCTTTGATATTGTCCATTCTGATGTTTGGGGTCCTAGTCGTGTGACTTCAACTTTAGGGTACAGGTATTATGTCACTTTCATTGATGACTTCTCGAGGTGCACTTGGATTACGTTATTGAAGGATCGTTCTAGATTGTTTGGTGCCTTTCAGACCTTTTGCTCAGAAATAAAGACCCAATTTGGGAGAACAATCCGAATTTTGAGGACTGACAATGCCAAAGAATACTTTTCTGCACCACTCAACTCCTTCATGGCTTCTCATGGCATCTTACATTAGTCCAATTGTCCACACACGCCACAGCAGAATGGTGTGGCTGAACAGAAACACTGTCATCTAGTTGATACAGCTCGAACATTATTGATCATTGCTAATGCACCTTTAAAATTTTGGGGTGATGCTATTCTCACTGCCTGCTATTTGATAAACTGCATGCCATCCTCTGTATTGGGTAATGAGATTCCTCACTCACTCTTGTTCCCAAAGGACCCTTTGTATGTTGTTTCTCCTCGAGTATTCGGTTCTACATGTTTTGTTCATGATCTTTCTTCCGGTAGTGATAAGTTGTCTGCCCGGGCTGTTAAGTGTGTTTTTCTTGGGTATTCCAGAAACCAAAAGGGGTATCGTTGTTATTCTCCAGCTACACATCGTTTTTATGTCTCAGCAGATGTTACTTTATTTGAAGATACACCTTTCTTTGCATCACCAGCTACAGCAGATTCTACCACAGATGTTACTCCTTCTCAAGTCCTACCTATTCCTCTCTTTGGAACATCTGTCTCTATTCATGGTTCTCCACAGTCATTGGATGCCCCTGAGTTGCGTCGTTTTGGTATTACCTATGAGCGTCGACCTCCTAAAACTCCAGAGATTGCTCCTACTGATTCCCGTGATTCGGCTCCTACTCCAATCCCTTCTCCCGCTGCGGTCCCACTTGCTGCTTCTGATGACTTACCTATTGCTCTTCGTAAAGGTAAACGGTCTACGTCTAATCCTCATCCTATTTATAACTTTTTGAGTTATCACCGACTGTCTCCTTCGCAAACAGCGACAGTTACTGATTATCAACGCGACTTCGAGCATCTTTGCAACTGCGTCATTGGCTTGCCTCATCAAGCCATATTGGACTGTTTCATCTCTGGTCTTCGTCCTGAAATCCAAAATGAACTGGCCATTTTGCATCCTGCATTAATATCATAGGCCATTGGTTTAGCAAAATTCGTGGAATCCAAACTGTCCGCTTCACGCACAACTTAAGCCTATGCCCCTCGCCCAACTCAGCCTAAAACATTACCACCTCTTTTACCAAACCCACTACCACCCCCTTGCATAACTTTCCCAAACCCACCCCAACCTCAACTAGCCTTACCAGCACCACCTTCTAACATAAAAACTTCTCCATTAATTCGTTTGTTAACCCGTCCTGATATGGATGCCCGTAGAGCCAAATGTTTGTGTTTTAATTGTGATGAACGTTACCATAAGGGCCACCGTTGCAAAAACAAACAATTCTGACTGCTTCTCTCACCTGATGAAACCCCAGATCCTACTCCTGAACCACCTACAGATGATTTCTTTCTCTTAATAGATACACCACCCCCTATACCCTCTCCTTTTCTAACCATTCCGACACCCCAAACCCAAATCCTACCCCTGAACACTTCCACCTCTCACTTCACGTAGTTTCAGGCCAACCATTTCCACGAACCCTCAGGTTCTCTACTCGCATCAAGGGTCACTATGTTTCAGTTCTCGTAGATAGAAGGAGTTCCCATAACATTATTCAACCTAGAGTGGCTGATTTCCTACACCTACCCACTCAACCTCTATCATCTTTTTCTGTCATGGTGGGCAATGGCGCTCATTTACAATGTACTGGCCTGTGCGCAAATGATTCTCTCACAGTAGTAAAGCATACCTTTTCGGTATCACTCTATCTCTTACCTATTCAAGGTGCGGACATCGTTCTTGGTGTACAATGGTTACAGACTCTGGGCCCATTTGTTTCCGACTATACAGTTCCTTCTCTGCAGTTTTATCACGAGGGAGAACTCATAACACTTACTGGTATAGTTTCCCCTTCATTATCTCTGGCCACTTTTCCTCAATTTAACCACATGGTCCACACCGATTCCATTGCCACACTCCACACTATTACCATGTTATCTATAGAACCACAATCCTTTGTCTTCCTCTGATTCTACCAAACTAGATTCATTCCATCCTGACCTTTCCCAATTTCTTCACCGTTATTCTTACATTTTCTCCATTCCCCATGGCTTACCCCCAAATAGACCCCATGACCACCATATTCATTTACGACCTGATTCTACCCCAGTTAACATCAAACCATATTGTTACCCTCATTTTCAAAGGAAGCAATGACTTCAATGATTGCTGACATGCTCAAAGATGGTATCATTCGCCCAAGTACCAGCTCCCACTCTTCTCCGATTCTTTTGGTAAAGAAAAAGGATGTCACATGCCGTTTTTGTGTGGATTATCGGGCACTCAATGCTATCACTATTCGGGTTCGTTTTCCTATTCCAACAATTAATGAGTTACTGGATGAATTAAAGGGAGCCCAATTCTTCTCGAAGATTGATTTACGCTCGGGTTATCATCAAATTTGGTTAGCTCAAGAGGACATTCCCAAAACTACTTTCTGGATATTTGATGGGCATTATGAGTTTTTGTCATGCCTTTTGGGCTCACTAATGCTCCTTCGACTTTTCAGGCAGCAATGAATGATTTACTCAGGCCATTCCTTCGTAAATTTGCCTTAGTTTTCTTTGATGATATCCTTATTTATAATCCTTCTTGGTCTACCCATTTAACCCACTTAGAGCAAGTTTTGCAATTGTTGCTTGCTAACCAATTTTATGCTAAACTCTCTTAAGTGTAATTTTGGTGTTTGTTCAGTGGATTATCTAGGACATATTATTTCAGGGAATGGTGTACAGGCTGATCCTACAAAGGTGCAAGCCATTCTGACATGGCCTACTCCTAAGTCCCTCACGGGCCTAAGAGCATTCCTTGGACTAACCAGTTTCTATAGGAGATTTGTGCAGCATTATGCCATAATTGTCATCCCATTAACTGATTTGCTTAAAGCTCCAACACTAATTTGGACTTCTAAAGCCGAGGCAGAAATCACACAACTCCAAAATGCTATGACAAATCTACCAGATTTAGCATTACCTGATTTTGCTCTCCCTTTTGAAGTAACCACAGATGCGTCAGGTGTGGCAGTAGGTGCTGTCCTTTCCCAAAATGGTCACCCTATTGCTTTCTTTAGCCGTAAAATGTGTCCTTGGTTGTGTTCTTCTTCTGCTTATGTACGGGAATTGTTTGCTGTTACGGAAGCAATAAAAAACTGGCGTCAGTATTTATTGGGGAATACATTTCGCATTTATACCGATCACAAAAGCATCAAGAATTTAATGACACAAACGATTCAAACTCCAGAGCAGTAGAAATGGTTAACTAAACTCATTGGCTACAATTTTGAAATTCATTACAAACCTGGAAAAGAGAACAATGTGGCTAATGCTTTGTCCCGGATGCCTAAAGATCCATCTAGTGCAATTTGTGCTACTGTAAGATCCCATTTCTTTCCATTGTTCAATCAACTCCAGGAATTTTATGCTAATCATCCTGCTGGGAAGCAATTGGTGGCCAAACTTCATGACAATTCAGCTATGCAGTAGAAATTTCATTACAGGTCAGGTATTCTTTACTTTCAAGAAAGAATATTTATACCTCGTGATGCAGATCTCATTCCTTCTTTGTTGGAGGAGTACCACTCTTCACCTTTGGGAGTCACTCTGGAATTAAGGCTACCTTGTCTCGCCTCTCTGCTGTATTTTTTTTGGCCTGGAATGTATGTGGATGTGAAGCATTTTATCAACAGCTGCTCTACTTGCCAGTACAACAAATATAGTACTCAGGCTCCTTATGGTCTTTTACAACCACTTCCGGTTCCTCATCAAGTTTGGGAGGATATCTCCGTGGACTTTATCACCAATTTGACTTCTTCCTCCAACAAGACCAACTCAAAGAGGAGAGAAAAGGCATTTTTGGGGGGCCAATGGGTGTACTTGAAACTCCAGCCGTACCGGAAGATCTCCATACACCGCCGTTCTTCGCAAAAGTTAGCAAAGAGGTATTACGGACCATTCCGCATCCTTCGCCGCATCGGTACAGTTGCATATGAGCTTGAGTTACCAAGTTCAGCTCGGATCCACCCAGTATTTCACGTCTCTCTCTTGAAACCTTGCATCAGCCAACTTGATATGCAGATTTGTCCCCTTCCTGTTTCCAGTGTTGGAATTAATTCAGATTTGTGTTAGTTAATTCAGTTAGTTAGTTGGTTGTAACTACTAGAAGTGTGTGTTAGTGTATTAGGTGTATTGGGCCAAATTGTTGTCGGCCTTATGAATCTATTATGGGCTATATTGTAAGTGATATAAATATATGTGGTGTAATGTGAATAGTTTACAAGTCATTCATTTTAGTAAATGCAATTTTACTTTCTCTGTGTGTGTTTATTTCCTATGCTTCTATTCTATTCTTTGTGAGTGTGTGCATTCTTGCACTAATAGTGGTATCAGAGCCTAGAGGCTGTGTCACATACACAACTTCTTCAAGTGGACCATTCAGAAAAGCTGGCTTGACATCAAGATGAAATAAGGACCAACTGGTGGGCAAAATCGCAAGTGTACGATTTCGTCGTTAAGTAATAAAAGATCGTATCCACAGGGATTGTGACCAATTCTTAACCATACCAACGATGTACTATTTGAACTATTAGACGAACGAGTAGTGTTGAATTGTGTAATTCGTGTTCAACAATGAGATAATGACTAACAAAACAATTGATTTAAATATTAAGAAGAATAGAGTGACTAGGGTTCGAATCCCTTTGTCTCACCCTTTACGCTCTTGAATCCTATTCCAATGCAAGTAATGATCACGTATTTGAAGTTCTAATCCTCTAAATTAGATTAACGAAAATTCCTTTCCTCTTAATCCCTTTAATTCAACTAATAAGCCCTAATCCCTTAGGTTCCAATTAATTAAATCAAGCAATAAGGATAAGGATTCATACAAACTCATACCAAAGAGAATTATATCCCTATAACCCTATAGATATGTCAAAATATCCCAAAGCAAGTTTAAAACTTCAACTTTCCAATTGATGTTAAACCCTAGTTCAACCCCATGGTGATCAAGCATAGAATCGCATTAAGAAAAGAGATAATTAATCAAATGACATACATCAAACTTGCATTGAAAATTCTGAATTCAATTACATAAAAGGATCCACAAAGTTCATCTTACCCTAGTACAAAGGAATTAGTTCCTCATGGAAGAGAAAGAACCAAGCATTTGAGATGTAGCAACAGCAATAGACTCCATTGATTCCTCAACTTTGCCTAGAATCCTTGTTCTTGATTCAAACTCACAAGAGGCCACTAACCAGTAGTAAGTCCCTAGGTCAATGTTTCATCTATCTATATATAGTTCTGGACCAAAGGGTTGAAAAACATCTCAAAATTAAGTCAAAACGCGCAAAAATAAAAGACTGGCCGAGACGCAGCACGGCCGTGGAGCCTGGCACGGCCTGGCCGTGCTGCTTTTAAAGCACAAAAACGCAGATGCGCAGCCCGACACGGGCGTGGGGACGAACACGGCCAAGCCGTGTTGTTGTCTGGAAGCAGGGGCACGACCGTGTTGGATAACACGGCCTGGCCGTGTTATTTACTGACTTCAAATTTTTGATTTTCTTAACGTCCACTAAGGCACGGCCGTGGCATCAACACGGGCAGGCCGTGTTTTCCTCTGATCTTGCCATATTTTGTGATTTTTTGCCTCCGAGTTGGTTGCAACATCCGTCTAAGTGATCTAGCTCCGCTTTCCTAGGCCAATAACCTTCTTTTCTGCACAATTGAACTCAAACCAAGTGCATTATCTAAATCAAGCAAAAATGCATGAGAACTATGGGTAAAAACCACTAAAATGACTACTATGCAATGCAAAACTAACAATGAACCATATGCTATAATGAACGCATCAAGTTACCCCAAGCTTAGAATATTGCTTGTCCTCAAGCAATTGCGTACAAAGATAAGCAAAGAAACAGGAGATGCAACAAATAAGGAACCCGAGATAATAGCACATTCAAGCAATAGGCTAAAGGCTAGAACTGACAATAGAGACAACCAAAATCAAGTTCAATTAGAGAATCAGCGCCTGAATCATGTCTTTCACTGATACGGCACTCTCCTCCCAACTCTCCAAGTGTTTAAAGGTTATGACAAATCGCTCAAATCCATCCATGAAAGTGTTCTACCATAAGCTTGAATATTAACCAAATCTCAGCATACAATTCATGAAAACACACAAGAATCAAAAGGTCTTTGTAAGGTTGTAACGTGGCCATGGGATTTTTCTTGCACGATGGGATAAAAACAAGAAAGGGGGAACACAAGGGCTAAAATAATAGACAAAGAAAACAACCCTTTTAAAGCAGCATAAGTGGAAAATTTATTCTCCCTTTCGTTTTCAACACCTTTTTACTCTGCTCCTCTTCTGTTATTTTATTTTATATATTTATAATTTTTTTATTTTTTTATTTTTTTATTTATTTTTTCTCCCCCATTTGAGTTACTGGGAAGAAATTGAATAACAGAAGAGGTCCCAAATGTCAAGCACTGCATAATTTGAACAAGATTCACAACTAATTGCTCCCTTACACATACTTCAAAAGGTACTCTAACATTTAGCAATTATCTGGGTACCAAGAAAATTAATTTCATTTCAGGCTCAAAAGGGGCAACTAGAGGGAGTTTTCATTCAACAAACAGAGGCTTGAAACATGCCTAAATTGCCTAAATCATATTCAAGTGTGTTAACAAAAATTTTCAAGTTTTGAAACGGTTTCAAGTCAAGTTCTAGAGAGCACAATCAGGATGGACACACTCATACAAGGAAAAGGGGGGCATATGAACATGATAAAGTAAAAGCCCCAATATTAAGCTCAAGTCTCACATTTCGAAGTTAAATTCAGTGAAAGACATCAAATCAGAGTGCCACATGCTAATTCTCAACTTATCCAAAGATTATCCCTATGTACATTAAGAATATTGCCTTGAAGCCTATCTCAAGAGAAAATAGTTGGGTTCCAAATCATTGCAATCTCAAATTTTAAAAAGATTGTAACACACATGCCAAAACACAAGAGGATAGCGTACAATTAGGGGATAAAATGATGCGAACAAAACAACAATTAAAACAAATATGCAAACATTAAACTAAAAATGCAAACCTAACCTGCAAAACTAAATGCAAAAATTTAAACGCCCTACCCCAAGCTTAAGAATTTACATTGTCCCCAATGTAAACAATTAAAGTTGAAGCGAGGGATGGGAGGAAAGAACTCACCGAAAAACTTGGGTTGCCTCCCAAGAAGCGCTTCTTTAACGTCATTAGCTTGACGCTTGAAGGAGTCGATCAAGGCTCCTTAAAGGAGGAAAAGAAGATTGAGGCACCACCTTCCTTGGGATGATGCACACCCATAGTCCTGAGTGCTTGCATGGAAATCATTCCCCTTTTTCGCATTGGTCTCCTTTTTCTTCTCTTGAATTTATGTGGGTGGACATTGTCATCCCACGCCTGTTTGGTGCGCTTTTCATAAGAATGAGTAGGTTCTACATGTGCCTTCTTTGGAATTTTGCAATTTGGGAATTGTTCCCCATGGCCCATATGCAAACTACTCTTTCCTTTTCTTCCTTTTTCCTGCACTAATTTTTTTTTCATCCCATCATCCAGCTCTTCAGACATCTCCTCAATAGAATTCAATGTCACCTTCTCTAAGGGTTTGGAAGGTCGGTCTTGATCAAGATTCTCTCCAACCGGCTGCCCACCCACATCAATTCTAGAGCACTTTTCGGTGTTATCGGGATGTCTCATAGCCTCAAACACGTTGAAAGTCTCTTTCTCATCTTGGAACCTCAAAATTAATTTACCTTGTTGGACATCAATCAAGGCTCTTCCTGTAGCTAGGAAAGGTCTTCCAAGAAGAAGAGGGACCTCCTTGTCTTCTTCCATGTCAAGGATCACAAAGTCTGCCGGAAAAAGGAATTTGCCAACCCTTACTAATACATCCTCCAGTATTCCATAGGGGTATTTCACCGATCTATTTGCCAGTTGCAAAGACATCTTGGTAGGCTTGACTTCACCTCCTCCCAACCGTTTCAACATAGAGAGGGGCATCAGATTAATGCTAGCTCCTAAATCACAGAGAGCCTTTCCAATGTGCAAATTCCCAATAGTGCAAGGAATGGTAAAGCTTCCCGGATCCTTCATTTTTGGAGGAAGCTTCCTTTGGATAATGGCACTACACTCTTGATCAAGGCTACCGCCTCATCCTCCTTGAACCTTCTCTTTTTGGTCAACAACTCCTTCATAAATTTTGCATATGTGGGCATTTGCTCAAGAGCTTCGCAAAGGAATGTTGATTTGGAGACGCTTGAAAACATCCATGAACTTAGAGAATTGTTCATCCTTCTCCTTTTTCCCCGCCACAGGAGGATATGGCAGCTTCTTATATGGAGGAACAACTCTGGGCTTCTCTTGTACTTGCAGTTTGTCAGTAACAACTCGGTCTTCCTCACCTTCTCTTTTTTTTTCTTTTTTAATATTTACTCTACTCTCATTTTCAACTCCACCTTTTTCTTTTTCAACTTCTTTTTCTACTTCCACTCTCTCTTTTTCAACTTCATCCACTTCACTTTTTTCGCTCTTTTTCTTTCTCTCTACTTCAGACAAAAACTTTCCACTTCTCAAGAAAACAGCACTACAATTCTCATTCTTAGGGTTGTCAACTGTGCTAGCAGAAAACTTACCTTTCGATTGCTCCGCTAGTTGCTTTGAGAGTTGCCCAATTTGGTTCTCTAGATTTTTTATAGAAGCCTCCTGGTTTTTGAAATAGGACTCATGATTCTGAAAGTTGGATTGTGTCATCTTCATAAACTGAATAAGAGCTTCTTCTACTTGATTTGGCCTCTCTTGCTTTTGCGGTTGTGGAGGGTTGCTGGATGATGGGTTATCTTGCTGCTTCCAAGAGAAGTTGGGATGATTCTTCCACCCTGGATTATAGGTGTTAGAATACGGATTCCCTCCTTGCCTTTGAAAATCACCTATGTAATTAGCTTGCTCCTTGGAGTTTCCTAATGTATCACACCCTCCATTCTCATGAGGCCCTTGACAAAAGTCACATCTCAAGTTTTGATTCACCTGATTCACTTGAGCAGAGGAAGAGGCTCCCACTTTCAGTGCCTTCAACTCTTTTGTGATAGCCTCCAATTGTTGAGAGACTAACTTATTTTGAGCCAAGAGTGCATCTTGCGTTTCTAGCTCAAGGACTCCTCTTTTTGCCAGTGTCCCTCTATCATTCTGACATAGCTGCTCATTGGAAGCCATTTGCTCCACCAAGGTTCTTGCTTCTTCAGCTGTCTTGTTGTTGATTGTACCTCCAGCTGAGGCATCCAACATCATCCTGGTGTTCGGCCTCAAACCATTACAGAACATTTGCATCTGGTTGAAGTCATCATATCCATGTCCTGGACACCTCTTTAGAAGGAGCTTGAATCTCTCCCATGCCTCATATAAGTTCTCACTTTGGTTCTGTTGGAAGCCATGAATCTCACCTCTTCTTTTGATGAATTTGGAGGGTGGAAAAAATTTTGTCATGAATTTCTCCTCCAAATCGTCCCAAGTTGCAATGCTTCCAGTGGCGGTGGTGTCTAGCCAATCTCTTGCTCTCTCTCGCAGGTCCAAGGAAAAGCCTCAATTTCTTGCTCCCTCCAGCCACTCCAGCCAACCCAAAAGTATCACAGATTTCATAGAAGCTCACCAGGTGTTGATTTGGGTCATCAATTTCATTCCCCGCGAATTGGCTTTGCTTGAGAGTGTTTAACAAAGCCGGCTTGATTTCAAAATTGGCATTTGCCTCAACCTGTTGGTAGGCATTGACAGTCCTGGCATGGTTGTTCTGTCTCCCAAAATCACCCAAAGTACGTGGTTGGTCCCCCATGACTTCTTGAGTAGTGACTTGAGAAGTAGATGCGGAGGATTGTTTTTGTTGCTGTTTTGCCTCTTTTGTCTTCTTCCTTAATGCCTTTGCTGTCTTTTCAATTTCTGGGTCAAACAACAATTCACCTGTTTGTTTACCTCGCATGCACAAAACTCAGGCAACAGGTAAGTAGCAAAGCAACAGTTAATGTAAATTTTTTTTTCCAGAAAATAAATAAAAGGAATAGTTCAAAAAGGTACTCGTTTGCCTTGTTAAAAATTAATTCAACAATCCCCGGCAACGGCGCCAAAAACTTGGTGGGCAAAATCGCAAGTGTACGATTTCGT
Organism: Calophaca sinica; assembly: GCA_037113605.1. NCBI lineage: Eukaryota > Viridiplantae > Streptophyta > Magnoliopsida > Fabales > Fabaceae > Calophaca > Calophaca sinica. The sequence continues at coordinate 40,211,172 of CM073733.1, read as the reverse complement.
CGTTAAGTAATAAAAGATCGTATCCACAGGGATTGTGACCAATTCTTAACTATACCAACGATGTACTATTTGAACTATTAGACGAACGAGTAGTGTTGAATTGTGTAATTCGTGTTCAACAATGAGATAATGACTAACAAAACAATTGATTTAAATATTAAGAAGAATAGAGTGACTAGGGTTCGAATCCCTTTGTCTCACCCTTTACGCTCTTGAATCCTATTCCAATGCAAGTAATGATCACGTATTTGAAGTTCTAATCCTCTAAATTAGATTAACGAAAATTCCTTTCCTCTTAATCCCTTTAATTCAACTAATAAGCCCTAATCCCTTAGGTTCCAATTAATTAAATCAAGCAATAAGGATAAGGATTCATACAAACTCATACCAAAGAGAATTATATCCCTATAACCCTATAGATATGTCAAAATATCCCAAAGCAAGTTTAAAACTTCAACTTTCCAATTGATGTTAAACCCTAGTTCAACCCCATGGTGATCAAGCATAGAATCGCATTAAGAAAAGAGATAATTAATCAAATGACATACATCAAACTTGCATTGAAAATTCTGAATTCAATTACATAAAAGGATCCACAAAGTTCATCTTACCCTAGTACAAAGGAATTAGTTCCTCATGGAAGAGAAAGAACCAAGCATTTGAGATGTAGCAACAAAGAATAGACTCCATTGATTCCTCAACTTTGCCTAGAATCCTTGTTCTTGATTCAAACTCACAAGAGGCCACTAACCAAAGTAGTAAGTCCCTAGGTCAATGTTTCATCTATCTATATATAGTTTGACCAAAGGGTTGAAAAACATCTCAAAATTAAGTCAAAACGCGCAAAAATAAAAGATCGGCCGAGACGAAAGACGGCAGTAGTGGCACTACCGGCCTGGCCGTCGCTTTTAAAGCACAAAAACGCAGATGCGCAGCCCGACACGGCGTGGGGACGAACACGCCAAGCCGTGTTGTTGTCTGGAAGCGAGGGCACCCGGCAGTTGGATAACACGGCCTGGCCGTGTTATTTATCGACTTCAAATTTTTGATTTTCTTAACGCCCACTAAGGCACGGCCAGGCATCAACACGGCAGCCGTGTTTTCCTCCGATCTTGCCATATTTTGTGATTTTTTGCCTCCGAGTTGGTTGCAACATCCGTCTAAGTGATCTAGCTCCGCTTTCCTAGGCCAATAACCTTCTTTTCTGCACAATTGAACTCAAACCAAGTGCATTATCTAAATCAAGCAAAAATGCATGAGAACTATGGGTAAAAACCACTAAAATGACTACTATGCAATGCAAAACTAACAATGAACCATATGCTATAATGAACGCATCAAGTTACCCCAAGCTTAGAATATTGCTTGTCCTCAAGCAATTGCAGTGGCCAAAGATAAGCAAAGAAACAGGAGATGCAACAAATAAGGAACCCGAGATAATAGCACATTCAAGCAATAGGCTAAAGGCTAGAACTGACAATAGAGACAACCAAAATCAAGTTCAATTAGAGAATCAGGCGCTCTGGAATCATGTCTTTCACTGATAGGGCACTCTCCTCCCAACTCTCCAAGTGTTTAAAGGTTATGACAAATCGCTCAAATCCATCCATGAAAGTGTTCTACCATAAGCTTGAATATTAACCAAATCTCAGCATACAATTCATGAAAACACACAAGAATCAAAAGGTCTTTGTAAGGTTGTAACGTGGCCATGGGATTTTTCTTGCACGATGGGATAAAAACAAGAAAGGGGGAACACAAGGGCTAAAATAATAGACAAAGAAAACAACCCTTTTAAAGCAGCATAAGTGGAAAATTTATTCTCCCTTTCGTTTTCAACACCTTTTTACTCTGCTCCTCTTCTGTTATTTTATTTTATATATTTATAATTTTTTTATTTTTTTATTTTTTTATTTATTTTTTCTCCCCCATTTGAGTTACTGGGAAGAAATTGAATAACAGAAGAGGTCCCAAATGTCAAGCACTGCATAATTTGAACAAGATTCACAACTAATTGCTCCCTTACACATACTTCAAAAGGTACTCTAACATTTAGCAATTATCTGGGTACCAAGAAAATTAATTTCATTTCAGGCTCAAAAGGGGCAACTAGAGGGAGTTTTCATTCAACAAACAGAGGCTTGAAACATGCCTAAATTGCCTAAATCATATTCAAGTGTGTTAACAAAAATTTTCAAGTTTTGAAACGGTTTCAAGTCAAGTTCTAGAGAGCACAATCAGGATGGACACACTCATACAAGGAAAAAGGGGGGCATATAAACATGATAAAGTAAAAGCCCCAATATTAAGCTCAAGTCTCACATTTCGAAGTTAAATTCAGTGAAAGACATCAAATCAGAGTGCCACATGCTAATTCTCAACTTATCCAAAGATTATCCCTATGTACATTAAGAATATTGCCTTGAAGCCTATCTCAAGAGAAAATAGTTGGGTTCCAAATCATTGCAATCTCAAATTTTAAAAAGATTGTAACACACATGCCAAAACACAAGAGGATAGCGTACAATTAGGGGATAAAATGATGCGAACAAAACAACAATTAAAACAAATATGCAAACATTAAACTAAAAATGCAAACCTAACCTGCAAAACTAAATGCAAAAATTTAAACGCCCTACCCCAAGCTTAAGAATTTACATTGTCCCCAATGTAAACAATTAAAGTTGAAGCAGGGATGGGGAGGAAAGAACTCACCGAAAAACTTGGGTTGCCTCCCAAGAAGCGCTTCTTTAACGTCATTAGCTTGACGCTTGAAGGAGTCGATCAAGGCTCCTTAAAGGAGGAAAAGAAGATTGAGGCACCACCTTCCTTGGGATGATGCACACCCATAGTCCTGAGTGCTTGCATGGAAATCATTCCCCTTTTTCGCATTGGTCTCCTTTTTCTTCTCTTGAATTTATGTGGGTGGACATTGTCATCCCACTGTTTGGTGCGCTTTTCATAAGAATGAGTAGGTTCTACATGTGCCTTCTTTGGAATTTTGCAATTTGGGAATTGTTCCCCATGGCCCATATGCAAACTACTCTTTCCTTTTCTTCCTTTTTCCTGCACTAAATTTTTTTTCATCCCATCATCCAGCTCTTCAGACATCTCCTCAATAGAATTCAATGTCACCTTCTCTAAGGGTTTGGAAGGTCGGTCTTGATCAAGATTCTCTCCAACCGGCTGCCCACCCACATCAATTCTAGAGCACTTTTCGGTGTTATCGGGATGTCTCATAGCCTCAAACACGTTGAAAGTCTCTTTCTCATCTTGGAACCTCAAAATTAATTTACCTTGTTGGACATCAATCAAGGCTCTTCCTGTAGCTAGGAAAGGTCTTCCAAGAAGAAGAGGGACCTCCTTGTCTTCTTCCATGTCAAGGATCACAAAGTCTGCTGAAAAAGGAATTTGCCAACCCTTACTAATACATCCTCCAAAGATTCCATAGGGTATTTCACCGATCTATTTGCAGTTGCAAAGACATCTTGGTAGGCTTGACTTCACCTCCTCCCAACCGTTTCAACATAGAGAGGGGCATCAGATTAAGGCTAGCTCCTAAATCACAGAGAGCCTTTCCAATGTGGAAATTCCCAATAGTGCAAGGAATGGTAAAGCTTCCCGGATCCTTCATTTTGGAGGAAGCTTCCTTTGGATAATGGCACTACACTCTTCAGTCAAGGCTACCGTCTCATCCTCCTTGAACCTTCTCTTTTTGGTCAACAACTCCTTCATAAATTTTGCATATGTGGGCATTTGCTCAAGAGCTTCTGCAAAAGGAATGTTGATTTGGAGACGCTTGAAAACATCCATGAACTTAGAGAATTGTTCATCCTTCTCCTTTTTCCTGCTCACAGGAGGATATGGCAGCTTCTTATATGGAGGAACAACTCTGGGCTTCTCTTGTACTTGCAGTTTGTCAGTAACAACTCGGTCTTCCTCACCTTCTCTTTTTTTTTCTTTTTTAATATTTACTCTACTCTCATTTTCAACTCCACCTTTTTCTTTTTCAACTTCTTTTTCTACTTCCACTCTCTCTTTTTCAACTTCATCCACTTCACTTTTTTCGCTCTTTTTCTTTCTCTCTACTTCAGACAAAAACTTTCCACTTCTCAAGAAAACACCACTATAATTCTCATTCTTAGGGTTGTCATTAACCTGTAAGCAGCGTAAAAACTTACCTTTCGATTGCTCCGCTAGTTGCTTTGAGAGTTGCCCAATTTGGTTCTCTAGATTTTTGATAGAAGCCTCCTGGTTTTTGAAATAGGACTCATGATTCTGAAAGTTGGATTGTGTCATCTTCATAAACTGAATAAGAGCTTCTTCTACTTGATTTGGCCTCTCTTGCTTTTGCGGTTGTGGAGGGTTGCTGGATGATGGGTTATCTTGCTGCTTCCAAGAGAAGTTGGGATGATTCTTCCACCCTGGATTATAGGTGTTAGAATACGGATTCCCTCCTTGCCTTTGAAAATCACCTATGTAATTAGCTTGCTCCTTGGAGTTTCCTAATGTATCACACCCTCCATTCTCATGAGGCCCTTGACAAAAGTCACATCTCAAGTTTTGATTCACCTGATTCACTTGAGTAGAGGAAGAGGCTCCCACTTTCAGTGCCTTCAACTCTTTTGTGATAGCCTCCAATTGTTGAGAGACTAACTTATTTTGAGCCAAGAGTGCATCTTGCGTTTCTAGCTCAAGGACTCCTCTTTTTGCCAGTGTCCCTCTATCATTCTGACATAGCTGCTCATTGGAAGCCATTTGCTCCACCAAGGTTCTTGCTTCTTCAGCTGTCTTGTTGTTGATTGTACCTCCAGCTGAGGCATCCAACATCATCCTGGTGTTCGGCCTCAAACCATTACGTAACATTTGCATCTGGTTGAAGTCATCATATCCATGTCCTGGACACCTCTTTAGAAGGAGCTTGAATCTCTCCCATGCCTCATATAAGTTCTCACTTTGGTTCTCATTGGAAGCCATGAATCTCACCTCTTCTTTTGATGAATTTGGAGGGTGGAAAAATTTTGTCATGAATTTCTCCTCCAAATCGTCCCAAGTTGCAATGCTTCCAAAGAGTGTGGTGTCTAGCCAATCTCTTGCTCTCTCTCGCAGGTCCAAGGGAAAAGCCTCAATTTCTTGCTTCCCTCACCACCCACCAACCCAAAAGTATCACAGATTTCATAGAAGCTCACCAGGTGTTGATTTGGGTCATCAATTTCATTCCCCGCGAATTGGCTTTGCTTGAGAGTGTTTAACAAAGCCGGCTTGATTTCAAAATTGGCATTTGCCTCAACCTGTTGGTAGGCATTGACAGTCCTGGCATGGTTGTTCTGTCTCCCAAAATCACCCAAAGTACGTGGTTGGTCCCCCATGACTTCTTGAGTAGTGACTTGAGAAGTAGATGCGGAGGATTGTTTTTGTTGCTGTTTTGCCTCTTTTGTCTTCTTCCTTAATGCCTTTGCTGTCTTTTCAATTTCTGGGTCAAACAACAATTCACCTGTTTGTTTACCTCGCATGCACAAAACTCGTGCAATGGTAAGTAGCAAAGCAACAAGCTTAATGTAAATTTTTTCCGTAAAAATAAATAAAAGGAATAGTTCAAAAGGTACTCGCTTTGCCTTGTTAAAAATTAATTCAACAATCAAGAACGGCGCCAAAAAGTTGGTGGGCAAACTCGCAAGTGTCCGATTTCGTCGTTAAGTAATAAAAGATCGTATCCACAGGGATTGTGACCAATTCTTAACTATACCAACGATGTACTATTTGAACTATTAGACGAACGAGTAGTGTTGAATTGTGTAATTCGTGTTCAACAATGAGGTAATGACTAACAAAACAATTGATTTAAATATTAAGAAGAATAGAGTGACTAGGGTTCAATCCCTTTGTCTCCCCCTTTACGCTCTTGAATCCTATTCCAATGCAAGTAATGATCACGTATTTGAAGTTCTAATCCTCTAAATTAGATTAACGAAAATTCCTTTCCTCTTAATCCCTTTAATTCAACTAATAAGCCCTAATCCCTTAGGTTCCAATTAATTAAATCAAGCAATAAGGATAAGGATTCATACAAACTCATACCAAAGAGAATTATATCCCTATAACCCTATAGATATGTCAAAATATCCCAAAGCAAGTTTAAAACTTCAACTTTCCAATTGATGTTAAACCCTAGTTCAACCCCATGGTGATCAAGCATAGAATCGCATTAAGAAAAGAGATAATTAATCAAATGACATACATCAAACTTGCATTGAAAATTCTGAATTCAATTACATAAAAGGATCCACAAAGTTCATCTTACCCTAGTACAAAGGAATTAGTTCCTCATGGAAGAGAAAGAACCAAGCATTTGAGATGTAGCAACAAAGAATAGACTCCATTGATTCCTCAACTTTGCCTAGAATCCTTGTTCTTGATTCAAACTCACAAGAGGCCACTAACCAAAGAGTAAGTCCCTAGGTCAATGTTTCATCTATCTATATATAGTTACGGACCAAAGGGTTGAAAAACATCTCAAAATTAAGTCAAAACGCCGCAAAAATAAAGATCGCCGAGACGCAAAGACGGCGGAGTGGCACTACCGCCTGGCCGTCGCTTTTAAAGCACAAAACGCAGATGCAGCTCGACAGTGGGGGATGAACACGCCAAGCCGTTGTTGTCTGGAAGCGTGGGCACGGCCAGTTGGATAACACTACCGCCGTGTTATTTACTGACTTCAAATTTTTGATTTTCTTAACGTCCACTAAGGCACGGCCGTGGCATCAACACGGGCAGGCCGTGTTTTCCTCTGATCTTGCCATATTTTGTGATTTTTGGCCTCCGAGTTGGTTGCAACATCCGTCTAAGTGATCTAGCTCCGCTTTCCTAGGCCAATAACCTTCTTTTCTGCACAATTGAACTCAAACCAAGTGCATTATCTAAATCAAGCAAAAATGCATGAGAACTATGGGTAAAAACCACTAAAATGACTACTATGCAATGCAAAACTAACAATGAACCATATGCTATAATGAACGCATCACCAACCTCTGTTGCAGGCTAGTGCCATAACCAGTCTCACAGTTTCATGTCTTGCTACAGGTGCAAATACCTCAGAGTAATCAAGGCCAAATTTTTGCAGAAAACCTCTAGCAACAAGTCTTGCTTTGTGCTTCAAAATTGTCCCATCAGGATTCAACTTCAGTTTAAACACCCATTTGACATCTATAGGCTTCTTGTTTAGTGGCAAAATAGTCAGCTCCCATGTCTTGTCCTTCTCAATAGCTTTCAATTCCTCCACCATGGCTTTCTTCCACACATCTTTCTTTAATGCCTCCTTATAACCAATTGGTTCTGCATCAGCTAAGAGAGCAAAATGTATTAACTCTCCCTCATCATTTACTGCATTATCTGACAGTAAATCACAATCTGCAAGTCAGTTTGGCATATGTCTCTGCCTCTGTGGTCTTGATTCCTAAATTACTTCATCAACTGAGTTATCAGTAGCTACTGCATCACTTGGATTTACAGCATCTTCACTTAGTTCACTATCAAACAACACTGGAGTCACTGACTTAAGTCCTCCATCGCTGCTGTTCCAATCCCATGTCTCGGATTCTTTAACTAAAACATATCTGTTGATCATAATTTTATGGTCTTTTGGATTATAAAGCCTGTATGCACCAGTGGCATGGTAGCCAACTAGAACCATAGGCTCACTTTTATCTTGCATCTTGCTTCTTCTTGCATCTGGTATGTGTTTAAAACACAATGAACCAAATACTCTCAAGTGACTTACACTGGGCTTCTTGCCAGACCACACTTCCTCAGGCACCTTCAAATTAAGCTTCTTTGTAAGGCATCTATTCAGAATATAAGCTGCAGTAGTTACTGCTTCTCCCAAGAAATTATGTGGCATTCCCTTTTGCTTTATCATGCTCCTGGCCATATCTAGGACAATCCTATTTCTCCTTTCAGCAAGCCCATTATGCTGTGGAGTGTAGAGTGCTGTAACATCATGCTCTATGCCTTGATCATCACAAAATTCTTCAAACTGTTTTGAAGTGTATTCTTCCCCACCATCTGTTCTTAGGATCTTAATCACATTGCCACTTTGTTTCTTCTTCTGATGATTCAGTTTTGTTTTCTTGATTATATTTTCAGTTTCCTCCTTTTTCTTGAGCAGTTGCAAGGCTTCCTGTTTCTGAAGTTTCATATGCTCCTCCTCTTCCTTTATGAGATTAACAGCCTCCTCATCTTTTTTCTGTTTATATGCCTCCATTTCTATGACATTTTTCTCCTTGTTCTTCTTTGCCATCTCTTCATAAGGCCGCTTTTGTTCTTCTGTCATGTTTTTCCATTCTTCAGATGTGACCTTGGAAACCTCCAAGACATTCTTGTTCTCAGCAAGAATAGCTGCCCTCCTATCATTAGTGAACAAGAAATAAGCTGACATAGGTTGCTTTGGTTTCAATGGATCCTTCTCTTTCTTGTTCTTCTTGCTCTCTTTTTCTGTCTCTTGTTTGAACTGGATATACTGTTCAAGCAATTCCATGGCAGTCTTCTGCTTCTGCTCCTCTTCCAAAAGCTTCATTGCCTCACTCTCATGTTTCTCCTTTGCAGTCACCTGCAAATAAGCTTCGTTTTCTGCTTGGTACTTCTCCTCATAAGGCTTCTTCTCTTCTGCGCTAACCGTCTTCCATTTAGCCCCCAGCATGTTTGAAATGTCCTTAAACTCTACCTCTCGATTCTCTTTCTTAATCTCATTCCATTGTTCTTTGCACCATAAAATATAAGGTGGAGAAGGTCTTTTTCTCTCAGGACACCCGTTCTTCTTCTCCTCCTCCTCCTCTTGTTCCTTAACTTTCAGAATAGGGAAATTCATGGTAGGTTTGAATTCCTTCAGCTTCTGCAATTTTTTAAGCTCGATTTGAAGCTTCTCGTGTTCCTTGCCATGATTTTCAAGTTCTTTGTCCTTCTGCTTCAAGATCTCGTCTTTGGCTTTCAAGAGCTCTTCGGACTTCTCCTTCTCGAGACGCAATTACTGCAGCTTTTCCTGCATCTCGAGTAAGTCTTTCTCGAAAGATTGCTTCTATTTTGACTGTTGTTTCTTTGAGGCAGCCTTTTTGGACTGAGAAGGGTTCTCAGATGTGGGGGAAATTGGTGTGTTAGCCAAGACATTGGCCTCATTTGTTGATGATAGGGTTTTGTCCTTCAAGGCCTTTTTGCTTCCCCTTGATTTCTTTGTGGGAACTTCAGCAGCAACTGTGTCAGCCATGATGAGTGAGTGAGAGAGAAAATCGGAGAACTGAATTCAGAAATGATAGAATAGAAATGATACAATATAGCCCATAATAGACTTACAAGGCCACAACAATTTGGCCCAATACACCTAATACACTAACACACACTTCTAGTAGTTACAAATAACTAACTAACTGAATTAACTAACACTAATCTATGCTTCTATTCTATTCTTTGTAAGTGTGTGCATTCTTGCACTAACATCCAGCACCGTCGCACCACCAGGAGCAAAGCCATTAGCAATTATTGGCCATCGAACTATACCAGGTGAAGATGCATCAGAAGCAACAGCAGAAGAAATCTTAGTACAATGGGAGGGTCAAACCGCGGCAGAAGCAACATGGGAATCCAAGATTTCTTTCGAATCATCTTTTCCTTATTTTGATCTTGAGGACAAGATCAGTCTTGGAGACATGAGTAATGATAGTGATGGGCCTCCAACACAAGCCAATTCCAAGATTGGGCCCTCAATTGCTGCAAACAGGCCCAGAAGGGTTCCAAAGCCTCTTGCACATTATGGAAATTATTATGTTAAATGAATTATAAACTAGTATTGCAACCCGTGCCATGCACGGGTATGTGTGTCTTATAAATAATTTTATAAAATAATGAAATCATCATATAATAAATTATTATATAAATTTATACATGAATTTATATAATATTTGATTTATTTCAATCACGAATCACAAATTGTAATCATTTTAAAGTTACTAATTATATAACCTATAAAACATGCTATGATTCTTTTGACTCGTGCCAAGCATGAGGTAATTAAGGTTGGGAGAATAAGGATATTTGATGTGAAAAATATATTATTATATTTAACAGATGTTATTAATAAAAAAGAGAGGGGCAATAATTTGTATAAAAAATATTAAGACTTTAGATTTTAAACTTAGCACGAAAAATGCTCATCCTCGTGAATTAACTGAAATATATCTTTAAGTGTAAATCCCCATAATTTTTTCATGTAAAATTATCTATTATTTCTATATTTATAAAATATTTAAATATAGATAATAATGGTTTTTCATATAAAATATTGTGTTTCTTGTAAAATGTCTATTCTCATGTCTTATGTTTTATATACTTTACTAAGAGAAAATTGTAATTTTTTTTAGATAAAGACAGGATAGGATATAGAACTGGATAAGGAAATGATAGGATATAGACATGATAAATTCTTATCATATCATGTGTTTGGTGCGCATTGGATAACAAACTAGATATCATTATATCATGACTTTAGTTTTTCTAAAATAATATAAAATGATAAAATTATCCTTGTGACACAATTACATATAATTTTTAAAATTTGTACAATTTTTAATATTAATAATAATTTTTCTTTTTCTTTTTTATTTTAAATATTTTTATATTTCTTGGATTTTAAATTATTCTTTTACAATTTAATTTTTTGTATTATGTAAAATGACATAATTATTCTTGTTAAAAAATTACAGATAAATTTTAAAATTAATTATATTATATATATTTATTTTTTATTTTCTATAAATTTTATTATTAATTTTTTCAATTTTACTTTTTATTTATAATATTTTTATATTTTATTAGATTTTAAATTATTTTTCATAAAGGTGAATACAGAAACAAATTTGTTATCATATCTTGTTGTTTCTAACCCAGCCCTCCCCTCAGGATAAAAATTTAACTAGATGAACAGGATAGGATAGATGATAGGATTGAGTTATCATATCCTGCTTGTTCAACAAACACTGAATTAAGACATGATATGATTGCTTATCATATCTTGTCTCTCTTATCCTGGCCACTAAACGAGGCCTTAATATCTAGGTCTCCCTTTGATAATAGGTTTAGATCATGGAATCATTAGTACATCCATGGAAAAAAAAAGGAACAAATATTAGTGGAACAGACGAAATACTCTACAAATATTTTATCCTATATCCCATTCTCATATCAAATATCCCAAATATTATATATAACTTCAGTGTTATTTGAGAAAATACCTTTCCCCCTCATCCACCTTGGCTTATTGTGTCTTTCAACTCATATTATAGATATATTATAGAGCACTCCAGCTAAATGACATCACTACAACCTACTTCAATTAGATGCGAGAAGGAGTTCAACCTACTTCAGTTAGATGCCAAGTAGGAGTTATAAGGTGGATATGTTAGTTTCGGGGAAGGGGCAAAGGGGTTAGAGTGGTAAGGAGGACATGAGTTCAAATCTCCCCGCTAACATAATATACTAATTATTTGTTCAAAAAAAAAACATAGATGTCAAGTAAAAAAATCTAAACTCATGCTAAATATAATCAGAAATAGGAGAACATTTTATCAAAGCATGTGATCTACTCAATGACATGGTTGGACACATGCTTACCCCTTTTACTATATGGTCTGTGCTCTGCACGGTATATATTAAAAATATAAATTCCCCCAATGTTTTTTTTTAAATTGTTCAATCTCTTTATAGTATACATTAATGATTGCACCATGATATTAATGGCTTTTGCACAAATTATAGTATATTTTTACTTTGAAATTTAAATATTAATATAGTTTTATTTAAATATTAATATACTTTTATTTAAATAATATTATACTTTCATGAAAAATATCCATAATTGTATGATATATCTTTTCTTAGTTTATCATAATTTTATTTATAATTACTTTTAAGAGTTATATTGGTGTATCTTCATGTAAATATTTCAACAATTTGCATTAGTTTATATATATTTTATGGTCTATGCTAAAGAGTTATACGTTAGTTTATCAATTTTTTCCTTGTAATATATTAATTCTATTTATAGTATAATTTTAGTCTGAAATTTAAAATTAATAAATTGTATTTAGATAATAATATGCTTTCATAGAAAATATTGATATGTATGATATATTTTTACTTAGTTTATCACAATTTTATTTATAAATTTCTTTTAAGAATTAGACATTAATGTGTTTTCATAAAAAAAATATCATAAATATGATCCAACACACAATTTATATCAAAAAATTAATTTACAAATGATTTTTCTTGTAATTTATTCAATGTCTTTATTATAGAATACTTTTTAATCTTGAAGTTTAATTTTAATAATTTTTCATTTAGATAGTAATATGCTTTTATGGAAAATATTTAACTTTACATGATATATATTTTTTGGTACATTTATATGATATATTTTTACTATTAGTTTATCATACTTTTAAAAATATTACATTCCAATTATCATACTTAATTTATCACAGAATATCACATTCTAATTTAAAAAATCATCGTCTAAGCAAGGAGAAATGCATTTGGTCTTTCCGTGTCTTATACAAGGGTGGATTTTCTTGGGGACATAGGAGAGCCATGGCTCCCCCAAGATTTTTTTTTCTAAGTTAATATATATAGTTCTTGGCGCTTTTGTCGTTGACATTTTGAGTGGTGCAGCGGTATGGCTCCCTTGTGCTACTCTGGAGACCAGTGATCGAATCCAATGGACGCTTTTTTTTGCAGTTATTATGCGCGCAAAAAGAAGGAAATCAATGTTGTAGCAAGAACGGAACCCTGAAACTCCATGAAAAGCTTGGGTACAAAGCCACTACTCCAACAAACAAATCACGCCACTTAAACAAAATATAATGTACTTAACTATTGGCTCCCCCAAAAAAATTTCTCAAGCTCCGCCACTGGTTTATAGGCTCAAGAAGAACCACCTTTGGTAGCTTTCTTGGCCATGTTATCCTACTTAAAGACAAAAAAGAGAAATTATTCCCTTTATAAAATTATCGTGAAGGAGTTCAATAAAGAGAAATAGAAACAAAAAACGAACCACTCTTTTTTCTTGATATGGACTTTTATTGGCAAACACTCATCTTAATTCTCTAAAAACTATAAGATTAATAAAAAACAAAAAATATAACTCCATTAGACTATATGTCTAAACGTTTTTAGACCATTCCCTCCGATGTATTGTTTAAATCATCATTTAAGCCTCAAGCTTAGTTTATGGTATCTAAGACTTTTTAGGTGATTCACCCCCACTTAATCCACCACCCGTTGCCAATAATTAACCAAATTTGGCTTCAAAAACGATGTCTCTGGTACCTAGCAAGCAACATTTCAAAATGATATATATCTTGAGTGTCAAGCATCATGTAATAATTTTTTAGGCCATGATAATCTATTCGGTGTCTTTGGCAGCATAATAGTTATCATATTCACATTAGTATAAAAAAGGGATATATATATATATATATATATATATATATATATATATATATATATATATATATATATATTACCATTGTGTATCTAACAAAAAGAAAGAAAAAATAATAACATATTATATACAACAAAATAAATAGTTACTATTCTATTTAGAGAGCTGTGTGTCACAAAAACAAATATTTCTTTTGTAACATTTACTTCAACAAAAAACAAATATTATCCTCAAAAAGTCATGCACCTTTCCTGTTGGCGATAATGTTGGTCAACAGGTTCTCCAATGCATGAACCACAGCTAGTGGAAAGGGTTGATGGAAACCATGAACACAAATTAATCACTAATCAGCAAGTAGTCTCAACATCGAAGTGATACTGATACTCTCACCCGCTGATGCATCCAATAAATCACTTTTTTGGCAAGATCCAATAAATCTCTAGTAGCTACCCCACCATAAAAAGACCTTTAATGACTTATACTATAAGCTCAATTAATAAACGCATATAAATATCCTATCAAAGACTCTAGCCATAATCAGCTTCCCAAATGGTTGACAATCTCAGTCAATCTCTGGACTATGGGCACAAAGCATTGATGTAATGCCTTGGGCAATAACATCAATAGAGGCTTAAGCTATAGGAACTTGTATTTGATCAACAACAAATATCTTTACCATACGAAAAGATTCCACTAATAAAAAAAAAGCATAGCATTGAGAAAGCTTTGATACAATCGTTAAAGGACCATCCAGAAATTATGTCCAACCAAAATATATGAGAGAAAGACAGTAATATATAACTGTTTTGAGACCAATGATAGTAATTCAAAAACAAGTTCCATTCCACACTCAAAAGCTTCATTAAGTGCAATAACTCAAAGCAAAGCAAAATAAAAAAAATCACAGGTTGCAGTTTTATTCCTAGTTCAGTAATACGCTCAAGATCAATAGATCATGGATTTCAGGATTTGCACCTGAAAAATATATTAAAAAACCATTAATCCAATTGATGTTGGGCTGACCTCCTGAAAAGAGACCTTTAGTTGAGTCGTAGAGTCAGAGCAAAGAATAAAAAATAGAGTCAACCAGTATGAAAATCGTGAAGATTTATAGCAACAAAGGGGACAAATAAAACATGTAGAATCTGATATTGCATCTCGATAAATTTATATATCCAAAACAAAATCAAACATTGATTTAAAACAACTAATTTTCCTCAAGCAAATCCCGGGGAAAAAATGAAGGCTTACTTTGTCATCTATACCTCAAACAAAAAGGACATCTCAAACAAAAATAAATAAATGAGCAAGAGAAATAAAAATAAAAAAAGAATAAAAAGAATAAGAGAAGAAGAGTTGAAGAGAGAAAAAAAATAATAAGAAATACGTGTAAGAGAAAGAAAAGTTGAAGAGTTGAAAGAGATGGAGAAAAAGTGTAAAAGAATTTATATAGAAGGAAAGAAAACATATGAATTATTGAGATAATAAAATTAATGGGTGTAGAGAGAATATATATAAGAATATCCTCTAAAAATAAACTAACCTAATTTGAAATTTGAAAGTTAAAATATATCTAAGAATTAAAATTAAAATATATTGTGAATGAATTTGGTGGTGATGCGTGGCACAACAAACTTAGAATAGATAGAAGATAATAGATAACTAGATAATAGATTTGTTTTAAATATGTTGTCAAAAAAAGATTTGTTTTAAATATATTCATTAATATATTAATTTAATGTAAATAGAATTTGTTTTAATTTTTAAACTGAAATGAATGTGGTCTTGTCACGTGGCATAATCAAAAGTAACAAAACTTCTTTTATCTATATATATAATTGATTGATAATTGATGATTGATAGATAATTGATATTGCCTGATTTCAAAATAACTTTAAAAAAATATATCTATCAAATTTCGAATAGAAGGGTTGTTTACAATTTTATATTTTAAAATCAAATTTTGAAATAACTTTAAAAAATACAAATATCAAATTTTGAATAGAAGAACTGTTAATGATTTTTGAATTTAAATTTTTTATTGATTTCAAATTTATTTGAATATAAAAACTAGTTTAAATTAAAATATTTTGAATGATTTAAGTGGTGACATGTGGCATGAAAACTGCTAATATAATTAATAGATTAAATAATTAATATCTAAGATATAAAATTTAAAAGTTGGAATAGATTAGTTAAAAATTGAAAAACTTCTTTTATAATATACTAGCATATTTGACCCGTGCAAATGCACGGGTGAGATTCGGAGTTGTCAACACACGTTTTGCGCACGAAATAATCAAAAATATTTCTAAAATGAGAAGTGAAAAAAGATATGTGTCTGTATCATGAGATATAAATATTACTTATATAAATAATATCTGATACTTAAAATTTATTCTACTCATTGACAAAGTCAAACTCTAATATACAATAATAATAAGAACTAAAATTGAAAATAATTTCTAAGAATTCTATAAACAACTTATTTGTAATACGATGATCTGTGCCCCACATGGTACTTATTAAAATAAATAAATAAACTTTTCAAACTAATACATTCTAATATTTAATTTTTATTAAAATATTAATCAATAGTTTCTCTCCTATCTTTCTCTCTTTTGTCTTCTTGCATCTACTATAGTCATCAATTCTACGAAACTCTCTACAGTAAATTGAAAGTACTTACCCCATCTATTTTTTATTTAAGAAACATTTGATCTAAATAAATTGTAAAATAAAAAAAAAATTAATGGAGAAACTTTTTGTATCAGTATCCCTCCACGAATTACTCAATTTGCCATAGAAATAGAGAGACAGATATAAACATAGCTAAGAAATTGAAAGTAAAAACAAAAACACTGAAATGCATAAAATATAATAATTGATCTTGAGAGAATAATTGTAATCCAGAATCACATAGAAGAAAAGAGAGAAACATATGTCTCATAACAGGGGAGAGATGTGCTCATTAAGTCCGAAGCCATCCCTCACCCTAATTTTTTCTCAAAAAAATAAAATAGAGTAGAGAAATAACTCGATTCTAAAGTAATTATCTCTACCAAATTAGATAAAACTTGGATAATAATTTATTAGACTCATGTAAGTTAGGCTAAACCCTCAACATTTTTTTCATTTTGATTTCCTATAAATATCTATTAGTCTTTGAAATTAAATAACTGAATACAAAAGGAGATTGATATTTTTGGTTAAAATATTGTATAAATTTACGTTTACAATTAAAAAACAAATTTAAAATGAGAAACATGTATAGAATTCCAATTTTAAAAAATCAAAATTAAATTTAATTCTATATTATTAATTTTTTTATTTTTAATTACAAAAACAATATTAGTTAAATAATTTCAAATTTATAACAATTTGATATAAAACATTTATTTTAAATATATTAATTTAATTTAAGTAATTGTTTTTAGTATTGAAACCAAAATGAATTTGATACCGACACGTGGCATAACAGCTTGTAACAAAATCTTCTTTCATATATATAAAATATGTAATAAAAAATAGAATAGATAATAGATTTGAAATCATTATATAAATTATATTGCATAAAATTTCGAAATTAAATTTTAAATTTCTACTAAAGGATAATTATATTTTGAATAGTAATCTCTAATTCATATATTATAGATATAGATATTTTGAAATTAAAAAATGTAACAATTTTATATAATATATTAGAATAATAGACAATAGATTTTCTGTAAAAAAATAGATAACATATTTCAAAATTATATTTCTAAAGTTAAAAATTTGAATTAAATCATTTTTCATTAAAATTATAAATTCATCTTTGTAGATTTGAAATTAGAAATCAATAATATTGAATAAAAATAGAAAATAACTAAAAAGTCATTTTAATTTCTTTTAAAATATTAAATTAATTTAAATATTATTTATATTAAAATAATAATTAATTTAAAAATATTTTTTTAATATAATAATTGAAATAATTGTGGTGTTGACATGTGACATAGCCGCATGTAACAAATTCTTAAATTTCAATTTCGATTATATCTATCTTGAATTTATTTTTTAATCATTTTAAATTATTTTGAAATATTAAATAAATTTAAATATAATTTGTTTTAAAATAATAATTGATTTAAATATATTTTTTTCAATATAATAATTGAAATAATTTTTGCGTTGACACATGGCGTAATTGCTTGTAACAAAATCTTAAATTTCAATTTCAATTATATCTATCATGAATTTAATTTTGAATAGTTTTAATTTATCTTAAAAATATTAAATTAAGTTAAATAAAATTTATGTTAAAATAATATTTTATTCAAATAGATTTTGTTTTAAAATAATAATTGAAATAATTGTGTAGGTGACACGTGTCATAACCGGTTGTAACAAAACATTCTTTTATAATATATAATAGATGTTAATTTGATTGATATTAGCATGTAGATATTGATTGGTATTTGTTTTATTTCGTGAAGATTTATAGCAACAAAGGGGACAAATAAAATAGTTGTTTTAAATCAATCTTATTTTCCCGTGCATCGAACAGGTATATGTACTAAAACATAAATTTGTAAACCCCCATACACACCTTCCATTTTCAATGAACATGCATAATTTCATTGTGCCTCATATTCGATTTGCAATTGAGTAGCCATCAGATTAACTCGTTTCATAGATCTGAAACAAAAAATAAGGAATGAGTAGAAGAAAAAAGAACAAAAGAATGGAAGAAAATGAGAGAGAAGAGTTAGAAAAAGGGAACAAAAAAAACTTCTCATCAGAAGAAGATCGTAGACGCAAAGGAAGTTATTTCTCTTTGCTAACAATCGAAAAATAAAAATTGAAATGGTTACAGAGACGGAAGAATCTCGTTCGTTCCACCACATTGAAATGGTCATGTTTTCAGAAAATAGAAAATATTACAATTTGTTAATGGCCATGTTTTATGATTGTGTGGAATGGTTGCAAAAATCAAAATATTGAAAAATAAAAAACGATTAAATGGGAGGTGGTGGAAAGATGGTGGAGGTACACAATTTATACTAATTCTAACATGAGAGTTTTTTAAATTAAAATTAAAATTGAAAAAAATAACAACATTATGAAACTAATACCTAATTAAAGTATACACTAAAATAATAAATTTCTTAAAATATGGAGACGATGGATCTAGTATGAATAGTGGACTATAAAAGACACTAAATTAAACTAATGTTGATTAAAGTATGATTATTACAAATCTCAAATAATAAATTGCAATGAATGTCGCAATTAATTTTCTTCAGTTTTTAACTGATATTTTGATCGAATATGGAATAATGGCACAAGTAATTAATTAGTATTTAATTTGAATCTTTTTGTTTATATATATGAAATTCCATCTTTGAATATGCAATAAAAAACAATTATTTTGTTTCCATCTTGGGCCATTTGAATTATGTTTTATTAAGTAGTTCCATCGTAGCCCCGTTCCCTTGAACTCTTTGGGTAGTTTACGTTCAGGTGTCTTCTTTGCAATTTTAGATTGTTATTTGTTTTTACCATTTATATACTTTTTTATAATATTTACCATTTATACACTGCAAATATATTGTTTGATTTAACAAACATGGAAGGTTGCGTATTATTTTGTAAAATGACAGATGCAAATATCTGATTGTATATTTCATTATTAATAATTTATAAATTCAATAAAATAATTCAAATGTAACGAATTACTATTAATTTGATGGTATCAATTATCATTAATAGCATCAAAAACACATTTTTAAAAAAGGTTATATATTTTTTAAATCCATAATTTGAAACGGTGTTGAATTATTGTCATTTTAAATTATAATGCGGAAATTCGTAACAAATTGAACCCATAGCTCCTCAAAAGAGTCAAAACTATTATGCAGGGCAAGTCCTTAGATTTTGAGTGCCTTAGACGAATAAAGAAAATAATATCATCGTAATCACTTAAATTTTATAGTCATTGTATTCTTTGTTGCAAAATCATGAATAATCTATTCATAATCAAAGTTCTTTAAAACAAAAAAAAAAACTATTTTTGATAGAAATTAAAGCAAGATTATTTAATCTATCTTGTAACATAATAGATTGTAAATAAGATTTTAACAATCTTTATTTAAAAAAAAACTTCTTTAAACAGATACAACAATAATAAAGATAGTTAATAATATTCTATAAGTCGTACATGCATTAAAAAATAATTATACGTCTTCAAAGAACTCAATATCATAAAACTTGATTTTGATTCAATGGTTAGGACCTCACTAATGAATTTTAATTCTTCGATTACAATTTCACCATCAAGATCATAAGAATTATCATGTTTTAGGTAAGTTTCAAGATGTTTGCAACTCAATTTCAAGTCATTATCAGAAAATGATCTAACTTTTTCAATACTAAACAAAAATCCAAAAATTTCCTCATATGTGTTATGCTGCTTAAATCTTCTATTAAGCAAGTCAATTGCTTGATCTACAATATATAAAAAATAATGAATCCTAAAAGGTTCGGTGGTATGTATTTAGAGGAATTTTCATCAGTGTTTTTTTCAACGAATTTGACATTTTTGAACAAACACTCATTCAATCTCCATTTCATTCGCAATTTTTTCAGCACTAACAATAGTGTTTTTTTGTTGAGGCCTTAAATTTTGCACCTAAATGACTATCATTGTATCAATGTCTAAGATCGCAATTGTATTCTTGTTAATAAAAAGGGAAGTGGAACATTACATGTTGGTTAGTCATCAATTAGTTGACTTGGTTTTAGTAAAGAACTTGTTTAATTACTGCTTTTATTTTATTTTCATAATAAATTTTTTATATAATTTTAAATATGTAAATTTTATTTTAATATCTATATAAACTACTATGAAATTTTTTTGGTGCCCCTAAAAAATGGAGTCCTGGGCGATCCCCCTTCCGATCGTTCTCTGGGCCACCACTGCTATTATGGGAACGTTCTGGATATGGCTTTGACTACGAGAAAGATTAGGGATATTTTGTACAGGGATATTTTGCAGTCAAACCTATGAGGCAAATGAGTCATGGTTTAATCGCTTTAACCCGCTCGAATTAAGAAGAACCCATGACTGAACCATCAAATAATTGAATCGAGACATGACTCATTCACAGTTTAACTGGTTGAAATATCTGGTTCTGTTCCGGATTGGAATCCGGCCCAAATCTAACTTATTGGGCCATAATTAAAGTCAGGCCCAAATTAACATAGCTTCCTTGACAAGCTTCATTCCAAGGCTATATAAGCCTATTTCCACTACCATTTCAGGTAACTATTCATTCTAACCTCTTCACCCACCTCATTCATACACTGACTTGAGCGTCAGAGTGCTTGCAGGTGACCACCACCAAGGTCTTCAATCGGAGCTCGGAACACCACCGTGACTACCACGTTCTTCCACTGTCCTACACCATGAGGTACTTTATTCTCTCGGAATCTTTATGCTCGTCCAGAACATTGGCGCCGTCTGTGGGAACGATTTTTCATTCTTAATTCCTATTTAACACTCACGGTGGAGATGGAAGAAAAAGAGCTCTTCCTCTCCGATCTCCAGGACCTCAGTATTTATCGATCTTTTCATCTCTCTATTTTGCATCCATGGTGAATCTTGTGAGAAATCCTCGATAAAGAATTCACATCCAGAGCAAGAATCAGATCCGGATCCAAAATTTTCTAGATCAAAAATTCAAGAATTCAAAGGAACGGTGAGCACTGATTTTTCAGATCCGAAATCTGGATCGCAATAAAGGAAGCGTGCGCGAGGAATTCGAAGGGTGATCATCGTCTTCGTCGTCTCTGTTCTGAACCAACCGCTCCAAAAGAAGATTCACGATCTCGTATTCGAAGATTCAGAACTTCTTGATCGAAGAACGACTATCATGATCGGAGAATCTCTTGATCAGTCTCGTTCTCATTCGAGGAAGAAGTAAGATCCGCACGAACATCAGAGCGTTCGCGACTCCGGTACACCACCTGTTGGAAACCTCTGATCTCGACGACGAATTGTGAACCTGAAAGGAAACCCTAACACTGTGCAACAAACAATACATGAAGAGCCATGTCACGCATCGCGAAAAAGTTTCCAGAACCTTTCTTCGCTCTGTTTCATCTTCAAGAGTGTGCATGAAGCTAAACAAAAATGATCGTTCTCATGCTCGTTTGCAACTCCAAACATGGCCAAATTCTATCTTGATTTTTCTGTCTTGATTAGAATCGGTCTAAACTGAATTCGGTTATGGCTGCCTTCGACGTTGCGGTCAAATCTAAGGCAAGGTCTGAACCTTTCTTTTATTAGTTTTGGCTAATCTGTTTGTTCATGGTGGATATCGATGACGGTTCCCTATAATGCTCATATTCATGCACTTAATTGAAGGGAATTCTCTTGCAAACTTAGACTTTATTCCTTGTTTGGCCTCTAATCTTAGGAGTTTGAGTCTTTGTTGTTGGGATAATCTAGTTATCAATTATGTTAGTTCTTTTGATGTTTAGATGGAAAAATATCCTTATTGTGGTCATGTCTTTTTGTAGGAAGGAAAGAGATTGTTTGGAGACATTTACCTAAGTTCATGTGAGCATTTTGATGTGTTGTTGCTGAAGTTGCCCAGGGCGCAGGGCGCCCAGACAAGCCTGGCGCAGGAAGCAGAAGGTTCAGGGCGCAGGCGCTGCCGCTCTCGGTGAAGCTGAGCGCAGGCGCTGCTTCATCCAATTTTTCTGTCGCGTTTTGGGCTTTCTTTCAGGCTCAGTTGGTATAAATTCCTAACTAATGGCTGACCTAAGGGGAATCACAACTTGGAGGCTGAAAGAACACTTGGGAACACAAACCCTAAGGGAGGAACTCATTGGAGAGTGTGAAGTGAAGGCATTCATCAACATTTCTACATGGATTCTACTAGTTCTTTCTCTTTAACTCTTCTTTTTATTTATTTATCTATGTCTAGCTAAACCCCTTTGTATTAGGGATGAGCGAATATTGATGGAACACTATTGTATTTGGTTTGGGGTACTCTAATGACATATTTCCTCTTGCTTTATGTATTCAATCTCAGTTTTTAATGCTTTTCATGATTTGATCACCCACAGAATGATTTATGGTTCATATGTTGAATGGAAGTTTTATGTGTGAATGCTTGAGATTGCATGCATGCAATTCTTAGTCTAGGAATAGTCTTTGGATTGTAGTATTTTTATGAACTCTTGGTCTTATTGCTTGGTCTTCAATTACATTCACCTAAGGAATTAGGGTTTCTAATGGAGACAAAGAATTAATTGCCTAAGGAATTAGGATTTGATTACCATTGTGAGTTCGATAACAAAGCTAGAGAGGGAATTACTTGCTAATACCAAATCAACATGCAATAGTGGGAAATCGATTGAAGCTTGTCCCTAATGCCTTTTATTATTAAGTACATTTTCAAAGAGCTCTATTTTATTCAAACCCAAAAATACAAAAATTTTTTACTGCTTCTCTTTTAATTTCACTGTCACTTGATATCTCCAACCATATTAAAATCTTTTGGTGTTCACTTAGTAGTCGCTAACGTATATTGGTATTTGGCCTTCGATCATTGAGAACGATAATCGGTTATTTACCGAATTTATTACTTGCAACGACCCGGTACACTTGCCGTGGTCCTATCAAGTTTTAGGCGCCGTTGCCGGGGATCGATTTTACCATTACCAGTAATTTCGAAGACGACTTCTATTTCGAACCCATTTTAATTTATGTTTTAGTGTTAGTCTAATTACTTCTTTTTCATATTTTCCTTAACATTTTTTATTTTTCAGTTGCTTTGACACTTGTTTGAGGTGCTTGCTTTTCAGTGTATGCATGGAACAATAGATCCCCAAGAGCTATTGTTTGACCTAGAGATAGAAAGAACAGCCCAACGTAACCGAAAGGAAGCAAAGGCTAGAAGAAGAGAAGCAAGGTTAAGACAAAGAAAGGCACAACAAACAATTCCAGAACCCATTGTTGAAACACCAGAAGAGGTGATGGGTGGTGAGAATAATGAAAGGAGAACTCTCTGAGATTACTCCAAGGCCACTCCCAGGGGGTATTATGGGAGCATTATCAGGCCCCGTGTTGAAGGCCATAGCATCACTATTCCATCGGGCCTACTACAAGTTATTCAACAGAATCAGTTTGCCAGTTTGCCTCATGAGGATCTGAATCAACACTTGGAAGTCTTTGTCCAATTGTGTGATACAGTGCAAATTGATGGTGTTATTGATGATGCCATTTACTTGAGGCTCTTTACCTTCTCCTTGAATGATAGAGCTAGAAGCTGGCTTAGTTCTCTACCTAAGGGGAGTATCACCACATGGGATGATGTGGCAAATAAGTTTGTGAGCAAGTTCTTCCCAACTTCTAGATCTGCTAAGCTGAGAAGTGAAATCACTGCCTTTGTTCAAAAGGAGGGGTAAATACTCTATGATGCTGGGGAGAGGTTTAAAGAATTGCTTAGAAAGTACCCGCAACATTCACTACCATATTGGCTTCAAGCTCAAACATTCTACAATGGGCTCATTCCTAACACTAAGGTGATGATTGATGCAGCATGTGGAGGGTCCTTTGATTTAAAAACTCCCACAGAAAGCCTTGAGATTATGGAAGCAATGGCAGAAAACACCATGAATGCGCCCTTTGATAGACAACAAAGGAAATGAGGAATGCTCGAAGTGGGTGCATTGGATGCTATTCTAGCCCAAAATAAGGCTATGAGTCAACAATTAGCCTCTATAACCAAGCAAATTAGAGGGATGAAGGTAAATTCAGCTGGTTCTATAATCCCCAAATGTGGTTTTTGTGCAGGGGAACATGCTAGCATTGATTGTGTTGCCCCTGTGGAGATTAGCAAGGATTCAGAACAAGTCAATTTTGTCAACAATTCTCAATGGCAACACAATAATCCGTATTCCAATACTTACAATCGGGATTGGAGAAATCACCCGAATTTTTCTTGGAAAGATCAAGGTGCTCAAGCTTCACATAGACCGCAAGGAAATTCTTCATCTCAACCACAAGCCCCTGAGAAGAAAGCTGATTGGGAAATTGCTATTGAAAAACTAGATGGGCAAACTTCATCTTTCATGACCGAAACAAGGGCTGCTTTCAAAAAATCAAGAGGCCTCTATAAGGAACCTTGAAACTCAAGTTGGTCAACTGGCTAGACAAATAACAGAAAGACCTCTGGGTTCTCTACCAAGCGACACAGTCCCGAATCCCAAGGGACATGAGAATGTTAGTGTCATCATTACCTGGAGTGGAAAGGTAATTGAACCCATACCCAGGAAAGAAGTGGAGAAGTCAAGTGAGCCTAAGGAGAAAGATGAGAAGGACTCAAGTGAAGCACCTAATCCACCTACTGTGTAAGGGAAAATGGCCTATCCAAAGCCAATCATCAAATTGCCATATCCTCAAAGGTTAAGTAAGGAGAAGGATGAGAAAAAATTTGGCAAATTTCTAGATGTATTCAAGAAATTGCAAATCAACATTCCCTTTGCCAAAACTCTTGAGCAAATGCCTACTTATGCCAAGTTCATGAAAGAGATTCTCTCAAAGAAGAGAAAATTGAAAGATTAAACAATTGCTTTGACTAAAGAGTGCAGTGCAATCCTACAAAAAAAGCTTCCTCTAAAGCTAAAAGATCCTGGTAGTTTCACAATTCCTTGCACTATAGGAAATATGTCTATTGGGAAGGCACTATGTGACTTAGGGGCTAGCATCAATCTCATGCCACTGTCCATGTTGAAGAAATTGGGGACATATGATGTTAAACCTACAAGGATGTCACTCCAGTTAGCAGACCGATCAGTCAAATACCCCTATGGTATTATAGAAGATGTCTTGGTGAATATTGATAGAACACTATTGTATTTGGTTTGGGGTACTCTAATGACATATTTCCTCTTGCTTTGTGTATTCAATCTCTGTTTTTAATGCTTTTCATGATTTGATCACCCATGGAATGATTTATGGTTCATATGTTGAATGGAAGTTTTATGTGTGAATGCTTGAGATTGCATGCATGCAATTCTTAGTCTAGGAATAGTCTTTGGATTGTAGTATTTTTATGAACTCTTGGTCTTATTGCTTGGTCTTCAATTACATTCACCTAAGGAATTAGGGTTTCTAATGGAGACAAAGAATTAATTTCCTAAGGAATTAGGATTTGATTACCATTGTGAGTTCGATAGCAAAGCTAGAAAGGGAATTACTTGCTAATACCAAATCAACATGCAATAGTGAGAAATCAATTGAAGCTTGTCCCTAATGCCTTTTATTATTAAGTATATTTTCAAAGAGCTCTATTTTATTCAAACCCAAAAATACAAAAACAATTTACTGCTTCTCTTTTAATTTCACTGTCACTTGATATCTCCAACCATATTAAAATCTTTTGGTGTTCACTTAGTAGTCGCTAACGTATATTGGTATTTGGCCTTCGATCCTTGAGAACGATAACCGTTTATTTACCGAATTTATTACTTGCAACGACCCGGTACACTTGTCGTGGTCCTATCAATCGACACCAATGTCAAAGAAGACCAAGGTGAACGACGAGGCTCCGACGAACTCGCCACCATCTGATCCACAATTTCCACCGACGTCGAGCAGAGGAAAACGCAAAGATAATTGGACACCCTGTCATATCCGAGGAAGAACCACGCTAATGCCCCAATGCATTGATTCAGTCACCTCACAACGATGGGAACGAGGTAAGCCACAGCAGAGAGGTCTCCAGTTGCAACCTCTTTTCCGAAGAGCGAACCTCGACGGTTATATTCACTTGACATCGAGCATCTGCTTAAATCTATCTTGATTTTGGACTCTAATCTGAGGTCGGATATGATTCTGCGCTACCTCGACAGTTATATTCGACATCGGGCATTTGCTTAAATTTGTCTTGACTTCAGACTCTAGTCTGAGTTCGGTTACGATTCTCGAATGAGGTCAAAGAATACGCAGGTACCTAATCAAGATCCATATCCGAACACAGTCAATATTAAGATCGACATTCTCTTCTTTGCTCCCGCAAATTCAATCTCCGAGTTGACTCTATTGATCATTAAGCCAAGCCCGATCACCGAGACAACAAATTCCGCATAGCCCGACTTCGGAGAGCACACTCTTTGTCGGCATCCATACCTATCTCAAATCGAATTAGGTAAAAACGCAATTCCTAATAGCTAGAAATCTTAATAAACAATGGCAAACACTGCCAATACATGGAACACGACAAATATACCAAAATGTGCCGCTCTCCCCGGTCAACATGACCTCGACATCAAGCAAGAACTCACATCACTGAAAGGGGTCTAACATCACTGAAATGAGTGGTATTTATTATACTGGGATTTGAGGAGTTTTACATCCACATTGGATGCTCTCGTGTGACGATACAATCTCTTCAAAATTCTGAACGAGTCCAAGCAAAACAAATGGTACATTCTTACTCACTAAATTTTGAACAGGAAATTTATGGCTATCCTACTACGGGTGGCGTATCATTTCAACTTAATATTGAAACTCAAAGCAAATGGTTGTTAAGTATGAACAACTTAACTCCAAAATGTTTTCCAAGCACCTTTGCCAATACTCCCTGGTATGTTTCTGACCATAATAGATACATGAATCATGGTAGTAATGTCTACAATGTGCTTTTATGTATTATGCTTGATGTACACAAAGCATACAGCCACCAAGACATTTTTGTGTTATCATTTAAATAGTATAAGGAGCCGTTGAAAACAATTTTTGCAATGTTAATAAACATGGACCAAGAGTACAGGTTCCTAATGGTGAAGAGCCATTCTTGCTTACCTGTTATAGATGTTTATTCTAGAAATCCAATAGTACAGGTTTCTAATGGTGAAGAGCCATTATTGCTTACCTGTAATATATGTTTGCTTAGAAATTATTATTCTTTACTACTTTTCTTTTAAATGCTAAAGAGACAGGGAGCAAGAACTCAACGTTGGCGATGGGAGGAAAGTAAAGGTTATTGGCAAACATCCACTAGCATGTCTGTCGTTTCCCAGGAGGATTGGCTCAAATAAATGGCACAATCACACTCCAATTAGGAAAATAAAAATAGTGCAGCTGATTCTGTTTAAAGAAGATCACACTAAGGCCACAAGCCAATAATTCCTTATTTGGAAATAAGCATCAAGTGCCATATTTGATTTTGATGCAGTGAACAAAGCCAACTCCAAAGGAGCATGCTTTTCACTGGCTGCTGACAGCTCCCATATCAAGCCTTAACTGACACAAGTTTGCACCATTATTATTGAAACAGGTTTCTCAAAGGCAAAGACTAGAGAAGCACCTAGAAGAGCAAAAACAAATAATTATGAAATGGCGATGCAATGGCTATTCAGCCATACTGATGCCTCTATCACTTTGATGCTCTATTTGCATTTTTCTAGTGATGTTTCAAATGCTCTGCACATACACCGCAACTGCTTCATTCTCAGAAGCAGTATGCAGTCTGAAGCAATCCAAAAATGGAGATTCAAATTCTTCAGCTTCTCTTATGACCTAACACCCTATCATGATCCTGGTAATTTCAAACACACGTGATTGTTCAAAGCTCAGCCGAATGGAGTGCAGTGGTGTACCATGTGCTGTTTTGAATCACCAAGACAGCTATGAAGTGGCAAAAACGTTTGCTGCAATTGTAAAGAGCACATAGACACGTAAAAACTCGATACGATCGTCTAAATTGTGACAAGGCACCATGAGCCTTTGAAATATGTTGCTGGAGCAACTTAATTTCGATGGCGAGAGTCCTTTGATACACTAAACCTGTTCACATACAGTGATATCTCCGTTTTGGAATATGTTTTCCTTTACCTTTTCCTTTGTGCAGGGAGTATATAATAGAAAAGGAATTCTGAATATACTAAAGGAACTGTGAGAAGGGCAAGCACCCAATAAGTAAGCAGAGAAACCATCAGAAGCATATCTCAGAAGTTCCCAGAAGCAAATTAAATAATTCTATGGGACCACCTACAATCCTTGATCCAATTTATGGGCTCCATATGAAGAGTAAAGGTGCTGCCACAATTTTTACAATCCTAATTCCTTTATGTTTTGACCCATGCTTAAGCAAGATGAGGTGGACAAATGTTCCCTCGTGAAGGGAAAGCATTAGGAGTCACTACGACATGGACTAGGTCCAACAAAGACTTTCTATCAAGAAACAGCTCTAAAGCGACTGCATACCAACTTTAAATTGAGATTCCATGAGAATACTCACTGCATGTTTGTTTAAACATTTGTTTAACATATTACTTTTATGATAATCTATGCCTGGATTTTTGTATATGTTTCCTGGGCAGGAACCGATGAATAGGGGACACTAAATGAAGCCCCGAATAAATTATAAGACAGATAATGGCTAGATTCTAGCCATAAAGTCTGAATAATTGTTTTCCTCAAGCAGGAAACATCAAACCATTTTATCCTCATTTAACACATGAATGTTCAACGCCAATAAAATGGCACAACAACCCCAAATGGGTAAAATCTGTTGTCATTAGATGATATTTTCATATGTTGGAGTTTGTGTGATTTTCTTCTGCGGGAACTGTATTCAACATAATAGAATATGGACACTAACAGTCCACCTTAGTCAAGCAATTCTCCAACACCAACAAATGCTGGAAATCAGTATTCCAAGTATATCATAGCTCAAAATTCGTATATAGCTCAATTACTCCAGCGGAAAAAGCTTCAACTTCGGCCCTGACAGTAAGTCATGAAGCTGAAATGGTTTCCCAATCAAGGGTAATTTCGATTACTAGATTCCGATTGATGTCGTGGGTATAGTATTTACAAGATTCTTATACCAAAAGATTTCATATGAATTTGACTAGCATCTTGAACATGGTTGGGCACCCAACTCCTATAATTCTCTCCCTGGAGCGAGAGTTTCATATGAGAAAGAATCCCATTATTTTCATATAGAAATTGTACAGATATTTTTTAATATTGTCTACTTGGAGTTTGTGGTCACTTTTCCTGAACAGGAACTCACAAACAGGAGACAAGGCAAATAAAGCCCCAAATGCAAGATAAGGCCTAACTTGGCTAGATTTCAACTGTGAGCTCTGAATAAACTATTTCTCTAAGAGCGGGGGATATCAATCCTTTCATCCTCATTCGACCCAAGGAGGTTCACCACCCATCAAACAACAAAGCAACACTTGATGGAGGGAGGTTGACCACCTCAAGGAGTGGAATCTATTCCAAATAAAGCTAAAGCTGGAATTAAAGAAAATCCAACAAACCAAAATCTAGCACCTCAGATAGCTTGAAACCGAAGTCCATGACTCGGATTGCTTGAAGCTCTATTACTTATAATAGACAATCTCTATGTAATTATTAATAATCACTACTGATTTTTCAACTGGGAATTGTGCAATGTTTCTCTTATGCAGGAACTAGACACTACCTAAATCGTCAAAGTGAAAGCAAAACAGCTTCGCATGACTACCTCAGATCCTGAAGTACCAATATTCCCCTCCGAGCCACCACGCTTGGTTGAGTGAATTTATTCCCCTCTGAGCCACCACGCTTGGTTGAGCGAATTCGGCACTTCGACATTCCCCGTCATCAAGGATTTCAGCAGACCTCTCGACTTGCCTAGCCACCAAGTTGCTGAGAGTCACACCGTGATCAAGTCCACCCGTGGTTACGATGTTCACTCTAACCGCCGGGGCAGAGGAGAAATTCCCTTGGACGGGCTATTCCTCCGAGAGCATGATACGGTCAAAAGGGAAAACACTTCAACATCAGCAAGACCAGGTTCTTCCTCCAAGTTCCTACACTTGGTTGAGACTGAACTTCGGCAACACAACAGGTCTCCCCCACCAAGCTCTTAAGCTCGGATGAGGAGGACGACATCTCGACATCACATCTCAGTCTCTCGACGAGCTTCTTACAAGTCGGCTCCACAATTACATGAGCACCCAACTTGGGGGGCAACTGTTCCGGATTGGAATCTGGCCCCAATCCAACTTACTGAGCCATAATTAAAGTCAGGCCCAAATTAACATAGCTTTCTTGGCAAGCTTCATTCAGCCTATTTCCACTACCATTTCAGGTAATTATTCATTCTAACCTCTTCATCCACCTCATTCATACACTGACTTGAGCGTCAGAGTGCTTACAGGTGACCACCACTAAGGTCTTCCACCGGAGCTCGGAACACCACCGTGACTACCACGTTCTTCCACCGTCCTACACCGTGAGGTACTTCATTCTCTTGGAATCTTTATGCTCGTCCAGAACAAGTTTGATTTTTAAACATTTATGTTTTGTCGGACCTGTTGATTTACGGTGCAGGAAAGATTACGAAAACAATTGGGTTTCTTAGCCATGACAAAGTCAAACCACTAGCTTATAGCGGATATAAGATGTCAATTTGTATCTATAATTGGGGATCCATGCGGGGACTACCTCAATTCGAGATCCACATGGACGGGGACAGGGGGCAGGGAAGAAAATCCCCCTTAAGGCATTTTAGGGATGGGGACCATACCCAGTGCCCCTAAGGATATTACAAAAATACTATCTGTAC
Source organism: Calophaca sinica (assembly GCA_037113605.1). Lineage (NCBI taxonomy): Eukaryota > Viridiplantae > Streptophyta > Magnoliopsida > Fabales > Fabaceae > Calophaca > Calophaca sinica. The sequence continues at coordinate 40,180,062 of CM073733.1, read as the reverse complement.
CTATATATCTATACTTTCTATAACTATCTTTTTGGTATCCACATTTTGTTCCCCTTTTTTTGCATCCAACTGAAACTTTAAACTTAAATTTAAATCTATATACCTCTTTTTTTTTAATTTTATTAAAAATAATAATAGTTAAATTAACCACTAGATAAGATTTCTTCTGCTTAACATGTTTATCTACCTATATAAATATGCAAAAAAAAAAAAATACACATAACAAATAAAATAAAATAAAATAAAATAAAATAAAATACAGAAAAACAGGCATGGTAGTGCCCATCTTTTCGTTAGTGTATTATTATATTGCATTTGGTTCATGGTTGGTATCATATGTCTACTCCTTCCTTGTGTTACAATTAGAAATTCTTTTAATAAAATTCTTTTAATTTATCAAAAATATATATTGTTTCTATTTTCATACGTTGAATAATCTTTTTTTGACACGTTCATACATTAAATAATAAATTTTAAAAATAATATAAATTTTTATGTGTAAACTATGCTGCTTATCTGCTACTTTTTTGTGCTTATAGGGTCCTGTAGGGACCATGCGAATTCGCAGGGAATAAAGACGGGGAAGAAAAACTCCTTTTGACGGGAATCAAGGATGGGGGACAATTTTGAGGGCGGGGAGTAGGGGGAGTACTTCCCGCCCCACCCTGCCTCGTTGACATACCTAAGCGAATAAGCTCATAGGACCAAGTGTTTGGTAACCAAGCTTCTCTCATCATTTTTTCTCTCTTTTAACCTTTACCTTATGTCGCATGGCCTCGCATCCTTTTGCACGACCGTGCAACATCTTGCAAAGGTGTGCTTACGTGCAAGGTCAAGTCCGCAACGAATGTCAAAACGGGTTACATGGTTGTGCATCATGCTTGCAAGGTCGTGCTTTGTGACAAAATGCAGTTCTTCTATCTGGAGTCATGCACGACTGTGTAGAGTGGTCTACATAGGTCGTGCATCATCTACTGACGCTCAAATTACGTGTTTTAGCTTTAGAATCTTGCATTTTTCATTCTGTTCCTCAATTCCGTCCTTCCTAAACAAAATAGAGTAAACTAGTCGATAATCCTCATTAAAGTTCATGATTGCTCTCTAAATGATCCTAAAACATCCATGACACTAATTTGAGGTTTATCACCGTCACATTAGTCCATGATTTAATTAACATTACAAATTAATTCCCGAATACTGATTCTTTAGTCACACCAGTGTCTCAAAGTGACTATTTACTATCAATTTGATCCATGAACTAACATACAAATTTGGTCCTCACGGACTAAAATAACTAGCGGAAGACACATTCGGAAATTCATTTGTAATTTCAATACAATCATAGACTAGTGTGGTAACGCCTCGCAGAGTCAGAGATCAAAGTGAGTATTTACCCTAAAAAAAAATATATGTACAAAACAACCAAACAAAAAGGAGCCCAAGATAAGAAGCAAAATTGAGAGAGAACAAAAAAAAAAAAAAAAAAAAAGAAAGGGAGAATTTGGTGCCGTTGTTGCAAGTGTTCCGCGAGATGAAGACTATGGTGACGCCATTGACGAGGGTCTCCACATTTTTTCGTCCAAATGGCCATAAAGCCCTTCCCTTCTCTCTCACACGCCACTCTTCGTTCCCAAACTCCTTCACCTTCTCCTTTCCCACTCCCACTCTTTCCATGGCCGCTTCTTCCCAATCCACCGCTCCGGTACGTACCTCTATTTCTTCACTGCTCTCTTTCTTTCCCATATTTTCTTCCACCCAATTGAATAATAATTAGCCTGGTCGCTCCATAGGTCGAATTTTGCACAAAACTAGTGGAACTTATTATTTGTTTTCTCTTTTGCTTAATAATACAAGGTCTTATTCTTACAATGATGATTATAGCTCATAAATTAATGTAAGCGATTGCTGGTTTATGAATCAGGCTGTGTCCTCGGGTGATGTTAACATAAAAAAAGACGACGTCTTTCAATTAATTCAAGCACATCAGGTATTTTTTTTTTTAATCTGCTATTAACTAAAATATGTTACTAGTAAACATCATAGTAGTTGAAATATATATGTATATGTATGTTGTATATACGTGTATTTGTGTGTGTTTTTGTCCTTTCAGGAAGGTTGGTATTGGTTGTGTGGTAATATGTTGGGGTTATTATTATTATGATAGGAAAAAGCTGCTAGACTTCCACCAGCTGAAGAAATTCGAACTGTCCTTGATCGTAGTGTACGTGGGATGCTCTCCACATTCTCCAAGGTTTCTGTCCTTTCCTTACATTGACTTGTACAGCTGATTGTTTTTACGTTTTCTCTGTGTTGTGGGAAGTTTTAATGATTATAGTTGAGTGTAATTCATGAGCTGCAATCTTTTTTTTTTTCTTTTTTTTATATATATGTTTCAACTGTTGTGGTAGCACATAGCTATTAACTTTCCTGGTCTGGGATGGCTTTCACTAGGCAAAATGGTGAAAGCATCTTTGAGCATTATTCCAAATACTGGCTTGATCAACTAAGAGACACATGGAGAGATAGAAATTTGCCTGTTTGGAAGTTTAGTTGTGGACTTTTGTTCATGTCCCGATATTCAGGTTCTTCTGGTACTAAAAGCCGGAAGAAACTGCAAACACCCTTCCCTTTGAAGTAACGACTACAAACAAAACAACAACAACGACAAACAACAATAGTAATAGTAGAATCGATGTCTGGTAGAGCAATGAAATTGAAGGCAATGAAATTGAAATCTGACTGCCTTTTGTGTTCATATCTTTGGCATGAAATTTGGTTTTAGTATTTATTGTCAGACAACTTGAATACCCTCTTCTCATTTGGTCTTATGATTTTTGACATGCAGAAGCACGAGGGTTATCCATCAGGGTCTATGGTTGACTTTGCGTGTGATGCAAATGGATGTCCTATATTAGCAGTGAGCGACTTGGCAGTTCATTCAAAGGTTTTCTTTAGTTTTTTTTCTTTTCTTCCTCAAGATTTTCTTATTGTTAGAATAGGATAAATGTAAAATAATTCACAGATTAAAATTGTTTTTGGTTGTGAACTGACTTCATGAGATAGGATTTGACATTGAATTTGCGGTTTTTGTGCACGGACGTGTATAAATGACCATCCAACACATTATCGAATTTGGCTTGTAAAAGGCCACAAGTTCAATTTCAAATCCTATTTTTCATGTCCTCAACCAGCACGTGGTCATCTTAACAATTATAATTCATGAGAACATGCCAAACTCCTACTCGATTACCGATTAAAAGCTTGCTTCCATTTCTAAAGAGTTCTGTTTTCTGTACTTTACAGGACTTAACTGCTAATCCAAAATGTTCATTGCTTGTGGCTAGAGATCCTGAGGATAGGACTGATTTGGTGATCACTTTACATGGTGATGCTATCTTTGTAAGTTACGATCTTCTGTTCATTTTCCAGTTATACATTTTTTTTATTTCCTTTTACTATTGTTTATTGGATTACATAGTTATTATATTACAGAATCATTATTTGAAGGTGTAGAAGGTTAAATGTAGTCCTAAAATTTTATTCAGGTACCTGAAAGGGATAAAGAAGCCATACGAGCTGCATATTTGGCAAGACACCCCAATGCGTTTTGGGTAACTTTGTTCATCATTCTTCCTTCTAACTCACATTTTTTCCTTCTGCTTATTGTTCTAAAATTAACAACTAGTAATAAACTACTCATGTTGAAGGTTGACTTTGGAGACTTCCGATTTGTACGCATTGAACCAAAAGCTGTACGATTTGTGTCAGGTGTTGCCACAGCTTTGTTAGGATCAGGAGGTTTGTTAACCTTACCAATCTTGCTGGTTTAATTTGCTGTTAATGGCAGGATTTTTTTTTTTGGGGGGGGGGGGTGTCAGGAGGGACAGTAAACTTTCTATTTTAACAAACATTTCCCTTCTTTATGAGAGGAATAAAATAATTATTGTCATGTAAACTAATTATCATCCTCTGTTTTCTGTAGAAACTTTATGGTTATCTAAATTCAAAAATGAAAAATGAACCTCCCCTCCCTTTCTCTCTAAATTCCTCCATTCAGACATACCCTTAGGTACTCTCCATTAGAGAGATGGATGGGAGGACCTTTAACATTTTGAATATGCTTACACTGTCAGTTGAATTGTCACATCTATTTATGTATGTTGTGCTATATGGATTGCAATTACTTGGGGTATGATAATTTTATTAATTTCCCATGGGGTGATGTATAAGAGAAGAAGGCTTACAATATTAATGTGTCATGGTTGAGGTTTTATAAGACGAATCTTGGATTAGAAACAGATTGATTGAAGTATTATTCATTAACCTTGAAGATAAGGGTGATTTGCAGGCAATAGGAGGGGTTTGAGGGCTAGTGTTGTGGCTTTGGATGCTATGAAGTGAGACAAAGCTTTTCTAAAATGAGCTTCTCTCTAAAGTGAGCAAATAAGAGTGTACCAACCCCGAAATCAAAACTTAACCAAAGTAAAAAGATCATTTTATCTTGAAGTTGAGAATTTCTTGATGCTTGTGTCCTGTGTTCTGCATTGTACTGCATCGTGAAAAATGTGTCTTTCAAGTCAATGGCTTTGATTGAAAACTGTACTTGTAATCTGATTTTAGAATAGCATGCATTACAAAGAATATACAAGGTATCTTTGCATTTTGAGGGGAACACTTTATTTTTTTTCAATTAAAATATTTTAATCGGTGTCAATCATAATGTCTTATCATCGCAATTGGAAGCTTCGGAAGTGAGGAAGCATCATCTCTGGACCACAAGTGAACTTCTTGTGTGTTTTCTGTATTATCTATTGCACCGTTTTATTATGCTTATGTTTTAACTTTGACTTCAGAGTTTAATGGAGACGAGTACAAATCTGCAAAAGTTGATCCCGTTGCTCAGTTTTCCAAGCCAGTGGCGGTAGTGATCTCTAACTGTCCATCATATATTATGTGCCTATAATGTATTTCATAAACAAGCATTTTTTTCTTTTAATGTAAATATTGTTATTTGACAGTCTCATATGAACAAAGATCACGGTGAAGATACTAAAGTGATTGTGCAGCACTGGACCTCTGTTCCGGTATGTCATCTTTCCCTTTGTACAGTATACAGTATCAACAAGAAATGAGGCTCAGCTATTAATATAATGGAAAATTTCTTTGTTAAGCCTGTGTGCAATATGATATTGTTGTGTATGAGCAGGCAAAAGAAAATCTTTTTGGATGGCTTTCTGATTACCATGCATTGATGTTTTGCATTGATGTTTTATTGATGCTATCAATGCTAGAGCAATATGATGTTGAAAGGGCCAATTAAAAATAAAATACTCCCTCCGTCCCAAAATGTAGGAACCATTTGAGTAATTCACTTGTCCTGTTTTATAAGACCTCTTTGAAATTGTCTCGTGTTAATTAATTTTTTACCACAATACCCTTAATTAATGAGGTAATTTGCCAAGAAAAACTCTTTCTTGGGAATATGAATAGTTAGTCTTGCCTATGAATTCGAGGGTAGTTTGGGAAAAATAATACAAATTACAAACAAATTTATTGCTTCTAACCAATTTAACCAACTTTCTTGGCGGGAGAGAATTAACTAAAAAGTTCCTATATTTTGGGACGGAGGGAGTAGTTTGTTCTAGAAACGATGTATGGACCCAAATTCCTTTCTGCTGGGGGAGGGGCTGATGATGTTTTGCTTTAATGTTAACTAGATTGATCATCTGCAGGTGGACTTTGCTTATATACTAGATTTGGATCGCCTTGGTTTCAATGTTAAGGTATTGCCACTGTTATTTTTTAATATCATTTAATTATTTCCCATTCCTTTAGGCACTATTTTTATTTTAATCTCTTTAAAAATTCACCTATAAATTGGACAAAGGAAATCTTTAATAATATCAGTGGTTCGTTCAATAATCGTTTCTTCTTAGGCTAAATTACAAAATTGGTCCTCTAAGTTTATTTTAGGTTTCAATTTGGTCCTCTACGTTTTATTTGTTTCGTTTTGGTCCTCTACGTTTTATTTTAGTTTTCAATTTGGTCTTTTCCGTCACTAAAAGTCAATTGTCCGTAGCTAGAAGTCTATTTTCCAAAATGTTATTTGGCTTTTAGCTACGGATAATTGGCTTTTAGTGACTTGAAAGACCAACCTGTCAGAACTTTTTAAAACGTAAGGGACCAAAACGAAACAAATAAAACATAGAGGACCAAATTGAAACCTAAAATAAACATAGAGGACCAATTTTGTAATTTAGCCTTTCTTCTTATTTGCAGTTATATTGAATGTTTATTCTTCTTTTTTTTATTTTTTTTTATTTTTTTGAATTTTGAACCTGTGCCTTCTTTGCTAAAAGATTTTCTTTTTGTAGGCTGGTTATCAAGGAGATACATTCAAGCTGCGTGTACCTTTCCCTCGACCTGCAGAAGATAGAAAGTAAGACATCATATTTGATATAAACGCTCATCTCCTGGAGAAAAGAACACGTCTGCATTAATTAGATTAAATTTGCTCTTCTGTTTTCCAGTTTACATTCACAGATCTATGCTCTGGTGTGGACTTTGATGAAAATGGTAGTATTACTGTATCAGTCTAGGCTTTTACTGTTTAGTTGATCAGGGGCAGAACTAGCCAATTTTTTAAGGGGGCCAAATATAAAAATTAAAATTAAAATATATTTCTAAAATTAATATTGGGTCCTTTCAGTTCTTTTATCTGCAAATGAGGTATTGCATCAAAGATGGAATAAAAGGAAGAAAAACATCACAAAAATATAGTATCTCTATGATTTCTTTTTAATTAAGCAATGTTTTAAAAAATGATGGAAAGGCATGCATTTTTTTTGGAAGGTGGGGGGATTGGGGAGGGCTACCCCTTTATACCTAAAGAGCCACCCTTGCAGTTGATTGAATTTGATGCTGTTAAGTATCCGATAACAACCTTCTCTGTCAGGACATTCCTTTCTTTTGTCATCTTTTTGGGATGGGAATAAAGATGTCCATACCAAGGACTCCTTGCTGAACCATGGGTTTTCTATAAGGAATATATATACATAATAACATGTCCTGCATCATGTTGGTTGGTTTTATTTTCTGCTGATAAGTAACTTTATTTTATTTTTTCTTTTAGGGATGTTAAGACTCTCATTGTTGAGATGCTCCAAGCTGCTAAGCCTCAAGTTGATTGATTACTCCACAGATCAAAGATGAACAGGTACTCATCCAGTTCTTGAATTCCATTGATGTACTTTGGTCTCCAAGATTTGTCATTCTTCTTCATTTGGAGGTTAATCTGCCATTGCTTGCAACTTGATATACCATATTTTATTAATTCTATTTATGCCAAGTACTTGTATAAGTTCTGCTAAATTTTCGTTGTCTGCTGCATTTGGACCAAATTTCTAATTGTATCTTTGGTATTCCTGAATTTGAGTTAGCTGGTTCGATAGTCAAATTAACCAACTCAGTCCTGTTTGTTCTCATCCTTTTCTGTTTGAAATGCTGCAGCTCCCACCAGTCATACTTCTTCGGGAGAGGACAGATTGTGTACCTTGAAGAGCAGACAAGTAAATATAGTTATATTTTCCAAATATAAGAATGACAAGTCAAATGGTTTACTTTGTTTACTTTCTATTATTTGGGATTTTCCTGGGGTAAAGCACTTGAAAATTCAGACATTAAAGTGTTGACAGTTTCTCAGACACACATCCTTTGTACATAAATGATTATAAGATCTTCCTCCTGGATTACTCTTGTTGAGAATTGACACAGTTTATGAATAATCCTTTCAGATACAACAATAATTATTCACTTTTGGTCACAAAAAGACAAAATATTTTCACTTGTCTGTTGTGCCATCTTATGTACAAGTTTGTTGAGTTTTCACAAACGTTTTTAGAATCTGTGAATATCACGAGTTCAAAGAAAAAGAACAGTTAGAAACTATATTTGCACACTACTTTACCTTGAAGGGGTATCCGGATAGGGGAAAGTACAACAAAGTCACATCTGTTTGTCAGCTTTGTTGATTTATATTCTCTGTCATCTTGGAAACACTGCAAAGTTAAAGTGCCCTCTTGTTGGATGAAGCTGCTACTGTTTGCCTTAAAAAGGAAGCAGTATGGGAAGGTCAGATCATCTCCACTTGTGAACCAAAATGGGTTGTTTAAATGGTCTCTACCAAATCACATTATTTTTAAATAATACACTTTTTTTTACTCTAATAGTGAACTCTCTAAGAACTCAAAATGGGTCCCATAATTTATCCCACTTTTATACTTTGGTCTTACAATTTATCCAATTTTTATCTCAAAATGAGTCAAATAATAATAAAATAGCCATATTAAAAGTTTTCGAACGGTTGCGTAGTAGTGAATCCGTTCGAAAAATTTGGGGACGAACGCTTTGCTCCAACAGTGAACCCATCAAAATTTGAGTTCTGAACGTTGCGAACTTTCTGCGATCTGTTGTTGGAGTTGCTACTACGGTGGCTAGCGGTCTCTCTAGCACTTGAACCTTTCATTGTTAATTATGGCCAACTCTTTCTGATAATAAACTAAACAACGCTGTTAATTGAACACAGCGTGCAATACACCAGGGACATATATACGCGTTTGTACTGTACGGAAGTACGGATCGTATATTATACTTGTATGTGTCAAAAAATATGTTTAAAAAACATTTTTCTAAACTAAATGATATAAAGATTCGAAATCCTAAAATAGATGTACAAGCTGTGGCAGGTAGCAAATTTTAACCCCAAACAAGCTGTCTTTGCTGCTCTGCAAAATGGTTTTATTACACCTATATAAAAAAAAACATAGGTTTAAATATCTTTTTCTTTCCGGCAAATATAATATTTTTTGCTTTTAGTCCTTATATATATTTTTTTGTTTGTATTTAGTCCCTGATTGATTGCTTTTGGTCATTGTTTTGTTTTAGTCCCTATAATATTTGTTAATGTTAAAATTTGTCCTGGTAATATGTGGATCATGTAGATTTTAGTCCCTGAAATATGAACCATATAAAGACTAAAATTAATATGGTCCGCATATTACAAGGACAAATTCCATTATAAACACATTATTAGGATTAAGACAAAACAACAAAGACTTAAAGCAAAAAATGGTATATTTGCATGGACTAAAAAGAAACAAAAAAGATGTTATAGGGACTAAAACAAAAGGGATATATTTGTAGGGACTTAAAATATATTTTAGCAAAAAAAAATAGTGTAAATAACAAGTTTTGTTTTCTTTTGTCTATGTAGAAACTAAGAAAACATTTTTTTATCCTTGTCTCTACTACATAAAAATGAGGGGGCAAAAATAGGATACAATGTTTTAATTATTTTTCAATATTAAAATATAATTAAATACAGCTATGTTTTTGTATGGTTAAAGTTATTTAATTTTTTCTACAATTACCCCCCCGAATGAGAGATATATTTGACATAGAGGGTTGTTAGCTGCGCCGCACGACGAAAGCTTATGCGCGTTGAAACTAATCATTTTTATATAGCACGTTTTCAAAAAGCTAGCAAATTGAAAATGGTACCTTCATTGTGGAGATATTTACTCGTTTGTATAGCTGTCTTTGGTGTCTGTCAACAAGTCTTTTTTTTCCTCTCATTATTTTAATTGTATGAAGTTGTTTACTCTTATGATTATATGATCAGTGATTTGTTCCGGTATTAACATAACCACCACATAATTTTCACAATATCAAAAGGTCAATTTGTGTTTAGTGACAAGTGATAAACTATAATTTATCCTTTTCTATGGCCAACAAAGAACTTGGGTGGCAGATCTCTTGTCCCATTGCGCATGTGTAGTTGTTGAAAACAAAAGCCAACCAAAACCAAAAAGGAAATATTTGCTGCCTTTGTTTTTTCCTCTTCTCGGAATAGAGATCAATTATCCCTGAGATACTTTATTTGGATGATTGAACAAACCACAACCATCTGTTACTTAATAATTTTCCTAATGCTCAATGAAATAGAAGTGAAAACAGAAGCCTTGCACAATTTGCGATTTAATCAGACACTTTTACTTTAATCACCTTTCACGTGTCACAACTACCTTTATTGAGAGACCCTTGCAGATATTGTGAATGCAGCATGGTGTTTTTGAGGGATCATTGAAATTTCGGTGGCATAGGGGTGTGCCTGTGCCATACACACTTGAGAAATGGAAAATCAAGGAATGAACTTCCCTTTCCCAACCTCAATAGGCCCTCTTAAGATTGCATTGGCAAATATTAGCGCCGACCCAACACCCATTGAGACACAAAGCAAACTCTAAATAGATGTCCAAAAAGATTACAACAAAATTAGATATAGTGGGGTTTGAACTCATAATCACAAGGTAAAAAACATTATGCTATACCATCTAAGCTAGACAAATTTAATTTAAATTATAAGAATTCGGTCATTTATATTAAGTGAAAATAAAAAAATTTAAAGTCTAAAGTCCTTGTCTTACTCGCTTGGACCTTGGGCTGGCCCTGACAAATATGGTATTGAAATCTCTATCTTGAGCAACCAAAACTTCATGTGCTCGTGGCTCGACTCGTTTACACTCCTACTTACTTGGTAAGTCTCTTAACAACCTCGTGTGTATCTCTCCTAATAAAGATTTGAACAATAACTTGCCACTTTGTAAGAGACTAGTCCATTCTCTCAGTCAGAAATTGATTCTCCACACTAACTGCATCACACAATTATCGATCTCAACCGTTCAATGTCAAATCAATAGCACATAATGTTTAAAACTGATTAGGTGAAGATGTAATGTAATCCATCCGATCTCAAATCAAAAGCCGAAATTTTTTGCTACGTGTGTAAGTGTGTACTTCCATTACAATAGTTTGAACTTTGACAGCTTTCTAGCGGCGACTCCGTAATTGTAGTCATGGTAAATCCCATCTTTATTTACTTATTTTTTTTGTATTAAAATAATAATAATTGTACAGATTAGCAAATCTAGAGTATTCAAAAAAGAAATAAGTACGCTAGCACCCCAAAAAAAAATAAAAAAAAAAGTACGCTACTTTGTCTAACTTTCAACCTTAAGCTTAAAATAGCAATTGGTAGAAAAGATTGTGTGTACAAATAAGTATACATATATAAATCTGGACGCGCACATGGTCCAAGTTCAGTGACACGCCTCATTTCTTTTCTTTTATATATCAAGATCTCTTTTTACACCGGTGTTTAGATTAGATAGACACAACAAAATCAGTGAGATACCATGCTGGAACAAGTACACGGTCCTTGCTTTATTTAGCCTCATGCTACCCTTCTGAAATGATGAATATGCCTGACGAGGCTTACAATCCTCTAAATATTTCCTTTCCTTATTGGTTTATTTATCATACCCCTATCTATCTTTAATTGTTTTCAATCTTCTTCTGACGGTCAAAAACCATGTGACTTGTAACACCCAAAGACATCGCAGTTCAATGTCCTGTCGGCAAAATGCAAAGGTGGGGCATTTTGCATAAATGGATCCAAAATTTACACGCTCTAGGCCTCTCTTGAATTTAAAATAGAAAACAAAAAAAATCATGAAGAGGGTTGCTGAAGCTAATTAACGAGTACACGCCAGAAAAAACAAGAGTATCTTTACTCTTTCATAGAGGGAAGATTAGAGAGAGAGAGATGAAGAATGATAGGTGAGAAAATAATTATCTTCATTGATTGAAATGGATCGGATCGGATCGGATCTTACTTGTTTACAAAAAAACATGAGGGGCATATAAGCCTTTCCCTTTGTGAAAGCAAATTTAAAAAAACACTTGAATCATCAACTTCAAATATTTCAAGTTTCGGTAGAAGATAGCTTCCCCCTTGTTGTGTTGTTGTGGATCCACTCAAATGTTATCACAATCATAATCATTCAGAATCACTTTCCATGCTTCCCATAGCCTTCAATCCTCTTGGTCTCTGCTGCATCCCAAAAAAAAAAAAACCATTTGCAACTTTTAGCTAGAGAGAAAAAAAGTGAATAAACATAGGCCTTGTGGTAGATATATGTATGTTGTAGATCTAGTTACAAAAAAAAAAAAAGTAACACAACACCAACCACATACCTTCTTGTTACTTTTCTTCTCCCTAACTTCATATCTCTCTTGACACATATCAGTCAACCATGCTCCAGGACTCACCAACTGTTGTAACCAAACACCAAACAAACAAGTGGACAAGATAAGGTGGTGAATGAAGATCCAACCCAAAATCACCAAAAACACCCCCAACGACCACAACATCCAAATTTCCTTTTTTTAACCACAAAAAAAAAACTTTTTCTAAGGCAAAAAAAGAGGGAAACTTACAAGTAAGCTTCTTTGGATGATCTTGGCTCTCTTTTTGGGTCTCTGAGGAAGTTTGCAACCCTTCATGGCAAGAAAATCTTCCTCTTTCTCTTTGCTTGAGAGGGTGATGTAAAGCTTAGGCCAAACAAGTGCTCTCTCTTCTCCGTTGTTCACATCGCCGGTGACTTTACCGTTCTCCTCCGCTGACCCCCTCGTCGTGTAGTACCGGTCTTCCTTTTCCGGCGACGCCGATTTCCTATTCTCGCCGGCCGCCGACCGGAGAATAGCCCCGTCGGAATTCCTGCACACCAAAATTCCCATCAAAATCACAAAAACAATGAAAAAAATAGTAAATTTCAGACATTTTCATAGAAATCACAGATCCAATGCCCTCTTATTCTGGAAAAAAAAAACCCCACCCAGAAGAGAATATATCATTATCTCATCTGGGTATCCAAAAAAATTCAGTTTTAACATCATGAAATCCCCCAAAATCTCTTTTTTCCTTTTCTGGGAAACCAAACAGAATGAGTGGAATAAAGAGGGGGAAATTTTTCTCTCCTTGCTGATTCTCTTCCACTGAGAAAATTTCCCAGCAACCAACCAAATGGAAACAGCATCATTACATTACATGAACAAAAAAAACCCATTTTTTCTTTTACTGGAATCAAACAGAAGGAATACAAAAAAGGGGAAAGTTTTCTCTTTTTGCTCCTTCTATTCCTTTGAGAGAGAGAGAGAGTTTATCAGCAACCAACCAGAGGGAAACACCATCATTACATAAAATCAACCAAAATCTAAGACACCCAACATGAATCTGAGGAGATCCTTGTAGTTATAACAACCTCGTGAGGCGATTGGGTTGTTGATGAAGATGTGAACTTTCTTTCTCAGAAACAGTGACACCAGAACGATGATCCACTGTTGAAGCAAGTTTCCTTCTGATTCCACCGTTGAGCCTTGCTGAAATCCGAGGGTCTTTCACCCTCACACATCTCAACCGCTTTCTGTTTCCCCACTGCAAGAAAAACTCTGGCTCTGATGCTTTGAACGCTCTCTGGTTCCTCTCCTCTGTCTCCATATCTTCCATAAACAACACAAAACAAAACAAAACAATCATCAAGCTTGAGTTTTTCAGCCCAAAAAATAGAAATAGAAAGGAGCAATTTCCACCACTGAATGGGGAAAAAAACGAAAACCCAATTGTGGTTTAAGAGTGTGGATTGTCCAAAAATGAGATTCAGATACGGTTGAGGAGAATTATACCAAAGTCTTAAAGGATTGCCTCCAAACTTAGGATCTGTGCCTCAAAAGAAGACAATCCTTCCTGAAACAACAAACCGTGAAAACGGGTCAGAATAAGGAGAAGACGATGAAGAGAACAAATCCATTAACAACAGACCAATAAAATGAGAAGAAGAAGACGAAGAAGGAGGAGGCTTACAATGATACAAATTTGGGTTCAGAAAAGATTATGTGTTTTCCTTTGTAAACAACAGCAAATATTAAAGAGAAATCACAGATCTTCTTTCCTGTTGTTAAATTTGTGAACTTTCTTATGCAAATGTTTTCAATGGATTTTGTCGCTTCCTCCCTCTCACACACGCACTCGTTTCTTCTCTACCATAGAAAAATTGTGTATTTTGCAGAACTTCCTCTCTCTTGCTCTTTATCTTCTTCTCTCAAACTGAAACAGAGTTAGAGGGTTATTCTTCCCTTTGTTGCGTTTCTCTTCTCTTCTCTAACTCTTCCCTCTGTGTTTGTGTATTTATCCTTCTTGTGAAGTGAGGAGAAAACTAGAGAAGATCTGAGCCGTTGGATGGTTAACAGAAGGGTTTGGTGATTGATTAGAGTTTTGGGGTCCCGCACTCTCTCTCACCCTTCTTTTCCCTTTTCACCCTTTTCCCAATAATTGACAAAAAATAAAAATAAAAGAAAAAACAAACTGTCTAGAAGTAGGAGATGGGGTTGTTTTCAGGGCTGACCTGCCACAATCAAACGGACTTGGGCTTATTATTGGGCCTGGGCCTCATTAAAGACCCAACTTTTAGGTGGCAAGCAATTCATATAGAGTAGAGGTATAATATTTCTTTTGGGCCAAATACAACGAAACAACCCATGACTTGTTTCCTGGTGGGTCCTATCATGCCCATAGTAAACAAATGGCCTTTTTGTTTTGACCCAAAACAAATTATTGGTGTAAAACAAAAGAGCCTTCGATATATCTAATCTACACCCAATTTTATGTTTAGGGTTGGGAAGGTGGTTCACGGTGGACTAGTACTTGAAAATCATTCGTAACTCCAACAATGATCAATACAGCTCCCAGAAGCATATTTTGGCAGTTCTCCTAGTCCTCACGGTTGAGACGGTGACCTGATTAGTGTCCGTTAAACAAAAATAACGGGAAATGAATATGAGGTTCATTTTTTTGAGACGCTTTTATCACCAAAACCACTATAAGGTTAGAGGCGAAGGGAGAAGGGAGATGTGGACAGGGTGTTGTCAGATTGTATGTCACGAACACCACGAATCTTAAACCATATTAAATGGCTTTTAAACAATATAACCAATCAGCAACCATAACTAACAAGTTTTAAATTCAAAATTACTCTAAAAATTAATTAAAATAATTGAAAACTTTTGAAATAATACAACAATCCCCATAACATATTTCAAAAGTTAAAAGTTAAAAAATTGAAAATTTTGAAAACGATCTTCTTGGGTTTACAGCATGGGTGTAAATGCGTCGAATTTGTTGTCTTTTGGACTATGAACCAGACTTAGATTAATAGGACTTAACACACAGTGAATTGACGAAATAGAATTTAGGAACCAAAGACACTTTATGTGTGTTAGAGGTCCACCCACTACGCCAAATCCGGTAACCTGCTGCGGTTAAAATGATAATTTGCGGCGGTTAAAACCGCCGCTAAATTCCACCTACGGCGGGTCCCAAACCGCTGCAGTTACCACTGCCGCGAGGTCATTCCGCGGAGGTTAAAGGCAACCGCTGGAATAACCGCCATCCAGGTAACCAGCGGCGGTTTGTGCGACGGTTACCATTTTGCGGCGGTTGGCACGGCGGGTTTTAGACGCCGCAAAACACTTAAGCCTGTAACGTATTAAATCTACACTGTGGCGGTTGTGTGCCATTTTGCGGCGGTTTCTGTTTAATGTTGCAGCGGTTTTTGTTCATTTTGCGGCGGTTCTAACCGCCGCAATTGCTAAGGTTTTTTTTTTTTTTGGATGTGGATTTTTTTTGGGCTTAAATTGGCAATTTTTTTTTTTACGTGACTATTCTTTTTTTCTTTTTAAATTTTAGCCACCACAATTATTTTCACCATCGTAACAATTAATATTTCACTTATTTTTTAATCAATTTCTATCCAAACTTATTCAAAAAACAATAAAATTTGAACACTCAACAAAAATTATGTAAACATAAAAATGCTAAATTTGATAAGAACTAATTGAATTCTGTAAACATAAAAATACATAAAAAATAGTCGTATAAATGTTCATTCATTCATAAAAGCAAAAATGTTCATTCATTCATTCATAACATAACAAAAAAGCAAAATGATAGAGTTTGAAAGTACGGTTGTCTGAAATGTAAGACAAAGTAGTAGTTAATAACAAATCCTAAAACAGAACTAAGCAGATGATGGTCCACGACGTTGGGGTTCATGACTGGCAGAAGATGAGGGTCTTGCTTCCGCAGGTGATCCTAAATCTGCAACCTGAAATTAGATAAAACAAAAAGTAACCATAAGAATTTGTTTTTTAAAACAAGGTATTGAACAAACTCAAAACAACATATAACTCAAAAGTAACCATATAATTGGGTATCGAAGGGCCATATTTAATACCCAAGTTCTTATTGTTTCTTACCAACTCAAGTTCTTACTGTTTTTCCTTAGTTATTTTGTCATGAAAATCCTTGTAATTCCTAGTTGCATATGTATATGTCAAAAACTTGCCCTCACATGAATCAGATCCGCCAAAAATTTATTGTTAACTTTTCATGTGATTGATCCTATAGTTCAATCTCACTCAGTCACAAAAACACACACACACACACACAACAAACTCAAATAAATTAAAAACTATGTGGGTAATTAATAAATCTGGCTGAGTAGAAATCAGTGAAGTACAACCCTTTGGTACTTGTTCTCTGTAGGAGAATCAGAGCCATCACAAAATTTCCTTTTTCTACATACTCTTCCACAGTGGGAATTAGTATTACTAGTGTTGTTGCTGCTAAAAAAGGAGTCATGGTGGAGGAGCTGTGGTGGTGGTGGTGGTGAGGGTATGGTGACAGGGGGAATCTCGAAGGACTCAAGAGGTGGTGGAGGGTGTCTCCATTGAGGAAGTGGTCCTGCAAGGAGAAGGGTTTGAAGGAGAGGACCAACTTTCATCACTGCTTGTAAAAGCTTACCTTTTTCTGGTAATGGTTTCTCTGGTGTTAGTTCAATCATGGATTACATCCTTTGTTGGTAATGGTGCTAATGGTTGTGGTGGTTGTGGCAAATGGTCAATAATAACCGGAGAGGAAACAATGCTTTCTTCACGAAACAGTCTTTATCGCTTGTTGATTCTTCTTTGTTGTTGTTGGAAAATGAGCTTCTCCAAGAAAAGTCTCTAGCATTTCTCTTGTGCTTCATCTCTTTCTCTTATGGTTTTGTTAAGCAGATCCTTTAGATTCAAGTAAGTCCTAGTAATTAATTTCACGTACATAGTAGAAGTACACATGCACCTAATGTAATTTCATATATATTCTAAAAATGAACAAAACTAGTGTAAGGATGATTTAATTCAAGAAAACGAATGATCGTGTTATTCTTATTGATCGCAAGTATTAACACCTAAACTACTCATAATTAATACCTTTTGTTAATAGGAGATGAACATAACTGCTGCAAATGACGAGAACAATCAAGTTTATCTAGATGGTTCAATTTTTCTTGCAAACTCTTTCACTAGAGTTTATGATGATGATGCAAGGCAGGTTCAATAATTTTAAAAGCAGAAAAACTAAACATGGTTTGAGTATACAAGATACAAAAGGACAACATGAAATCAAAGATTAAGCAAGACATAACAAATTCCACAGTTTTTCACCAAAGACAAATATAAAGCCACAATTATAGAAATACTCTTACCTGGTTAAATCTAGTTGGCAATTGACCACCAAAGGTCTGCATAAGATAAGCCATTTGTTCCTCCAAAGTTTTAACTTTTGCTACTTCTCCCTCTAAAACTTGAACTCTTGCATTACTTGCTTCTAACTCCAATTTTAGCCTATCATATTCAGCAGATGTGACAGAAGATGGCATGGTTGAGCTCCTGCTATGGGAATCAGATGATAAGTATTGAGAGGGCACAGGACCAAATCCCATGCCTCGTACACGCCCAGGGTGCTCTTTCCCAAATACTTTAGTATAAACATCATCTCCTGAAGACATCCCATTTGCTATGTCGAGTTGATCCTACATGCAAATTAACCAACATATAATTAGGCACACAAAGCCGCACAGGTCATTTTAAAGATGGAACATGAAAGAGAACATCAAAACACTCAACACAAAAAAGAACAATAATTCAACAAAACAACCAGACAGAATAGGTTGCAAATTATTTGCAGTTTTAGATTCTATTGAAAGTACCAGAGTTGCTAACTGGTCTAATTTTTACCCATATAACAGATTACAGAAATTTGATGGATGTAAGATTAATAATTTCATTTAACTCACTATTAATTTGTTTTTCTTCCCTTTGTTGCTGCCACTCAATACTTTAATCATCCCATTAGTTTGTTTGTTTTATTCAATCTAGACATCTAGTGTTCAGTTTCAGCCACTATTTTCTAGCCATCTAGTGCCCAAATCATCCCTCCAAGTCTCCAACGCACTAATACTGCACTCCTACTTTGTACTGAAACTTAATCTTATTAAAATTAAAATAAATATATTAGGATTATGGCTTTCAGAAATATATCTCGTTTGTAATCCAATCCTCCAATTATTCAAACTTGTTCCAGAATTGCAGAATTGTTCCATGGCAAACAGAAACAAGAAAATAGAAGCGTATGCACTGCACTGCGTAAGTATGAAACCATGAAAATAGAAGAAGTGCAGAATTGCAGAAGCACGAAAGCACAAACAAGCAGAAACAAACAGCAAACATCACATAACAAAGAGATCTTTTTTTTTAAGCTTCCAAAAGGCATACTGACCATCTACAACAATATTCTTATAGATCAGGAAAGCAAAAGATAACACAGGTCTTGACTCAAAGCAACACAACAAAGAAACAAAGACAAAACAAATGAAAGCAAGCAATTAACTAATCTAATTCCTATGCAGTGGTTGACATGATTTGATAAATTGGAAAGGTTGCTGCTATGGCAAGGAAAGACACCAATAAAAGGTGGCTAAAGTGGGAAAGACAATGAAATGGAGCAAGGTGGCTGCTATGTGTGTAGGGGTGCTGTTGTGAATCTGTGATGTATGTAACTCCACCAAATTCTGCTAGAATTCTAATTCTAATTAACAATAACAATCACTAAACCCTTAACTAACATAAACCAGGCAGGCCATTTGGCTTACCTAACAAATTTTCTAGGAGAAAACCATAGAATTAACCAGAATTAGAAAACCAAACATAGAATTAGCCACAATGAAACCATGAAGTAACCAGAATTAGCCACAATGAAAATACAGAGAAATTTTTTTCTAACTTCATACAACAGCACCAACAATAGCCCGGTTGACCCCCAAATCTCCTAAAAGAATCAAACCAACAAAGGCAACAACAAACCAAAAGCCAATCATTGACCACAACCAGAGAGAATAGTCGCATGGTGAGATTAACAGCAACAAGAAATTAAGGAACCTGAGAGATGGTACAGCAAGAACAGCACGGAGAAGCCTACAATGTGAGAATCTTTGCACGGTGAGAATCGTCTTTGAAAATCAACAAAGCTAGGGTTAAGAATCGTCGTACCTGAGCTGAACCACAGTGAGGCGTCGCGCAGTGAGGGGTTTCACAGAGGATCGCAAATCAGCAACGCCAGGGTTAAGAATCGTCTTTGTAACCAAGACGTACTGTTCTTTATTATGTCAACCGCCTCAATCAACAAAGCAACCGCCGCGGATTACACCCACTAAATTTAACCGCCGTCGCGTGATATAAACCGCCGCAGGTTTCAAGCAATTAAGGGCGGATGTGAAACCGCCATTGTAAACCGCCATTGTTGAGCAAGCGGCGGTTCTTTAACAACCATTGCGGAGTTAACGCGCCGGTAGCCTTTTTCTTTGTAGTGACCAATCACACCACACCCCACAAATCTCATTGTTGACGCGTTGTTGTGCAAATAGGCCGTGCACGCACCTAATATTCATGAGTGCTCTACAGATTATGTCACAACCTCGTACAAGCAGTCCGACTTGACACTCATATAGGTGATTTCATCAAGTGTATGCTACAATTCATACACCACCCATAAGGGATACGAACTTTGTTGAAAGCTTTTATGCTTATCCTCTCAATAATGCAGTCTAGCATTTCTCACACTATAGGAATAGGCAAGATTTATAGTACTAGCAGAACTAACAACTCACTTGTTTTTACCCATATGAACCTTCTCCATATGAGATCTTTAATCGCAAAGGTTGAGTTACCACCATTGTTAATTTCAAATTAGTTTAAGTCCTATTTCCCTCGATGTTTAACTCACTAGTTTTTGCTTTATGAAATCGGTGAAATTCACTTTTACTTCACATTAATTAGAGATATAATCTCATTATTTATTAGCTAGTTTACAGATTTTTTTTGGTGTAAAGCTAGTTTACAGATTTGTAACACATATGTATGTCTCTATTTTAAATAAAACTTATTATTTGTTGGGTATTGTCACTTGGCAATCACAAGACATAAATAACGAAGACGACCAGTAAGCGACAACAATTCCATCTCCATAATAGAATTATACAAGTCTGTCTAGATGATTTCTAAGCGATAATATTTCTATTAAGGATAAAAATAAATCTCCTTTGTAGATTTATTCTCATTTAAATTTAAGCTAAGTAACATCACTGTATCTTTATAATACAGTGAAAAATTCACTATATATATATATAGAATACCATAATTTATGTTACCTCTCAAACATTTCATGAATCAAACAAGCAAGGAGAAGGGAGGGGGAATGATCGGTAAAATACATTGGTCTACCGTGGACCACCTTTTTAAGATATATTGATTGCGTGAAATTTTATGCTATTGATAACTTACATGGTTAAATGAGTTAAATTTAGGTTGTTATGATTATGGTAACTTTTGCGGATGCTCGGACCAAGTTAGTGTACTATAGTTAATGTGTGATTTTGTTTTCTCCAACAAGTTTTTTGTTGAATTTAGCCCAAATTTTTTACTGTCACAATTAAAATCTTACAGTTAAACCTTTTTTACTCAAAACTCTAACTAAAATATTAAATTTAACTCAAAATAAACAAAATTTATTTTTAAACCCGATTCGCACATATACAAAATCCTTCAAATTTAACCAAATTTCTTACTCTTATACTTTAAAAATTATTTCCCCAAAAAATATTTTAAAAAATATTTCACGTCAAAAATTTATCATAAGGAATAATTTAAGTACTCATTCCTTTACTTTTTATAAGCCCTTTTTAAAAAAAAATTGTAACTAATTATAAGCCCCTTTTCAAATTACAAGATACATTAATTTTTTTTTTCAAAAGTACCTCTAATTAATACAAAATCCAAGACATGCATTAATTAATTAAAAGTATGATTTATAAAAATTAACGGAGGGAGTATTTTACAAGTAAGAAATTTGATGAGACGGGACCAGATTTAATTTTATAAATAGGGAGGTTTAATTGACTTAAAAATTCCAAGGAGCTAAAATCACACATAGTTCAAACTTTAAGGAATTAAACCTAATTTATTTCGTATGTAGCCTGGTTAGCATAAAGCTTATGCTCATTTCATAATCCAAACCGTTACACACACTTTTCTTTTCAATTGCTTGAATGATTTTAATATGAAAGTGACATAGACACAACTCCTCGAGGTTGACCGTGCTACATAGTAGAATAATGTGAATAACAATAATTTTATTCCACCCTCCTCTTTGTGTGCAGTTTTTGTTGAAATGTTGAAAACAACATTATACTATGTGTACACGTGTGTGAACGATGTGTTCCGTCCTTGGTGAGGCGAAAGGTCACCAAGGCAAAACCCTAGCAGAGTATAATGCGTGTTGTGCTTGTCCTACAACACTCCATCCTAAATAACTACAAGGGCATGTTGGAGGAGAGACCACCAAGTTGTTACCTCCATCCTAAATAACTACAAGCCCATGTTGGAGGGGAGACCACCAAGTTGTTATCGAGAATCACAGGATATTCCCCAAATCTCATGATTAAGGAATATCTGGGTGAATGGATGAAAGATATTCTGGCGCGCGCCGGAACGTGTGAGGATAAGGAATCTGAAACCGTTAGGGGCAGAGGCGGAGGGAAGGGGGACTTGTTGGTGTCGTGGTCCCCCTGAGATATGTCACTTCGTTGATCATATACACATACAATAATCTATGGCCCCACCCTTTCACAACAATTGCATGTGTATGTATTTATGATTAATCTGGCGCTTGTTGTCGGAGCATTGCTTGTAGATTTTCCTCACTAGTAGAATGTAATGCATACATCAATCATTTTGACACAACAATCTTTGAGTACACAGTTTTAAAAGTTTCTGTAAAAGGTTTAAAAATTATTTTATGTATTCTTTTTGGCTTTTTACTAGTTTAATTTAACTCACTAAAAAACTATAGAAATCGAAAAATCCATATATATATATATATATATATATATATATATATGAGTAGAATCGGGTGATGAGACCTTAAAAAGTACTCTTACCACCGGGCCAAATTTCTACTTCTACTTTTGTTGTAATATGTACACTATATTATATATTATATACTATATATTTAAGTTTTATCATGATCCCCTTTAATTTAATTTCTGGCTCCGCCCCTGGTTAGGGGCTCACGACACGTCTTTGAGACATGTCGTGTAGCATGGTCGACCGACTCTTAAGGAAGGTTGTCTATCTATCGCGCTGTGGTGCTCGTTCGGTGCATTTGACTGTCCTGGGGCTTGGTCAGTTGTAACTTGTAAGCGGACTAAGATTCGATATGTCTCGTATGATTCACAGTTCCTGAGTGTTGAGCCTGATAGGCAAAAGCTATTGCTAGTGTTGACTCAAACTGGTCTTTCTACTCGGTCGTCTGTCTCGTACGGTCCACTATGCAATGACAACTGTGTGTTATATGTATATTTATTTCATTGCTGAAAATTATCAGAACATCGCATATAAAATCACAGTCACTAATTGAATATAACTAATTTTTACGCGGGCTTCTCGTTAATAATGTTAAAAAAAAAAACAGAGAGTTAAACCAAGAGTTTCATGTACGGAGGGCTTAGACCAAAAGAGTTCAAACCACGATGTGACATAATCATATTGAGTAAATTCATATAAGTACAAACTGATTTTTTTTCCCTATACTGTGATAATCAAAAGTTATATTAGACTCGAGTCAAGCAAGACCTATTTCTACCTTTTCATTCACATGACTTCAAAACTCTATTTATGAAAAAGTACTTATTATTTAACCTGTGACGTGCACGGGAAGGCACAAGCAGGGCCGGCCCTGGGGTAGGCTGGGAGTGCGACCGCCTAGGGCCCACGTTTGTAGGGGGCCCAAAATTTTTTTATACTAAGCCTAAATTATAATAGTATTATAAAAAAAATTATACTAGTATTATACAAAAGAATTTAAATAAAAAAGGACCAAATTATCTCTACAAATTCTGAAATTTGTTGAAGGGCCCCTTCATTATCCTAGCTTTCTCTGGTTTACTCCACATAATAATGAGTCCTCATATTCCATTCAATTCCTTCTTTCCCAACACCATTCAATTCTCTATTATAAAAACCCACACTTATTATTCTCATTTTACCAAAAATTCTCTTCCCAAATTCTCACGGTTAATAACAAAACTTTTGAGTATCCAATTCTGAAGTCCAAAATTCCCAAAATTGCTTCACCTAGGCTACACTGCAAATCAGGTTAGTGGGTCTTCTAATTTTTTATTGAAATATTTTCAAATTAAAAAATGGTTATGTAAGGGGGGCCCTTTACTCACAAATTGCCTAGGGCCCATAAAATGTTAGGAACGGGACTGGGCACAAGTGTTATAAATATTTATTTATTAACATAAATATTTTTTAATTGTAAAAAATTGATTTGAACTTATATGTTATTAGATGTGAGAACTTTTTTATATGTCAAATTAAACACTTTTATATTTTTTCTATAAAAAACACCTTTTTATCTAGTTTACTAATCAACAAATTGAAATAATTTTTTAAATTTTAAAACTATATTATACTATGCCATAATATATTATATTATATTATAAATCAAATCAAGTTGTGTTGAATGGATTAATTTTATATTAAAATAAAATTATTAATTATAAAAGTATAGGATGATAATATTAGTTAACTGAATGATTACATGAATGAGTTTTCTCAATTTATTTTATTAAATCGATTGTATCTTTTTTTTTGAAGCAAATATTAAATCGATTGTATCTAAATAAGTATACTTTTATTTTTTAATTAACAATTTAAAATAAGAACATTAGATGGACTCTACATAAATCTGATCAGAAAAAGATGGACTCTACATAAATAAGTACATACCTTTAATAAATTTATGCAATCAAATTAATTTTTTGAAATGAATTTAACATCTGATTTTTGAATTCAAATTACAATATAACCATAATTAATACTGAAGTAAAAACAATCAATATTATTACCATAGTTAATATGCAAATTTAAGACAAATCATTTTTTTTTGGGTGAACAAGACAAATCATTTTATAATGGGAAAAAATTATGCAGACAAAAGACTACACCTTCTAAATCAACAACGACTGGCAAGTGCAAGTACAACATACCTATATGGAAGGGAATTGCAGCGCGGACTGGTTGGCCAATTGGGCTTTATCTAAGCCTTTGGGATATCACATAATTGATAGTACTAGAATAATGACCGTGCGATGCACGTGGATACAAAGTTGTGATAGTAGTTTTGATTTGGCATATTGTATTCGTCAGTTTAAAATGGAAACATTGTTAAAAATTATTGATAGATGTAAATATAGATAATAATATAACGCGACGACATTCGTCATTATTAACGAACATAGTACACACACTTATGACACACAAACCTGTGAGATTCCTTTCTAATGAATTTGTTCGGAGTATTATGTCGATGATTGTGCAGACCACTTACAAATTGTGAATTGTTGAATTCCATTGCCTTATTACCTATATTTATCCCCTAAGTAACAAGCTATTGTAACCGATGCCAATTTGCTTAACGACATCTAACTATAGCCTGTATTCTTTTCTAAAAAAAACTATAGCCTGTATTGCTTTTTGTAATTACATTTTATGAAAGATGCAGCAAAACAAATATGAAGAAAGAATGAAAACATGAACTCAATGAAAGTGTTAGCATTATAGCCTCTTAGTAGTCCTCTATGGAACCAACTGCAACAACCATAAAGATAAGAACAAATTTTTTGAAATTGGCACAACTTAGAGCACCCAGTATGCACCTAATGCATTTTTAAGATAAACTCGCCTTCAACCACATGTCCAAAGCTTGCAAATGCATTTTTAAGATACTGATCATCAAACAATGTATATTAGGCGGGAATAGTGCTTAACAATGTACTGTTCCAAAGAAATGATTTAATGTATTTTCAAACAGGACAGCTGTTGCAGAACCTGTTTTATCAATGACCTTAACATGCACTTTATACCTGCAGATATTACAATATAAGTGAGTATATATTATTCATACGTATTGTTGGTTACATAATGATATAATTGATACCTAATCACTCCAACCACCAGATCGTCACAATTTTCACAATAATGCTTAGTACCAACTGCCTGCACTCTCTTAAAGTACTTGCTACATGACTCAAAATACCATCCTTTATCGGTATCAACCCTGTCAATTTTGGCCAGCACGATATAGAAGAACTTTTGTACAGTTTTACAATGTCAAAATCTATAAATTAAAATACTTCTATTATATATGTGGAAGCACAGTTTACAATGACACAAAACTAGTGTTATACCTCTTTAGGATCAGTGAGTTCTGAAAAGGGCCTCAATGATATCTGAAATTGTCATTCGCTGGGTCAAAAACAAATCATCACCCAAAGACATAGATGTTTGATTTGTCCAGAGATTTGCCTAACAATTTGAGTAGCAGTAGCATTTCCATTCCATAATCTGTAAATATTTAAAAGCATAAGACTCTGAGAAATTATCATTCCAATATCGAAAAAGTTGAAATAATTTAAAGAAAATCAGTGCGAAGGATACCCTAGAAACTGATAAAACTGATAAAAGACTATTATTAGAAGCCTTTCACCCAAAAGCATTTCTTATTTCCCTATGTCATCGTGGTCAATCAAATATTTAACAGAAAAAGAAGTGACATCATATTACAATGATTCAATTAGAAGAAAAAAAAAACACGAATTTTAGAAATGTCCAATAGTTAAAAAAATGAAAGATGGAATGATAATGCTTTCTTAAAAAAATGTTATTCTCAATAGCCAAAAATGAAAGATGAAAGATGAAAGATGGAATTTAAAAAAAAAATTCTCAGTAGCTAAAAAGGTATAGAATGTATTAATGACAAATGATGCACCAAAAATCAAGAGACAATAAATACACCTAATTGTGTGCATGAGTCTAACTATTGTAGCACTTATGTTTCTTTTTTCGACCAAATTCATTTTAGTGCTATGTGAAATTGCATAATGGGGCTTCACTTTCATGTAATCTAATTTTGGACCGTCATCTGTTCCATAGTGTAAACCATGAATATGAATCACAATTTCTAAAATTTACGAAACCTAAAATGCAATTCAGTGGAAGTTTAGTAATGATACTTTGTTCCAGTTTTTTTGTTCATGAGTGCAGGATAGATGATAAATTCATCATCAAATAATGTACTGGATAAGAACTTTATCCAGTAAAAAATAAAGGACATGTATAAATCTTGAAGGACATCAAAAAATTCAGCAGTAGCAATTTATAACATAAATGGACTAACTGAAGGTACAAAACCACAAAAAATAAACCTATCATATGGTATAACATAAGCTATGTTTCATCAGCATAAGACCCAATACTCCTATTTTTAAAATAAAAAACCCACATCACGTACAAATAAAATCTGAAATTTTTTATATTTGAACACGTATTATTGAAACAATTTTAAAGTCTGCACACAATGGACACAAAAAGAAAAGTGGCTTTAGAAAGTTATATGGTCTAGAACACTGTCAAAATTTTCCCTCTAATGAGGTCCAAATCCTATGTTAAGTAACAAAAACGCAACTGAACTGCTAATCTATGAAATTGAAATAACATAATTTGATGCATCTAAAAGTCACACCCATTTATTTATTCAAATACTCAATTGTCTTTTATTTATGAAAGACCAATTATGCAAATTATCTCAAACTCCAAGTAAAACATTGTTAAAGCATAAACCTATTTGCAGGGAAAGTAAAGAAGAAACCACCAGTCTCATACAATTTGATGGGCAAGAACATTCCAAAGAATACAAAATATTAGGAGTTTGAGATATTATTTGGCTTATTAATCCATTTTATTTTCACCAAAAAAATAGGATAATTTCACCCAAAAAAAATCCATTTTATGAGCAGATTACTACGTGCACTCTCTATTTTTACTGAATACACCCCTCCCTCCTCATTAGGTCACGCGGTTCTCTGTCTCTTTGTCTCTCAGTACCCTTTTTTTAATTTTTGTTACAACGCTAATGAGATGCTCAAATCTCTCTCTTCCATTCCTTCAAAAAAAAAATCTCTCTCTTCCATGCAACCATTGCCGCCGGCCCATTTCCAGCGGCAGCTCCGCTCTCGTCTGGCCTCCGTTGGCCACAAAACCACCACTATTCTTCTCCTCTCTTCATCCTCTGTAAATCCCTCTCTTCAAAATCTCAAATTGCAATGCTGATGGACAAACACCGCAACCTCTAATGATGTTTTTCGGCCAACTCTGGCTGCGAATCGAAGAACCGCTACCACCATCTTTCTCCTCTCTTTGAGCTCTACAAAACCCACCCAAGCTTTGCACAAAACGGAGTGGATCTAAAAACCCCTAACTGCACCTTCTCTCCTATTTTGTGGCCACCATAGACCTCCGTTTAAGAAAGTAAACCGATCAAAAGAATCTCCTTGACGTCCGCAACAAAACCCACAAAGAAATTTCATGATCGGAGCATCCTCCGCCGGCGACCACCTGCCGGAAATCGCACCACCGTGCCGGAGTTTTGAACCGCGGTGACTTCATCTTCTCCCTGTCATGGTGAGTTGATTTCTTTCCCTGTTTCATGTCAGATTTGATTTCCCCTGATTTTATTCAAAAACACTAACTCAAATTTGGATTCATTCTCAAATTGTGTATCTATTTTAATCAAATCCGAAAATTTAGTTGATTAAGTCAATTAATCACTTCCCTTTTTGCTTGTTTCTGGGTTGTTGGATTGATTGGTGTTGAAACCCCAATTTTTCTCCATGCTACTTATTGCTATGCTGTGGGTTTTGGTGCTGAAGCCCTCCTTCATAGTGGGAAGACTGGACTAATATCATCAGTTTGTGTTTCTATGTATGCCTTTATCTTTGATTATGAACTGCAATATTTCTAAATACATTGATGTTTAAAATTAATTGTGACTTGAAATTGTTTGTTTCTTATTCTGTCAGTCATCAACTTGATTGAATTTGCTGTGATATTTTGATCAGGTTGGGAATTTATGTGCTCCGGTAGAAGAATGGACTGTCGGTGGAACCACATTCACCTCATTGACGCACTCACCTCATTCATGGATGTGAAGAGGAGACATGGTACACATTTTTGCCCCCAATAAGTTTTTCACTTAATTAGCATTCATGCAATAACTTTTGTTGAATGTTGTAGTAAACATAGATCCATGGTTATGAAATTGTTAATGAATTGCATTTTAGGTTACAAATATTTTCTTTTATGTATTTTTTTACTATCAATATGCACATTGTTTTTGGTTTGATAATTTCTGGTTATTACACTTAAGAGAGGTCATGCTTCTTTGCTTTGTTTAAATTGACATTTAAGTTGGCTAGGATGAAGTAATATAGGTTTAAATTTACCGTCCAGTATGTTGAACTGGAGTTCGTCCACATTAAATATAGGCATTGGTTAAAATGTAGGATTTGGTGGGATTTGCTAGGATTGTGCAAAGTCATGCAGGATTTGGTAGGATTGTGAATTGATTTGCTAGGATTTGGTAGGATTGTGCATTGAATGATGGTGTTGGTTTGGGCGGGATAAAATCCTTATAAATATGCCACCATTTATTCCAGTAATAAATACAACAATATGTAAAATTAGCAAAGTTACCAAAAGACCCTCATCCAGCAATAAATATACCAATAAATATATGCAGCAAAGATACCAAAAGAGCTTTAAGTTGGGCGGGAGAATAAGTATAATTAGCAAAGTTACCAAAAGACCCTCATCCAGCAATAAATATAGCAATAAATATACGCAGCAAAGTTACAAAAATACCCTCATGGTTGGCGCGAGAATGGAATTTGCATTTATGCTGGCAGACTATTAAGATTAAGATTTTAGGAGGGAAATCACACTTGCATTGGGAGGGAAATCAGCACTGCAGATTCACCTCCTTTTATAATTATAAAGATATCTGTAGATTTTTCACACGAGTTGTGATATTTTGACACCAAATTTTTAACACCGTAGCCTACACCATAGCAATAGAGAGAGAGCACGATTTTCGAGTTGCGTGTCGAAGATAGAAAAAGCAAAAAAAAGGCAGAAACCGTATACAACTATAGTGTTTGACAACTCTAAGTTGTCAAAAAAAACATTTCTGTTTTCACACGATGTGTTAGGTGACTTGGCTGGGGTCTCATTGCCCTGAGATATTACTCTGTAGTTAACTTCCGTCTTGGGCTTTTGGCCCCGTTTATAAATATAAAATGACATATATCTCCAACGTCAATTTCTGATTTTACATTTTGCATGTGAAAATTATACTCCAATTATACCATTATTAGAAATAATAAGAATACATAAGAAATGTACCAAAAAAAAGAATACGTAAGAAATAAAAATAAATAAATAATGAGTATTTTTTTTAATAAGGTAAAATTTAGGGTGAGGGGATGACGTCTCAATCTAAAGCAGGGAAGACATTCGGACTCTTCGAGCACTTACGAAGATAATTACATTTACCTTACCCAAAGGGTATTAGTAGAGACTCGAACTCGCGACAAATTAATGAGTACTTTAAAATACAGACCTAAAAGAAGTCAAATATTTGGAAAAATTTTCAAAAAACTACAAAGTTTTATTAAGCAAAATGATTTAAAAATTGGATTCCAAGCTCTCTTCAAATTTGTTTGGATTCAAATTAAAAAAATTTAACATATAACCTTATATATATATAAATATATCCCATTACAATAATCAAACGCGGAGCGTCACAGTAGGAACTGAACAAAACATGAAGATAAACGACATATATAGATTAATAAAATCCAAAGAGAAAACATTATTGCAAACAACATAAATTAAATACTGGAATAAAAAAACCATTTAATACTTGAAATAAAAAATAATACTCCCTCCAGTTTAAAATATAAACAAAAAAAGTCTCTAAAATATAAGGAAAAAATATATATATTTGGCTTAAAATAAAATAATTAAACTTCGTTGAAAAATTTGGCGTGGCGTTAGGATCGTCTCTTTTAAATTAGGTTATGACTATATAGCTAAAATTAGACAACTTTAGAAGAGTTCGGATCTAAATACAAAGTAATTTCTAAATAAACATGCAAACTTTTTATATTGGATGCTTCCTGAAAATTCTATGATATCAGCGAGAATTTTTTTATAAACAAAATTTAGAGTGAGGGGATAGCTCCCCAGTCTAAGTGAGACTGCTGAGAGATTGAGAGTGGGCACTTGAGTGAGACTGCTGAGGGATGAGTGTAAATTTAAATTAAGTTACATGTTTTTATTTTAAATTAAATTAAATAATTTTATTTCATTTAGATTTATTTTATTTTTTAATCAATTATTAAAGTAAATTCGCAGGTAAATCCCCATCAAATAAATTTCTAAGAAAATCCGTAGCAAAGTTACCTACAAGTTTTCCTGCGATTCTGAACTAGCATATTTTCCTGTACAATTTCTTGCGAAATTGCCTGCAGAGCAAAATTTGTAGAAAAATCCATAAGAAACATTCAATTATTTCTTAGGGATCCAAATCCATAGGAAAATCCACAGGAAATACCAAAGTTTCTTGCGGATTTTTCTGTAAATTTTTATCTATAGGAAAAAAATCATAATTTTAACAAATCAGCAGGAAAATTTGCAGGAATTTCTTACGAAAAAAGTTTGCAAGAAAATTTATAAAAAATAGTACAATTTCTAGTAGTGTGTCATGTCCCACTAGTTCAATCCCTTAAAGTTAGCGGCTAGGATATCACATCCAATATAAGTACACTTATCACATTGGATAAAACTAAAAAAATATAATAGTTAGCGATATTATACAACGAAATGGATACAAATTTTACAATAAAAAAGGAGACGAAAGATTTAACTCACTAAATTATATCTTTTCCTTATTATTTTTTTTAAAATAAGCATTATTTGTCTAAGATTAATGATTTCCAAAATTGTTAATTAATATATACTTTATATATTGTTCCTAGATAAAACAATTTGAGAATATACAGAAGAAGAAAAAAAAACCCTAGCCTCATTATAGTTTATAACAATGGAAAAAAGATAAGTATATCTAATACTCCCCCCGTTCCTTTTTACATGTCGTTTAAGGTTATTTTACACAAATTAATATAATCAATAAAATTTATTGTTTTTGATGAAATTATTAGTCTTTTTCTATATGATACCCTTAACCATTCATTACTCCTTAGAACATATTTATCTCTCTACAATAAATAGTTAATGGTATAAATGACAAATAAGTAATTAATGTAACTTTAAACTTTGAGAATGAAAAGTAATTAGAAACAAAATTTCTCTAAAAAACTGACATTTAAAAAGGAACAGAGGGAGTAACAAAAAAATTACATACTTCTTTTGTTTAAACTTTTTTTTTGTAAAAGAGGTCATTCTATAGAGTCCTGCAATCTTTAACTAAAACAAATTTGGCTTAACTACAGTTTTGGTCCCCCTATTTTCACCAATCCGTAATTTTAGTCCTCTTATTTTTAAATCTGCAATTTTAGTTTCCTAATTTTTAATATTTCTGAAATTGGGACCCTATCTTTAATTTTGGTCAAAATTAGGGGATGTGGCAGGTCAAACGCTGACGTGTCTAGTGACTGGCTTGCTGATGTGTATTATGATGCCCTATCATCATACTAAGCAACCACATCAGCATAAAAACATATTTTTAAAAAACAAAAACATGAAAACAATGTCTTTCTAAAATTAAAATACTAAATTTATTAGGGGGACCAAGTAATCTCCTTCGTTCTGCTTATCCTTCACCGTTCTTGTAACATCCCAAATTCCCTAAGCCAAATTATTAGGAAATCCTAAGTGAAAACGAGATTTAATCCCTAAGGATTAAATATGGTTCATTGTCTTAATTTAGTAATTTAAAACCAATTAGGAACTAAGGGGTAAAATGGTAATTTTACCAAATGATTTAGGAATTATAGGACTAAGTAATTAGGAGTAGCTTTAATTAATTAGAATTACTCAAGATGTTATTAGGAACCAAGGATTTAATTAAGAGGCTAAATAAGGGTTTAATTGCAAGGTTTTTAATTAAAATTAGACCTAAGGACCACCATACACCATGTTCCACTTAAATCCACTTTAGCATCGCTCCTTCACCCTAATACCCCTTCCCCTCGACCTGTTTCCAGAAAAGAAAGAAGAAGAGGAAATAAGAAAAGAAAAGGGAAAGAAGAGAAGAGAAAGAAGAAGATAGTAGAAGAAAGGGAGGTACGATCGGCCGATGGAGGAAGAAGAAGGCCCAGGGCACGGCGGCCCTGGAGGTGAGGCGCGGTGGCGCGCCGGTGAGAGGAAGGAGGGCCGCGTCACTGTTCACGCGGCTGGGAGAGAGAGAGACGCAGAGAGAGAGAAGTCGAGAGAGATCGAGAGAGAGGGAAGAAGAAGGGAACTCGAAAATGGAGGAGGAAGGAGAGGAAGAAGATGAACCAGGACTCAAAGGAGAAGATGGATTGGAAGAGGAAGCTTCATTTTAAGCTTCCATGGAGGATGAAATCAAGAAGAAAAGGGGCTTGCATGTGGCTTCTAAGTGTTGAGGATGATGATTCTGAACTCAAAGTGAAGGAAGAAGTGGAAAGAGGATTTTTGGAATTGAAATCCCTAACTTGGGATTGCTCAGGTAACATAGACTTCCCCCAAAACCTCCCTTAGGATGTGCTAGGCTTTACTATTAAATTTATTAGTTCCATAATTAGTTTATTAGTCATACTGAACGGTCTTGTATGGGGTTTGAATGAAATAGGGTTGGATGGTTACCCTCAATCCCCTAAACCAACGTGTGATGTTCGTACTGTTGCGAGTTCCATTGAGCTCTAATCGGAATATTTAATATAGTTATCTTGTATGTTAAATATGTATGATTTCGGTCTTGTTGAGGCTCGGCATTCGAGCTAGCCCATTTGTATGATTTTGGGGCAATAAGTTATTTGAGATTGAATTCGCATGCACTAAGATATATGTATTCGCTTAGTGTAGATGATACTTTGATAAGGGTATTAATCCTCTTTACACATTTTAAGTTTCCTAATGATCTTGGTTTCTAAATATGTTTTGGATTCCTAGTAATACATGTGTATGTGGCTTTGAAATCCTTGTTGAAATCATCTTGGATTGGATTGAAAATTGTTTATGTGTGAGGATGTTTGCGTTTTAACTGCAAACCCATCATATAAGTACTTTGGTCACTTTCGATGGCGGGGACCCCTTGGTAGGACTTCTATAGGTCCTTGCTCATTTTGATCTTTGGGCTTTGCCAAGTGGGTACATTCTATGATTCTTGTGATATGTATTGCAGTATTAATTAGTGCTCCTTGATTGAATTGTGTGTGAAGTACTGTGAGTAACATATCCTTGATTAATCCGAGCCAGTCACCCCATATAGGCGGAGGCTGGGGGAGTATACTTGGGATGTTACAATATAAGCCGCTTGTATTCCTCTGATAGGAATTGTTTGGAATGTTTGCAATTTGCTCTGCAACCCCATCGTAAATGATTAGCTACCACCTTTGCTGTTGGGGGACCCTTGACTTTATCCTTCTATATATAGGATTTTACCCATTCTGCGTTTGAGCTGGACCTTTGGCTTTATCCTTGTATACGAGATTTTACTCATTTTGCAATTGGGCTGGGTCAAGTGGGGACATTCATTGTGATCCTTTGGACATTTGTTTGCAATTGCTTCTCTCTTTAAAGATGTCAACTGCATTACTATGAATTGTGATTTGCTTGTAAACATTATTGAAAACGTGTGTGCAATGATTATGAATTGAGGTTGGTGAAAAGTGATCGTGTTATGTTTAGGTTATGTGTTGATGTGTATTTGGGAGTTGGAAACTTAGTTGCACTATCATGTTTAAGGTTTGATTAAGGATAGTGAACAAATAAATAAGTATATATTTATGGGGAGGATTTTCCATATGTCGCACACCACGTATGGCTGGAAACAACGGTAAAAATATTTATGATTTCAAGTCTATGTTATTGAGTTTTATAAACTCACCTTTGGGGCGTTGTTTTCAGGTACAAATGTTGAAGAGGTCCAGAGCATTGGATTGTGCTCGGTCTCGCTTATCTACGAGACCCGAGTCACCGGATCACCAGTCGCGTCCTAAGTCTTAGGTTGTGTCCTAGTATTATGTGTATTTGTAATTGTTTTACTTTATTATTCTTTTGAAAAAGAAGTTGTAATAATTAAAGTTAAATCTACTTTCGAAATTCTGAATTATGTCGGCTATATTATTAACGTATTTTTGTACGACGCGTATGTATCCAGCAATTTTACCAACTAAAGTATAGTATAGTATTTGAAAAACAGGAATCATTCTTTATTATTCGTTTGTATGCGAAAAATCTTCAGCATTTATATTCTAATCCAAGTTAAATTAGTAAGTAATCCCCTAATTAGAGTTAGGGTGTTACATTATGGTATCAGAGCAGTTCGACCCTCTCGGACTGTGATTCAAGTGTGTCTAGACGTGATCCGGTTTAGGAAAGAGTCAGTTGTGTCTGTAAGTCTAAGGTTTCTAAGTACTTTCGATAAATTATTGAGGTAGGCCACCTCAAGGATTTATTCTAAGTGCGAGGGAATTGAAGACGAGCAGAATATTGTCTTATATGCTCGCTTTGCGAGATATCTTTATATAAGTATGTGATGTTTGGTGTGACCCTTTGTAAATTCTACCCATATATGCATTTCTCCACTCTTGACTTGGTTAGTTAGGGGCATAAAAGTAGCATTAAAAATATTGCACTTTAGCTATATGATTGGATGGTTTGATTGTATTGAAATGTATGTCAATTGTGGAGGTTTGAGGAAGAGATGATGCATTTATATCGATTGATTATGATACTTAACTTAGAAATACGAGTGTATGATTAAGTATGTGGTTGGTACTTGGTTGAGTAGATCTTGAACAAGGCTTTAGGAATAAAATTCTGCACTTGTATCCTTTGTTGGATTGCTTGAATTGAGGTTTAAATTGCATGTCTTTATGAGTTAAAATTATGCACTATCATTGTTTGTTGGAATGCTTTGAATTGGAATAGATTTTGCATGCGAAAAGCTGTCAAAAAAAAAAATCTGCACATGTGTATATATTTAGCATCTTTGAATTGGAATGGAAATACATGTATGATTGTGTAAAAATCCTGCACCTGAGTAGTTTGTTAGGATACTTGATTTAGAGTTAATATGCATGCCCAATTGAGATAGAAAATCCTGCACTATACTTGCTTAAGAGTATTATTTTCATGTAAACCAAGTGATAAAATGCTGCACTATGTATTTGTAGTGAATTGTTGATTTGAGATGGGACTAACAAGCTGATAATTCTGCACTGTCGATACTTAAATGAATTGCATGATTAGGTTGAAAGTGTGTGGTATATGATGCTAAAACTCTGCACAATTAGTAAATATATGGGTGCTGAATTGGAAAGAAATTATATAAGTATTAATGTTATAAATTCTGCTTGATAGTGATTTTGTCTTGAATTTGGTTAAGAGGCTTGGTGTTTTAAGTTGAGCTTTAATTTGGTACCATCCTTTTTTTTTTAACCCCCACAAAGCATTACGGGATTACATGCCTGAATTCCTGACTTAGTTGTGTGTTTTTTTTTAAATCATGCAAGGGTTAGGAAAATGTAAGAACTGAATATTGTTAATAAAATTGGTGACGACAAATAGGATATGGGTTCAATGAATTCATGCTCCTTTAAATGATTATGTGATGTATTTGAAGTATGTGATTATTTGAAGTTCATAAGTTGAATGTGAGTAACACTTGATGTGGGCTTTCGCAACCGGAGGGACCCAATATGGGCTACCTGAGGACCGAGCCGGGGTGTTACAACAAAAGGTATTGAATGTGATTGAGATTGAGGATGTTTGCATAAATATTGTAAACCCGTCTTTGGTTATTTTTGGGTTTTTCCACTGACGGGGACTCCTTGGTGGAGCCAATTAAGGTTCTCACTCTTTTCTTTGGGTTATTGAGTGACACCAAGAGGGTCCATCCTTTATGAATTGTGAATGCTGTGTAAACTATATTGAATAATTTTTGGCATTGATATGATATGAGGTATATGACATGTGAATTGCTATGTGAACACTGTTGATTATTTGTTTGCATTAACTCTGGCTTGAGGTATGTAACCTGTGATTGATTATGTAACAATGTTGAACATTGTTGCATTACTTATGATTGAGGATTATGATATATGCTTATTTGTGATCAATTGATTCCATAGTTATTCCTCAATAGGTAAGTGCTCCTAATGGTGACCTTACTGTTAACAGTGTTAGTAAACATGACCAATTTTCAACTATTAATTTTGAGAAGGTCGTTGTGGATATAATATATCGAATGGATTCATAACTTTGTTAAACCTTTATCATGATCGCTTACTTCAATAGCATTTAGAATTGATAAGTAAGGGTTTCTAGCGGTACGGCCTTGTCAATTTAGGATGGGCATTCATAGTCGATTAGGCTCTCAACACTTGTTAACTAGTCAAGCTTGTTTGATCTAACCATTGTGAATGGATCCCAAGTTGATTGATAACCACGAAGCCCTCTAAAGCACCTATTGGACCTTGATTAGAAATACCTTAGTGTTTTCTAAAATCAAAAAGGGGTAGTGATGAGCTAGACTTCCTAATACCTAAGTTGTAATTAGGGAACCTAGAATGGTATTCAAGCCCTAAGCTTTCTAGGCGTAGTTACTTTGGTGGAATAACTAGCCCGAGGAAGAGTGTTAGACCATAGTCTTGGGACTACAAGGGTCTTAGTATAGCTAAATCAGCAGGAATTCAAGGAAATTAATGTCTACGCTAGATTCAACGGCCGGTGTATGAAGTGGCATTGTTTGACCAATTACAAACTTTGTCTTGACTTAATAAGCGTCTTATTGGGATTAGGACTTAGTTTGTAACTGGTTAGCTAAATCACAAGTCCTCCGGATTGTTGAC
This sequence comes from Calophaca sinica, assembly GCA_037113605.1. Taxonomy (NCBI): domain Eukaryota; kingdom Viridiplantae; phylum Streptophyta; class Magnoliopsida; order Fabales; family Fabaceae; genus Calophaca; species Calophaca sinica. The sequence continues at coordinate 40,142,770 of CM073733.1, read as the reverse complement.
CTAGGGTAGCTATTAATTCTTTTCGAAATTCCGATAATTTAGGATGAGCTAGAAAGGAACTTACTCATTCGAAGAAGAGTAGGATTAGAGTTCGCAGCGGAAGCTCAGAGAGCAGAACCTGTGTAAGGATAAGGTTAGAAGGTAAGGTGAATTTTGGGGACAAAATTCCTAAAAGGTGGGGAGTAATGTAACATCCCAAATTCCCTAAGCCTAATTATTAGGAAATCCTAAGTGAAAACGAGATTTAATCCCTAAGGATCAAATATGGTTCATTGCATTAATTTAGTAATTTAAAACCAATTAGGAACTAAGGGATAAAATGGTAATTTTATCAAATGATTTAGGAATTATGGGACTAAGTAATTAGGAGTAGCTTTAATTAATTAGAATTACTCAAGATGTTATTAGGAACCAAGGATTTAATTAAAAGGCTAAATAAGGGTTTAATTGCAAGGTTTTTAATTAAAATTAGACCTAAGGACCACCATACACCATGTTCCACTTAAATCCACTTTAGCATCTCTCCTTCACCCTAATACCCCTTCCCCTCGAGTTTCCAGAAAAGAAAGAAGAAGAGGAAATAAGAAAAGAAAAGGGAAAGAAGAGAAGAGAAAGAAGAAGGGAGTAGAAGAAATGGAGGTGCGATCGACCGATGGAGGAAGAAGAAGACCTGTGGCATGCGTACTGGGAGGTGAGGCGCGGTGGCGCGCCGGTGAGAGGAAGGAGGGCCGCGTCACTGTTCACGCGGCTGGGAGAGAGAGAGACGCAGAGAGAGAGAAGTCTAGAGAGATTGGGAGAGAGGGAAGAAGAAGAAGGGAACTCGAAAATGGAGGAGGAAGGAGAGGAAGAAGATGAACCAAGACTCAAAGGAGAAGATGGATTGGAAGAGGAAGCTTCATTTTAAGCTTCCATGGAGGACGAAATCAAGAAGAAAAGAGGCTTGCATGTGGCTTCTAAGTGTTGATGATGATGATTCTGAACTCAAAGTGAAGGAAGAAGGGGAAAGAGGATTTTTGGAATTGAAATCCCTAACTTGGGATTGCTCAGGTAACATAGACTTCCCCCAAAACCTCCCTTAGGGTGTGCTAGGCTTTACTATTAAATTTATTAGTTCCATAATTAGTTTATTAGTCATACTAAATGGTCTTGTATGAGGTTTGAATGAAATAGGGTTGGATGGTTGCCCTCAACCCCCCTAAACCAACGTGTGATGTTAGTACTGTTGCGAGTTCCATTGAGCTCTAATCGGAATATTTAATATAGTTATCTTGTATGTTAAATATGTATGATTTCGGTCTTGTTGAGGCTCGACATTCGAGCTAGCCCATTTGTATGATTTTGGGGCAATAAGTTATTTGAGATTGAATTCGCATGCACTAAGATATATGTATTCGCTTAATGTAGATGATACTTTGATAAGGGTATTAATCCTCTTTACACATTTTAAGTTTCCTAATGATCTTGGTTTCTTAATATGTTTTGGATTCCTAGTAATACATGTGTATGTGGCTTTGAAATCCTTGTTGAAATCATCTTGGATTGGATTGAAAATTGTTTATGTGTGAGGATGTTTGCGTTTTAACTGCAAACCCATCATATAAGTACTTTGGTCACTTTCGATGGCGGGGACCACTTGGTAGGACTTCTATAGGTCCTTGCTCATTTTGATCTTTGGGCTTTGCCAAGTGGGTACATTCTATGATTCTTGTGATATGTATTGCAGTATTAATAAGTGCTCCTTGATTGAATTGTGTGTGAAGTTCTGTGAGTAACATATCCTTGATTAATCAGAGCCAGTCACCCCATATAGGCGGAGGCTGGGGGAGTATACTTGGGATATTACAATATAAGCCGCTTGTATTCCTCTGATAGGAATTGTTTGGAATGTTTGCAATTTTCTCTGCAACCCCATCGTAAGTGATTAGCTACCACCTTTGCCGTTGGGGGCCCCTTGACTTTATCCTTCTATATATAGGATTTTACCCATTCTGCGTTTGAGCTGGGCCTTTGGCTTTATCCTTGTATACGAGATTTTACTCATTTTGCAATTGGGCTGGGTCAAGTGGGGACATTCATTGTGATCCTTTGGACATTTGTTTGCAATTGCTTCTCTCTTTAAAGATGTCAACTGCATTACTATGAACTGTGATTTGCTTGTAAACATTATTGAAAACGTGTGTGCAATGATTATGAATTGAGGTTGGTGAAAAGTGATCGTGTTATGTTTAGGCTATGTGTTGATGTGTATTTGGGAGTTGGAAACTTAGTTGCACTATCATATTTGAGGTTTGATTAAGGATAGTGAACAAATAAATAAGTATATATTTATGGGGAGGATTTTCCATATGTCGCACACCATGTATGGCTGGAAACAACGGTAAAAATATTTATGATTTCAAGTCTATGTTATTGAGTTTTATAAACTCACCTTTGGGGCGTTGTTTTCAGGTACAACTGTTGAAGAGGTCCAGAGCATTGGATTGTGCTCGATCTCGCTTATCTACGAGACCCGAGTCACCGGATCACCAGTCGCGTCCTAAGTCTTAGGTTGTGTCCTAGTATTATGTGTATTTGTAATTGTTTAACTTTATTATTCTTTTGAAAAAGAAGTTGTAATATTTAAAGTTAAATCTACTTTTGAAATTCTGAATTATGTCGGCTATATTATTAACGTATTTTTGTACAACGCATATGTATCCAGGAATTTTACCAACTAAAGTATAGTATAGTATTTGAAAAACAGGAATCATTCTTTATTATTCATTTGTATGCGAAAAATCTTCAACATTTATATTCTAATCCAAGTTAAATTAGTAAGTAATCCCCTAATTAGAGTTAGGGTGTTACAGTTCTGCTTCGATTCATGAACACAGCAAATAAACCCCAGAACACATCAACAATTCTCCTTCGTTCTGCTTCGATTCACCTTCGTTCTGCTTCGATTCTTCATCGTTCTGCTTTGATTATTCTTCGTTCTCTTCGATTCTTCATCTTCTGCTCCTACCCCTCCTGTAGGAGAACCAGCAAAGTCGGTGTGTTGAAGGCAGAGAAGCCCAAGGCCGACGCTGAAGAAGCGAAAGAAACGAAAGAAGAAAAAAAGAAGGAAGAGAAGAAAGCTAAAGAAGAAGACGTAAAGGGGTTCAAGTTCTGAGGAACCTAAAACTGAAGCTGAGGTTTGGAAGAAGGGGGAGACGGTGGATCTGAATTTCTTGAATTGGAAGACGCCATCAGCTTCGACGACGCCATTAATCCAACCCTCTCTCTCTCTCTCTGTGTGTGTGTCTCACAGTTAGGATTTTACGAATTGGGACTGTGAGGGTGACTGTGTGAGGTTGTTGTTGGCTTGGCTTGGTTCTGTTACCAATTGACTTCAAACACAAGAGGGGGGTGAATTGTGATAGCGGTGCTTATATAAAAAATTACAGAAAATAAATGACCGAATAATAAATAAAGAACAAAAATAAATAAAGTGCTTGAATGATAAAGAGAAAGAAAGCAAAGAAGAGCACGCAAGTTAATTTATACAGTGTTCGCCACCAAACACCCCTGTGGCCTACGTCCTGTCCCCAAAGCAAACCACTATGGGATTTTCACTAAATCACTAGCTTTTAAATCAGGTTCAGCTAGAAACCTTTACAACTCTATACCAAAGCAATACGTTCAAGAGATATCACCTCTCTATGAACACCTTGGGATTCCTACCCAAAAAGAAATGATTTTCACAAATAAAATGAGACGAAAAAGATACACTCAATAGTGCAGATATAACAAATTGAAGCTCAAATAATACAACTCAAATTATGTAGAATAAAAGGCTCTCAGAAAATTGTGCTCAAATAAGTGTGAGTGATGAAAAATATTTGACAGAGTTTTTGGCACAAAAATTAAGCACTGCGTTGTTGTTTTTTTACAAAGCTCACGAGCTGTGTTTATATAGGCAATGGAGGAGCGCCGAAATGAGCGGTGCAGGATTTGTCCGTTGCAGCATTTGCCCGCTATGCGTTTGATTTGTCCGTTGGAATTTGTCGTTGCGTATTGAAAACACGGAGACGGCTCGGCATACGACCTCTGAAGACAGCTCGGTAGACGACCTCGCCACACAGCTCGACAGACGACCTCGACACAGCTCGGCATACGACCTCTGAACAGCTCGGCAAAAGGCCTCGGCACACGACCTCGGAACACAGCTCGGCATACGACCTCCTCATCAGCTCGGTTCTCATAGCTCGGTACGCGACCTCATCAGCTCGACACGCGACTTCCTCCTCAGTTCGACATACGACTTCCTCAGAGCTCGACACGCGACTTCCTCCTCAGCTCGACATCCGACTTCCTCAGCTCGACATCCGACACGAGATATGCATGTCAAAATATTTTGTGCGTGTGTGATTTAATTTTAATTGAGAGCTTTTTATTACTACTTACAAATTGTCTTAATAAAGATAAATAAATACCCAGAACCCAAAGACTTGAAAAACTATCATTCTTGATACGCGTCTTGGTATTCTTTTCCACTTTTTGCACGGTTGACTATTTGCAAGACTCCCTTTTGTCAATCATCAAAATCATCCTGTCAAGGCATGTATTCACAGACTCCCCCTTTTTGATGATGACAAACATCTCATGGAGGGTTTTTTAGTAAAAATATAATCATGATATAGCAATGAGATATAAGCAAGGTTTTTCAATAAAAGATATCAGAGTTTAAGCACGTATTTTAGAAAAACTCCCCCTCACAATATTAAAAAAAAAGATATCAGAGTTTAGGCGCATTTTGGCATTTTGGTGAAGAACTCCCCCTCACAATATGCATGGAATAAACCACTCCCCCTGAATCATATAACTCTCCCCCTTTTGGCAACATCAAAAAGCGGAAAAGATAAAGGGAAAGGCATGTAAAACGTATGCATATACGTGTAACTAGATGGCGAAAAATAATAGAGTATCAAGGGTTCAATGAAGCATAATTGTTTGCGATTAACATAACTTTGCACAAACTTTTATTTTAGCGATTACAAGAAGGGCGGTTGCATTTCTCCACTTTTAGTCTTGGTAGGAACTCGCATAAAAATGTTAGCACACTCCAACGCCCAAGTTAGAATTTATTCAAAAAGAAAATGCAATCACAAAAATACTCAATGCATGATTGGTCTAAAATTCCCAATTCAGTTCTAATAAAAAGAAAGTTTCCTTAGGCAAAGGTTTAGTAAAAATATCCGCAAGTTGTCTAGATGTTTCCACAAACTCAATCATGCAATCACCTTTTTGAACATGATCTCTAATAAAATGGTGCCTAATCTCTATGTGTTTAGTCCGAGAGTGATAAACCGGATTTTTAGTGAGGTTTATGGCACTAGTATTGTCGCACTTAATTGGAACAGTTTTCAGATTAATCCCATAATCATTCAACTGTTGTTTCATCCAAATAATTTGTGCACAAATAACCGTCTGCAACGTATTCCGCTTCAAAGAAAGGGACAAAGCCACACCGGGCTTGTTTCTTACTATGCCATGAGACCAAGGCATTCCCAAGTAAGTGACATGTCCCACTAGTGCTTTTTCGGTCCATTTTGCAACCCGCAAAATCAGAATCCGAGTACCCAATAAGTGTGCAGTCAGCACCTTTGGGGTACCATAAACCCATGGTTTGTGTGCCAGTGAGATATCTCATGATGCGTTTTACCGCTAAGAGATGTGATTCCTTAGGATTTGCTTGAAAATGTGCACACATACAAACACTAGACATAATATCCGGACGACTTGCAGTGAGATAGAGAAGAGATCCTATCATACCTCGATACTTACTTACTTCGACCGACTTACCACCTTCATCTTTGTCAAGATAGCATGATGTGCTCATGGGAGTTGAGATTTCTTTGGCGTTGCTCATTCCAAATCTTTTAAGCAACTCCTTGCAATATTTGGATTGATTTATAAAAATTCCTTCTTTTGTTTGTTTGATTTGAAGACCAAGGAAGTAGTTGAGCTCTCCCATCATGGACATTTCAAACTCACTTTGCATGATTTTGGAAAAATCTTCACACAAAGACTCATTAGTAGCACCAAAGATGATATCGTCAACATAAATTTGAACAAGTAAAATGTCATGATTTTTGTGTTTAATGAAAAGAGTGGTATCAACTTTTCCTCTTTCAAAACCTTTTTCAAGTAAATATTTGCTCAACCTTCGTACCAAGCTCTCTGAGCTTGTTTTAAACCATATAAAGCCTTTTTCAATTTGAAAACATGATTTGGAAATTCAAAATTTTCAAAACCGGGGTTGATCAACATATACTTCTTCTTGAATAAAACCATTTAGAAATGCACTCTTAACATCCATTTGAAAAAGTTTAAAATCCATGATGCATGCAAATGCTGAGAAGCATCTGAATAGCTTCTAATCTAGCCACGGGTGCATAGGTTTCATCGAAATCTATGCCCTCTTGTTGATTATAGCCTTTTGCAACAAGTCTAGCTTTATTTCTAACAATGATACCGTTTTCATCAAGCTTGTTGCGAAAGACCCATTTGGTCCCAATGACTAGGTGATCTTTAGGCCTAGTGACAAGTTCCCAAACATCATTTCTCTCAAATTGATTTAATTCCTCTTGCATAGCAAAGGTCCAATGCTCATCAAAGATGGCTTCATTGACGTCATTTGGTTCAATTTGAGAGACAAAGGCCATATGATGACATGCATGATTAAGAGAGTTTCGAGTCGTTACCCCTTTTGAGATATCACCTATTATGTTGTCAAGAGGATGGTTCTTTGAGACTCTCCATTCCTTTGGAAGATTTGAGTGAGAGAGTTCTTGAGAGGGTTGAGGCAAGGACTCTTGATCCTCCTTTTGAACTTTTGATCTCTCTTGTTCCTCTAAATAGGTATCTCCTAACACTTCTGCAAGATCATCAACTCTTTCTTCATCAAGATTTGGGGTTAGATTCATCAAAAGAAACATGCACAGATTCTTCAACAGTTAAAGTACGTTTATTAAAAATTCGAAAGGCTTTACTAGAAGTGGAATATCCAAGAAATAAACCTTCATCAGCTTTAGCATCAAATTTTCCAAGGTTATTCTTACCATTGTTTAGGACAAAACACTTGCATCCGAAAACGTGAAGGTGGGAAATGTTGGGCTTCCTTCCTTTGTAGAGTTCATACGGTGTTTGTTTAAGGATCGGCCTTATAAGAACTCGATTCATCACATAGCAAGCGGTGCTCACGGCGTCTGCCCAAAAGTACTTAGGAAGGTTAGTCTCATTGAGCATCGTCCTCGCTAGCTCTTCAAGAGACCGATTTTTCCTTTCAACCACTCCATTTTGTTGCGGTGTCCTTGGAGCAGAAAAGTTGTGATCGATGCCATTTTCGTGCAAAATGCTTCAAATGCTTCATTCTCAAATTCCCCACCATGATCACTTGAATGGAAGCAATGTTAAGTCCCTTCTCATTTTGTATAACCTTTGCAAGTTTTGAAAAGCATTAAAAGCATCATTTTTGTGAGAAATAAATAAAGTCCATGTATAGCGAGAATAGTCATCCACAATAACAAGAGCATAGTAATTGCCACCAAAGCTTTTAGTTCTAGAAGGGCCAAATAAATCCATATGTAAAAGTTGTAAAGGCCGGTTTGTAGAAACAATATTTTTAGATTTGAAAGATGCCTTTACTTGTTTTCCTTTTGACATGCATCACAAAGTTTATCTTTTTCAAAACGAAGCTTTGGTAAGCCAATTACTAAGTCCTTTCGAACTAACTTATTAAGATGATCCATGTGAATATGAGCCATTCTCCTATGCCATAGCCAAGATTCATCCTCTTTACTAATAAGACAACACGCATCATTTGAAGGTATTTTATCTAAATCAAGCATATAGATATTTCCAATTCTAGGTCCAATTACAATAACATTTTCATTTATAGAATCCATGACCATGCATTTTGAAGAATCGAAAACCACTTTGTTTCCTTTATCACAAAGTTGACTAATGCTTAGCAAATTATGCTTCAAACCATCCACATACAAAACATTTTCAATAGTGGGATTAGGACTCTTACCAATAGAACCAATCCCAAGAATTTTACCTTTGTTGTTGTCACCATACCGGACATAACCACTATTCTTAGGTACCAATGAGGAGAACTTGCTTTTGTCTCCTGTCATGTGCTTTGAACAACCGCTATCAAGATACCAATTTAAGTCCTTGGCTTTCAAGCACACCTACAACAACAAATCATATTTTAACCTTTGGTACCCAAACCATCTTGGGTCCATATGAGTTAGTCTTGGGCAAGGTGCCCTTTGGAATCCACATCTTTTTGCCAACTACATTTTTATTCTTTCTAATATTGCAAATAGAGGCAGTGTGACCATTTCTACCACAGTGAAAGCATTTAATGAAAGGACTACTTGAGGGTTTGTTGTGATTGAAGAGTTTAAAAGATTTTTCATGAATTTTTGGATGATAACCTAAACCAGCTTTTCCAAAAGTACCTTTTTGATTTCCTAACATAATGTTTAGATTATCTCTTCCCATCGTAAATTTTGCAAGAGTGTTATTTAAATCCTTAACCTTATTTTTCAAAACACTACACTCATTGCATTTTAAAACTTCATCCTTTTTATTTTCACAAGATATGGGAGGAGAAGTTTCAATCACAAAGAACTTGTTTTCTTTAAGAATCACTATCTCTTTGTTTAAAATTTCAATTTTTGATTCAAGAGAAGAGATGGTTTTCTTAGAAGAAAGAACAATTTTTCCAAGTTTAATCGTTTCATTATTGAATTCTTCACAAGCAGCAAGTAATTCATCATAAGTTAAAGAAGAGTCAGGATCATAAAAATTTACCTCATCTTCATCATGATTTGCCATTAGACTAAGGTGAGCCTCTTCATTTTCAGATTCATCAGAAGAATCCATATCATTATCATCCCAGGCAATGTAAGCTCTTCTTCCCTTCGAATCCTTTGGTGGTTTCTTTTCAAATTTCTCATTCCTCGTTTGGTTTTGAGGACAATCGGGTTTTATGTGACATTTCTTTCCACACTTGTAGCAGGTAGGATTAAAAGAAGTTGTTTCATCACTTTTCTTTTGAGAGCTTGGGAACTTACCTTTGTTTCTGAGTCTCATGAACCTTTTGAATTTGCGAACCATTAGACTCATGTTTTCCTCATTATTTTCATCTTCAAGGAAATCACATTCGTCATCGTCAGTTTCCTCAATGCTTGCTTTGAGGGCGAGCCCTTTCTTTTTCTTATCAGCTTCTTCGCTTTCCATGAGACGATTTAGTTCAATTTCATGTTCCTGCAATTTTCCAAACAAAGTAGCCAAGGTCATAGAAGATAAGTCTCTAGATTCAGCTATAGCAGTGACCTTGGGTTGCCAATTCCTGTTTAGACATCTAAGAACTTTGTTAATCAAATCTTCATTACTGAAGACTTTCCCAAGAGCTCTGAGATGGTTTATTATATGGATGAACCTTTTTTGCATATCTTGTATGTTTTCACTTGGTTTCATCCTAAATAACTCATACTCATGGGTTAATGTGTTCATTCGAGCCCTCTTGACCTCGGTAGTACCTTCATGGGTCAATAGAAGGGTGTCCCACATTTCTTTAGCAGTCTTGCAATTTGAGACCCTATAGAACTCATCGTAGCTTAAAGCAGAAGTGATGATGTTCTTAGCCTTCAAATTGTATTGGACCTTTTTCTTATCATCTTCGGTCCAAAGTGATCTTGGTTTGTCTACCACTGCATCATTAATTGATTGAGTGGGGACAAATGGACCATTTTCCACAAAGATCCCAAATATCAACACCAACACCCACAAGAAAGATTTGCATTCTATCCTTCCACTCACCATACCCCTCACCATTGAAAAATGGGGGTCTGTTCATGGAAGTTCCCTCGTAATTGTTTGAAGTCATTCTCTTGAGACGGTTAAGTCCTTTATACAAGATTCTAGCTCTGATGCCAATTGTTACCAATTGACTTCAAACACAAGAGGGGTGAATTGTGATAGCGGTGCTTATATAAAAATTCTGAAAATAAATGACCGAATAATAAATAAAGAACAAAAATAAATAAAGTGCTTGAATGATAAAGAGACAGAGAGCAAAGAAGAGCACGCAGCAATTTATACTGAGTTCGGCCACCAAACACCCCTGTGGCCTACGCCTGTCCCCAAAGCAAACCACTATGGGATTTTCACTAAATCACTAGCTTTTAAATCAAAGTTCAGCTAGAAACCTTTACAACTCTATACCAAAGCAATACGTTCAAGAGATATCACCTCTCTATGAACACCTTGGGATTCCTACCCAAAAGAAATGATTTTCACAAATAAAATGAGGCGAAAAAGATACACTCAATAGTGCGGATATAACAAATTGAAGCTCAAATAATACAACTCAAATTATGTAGAATAAAAGGCTCTCGAAAATTGTGCTCAAATAAGTGTGAGTGATGAAAAATATTTGTGAGTTTTTGGCACAAAAATTAAGCAACTGCGTTGTTGTTTTTTTACAAAGCTCACGAGCTGTGTTTATATAGGCAATGGAGGAGCGTCGAAATGGCCGTTGCGAGGATTTGTCCGCTGGCAAAGATTTGCCCGCTATGCGTTTGATTTGTCCGTTGGAATTTGTCCGTTGCGTATTGAAAACACGGAGGCGGCTTGGCATACGACCTCACGAAGACGGCTCAGAGGCGACCTCGCCACACGGCTCGACCAGGCGACCTCGACCGCGGATCGGCATACGACCTCTGAGCGGCTCGGCAAAGGCCTCGGCACACGACCTCGGAACACACTCGGCAAGATACGACCTCCTCATCAGCTCGGTTCTCATAGCTCGGTGCAGCGACCTCATCACCGACTCGACACGCGACCTCGATGCAGCGACCTCATCACCGACAAGCGACTTCCTCCTCGATTCGACATACGACTTCCTCAGAGCTCGACACGCGCGACTTCCTCCTCACCGACATCCGACTTCCTCAGCTCGACATCCGACACGAGATATGCATGTCAAAATATTTTGTGCGTGTGTGATTTAATTTTAATTGAGAGCTTTTTATTACTACTTACAAATTGTCTTAATAAAGATAAATAAATACCCAGAACCCAAAGACTTGAAAAACTATCATTCTTGATACGCGTCTTGGTATTCTTTTCCACTTTTTGCACGGTTGACTATTTGCAAGACTCCCTTTTGTCAATCATCAAAATCATCCTGTCAAGGCATGTATTCACATGTTCTTCTCTAAGCGTGAGGTGGACTAGCTTGTCTGAGAGTGAGGAAGAAGACCGTGAGGAAGAAGAAGCAGAGGAAGAAGACCGTGGGGAAGAAGAATGGGTCAAGGGAGTCGGAGGAAGAAGAAAGGGTCGAGGGATTCACTTTGTTAAAATTATTACTATCTTGTTTCTATATCACGAAACCCAACGTGAACACTGAAATATTCTCCCTAGTGCTTAGGAATGTCATCACAACACTGCTCTCTGGATGAAGGTGGAGTAAAAGAATGAGCTAAAGAGAAAGATTTAAAATGCTTAATAGTAGGAAAATATGAGCCATATGCAATCGATATACAAAAAGAGTAGAAAAGAATGAGCCAATATAAACGAAGAATAAATACAAGATAGAAAGATGAACTTCAATCTCCTCTATGTAAGAACTACAAGGATGTATGTGCAAAAATAGTGAAAATAAAGACTATTGTTTCTTTTTGGGCTTAATTGAGCTTTTGGTCCCTCAGGTATTGCGATTGTGCGATTTTGGTCTCTTAGGTTCTAATTGAATGAATTAAGTCCTCCAGGTATCGAAATTATGCGATTTTGGTCCATCAGGTTGTAATTGAGCGAACTGGGTCCTCTAGGCATCATAATTGTGCGATTTTAGTCTATTCGTTCAATTGTCAATTCAATTTATAACTGAAAATATTGTAAGAGTTTTTTAATATTTAAGCAAACTAACATGCCACATAGACTTGTGTGTCATATCATACACACACGTGATACATCATCATTTTTATTAGAAATTGAACGACAAGAGGGACCAAAATCGCACAATTGCAATAACTAGAGGACCCAATTCGCGCAATTAGAACTTGGGGACCAAAATTGCACAATCGCAATACCTGGAGGATCCAATTCGCACAATTGAAACTTGAGGAACCAAAATCGCACAATCTTGATACCTATATGACAAAAAGTGTAATTAAGCCTTCTTTTTAATAGTGGGTTATATTAATAGAGTTGAGGGTTTCACACTTATGCATCTAATATGTTTAAAATCCATAAATGTAATACATGATTTCTAAACAATTGAAAGGGCTGTGAGTAGGGATGGCAAAACGGGCAGGCCCGGCCTAGCCCGACCCAACCCGTTGTCAGTCCGTCTAAAACGTGACGTGCTGGGTTAGTCTATAAAGAGAATGTGGGTTGACATTTCCAACCCAACCCACTAGAGGACGGGTTGGCGGGCTTGTAGGCTAGCCCGCTAATAAATAAATAAATACAATTTATTTTTTTGACAAAAAATAAAATTTATTTGAACAATTAAAATATTGCAAAAATTCAATTAAACAATTAAGTTACTAAGCATCACCATAGACGATAAACACCTATTAATTCGTCAACTGTAAAGCATAAACACCTACTAATCTATCAACAATAAACACAAATTAATCCACTAACTATCTACCATTAACACAATTTGAGTGAGTCGGAGAGATGAACATAACGACTGAGAGTTAAGTGAGTCTAACTCTAAGAGGGTTAATGGAAAAAAACCCTAATTTTTTTATTTTAGTCTTCTTATTTTTTTCTGAACTAATTTTTTTACTATTCACAAACTTTTGTTATATTCTATTTAAATTAATTTTTAATGTAACCCGTCGGGCTGGTTCGGCCTACGACCAACCCAACAGGATGACAGATTAGGCAGGTTGAGCTATATAGGTTAATGGGTTGATGTATCTTAACCTAGTTCGTCCATTTTAAACAAGTTGACAGGCTGACCCGATGGGTTAGGCCTATTTTGTCATCCTAGCGGTGAGAGAAGATTTGTACATATTCATACTACTAGAGTGTTTGACCTGTGCAATGCACGGGTTATACATCGGGGAACGAGATTCTAATGATATCTATAAGCTATTTAGAAAATATTTTATTGAAAATTAAAGTTGTTTTTGAAATTTATGAGTCTTTTTATAAGAGTGAAATTTAATAGGGGAGACACCCTGTGCAAGGCTAGGGAGAACTACCAACTTTAGCGATGATTTACGATAAAATTTACATACAACCTTCTAACAGAGACATAAAAATTTGAACTCAAGTCACAACTAATGTGAGCGGAAAGTCTAACGAATTTTTACTAAATCATTATCATTTACTCATTGATAATCAATTTTGGATTTATAAAATTCAGGATTTATGCAATTTCATAAACCAAATTCGAATACAAGTCACTTTTAATGTTGCGATAAATATTGAGATGAAATCAATTGAAAAATATTACCTCTGTTCCTCATTATAAGATAATTTTTGGAGTCTTTTTGTCCCAATTATAAGAAAAAGTAACTAATTTCAAGATGTATCTATTATGTAAATTCCTTTTATACCCCTATGTAATGATAAAGAGAAACTTGCCTTTTCCATATGCACACATATTTCCAGACTTTTTTTTTTTCTATGAATTAATGACATGGTGGGTATAATGTGATGAGTATATTTAGAATGACATTTCAATTTTATGACATTAAATAAGCTTTGTTGGTCTTTATGTTTGTTGTTTTTTATTATTATAATAAGGAACAGAGGTAGTATTTTATAGTAATTTAAGATTTATGAAATTGCATTAAAAATAAAATTGTCACAACATACCCAACAATATTTATTTATTTATTGTAATTCAGATATTAATGTGCTTTTATGTAAAATACTTATTTTGTCAACTATATTTTTACCGTATAAAACTTAGGTCATCAACTTTAAGTCAAGTTGGTCATGTTTCTCTTATAAAATGGGATATAAACTGCTTTGATAGAGGGCTGGTGAAAGGTTGGAGATAGCGGGGGTTGATAGAGAGAGAAAAATTTTAATCCATTTTGTGAGAGGAACATGACCAACTTGACCTAAAGGACGTAAGCTAAGTTTTGTCCATTTTTACTTATAATGCATCATATGTTATACCATTGAAAAACTTGTATTACATTAAATATTACTCACAACGTATCTACAACATGATGTTTCTTGCTACACACAGTTTATATTAAAAATATACATTTTACGTTATAAATTTATATTAATATGTAATTTCTATTGAAATTATCATCCATAATAATTTAGGTAATAATGTTCTTTCATATAAAATGATCAATCTCCTTACAATATTTTTTCTCTGTAATTGAAGTATTAATATATTTATATTTAGATATTAATATGCTATAATGCAAATCGTTAATCTTTTGGTATGTTTTCCTCTTAGTTTATCATATTTTTATTTATAATAACATATAAGACTTAAAACTTAACGTCCTTTCGTGTAAAAATTTTATTTCTATATGACGTGAGTATTTGTCTCTAAATCACAATATGTTTTTATGTTAACTTTTCAGCTCTATGTAAAATAGATTTACCTTTTTGGATCATATAATAATAGGGGTTTTATGCAAATTCTGTCTCTATGAGATATAAATATTCACTAATAGCTGAAATTTATTCTAAAATTAGAAAAGTCAAACTTTAGTAAGAATTAAGGATAAGAATTAAAATTCTATATAGTAATTTATTTTACATTAAATTTTGAAAACAACATAATTATGGCATGATGGCTCGTGTTACGCATGTTATATATTTAAAAAGTAAAATATTCATATTACAAAATTATTTTAATATATGTTTTGTATTAAAATATATTAATCCTTAATTAGTAGTTGAGATATTAATGTTCTTTTTTGTAAAATGTCTAATTTCAATTATAATATATTTTCGTGTAAAATATTCACATCTATTGGTATATCTTGAGAATATAATTACATCACCAACAAAACCATATTAACATAATACCACCCCATGTAAAATATTCAATCTCTGTGTAATATATTTGTACTCTATAATTCTAGTGTTAATAAATTTTCCCATAGGTCTTAATATGTTTTCATGTAAATATTAATCACTATCTAGTATACCATTACTCATAGATTATCCTGTTTTTTATTTTTATTTACTTCTATTACTTAGATATTAATGTACTAAGTCAAATCAACTCTTAGTTTATACATTTATATTATCAATTTTTTCCACCAGGTTGCTAAGTTTCATAGTTATGTTAGTAGCCTTTGGTCGTATTTAATTTCTAGGAATGATTAAGTTTTGAAAATCTAATAATTCAAAGGTAGCATTTGGCCTAGACTTTTTTGAACTTAAAAGCTACTTTAAAGCTAAAGCTAAAAATAAGAGCTTTAAAAGTAAAGCTAAAGTCGTTTGACAATTATTATTATTTTTAGCTTTAAAGCTACTTTTTAGCTGAAAGTTGTTTAGTAAATTATTTTTATAAAAGACATGATTTTATTATAAATTAACATAAATGAATAAAATATTTAAAAAAATAAAAGACAAAAAACTTTATTACTAAAAGGAACTAATTTTTTTAATAGAATGAATAAAAATTCATAAATAATCATTTTAAAGAATTTGGTAAAATATTTTGGAAAAATAAATTATTTAAAGAGTGCATAAATTATAAAAAATGAAAATAAAAGAGAAATATTTTAAATAGAGCACTAATTTGGTAAACTCGAGTGAATAAAAAATAAAACAGAATGCGAATGAATACAGGAAAAAAAAAGGAGCATGAATTAGCCATTTGGTAATTGATACTTTCATTAAAAATAATATGAATAAAAAATGGTCAGACTTGTTTTCTTCTTAAAATAATATGAATTCGCCAAATTAGTACAAGCAACTCGTTAATCTTTTTAAAATAATATAGAATATAGATACAGTACTTGTCGTGAGAATTATGGAAGATAACAGTTGGAGAAAAACCGAAGAAGGCGTGAGAGAAAAAAATAAAATTAAAAAGATAAAATGCCTTAAAATATTGTCTACTGGATTCGAAGAGAGGTAGATCAACAAAAAGTTCCGTAAAAGCTTGTCAAAAGCTCCTCCCATCAACTTTTTTTAAAGCTCCTTCTACTCAATTTTTGTTCTTTCAAAAAAAGCCACTTCTTTTACAAGAGGTTTTTCTAAATTCTGTTTGGCCCAGCTTCTCCTTTTAAAGAGAAAAGAAGCTAAAAATAAGTTGGGACAAACACTACCATAGTATTTATGGTTTTCTGCTTCCAGGAGCATGAGCAAACAATTATGCTTGCTATGTACTTTAGATGGATCCCTTCTTCACCTTTCAGGTTATGTTTCCCGTAATCTCCTTTCATAAGCTTTGGAATCTTGTGTGGGTTTAGTTGGGAGAGCTCTCTTAACAAACTTTGTTGACAAATTCTGCATTAGAAGATAAGATGACATACATCATGATCTCTGTTTGTCAAGTTATGTGGTACAAATTTCAAATACCATATGAATAGCAGCAAATGCGAAAGGTAGATAATTTCACAAGCATTTTTCTAAGTTATTATGATAGATCTCAACTTTATCTTCACAGTTTATGCATATAAAAAACCAACGCCATTTTTTAGAACAAACTAAAATTGGGCTTGTGCAACAAATGGAGTGTAAAAACATGTATGGTTGATAACAACAAAACTTTGCAGAAAGTTCTTACCTCTCTCCTCACAAGTGGACCCATCCCCTTTGGGCACATAGCAATTACACTAATGTTTAGTTAAAAAACCAAGTTCAATTGACCGTAAATGCCCAACAATAGACCCTATGGGACAACCCAAGTATGCTCTTTGGCTTCACGTGGGAGAATAACTTTTCATAATTTTCTGCTTACTAGGTAAGTAAAAATATCAGAACTTTCTTCATTGGATCTCAAGAGGTTAAGCGCATACCTTTAGGCATGATAAATAATGATTCTACTTCAAATAAACATCGAAAAAGAGAAATTGGAATATATCCTCTAATAAACAAAGTGGTAAATAAAGTCATGGTTTTGTTTATCTCTTTGGAATCGATTTTGTTTCTATGAGGGGAGGGGGATTTTGTTGCTTATATGCCAAAAAGCATTGTTGCCCTCCTACCTGAATTGCGACGGGAGGGTTTTTGTTGCTTATCTCAATAAAGTCTTGGTTTTACCTCACCATTTGACATTCTGTCTTTATGTTGCTTGGTTGCTTTATTTGCTCATTTCAAAAATTAGAATTGGAGGAAAGCAATTATACTTTCACGCAGAGGAGGGAGGACCTATCAAGTTGGCATTTTTCATATCTCTCGGTTAGCCTGTTATTTTATCTTTTCGATCTCTGGTGGATTTTGCTACTCGACGGAATATGGGACATGCTTCTATGGTCTCTAACATTGCAAATTCAAGGTTTCTATATAGCTTTTGTGTTCTGTTTCTTTAGAGGAGTTATTGATTATATTTTATATTTTCTCTGTTGTTATATTTTCATTTTGGAATCTATTTAATGCATGAATTTTCGAATTGCATTGTTGCAGGTGTTAAATTGGAATCAATTCAGAAATCATTGCTAATGGGAATTTGAATGTGAATTTGTGAGGACAATTATACTAGGATTATAGGTAAGTTATCATATTTATGACCAATTATTTTATTTCTAAAAATAGTTAGAGAAAAAGGGTAATATTTTGAAATGAGATTAAATTGTTTATTTCTATTTAAATGGCATTAATTGTGTAATGCTGCAATTTATTGTCTAGGTATGGAATTAGTCTGCTTGGTTTGGAGCCTCTGTATTGTGACACCTGTTATCCGAACCAATTTGGCTCATTCTTATGGTGACATGTGTATTCATCATTTTTTAGTTTCATGCGAGCCTAACATGTGCCTTATTCTCCGTTTGTTGGATTCCAAATTGTATTATTAGGGATTGTTTTTAGAGCATTTACCCCTCCCCTTTTCTGTTATTTAACTCGTTCTTTTATGATCAGAAATAACCATAAAAAATTTCATGGACCGGTTGATATGTCTTCTGATTTGATTTCATATTTGTGATCCTTATAATTTAATTGCAGGATATGCTATTTATTTTAGTTGCAGGACCAGTTGACAAGCTTTTTGACTGAATATATGTTTTCATTGATATTCCATTTTTATGTAAATTTAATTACTGCATTTATAATTAAGGAATTTGATAAATGTGAATTCTAGTGATATGGTATTTTGATTGTCCTGTTTTTGTGGAAAATGATGGTAAATATCCAATTTAGGAATGTATTAATTTTGTTTGTCCTACAAATTTTCCTTATTTCCATATCTTCAATTGACATGGTCTGCTTGCAATTTAAAACTTTGGTTGTCATCCATTATTTAAAACATGACTTTTTTTTTGTTTGATTATTAGCCTTTAAAAGGTGACCCATACTTATTATCATTTAATACAAATATTTCAATTCCTTATAGCTTTTGACAGTTGATTATGCTGCCAGGTTCGGAATTAAATTTTTACTCATTTTGATTCTCTATTTGCCATGTGTTCTTTTTTTTTTGGTTCGGTTTGGTTGGATTGAATTTGGTTCCTCTAAAGTGGGTAGAAAGTAAAGTAAGTAATCCAACCGTTTATGAGAAAATTAAGGGTGATTTGTTATGCATGTGTAGTTAATGTCAACCCTTTATTTTCTCATCAATGGTTGAGATTACTTCCTTTAGGGCCCGTTTGTTACGGCTTAAAAAAAAGTGATTATGTTTTAAAATAATCTAGAGATTATTTTTTATAGATTTTAAAAAAATCTGAAGCTAATTTGTATTTGTTTAGGATTATAAAAATCATTTTTTTAACTCTTATGAATGAGAAACTACTTTTTTCAGCTTTTCATTTTTAACCTAAAAATCATTTCTTTTTAAAAATCATTTTCTAAAAAATCTGAAACAAACACAATTAAAATTAAAAAAATAATTTTTAACATATAAAAAGTGATTTTATTCTAAAAAAAACTGTAACAAACGATCTCTAAAGTGAATTTTTCACTTTACAAGAGCCGGATCCGGTTGGATTACTGCGAAATTGCCAAATATACACCGATCCATTTTGTTGATTCCCAATTGTATAATAAAGGATTTCACCCGGACTTTATCGCTTAAATTAGTCGATTTCTATAAATTCATATTAGTCAAAGGAGATTGAAAGATAAGTAGGATGTAAATTTAATTTTACTTACTTTGCTTAAGGATTAATATTCACAGAAAAGGAAAGGGGGGAAGGAAAACAATTGCGTGGCTCTTGACCTCTAGCAGCAGAAAGGCTTGTGAATTGTGGTCCCTTAACAGAATCAAGACATAGCTCTAAGCAGAACTCGACGCTGCACCCGCAGGACACTGCCAACTAATCTGCAACCCTCTATGCAAGAATCTATGTTATGCTAAAAATGTCTGGAACAGCACTTTGTATGGGGTGAGCATCTCTGTTCTTTCCAGAAATGCTTAAACATGAAATATCTTGGGTTTGTTTCACTTCTTATGTTTTTTTTTTTCCTTTCAATTTAAGTATGTTTCTGACTCTACTTTTTAAGATTAATAAAGTGCAGGACTATTTAAATAAATTTCATAAAATTTAGAGAATTTCTTTGTAATATTACACAAATTCTGAATATTAACTTTAGTTTTGCATGGGGAGTTGCTTAATTAATTCAAATGATGCTTATGTGTGACTTCAAAAGTACCTATGTGTCTTAGATTCTCATGACAGTAGAAAAAACCAAATTAGTTCCTCTAATGGAGAGCAGCCTTTGTAGCAGGAAAAACAAGGGCTAGAGGTGAGTGAAAATTGTGATAAAATGAGAAGATTAGGAAGAGAGAGAAATCAAAAGAGAAATAGAGAGGTTGTAGAGGGACCTTAATGGATTCCCTACCTTTAGGCAAGAAAAACAAGGGCTAGAGATGGGAGAAAATTGAGATAAAATGAGAAGATTAGAGAGAGAGAGAGAGAGAGAGAGAGAGAGAGGTTGTAGAGGGACTATAATGCATTCCCTACCTTTAACTGCACTAGAGGATCGCGATTAAGAAAAAAATCCTAATTTTGAGATTTTTTTTCGTAAAAAGTGTTCTTCCCTTCCTTTCACAAAAAAGGCTTTGAGACATTTTTGAATCTAAATAAAACCTAGCGACTTCAAGTCATACTTTCTCTACTTAGAATAATTTTAAAAAGTTTATAAGAAGAAGGCTATGATGGCTACATATGAAAAAAATCCAAATATATATTAAATACATTCCTATAAAAATAATTTATTAAATATATTTCTATTTAATATATAATTTTTTATATTTAGAAGCAAAAAAAAGAATCTGAATATAAAAAAGAGTTATAAAAATATGAAAAATAAAAAATATAATAATTTAAAATATTTTTTCAATATAATCAAATCTATAATCTCAAAAACTCATAATAGAATAATATAATATAGGTAAAATTATATATATTAAATTGAATATATTAAAAAGAATCTAAATATATATTAAATATATTTCTATAAAAATATATATATATTAAAGAGATTCTAATTATAAAATAAAAAATAAAAAATATAATAATTTAAAATATTTTATCAATATAATCAAATCTATAATCTCAAAAAAACTCATAATAGAATAATATAATATAGGTATTATTACATATTATTATAATTAAGAAAAATATAAATAATAGAATTGACAATAAAATAAAAATTAACCAATATTCATAAAATGAATAATATAAAATCAAATCCATAATCTCGTAATTAACTAATTTGGTATACTTATTATAATATTAATAATAATGATTTATATACAACTAAAATATAACAATAAAAATGACAATAATCATTAATACTCAATAATGTATATGTGGTTTTAGCAATATCTTATATTTAATAAAGACATTATATTTAGTAAATTTTTTTAGCATTACATTATAGTTAATTAAGTTTTATAAATGTTTTGTTGGAACTATATACATATATATATATATATATATATACACACACACATATATGTATATATATCATTTGAAAGACTTTAAGTGGTGCAGTGGTATTCAAGTGACTCTTCTTCCTAAGGGACTTGAGTTCAAACCCAAAGGTGTACATTTTTGCATTTTTAGAAATAAATATTTATCAAAAGTGCAGTTAAGCCTTTAAAGTAATACTTAAAACATTGCATTTTTTTTTTTACCCACCTAAACACTGTTAATTTGTGACCGTCAAAACCTATGAAATCAAAGAAAGAAAAGCCCAAGATTTCAATGATTTGCAGGGCATCAAACTAGTGTCCCTGACCTTCTACCTCCTCGCATCGCCACCCGTGAAGGAGATGAACTAAGCCTTTGGACAACAATGGTGGGGTTGAAGCGTTATAATAATGATATTGTTTCGCTTTGTTTTAAGTTTGAGCCGAAGGGAGGGACGAAGCCCTCCGTTGTCAATGTGCAAATGTTTCTCCCACATGGGTCAAATTATGGGGTTTGCATTTTTAGTGATGGGCAAGATTATCCGGAGGGGGTTTGAGTTGGATGCAGGCTGTGAGCCTAATGCATTTACTTTTAATAGTTTTGGATCGTTAGTTTTTACTATCAATTATTTTTCCCCGATAATGATTTTTCTAAAAAAAAAAAAAGGATTTTTGACAAGACAAACATTCTTTGAGCATTATTGGTGAATGCTAAGGGAGGAACATAAGGTTCTGGCCATGTCCACACTAAACTAACAAGTAAATGGAATAAGGCCTTTGTACCCAAAACAGGACAATTGCAGTAGCACACCGAAAAGTAACTAAACCAAATTGCATAAAAATTGGTCAATTGGCGAGCTTAAAGTAACAGTCATCTATTTTGTATTTTATGGAGTGTTGTTTCGATATTCACACCTTCCTGCCCTTGCGAACCAGGATTATGTTCATTTATAGCAACAGGATTAAACTCCTATAAGGACCATATGGAGGGACTTTTATTCTTCAAATGCAAAACACATAAGTTCAACACAAGAATAATCTAGAGGATAATTGCATTGAATTTGCAGGATGCAAGTTGCAACAGTAGGTAGTGAACCAAGAAAGAGAGTTATCAACCATATTTGACAGTAGGTGGTGAACCAAGAATTTTTCACACACAAGTTGAATGGCCCTTCAATTTATCAAAAGTTGTAATCGATAGACCAATATTTTGAGTGATTTATATGAGGTATTTACGTGCTAAATGACCATCTTTTATGGTTTTGATCCCTATTTCTCATCAGTTTCCCTTTATATTTGCAAAATTAGCTTGGAGAAGAGAAAAATTGCAAAACAATACAAAATGGAGATAATTTGATGCAAGAAGACCAAGTTTTGAAGTTCCTGCACATATGCAAAGGCTTTGTATACCTCCCGCACAATATGCAAAGGCTCTACAGTCAAATCTACAAAACTCTGAATGAAGAAAAGCTCATTTCAGCCAAGCTTGAGGCTGCACGGCCTTGCATATTCATGCAGCATAGTCGTGCAACATGTAGAGGTTGTGCAGATCTACAAAGCTTGGAGTGGAAATTGCGAAGCTCTTTGTAAAAGACAAGCATGACCGTGCTCATTGGGCTGCGCGACCGTGCAGATGCACACTGGAGCCCAGATTTGCCTATTTTAATATGCAAAGGTCATGCATGCCTATGTAGGGGACGTGCAAGTGCGCAGTTTTGACCTAATTTGAGAGTTTTTTTATAAATAGGAAGATGTCATCATCAGGAAAAAAAAAAACCTTTGGACCTTGATCTGTCTCTTTTGAAGACCATTGACTTTGGACCTGACTTTGCTGAGAGCTGTTCTTGAGCACCAAAGAAGGTTCCCGGAGGATTTCTTGAAGATCCGACCATAGATCGACAAGCGTGACCGTCTCTAGGTTTTTAGATTTATTTATTACTTTTAATGGGATCTATAGAACTTTGCTATGCTATGTTTACCATGACTATGAGTAACTAAATTATATCTTTGGGTTAGGGGGATCCTATGCCTTACACTTTGAATATTTATTAATTATGAAATAGTTTGTAGTTTTCTTCTATTGGTCAAATTATTCCTTGTGTTTGAATCTCTATAAGGCGTAGCTAACCTTTAACAAGTCAATTAATTGAATAGGTAATCTCACCACAGTTAATTAACAAAGCTCTTGGATTAATTGGTAATTGAGAGTTGGATTGATCGTAACCCAATCCCATTATTTCAATCAGTAGTTAAACTGACGACCTTGTTGTGTCTTAATGCTTTCCTTAACTGTTGTCTTGCATGATAATGAGGGTAGTTGATTAAGGGGAAGACTATTACTATTGCGTTGACCATAACAAGTAGTAATAATATTAAACCGATGACCTTAAGCTTTCCATTAATTGAACATTTCTCTCATGTTATTTGTTTTACTTCTTTAATTTGCGAATTGATACCAACTCAATTATTTTCAAACCTCGATTTTCTAGATAACATAAGGATATTAATCGAACTAATAGTTACCGATAGTCCCTGTGGATACAATACTTGGAGTCTTACTCTACTTTATTACTTTTGTGATAAGGTATATTTGCCTTTGAAGCAACAGTATAATCTGATAAAGAAAATGAATGAATCAACATTGCAACTAAATGGCTTATAGGTGCTATGAACGGTCAATGATCAACCAAGTTTGAATTCAAGGCATTTCAAATTTTCAAATGGAGAATTGTTTGTGTATGGTGTACTTAAATTGGGCTTAACAATAGGCACCCTTAACAAAATAAAAATTGGAACATCAACGGACAAACCAAGCCTGTTCTATGTCACAATATTCTTCCATATAACTTGGGCAAAGAGAACAAGCAACAAATACTTTAAACCAGTGGATACAATAAATCAGTAACTACCCTCGAAATAACTTTCTAATCTAACACTCGGATAAGTAGTGCCATTTCCACACACACAAAAATTCACACCATAACCCTTTCACGAAGTGGTGAGGGTTTGGCCATCCAAATCAAAGGAGGGCTTCGTCCTTCCCACGTGGAAGAAACATGTGCACAGTGACAAGGGAGGGTTTGTCCTTCCCTTTGGCTCCAACTGAACACAAAGTGAAACAATATAGTTATAACGCTTTAACCCCCGCCAATGTTTATGTTGTGGATTAAACACGCAAACAAACAACCAATGCATAATTAAAACAACACGAAATTAAAGAGATAAAGAAGAAGAATATGACACAAAGAATTGGTAACGCAGTTCAGCCAATGTGGCCTACGTCTGCGGGGGAGGGAGCAATCAAACTAATCTACTATGAACCATGAGTTTACAAGATCAACAAGTGCATAGCGTTCCACTTGGCCCTTGTTCACCACTGTTGAGAAACAGCTACAAGATCCCCAAGTCCTTTCAACACTCTATTTTCACACTTTCCCCTTGATCTCTCAAACCTCCCTAATCTTCTTTTTTTAGTAGAGAGTTTACATAGAAAACCTCACAATTACACACCCTGATCTAATATAAGAGAATAACCAAAAACGTATATCCCATAGAGATATCTCTATGCCTATTTATACAAGTGGAAAATACAAGCCTCAGCCAATAACAACCTGTAATAGAAATAACATAATAACAAATTCAGTTATGGCCAGTAACTGAATAACATAATTCATAAACAGGTGCTGCACGACTAGGTGCTGTGGCACCTGAGACTTCAACAACAGGTCCTGATGCAATATCTGATGCTATTGGCACTTGTAACTGAATGTAGATTTTGAGACACATTCAACAATTCTCCATCTTGTCTCTAAATCAGACCAATCCCTTCATAGTTCTCCCTTGCTCCCCCCACCTCAATTATCACTCTTCACAGAAGCCTAAAGTCTAAGCAGTGCTTGAACTTGTTCTGAGGCAAGGACTTAGTAAGTGCATTTGTAGGATTGTCCTCAGTTGCAACCTTTTCCACTAATACCTCCTTGCTCTCAATTACATCTCGAATGAAATGTAACCTGACATTTATGTGCTTTGACTTGTCATGGTAAACCTGATGCTTGAACAAGTGAATAGCACTTTGGCTATCACAAAACACAGTAACACTATCTTGTAGGATTCCAAGTTCTCCAACCAAGACTTTAATCCACATTGCTTCCTTAAAACTTTATGTGAGAGTTATAAACTCAGCCTGAGTGGTTGATAGAGCCACCACAGGCTACAGTACTGACCTCCATGACACAACAGTACCAAATAAAGTGAAGACATAACCTGATAAAGACTTCCTTGTGTTTATGTTCCCAACATAATCCGAATCCACATATCCCACAATTGCCTCTTCTCTTCTGTCCTTCCTTTTGAACTTCAAACCAGATGATAAAGTACCATTTAAGTACCTCAAGATCCACTTCAATGCTGCCCAATGAACTAGTCCAGGATTTGCCATGAACCTGCTAACCATATTCATAGCATATGCCAAATCTGGCCTGCTGCATACCATTCCATACATAATGCTGCCAACAACACTTGCATATGGCACCGATTGCATCTTATCCTTTTCCTCATCTGTTCTAGGAGCTTGCTTCAATGACAGTTTGTCATGTTGCCCCAATGGAGTTGTAACTGGTTTAGCCTCATGCATCCTAAACCTTTTAACCACTTTCTTCATGTAACCTTGCTGAGATAAGAATAACTCTCCCTTGATTCTTTCCCTGCTTATGTCCATTCCCAATATTCTTTTCGCTTCCTCAAGTTCCTTCATTTTCAAATTCATTCCTCAAATCTTACTTGAGTCTTTGAATCTACTTCTTGCTTGAGCTTATTATAAGTATATCATCAACATATAACAGTAGGTAGATGAGTACGTCACCTCCTTCCTTTAGAATATACACACAACTGTCATAGCTGTACCTTTGGAATCTCATTCTCATCATGAAATCAACAAACCTTTTATACCACTGCCTAGGACTTTGCTTTAAACCATATAGGAATTTTTTCAGCAAGCACACCTTGTCTTTATCCTTAGCAAATCCTTCTAGTTGCTGCATATAAATGGTTTCCTCAAGATCTCCATGAAGAAAGACTGTTTTGACATCTAGTTGCTCCAATTCAAGGTAAAATTGAGTAATAATTGCAAGTAGAATTCTGATTGAGCAATGCTTGACCACTGGTGAGAATATCTCATTGTAATCAATGCCTTCAAGTTGAGAAAATCCCTTGGCCACTAATCTAGCTTTAAATCTAGGCTGCTCTCCACCTTGGACACCTTCCTTTTTCTTGAATATCCATTTGGAACCAATCAACCTTTGATTTTTAGGTAGACTAACCAGAACACAAGTCTTGTTCTTCTCAAGAGATTGCATTTCTTTAATCATTGCTTCCAACCATTTTTCCCTCTCCTTGCGTTCCATTGCCTCTTTGAAACTGTTTGGTTCATCCCCGTGAATCTCTTCTGCAACAGTCAATGCATAGTATATAAGATCAACTTGACCATATCTGTTAGGCTTTATTAGGGTCCTCCTGGTCCTATCCCTTGCCAAGTTGTAGTTTCTGAGGTCTGTTTCATCCTCTTGTTCTTCTTGTTCCAGTTCCAGTTCTGTTTCTGTTTCTGGTGTGGGATGTTTTTGCTGCTGTGAAGGCAGCTCCACCTCAACCTCTGCTTTCTCTGTAGCCTTTTCCTGAATACTAACTTGTTGTTGTTCCTTGCACAACATTGCCATTCTGTTTTCATCCAAAGTTACATCCCTGCTGACAATGACCTTTGGTTCAACAGGTTCCATCCTCCATAGCCTGTACCCTTTAATTCCAGCAGGGTATCCTATGAAGGCACACCTGATTACACGTGCTCCAAGTTTATCTTGCTTAACATGTGCAAAAGCCAATGCTCCAAATATTCTTAGATGTGAGTAATCAGCTGGCTTTCCATTCCAGAGTTCCATAAGTGTTTTAAATCCAATTACAGTAGAGGGACACCTATTAATTAAGTACACAGCAGTTATAACAGCTTCACCCAAAAAATATTTACACTACGAGAAAAAATGTGCATACCGACGGCCATAAGCCGTCGGTAATGGCAAAAAGTCGTCGGTAACGTGAACTTTTCGACGGATTACCGACAGCCAGAAGCCCGTCGGTAAAACGGGCGTCGCAAATGTTTACCGACGGGCTTTTTTATGCCGTCGGTCAGTATTCGACGGTAATTTCCGACGGGTCAACCCTTCGGTAGCGTTTCGACGACTTTGCCCGTCGGTAATGTCGCTATTCATTTCCGATGGCTTTACCCGTCGGTAAAGCCGAATTTTATTTTAAATAATTAAATTAATTGATTAATTTTTATATTTAATTTTTAAATTAATTAATTTCTGTAATTAATTTAATTAACTATTAATTTAATTAACTATTAATTTAATTTATTAAAATAATTTAATTAATTAATTAATTATTTAATTGTTAAAAATAATTTATTCTCATATTAAAAAATGTTTATTTATTTATTTAATTTTTAAATTAATTAATTTCTTAAATTAATTTAATTAACTATTACTAGTAATTTTAAATTGATTATTTTTAATTATTAATTTATTCCCATAAAAAATGTGATAACGTAAACCAAAAAAAAATAAAAAAAAATAAACGTAATAAATAAATAAAAAATCTGAACAAACATCAGTAACTAAAAAAATATCCGAAAATATGAAAAAATATCAGTACAAACATCACTAATAGTCCTGGTAGTCTTGATCATGACCGAGATGCTCTACACCATCTGCATCATCGACATGATCATCAGTACTAGGAGGCAGAGGCGGAGGCGGCTGGCGAGCTAGCAACTGGTACATCTAGTCCTGTCGCTGTAGCACCTGAGCCAAAATGGCGTTCGTCCGACGGGTCTCCTCCTGCTGCTCGGCCACGACCCGCTTCAGCTCGGCTATCTCCTGCTCATCCGCGGCAGAACGACGACCGACACCACCACTACTCGATGACTCTCCGATGCGGAGGCGGCTGGTCCCTTTCCTGTAGTTGCTGGCAAGGTCTCCAGCACCGTATAGGCGACCCTTCTTCTTACCGCCAACAACATCTGCCCAAACCCTGAGCGGTGCAGATGGATCCTCAGGGCTCTGAGACGGGGAACATGATGATGCCTGAGAAATTTGAGACATCATCGCCTCAAACTCCTCCTGTCAAACATAAACAAATAAGTCAATTTTTCTTTTTGTAATAAAACAATATAAACATTATTAAAAAATTATTCATTATATTTTATAATTACCTGGGTCCGCCTCGACCGCTCATCTACAAAATCGCTGGTACTTCTCCTAATATGAGTTGCACGATGGAGCTCGTGCAACTGTACCTCTCTACCCAACTTCCTCGACTGTAATTATTTAATAAAAAAAACCTTAAATAAATAATAAATAATAACTAACAATAATAATAATAATAATAATAATTATTATTATTATTATTATTATATAACACGTACAAGTCGAGCTGCGTGCTGCGCCTGACTGACAGAACCTCCGGTGTGCAAGGTCCCACCCTCTCAGAGGCTCTATTCTTCTTGGCCTTCTCGCTGGTCACCATGAACTCAGGGGAGTTCCAGTGCGCTACCAGCTGCTGCCAAAGCTGATCCCCTATCCAGTGGGGCTCCATGGATGTGGGCATCTCTAACCATATCAGAGAGGCGGTGGGAGGCCTTCACATGGAAGTTCTTCTCGATCCGCTCCTCCACCTCCTCCTCCCAAGCAACCCTCTCCTGTATGAATATAATACATTATTAAACATAATTGAAATTTATGAAATAAAAAAAAATATGCAACAAAATAAAAATTACAACTTACTCCGAAAGATTTGAACATATGCCTCCGCTCCTAGTCCTTCAACTTCCCCCAACTGGTCCAAAATGTGTGGTAATTATTCTCAATTACTGTTGTGATAGCCTTCGCAGCTGGCTTTGAGGAAAGGAACCTGAACAATAAAAAAATGTCAAACAAATTAACATATATATATATATATATGTAAATTAATAATAACTCAAAAATAAAAATGTAAATACTTACCCTCTACCAGCCGGCCTGATAACAACTCGGCCATCATGCAGCATCTCAAGATCCTCAACGACCTCCTGCTCAACCTCGTCCTGCTTAATCTCGGTCTAATCAGGTGTATGGCCCGTACTATACTCATGATCAGACTGATGAGTATCGGGCACCGTCTTAAGCATAAAATGGGAGGAAGAAGCGCCAAGTGTCTGCTGGAACCCTGGGTTGGGGACCATGTAAATGGGAGGCAAATGGGGTGTCGATGCAGAAGGTGTTGTCGACTGTGTGGGTGCCGAATGTCACGTAGGCTGTGTAGGGGCCGAAGACGCTGAAGGCTGTGTAGGCGTTGATGTACGCGGACACTGTGTGGATGACAACGTCGAAAAGCCAGCAGCGTCACGCCGAATAATGTTCGGCCTCGAACGACCGGGGGGGGTCGAGGGCGATGCCCTTCCCCTTCCATTTACCACCAGTGGGTGGTCTGGGGGGGTCGGATTCTGATCCTCCTGATGCCATATATATATCTATAAAGCAATTCAATAATAACAGTCATGAAATATTATATTTAAACATAACAATATTAAAAATGAATTCCATGAAAATAAACAAGTTATGAAAATAACAGACAAATTAAAATATATTTTTAGACATTAATTTCTCTAATTGTAAAAAGTTAAACAAATTCATTCTGCCAACTCTACTTCGGCATCGTCTTCAGATCTTGATGGTTCTGCCACTTCTTCATTTGATTCCTCATCATCTCCACTACATCTTCATATGTGATTGGATTATCACATAGTCGAGAAATGGGTTCCACTTTATTTACTACGTTGACATGAGACATCTCATCCACTTGATAAGCCACTTCTTCTGTGGATCATCTGCTTCAACTAGATCCCTTGGTTTTGTCTTTATTGTAACACACCAACCTTGTTTGTCCCTTCAAGTTGATGGATAAGGGACATAATACAGTTGTCTTACATGTTGTACCATGATAAACTGATCAAACATTTGGTATCTTCTACTCATGCATATATCCACAGTATTATATTTTTGATCCACTCTTGTGCCTCTACTTGACGGATCAAACCAATTACAATAAAATAACACTGTTCTTTTAGTATAGTCTAAAATATTGTACGCCAGTTCATATATATGTTAAATCATGTCGTAGAAGTCGTCTTCACCTCCATCTGTGGCACCTTTTACATAAACTCCACTGTTAATTGCTTTTTCCCCCTCTGTTTTGACTGAGTTTGAAATTTGTATCCGTTTACAAAAAACGTGTGTCATTCTTTTACACGTGAGTTAGGACCATGAGATAAATTTCTCAAGTGTTCGATTT
The DNA here is from genome assembly GCA_037113605.1 of Calophaca sinica. NCBI lineage: Eukaryota > Viridiplantae > Streptophyta > Magnoliopsida > Fabales > Fabaceae > Calophaca > Calophaca sinica. The sequence goes on along the minus strand of CM073733.1, from coordinate 40,112,331 downwards.
TAGGCGATTCTGCCTCACTGTACACCCGCGTATACATCCGTAGGCAAACAAATTATGGTTCTTTTTTTTCAAACAATCTTTTGTATTTTCAAATAATAAATAGTTGAAATAGGACTAAAAATACATATCTGGTTCATAAACCACGTTGGAAAATATTCATGAATATAGGCAGAAGAGTCTTGTTCACTTGTGAGCTTACACTACTAGAATGTTGCTTGTTAGCGTAGGCTAAAAGCCGACGCTAATTGTGAAAAGCCGACGCTAAATCACGATTAGCGTCAGCCTAGCGTCGGCGTCGTGGTCGACGTTAAAACGCTCGAAGCTAACTTTTGGCGTCCGCTATTTTGAGGCCGACGCTAGTTAGCGTCGGCTAGACCCACGCTAAATGGACGCTAGAGTTAGCAATCTAAAAGATCGACGCTAATATTAGCGTCGGACAAGCCCACGTTAAGAAACCCACGCAAACTGTTAGCATCGGCCAAGCGGAAGCAACTCTGCGACCATCTTAGTGTCAGCTTTGACCGACGCTAATAATTGCTCGGATATATAAAGCCTGACAAAGAAGAAACTCTCAAAATTTGAAGGATGTTAGCTGATTGAAACAAGGTTGAGCAATCACTATCAATCCTTACTTAGAAGTTAACACGTAAGTTAAATGCATGACATCTTAGAATTAATATGATGATTGAAACATGAATACATGAATAGAGTCAACCATTCTCGACAAATTCTAGAGACAATTCAAGGAAATATTGCATCATTGTTATTCAAACATTACAAGGAAGGTAACTTTCTTAAATTTTAAAGGAAATATTGCATCCTAATAATCCTACTAGGAGCAGACTTAGGATTTATTGTTCAAACAGGAACTAGTTCATTTGCAGACAGCTTTTCCTTGACACTACTTTACAATGTAATAAATAAGCAAGAATCAAACCGGTCTGTTGCTAATTCCAACAAGAGAAATGTCACTAACTGGCATAATGGGGAATAACATGTAGTCACTCTATGATAGTCAAAGTGACAGGACAAATTAAATGCATGTCATTGGCAGGATAGGGTGGTGGTTATTCTAATATGTGGTTACATTAGTAAGCTAGGGTCAGGGTTTTAGGATGAATTTAAGGCTAAGAAACTACATGGATTGGGACATAAAAACTCCCCAACCAAATAGACCCTAAATAAAGCACCAAATGTAGGAAGAAATGGCATTTTAAATGGGACATAAAAATGTACATGCTTTACAATAATTCATACTTGTTGGATCGCATTGTCCACGACAATTTCTCAATTTTTCCCTTCATGGCCTGCTTCAAATTCAGACTCCAAATCTCTTGTAGCATTTGTGGCATTTGGGCCAGCAGAAACACTGTCTGGTATGGAATTTTCAATCATTTTGGATTGCAAGGTCGATTTGTGGCTTGGTTTAAGAACATAGACACAGCGAAATCAAATCGGATCGGTGAAAACGATAAAGCACAGGGAAAAAGAAAGCAGAAACGGGCAAAATGTAGAAATAATCTTTACTTCGTTGTTGTAACGTCCATTGTATCCTCCAAAAGATACAAGTACATCTTCACCATCGTAGGAGCTTACAACCAAACTCAAGCCTTGCGGTGGGAAACATTTTAATTATGTTTCATAGCAAATGACAACAAGGAGTTAACAAGGATCAAGATTCTAGTTAGGTTTCATAGCACATGCAATCTTGCTAAAATATATAGATTAAGTACCTCACTAGCAACAGGAACACGCCCTTGAACATAAGTTACCACTTGACCAAGCGGTGTAGACATATTTAGTACAACTGTCTCCGAAGCCCCTGCAGAATAAAATGGAGTGAGTATAACTTGTAAAAAAGATATATAGTAACTGTAAGACAGTGCCAGAAATGTCTTAAAATCCAAAACAATCAATAAATTCGCAACCCAGGCAACCAGGCCATATAGATATATAATAACTACACCAGAAGTTATTAACCTTCCCAGTGATCCCAATAAAACAGTAATGCTTTTCCCAGTTTACTTTTTTTCACAATTGAACAGTATGCATAAAAAAATTCCCTTAAATAAGCCTTTCAATCATCGTATCAATTTAGCATGATAGATCAAGGCAGCAAAAAAAACAACTAGCCTCCATTTTTGCAGGAAATATCCAAAATCCGGGAGAAACCAGAAAATCGGAGAGAGGCAACCATTAGCAAATATCTCATAGAGCAAAAAATGCTAAAACCTGTGAAACAATTTACTAGCTGACCTCAGAGTAGTAGCAATGAGCAAGTTGAGATAATCTGCATTCTCGGCTTCTAATTCCTGATGGTATGAATCACACAAATTAGTAGAAAAAACCACATTGTAAGTAGTAAAGTGGATTAGGCATATCTAAAACCCTTATCACAATTTTTTTAATTATTAAAATAAAATAAGCACAATAAAACAAGTACAAGGTTAACAAGACTCATTCATGACGTATAAAGCAGAATCGACCTCAAGAAAAATATAAAGCATGCAATCTTAGATTAAGATTAGTTTTTAGCTACGATTGGTGTTGATTCACCAATTGAACCAGAGGAGGGGGCAACCCTCACTCTGAGAATTTGTGAAGAAGTTAACGAGGCAGTTTCTAAACAAATTAGAGATCGATAAAGGCAATTGAAGTGATGTCGTATCAGATAAGAGGAGGGAGAAAGGAAAAGGCGCTAGCACCAGAAAGAATTAAGCAACAAATGAAAAACCCTCAACAACAAATTGGAAGGTGGATGAGGAGAGAGAGAAGCGAGGGGACCTTTGTGGATCTTGAAAACGGGCTTCTTGGCGGGTTGAGGAGGGCCAGGATCAACATAGGTTAGCAAAACCTTTTTTAGTGAATAGCATGCAGAGGAAAGACACTATATGCATGAATGGGAATACACATACACATATAGGCACTAAAAAAAATAAGTATAGGGTAACCCAAGAACCAACAGCATTGGACTTGCAAGCAATGATAACAAGTCAATAATAGGCTAATGACTAAAAGGACAAAATAACATTTCAAGAAACAAATCCATTCCATCCACAACTAAGTTTAATATCTTGATCCAACCTATTAAGGCAACAAAATTTTCAGTGGACAAATCATCATCTTAAATCTAATAGGTAGGCAATTCAGACAGAAGACATCTTAAACCAACACCAACCTCAGCCAAACTCACACAGATGCAGTGTCCCAAAAACACCCCTAAGCAGTAGCAACAACATAGTTTATGCATCCAAAAGGCCATATATTAGTAAATAATAACTAGAAAGCCATCCAAATTAAAGTGCTTCCTTGCTGATTTCAAATTTTTGAACTAAACAGATCAAGCCCTTTTATGGCCTTTAACCAAGCAACTCCAACATCACAACCATAGCAACAAGGGAAGACAAAAAAATATTCAATTAAGAATTGCACAAACTAAAATTTTTTATCAACGTGATTTATGTGAGCAGAGGCAGAAGAATGAATGCACAAGCTAATCACTCTAAAAGCAACACAAATGGGTACAAAAACCTTCACTCAGAAAATAAAAAATAAGGGGGCTTCAATGGCAAACATCAACCTCAGCCAAACACCCATTTCAAGTCCACTGAGAATGAACAAAAAATGCACAAAATAAAAACAAGAAAAGAGCCACCTTTAACACTTTCCACAAGACCCACAACAAAGAAGACCCATTTTTGTTCATGCACAAACAACTATTAACTTCGATTCTAGCAACAACAAAAAAAGGAAGAAGACCCCAGAAGCTAAAAACTGCACAGCAAGAGGAGAAGACAAGGTGAGAGCTTTATACCGAGGGGAACAACATGGGATGACGGAGAAGAAGAGTGAAGGGCGAAGAAGCAGAGAGAGGTGGGACCCATGTGGATTGAAGGGTGGCGGCGGCGGAGGAGGAAGGCGGTCGTGGAAGAAGGAGAAGAGTGGCAGTGAGTGAAAATGGAAGAAGCCATTGGCGGCCATGACGCCGGGAACCATGGTGTCGTAAATCGTGATGGTGTTTACGAGAGGATTAGGGTGTCAAATGTGATTAGGGTTCAGAAGTGAAAAGAGGAAGGAATATGAAGGTTTGGCAACGTGGGGAAGTTGAAAAACTGAAGAGGCGGGGAAGGTGATTTTGGCAACGCAGTGAAGGTTTGGTAAAATGGAGAAAAGGGGGTGGGAAACAATTCAAGCGGCGAGGGTTGTCTCAATGCGTCATAGGTCTGCATGATGGTGGAGGCAAATCATGTGGTTGATGATGGTGGAGGCGGCTTTAGAAATACTGTACAATGGTGGGTCAGAAGAAAGCGCTAGTTAGGGTTTCAGAAAAATGCCTCGAGAGTTTGGGAAGAAGAGGGAAAAGGAAAATGAACGGAGCGAGATATTGAAAAATTAACTTCGCACGGGAGTTAGCGTCAGTCCGGCCGACGCTAATGTTTTAAAAAAAGAAACAAACAAAAAAATTAATTTGAGAGGCTATTTGACAGCTTAGCGTAGGCTTGGCTGACGCTATTCCGACGCTATTAGCGTCGGTGTCGTGGCCTACGCTACGTTTTCGACTCTAAATTGATGCATTCTAGTAGTGTTAGTTAACAAGAATGCCCTGATCAAGTCATTATCAAACAAATGATCATGAGTAGTTGCGGATAAAAGAAATTGAAAGTGGTCAAAATGATACATACGTAAGATATGATGATACTTCGGCATAGTTGATCAACACGTGAACGTGGGCTGACTTCCACTCTTCTCCCGTTAACCAGTGGGTCAGCTCCTTTCCAGTATGACGACCGGGAAGGTAAAATCTGATAAGGCTAGCGGGTGTCTTTCACTTTCAATTTCTATTTCATTCCTATTATTTGTTGGTGTCAACATGAAGTTCGTAAAATAATGGGAACGGAAATGGATTGTCTGACGGTGTAAGTAAGTTGCATAAATAGATCCTTCAACCCTGGCCTTATTTTTCACCGATCGTTTTGAGTCACCCATAACTCTACAAAATAACAAGGTTGATGATAAAAATTGATACATTTAACCCTTCAAATGAATATTTGTATAGGCAGAATATTTTATTATATTGGATACATCAATCTGTATTGAACCGGTCCACCAAGCCTAGCTTCAAGTGCAAGATGCACTGGGAGATGCTCCATAGAGTCAAAGAAACCAGGGGAAAATATTCTCTCCAACTTATAGAGAATGACTGATATGTTCTGCTCCATCTTTATCAGATCATCCTCTCTCAATGTCATAGAACACAAATCTTTAAAAAATTGGCTGAGTTCAGTAAGTGGATTTAAAACATTTGACGGCAAGTAACTAAATGCAATAGGAAGTAAACACTCCATAAATACATGACAATCATGGCTTTTCATCCTAATCATGGTTTCTTTGTTCACATCGGCACATCTTACCAAATTAGAAGAATAACCGTCTGGCATCCGAAGTTCTTTTATCCACCGACAGGCTGACCTTGCTTCCTCAGTAGTTAAAGAGTAACAGGTTTTGGGTTTCAGGGTTTTCCCATCCGACTGAGTCGTCAAATGCAAGTCCTTTCGCCTACAGTAAAGTGGTAAGTCCAGTTTGGCCTTATCGTTGTCTTTCGTTCTTCCTCTAACGTTCATCACTGTAAGAAAAATATTGTCAAAAAAGTTCTTCTCAATGTGCATAACATCAAGGTTGTGTCTCAATAAATTATCTTTCCAATATGGTAGATCCCAAAAAATACTTCTTTTAGTCCAATTATGCCATTGTCCATATCCTTTAAATCGATCTAATTCACCATAATCTGTGATTTTTGGCAGATCCATAACTCTGCTCCAAATCTGTTCGGATGTCAACCTTGGGGGCGGGCCATCTAATTCAATTTCCCCCTTCTTGAAGGCGGTGTTATTCTATCTAAACGGATGATCGCTTGGTAAAAACCTGCGATGTGAGTCAAACCAAGAACTCTTCCTCCCGAATTTCAAGATAAAGGCCTTTGTAGCTCCATGCAATGGGGACATGCCATTTTACCATGAGTACCCCAACTAGACAACATGCCATATGCAGGGAAGTCATTAATGGTCTACATAAGAGCTGCCCTCATTGTAAAGTTCTTCTTTCGTGCAATATCATAAGTCAAAACGCCATTCCACAACCTTTTGAGATCGTTAATGAGAGGCTGTAAGTAGATGTCAATACCATCTGTTGGATTATCTGGACCTGGTATAATACAAGTCAAGAACATATAAGGCTTATACATGCACATTTCGGGAGGGATTGTATGGGGTAATAATAACTGGCCAGCAAGAATAAAGTTTCGCCGTCGATTGAACATACGAGGTAAAACCATAAGAGCATAAGCCAAGTCGTACATTACGTGGATCTACTGCAAATTTGGGATGCACATGATTAAAGTGCTTCCAAGCTTCACCATCACATGGGTGGCGCAACATACCTGAAGTGCTTCTATTCTCATAATGCCACGTCATTTTGTCTGCAATATGTGTTGATGCAAACATTCTCTACAGCCTTGGAATAATTGGCAAGTAAAATATTACATTCACTGGAACTGGTTTTTGTCTACCCTTCCCATTATCAGTGTGTGAAATATACCTTGGCTCACCACAAAATTTGTATTCAACCAGTGTACCATTGTTTTTACCGAATTCATTGTCGTAATATAACATACACCCTCTCACACAACAATCAATCCTTTTAGATTCCAACCCCAACTTGGACACTAGGCTTTTAGCCTCGTAATAACTTTTTGGCAAACCATCTCTGATAGGTGACGAGTCCAACATCATCTTCGTTACGAGATCCAAGCACACATCTGTAGCACCACAGTTGGACTTAAGAGCTAAAAGCCTCACGCACATTGATAACTTAGAGTCTGCAGACTCTTCAAACAATGGATTATTTGTTTCTAACAAGAGATTATAAATTTTTGTGCTGTCTCATTTGGAAGTTCATATGTGTCATCATACTGTTGCTCCTCGAATGATACGTTGACCACTAAGGCATCACAAATCATATCTTGCATTAATTCAATTTGCTCACCATATCCCGTATCTACGCAATTGCTTGAAGCACCTGTGCAATTATTGCCAACCCCTAAATCAACCCGAGGCAACTCTTCACCATGTCTAGTCTAAATCCAGTAATTAGGCCTAAATCTAACTTTTTACAGGTGATATATGACCTCACCTGGGCTCTTAATTAATCCTTCTGCAATCGCAATTAAGGCACGGACATCAAATCCCTCATACCCCCTCTCCCTGGATACAACCTATCGTGCATACAACTACGACTCAAAGGAAAAAAATTCCATCTTCTGCATGTTAAAAAAATGACAATTTCAGTAGCACGACTTTCTTGCAACCGCTCTCTTTCTTTAAATGGTATGATCCTATCCCATTCGAGGAAAAACTTTTTCAGAACTCGTATAATAGTCTTTCCTTAATTCTCATATCTTATACTTGACAAAATTTCGGCAACATTTCCCATTGGTCTTTGAATACACTAAATGATCGTAGTTATGAATACCGCGATCAAGTATGCACCCAGAGAACAAAAAGAAATGAATCGAACCCAAATTTCATCAAATATAAAGATACGAGAATTAAGCAACAACTATTATACGAGTAAGGAAAAAGTTTTTTTCCCAAACTGTCCGACTTAGACAATTCAAGGTTCAATATACAATGAACATGTGGTACCCTAAAAGAGTACATGCACTCAATAATATATTGAACCTCAAAGGGAAGCTAAGGCTTTTCTCCGATACTAATAACTCTAATCAAACATCCATTTTATCAATAATTACCATAACAATTTTCGTATAATAGTTAGGTTAATTTTCTATGCACGATTCACATGTAAAGAAGGATGCAAAACAAATTATTCACTAAAAATCAAAAGTCTACAACTCGGGGATGTAGCTCAGATTGTAGGGTGCTTGCTTAGCATGTGAGAGGTATGGGGATCGATACCCCGCATGTTCATAATAATAATACACTTTTTACTACCAACAAAAAAATCAGAAGTCCGCAATGGGGTGGCTTATGTCGTATTCATGGCCTAAATAATGCTCTACCTGGAGACTTTCAAATTTCTCAAGTTAGATGAGTTAAACTATTTGAATGATGATAGAAGTAGAAAATCGACTTGGTCATTTAAAAAGAAACAGGTTGGAAGTTGACATCCTTTTAAAGGATAGAATTAGACAAGCATAAGTGGCAAGGGAAAAAAATACAGAGAGATGTGCAAAGCAAATTGCAGCCAAGGAAGCACTTGGGAAGGCCAAATAACAATGTGCCCTGGTGTGGTGTTTGCATATTTTGATCATGACTTGTATAAATTATGCGGATTTCCAATTTTTAGATTTGGTCCAAACTTTATACTAAGGTGTCAAGGCACCATAGCGGTTACTTGGGTTTGAAATTGTAAGCAGATTTGTTTCCAAACCAAGATACATCTTTATTATTCCTTTTATACAGTGGTCAAACTCATAAAGAATTCCATGAAAGATACTTTAAAGGTTATCCGATGGACACTTAACTCCATGGCTTCCATTACATTGACACCTAGCAACTTTTGTTTTCCACCAAATTCTACTTATGACAGCACATGCATCTTTCAAGAAAATTGTTTTTAGCACAACTTTACATAACACTATTGTTCAAGTTCTTTTCACGAAAATGTTTCCTAAGTACATACTTCAATTTCACTTTTCAAATTTGCAAATAGTATAGCATAGAAGTTTCTTTCTTTCTTTTTCCTATTGTTAGTAATGCTTAATGCCAATTAAATTTTTTTTGACTGATTAATGAACATAAACTGACAGAAATTGAGTTTATGTGTTGATTGCTAAATATGGAGTATACATGATTGATGTGGAATATTGTGACTCATGAGTCATGTTTTATCATTCTTAAATTTCAATATACCAAAATCATGTTGTCAACGTAACCCTTTCTTATGTGTGAGCGTGCATGCTTTTTGAAGCTTAAATATTTGAGGTTTTTATGTTTTATATATTAAAGTAATAATGACTTTTCTCTTAAATTAGTAAAAAGGTTTTTCAATACAAATTTTACATTGACATAGTAAAGAAGGGTGTACACCTATTACTTTAAAAAACGTTTAAATAAAAATGTGATTGTGTTGATGTAAATCCTATTTTAGTTATGCTTGCTGTGAGATGCATCACACTGGGTAGATACATATTTGCAGAATTATATCTTAATTTAATTGAAGTAGCTTTGAAGTAGTATTTTGAAACTTTGATAAAAATTTTGGGGAATATGATTGGATTTTGTATTTAACATAATACTTCAAAAGAATAGTCTACATGTTACCTTCATCCTAACATAAAACATGCATCAGACAAAATTTCCTCTGTGAAGAGAGCTATACATCACTTCAACATAAAACATCCTTTGTTAGCCAAAACATACATCACTTCAAAATTTCCTCTGTGGAGAGAACTATGAAGGAAATCAAATAAATATGTCGGTGTGGGGGTCAACAGACAAACCCTTTTTCCACCCAGTGAGTCATCCGACATTTCGTTAGAGTGCATACCTAATTCTCAGAACAAGAGAGTGTCCACGTCCTTCGATGCAAGTGGCGGCCTCGGAGCAGTGTGGCGGCCTCGGACAAAAAATACTGAAAAAATATAGAAAAGTAGTACCAGAACCAATAAATCATTGTCTCCACAACATCACATGACACATGACAGTAGCATCACACAACATCATAAATAATTTGCAATCAACAATCATAAATAAACTTTACTAATTTCCGATGGGAAGTTATGTGATGTAGTAATTTAATCAAGTCCTATTGAATGCATATATCAGTTGAATGATTAACCTATGCCAATGGCTAATATTATGCTCTCAAGTATTTATAATCAGTTGAAGAAGCCTATAATAAAATTCATAACAAATTTGCAATCACCTAAATAAACTAATATAGCTCACAAGACAGTAGCAATCAACTAATATGCAATCAACAACCACTCATATTACACCTAGCAAACACGATTACCTTACTTTAACGATACATTCAAAGTCCCAATTCATGCATAAAACAAAATTCACACAGTTAAAACAACAAATTTATCAAAATTTCAGCTCCACAAGAAACTCAAAATCAAAAAGAGTACCTGAAATGACGAAGCAAAGAAGAGGAGGAACTATGCGGCAGTTTTGGGGAAGAGGGTTGAAGGGATGGAGTTTCGATCTGAGGAGAAGCTTTCTGTACAACACGAATTCAAAGTTGAACAAAGCAATGAGAGATAATTAACCCCAAATTGAAAGCGGAAGATCCAAGAGTGTGCAATTTCAAATAATAATCTTTAATAGCAAAAAGAAAAAAAATATACATATAAAAATAAAGATTATGTTTTCAACAGAAAGAAAGAGAATAAATAATTACTCGCAGTAATGGATGAAAAATCTTGGCTCATCGTGTATCGAAACCCTAATTGGAGAAGCAGAAAGTGGGTACCAGAGAAGAAGAAATAGAGAAACGCATCAAGAACTGCAGACCCAAAAACCAGAACGAATGCACCCTAATTTATTCACTCCTATACTGTTCCTGAAAACACCGAACCAGAACAATGTCAAAGAAAAGCAAAAACAAAAAGGAAACCAAGAAATGCAAAATTAAAGTTCAGTATCAGCAGATGTTTTATCCAAAACAATAATAAGAAAAAAAGACTGAGACTTAAAGGTAGCGCGAATTCTCTAATTCTTTAATTTGGGATTAGCAAAATCGAACCAACAGAAAAGCAAGAAGAACACACCAGAACCAGGTGGCAGCTAGCAACTACAGGGACGGTGAAGGTAGCAGAAGCAGAACGGCGGCGTGAGGGAGGCGAGCTACGGCCGTGTGGTGAACACGGGTGGTTCTTCACGGCGTGGCGGTGCAAGCTGTGGCAGGAGTACGGGAGTGTGGCCGCGAGAGAGGGATAAATGGAGGTGCGAGCTGGGAAGGAGGTGAAGAATGACGGCGTGGTGATGGAAATACGGTGAATGGCGGCATAGTGGAGGAAGAGACACAGAGGAGAGAAGAAAAAGACAGATCTGTGAAGGGGAAAGAAAGGTTAAAGTCTGGCGGTATAAGGAGTTTACCGACGACCTATTATAATTTACCGACAGCTTAACCCGTTGGTAAACTGAGAATTCTGACGCGGCTTTACCGACGGCTACGATCGTCGGTAATCTCGTAGACTGAATTGACCGTCGTGATTACGGACGGGCTAAGATCGTCGATATTTGAAAAATAAGCGGGAACAAGTGGTTACCGACGGCTGTTTACTGACCGTCACCTCCCGTTGCAGAAAAACCGGCGTTTCCGACGGATTTAGCCGTCGGTAAAATCAACCCGTCGTACGTTAAATGTTACCGACAGGTCGGTAACCAGGCTTTTTCTCATGCACCTGACCCTTTCCAGAATTGTTCTGTTCATTCTTTCTGCTAGGCTATTCTGCGGTGGAGTTCCTGCCACTGACCTATGCCTTTGAATACCTAAGTTCCTGCAAAACTTATTAAATTGCTCTGAAACAAACTCCAGGCCATTGTCAGTCCTTAAACATTTTAGTTTAGTTTCCAATTGGGTTTCTATTTGAGTATGCCAATCCTTAAATTTCTGAAAAGTATCACCTTTATTTTTAAGAACATACAACCATACTCTCCTAGAATAATCATCAATAATAGTGAGAAAATAAGAACAAGCAGCATGAGTCTTGGTCCTAGCTGGACCCCACAGATCAGAATGCACATATTCAAAAGGTCTACTAGTGGTATGCAAGCCTATTCCAAAGCTAACCCTCTTAGCCTTTCCCAATATGCAATGATTATAAAACTCTAGCTTCTCTATTTTATCACCATACAACAGATTCTGTTTAGCCAATTCAATTAACCCCTTTTCACTAACATATCCTAGTCTCATATGCCACAACCTAGTTTTATCATGCTAATTAACAGATAACATGGCACTTGAGCAATAATAGTGTAACCATCCAAAATATACAAACCATTCCTTTTAATTCCTTTAGCAATTACCAATTATTGCCATTAATGATTTTCATTATACCATGTTCAATATGAGTGGAATATCTTGAACTATCAAACATGCTAATGTAAATCAAATTTCTTTTGAGTTCAGGCACATACCTTACAACATTCAGTAGGGTTTCTTGGCCATTGAACATCTTCAATCGAATTGAACCTTGACCTTGGACTTTACATGGTTTGTTATTTCCCAGCAGCACCACTCCACCTTCTTTAAGGTCTATTGACTCAAAATATTCTTTTCTTGGACACATGTGAAAAGTGCATCCAGAATCCATCACACAATCTTTCTCAATTTCAGAATTTGACAGCACCAAAGCCTCTGCAGAATCATATCCTGCATCTGCTATTGCTGCCCCACTAGAATTCTCTTGATGATTGACACCTTGGCTCTTTTTTCTGGGCAATCTTTCTTAAAATGCCCCTTTTTGTGACACTGGAAATATTTAAACTTGCTTTGTGACTGATTCTTAGACTTTGATCTATGTTTACCTCCCTTAGAATCTCTCTTCTCGAATCTTCGCCTCATTACATTCAAACTTTCTGCATTTCCTTCAATTTTCTGTTCTTGCTTTTTTCTGAAGATCCTTTGTTCGAATTGAGGTCTGCACTTCCTCAAGTGTGAGTGTAGTGGTGTGATCCCTTCTAAAGAGAATAACAGCTTTAAAATGCTCATACGAATTTGGCATCCCACTTAGAAGTATTAAAGTCTTATCCTCATCTTCTAATTTCACTTCAAGATTCTCAAGATCATCAAGAATCTTGTTATACTCTGCCATTTGATCAATGAGTGATCTTTCCTCTGTCATCTTGAATGAAAACAATTGCTGCTTCAATAACAATCTGTTTGCAATAGATTTGGTAATGTACATATATTCGAGTTTCAACCATAGTGCTGCAGCAGTCTTCTCCTGTGCAACTTCCCGCAGTGCTTTGTCTCCCAGGCACAGAATGATCGCGCTTCTAGCCTTCTCAATTATCTCCTCCTTCTCTTTCTGGGTGAGAGTGTTGGACATTTTCTCAGCCCCTTTCAATGCCTCTGCACAACCTTGCTGAAACAAGATTGCCTCCATCTTTATTTTCTACAAGCCAAAATCGTTTGAACCAGAGAACTTTTCAATGTCAAATTTGGTTGATCCCATGGTTGCGTTCCCTCCCCATAGACGGCGCCAATTGTTGTGGATTAAACACGCAAACAAACAACCAATGCAGAATTAAAACAATACTAAATTAAAAAGATTAAAAAGAAGAATATAACACCAAGAATTGGTAACGTAGTTCAGCCAATGTGGCCTACGTTTGCGGGGGAGGGAGCAATCAAACCAATCCACTATGAACCATGAGTTTACAAGATCAACAAGTGCATAGAGTTCCACTTGGCCCCTGTTCACCACTGTTGAGAAACAAAGATCCCTAAGCCCTTTCAACACTCTATTTTCACACTTTCCCCTTGATCTCTCAAACCTCTCTAATATTCTTTTTTCAGTAGAGTTTACATAAAAAACCTCACAATCACACACCTTGATCTAATCTAAGAGAATAACCAAAAACGTATATCCCATAGAGATACCTTTATGCCTATTTATACAAGTGGAAAATACAAGCCTCAACCAATAACAACCTGTAACAGAAATAACAGAATAACAAATTCAGTTATGGTCAGTAACTGAATAACAGAATTCATAAACATATGCTGCACGACTAGGTGCTGTGGCACCTGAGATCTGATGCAATATCTGATGCTATTGACACTTGTAACTGAATGTAGATTTTGAGACACATTCAACAGTTTACAAAGGTTGTGTTCATCTCCTCAACAGGTGGCAATGCGAGGAGGTTGAAGAATAGGGACATTGATTCAATGGCCCGAAACTCGTTAATATCCTTGGTTTTGTTTTCTTTGAAATCCTGCACAGTCACAAATTAACAGTGTTTAGTTGTTTAATTAGGGTGTTCTACATGTATTATTTTTTAAATTAAAAAATTCATGCTGTAATCTTATAATAATGAAACGTAGCATTGAGTTATCTATGTCATCTCATTCTATTAACTACTTGACAACATATTGACACGGACAATATTTGTTTAATTCCAAAATCACGGAGACTTAATTGGCTCAAAAACTAGTTGAGAGGCTAAAATTGAACCGAGACCATAGTAAAGGGACTAAAACCGCAATTAAGGCTAAATGTAGTAAAATTTGAAAGCTTGTAATCGATCACACATGCTTTTATTGATTTAAAAGCAATTTTTCAAAGATTGAGATTAATCTAGAATTTATTTTAAATTGAGCCTCTTGTTCATACAATAAGAGATTCTTACAAATGCATCTATTTGGAGTCGTTGTACAGGGCTTGATCCATTGTTTCTCTTCATCAAAACGTCTTCGAAACAATTTCATTTACACCGTCAACGGAAAGAAATATCTTCACCAATGTAATTTACAGAGGAGGTAGCCAAACAAAGATACTATAACATGATCAGAAGCAAGGTTGGCCAAGGACTATTTAGCAATTGCAAGAAATATTTACACATTCCTTAATAATTTTTGTTTAATTACATTTTTTGTCCCCAACTTTCTCAATTGGCGATTTTGATCCCTCTATTTTATTTTTTTCGATTTTGGTTCCTCAATTTTCTCAATTTGGCGATTTTTGGTCCCATACTTTTTAATTACACTTATGGTCCCTTAAAATCATAGATTTTTGCACTTTTGGTCCCAAAAAATATTGGATTTTGGGAAGTGAGGGACCAAAAGTGCACAATCCACGATTTTTAGGACAAAAAATGCAATTAAAAAATATAGGGACCAAAATCGCTAAATTGAGAAAGTTAGGGGACCAAAATCGTAAAACATAAAATAGGGGGACCATAATCGCCAAATTAAGAAAATTAGAGTATCAAAAGTGCAATTAAGCCTAATTTTTAAGATTTTATTTGTTTTAGAATATACTCTATAGTCAATTGGTAATTCAAATTTAATTCGGTTGACAGTAGGTATCACCTTCTAGACATACCAAACACATATAAATAATGATTTCCAAGAACAAAAACTCCAAACACCAAATGCCTCCTACTTCTAATAAGGTATCAATGACATAGTTTTAGATAAAGAATTAAAGATACTAACACAAAGATTTACATAATCAAATTTAAATTTCAAAACACAAAAAGGTGTATATTTTGTCACTTTCAACTCACCAAAGAGATGCAATTTAATATATTAATTTGACACCGAGATATTTGACAATTATTGCCTAATAAAACATATTCACACACAGGAAACTAGCTAGATTTTTTAGATTTGTACCAGTGGTAGTATGATTTAACATTGAGATTCCCGGACTTGTTGACAAAGACCAAAGTTGGAACATTGCTAAATTTGGAAGCAAGTTAAGGGGACCATGCATCCGTATGAAGCTTCATTCCTTTCCCTGCCACGCCCCTTTCCCGGAAAATAATAAGAAGGTAAAATGTACTCCATTGGTTTCTTATGTTAGTTTGTAGCTATTATTATTGTCCTATTGAACAGGGTCACTTGAAATTTTAAAGCCAACAAATTTGTCATCATTTTGGATAACTAGCCACAGTTTCAGTGGAAGATGGGGCGGGGGTCCATTATCTTCCATATGGCGTGAATAGGCGATCAACTCAAGAATCAAAATCTCTTTATTAACTAGCCGCATTTGATGAAATGCAAACCTATACTAGTAGTATACCGTTATGAACACCCCGTTTTTTGACTAATTATGAACATTCCTTTTTGAAAAATATCGTGTAAGAAAAGCAAGGGCGCTATTAACAAGTTTGAATTTGGTACTCCTCCGTCCCCTTTTTATGCTTTGACATTTTAACCCCAAAAAAATTGTCTCATTTTTTTTTCTTTTATGTCGTGGAAACATTATTGTAGTTTTTTTTCCCAATTTTATTCATTTATCTTTCGCAAGTTATTTGTAATTAATGGTATTCATAATTCTAACGAGGCTCACTTTTGTAATGGTAATTTTTTTTGGTGGAGAAAAGGGGGCTTTAAACAACTAGAAACCCCGAAAAAAATACTTAAATATAGTAAATGTAGAGTACTAATTTATTTCTCCACTTAGGTAAAAATATTTTCTCATCTTAATTTATAGTTTCTCTCTCCACTTAGACTAAATAATCAATTACTATGACAAAGAGAGTAACACAACCTTAAACATCAATCAAAAAGAAATAAATGGAGTAATTGAGTAGCTCAAAGTTCTGCATCGCTTTAGATTAAGAAACCGTTAAGACCAAAGATATGTCAAAAGATCATTTCAGCAATTTAGCCGGAATTAATTATTTGATCTGATTACTAACAACCCAGATTTTTAGACACCATAAAATTTCCAACAGTCATCCAACACCTCTCTTTCTCTCTATCTCTCTCTTCCTATCACATCAATCACCTATCACATTTATCACTTCTCAATCTCTATTTCTTTCTCTCTATGTGTGTTGGAGGGAGTATGGATATCCATGAATCATTTTTCGATTACTAAACAACCGCTCCTAAGCCCAAGCCTTTGAAGTTATGAACTCGAAGTGTAAAATTTACGCTTTGTTCATAGTGTTTTGTCAATTGAGACCTCTAAGGGAAACAAATCATAACTTTTTCGACTAATTATACTCTCTCCATTCCAAAACTATTGATGTTTTGGCTCATTGTTTTTGTTACAAAACTATTGATGTTTTAGAAATCCAATATCTAATTAATGATTTTTTTTCAACTAGATACCCTTAGTTGGGAGAGAGAACTTAGAAATTGATAATGCAATTAATGACAAATACTAAGAGATTAAATATGAATATTTTAGTCTAAATACATAATAATTTATTATTTCTTAATCCGAGTGCATTAATTTTAAACATCAATAGTTTTGGAACGGATCGAGTAGTAAATTGTAATGAGCAAAGTTAAAGTTTTATCTAGTAAATCAACCACTACTATTGATTTTGACGAAAGGGAATAATATTAATTGTACAGAGTTAATTTCATAATGTGAAAATAATAATAAGAGGTTATCTGTATATGCAATGCACCGAACACATTTACTAAAAGCCACACAAAACTTAAAATGCTTCAGAAAAGATTACTTCTAAATAAAAGGAGCAGCATTTGATGAGGTTCACGTAGAGAATTGTGATAGATATTCATTCGTACATGGATATCTGAATTGTTGTTGCTCGTGGACTCAATTGTCATGTTGCTATACCAGTTCTTAATCTTAAAGGTGTTAAAGGTATGGGCCTTATGCCCTTACGAATGTGAGGTTCCTATGCAAGTCTCAGTTAGAGGCGTAGAATGCCGTGGCCTTCAATGAGCATATGAAAAAAAAAAATCTTTTTTTTTTGGTACAAAAAAAAATTCTTTATATATCATTTTTATGATTTTTTTTATAGACAAATATTAGTAGTTAGTTTGTTAGAGGGGAGGGAGATTTTGTTAGTGGCAAAGATCTGAGTCCGGTACCTCTTGCTTACAACTCCTTCATATTCCTTGGCTCAACAACTGAGCCACCTACATGGGACTCATTTTTATGATCTGATTTACATATCATTTTCAATAATTATTAAATTTTAATTTATATGCATCGATAGTGTAAAAAATTTTACACTATCATCCATCATATCTTACTATGTAGATGTTTATTGAGATATTTTAGGAAATGATATAACAAAGTGACACAATTGTGAGATGTGATTGGATGATAGTGTAAAACTTTTTTACACTGTCGGTGCATATAAATTAAATTCTAACTATTATGCAATTTTATAGATTTAATTATCAATTTAATTTATATGCACTGTCAGTGTAAAAATACTTTACACATATATCCAATGATGTATTGCCACATCAATTAATAAATATGACAAGTCATGTGTTTTTAAATTCATGAGGTGACAACATATTATTAGATGACTATTTAAAATATATTTATACTGCATAAAAATTAAATGGTTTAGTTATTTTATAAAAAGGAAAATCTTGCCCTAAAAAGAATCCTAAATTCTCCTAATCAATTATTTTAATAATGTTTTTATTAATAAATGCAGAAAGTATTAAATAAATTTTATATTCTTCAGATATTTAATATATAACTTATTATTTAATCTTTTTATATGATACATATGTTTTTTAGGTATGTCACTCATACCTTTATAGTAATTCTCTTTAAAAAAAATATCTTTATAATTCCTACAGTAGCTCTTTTAACAAATATCAAAATGATGTTGTAGAAAAATATAAGAATTGCGTAAAAAAAATATAAGAATAATAATCACGAACCACATGAGAAGCATGAGAGAATATATAAGTTAACGGGATTAGTTAGTCGACCTAGAAATTATCAATGTCCAAATTGTATTTTACACACAAGACAATGGGAAGGATCAATGAGAATCCTATTCCAGGTAACTAAAGTCTCAAACCAGCTCAACAGTACTCACCACCCCCCTCAAATTTGTTAAACTATCCACCCATTGGAAACAACTAAAACATCAAATACACAAAACAAAATAGTAAATCACTATAACCAATTAAAGTACTATTAACCCAAGTTATTGGCCAACCACGCCAAGCCACAACCCAAGCGACACCAATTACTTTTCCTTTAAAAAAAGCCAACGAAAAGTTACATACTAATTTTTATATTTAAAAAATGAAAGTTTATTTTTTTGGAAAAAAAAAAAAGGAAGGGTGGTCCCATAAACCGTTGGCGACAGCTGTATACCACCAAGAATTCCAATAAAGACGAGCTGTCCAACAAAACGGGCAGACACGGCTGCCCGTTAACCTCGAAACTGTCAAAAACAAAAAGTTCGGGCAGCCTGCCCGTGTTCTCACTCTGCCCACAGGCCGCAACTACATAAAATCACCCGTAGCCGCACTATGATTTCCACCCACTGCCACTACCACTAACCTTTGTCTCAAAACTTTCTCTCTCGCAACAACAACCAAAAAACAAAAAAAAAAGAGAGAAAAATTTGAGACAATGGAAGCATTGAAGATGAAGGTTTTCTTGGCAGTAATTGTTGCTGTGTTTGTTATTGCAACAAGTGGTGTTTCAGCTGCTGATGCACCAGCTCCAAGTCCTGCATCTGATGCCACAGCCCTTTTTGTGCCAACTGCTTTTGCTTCACTCATAGCTCTTGCATTTGGTCTTCTCTTCTGATCCTTCATTTCAGTTTGCCTTTGTTTTTTATGTGGAGTTCGATTTGTGCAGAGGATGTTGTGTTTTGTGTCGTTCTCTTTCTTCACCTCAGCTAGAACGGGGGTTTTGAGGATTCATTGGCGTGAACGAGTTGAGGAAGAGAAGCTGAAGACACATACTAATAGGATATTTTGGTTGCGTTTTTTTCTATAAATATTATTGTAATTCATATATTCTTATGTAACAAATTCATTTATCATCATTGTACTACCTTTTTATGGTTTGTGACATATATGTAATCTTATTGTGATTTGTTTGCTTCCACTCATTTGACTGCCCTTTTTTCTTTAAGCTTTCTATTTATTGTGGGTAATGAAGATGCAAGGTTTTTTTTCTCCAGTTTTATGACCTATTATTATTATTAATTGAAAAATAATGCTGTCACGATGCATGTGAGGCATGCATCAAAGGGAAAACAGATAGAAAAAAAAAAGGAAAGGGAAAAAAAATAGAAATGCGATGTGTGATGTAATGGAAAGAAAAAATTTGAAGGGGAAAAAATTGCGAGAGAAAAGCGTTTGAGAATATAATTATTTTTTATTAATTTTGTATCCTATGAGCAAAAAAAAATCTATTTTAATTAATATGTGTTAAAATTGAACTAGGTATGGTCCACTTTGAAATTGGTGTCTATTTACATCAATCGTTTTAAGGATTACTATTTACGTTTCATAAGTAATCATTTTCTTTATATAATATCAAAATAGTTTGGTGTCCTTTCACCCTCGTGGAACTCAAACTAATGTTGAAAATGAGCTTACAATGAAAGGCCTTGAATTGAAACACTACGCCAAAACACAGAAATAACGACGTCAAGAAAACGCGTAAAATGTTAAGCATTATTTGGAAAAATACGGGGGACTCTAAAAAATCTTGGCTGAGAAAGCGTTATATGCATTAGTACCTCTGATAACACTTTCCCAAGAATTGCCGTTGTTTGATGTTTATGGCTGCTCCGGAACAAGATTCTATTTTTCAAGGACATGTGGCAGATTTCATTGGCGTAATGGCGCAAATCAAGAAAGCGGCATGGGGAATGTTCCTAAATAAGGTTCGAAGAAATTCTGGGTTAGTATTCTCAGATTGGTATTGTAATCCTGTTAGTTGTAAGTGAATTGGGTGTTAGAACTGTCTGATTAGTGTGATGTAACGGGTTGGAGTACCCCTTGTACTCCCAATTAATAAAATATTTTACTTATAAAAAAAACACTTTCCCAAAAAAGCGTCATCTGAATTTATCCGCTTTCGCGCGTTACTAGGTGTAATTATTCTCATCGGAAAGTGTTATCTGTGTAAAATATTTAGATAACATTTTCTCGAATAAACGTTATAACAATTTGCTTACAATTACGTTTTCTAGAAAAAACGTTATCTGAAGTTTAAAACTAAATATAAAACATGAGTTAACGTCTCTCTCTTGGTACTCTAATATGCATCATAAACCCTAAAAACAAACTCTTTTGTCGTGATTACATCTATGTATTCTCATTTCTCATGAACCCTCACAAATCTTCCATAAATATTTTGTGTTCTCTCTCTCTCTCTCTTTCTCTCTCACAGTTCTCTCTTTCACTCTCTCATCGTTCCGGTTCTGAAACCTTATTGGTTGCGCGATCACGGTTGCAAGGGTTTGTCCCTCAAAAAGGTTGTTTTCTTTGGTCGCAGTCGTGGGGGACGGTGTTGAAGTCCTTCTCTCCATGTACATTCTTTTTTCTCTATTAATCAAAAGGATAAAGTTGGAATATTAAACTTGATAGATTAAACTTGTATTTCCTATTAAACTTCTTAGATCTGTAATATGAGAGTTGTTCTTTCTTGATTATTGTTTGTTGGGGTTATGGGGATCTCGTATTAAAAAATGGTTTTTTTTTGCATATTTATCATTATCTACTTATTCCATATGCTCTAGTTTCCATTAAGATAAAATAGATTAATTCTGCTGATTAGTTCTAATAACTATTTACGTGTTGCAGATGATAAAGGTGGGGACTGAGAGTTAGTAATTATTGGGATGAGGCGAGTTACATGACAAAGTAATTGTTCGAGCATGAGAGACACGAGGACACAAATTCGTCCATCAAAGGTCGAGCATGTTGCGAGCTTAACATTGGAGATCTAGGAATGACTTTGGCACCAAGTATCGCAAGTGATTGGATGGAATAACAAAGGTCAACCAATTGACCCCAACACCTGGATACCTATTGAAACTAATAGAAACTTGGTATCAGCAATTTTCCATGACTTAATCAAGGTACTGAGTGCCCATGAGAATTGCGACAGGACTAGGAATCCACATTGTTTCTCCCCCACGAGGATGAGGCGAGCACGGCGGAGTGCAAAACCTACAATGACAATGCATTGTACATGGTACTCGTGACCATGGAGAGAAAACAAACCCTTAGAGAGTATTGTTTGCTCTGAGTAAACTTGGTATCCCTCTATAGTCCAGCTTACTGTGTGCCATATATGCATCGACATTGTGGGTTTTGAACTCTGTCGTTCAACTTACCTCATTCTCATGTGAGACAAGCAATGTGACAAGATTCTTCTCCTCAAAAAATTATTCCCGACACTTAATACCTTGATTAGGTCAAGATATGCAGATTGATGATACTAAGGGTCTTCATCACTTTCAGCATCATTGCTATTACTTTCCACTGGTATCCCAGTACCAATGGTTATAACCACTTGTCTTTCTTGGTATTAAAGCCTTGGGTTGTAATCTACGGTAATCACCATACTCATTTACCTTAAATATTTCTAATCATGCATGTTATAGTGTATATTGTGTTTGTCCATCATCTAACCTGCTCTATCTCATTTATAGATCTCTGACAACCAATACCGACAAACCCAATAATGGGACTTGACGGCATATACAGATATACTACTGGGGCTTCCTGAAGAATTGTACTTTGCAAATCGGTTTGGTTTCTGTGTTAAAAATATATGTTAGATATGTTAGATATATTTTTCTTTGAAGATATGTTAGGAATCTATGTTGGATATTGTAACACCTGAGGACGAGATCACGAGATCGACCTCGTGTCGAGACCTCGTACCAAGACCTCGTGTCGAGATCCCGTGCCAAGATCGGGTGCCGAGGTCATATGCCGAGTTGAGGAGATCGCGTGCATTAGCTGCTGAGATCGCGCACCGAGCTGATGAGGTCGCATGTCGAACTGAGGAGGCCGCGTGCACGAACTCGTGTTAGAGCCTTGTGCGCTTGCACGAGCACCCTGGTCGACATCGTGTCGAGATGATATCACTCGTATTTTTACGAACGTTATTCAGCGTTATGATTATTTTGTTTGTAATATTTATATATTCGGTTTGCAGTTCTCGACGCTGTACTTCTTGTTAGATCTGTAATCTATAGAGTAGAGGGTAATCATGAGAGAGGAGAGATTAGATGGGTAGATTGATTGATGGGATTAGCATCTCATAACTGTAGTTACGATAATGCCCTTCCCTCACCAGCTGTATATTCGATCAGCCCCTCAAACCCTCACTTTCTCTTTTCTTCTTTCTTCTTCCTTCTTCTCTGAGTTCCTCTTCCTCTCCAAACCTCCATCGAAGAACCTTGGATTTTACTGAGTCTTTGCACAAACTTTCTTCATCAATCTTGTTCCTCATCATCCTCTCGACATATCTCACCATCTCGACCATCATTTGAGGTATGAAAAACAGATTTTCTCTTCCTTCATGCTACTGTTTAGCGCCATTTCTTCTTTCCTTTTTAGCTAGTTTTTATGCTTCCAAATCATCTCATATTGATGGGTTTTCTTCTTCATGACATGACCGACCTTTCTAACCGATTATTTGAGCTTGTAAAACAAATTTCTTTCTCTGTTTTCTGCAACAGGCAGTGCCCAAAAACCCTCCCTATTTTGTTTGTTTCGATTTCTTGTTTTGGTTTGTCGTTTGTTGCTTCTGGTTGTTGTTGTTGTCGATTTATCTGTTGTAGCATCAGATAACCTTTTTCATGAACTTTTGATCGAAAACCCTAACGTTGTGTTAGAGGAAAAATGGCTTTGTCTGGTAATGTATGAAAGAAGTTTTCAATAAAATTTTAGAGAAAGGAGTTATTTTGTAATGTTTACTTGGGTTGTGGTTAAGATTGGGATGAGAGCTAAGTGTTATTAGAACCCATAGATCGAACTAAGTTGTGTTTGTATTAGGAAGTCTGATTCCCGAGATCGTGTGATTCCCGAATCGAGGTGTACGGGAGAGCGAACCCAAGGACGTGGAAGCAGTGGGATCCAGATCGAGAACTGTACGTGTCGAGGTCGACTGAGAAGCGTACATGTCGAGATCGAGTAAGAGAAGTCGTTGTCGAGCTCGTTTGAAGACAGCCGTGTCGAGGTCGTTGTCGAGCAGCTTTAGCTTGGAGTTCGGTAAGGGCACTTCATATTCTACGTGTTTATGTTTTGTGCGTAAGAGCACTTCTAAACATTCTACGATTTTTATTGTTATATTACTATGTATGGATTCCTTGATTTGTGTCGAGCATGAAATGTTGTGATATGATTGGGTTTTTGCATGTATTTAATATGTGATTGAATATATGTTGTGAATTATGTATTGACTGTTGAATTGCGTTTCTTCATGTCGAGCTTGCTCTTTTTATTTGACATGCGGTTGAATATCTTGTGTTTAACTCTTTGAATATCGTATGCGGCGAATTGTTCATCGAGTGAGCGAGCTAGGCGAGTCGTTATGACGTTTTTGAGCCGTGACTCGGATAACTAAGGGTGCTAGGTCCCCTTTTGTTTACGGGAGATTGACTAGACGTCGCCACGCTATGGGACCTGAGTTGACTGTCCTAGGGAGAGCGAAGATCCCAAGGCTTTTGGACTTTCCAAAGACCTGAAGGCGTGTGCATTCCGGAAAAATTGTCGAGTCGAGAGAAATGAATCGCGAGTTGAGTCGAGTTTAGAGTGAGAAGGTCGAGTCACGTGTGGTGATTGATATACATTGTTGTGTTGCTTATTTCTTTATGCCGTGTTCATTTTGAATTGTTGAGAAGTTGACCCTTTCCCGTGGTGCCTTCAATCCATGACGGTTACCCAGGCGATGTCGAGGGTGCAGGGAACTCGACAGCCGATGATGGCGAGGAGGAGCTCGACGAGGATCAGGGCGACGACCTCTACTTGTCGTGATTGTTTATGTTTGATGGATGTTTTTTTGGGACGATTGTACCTTGTTTTTCTTTGTGTTCAGAGGTTGTGACCAGTTTGGGCTAGATGTTATTTTGAGCACAGGGTAGACTGGTGGGCGTACTTTTGGAGCGGCCTGCGTGGGTGTCAAGGAAGTACCCCAGGTATGATTGCTCTCTTGAAGTCGTCATACCTTAGGTGTATTTCTTGTACATTTACTACTCTGTATTTTGCACACATTATTATTTCGAGTGGTATATATGTATGTTATGCATGTATGTTCTATTAGAATTTAATCCTTGTGTCTTAGTTGCATCATGTTTCGAAAAGCTGTAATTACTCTGATGTGCACGAGTTGGTTTTATAAAAAAAAAATAAAAAAATAAAAAAAATATATATAGACCGTACTTTTTAAAAGGCACAAGAGTATCGTTTTAAAACACATCGCATACAGGGTAACTTGAGCTCGGTGTGTTGAGCTCGGTAACTCGAGCTCGGTATGTTGAGCTCGGTAGCGGTCCGGTAACGGGTCGTTACAGATATCTTCATAATTCTTTGAAGATATGTTATAGATATATGTACAATTCTTTCTTTGAAATGTACTAAAATTTGTAAACAACTATTCATTTTTTGGTGTTTAAACAACTATTTAATATGTTCAATTAAATTTGTTTTGTAGTGAAAATATATTGTTTGTTGCATTGGTGAAATAACAAAACAAAAATGCACCTATGTGTGACTGTTTTGTACATAGGGAAATCACAAAAGCAATAAATTATTAAAAAAATCATTTGGATAATGCTTGCTTGAGCATGCATTATCTGAATCAATTTATGATAATACTTGTTTGGGAAAGTGTTATCATAGTGTCACAACCAGATAACGCTTGCCCAAGAAAACATTATTTGATGTCTCATCTAGATAACGCTTTCTCAAGTAAGCATTATGAAATTTAGCTTCAGATAACGTTTACCAGGCCAAACATTTTCTGGATGTGTCATTCAGTAAAAGTTTACGAGTTTTTGGTGAGACTTTGATAACGCTTTCAAAGCATTATCTGGAGTTACGCGCACATCAGATGATGCTGATGCGTGTAATGCTTTATGGGATTATTGGAATGAAAAATAAACGCTATGTGAATTCTTTTTGGGCGTAGTGAAATACATGTCGAGCATGGTATTAGTCAGTGGCATTATGAATCATATGCATCATGAGAAAAATTGAAAGTGATTACAATTTGCATCACAAAAGCCTAATATCTCTGTGCACCATCGACAAAAGCCATTATGAGAAGTAGGCTTGGCAACGGGACGATGTGGGTTTTATCTTCCTCGTCTTTGACCCCCATCTCTGATTCTTGCCGAGGTAAGAAAATAGGTACTCTTTCTCCGAGTTTTCTCACCCTGCCTCCACTTTAACTTTACTCAATTTAATCAGTTCTCTATATAATTATAATCAATTTGTATTAAGTTAATTAAGTTTTATTATTGGTAAATTATAGTTATTTAATAAGTTATTTATTATAATAAAATACTAATTATTACCTTATTAATATTTATTATTGATTCATAGTTATTGATAATTATTTTAATTGTAATTATATTAATATTATTTTTTGATGGATATATTAATATTATTATATGTTATTAATTAATAATTTATTATTAATAACATGGTAATATTTTTATTAATATTATTTACAAATATACATATAATAAATATTTATATTGATTATTTTAAAATAATTATTGGATGATTTATTTTAATTTACAGCGGGGAGGGTATCAACATCTTTGCTGTAACAGCCCATATTTTTGGTATTTTAATTATTGCGAAAATGTACACGCTGCAGTGTCATTTTCAACTGTTTGTGTGACCTGTGTGTTTAATTATCAGCTGTACAGAAAATAATATTTGGGGGGATAATCTTAGAAATGTAAATGATAGATAATACCTATATTATCAGAGTAATTGATACCCAAAATTTTAACTATTCATTCAACCGAAATTTTATCAGCGTTTTAAACGTGTTTTCTATGCACCAATTATTATTTAAACAGCAGTATTAGATTTCATATTTGTAGAGATGTTCTTGAAAATGTGAATTGATATATCAAACCTATTTTTTCAAATAAGTTTATATTAAAAAAATTTAGCTATTAATTCAAACGGTTTTTGGACAGTATTTGCACACGCTGTACAATTTATACCGAAGCAAATATCCAAAGAAAAAATATCTAGATATTATTTTCATGTCAAGCTTATGGATAAGCTCCAATAAATATCTAGGTATTATTTATATTTTTATATTATAAATATCCTAAATTTTTTTTAACTAATACCGAAATCGTCCAAATGACTTAAACCATCGTTCCCTTTCACTATAAATAGAAGGCTTGGCCTTCATAATTTTTCATCCCTTCCTTGATGCATTTCCAAGGTAATTCTCTTCTCCAATTTTCATCTCAATTCTTTTATTTTCTTTTATTTTCTTTATATGATGTAGTTTTATTTTAAATATTTTAATAAGTTATTAGTTTAAAGTTTTATAATCTAATCTCTTTTTTTAATAAAATTCGTGAACTAAGAGGTTATGACTTAAATAAATAAGTGCTTTTGGCTTAAGTAGTGTTTAGTTAATAAATAACTCATTTTATGTTCAAGTTGTAGGCTTTTTTTAGATAAATCATAACTAATTATGCTTTGATTATATGCTTTTGAAATTAGTATATGGACATGTCTTATTATTCTTAACATGTATAAAAATTAGTAAAATTATTAGATGGTAATAAACAATCACTAGTTATAGATCTAGTTGGCTCTGCCTCGCTTCAATCTCTAATATTTAATTAATCAATATTATTAATCTATTTAAATAATCAGAAGATTCAATTTAGCTGGCTCAGCCATCTTTCAATCTCTGATTGTAAGTGCTAATAAATAAAAGATCTTATTTAGATGGCCCAGCCGTCTTTCGATCTCTGGTTAATAATAGACTTGATTTAGATGACACGGTCGTCTTTCAGTATCCGGTAATGAATGATTTAGTTGGCTCTGACAACTTTCAATCTTTGATTATAATACGAATGAAATACGTGTAACGTTAAATACCATGAATAAGTACTTCTGCTTTTGGGTTTAAGTTTTGTATACGTGTATAATCATGTTTAACAAATGAGTTTTGAAAATCAAGTTATCTTATCCCTTTTTATACTTAAGGCTTTTCTACAGTTTTTGTCCCCCTATTTTTAGCAATCCGTAATTTTGGTCCCCCAATTTTTAATTTCGCAATTTTGGTCCCCTAATTTTTAAAATTTCTGATATTTTACCCAACACTAAAATTGGGTCAGAAATTTGCTGATGTGGCAAGTGAGATGTTGATGTGGCATCTAAGTGTACTATACAGGTGGCAAATCTGGTCCAATCATGAGTCCAACTCATTTAATCCATTTAAAATAAAAACATTTAATCATTTAATTTAATTAATTTTAATTTTCAATTAAATAAATAAAATAAAATCATAATAAACGATGAATATGATGAATGAACCCTAATTCCTAAACCCAAACCCAATCTTCGACCTGTTTTCTTCTTCCCCCATTTCTTCTTCCTCTCATTCCCTCGGTCTTGTTGCATATGGCAGCAATTACTATTACTGTTCCGGCGCAGAGAAGAGCGTGCATCTCTGTGTATTTGCAAGAGAAAGACGAGAGACCACTCACTCAACCTCTCTCTCTCTCTCTGAAAATAGGGGTTTGAGATGGTTGATTTTGTGTGAGAGATGGTGGGTTTAGGGTTCACGATGGTGAAAATAGGGATTTGAGATGGTTGATTCGGTTGAACGAGGTGGGAGGAAGAGGTTTGAGGTTGAAGATGATTCGGTTGAACGAGGTGGGAGGGCGAGGTTGAGGTTAAAGATGACTCGGTTGAACGAAGTGGGAGTGCGAGGTTGAGGTTAAGGAGGAGTTGGAGTGGGGGTTGAACGTGGTGGTTGCTACTGCTTTCTTCTCCCTTCTCCCTTTCTTCACCTCTGCTCGTTGTCTTCTTCTCTGCTTTCTTTTCCCTTCTTCCCTTTCTTCACCTCTGCTCCCTTTCTTCACATCTCCTCACCTTTTTCCAGATTTATGCCTCTACTCAGTGATTTGTTTGATTTACAGATCTGATTTGTTTTTTTAGGTAATTAGATCTGATTTGTTTGATTTGTTTTTGATGAAGAAAGGTGTGATTTGTTTGATTTTCTGTTTAAAATGAGTTGGATTTTCTGTTTGATTTGTTTGGTTGTTGTTGGCTTGTCTGAGAGTGGAGGGAGAAAAGGAGAAGACCGTGAGTGGAAGGAGAAGGAGCAGAAGGAGAAGCAGAACGATGAAGGAGAATGAGTAGAATCGTAGCAGAATGATGAAGGAGAAGCAGAACGAAGGAGAAGACTGGGTTTGGGATTAGGGTTCATACGATTTAATGTTTTAATTTCTGAAACTTTGTTTTTTTATTTGAAAAGTTAATTTAAATGATTTATTTTATTATTTTAATTCAGTTTTAATGACATGGATACCAAATGTCATAAACATTCCACCTAGACAGTCCACTTAGATGCCACATCAACATCTCACTTGCCACATCGGCAAATTTCTGACCTAATTTTAGTGTTGGGCAAAATGTCAGAAATTTTAAAAATTAGGGGATCAAAATTGCGAAATTAAAAATTAGGGGACTAAAATTACAGATTGCTGAAAATAAAGGGACCAGAACTGCAGAAAAGCCTATCCTTAAAAATTGTAATGATTAAATAGGAAATAAAAGAGGTTTATTTTGTTAAGTAATTATGTTTTGAGTTATTAGTAATAGAATTTATGTTTGATGAGTTATTAGGTGTAAACGTATAACTGAGAAGAGACTATCCAAAAGCTTTGAAGAGAAATTTATAACGGTAAGGGAAAGATTCTCTAATGAGTTTTGATAAATCCATGAGTTGCGTGGTTGTGTACAATTGTTGTGGATTAAACTCTTGGATCAGAGTTTAAACAATTTGTTCTTGAGATTGATTATATACTAATATATATTATACATGAAATGATTTGATGTATTATGATTATGATCATCATTTGGATTGTGATAGTGATATGTTGGGTTTACATATACTGTTGCATTCATGCATGGCATAGACCTGACAAATTACTGTCAGTTAGTTTTCAACGTAACCTGGACTTATATTAGTCGTTGACTTGGTAGTCATGGGCTTTTGATGCCGTGAGACTATTAAGTTTTGGCCGGACAATTTTATTGTCAGTTGTCTTTATTAAGAATTTTTGGCGTGACGACTTCTTTGAAGTCTAAAATTTGTATTGATAGAAATGTCTTTGGATTTTATTCAGCCATATTCATACATTGCATGGGAAATCATCATCGTGGACTTATTTAAGGCATGAGAACAATTATTGTCTTATTACTAAAATTACTATTTGTCTATGTATAAATTATCTATTTTTATTTTACTTGTGCGATTGTCGCAACTCGCGATAAAACTCGTAAACTTGGTTTTCACCATTTCTATGTATTTTTCTGTATTGTCTTTTACTTCGATGAATCTATAGATGACAAAGAGATTACTCTGGGAGATTTCAATTTTGGAAAAGGACCCAAGACATGTGGATGGAGAAAGTAGTCTGCCAAAGAAATTGTTGATACTGAGTAGATGACTAAGGAGTTATTAGGAGATAGTCTACAATCTGTGTATGTGTTTTTAGTACCATGGCCAGTGGAGTGTCTTTATGTTTTTTGTGGTGTATTTAACACTTGTATTTTCTTCCGCACTACTTTGATAAATAAATGTCAAGTGTTCATATGTTTAAATATGATGTGTTTTAAAGTTTTTAATTTTCTCACTAGAATCACCATTAAGTAACCATAACCACCAGTGGCCCCGAGAGGGTGTCACACTTGCCCTCACCCTTGACTTTGGAAAGTGGGAAAACTCGAGCTTGAACTAGAACTTGGTCAAAGCAAGTTTTCTCAATCAAAACATGGGCAGGTTTGGGTGGGTAGCTATGAGTTCAAGTTCTTTTTCTATACCTATTGAGAAGGGAATTCAATGACACGATTCCTTCTAAGGAGCCATAAAAAAGGAGGATGTGCCCACACCTGGCATCCCTTCATGTGAGGGATGCTTCGTTGGATCCGTTTTGAGGCCCTAGGTGTGTTTCATGATAATGACAATAGAGGTGAAGAAGTAGAGTATGGCGAGGAGGAGGAGGAGGACGTGGAAGTTAGAGGCAGTGGGGAAGATGAAAGTGGAGAAGTAGAACGTGATGTCAAGGACGTGAGTAGGAAGAACATTAGGGGGTAGTAGAGGGTTAGTTAGGACATATGATGTTGGTGGCAAGAAAAGGGTGGGGAAGACTAGGGGGATTTTTTTTATCATTAAAGCCTTCAAGGTCCTAAAGCACGACATCAAAGAGTTGAAAAGGTACCATTCTCATTGGTAAACACAACAAGACGCCTTAGGCCGTATTTCTAGAGGTACCAGATTTTGGTATGAACTGATTATCCTATACGATGAATTCTCCATTATCCTAAATCTGACAGAACACATATTTTCATGGTCAATATAATTGTTGGAGTTTTATCTCTTGTATGAACCGAGACAAGCCATTGAAGCACAAGCCCTGTCTCATCCAAAAATACCTTTAGGAATCCTCCCTTGTGACCCCAAGGAGTCTCAAAAACTACAAACGAGGTCGATACTTTGTTCCTTAGTCAAAGGAAAACTTTACTGTCATGGACAGTCTTGCTGCCTCCTCAAGTGTTTAGCCCTGACAGAGGTGGAATATATATTATCTGAAATCCACAAAGGAATATATGGATACCATCCTAGCAAAAATTCCCTTGTGAGGAAGATCTTAAGGGATGGCTATTTTTGGTTGACCTTGGAGGTCAAAGCTACTAAACACAACAAGAAATGAGACAAATGCAAAAGGAATGTCGACGTTCATATCCTCCCAATAGAACTTTTCACATCGATGTCACCCGATAATTTGCATGGTGGGCAATTGACATCTTAGGATCGTTTCCTTAATCACCAGGGAAAGTCAAGTACTTAGTCGTTACAATTGATTATTACATAAAATAGATTGAAACCGAACCTCTCGCTAAGATCTCATCTCACAACTTGACCAAGTTCACCTACCAATATATTATATCAATGTTTGGTATCCTGGAAATGGTTTTGACGGATAATGGCACTCAGTTCACATATCACAAGTTCTGCAAGCTCCTATTTGAGTTGGGAATCAAACATTTCACATTGGGAAAGCATCTCCAAATGAATGGGCAGGCAGAAGCTGCCAACCGAGTAATCTTATGAGGACCTAAAGCGTAGGTTGGACCTTGCTAAAGGAATTTGGGTCAAACAATTGTGCAACACGTAGTGGGCCTACCGAATGACACCCTACTGCACGATCAAGGAGCCCCCTTCAAATTGAACTATGGCATGGAATCGATTATCCTATGGTGAAGCATCACCATGGGAGCTATGGGCTAGCGCAAACTTATTTTGGACCTGCGGTAGAGATCCACAATGAATAAGTCATCAGAGCCCGATTTAGAAGATGGAGAAGGGGAAAGGAAGAACTCCTCAACACACCCATAAAATGAATCACTTCCTCTTGGGAATGGGTCAACCATAGCAATGGCATAGGTCGGCTGTGACGGCCTCGACTTTATTCTCTAGAAAAGAATCCTCATAGGATTTAAGAGCATACATGAGGGCATCGCTTCCTATACCAAATTGTCCATAAAGATTGGGGACCCACTTCAGAGGTGGATTTCGCTTGTCATCTCTTTAGTTGATTCTCCTCGTCAACAAACGGAGGATCGTCCAAGACATTATCCCTTCTAAGGGACGACTCTACCTTTGGTGTAGAGTCAGACATTTTTACTAACATAAGCAACAATGGATAAACTATTACCTTAATGGTGAATAATGAACAAATGTATGGGGGCAAAGTAGCGAAATCAGGGAAATACACAAACAATGAAGGCCTCCAACGTGATAAATAACATAATATGCAGAAGAAACAATGGATAATATACCGTAAATTAGCCAATTTACGGTACGTACTGTTAAAACACGTATCGTAAATTAACCAATTTACGGTACATATATTTGATAAACTAATTTGAAAAAAAAAATACCGTAAATAGGCTTATTTATGGTACCAAAATTTTTTTGAGTACCGTAAATAAGCCTGTTTACAGTATGGGGATTTTTTTTCAATTTTTTATACCGCAAATTTGCTTATTTATGGTACTCAAAAAATTTTTGGGTGCCCAAAATAAGCCTATTTACGGTATGGAGAATTGAAAAAAAATCCCCATACCGTAAATATGCTTAATTATGGTACTCGAAAATTTTTTGGGTACCATAAATAAGTCTATTTGCCGTATTTTTTTTCAAACCTCCATACCTTAAATTAGCCAATTTACGGTATATTAGTTTATTAAACATATGTAATTTACAGTATGGAGGTTTGAAAAAAAAATACCGTAAATAGGCTTATTTACGGTACCAAAATTTTTTTGAGTACCGTAAATAAGCCTATATATAGTATGGGGATTTCTTTTAAATTCTCTATACCGCAAATATGCTTATTTATGGAACTCAAAATTTTTTTGGGTACCGAAAATAAACCTATTTACGGTATGGAGAATTGAAACAAAATCCCCATGCCGTAAATATGCTTAATTACGGTACGCAAAATTTTTTTGGGTACCATAAATAAGTCTATTTACTATATGGAGAATTAAAAAAAAAAGTACTGTAAATTGTCATATTTACGGTACTCACAAGTTTTTTGGTATCGTAAATATGTCAATTTACGGTACCGTAAATTGTCCAATTTACAATATGAGTTTTAGAAAAAAAAAATGTATACCGTAGATTGAATTGTTTACGGTAATTTTTTTTTATGTTTTTCCATAAATTTGGTATTTTCGGTATTTGTTGGTTATATATTTAGGGTTGGTTATATATTTTCTTTCGTTTTATATATTTACGGTCATAGAGATATTTACGTTGGTTATATATGTAGAAAAAATATAACCCTTAAATATTATTTTTACGGTTATATATTTAGAAAATATATAACCGTAAATATGTGATATTTACGGGTATATATTTAGAAAAGATATAACCTGTAAATATCATATGTATGGTTATATATTTAGAAAATATATAATCGTAAATATGTCATATTTACGGGTTATATATTTTATATATATGTTTGTTAGTTTAATATACATATTTACGGTTTAGAGTGATATATTTACAGTTTAGAATGATATATTTACCGTTCATAGTGATATATTTACAGTTCACAGCATATATTTACGGTTATGCATAACACATATTTACATTTCATATCATATATTTACGGTTCATAAGATATATTTACAGTTATACATAACACATATTTACGGTTTTACATAACAAATAATAAAAGGCTATTTTGGTAATTTTAAAAAATTGTTGGGTGTGGTTAGAGGGATGATGGGTGTGGGGAACAAAAGCCCAACCATTTTCATGGCTCCCTCTCTAAATCTGAAGGCAATAGGCCCGATGAAATGCTCAATACAGCCCAAGTCATTCCAAGATCAATTCTAAATCGAACTCAGTGCTAAGCCTAAATTTTCTTGAGGTGTTAAATAAAGTTGACAAGTACTCTCTTGACCATTTGACCAAAAAAAAAATACTCTCTTGACCAAAAAAAAAGTTAACAACTACTTTATCCTATACATTGAATTTGAATTCTTATATTTTATTCTTATTTCAAATCACATCACATATACTTTCTAGTAAAATCTCGTGCCTTCTATATTATGACACATGTCATAAGTTTTTAAATCAAATCAATATTATTTTTTAATTATTCAATTAAAGAATATATTTTCCTTTATTTTATTTCTTTAATTAATACTTCAATTTTTATAATAAAACATTATATATAATAAAATATTTGTAAATAATTATTTTTTGAACACAAAGAACACTTCATTTCATTAGCAATCAATAAAGAAATACAATACGAGATATGATGATAGAAATGGGGGCTAAACATAGAAAGGGCTACCCAAGTTAAACTATGAGCGACCCTATTGGCTTACCTCTGAATAAATTTCACACTAAAGTTTGGAAAAGATTGGAGTAAACTATAGCACTCTTGAATAATAGATCTTAGCCCAGACACATAAACTCTAATAGAGTTTACAAGATCAACCACAGATTTACAATCAAGTTCAAAATTAACATTGCTAAGACCCAAACTAATAGCCATTGAATTGCATAAAGAAGACCCATAACTTATCCTTCCGTGACCTCTAAGCAAGGGTTGACTGAAAGAGACTTAGCAACAACAAATTTACCTGTTTCGTTCCGAATACACATGCCAAAACCAATATGGCACTACTCACTATTGAATGATGCATCAACATTACAAGTGAGATACCCAGCTGGAGGTTTATTCCACACTGCATGAGAAGGAATGCAAGGTTAAACTTGATTATTAGCGATCAACTAAGGTTAATTGGTGAACTTGCATAACAATTGAGATTAGTAATTTAGGCATAATTAATGACTAAAAACTATTCTTCCAGTTATTTCAAACTTCTTTGTTCTTAATGCTTTTCTCGGGCTAAATCCACGAATTGAACAAACATGTGTTGCTCTCACGAGAAAAAATATAATTAATCCACGGATCAACTGGGTTGTTGATTTTAGTAGAGAGACCGATAATCACAGGCACTTAAGGAACCAAATAGGATCAAACTAAGGAAAAGGGGTAAAGGGACAATTGAAATCAAGACCCTAGGCTCTAATCCATTGCTCGCTTACTCGTGTATTTTGCGTTCTCGTAGCCCTTAGGTCACTATCATACAAACTGTTTGCTTAATAATAACGAAATCTGAGTACAATCAATAGTCACCATTATTCCATGTGGTTTCAACAACTCAGGACTCAAAAAGTCATATTTTCATTACTACGTTACAATCGGGTGCACTTGCCCGTGAAGCAACAAGCTTTTGGCCCCGTTACCAGGGAATATTCGGCAATGTCGAAAGGAAAAGATTTCCTATTAATTTAGGTATTTTTATTTTTCTGTTTAATTTTTATTTTCTTATGTGCAAAAAATTAACAAAAATTGTTGGGCTAATCCCAAGAGTTTGTTTTGCAGCGACTCGATTTTGCAGAAACAAAAAGGAACCATGAGTGCAAGGAAAACCATGAAAGATTAGATCAGGGAGAAGCAGAACTCAGAAGCGAAGAATAATCTAGGGAAGTTGACTCAGGAAATGCCTCAAGGCACAATCTCATCCCCTCCTCTTTGTGACCCTTATTCCTTCAATTGGGACAATTTCTATGTACTGCCCTGCTTGCAAATTGAGACTCAATTGGAAAACTTGATAACCATGGCGTCTCAGAAGGTACAAGGAACATCTATTTCACAATCTAAGCCAACCCCAAGATAGGAAATTGAGAAATACAAGGCTATTATTCTTAGGAGTGATGAAGAGTTTTCCATGGAAGATAATATAAAGGAAAGAGCGCCCAAGAAGGATAAGGAGGCTCCTACTGAAGGGAGTCAAATTGAAACAAAGGCTCATACTGAAGGGAGTCAAATTGAGACAAAGGATCCTACTGAAGGGGGCACTTACGAGGAGAACAAGAAAGATCTCATGTTCTTAATTCAGAGAAAAATGAGGAAGCCTTAATTATGTTGGGACATACTCTTCTAGCCATTGGTGTTGTTGTGAGTGAGGTTCAAAAGGGAAAGGTACGTAATTTCAAGGTGTGATGAGGAAGAAGGTGTTTTAAAAGTTTTAAATTCTATAAAAAAACTTCTCTCCTTTTATTCCTTCCTATTTTGGTAATAATGTGGTTGTTACTAATAATTTTAATGACTTAAGGATGCAATACCCTTTGGAAAAAATTCCTATTTTGCAGGATTCTAGCATATTGGTGGGTGGCGATGAAGTAAAAATTTCACCATATTTTGAAGTCCACCCACCACATGGAAAAAGAAAGAACAATGTGAACCACATGATTAGAAATCTCAGAAGGGGCAATGCCGTGAAGGTTAAATTTGCTCTCGGAGAGCCCCCTGATTGAACACTAAAATCGTCAGGCTCAGGACGTTAAATAAGCGGTTCACAGGAGACAACCTGTAGTTATTTTAATTTGCTTTATTTTATTTACATTTTTATTTTCATGTTTGTTTTTATTTTTGTTTTTGATTTCAGGAACTAAGTGTGGTTTTCACCCCAAGCTCGTGCAAGGACACTATTTTGGTGCCCAACTATTCATGGAAGTTTCCCTTACTCTCTCTATGCTTAATTCTTTTTTATGCTTATTTAGCATTGAGGACACTGTTAAAATTAAGTGTGAGGAGGGAGTAGTTACTATTTGCATCTATGTTTTATGTTCACACCACCTTGCACCAAACATTTGCAAATTTTGGCTCTCTTTATCAATATGTGCTAAATTTAAATTTTTTAGGCTTATTGATCAGGGGATCCCTACTAAAAATTTTCCATGACAGTGTTCACCTTAAGTGTAGGGAGGTTCCTAGAAAGCTGATAATTATTGAAAAATCTGAATAAATTTCATTTTTTAATGACTTGCTTTTAAATTGTGAGATTTGGGCCAAATAGGGGACTATACTGAATTAATATATTTTTACCCCTGCTTATTTCTTCTCAGTGTGTTTTCAATTTGCGCATGCTAGAACTTGTCTTAGGACCATTTCAAGGCGAAAAATGAACTTGCATCTTCTAAAATATTTTGGGGCAATTGTTAGGCATTTTTCTGGCCATGAAATTTTGTTGTTACATTTAAATCCTTAGTTGCCCCAATTGAGCCTTTTTATTGTTATATTTCTCTTTGGTACCCACATATTTGTTGCAGGATATTTTTGATACCCCTTGGGAGTTAATTAAATAAAGGAGCAATTAAAAAGCATGCAACATGAAGGGTGGCACTTCCAAATGACCCAATCATGCACCCTCTTCTTAAAGCAAAAACAGAAAAATAGGCCACAAATTGTAAAGACCTCATTCCAAGAAAAAATATATAGAAAAACAGATAAATAATAGATATTCAAAAGAGCAAAAGAAAAATAAAATATTTAGTTGAATAAGAAAAAGAAAAGAGAAAAAGAAAAAAAAATGGTTTAAGTGGGTCTCTCATGCAGGAAAGGGACATAGAAGGAAAGCAGTGGTGTCAAGTGCCTCAATTGAAGACTATTAACTCCCAAGTCACTCAAAGGGTGCCAGAATTGTTTAACTTATTTTTAACCCTTGTGTATCTTTTCTTTGTTTTCCTTACCTTACATTTTTACCATTGGCCTTATTACAACCCATATAGACCCCAGTTATTTTTGCATGTATGTGAGCATTTTAGTGGAGATTTAGTTCCCATTACAAGCTTATGGCATTATGCATTGCTAGAAACTTGAGTGAATTTGTATACACCTAAAACACTTGAGTAATGTGAGCGAGTGCCCTTGTCTTTTGAAAGACATGATTTCAGGAATCTAAGCCTTTAATTGGGTATTATTTGGACTCTCACTTCATTGCTATTAATCTGTCATGGTGCTTACAGTTTTGGGTTCCCTTTTGCATGTTGTCTCAATTTTCTAGAAAGCACTTTGAGCCTGAATTTTCTTGAGGAAAAGTAAAGGTTAAGTTGCATAAGTACCACTAATTATTGCTTTAATTTGTGCAGGAAAGTGTCAAATGGAAGAAAGAAGAGAAAAGCGAGACTCTGGAGCAAAAATGAAGAAAATATGCAATTATGCGTGATGCACGGCCTCCTGTAGAGGAGTCTTCACGACTGTGCATACCCCACAGAGATCCTGAGACTTTTTCGCTTCGATGCACATCCGTTTATAACCTTGTGTGGCCGTGCACCAGCTTCGGCTCAACGCTTCATACATACCCATGCATAAGTATGTGTGGATGTGCATCGTGCCCCCACATAGGCTGTGCATGTGTAAGTGACGCCCAAAAATTAGAAAATCTATAAATAAGAGGCATTGGCTTCATAAAAAAAAGACCTTTGACTGCTGATAAGAACCCTAGTGCCTATTGGAGAGCTCGGGAGTGGTGGCCAATGATTGGAGGCCGCGTCAAGAGATTTCATACCGATTTTTCCTCCAATTCCCATTATGATTTTTGATTGCTTGTTCTTTATGTTTATTGTTTTTACTTTAGACATGAGCAACTAAGCTATCTGCTAGAGTCTAGATTGATTTTTTACCCTAAACCTTTTTTGTTATAGTTCAATCATTATTTATGTTCCTTTATGCGTGTTTGATTAAATTGTTATGTTGTGATAATTACATGACTAGGATTGATCACCCTTTTCATACATAAAATCAATTAATTATCAGCGATCAGCTAAGGTTAATTGGTGGACTTATATAACAATTGTGATTAGTAATTTAGGCATAATCAACGACAAAAAGATATTCTTCCGGTTATTCCAAACTTCTTCGTTCTTATTGCTTTTCTCGGGCTAAATCCACGAACTGAACAAATGAGGGTTGCTCTCATGGGAAAAAAGATAATTAATCCACAGATCAACTGGGTTGTTAATTACGTTCTCATAGCTCGTAGGTCGCTATCATACTGACTATTTGCTTAAATAATAACGAAATCTGAGTGCAATCGGTAGTCACCATTATTCCTTGTGGGTTCGGCATCAGGTTTACTTGCCCGTGAAGCAACATAGTTGTAGGAAGCGACCTTAATTATATCCATTGACGGTGATGATTTCTCCCACCGTGTTATGGAACTTGATTGCTAAGTGGACTATATACGTGATAACCCTCGACGAGTTGAGCATCGGCCTTCCCAATACGATGTTGCAAGTCGAGGGGAAATAAACAACTAGGCACTTAACCTTGGTTATCTTGGACAATGGTGGCTCCCCGAAAGTCACATAAAGCTCAACGTTTCCTAGAGGCCAAATCTTGTCATTGGTGATTCCAATAGTCTCAACTCTCAAGTGTATGAGGTGTCGCTGGATCTCGAGAACCCCATATTTGAGAAGATATCATTGAACATGATGTCGGTTGAACTCCCCTGGTCCATGAAGATTCGACAGGCCTCAAAGTTGGCCATGAAAGTCGTAATGACCAGAGGGTCATTGTGGCCATGGTGTGCAGACCCGAAGTCGTTTTCAGAATTAACCCTTGCGGTTGTGTGCCCTTTGCTTTAGCCCTCCTATCTCGGTCGGTCTTTGGCAATCACTATTGCCTCACATAAATCTCTCTTCAGAGCACCACTGCTGGGACCACCTCCTCTAAATCCTCCCAAGATGACATAAACAATAGGGTGCTCGGACTGAGAATGGTGGTCTTAATAGTTGTGTTTGACATCAAAAGGTTGTCATGGAGCCTTACAGTTATCATATCATCTACCTTCACGGTGCTTCTAGGGAAATGGTGAGGACTATCGTGGGTGTTTGTTGGAATGGGGGGATCTTTTACAAGTGCATGATTAACCTCTCCCACGTCATATGACTGGTGAAACTGGTAGTATTTACTCCATTCTTTATCGGACTTTGGCTTGAAAGGCTTTGGATGTTTTACTCTGTCATATCAGAACTTCGTAGAAATGATCTCAGAGAGAATTTTAGAGTGAGACAGTGGGGTGTAGTCGTCGAACTTCCAGGGAAGAGGTCCATTTCAGTCTTCCCCACATGTCCTGTCTTTTTGGGCTTCTGTTGTCTCGTTAGTCATGCCTTTTTCTATTGATCTGGATGACCTTCATCTTGTCTTCTAGTTTTATGAGCTTTTCCATGTTAGAGAAAAAATCATCTATCATCCCGACCTTCCTCTTGGCCAGGGATGTATGAAAGGGGTTTTTGATAAGGAGCCTGTCCTTAAGGAGATGCACCTCCACTTCGGGGAAGGTTTATTGGACCTGCATCACCTCCTTTAAGATGTAATCTCTCAAGGAATCATCTCATGTCTGACACACCGCCATCAAGGTTGCCTTAGTCATGGGTTGAATCTGACTAATGGTGAAATTGGTCATGAAACGGATCTTCAGCTTAACCCAAGTATTGATAGAACGCCATAGTGGTAGGAACATATACGTTGCTTTTCTAGCATATCCTATTGTCCTGTATGGTCAAATGTGTTAGGCGTGTGTGGGTTACAAGTGTGATATTTCTAGGTCAGAGTACATTGTACTAGGCGGTATTTATAGGCAAAGAAGAAACAACTGCTATGTCCTAAAATTTGACATGTAATGGAGTAGTTTGTTAGATGTCTCTTTATTCTTGACAAGACATAAAATCACCAAAATCTGTGTGGAATTATTGTTCCTTCGTTGCTTTCCAGCTGTTTGAATCTTACAATTGCAGGTAATTGCCTTCAATCTTCAAACTTGATATGTTCGAAACCTGAGGTTGCATTGTTGATGCCCAGTTTTAAAGTCAAATCCATTAGATCTTTCTTGAGATTTCTTTGAGAATCCTTAAAGTGACAAAAGGAGAGTTCTTCGAGCTTTACCTTTGAAACCTTCAACATTTTTCTTTCGAGGCCAAACTCTTCAAAAACTCTCAAGCCATGGCTTAATTATCGTATTGTGAAAATTTCTCACAAAAGGAGGTTACATTCTTCTTTAGAACACACTTCGCTTTTCACACAAACCATGATTTAATTATGGTATTGTGAAAATTTCATCTACTACAACAATATATCATTTTTTTTTATGGTCCTACAACAATATATCATATAACATCTGCCTTCATTTCCTTCAATGCTTATATCAGCCTTCATTTTCACCAATAAAGTATCAAATATATTATTTCTTTCCGGTAAACTATTGTCTAATAGTATCCATTAAGCATTAAAGCAGGACCAAGAAAAATAAAGCAGGAATAGTATCCATTAAGCAAATAATTTGCAAGCAAACACATTTAACAAAGATTCCCTCAAATGATAGTACTCCAAACTTTTTTTTTTTATCCATGTTTTGAATCTTGAATTAATGGAATCAAAGGCTACCCCACATCCCCACATGGCTAACAACTCCAATTCATGATGAATAAAGTTTCAGTTGTTGCTTCCCTCCAAGTACATGGTATTCAACACACAATTCCGATGGGGGACCATCACATCATTTAGTTTCCTCTTATTTCTGCAAACCATATGTATCACTACATATCACAATATTGACACTAGCCAATGAACATCGTGTCCCATTTGTGCTCATCCGTAGTCTTGTTTTCTAACCAGTGTCATGTCTCAATAAATCTCATTTTGTTTAGACAGTTTGGTTGTTCAATCAGTCCCTTTCTCTCCTCCTCACAGTATGGTGACTTCATTCATTCCACAAATATCTTATTTAAGTGGATAAATCTCATCCGTTTATCCCTTGGATCCGTTTGGCCGGGACTATTGATAGGTTCATATTAATAGGTTTAAGGTGATAATTAAGTACCAGAACTTCTTTGTCTTGCGATGAGGGTGTGACAACTATTCGTACAAATGCTTTACATGAAAAAAATAAAGTACACGTCATTAACATAAATGTTTAATATGGTGTCAAAAAAACATAAATGTTTAATTGAAGAGTAAAAAACATTGTTCACGGGTGTGTTTAGATGGAAGATTTTGGAGGGAAGAGGAGGACTTATTTATCTTTTTTTAAATTAAGGAAGCTACAAAATATTTCTAAAACCGAATGAAATGTGATTGAAATGTCATATGCTCATCATTTTGGAGGGGAGGGGAGGGGAAGACTTATATATCATGTTACTAGTATTCTAACTTGTGCCATAAACAGGTATCTAAACTTGAGGAAAAAAATATATAAATAATGATAAAATATAACATTTGTGATGATTAATCAGATACACACACACAAATATATCATTCTACTATATGTAACTAAATGTTTTTTAAAATTTATACATGTTTTCTTAAAACATGTTATCACTTTAACCGATAAACGATGGATACATCGATAACATTTAAATATATAAAATATTTAAATGTATATATTTTAAATTATATATATATATATTGGGATCCGTTGACACCAGGTATCAAACTTAGCATGCTTACACCTTCAATAACTCTTTGTTGAAGTTGAATTAAATCAATCCAACCGTTGAATTGAAAGTTCTAATTAAATAGATCAAGTCTATAAAATTTTATAGAATTTTAAAACTATTTGATATTCCACCACATCATTTTATTTTAACGTATACTGCGCTATTTAAAACATATAAAAATATCTACTATTAAAACATATACCAAATAATTTCTAAATTGTTTGAAATTTTGTATACATAATTATCATGATAAGATGATTCAACTATTGAATTGATTTAATTCACCTTCTACAAAGAGTTATTGAAGGTGTAAGTATGCAAAATTTGACACCTGGTGGCAACGGATCCTGACTATATATATATGGTATTCCCTAAGTTACACCCACCTATTTTTTAGTTAGTTTAAGTTAGCAAATTATGACCAAAAATTTGTCAAATACACCCTGAGTTGTAACTTGCTGAGTTACACCAACTAAAAAATAGGTGGGTGTAAGTTAGCAAATCATATAGGCATTTGCTAACTTACACCCACTTAGTTTTTAGTTAGTGTAAGTTAGTAAATTATAACTAAAAATTCATCAAATACTCCATTCGTTTTCGTTTATAAGCAAAAGTCACTTTTGTGGTTAATATTACCGGATTTACGTTCATTACCACATGATCGGTTAGAAAACGTGTGGAATCAATTTGTGAAATTCTACACATCGTTGTCATGATTCAACTATTGCTTAGAATATTTAATTATTGGTCAATGTTGTCATTTTAAGAAGAAATATGTTCTTTTTTATTTGTCATTATGATAGTTTAAAGTTACATTAATTACTTGTTTCTCAATTATACTCTTAATTATTTATTGTAGAGAGAGAAATAAGTGTGATTGATAATAAATAATCAAGGGTATTATAGAAAAAATACTAATAACTTTATAAAAAACAACACAATTTATTAGTTTCCTTAGTATGTGTAAAACAACCTTAAAAAACAAATAAAAAGGAACAGAGGTAGTACCATATATAATCTAAATATTTGAGAGGTCACAAATTGATACGACTATTCATTACATCATGTCGTTTATGCTATTTTTTTTTTAATTTAATAGGCAGATCAATATCATACATGCAATATATTTTTGCCTTGATTTGGTATATTGCGCCTGTTGTGTTGTCAAACATACACAAATGGTAGTTTTTTTGAACAAATTTCAATTAAAGCATGCAGCCTTATTGTTAGGACGAGATTTATCGGTTGATTAATCAACTATATTATATAAAATAGAGTTTTGTTACGTGGGACCATGTCACGTGTTAAAACTTGGTCATTCGAATTCCCGCCAAAATGCAACTTTTGTTTTATATATTTAATTTAATTTATTTATATTTTTCGATATTCATTAATTATTAAATAGATTTCACCTATCAATCAGATACGATTTATTATCTCAATTAATTACCATTAATAAAATTCGAAATATGTTTCCTCAAATAAATTGCCAAATTTTTGTACCAAAAAAAATTGCAAAATTTTAATTGATACATCAATTATTAATAATCATTTATGATAATACATTTTTAGAATTTGAATTATTTGATATTTCAAATTAAGAAACTCTTTTTTTAAAATGATTAAATTACAACTTATATCATAATAATAACCAGAATCAAACCCATTGTGTATATTTTTTTTAACTGCAAATATTTTAAATCTAATTGGATGAGATTTTTTTTTGACGGAGTCAAATTAGTTGAGATTGATAGCTAGATTTTTTTTTTTTTTTTACATTTGCACAATATTTACCAGAT
Source organism: Calophaca sinica (assembly GCA_037113605.1). Lineage (NCBI taxonomy): Eukaryota > Viridiplantae > Streptophyta > Magnoliopsida > Fabales > Fabaceae > Calophaca > Calophaca sinica. The sequence continues at coordinate 40,067,955 of CM073733.1, read as the reverse complement.
CTACGAAACTTCTTATGGACATACATTATGATTTTGTTGTCTCGCATTTACATTGGGTGTTCGACCAAAAAAAAAAAGACTCTGCTGGTGATGCTTACTTTAAAATGTGTAAAATTAATTTTTTTTTTCAAATTCTCAAAACTTAGCCTAATTTATTTTAACAAATATTTGTAAATATATTATTATATTTAATATCGACTATATTATATAAAATGAATTTTCACAATGTGGGACGTTCATGTCACGTGTCAAAACTATAGACATTCTTTTTCCACCTAAAACAATTATATTTATTTAGGCTTAAATACACTTTTGGTCCCCTAACTTTTTTAATTTGGTGATTTTGGTCCCCCTATTTTATTTTTTGCGATTTTGATCCCCTAAATTTCTCAATTTGGCAATTTTAGTCTCTATGTTTTTTTAATTATACTTTTGGTCCCAAAAAATCGTGGATTGTGCACTTTTTATCCCCCACTTTACCAAAATACAAGATTTTTAGGGACCAAAAGTGCGAAAAATTCATGATTTTGAAGGACCAAAAGTGCAATTAAAAAGCGTGGGGACCAAAATCGCCTAATTGAAAAAAATTAGGGGACCAAAATAGTCAAAAATAAAATAGAGGAACTAAAATCGCCAAATTGAAAAAGTTGAGGGACCAAAAATGTAATTAAACCATTTATTTATTATATTATTGTTTTAAAATCAAAATTATTACAAAATCACAATAAATGCTATCAAAATCATAAATATCTTTTATCAAATGACTTGCCGATTTTGAATTTGTGTGATCAATCGTTATTATTATTTTGTCATGTCATATAAATTTGACAGCATTTAATTTGACATTCACTATCAATCATATAATTCATAATAAATTTGAATTCAAATGTTAAATATGAATTTAAATTAAATCAACTTGAAGTTAACTAAAGAATCATACAAAAAATAGCACTTAATCTTTAAACATATTCATGAAATAAAAATAAATACCTATGTCTTCGTTGTTATTTTTTTGTCTTTATTTTCTCATCTTGAAATAGTCAATTTCTACCCTCATTTTCTTTTTTTCTTTTTTATTCAATTTCAATGTAAGAATAAATACAGGCAACACAAATTCAACAATTTTTATTTTCTTTCTCTGAGGTAAACTTCTATCTTTTTTTTCATTCTCTTTGAATGATTTTCATGTTTTCTCTAATATTTAACAATAAAAGTTTATTTGTTGACCCGAATTCGGTTATTTAGATTTTATTGTTAATTCCTATTATGAATTCACCTTAAAATCATATTATTATTTGTATTAGAAACTCATTCATGCTCTTTTTTGTACTTTTTTTTGAAAATATTTTTGGCTACTTAATTTTTTACGCGACTCGATAATCTTCAAATTTCACCCGTGTATCGCACGGGTTAATACACTAATATGTTATTGAATCATGAGAATGATTAATTTACTATTTTTTTATTTTTAATTTTGACTTATTTCCATGAGAATGATTACCAATCAGGTTCGATAAAATTCTAAAACTTTGGTTATTCAAATAATAAAACCCTTTGATTGTTAGTTGTTTACCGAGTGATCCAAACAACTTCCTAACAATTTTCACAAGATGGAGTGTTCTTTTTCCGTGACATGGCATCATATTTAGGGCAGTGCGGGTTGAACAACATTCTGCTTGTATTTATAGTATTTTGTATGACATATTTTTCTGTACGTAAAAGAAAATTATAAACATTATAATAGCAAGTTTTAATACATTTAAAATAGATAAAATAAATTATTAACAAAATATTAACATTTTTTACCATTCATTTTTTTTGCACTTAGCAAATAACAAAGCAACAACCAAATCAGTTGATTCACCATTAGCAACAACATCGGTAAGTTGATCAACATATGTCCCAAACAAAGATACTTGAAAATGAAACCTGCAATTGAAAAATAAATGATAATAATTAGAGAGGAGGAGTATTCATTAAATCTTAATAAAAATTCAAAAGTGTTTTTTTTTTAATTTTTGAAATGTGAATGTTTAATATAAAATTATTACCCATTATTTTCGAGCTCAATGTCAACGACCTTTATATGAAATCCTCTGCTCTCATATTGTTTTACAGTGCCAACAGCAGTGAGTATGCCAATAACATCTAAATATATTAAGGAAAAAATAATGTGAGGTATATCATTTAGATATAAAATATAGGTGAGATTTGTGAATTTAAAAATACCCATCAACTAAATAGTCACTGTCAAAAGACTCAACAAAGCAATCTGATGGTGGGGTAAATGTGAGAACATTTTCAGGAGTAACGACATCAGGAATAAGGCGAACTCTGATATTGAACTTGAAAGGCAACTTAAATTTGTGATGTGTGGTATGATAAGAACCTATATTGGAGTCAACCCCAAAGTTAGTCATATGATACACCAAGCCTTCTTCCAAAGCAGCAACAAATCGATATATCAGTCCCTTACAAACAGTTGCATGAATTTTGTTTCCCTGACAATAGTTCTAAGAGTTAGTATTTAACATATTCTAGTATTAAAAATTGAAAAAAATATATAAAACACAATTACTAACCTCCATATCAATAAGGATCAATTCATATGAATAGGGATAATTGATCATAGTGTAATGAGGAACACACCACTTCCTGACAACACATACCATTAAACTCCAATTATCACGACCTGCATGAATTTCAGAAATACGATCGAAATTGTTAGCCATAGTTTATGAAACTTTAGGTGATCAAAAACAGAAAAAAAAATTCGTTTGAATCAATCATTGGATCGATTTTCTGATTCAGCTATTAACCAATTTATGGCTTTTTAAAAAAAATAATATCACGATTTTTAATGTAAAAGGGAACATTTGGACTCCATAATGTGGTTTCGTAAATCAAGAAAGTCAATTATTTTATTGACCGTTAGAAATTCCATAATCAATAACATTATCAATGTGAATTAATAAAATAATTAATACATTCCTATTTTTATTTTCTAAACTTATTTGACTAAAAATTTTGGATGTATTTGGACTAAATATTAGCTTTTGTATGTTTGATTATAATAAATGTCTAGATTTATTCTCATAAATACATTCCTTAATTATATATTCTGTTTTTTTTCGGTTTTTAAAAAATTATCAGGGAATGATGTGGTGCTCACATGCCATTTAGTCTGTCATAGTCTTATATGTGTGGTTTTTTTTGCTGATGTGTTTATCTTAGTGACTAGTCATTAAATGTTAATTTTATACTAATACGACATATGACAGTGAATTCAATGAGATTATTTGTAATTCTATATATAGCTGATAATAATTAGAAATAGGGACTAATAATTACGTAAATGAATGGAATTTTAATAAATAATTAATACCCATTGTTTTCGTGCTTAATGTCAACGGACCCAATCTGAATTCCACTCCTATTATATTGTTTCACAGTGTCAATATCGGTGAGTACGCCAATAACATCTAAATATAATCACGAAAAAAGAATGTAAGGTACATTATTTACATATAACATCTAGGTGAGATTTGTGAATTTATAAATACCCACCAACTAAATAGTCACTATAAAAAGAATCATCAAAGCAATTTGATGGTGATGTAAATGTGAGAACATTTTTAGGAGTAACAACATCAGGAATAAGGTGAACTCTGGTATTGAACTGGAAAAACAACTTAAAATTGTGTCGCGTTGTACGAAAAGAAACGGTATTGGAATGAACTCTAAAGTTCCTCAATCCTTCCTCTAGAGCTCATTCAAACCGATATATTAGTCCCTTACGAACGGTTGCATGAACTTTGCAACCCTGAAAATAGTGAGTATTTAACATATTTTCATATTAAAATTTGAGATTAAAAATAGAAAACACAATTACTAACCTCCATATCAATAAGGACCAATCCATATAAATAAGGATCATTGTTCATAGTGTAATGAGAAACAAACCATATTCTGACAACACGTACCATTAAGTTCTGTTATGGGCCGGCCTCCGAGCTGGGCTCCTAACTGGATCACCGAGCTGAGCCCAACCAATGTGTTACGGACCGGTCCCGAGGCGAGTTCCAGCATGTCCACCAAACCAAGCCGGCCCGGCTCGGTTCCGACCTCTTCGAGCTCGGCGAGCTACATCCGATCCCCAAGGCGCCAAACCGGTCCTCCGGTACGATCGCCCCAGCGATAACGCCGAGCAGGGCGGGGGCGAGCCGACTCATGACCCTCGGAAGGGATACACCTGGAGACGAGGCTTGGGGCCGTTGTCACTCCGTAGAATGAGGATCACTTGGTACGTGACGGACTTGGCAGGTGCGAGATATCCGGAAGAGATGAGCTGATCTTTGATGCGTAAGGGAGGAGTCACCGCGCGCAGATTCCGGATCGGTAGTTATCCTCCTTCTGCATGACTCTACTATATAAAGGGGGCTGGACCCCCCAGGTTGGCATTCTCTCTACACTCCCTCTAAATCTAAAACTCATCTCTATGATGCGAGCTCTATGCTCACCCTAAAAAGCCCTATCTAACTTAGGCATCAGAGTGCCTTTTGCAGGTACCCCACCCGCCGGTCTGAAGGAGGAAGGACATCGCGCCCGAAGGAGGAGTACTCATCACAGAGCTCACCACCCAGTTACGAAGCAAAGAATAAAGGCAGAGGAGCAAAGGTACGACCTTGTACTATTTCGTGCTTTAACAAGTTCCAATTCTCACGACCGGGATGAATTTCAGAAATACAATCGAAATTGTTAGCCATATTATAAGAAACTTTGAACGAAGAAAAAAAAAACACAAAAATTCAGTTGGATGAAATTCTGAAACGATTTGTGTCCTAGCATTCTTGCCTATTTATAGATTTTTTTGTTGTTGTTTACAAATAATATTTCGAATTTTTTTGTTGAAAGATCTCATTTTTGGAATACATTAAGTGGATTGGTAAATCAGGAAATCATGAAATAAAATAAATTTATTAAAACCGGTTACGAATTCCATATTTACGTAATTACAAATTGATGTGAATTAATAAATTCATATTGACCTTCCTAATTTAAATTCTTTAACAGATTTGTGTCAAACAATTGGATGTATTTGGTCAAAAAATTAGCTTCATTCATTTTTGTTATAGTTGTGTCAGATCATAACAATAATTATTCAGTTTTATTGTCATAAATAGATTCCTAAATTATTAGTGTTTTTTTTTTCGATTTTTTTTAAAAACTAATTGGTATGAGGTGGTGCTCACATGTCATTCAATTTGTCATATTTATTTACACGTGGATTTTTTTTGCTGATGTGTTTATCATAGTGGCATGTCATTAATTGTGGGATTAACCTTAATACGACACATGAAAGATAATTTAATGAGTTCATTTGTGATTGTATATATTATTGATTGATTCCTTCAATTTTTTTAAAAATCTCAAATATACATTAATATATAGACTTAGCTCTCCAAAACCCTTCATCCAAACATACCCTTAAAGTCGGATGAAACACTCCATATATATGCGCAAACTACAAAAACACATAATTGATGTGCTGAAGAAGTTTATTGATTTTGTTCTCTACCAATCATTTCTTTTTTTTATGCACAAAATTTAGGGTGAAGGAGTGACGCCTCAGTCCAAAGCAGAAAAACCTTTGAACTCTATAAGACCCGTTTGATGGTAATTAGGATAAGAGAGACAAGATATGATAAGTTATCTTATCCGGTCCTAATCTATTGTTTGGTGTGTCAATGAGATATGATAAGGCTATCCTATCATTTATCCTATCATACCATCTCTTTGTAGGATCGTATTAAAAAATATTTTCCATCACTTACAAAACTAGTGGAAGTTCGAACTCACAACCTGTCGAATACAAACTCTATCCTACTGTACTACGAATCCCTTGGTCTCTTCTCTAGCAATAATCTCTAATTATGCATTCCTTCATATCCGACTCTCATTCCCCATATGCTTTACAGACACATAATATGAATGAATATTGGTCGGACCCAGTGGCAGATCCACCTTGTGAGAGTTGGGGGCAATTGCCCCTGGGACATCCTTATTTTTTAGTTGAATATAATTAATTATTTTCTTTTTGCCCCCATAAAAAATTAAGTGTTGCCCCCATATAAAACACATTTTTTTTAATAAATGAAGAAAGTTATAAAAGATAAAAGAGAGAATAAATTGGTTCTAATCTCTATCTTTCTAATTTTTACCACTTCTCAAACGCTAAACTCATATAGTGACAAAACACGTTAGATTTCAAAAAAGAAAATATTGTTCAAGATAGAGAAAGAGATAAAGAGACTCAAAGAGTAGAGACAAATTTCATTAGACTAAGATACAAAAAGTGATACCAGTGAAGAGCATATGAGAGATGAATTGTTAAATAATTGTTTTTAAAAGAAATGTTTAAATGATTGTTTGTTACATACATAGAGGTATGTTTTTTGTAGTATTGATATTGAAAATATTATATAACATTTTCAAAATATGACAAGTAGAATACAATTGAAATTTGTAGAAGGTTAGGTATTTTAGGGTTTTTAGTCATAAATATTATGTATTTTTTAAAAACTTACAATATTTTTTTACATGAAACTATTTATTGCCCCATGAAAGAAAATTTCTGGATCCGCCACTGGTCGGACCAATTAGGGGAAATGCTCCTAAAGCACTGATTTTTCTCGGTTCTTTGTTGGTGTTGCAATTGACTCCTTTGTATGTCCTGTTTTTTTGAGGAATCCTTTGTATATCCTGAATCTTTGTCCTTCCTCTTAAAGTGTCGTCTAAGGTTATATATACAATATTTCAATTTCAACAAGAAAACACTGTCTAAACTATCTTATAAAAACTGTAGGTTATACAAACAGGGATTGTGTCTAATATTATAATTTATACCCATGACATCGCTTCAATAGGAAAATATTGTCTAAAATTGAAGTGATGTTTTATATCTCCATGCACTTTCTAACAGTATTTTTGTCTCAAATTGAAGATCTTATCTAATATAGTAAATTTTCTTAACCATTATATAATAAATTTTTATTATTTTTCAATTATTTCTTAATAGTATGATTCTCTTCAAGAAATTTGACAACTTCACTTGATTGTGAGATTCAAGAAATTTGATCTTGTCAATAAAAAGAAATTTGATAACTTAGTGTTGTGAGATAACAATTTTAATACCATGTCATACAGTTATTTATTAATAAAATTATTTTATAGTTTTTTAAATTTACTTTTCAATTGTATCTCCACGAGTTTATAAATGAAAAAAATTGACCCTAACTAACTGTACAAATAAAAAATTATATAAAAATACAAAAAAGTATTTAGAAGAGAGATATCATATAAGAAATAAGAAAAAAAAATGTATAACTAAAAGGAGTTAAAATGACAATGTATTAGAAAATAAAAATACTTAAATTTTACTAATGTGGTTTTAAAATAAAATGTTAACCTAACTTAAGATAAAATGTTTACTAGTAGAAGGGGCTAGTCTCTTACAACACGGGGAACATCAGTTTGAATTCTCACCAGAATAGATGTCCATATTTAGTATCCGACCGCATCTCGAACGTGATTGTTTCTTGTGAAAGATATAAGTGGGAAACCAAAAAAAAAAAAAAAAGAGATGCATTGATTTCATAATGCGCTTCTGTTAAAGTTTTATTTGTGAAAGGACAAACAAATAATGTTAAACATTCTTAAATATTTTTCTAATACACTTTCTACTATTTTATAAAGAAAATAGTAAATAAAAAATTAATATTAAAATAAGACTTAGCTGATTTAGAAATATTCTTCCGCATGATAGAGATAATTGTTATGATGTCACACTTAATTCTGCCTACTTATGCCAGCATTTGGTTGGGTATATCGCTGAGTTTCGATAACATTGGTATGAGCTTTAATTCTACAATTGCCCCATAACTTGGGGCAACTATGAGACAAACTTTTTAATCTTTGAAAATCCAAATCTATAAAATACAAATAAAAGAGCCCCTAATCCATAACTTAATTTACATATCACCATCCCTCATTATTTTATTTACAACAACTACTATATGATAGAGCCACAATAGAAGATAGACGGTGCCGCATTGTTGACCCATTGTAGCATTCCAGTAACTCAGTTTCATGACGGCACGAAATCAATGCCTCAAAGACTCTCATAGTAACCACCATAGGTTATGTGAGCTCTGCTCAGTGGAACACCCCTTACTGCTGCAAATGCTTCATTCAATTTATGCTGTACCACTTGCTTAATCCTCTGCAATTAATCACAATAAAGAATCATTTCAATAAATCAATATCCAAGGATCTGTAACCGCAATCGATTGAAATTTGGACCTAATCCAATTAACTATTCAAAGATCAAGAATAGTAAAATTGCACACTTGATGCAAAATAATAATAAAAAAAACCTTTCTTTTCTATGACATCATTCAATATGAAATATTGGCTCTCCATCACAATCTTAAACTAAATTATGCACAATAATATGCCTAAAATTTTTAAATTTAAAAGTGATAACAAACCCAACAAAAAGTTGTGGGACACATCATTTAGTATCAAATGAAGGATTAGCTCTTCCATCACAATCTTATACTAAGTTAGCATAAAATAAAATCAAGGTTTTTAAAAAAGATCTTCATCTACAAACTACCTGCAACATAATGGTTTGTAATGTCTCTGCGATCGTAATGCGACCGCAATTGAGGTTGTTTTAGTCACATTTAACTGTGATTTTTTACAATATCAAGTATCGCAACGTGACTGCGATCGGGATTTAAAACCTTGCATAAAAAGATGTCTAAAAAAATTTTGATTTAAAAGTGACAACAAACCCAACAAAAATAATTGAGACATTAGCTGACCTTGTCATCAGTGTAGATCTGGAACCGAATGTTCTGGTCTTGTTGGAGTTTGTTCCTTTGCTGGGTTCCAAAGAACAGGACACAAATTGTGGCAGCAGCAACACCAAAAGAACATATAGCTCCAACCCCTGTCAAACTCCATTTCCAAAAGTTGAAACCACTACCAGTGATGATGTCCTCTTCTTCTTTGTCACAGTCCATGGTAACAACCTTTTCTGTCTCAACAATCTTGTTCGTTCTGGGAGAGGTCATGATCTCCATGGCCTCACCTTTATCCTCAAATTTCAAACCACCTGCATCAAGTGGAGGGAAAAATCCTCTACCACTGGACTTAGGAGAGTCCAATTTCATGTCAATTAATTTGTTTTCTTTGATATGGAAGGAAACCTGTGAAAAATTGTCTTGATCAGCTTCCACATTAACAACTTCTCCTCCTTTGATTTTCTCAGCTTCCTCAGTGTTTTTTCCTTCAACTAACCCTTCATCTGTGACCTTCCCAAATCTAGGTTCCAATTCCATTGGAACATGGACAAGTTGTTTTGGGGAGGTGCAAAAGTAATTTTTGTCAAAAACACTTACTGAGTCTGAGTTTCTTTTTCCAAGGAAATTAATCTGCTTCTCATCACCACCATCAAGGATGCCATCATCAGAAAGGATTACCCACTCATTAATATCCATCTTCACTAGGATTCTTCAGGATCTGAATCTGCAAGCAAGAGTGATCAAAAGAAAGGATGGTTTATATAAGAATAATGAAGAAAAGAAAATTAAAAAGCTTTTTGAATACTAATTAATGTTGATTGATTGGTGAATCAAAGAAGGTGGCTTTGGTGGAGTTTTGTGTGGATTTTTTCTTTTACCAATACTAATAAGAGGAAGAGCCACCACCATTGAAGGTAATTTGTTGCTATTGTAACGTGGAGACTGAACTTGTGTGTCGTTTATTATACATGGTTGGTTTGAGTGTGTGTTAATTATCCTTCCTATTTAAAGATGACAAATTGGGGAATCAATTAGATGGACCCACCAACCAAGCAGGATAGCCTCTACGCTAGGAATTAGGATTCTTCTTGTAACGTACTACTCTTTATATTTCTTTTCAGTTTTCTATTGGAAGCTGGGTTATTAAAGAGTTAAATAAATAATAATTAAACTATGACGGTTAGCTTTGGATAAAGGTGAGTTTTGAATGGTTAGTGCATATAGGATGAGTTATGGTCAAGCTTTCTCAGACTATTAATTAAAAAAAAAAAAGAACAAGAGTAGTGGCCAAGCTAACCAAAGATTATCCCTTTTAATATTTGTTATTGGTATGGTGATTTTTTAATAAGAGGAAGGTGGTTTTCTTATATTACTGCTAAAGAAAAGAAGAGATGATTCTTCTTACTTTCAATCGGATAGATTGCTGATTGGAGAGAGGGAGGGAGAGATTGTCGGTTGCTTGTTGGAGTGTGCTTGAGATGATTTTATTTTTTTTGTTTTGGTATACGTTTGAGATGATATTGATGGACTAGGATTGTGGAACCAAAAAGACATACAAGAGAAGACATCTCCTAAGCACAAGTGTTCATAGTTGGTAGTATCTTTGAGAGAAGTGCCTCACCTCACCTCACCTCTCATGGTTTCTCTCTCTAGATCCAACGAATCTGGGTGCGTAGAGGATGAGATTTGATTCCTTGCATTTGCCCTAGTCTATCTTTCTCCTATTTGCATTTTTTATTATTCTTTTGGACAGACCACATCAACGATTGAGAGCGGCGACAAAACAAATCCTAAAAATTGGATTTTTATAACAACGTGAAGGCGTGATTTCTCCTACAACGGGGAATCCACATCTCGTAGAGGATCCAGACACACTAAACATTGATAGCATTTGGTTAAGGATTATATTTTTTAATATTTTCCTTTTTTAATATTACTTATCGTATTTTTTATTTTTTATTTATCTCTTCTTTATTACATTGAGACTGTCATTTTTTTTTTGTAAAAAAAAAAAAACCGACTGTCACTTTTGTTTTTGGAAAATCAGCAACTATGGTGATGGTTTCAGAATCGGATTCGTACAGTTGGAAATCACAAAGTTTCTTGCAGTCAAGCAATTTGAGTCGTCCGAACATTTTAACTTTGAGTTCTTAACCCGATCTGCCAAAGTGTGAGTCATCCGATCTCAATCAGATAGCCTTAATATGATTGGATGACTGTGTAAAATTTCTTACACCATGAGTGCATAATCATTAACTCATGAAAGTAATTACATTTAATTAATAGTTATTAATTAGTATTTATTTTGTATAAAATATTACATTCATACTTTATTTTATGTCATTTTTTTTTAAAGGAAATAGGCTTATTACATTTCATCAGTAAGAGTGCTTATAAGAAAACCAATGGTATGAGAATAAAAGTGAGGGCTAGCATTACATACAGATACTCTAGCTAGGCTATAAGCAAATCTATTAGTTTGCCTCTTCACAAACTCTGACTTGTAACTAGAGTGATAAGCTAGCAGTTGTCTATATTTCATGAAAGTGTCTCCTACCTCAGTGGTATACTCAAGTCTTCTTAGGACCCCTTCCACAGCTAACTTACTATGAGATTTGAAGGTAACTCTCTCCCAACCTATGTCATGTGCCCATAGTATGGCTAAAAGAATACCCAACACTTAATCGAGATGGAAGAGTGAGCAAAGGATATGCGAGTCATCAGAAATGAACCCAAGTGATCCCTAACACAAGCTCTTGTTCCCCAGAACATAGATGCATTGAAGAAAGCGGAATCAACATTGCACTTCAAGGCTCTAAAAGATGGCTTGGACCAAGTCAAAGGAGCTGCGATTCTGCTATCCAAATCTGAGATGGCAGAGGTGGCCCTTTATCTTGCCCAAAGCCATTCATCTAAGGTGTCTCTAGCTCTAAAAAATGATACATAGTGTGTCTGGAGGTGAGTTGTCCCATAATTTCTCATTCCTAGCCTTCCACAAGCTCTATAGGAGCATGGCGAAGAAGTTTCCGCTGTCACCAATACTGTATTGGCATAAGACGCAAGAGCAAGGGCAAGGGACACCCTTATCTTGCAGCCTATACCAAGTTGGATGGGAATTTCAACAGCTAATCCAAACGAAGGATATTATGTGAAATGGGATTTGCATCTTCTAAAGACTGCTCCAATTACCTGCACATGACTGATGATCACGATCCCTAAATAAGTTGGTACATGATAACTCTTAGAAATAAGAGTTATCTAACTCTTTTTAAGCTTAATTATGCATGTCCTAAAGTGTTTTAATAAACAAAAATATGTGTTTAATTCAGTTTTTAGTAATTTAATGGAAAAAATGTGCATTTGCTGTTTATGGCACTCAAAGTACCATTTTGTTAGTATTTGATGAAGTTCTAAAGTGTGCAGGAAAAATTCACATGTTGCAAAGCATGCTGCAACACTTGTTGTAGCATCTGGGCAGATCCACAAAAAGAACTGGAGAATTTTGAAGCAAAGCAAAAACTGGTGACGTGGCAGAAGGCTGGTACAGGAACAACAATGCAGTGTCAACAGTGCAATAGAAATGCCCCTTGGACTTCTGGATAACTGCCTTTTTTTTATGGCCTTTTAATTAATGAGAAGGCCCACATGCTGGAAAAAGGGTGACAGTTGATGTTTAACATAGGAAGGAAAGAGAAGACAAGACACACTGCCCTAGATAGAAAATTCATGCGCCTCCAGCTCTCTCTCTCTCTCTCCACTGTTCAGTTGTCCTTCACTCCACCTCATCATCTTTAACCTCCATCCATCCATTTTTCCACCATTGTTGATTGGTTTTGAAGCTTGAAGCAGAATTTTTACATGGGGACTGCTCACATTCGGGTTTGACAAAGCTTAGGCAAGAAGGATCTGCCATACTTGGGAAAGACTTTAGTTATTTCTTGACATAGTTATTGTTTCATTTTCCTTCCCCTTGTATTTTATCTGTTCAGTTTCCATAACCAGAAAAACTATGTTTATTTTTCTGTTTTGTGTTTTTAAGCCTATCATGAGCTAAACTCTCTAAGTTAGGGAACTATGAAGTTGTAAGGATTGTATGGGTCTTGTTTATGTTATGGTTATCTAAATGCATTTTTTATTCAAGTTGATTTTCTGTTTACATCTTTTAAGAAAAGCTTGATCTCCTTGACTTAAATGTAAACTCACTAATATTGGAAGAGTTAGTGAGTGGAACTACTTGATTAATTGGAAAATTAATTGATGTTGGGTAAAACAGGGATATTTGTCCAAGTCCATAGGGTAGCTGAGTCATTTTAATTAGAAGTGAGAGTAACTAATGTGAAATTAGGGATAAGATTAACTCAGTGAATTTCGTCTTAAAAGTGATTGAAAAACACATTACATTTGAACTCTGGACCCAGATGTTGCAGCATATAGCAGAGCATACCTGTCCTGCTTATGAATTTCAATAGATTAGATTTTCCTAACTGTTTTTACCCACTATTTTTACCTCAATTCCACTGATATTTTACTGCATTATTTACCTTTAAATTGTCATTTAATCAACCTTGTTTAAGTGTTACTTGTTACCTTATTTGTCACTAACTAAGTTGACTAAATTGGGAGTTAATAGAATTAACTGAGTTCAATCCTTGAGGGAACAATCTTTTATCACTTTACTACTTGTTTTGGCTGTGTATACTTGCACATTGCACGCGCAACATTGCACAACTTGTACGCTGTTTCCACAGAATAATTCCCATCAAAATTTTGGGTGCCAAATAATGCCGTCCCAACTACTAGCAGGGGGAATAGTCATGTGCAATATGGCAACTGATTCAACTTCAATAAACAAATCTTGCACCAGGTATGTCTTCCACGTAGTTAGGGATGACAATTTGTTCCCTACCATTCGGCACCCGCAAAATTACCCACGATGTATAGGGTAATTATCCGCACAATGGTTACGGGTGCATGTATGAGTAATTACCCGCAATTTTTTTTTTCAGGCAAATGTTAGTTGTTAGTAATTGTTAGAATTGTTAGTTTCCTGGGTTTGAACCCAGGACCTCCACCTTACACTTCTTCAGCGTCCCTTAGCTCACCAACCGAGCTACTACTTGGGACAATTACCCGCAAATTTGAATGGGTATGGGTGCGGGTACTATAGTACACACCCCGTCTCACACCTATATATATATATAGGCTAAATTATGCTTTTGGTCCCGTATCTTTATTTTAGGTTTCAGTTTAGTCCCTTATCTATTAAAAGTTTCGAATTAGTCCCTTATCTTTATTCTAGGTTTCAGTTTAGTCCGTTAAGTATTAAAAGTTGCAAATTGGTCCCTTACGTTACGAATATTATACCAATGTGGTCCCTTTTTTATGCAAAAAAGAGACAACATTGGTATAATATTCGTAACATAAGGGACCAATTCGAACAAAAAAAAAGAGGGACCACATTTTAAATATAAGGGACCATGTCGAAACTTTTAATACATAAGGGACCAAAAACATAATTTAGCCTATATATATTTTAACTATGATACAAATTTTTAAAAACAAAATTAATCTAAAGATTCTAAACTTTCTAAATCTAGCACCATCTATACTTTTTATTTTTATTTTGATACTTACTCGTTTTTGATGTTTTGAATATTTTTATTTAGTTAATACTTTGATTTTTAATGTTTTATGAGTAGATTTAAAAGATCTTTGGATCATTTTTTAATTGTTATAGTGTTCCTTTTGTCATTTATTACTTTTTCATAGTTAAGTGCGGGTACGGGTACTTAGGTACCCAGAGGGTACGGATAAGGGTATTAAAGTTGCTATCCACGCAGGTACGAGTATGGGTATATTTTTTCAAATGCGAGTATGAGGATGGGTAGTATAGTACCCTACCCAAAGGGTATACATTGCCATCTCTACATGTAGTTACATCGTGATCAATAAGGTGATGAACACGCAGGTTAGGAAGGTGTTGCGGCATCTGTGTAACGGGTATGCGAGATTTAGTGCTTCTAATCCACAGCTCACGCCAAACATTAATGTGAGTTTCGTTTCCAAGCTTCCAGGAGTAATCAAGTTTTATCAAATGCTCCTTCAAGAAAAGCTTAAATTGTGGCCTATACCAGCATCCAAAGGGTCCTTTTTGGGAAGTATTTGGCTTTGAGGACTTTAACAATAAGAGAGTTCGGCTTGGTGAGAAAATTCAACACCTGCTTACCCATCATTGATAGATTGAAACCTTCGAAAGTCTTGGAGTCCTAGACCTCCTTGATCTTTAAGAACCGCGAGCTTGCTCCAACAGGGCCAATTGATCTCTCTACTACCATCCTTCTTTGTACCTCATCTAAATGAATTTAACATTTTTTTCATTCTCATCTCCAAGAGAATGAGGAATCAAGAAAGTACTCATTAAACAGTGTTATAAAAACTGACCTAAAAAGAAATAAGTAATGTAATTACTCCATAATTTATAAGTAAAAGAAAAGTAATACCATGTATAAATTGAGATCTTTTTTCTTGATACAACTTACATTTTTTTTTTTTGGGTAAACCCACGTCTCTTCTTACATGAGGAGGCATTATTGTTTGAAGAGTCATTGAACACTAAATGTGAGCACCACTCTCAACAAGGATTTGAGCTGTGATTCATCATGTTGTGGGAGATTAGTCTCTTTCATTAAACCCACCTCTTATGATAATACATCTTTCATTATTCCAAATAATTTTGTCATGCATATCGTTGTTATCAAAAGGCTATATATAAAATGTTCCTATTTAAAAATGAAAATATAAATTTATTCAAAATTAACAAATTCAGTCAATGTCCCTTGACTATTTTTCTCTTATGTGGACTATATCAATTTAAGAAGAACATGGACGCCGGACTGATACAATAATTAGGTATATTTAGAATTCTTTTTTGGTGTAGATGTATATTTAGAATTTTCATCAGAATTTTATATTTATCAATTTGTACACAGCAATTTTTGAACGCGGCTACGCTTCACTGCTATCAATCATATAAATATACACATCCACACAAGACAACTTTCCTTACCATGTGTAAAATATGATAATAGAAATCTAAAGAAGAAATAAAAAATTGAGCATTTTACTTAAATGATAACGACTATAAGAATAAAAAAAATTGCCCTTTGACGATTTCTTGCCAAATTAGCTGTTAGCTATGAGGTACAATGATTAGTAGTGATTTTGCAGCTTCTGCGTGAACGTTAAGATTGATTAAGTTGAGTGTGTTATTGGTATATGCATTCTTCTTGCAAGCTAACATTTTTAACCATTTGAAATAGACGTTTACATGTCATTTTCCCTGCTAAGGAAGTCAAATTATTTGGGCCACTTGTTTGTACGTATTGCCAGTTGTCAAGCCATCTATAAACTTGATAACCATGTCAAAAGGGACTCCAAATGAACCAAAGGAAAAAAAAAACACACATATATCCCAGAACATACCTGCACATATGGCTTCTGTTTATATCGAAAAGGACTTGAGATTTTCACTTTATTATAAGATGATAATTAGATTCGGTTAAATTTGAAAATAACCATCTTCCTTTCCTATCTCGTACAGTAACTTTTTTTTTTTTTCGATTTTTACATTAATTAGAAACTTCTATTCAAGCTTTTTTTTTGTCTCCAGACGGAGTGACAAGCATCACCCGTAAACTCACATACGCAAATGTGATCCTGCCAAACCCGGCAACCACTAAAAATATCCAAATTTAACAACGTCGGCCACGCCACATGCTAGCCTTACGGACCTATTCAAGCTTTAATTGGCTAACCATCTGCCCACGATTGACCTAGAAAACCAAAAGAACAAAAAAATTTGCATTAGAGTAGGAGAGAAAATAAACTGATCAGGATCCTCTCCCATTTTTTCAACAACAGGATTGTGTCACGTTAGAGGGGGAAATTTTAAAATAAAAATTTGTCTTGAAAAATCTAAGCGGGAGAAGTAAAAAATTTGTGTCTTCCTCTCACTAACAGGACACTCTCCTATTGTTGAAAAACAGGAGAGGATCCTTATTCAAAATAAACTAAGCCAAGTCAGGTTTTTTTTAAAGTCTAAATCTTTTCTTTTTTTGAAAACTTAAGACATGTATTTTTTTCCTGTGAATATTCACATTTTTCCTCTTGTAGTCTTGTCGGGGATTTGTACTAATTTATTTGCTTCCTAAGTGGATTTGTTTTTCACATGGCTCGAACATTCACCTATTGCGAACTTGTTGCGGTGCCAGTAAGACAATCCAACTAAGTTACTTAGAGCATCTTTAGTGCAAAACAATTAAATGGGTTGCTTAAATTGCTTTTTATGGGCCCATATTGCCACATAAGATTTAAACCCATAAGCAACCCAACCACAATTTGCTCCAATGGTGGTTTTTTGGAAGCAATCCATCTTGACCCCATATGTTTATATTATTTTATTTGCACTTAATTTTTTATCCAAATTTAAATATTAATTCAATTATTTTAATTAATACATATAAAAATATTAAATATTAAAAAAATGGAAATTTTGGTAATTTTTAATTTTTAGCATAATAAATATAAAACAATAAGAAATACATAATATTAAATAATAAAAAAGATGTGAAATACATAAAGATGAGAAGTACATACATAAAAATCTAATTTTAGTTATTCTCATGTCCAAACTGCTCCCAAATATGCTCCACCAAGTCGGCTTGAAGTTGGCGGTGGTTTTTGTTAGAATTATTTCTAATAATTCTTGTGGGCTACAATCAATTGTGGCCTTTTAGTTTTCCAAAAACGGGTTAATGTTATGATCCAATTGATGATCTCGGTATGAATAAGTGATCAATTGTAATGGCTGACACCTAATTACGATTTATGTGGGAGACAGTGTAAGCAACCAGGCGTGATGGGTGGTCTAGGGTTGATAAATAGAAATATGTCCCTTCATCATTTGGAATCATATATCTTCGTCTACGGTTTCTTGAGAGAGCAGAACCAGGAGTTTGTGAGAGCGAAGGAAGGCTTAGTTCGTGATTTCAGGAGCTCTACAAGGCAGAGACAGTTTTCGTTAATCGTGATCATGTCTTCAACAAGTAAGTGCTTTAATCGGTATTCTAATTTCATATAATAGATCCTATATATATTACAAGTGGTATCAGAGAGGTTATTATATGGATTAGAACTCGATATTTAGCGAGATGAAAATTTTTATCACGTCTGGATTTTTTTTTTAAAATAAATAAACAATGTATACGGAAGAAAAGAATGAATCAACATATTTTGTTTTATCAATCTTGCATCCAACAATTTTTCAATATGAATCAACAAGCGTATGAAGAAGCGGAAGAAAAGAAGACGAGATCGTATCTGACTGTTTAAGGGTTCTGTGCACTGCGTTTTATTTTTGCTTGAAATCTCGGTTTTTTTTTGTTAAAAATTCGGATTAATTTTTACAGTGAATCGAAGCTTGAAACCATAGGGTTGTTGTAGAACACATTCATACGAATTAAAAGACACTAGTTTCGTAATTTTTCGTCATCCAGAAAGTAAGAAATAGATGAAATTCCATTTTAGTTCAAGGGTTATATGCATCACGGTTTTTGTCTTTTAGATCTCAGTTTTGATGGTTAAAACTTGTGATTATAGTATTAAAATGATTGGAAATTTGATTCTGCAAAGAACCCACAAAAATCGCGTCGAATCGGAGCCAAAATCGAGAGAAACGCCGCCTAAAAACGTGACCCGCGAAAAAAAAACCCGGTTCTGGCTGCGGGTCGACCCGCCAGAGGTAGGAGACGAAGTACTGTTCACGCGCGCGCAAAGCCCACTCGCGGGTGCAGCGCGTGGTAGCGCGTGTAGGGCCTTCAGGGACCCGTTTTCGACGCGGTTTTTTGTGTTGCGCTCTAAATTTAATGCTTGTATTTGTTATATTTTTTCGAGAATTTTTCCGCTGCGTTAGATATTTTTTCTAAAATATAATGCATTAAATTGATTTTTTAATTATTTTTCTGACGAAAATTAAATTGAAAAATATGTTAGAAAAATAATATGATGCATTCTGGATTTAATGGTAGTGTTCACTCTCTACGTAGAGTTGAGCATGATGGTATGCTATTTTTTTTATTTTATATACGTGCATTTAATTGGCTACGCTTATTCTGGCTGTAAAGACAAAATATGTTGAGAATGCGAATTGAATTGATGCATGACCCGGTAAGTGCTCATTTAATGATGTACTTGCTGTTATGTGTCTTATCTATGGACAAGAGAAAAATGATTCCTATGCAAGAGTTTTGTGCGTCGATATGGCCGATTACCACCAATGTGGAATTGCTGTATTGATTCATGAAAATTTCTTTGTAGTTTGAGGAATGCTTTTAATCATTTCATGCAATTACCTGCCCAAAGGGGTGGTTGTATGTTGTGGTTGAAAGTTATTTGCGGATGGAGTTATTGGGAAATGGATTGGGCTAAGGGATTGTATGCACAAAGGGACAATTTTACGAACCAGTGTATTCTCATGGATTAACCCATCCGAGGTTTTGACCGAGTTTTTCAACCTTGGTTGGTGCATTCTACCCAAAGGTGAATGTACCATTTCTTGGCCTCAATGTGATAGCTTGTTTTATTTTTTGGAGCTATATCTTGTCATATTACATATACTAATGCATTTGTGTTTTGTCTTAACAGTAAACTATTGAATATTCTGATACTAGTATTAATTTTAATAATTGCTAGTTTGATAAATTTTGAATTATTGAAAATTTTTCTTTTAATTTATCAAACATATTTGGTTTATGCTTGAGCACGTATAGTTTTATTTTGAGCAATTTAATTTATTTTTGACAAACAATAAAGTTGTGTTTAGTTATATATAAAAGTATCTTTTAATGACCCTCTTGTCATTGGTTGTGACATGCCACATTGAAATTTGAAAATACTCAAGCTTGTATGTGTTAGAAAGTAGGACTTGATTTGACATGAGTTTAATTATTGTTCTCTAACATTTATTCTATGAGCCATCTGAGAACTTATATAAAGTTGATGCTTCCGCTTTTGTTGGTCCTACACACAAGGATGAATGATACACCTTTAGAGGTTAGTTATAAAATATATTTTTTTTTTTGTTATTGATGTATTAGCTACATGCACAAATAAAGAAATTTCTTCTTAATGAGCTCTTAACTCTCTCATATTTGTGTTTGGAATATGTATTTATATACGGGTATGACATTATTTCACAATGTTGTGGCATGGAAATTATTGAGCTCTTTTATAGGCATAATTTTTGAAAAATATTTTCATTGCACGTCATATTGTTTTCCATTGATGGTGATCATTGTCACAATAATTTTTATAAGTATTTGGAAATATAATATTTGGTATATGTTGATTTGTGCTCCCTTAGAGTGGTACAAATTGTATAAATTTAGAGATATTTATTGCATGATTAATTCAAAAAGTGAATTTATGGATATCTCCAATGTGATAATATTTAATTTTGAAAAGCATTGTATAATCATGTCTTTAATTTCCATTGAATGGTTAAGTTGGTAGTTATGCACATATGTGGTTCCATTTTCGGAATTTAATTATTTATATTACGGTATAATCTTTCATGGTTATTACTGTGATCAAGTTGGAAATTGTGGTGAGCATGTGAGAACGTTTCAAGTGCTTCCTCTTGCATTGTGATCTACTGTTTAAATGTGGTTATAGCTTATTGTTTGTGTTTTTCGCTGCACAAATATTTCTACCGGAAAACGATCCAAATATATTATAATTTATTTATTTTCCAGCTGATATTTAATAAATAATATACTGGAAAGAAAATATACAATGGGTTAGATATGTGCATGATGTATATGTGCTTGACAGGTGTTATGGAAATTTATACCTTTAGCATATATCATGTAATTTTAAAGTGCCAATTCACTTAATTGTGAAATATTGTTTTGATTGTTGTAAGTATAAAACTTGTAGAATGATAATGGTTTTAAATTCATGATGAGTAGGGGTGTTTATTTTTTAATGCACCCTCTTATGGACCGTATCATGGTTAAGGGCAAGAGATATTGATTCCTGGGTAAAAGCATTTCACTGATTATAGTGGGGATTCCCGCCAAAGTGGGATTACTCATTATTAATTGGTGGAATTTATTTTATCATTAGAGGAATGCTTCTGATTGTCACGTGCAATTTCCTGCCCAAAGGGGGTTATTGTATGTCATGATTAGAAGCTAATTTGCGATGAAGTTATTGGAGGTACACTGGTCTAGGAGATTTGTCTGCCCAAAGGAGATAGATCTCTAAACCCAATGTATACTCATTGAGTAACTTATTATCGAATATGTTTGGTGAAGTTAATGGAGGTACGTTGGTGTAGGGAATTTGTCTGCCCAAAGGGGACAATTTTTTGAATCTAGTGTATGCTCATTGATTAACTCATATGAGGTTCTGACCACGGTTGCGACCTTGGTTGCGCATTCTGCCCAAAGGAGAATGTGTTGTTATGTCGGCCTCCAAATAGCTTGATTTAAGCTGAAATCATGTCTTGCCCTGTTTCTTACTTTAACGCATTTTAAGTTTTGCTTAACAATCATTTTTTTTTTAATAACAACTATTTTGCTTAGTTTGTTATGGAGCACTACTTAATTTATTTCATGAAAGTTTGTGATAAGCTTTTAGATGCTTGTGTTAGTTTGCTATAATTTTTTTGTAAATTTAACATGTTTAGATCTTGACACCAGTGGAAGGATTTTGACTTTAGTCATTATTTGATGTCAAGAATGGTAATAAAAATAATTTATTGAAATATACGATTTTCAAGGCTTTTGTTTGTGGGTTGCGACTTTGAATTCGAATTTGTTATGCATCAGATATTTGAATTTCCTGTTGCAATTTTTGAACTCTCAGTTGTTCGATTTTTCTGGTTCTTATATCAGACCACATCAAAAGTTATATGATTCGTGATTACTTTATTGTTACTTGTTCCATAGCTACTTTTGATATTTATGCAGATCTGTTGACATTATTTGCACATTCTTTTAAGACTTTATGGAGATCTAGCGCTTTGTTTTGTTTTATCATAAGGATAGTTTATCTTTATTTGATGAGCGCAGATAAGGTACATAATAAACCTTTATCAATTTCAGTATGATTGTGGATTTTATACATGGATTGGAAAATCCTAATATTTTCAAAATGATGATAAAATTGGAGTTAATGAGCTCAATTATTTGTTAATTACCTTTATGATTGAAAGGTTTACTGTTAAGTTTGTCTGGGGAATAATAAACCTTTACCATATGGTATGTACAATGAACTTATCAATTATCATTTGAATTATAGAAAAATGGTTGTCATTCAAATCTTCTATATATAAGTTTTTCAAAGATTTTACTTGTAAGGAAAAGGTTGTTACTCAGGGATGCATATTTGAAAGATTTAACTCAGATTTGAGCCACCTTTGACTTCCTTAAAATCTATCTTGTATTCATATTTCAAAGCATACATTGTTAGTATCCCGTTATATGTTGGTCTTTCCAAAGTTAGCTTCTTGTTGCTGTTATTGCCTATTTATTTATTAGTTGAAATTGATGAGTTGTTACCTTCTCATTCATGATTTAATTCTAGCAGCTAATGCTCAGATTAAGGGCTTACTGTTTATGTGGTAGAACTATATCCCTCTATATATTACTGCATTATTTTCAAATGACCCCATTTCTGTTGGCTTTAGCCTTGCAACTTTGAAGGGTCGTTGTCTTGAGCCCTATGCATTGAATGCTTTGAAACCAGTGATCAGAAGCAATATTTGTCATGCAAAAGAATTGAAGAAATTGTTAATCCAAAGAGCTATCATGAAACTAAATAGATTCCACATGGTTAATCCTTTAACCAAGGGACTCTGCCCATAATTATTTATTTATCATTATTTTTGTGAACATGAGCTCTATGAGTTTGTATAATATGCTTGGTTAGTGGGAGTTTGTGCTTTATGTCATGTTAGCTCTCGCATTTTTAACACTTTTGGTGTTTTGATAACATTTTCTATTTGACTTGAGAAATTAATTATAAATTGAATTATGTTATTATATACCTTTGTATATGTTTAACAGATGCAAAAATTTGAAACTCGGTGTCGTCAGGACCACTATGCCCATGGTCGACACCATGTAAGAGTTGTGGCATTACGGTTTTGTTAAACCATGAAGCTCGGTGTCGCCTGGACCACTGTGCCGGTGGTCGACACCATGTTGGAGCTGAGGCATTATGGTTTTATTGAATCATTTAGCTCGGTATCATTAGGACCACTGTGCCGGTGGTCAATTCCATGTTGGAGCTGAGGCATATTTGCAAAAACATTAGAGCTCGGTGTCAATGGGATCACTGTGCCGGTGATCGACGCCATGTCGGAGCTGAGGCATCATGGTTTCTTATGAACCATATAATTTCTCTGGCTTTAATGCATTTGAGAGAGATTGAGGACTGACAAAGAAAATGACAGTATGGCTATAAGATCATATTGGCATGCCATTTTCTTGTTACACTCCACATAGATAGCTAGTCGACGAAGTTGGTGGTATTTGTAACCATGGAAGGTGTCATGTCATTATAAGATGTGACTACCGCCATGATTCGGTATCATTTAGCTTTTGTTGGATGGAGTCTTAATTAGGTGTTGCATCTTGGGATCATGTGTTTAGTGGCCACGTTAGGAAGTATGTTATTAGCCCGAGAGTCGTTTTCAAAATGTTTTCTAAAAATTAAAATTGCACAATTGATTTTGCCCAAGTGGGAGAATGTTAGAATTATTTCTAATAATTCTTGTGGGCTACAATCAATTGTGGCCTTTTAGTTTTCCAAAAACGGGTTAATGTTATGATCCAATTGATGATGCTCAGGCCCGCAAATAAGTGATCAATTGTAATGGGCCTTTGGACACCTAATTCTGATTTATGTGGGAGACAGTGTAGGCCCAACCACTAGGCCCATGATGGGTGGTCCTAGGGTTGATAAATAGAGAGGCTATGTCCCCTTTGCCATCACTGGAATCATATATGCTCGTCTACGGTTTGCCCCATTGAGAACCGAGAACCGGAGTTTATGACCAGGCAAAGGAAGGTTTAGTTCGTGATTTCAGGAGCTCTACAACGCAGAGACAGTTTTCGTTAATCGTGATCATGTCTTCAACAAGTAAGTGCTTTAATCGGTGTTCTAATTTCATATAATAGATCCTATATATATTACAGTTTTGTCTTTCATGAACATTTGCTACTCTTTCAAACAATGTTGTAAAATTGGGATCAGGACCATGCGATACTTCAGCTGTTGAGATATCATTATCTGTGTGGTCGTAGTCAAAATTATCGACATATGTGTCTCGCTCGTCTTCAACAATCATGTTATGCAATATGATGCATGCCAACATTATATGCTTCATTGTGTTCACGTGCCAAGCACGCGCTGGGCCACGTACAATCGCAAATCGAGATTCGAGCACTCCAAATGTCCATTCCACGTCCTTTCTTGCTGATTCTTGTCGTTGGGCAAATAGTTTTCTTTTTTCTCCTTGCGGCATTGGGATGGTCTTGACAAATGTTGTAACACCCGTATTCTTGCGATACGTTATTTAACGATATTATATTAAAAATTGTGTTAATTATGTTATTATAAGCAGTGTCTTGTTTGATAAGTAAGTGAGTGAATTAAATCAAGATAAAATTTAATTTAAGAATTTATATTCATATTTCAAAATTTGTCGAATAATTCTTATAAATATTCGCCGTATTCTGGATTGCCGGGTAAATTTTTTATCCGCAATAAAATTTGAAACGAATTCCGATTTCGATGAAAATCGAATCGTAACTTGTTATGACAATGTTTGAGTGTTTTCAATTGTTTTTTTTTATTATTTATGGATTAATTATTATCACGCGGTAAATTAATTTCTAAGTAAATTAATTACGCGATTTGCCCGCGAGCGAATTATTGTGAACGCAATTACTCGACGCCGTAATTTTTAGGACCCAAAACTGTAAGATTAATATTTATTCTTGAGTAGAAGGATTAGGTGTCAAGTTTTTTTTTTTTGGGATCAGTTTTAAATATCCAATTAGGATTGATAGGTGTCATTAATCTATGGTTAAAAAAAAAATCTTCTAAAATTTGTTTTCAGCCAAGTAAAAAGGCTTGTAAAAAAATTATATTATAAACAAAATTTTTTCCTCCTCTCTTATAACCTCAACAGGTCGAAGCCCCTGTTCTTTTACTTTCCCTTTCTTTTCTTTTTTTTATTTTGCAAGAGTTTGGGTGAAGTTGGAAGCCAAGCAATTTTTTTTCCTCTCCTTGCATCTGAACGTGAGTTCCTTTCTTTTAACACCACCTTTTCTTCTATTTTTCAGCTCCTAAACACTATTAACACTTTGATCAAGAAAATAGAAATTTTGAAAACTTTATGTTCTGGAAGTGTATGAAGATTTGGTATTTTTTTTTTATTTAA
Organism: Calophaca sinica; assembly: GCA_037113605.1. Classification (NCBI taxonomy): domain Eukaryota; kingdom Viridiplantae; phylum Streptophyta; class Magnoliopsida; order Fabales; family Fabaceae; genus Calophaca; species Calophaca sinica. The sequence continues at coordinate 40,042,572 of CM073733.1, read as the reverse complement.
GGCTTGGTTTTGAAGAATTGGAAGTTCATAGGCGAGGAAGTAGTAGGAGTATGCTAAGTTTTGGTGGATTTGGATTTTTTTTTAAAAAAAAACTTGCACTTGGTTATGTGAGAGGGAGGCCGAGAGCTATTGATAAAAAGGGAAAGAAAAATTTGTTTTATCTTTTATTAAGTGTGTTTAATAGTTGTTCAAGTGCCGGAAATTTTGAAAAAAATGAATTTTTGGTCTTTGAAATAAATAGTTTTATCTTTGCTTATTACCTTAAATGCACGTATTTGTTAAAAAGAAATTTTGGTTGAGCAACTTAGGGGTTTGGGAGTAAACCATAACTTGGGAAGTATTTTTGGGTTAACTAGAACTTGCACTAAGCCTTGATGTGTTTGTAGAATTCCCGAGAGTCGTTCGTGCTGAATTGGTTGCGTTGTGCCTAGACACGTGAACTTGTTACTGTGGTAAGGGCAACTTCTAGATATAAATAGGAATGGACTCTGGTATACTGAAATGTGTTTTATGTTCATGAACTATGTGTTTGATGTTTAATATGGTTGAAGTTATTTGAACTTGCTGAGTTATTGTGCTTCTGAGTTGTTGGACTGTTGAATTAATTATGTGAATATATGCTTGATTGATGTATATTGTTGGTGTTGTTGGATAACTTAATAATTATTTAATGTTGGATAATTAAATATTTATTGATTTATGCCTTGTTGAAATATCATACACCATGGTATGTTCATTGGGGTGGTTAAAGGCATCGTTGCGTCGTGTCTTGTTGGTAACGTCGACCTGAATATCCTGGGTGATGGATTGCCCATGGCCAAAGGAATTCAAGGAACGCCGTTAAATTTTACCATCGCAGGGGAAAGTGTCGGTCTGGTACGTACAGCTCGATATGACCTTCGTGTATGGATTCCGGAATTAAAACTGCATTGACATATAGTTGCGTCAATAGGATCTTGGGTGCATCCTTATTGTTGTTATGAATGCTGTTGACCTGAATGTATATGTTTTGAAGAAGGTGGTTATATCTTATAATATGTCTGAATATTATAATTGGTTGTTGTACCTGTTATTTGTAATATCTGCTTATTTTTAAGAAGTTGACCATTGCCCGTGGTTCTTTCAATCAATGATTGTAACCCAGCTGATGGAGAAGACATATGTGATACCGGTGATGAGGACGTCATCGGCAAAGAACGCTTGAGTTTCTCGACGAGACAATACCGTGGCATGGAGATTTGACCCGGCTACGGCGAGTTAAATGCGATGGGGATATTGTAGAAGTTACTACGGTTGCGGGATCGGCCACACGTGGAGATAATTGCAGGGCGGTAAGCTTTCCGGTTCGATGTAGATTGTCGAGGATGGCTAGCGTCCGCAGACCAGGTCGTTCCTACAAATGGCTACTATTCCTCGGTTGAGCATACGGGATTCCACGGCCAGACCACCCTACGAGAGGCATCAGTTTCTTTGGATCTTGGAGTTGGTAGGACCGTTCATATGGGTATCGGATCTCGAGGTTGGGATGCAGGAGCATCCACCTCGCGCACAGGGGGTGATGGACGGAGACCCACAGACCTACCGGCTCGAAGATTTCGACTCTTCCCACCTCCTAGGGTATCTACTCCTCTGGCAGACTCACATCCAGTTTGCCCTAGTTGTGGTGCGACAGGTTGCAGGGGCACAGGCGGGATTGGTGATGTGTATGAGGTGAGGCCCCGGGTGGTACCCACTCCAGTCCCAGTGATTGATCTGACAGGCGATGATGATGATGATTTTGAGGATGAGGAGATGGCGGAGGAGGACCCTTCGGAGTACTTCGGTAGCGATTAGTAGTTGTTTGGATGTGATCTTTGTGATATATGTATATATGCGTACTGTTGTGGTGGCCAGTCCGTAGTTATATGGTTAGTGGTTTGTAGTATTTTTGAGGACCTAATTTTGGAACAGCCTCCTGTATGAGTGTCTGCCGGGAGTACCTCTAAGGTATGAGTACTCTTGATAGGGTATTCATGCATTAGGTGTATTCCTACTTGTGCATATTTCTTTATCGTCTTTTGGTGTGAGAAAAACTTGGTAGTTATACTCTTCTGAAAATTATATCTATGTATATATTCAGTTATATTTTGTCTTCTGCATGACAGGACTCCATCATGATTTCAAAAACACTATTGATACTCTGATCATGTTTGAAAAAGGCGTTTGAAAAAAAAAATTCCTGTAATTTCCAAAAGACAAGACGAGTATTATTTTGGAACTTCACCGCATATAGAGTTCTTTTAAATTAGTAGCGCTCTGGAAACGGGGTGTTACAATAGTGGTATCAGAGCAGTTCGGTTCTAACCGGACTGTGAGTAGGGAACACTAGGCTGGTCACCGTGTCGGGTTTTGTTTTGTCAGGTAGTTGGTTGTGTTGTTGTGGTTATTGTTTGATGAGTGAAGCAACTTGCTTGAAATTGTTTGAATTGTTTCTTGATTGAAACAATGTGTGTTAACACATCACTTGATTGTGAGGTTCTGACAGGTTTTGGACCTTGTAGGAATCTAATTTCACCTCGCAGAGATACTATGGCCAGACCTGATAACTCCAACATGGACAGAGCAATTCAAGCGATGACTGAGATGGCAGCGGCTATAGCACAACAATCTGCTGCTGTGGCTCAACAATCTGATGTTGTAGCTCAACAGACTACTGCCATGAATCAACATAATCTGCAGTAACAACAATGGGCAGAAAGGAATGCAGAGGCTAAAGGATTGGCTGATTTTTGCAAGCATGATCCACCAAAGTTCTATGGTGAACCGGATCCGGACAAGGCTGATCTGTGGCTCCAGGAGATAGAGAAGATCTTTGACGTACTCCATTGTCCTGAAGATGTCAAGGTGAATTATGCGTCTTATCTACTGCTGGGAGATGCGGAGTATTGGTGGAAGGGAGTCAAGCAGACGCTAACTGCAGATCATTAGGAGACTGACTGGGAGACTTTTCGCCGACGGTTCTTAGAGAAGTACTTTCCGGAGACTGCACGGATGGAGAAGGAACAGGAATTCCTCCGTCTGCATCAGGGCAACATGACAATGTCGGAGTATACTGCCAAGTTCGAGTCGCTGTCGAGGTATTTCAGTCCTTTTCGTGATCGGGCAGATCAAGGTTGGTTGAGCGAGAGATTCCAGAGGGGATTGAGGTTCGATATTCAGAAGTCGGTGGTGTCTCTGAGAATTCGGAACTTACAGGAGCTGATTGATAGGTGTGTTGAGGTGGAAGGTATGAGGAATCGCAAGAGGAAGAGTGGTACTGGTGGACCCATCAGACCTCCGAACCAGGGTCAGAGGCATGATCAGAAGGGGAAGCAACAGAAGAAACCTTACAACCGGCCTCAAGGGAACAATAAGGGGCCGTATCGCCCTATGGCTCAGAACTCAGGTGGTAAGAGTCAGACCAGAGATGGATTGGTTTGTTTTCGTTGCGGCAAGTCGGGACACTATGCAAACAATTGCACTGAGGAGAGCGACGTATGTTACAATTGCAGGCAGCCCGGACACTTTGCGAAGGACTGCACGGTTCCGAAGGTTGAACCAAGCGTGAATGCAGCAAAGGCTAAGGGAAAACGTCCAGCTGCCAAGGGCAGAGTCTTCAGCATGAGTGGAGAGGAAGCGGAACAATCAGACGACCTAATCCAGGGGGATTGTGAGATTGAGGGTAATTCCTTATCCGTACTCTTTGATTCTGGTGCAACCCACTCTTTTATTTCCATGGATTGCGTAAACCGTTTGAAGTTAGCTGTGACTGCCTTACCTTTTAAATTAGTAGTTACTACTCCAGCTGCTAAAACTTTGGTTACCAACACTGCATGCCTTAATTGTGCGGTGTTTATTCAGGGAAGAAAGTTTCTTGTTAATTTGGTTTGTTTGCCACTAAAAGGTCTAGATATTATCCTCGGGATGGATTGGTTATCATGCCACCATGTCCTTTTGGACTGTGCCCGAAAAGCAGTAATTCTTCCTGATCTTGGAATTTCCAACTATCTTTCTGCTAATCACATCGGGGTTTCCTTGAAAGAGGGAACTCAGGAATACATGTGTCTTGATAGTCTAGAAGCTTCTCAAGAGATTGAGCTGAAGAATGTTCCAGTGGTGTGTGACTTCCCAGATGTTTTTCCTGAAGATGTACCGGGATTACCGCCAGTGAGGGAAATCGAATTTTCCATCGATTTGCTTCCAGGAACAGGACCGATTTCGATATCTCCTTATCGAATGTCTCCAGCAGAGATGAAGGAGCTGAAGTCTCAGATCGAGCATTTAGAGTTGAAACAGTTCATACGACCTAGTGTGTCACCATGGGGAGCCCCAGTGATACTAGTAAAGAAGAAAAATGGACGATCAAGATTGTGTGTCGACTATTGGCAACTCAACAAAGTCACTGTCAAAAATCGATATCCGCTACCGCGTATCGATGATTTGATGGATCAACTACGAGGAGCTGCGATATTTTCCAAGATTGACTTGAAGTCTGGCTATCATCAGATTCGTGTGAAGGAAGAAGATATTCCCAAGACTGCTTTCAGAACTAGATATGGCCACTACGAGTATCTAGTCATGCCTTTTGGAGTGACGAACCACCGGCGATATTTATGGACTACATGAACAGGATTTTCCATCCATTTTTGGACCAATTCGTGGTTGTATTTATAGATGACATTCTAATTTACTCGCGAAGCAGAGAAGATCATGAAGAACATCTACGACAAGTGTTGCAGATTCTACGGGAGAGACAACTCTATGCTAATCCTTCCAAGTGCAAGTTCTGGTTAGAAAAGGTGAATTTTCTTGGGCATGTGATCACAAAGGATGGGATAGCTGTGGACCCAGCTAAAATTGAAGCTGTGTTAGCCTAGGAACAACCGAAGACAGTATCAGATATCCGAAGTTTTGTTGGATTGGCAGGCTACTATCGAAGGTTTATTGAAGGATTCTCGAAGATTGTAGCACCGCTTACGCGACACACGAGGAAGGATCAACCTTTTGCTTGGACTGGGGAATGTGTATCCAGTTTTCAGAGGTTGAAGGATCTTTTAACGACAGCACCTGTGTTAGTTTTGCCTCAATCGGAAGAACCTTACGAGGTTTACTGTGATGCTTCACACCAAGGTTTGGGATGCGTGCTGATGCAACATAGGAAGGTTGTGGCTTATGCTTCGAGACAACTTAAGATACACGAGAGAAACTACCCTACGCATGATCTGGAACTTGCTGCAGTGGTGTTCGCGCTGAAGATCGGGAGGCATTATTTGTACGAGAGTACGTTCACCGTTTTCAGCGACCACAAGAGCTTGAAGTACTTGTTCGATCAGAAGAAACTTAACATGCGACAACGAAGATGGACTGAATTTTTGAAGGACTACGATTTTACGCTGGAATACCATCCGGGAAAAGCAAATGTAGTGGCAGATGCTTGAGCCGGAAGAGCGTTTTAGTTTCGACGATGATGATTAAGGAGTTGGAGCTGCTGGAGAAGTTTCGAGACCTGAGCCTAAACGTGGAATTGTCACCGGGAAAGTTGAAGTTTGGAATGCTTACTATTTCTAATGGACTGTTGGACGAGATCAGAGACCAACAAGCTAGTGATAAGCTACTGCAGGAAAAGAAAGAGCTGATAACACGAGGAAAAGCGACTGAATTCAACATTGGATCAGATAACATTTTGAGATGCAACGGACTTGTATGTGTGCCTGACGTGGCGGAGCTGAGGAAACTGATTCTCGATGAAGCACACAAGAGCAGATTGAGCATTCATCCCGGAGCTAAGAAGATGTACCATGACTTGAAGAGGCACTTTTGGTGGCCTGGAATGAAGAAGCAAGTAGCAGATTATGTGGCTTCGTGTTTGTGCCAGAAGGCAAAGGTGGAACACCAGCAACCAGCCGGGATGCTGCAATCAATGGACGTACCAGAATGGAAATGGGACATTATTTCCATGGATTTCGTTGTGGGATTGCCAAGTACGCAGAAGAAGAATGATTCGATTTGGGTAATTGTCGACCGATTGACCAAATCCGCTCATTTTCTACCAGTGAAATCAACCTTCAACGTGGAGAAGCTGGCAGAGATTTACGTAGCAGAAATTGTACGACTCCATGGCGTGCCTTCCAATATCGTTTCTGATAGAGATCCGAAATTCACATCTCATTTCTGGAGAACTTTACAGGAAGCTTTGGGGACAAAGCTAAAGCTTAGTTCGGCATATCATCCTCAAACAGACGATGATGAGAGACAATCCATCCTCGAAGATTTCTTTGAGGGCATGTACGTTGGACCACAAAGGGAGTTGGGATGACGTCTTGTCGCTAGTGGAATTCACTTACAACAACAGTTATCATGCGAGCATTGGCATGGCACCTTATGAAGCACTATATGGACGTAAGTGCCAGACACCTCTTTGTTGGTATCAAGATGGCGAAAGCTCTATTGTGGGACCCGATTTAATTCATCAGATTACCGAGAAATTCAGGTAGATTCGAGAAAGGATGAAAGCATCTCAGAGTCGACAGAAGAGTTACGCAGACCAGGGTCGCCGACAGCTAGAATTTGCAGAAGGAGAACATGTATTCCTTCGAGTCACACCTACAACTGGAGTTGGTCGAGCAATCAAATCCAAAAAGCTTACTCCTAAATTCATTGGGCCCTATCAAATTCTTCGTCGTATAGGTCCTGTTGCTTATCAGATAGCTTTACCACCTTCTCTGTCTAATATTCATGACGTCTTTCACGTCTCGCAGTTGCGAAAGTATGTATCTGACCCATCTCACATTATTGAACCGGACATGATTCAACTGAGAGACAATATGTCTTTTGAGGTACCTCCTGCGAAGGTTGTCGACAGAAAGATCAAGCAACTGAGGAACAAGGAGATTCAATTAGTCAAAGTGATTTGGGAACAAAAAACCGGTGATGTGACTTGGGAATTGGAAGAGAAGATGAAAGAGCAGTATCCAGCACTGTTCCTTGGTACGTATCTGACTTGTAGTTTCGAGGACGAAACTATTCTTAGGGGGGGAGTAGTGTGACACCTGTATTCTTGCGATACGTTATTTAACGATATTATATTAAAAATTGTGTTAATTATGTTATTATAAGCAGTGTCTTGTTTGATAAGTAAGTGAGTGAATTAAATCAAGATAAAATTTAATTTAAGAATTTATATTCATATTTCAAAATTTGTCGAATAATTCTTATAAATATTCTCCGTATTCTGGATTGCCGGGTAAATTTTTTATCCGCAATAAAATTTGAAACGAATTCTGATTTCGATGAAAATCGAATCGTAACTTGTTATGACAATGTTTGAGTGTTTTCGATTGTTTTTATTATTATTTATGGATTAATTATTATCACGCGGTAAATTAATTTCTAAGTAAATTAATTACGCGATTTGCCCGCGAGCGAATTATTGTGAACGCAATTACTCGACGCCGTAATTTTTAGGACCCAAAACTGTAAGATTAGTATTTATTCTTGAGTAGAAGGATTAGGTGTCAAGTTTTTTTTTTTTGGGATCAGTTTTAAATATCCAATTAGGATTGATAGGTGTCATTAATCTATGGTTAAAAAAAAAATCTTCTAAAATTTGTTTTCAGCCAAGTAAAAAGGCTTGTAAAAAAATTATATTATAAACAAATTTTTTTCCTCCTCTCTTATAACCTCAACAGGTCGAAGCCCTTGTTCTTTTACTTTCCCTTTCTTTTCTTTTTTTCATTTTGCAAGAGTTTGGGTGAAGTTGGAAGCCAAGCAATTTTTTTTCCTCCCCTTGCATCTGAACGTGAGTTCCTTTCTTTTAACACCATCTTTTCTTCTATTTTTCAGCTCCTAAACACTATTAACACTTTGATCAAGAAAATAGAAATTTTGAAAACTTTATGTTCTAGAAGTGTATGAAGATTTGGTATTTTTTTTTTATTTAAGGCTTGGTTTTGAAGAATTGGAAGTTCATAGGCGAGGAAGTAGTAGGAGTATGCTAAGTTTTGGTGGATTTGGATTTTTTTTAAAAAAAAACTTGCACTTGGTTATGTGAGAGGGAGGCCGAGAGCTATTGATAAAAAGGGAAAGAAAAATTTGTTGTTTTATCTTTTATTAAGTGTGTTTAATAGTTGTTCAAGTGCCGGAAATTTTTAAAAAAAATGAATTTTTGGTCTTCGAAATAAACAGTTTTATCTTTGCTTATTACCTTAAATGCACGTATTTGTTAAAAAGAAATTTTGGTTGAGCAACTTAGGGGTTTGGGAGTAAACCATAACTTGGGAAGTATTTTTGGGTTAACTAGAACTTGCACTAAGCCTTGATGTGTTTGTAGAATTCCCGAGAGTCGTTCGTGCTGAATTGATTGCGTTGTGCCTAGACACGTGAACTTGTTACTGTGGTAAGGGCAACTTCTAGATATAAATAGGAATGGACTCTGGTATACTGAAATGTGTTATATGTTCATGAACTATGTGTTTGATGTTTAATATGGTTGAAGTTATTTGAACTTGCTGAGTTATTGTGCTTCTGAGTTGTTGGACTGTTGAATTAATTATGTGAATATATGCTTGATTGATGTATATTGTTGGTGTTGTTGGATAACTTAATAATTATTTAATGTTGGATAATTAAATATTTATTGATTTATGCCTTGTTGAAATATCATACACCATGGTATGTTCATTGGGGTGGTTAAAGGCATCGTTGCATCGTGTCTTGTTGGTAACGTCGACCTGAATATCATGGGTGATGGATTGCCCATGGCCAAAGGAATTCAAGGAACGCCGTTAAATTTTACCATCGTAGGGGAAAGTGTCGGTCTGGTACGTACAGCTCGATATGACCTTCGTGTATGGATTCCGGAATTAAAACTGCATTGACATATAGTTGCGTCAATAAGATCTTGGGTGCATCCTTATTGTTGTTATGAATGCTGTTGACCTGAATGTATATGTTTTGAAGAAGGTGGTTATATCTTATAATATGTCTGAATATTATAATTGGTTGTTGTACCTGTTATTTGTAATATCTGCTTATTTTTAAGAAGTTGACCCTTGCCCGTGGTTCTTTCAATCAATGATTGTAACCCAGCTGATGGAGAAGACATATGTGATACCGGTGATGAGGACGTCGCCGGCAGTAACGTTTGAGTTTCTGGACAGAGACAGCCCGCTGGCATGGAGATTTGACCCCAGCTCCGGCCAGTTAGAGTACAGTGGGGATATTGTAGAAGTTACTACGGTTGCAGGATTGGCCACACGTGGAGAGATATATTGCAGGACGGTAAGCTTTCCGGTTCCAGTGATGTAGATTGTCGAGGGATGGCTAGCGTCACAGCAGGACCAGGTCGTTCCTACAGCGGCTACTATTCCTCCAGTTGAGCCTTCTGGGATTCCACAGCAGACCACCCTACGAGAGGCATCAGTTTCTTTGGATCTTGGAGTTGGTAGGACCGTTCATATGGGTATCGGATCTCGAGGTTGGGATGCAGGAGCATCCACCTCGCGCACAGTGGTTGATGCACGTATACCCACAGCAGACCCTACCCCAGCTCCGAAGATTTCCCCGACTCTTCCCATACCTCCTAGGGTATCTACTCCTCTGGCAGACTCACATCCAGTTTGCCCTAGTTGTGGTGCGACAGGTTGCAGGGGCACAGGCGGGATTGGTGATGTGTATGAGGTGAGGCCCCGGGTGGTACCCACTCCAGTCCCAGTGATTGATCTGACAGGCGATGATGATGATGATTTTGAGGATGAGGAGATGGCGGAGGAGGACCCTTCGGAGTACTTCGGTAGCGATTAGTAGTTGTTTGGATGTGATCTTTGTGATATATGTATATATGCGTACTGTTGTGGTGGCCAGTCCGTAGTTATATGGTTAGTGGTTTGTAGTATTTTTGAGGACCTAATTTTGGAGCAGCCTCCTGTATGAGTGTCTGCCGGGAGTACCTCTAAGGTATGAGTACTCTTGATAGGGTATTCATGCATTAGGTGTATTCCTACTTGTGCATATTTCTTTATCGTCTTTTGGTGTGAGAAAAACTTGGTAGTTGTACTCTTCTGAAAATTATATATATGTATATATTCAGTTATATTTTGTCTTCTGCATGACAGGACTCCATCATGATTTCAAAAACACTATTGATACTCTGATCATGTTTGAAAAAGGCGTTTGAAAAAAAAAATTACTGTAATTTCCAAAAGACAAGACGAGTATTATTTTGGAACTTTACCGCATATAGAGTTCTTTTAAATTAGTAGCGTTCCGGAAACGGGGTGTTACAAATGTAGCCCACTCGGGATAAATACCATCAGCTAGGTAGTACCCCATATGATATGGTGATTCCGGTACATTGTTAGGAGACTCTGTAACACCCCAATTTTCGTATTAATACATATGTATATATGCCTGAATATATTAATAATTTTTTTGATAATTTTTATGTAAGTTACTTTGGAAATTAGTATTTTTAGTAATGCTTTATTGTTTTATTATTATCTTTATTTTTGTAAAACATTAGTTTGAAATATTAATATTATCTTGTTAATAATTATTTAAATTTAAGGAGTATTGGAATGATATTTTATTATTACTCTTAGTACTATTGTAAAGTGAGAATTGTAACACCCTCAAATTTGAATTCTTAGGATCCTATATATATTGTGTGCTTATATTGGTAATTTTGTGACAACTTGAGTGTGTTTGCCTTAATAATTAGTATATTTTAATTATATTATTTTACCTTATTTTATTAAATATTGGTCTTGAATCTATTTTAGATATTTTAGAATAATTGTATATTTTATTAAAAATGACTTCAAGTAATAATTGTTTACATAAGGATATATATATATATATATATATATATATATATATATATATATATATATATATGAATCAAAGTAGTGCAGCGCTTTACTTCTTCTTTCCTTTGTTTAATTTTTATTATTTTATTTTTATAAATGATGATAGAAAAGAAGTTGGGTAAAGTACGACCACGTTTCCTCTCTCTGCGGTCATCTATTACGCGTCCCTATTCATCATCTTCATCATTCATTCGTTAATTTGGAAAAAAAAATCGAACCACTTATTCCTTTTCTTCTCTCTTCTTGTTCTCCCTTTCTAGGCCACGAAAAAATCCCAAAACTTACATTGACTCGAAATCGACCAAAGAACACGTTTAGGCCTCTGTTCGTTCAAGCGGCTCCGTTAAATCGCGTTTATTTACGCTGTTGGTATTTGTAATTTCACTTTTGGACACCGCAGTTTTTCGGTTGAAAAAGCGGGGCGTGGTTTTAGTTCGGCGTGAAACCTTGAAACAATACTCCTTTGCTCGATTGGTGAGATTGATGTCGGACTCTTACGTAACCCTTTGTCTCGGTATGGCGTTTTCCGGTCACTCTTTTTGCTTCTTTTTAATTCGTTCCAGCCTTAAAAATTCTAAAAAATATATTATACTAATTATTATTTCAACGCATTTAAGCTCTTAGTGAATTTTATCTGTATTGCTCGGTTGGTGCTCAAATTGTCGTTGTAGGCAATTTTCTTAGCATATGGAATACTTCAAACTTTTATTGAGGTAAGGGGGGTAGATGGATACAAGATTAGTGGGCTTATGGATATAATTAGGCAATAGGGCGTCCATGGTCCCTAGAACTTGTGTGTTGTGCAAAATAAGTACCATTGCCATTGTGATGGGAAAATTTGATATTAAATTATGTCATGATGTTAATGTTAGTTGAAATTGTCTTATAAGGTGTTGTTTGAATTGATGTGTTACGATGAAATGTCATGTATGGATCATATGATGATTTGGTTGTCTTGGCTTGTTATTGATAAATGTATGTAAATGTGTTTAAATGAGATTGCTTGTTGCTATTTGATGTTCTGGATTTGTTGTGTTGAGTGAGAGCTAGATTATCATAGAGTGTGGTTTGTTACACTTAGATTCTCTAGGTGGTATATCATGGTTATGTGAAAGAATAAATTATGGATGATGGGTGTAATTGTTAGGAGTTAACTAAGGTATAATGATATTTTTTTAGCGTTTAAGTTATGGTACAAGCAATCATTAGGACTAGGATATGATGGTCTTATTGTGGTGTCGATGGTTTAAATGCTCTAGAAGCAAGATTTGGTGTTATGAGTATTTCAGCCTAGTTGACAACTTAGAGTAATAGTTATCTGGAAGAAATTATGAGAAAGATGACTAAGTCTAGAATTATTTTAGCAAAGTCTCACTAATTGAATTTTTAAATTACGGATATAATAAGTATTGACCCAAACTCTCTTGGATAGTGTCCTATAATTTTAGGGAGTAATGCGATGCGTCCCAGGTCAAATAAGTAAGTTGAAACACTTGAGTTAAGAGTTGGAAATTTAGTTAAGTTAGCCTAGACTTAGTGTGGTGAGGTGGGTTGATAACTTGGACTTGTTCCAAGATTGTGGGAAATTGTCAGTTCTTGACGAGTAGTACCTTGTATTATCGTTATTATAGCCAGCCGAAAGCTTGATGAGATGGTTGGTGAGTTGTTGTTGTTGTTGTTGTTAGACACTTGCTTGCCAGTTTGTGTTCATCGTATGTGTCTTGTTAAGTTAACGTTATTGGGGGGTGAGCAGCGATGATGCGATATAGTATCGTCGACCATGATGGGCAAGGTACCCGGCCTTGGGGGTCAATCGGGTAGGGCGTCTTATATAAAGGCGGTGGATAGCTACCACAATTTGGGCGTGACCAATAAATATCTGGGTTATCTGACTAGAACCTTTATTAGTACTCAAGAGTGATGATGTTTTCTCGCTCGCTCATCGAGGTTGGTTTGGATCCACATGTTGAGGTGAAGTAGGCGTTGTCTAGGATTGCATAAGTACTGCGTTGAGTCAAGCATTCATGTTATGTGTTGATTAAGTTAACGTGTTGTATGCGCGCATTGTTTAAGCTATGTCCTTTGCCGTTTTGTGCTATGATTGTATATGATGTCTAACCCCTTTTTCTTTGGGCTACTCATACACCATTGTGTATGTTTAGCGATGAGGCTGCGGTGGCGATGACGGCGTGGTGAGGAGTGATCTATGGTAGCGGTCATCGTAGATTAGGATTTTCGATGTTTTGGTTATTATCGATGTTGTTATTTTCGAAGTAAATGTTTAGGGTCAGCTCTGAGACGTTGTGACATCGGGGTGTTTGTATCATGTGAATTTTATTCGTAACCGTCAAATGATTATTTCCGCAAGTTTATGAGAGTGTGACGACTCTACCTTTATTTATGAAAATTTTTATTTGACTGTATTTTTCAGCAGTGACATTTTTTCTTAATTTATTTTCGTAACGATAACATGCGGGGTAGAGGGTGTCACAGACTCCATGTTGCTGTTGGTACCCATTGGAGGCCTAAACCACATGGTGGGATTGGACGGTTGTTGTGGTGGATACATAAACCGGTGGGGATTTTGAGAATTGTCGCCGGTAGGGGGTTGATTTTGCAAGTAGTTCATATAGGCTCGATATTGGGGATTTTGAAAATTGTCGCCGGAAGGGGGTTGGTTTTGCAAAAAATTCATGTAGGCCATATATTGAAGATGATTGGGATCCATTTGACAAAAAATAAACAAGATTGAGACTTGATGACAACAAAAGAATAGAATTGAAAGATGACAAAGTGGGTGCAAAATGAAGTGAATAACCCTACATATTTATATATTAGATAAAATTATGGTCGTTGCAATACACAAACGGCTAAATTTTACCACCAACGGATATTTTTTTGAGAGCAACTTTTGCCAAACGGATATATCACTGGTCAAACGGCACTATTTTTATTTTTTAAACATTGAAGCTTACAGATTGCTTCATCACTTCTTCGCTTCTTCGCTCTTCACTTCTTCGCTTCCAGATTCTTCCATTCGCTTCCTCTTCTCTGCTCAGCCTTCACTCCCTCGCTCTTCGCTCCCTCGCTTCAATCGTTCCTTTCCTCAGCCTCTCTTTTTCATTTCCAGAATCTTCCACCTCTTCTCTCACTCCCTCGCTTCCTCTTCTCTGCTCAGCCTCTCTGCCACGGCCTTCTTCTTCCCTCTCGGCCTCACCTTCTCATCTTCCTCGCCTCACTCCCTCACCTCTCCTTCTCAACTTCTCGCTCCCTCACGGCCTTCTTCTTCCCTCTCGGCCTCACCTTCTCATCTTCCTCGCCTCATTCCCTCACCTCTCCTTCTCAACTTCTCGCTCCCTCACCTCCATTCTCCAGAAGATTCCCCACACACACACTGCGGCCAGATCTTGTCTTGTCCAGAAGATTCCTCCCTCGCCCTCTTATCTTGTCTCGCCTCCCTCAACCCACTGAACCATGGCCAGATCTATCCTTGCAAGCCAATTTCACAATGTCTCGCACCACCGCACAGATCTGCTTTCTCCTTCTCCTTCTACTTTTGTTCTGTATTTTTTTCTTCGCTTTGTAATTTTTTTGTTTCAGATATGTAATTTTTTCTTTTGATTTGTATGTTTGTTTTGTAATTTTTAATTTCAGATCTGTAATTTTTTTTGTTTCTGGTTTCATCTTGAGAATTTGTTGCTTCTGTTTGTAATTTGCAATTTTGTAGTTTGAGATTTGTAATTTTTTGCTTCTGATTTTGCAATGTTTTGTTTTGCTTCTGATTTTGGTTTTTTCCGTTCAGTTTGCTTGTGATTTCGTCCCTTTCCCTTCTTCAGAAATTCTGTTTTGTTTCCCTCTTATTTTAACAAGAATTTGGGTGAGATTGAGAGCGAAACAATGCTTATTTTAAGCTAAATCACGGTGAACTGCAGAGTTGCCGGCAACGAAAATTTGAGATCCCTTCCTTCCACGTCATTTTGCTGCAACACTGATTTCTTAGAGTTGTCTTAAACTAAAATAAGAAACTGCTTCAACTCACAGCGCTAAAGATGCTCTTATATATGTTCTATTTACCTGATAAGACGTTTTATAAGGCTTAACTTAGTCTTTCTAAAATTCTGACTGGCTTAAAAATTCATTTAAAAGCATTTCTTGTAATAATATCTTTAAATAAGTCATAAGCTTATCTTCGTTTTAAATAAACTAACATGTTTAAATTTTAAATAAGTCAATAAAAATAGGCTAAATTATAAAATTGGTCCTCTAAGTTTATTTTAGGTTTTAATTTGGTCTTCTACGTTTTATTTGTTTCGTTTTGGTCCTCTACGTTTTATTTTAGTTTTCAATTTGGTCCTTTCCGTCACTAAAAGTCAATTGTCCGTAGCTAAAAGTCCGTTTTTCAAAATGTTATTTGGCTTTTAGCTACGGACAATTGGCTTTAATTTGAACCAACCTGTTGTAACTTTTAAAACGTAAGGGACTAAAACGAAACAAATAAAACATAGAGGACCAAATTAAAACCTAAAATAAACATAGAGGACCAATTTTATAATTTAGCCATAAAAATATGATTTTAAGAAAATATAATAAATATATAATATAATAATAACAGTAATAACAATATTATTATATTATTTATATTTACTTAAATACACTAATTTGTCAAGGTTTAAAAGAAAAGAATTTTCAAATAGTTTGAAACTTGATATTTTTAACTAAATTGAATTTTAAAATTACGTTAATTTATTTAATAAACAAGCTGGGTAAAGGCACTAACAAGCTGCCCTCACCCATGTCTTGAGTCTCGTATATACTGTTGATGTGGAATTCAATTATTTTTCAGTGAGCTGGTTAAACACTAATATAATGTCTTTTTTCTCCACGGAGCTTAACACCATGACTACAAGTTGTGTAAGTCTCAAATACCTTCATGATAAGGTATTGGAAGAATTGACACCTAATGCAAACTTTTGAGGAAGAGATGTCCGAGTTATTTCTTTTGTCGGAGGTAGCATATATCACATGTATCCCATGAATCCATGTCAGAAATCATGGGAAGAACCCAAGTTGTAGGGACATTAAACTTTCCTGCAACTGAATTTTACATTTGTAAAGGGCTCATGGACTCTACCCCAACAAAGCTCAAGTTTCATATGACTTACCTCTGCTTGCATTGTTGTTTCACGGGCTAAACCTTAGGCCTAGCCTTATGCCCGCAAAAATCAAAATCAAGTTTTCGCGAACATGTTCAATCAATGGTCTAACCCTATACTTGCAAAATTCAAAATCCCTGTCCCAAGCCCCCTCAAATTCAAAACCGAAACTCTAACCCTAACCATAGATTTGATTTATAGATTGATTGGGGGCATAACACAACGTAAGCAACGAAATCAGGAACGTCATCGATACTAACGGGGGCGATTCAAGGTTTGTTGAAGCAAGTCATTGATGAACCGAGGTTGAGGGGTTTGCCACCCACCACAAATGAAATGCTACAGATTTACGAGTTGCTATTGCCCAAACTCACATGTTGATTTATTGTACAGTGCATTGGTTGCCGGTCAGAGCAAGGAGGAGGGAGACTCTGATGGTTCTTGCCTCCGACAGTGGTGTCAGTGCCGAAGAGTATGAACAAGAGAGAAAGGAAAGGAATGAGATAGAAAGAGGAAAAGTTCAGATGTGGAGGATGCACCGTAAGACTCATGGAATCGCGAAATCTAACTGTTCAAATAGAAATAAAATGTGATCTATCATAGACCACCTATCATGTTGGTCCATATTAGCCAAAGCCCATTTTATAATATCAAAATAAATTCAAACGTCTAAATCAATTATTATGTCAACATCAAGTCTTCCAGAAGAAGAGAACCAAGAATTAACAGGTCATTTTAGTTGTCTTCTAATAATGCACTAGCTTTGAAAGCAAGAGGAAGGAGAGAACCATGTGAATGAAATGAAACTTTCTTGCTACCAACAGCATATTCGGTTTCCCATTGAGGTGGTCTCCAAGCCGCATTTGGACAAAAGTTAATCTTAACTTTTGCCCAGCTGTGACCTTTCTAATGAGAAACCAAACATTAATTAAACATAGAAAGTGTGTGTATATTTTCATTCAGACATATATAATATACAAAGTTATGCATAAGGAAAATTGTTCTCAAATTTACATGCCTGCTTGCTTTCTCCAAATCCAACTTATACATTAACATCCTTTAGCTAATAATAAAATTAGTGAGACAGAGTGGAAGAGAGAAGACGACATTGACTGCTGCTTAAGGAATAACATCTGATAAATAAACTCTTTCACTACCCTCAAAATGGTTAGTTCGAACATTAAGATTCGAGATTATCACCTAGCCAATGATGACTCACCCAGAGAAACAGAAGCCAGAGATGACGCCCAAACCCGTGCGCTTCTTGCCCTTTCATGAAAGTTCCTGGTCTTGCATAGTCGTAGCTTGGTCCAAATCCTCCTGAGATCAATTGTGTGAAGAACATGTCCTATCACTTGGCTCGTCTCGCCAAATATTTGCATGTTCAAATGAGGAACATAGGAAACCCAGAATGCTCGGAGACACGACATAATGTCGGGAAATACAAAGAGAATGACCCTCAAACAGAGAAACAATAAAGATAATGCTAAGTAAGGTTCTCTGCTTGATATTTCTTTGAGAGAGAACCCCATCAATGACTTCATAATTGAATCTTCATCACTCATCAATCTGCTTAGTTGACCAACAACATCATTATCCATCGCTTCAAATCCTGAGACAGGCAAACAGGTAAACTGAGGTACATGGTTTGCTATCAAATAAACTTGGAAATTCCATCAGAAATTTTCAAACAAGATTCAGGATATGCTTACCTGTGTTTCTCTCATAAAATTCTACGAGGGAGCTAAGATTGTTTGCCCCGCGATATCTCACCCTAGATGTCTGGTTCACCAGTAAGATCACTGGCAAGCTATGGATTCCATACATTGAAAATAAGCTGCAGGGAAAAACACATGAACACAGACACACATCAAAAGACATATATGAGGTTGGTCAATTGATTATGCCATATTTCCTGTTGAACTTCAAATTCTATGTACAAATTACAAAATAGCAAAAAAAAAAAAAAATGAATATGCTTTAACATGATTTCATGGCATTAGTCTAGCCAAATGCAAGCTGAGACACTGCTGAACAAAGAATGGATCTAACCATGACAAATTGTACATGAATCCAAAATATGCATGTGGCATACAGCAAAAAAAAAATAAAAAAATAAAAAAAAAATCATAATTATCTAGGAACAAGGAACAAAAGTAGAGATTGCTTCAAAACCTTGGCAAAGCTGATGATTGCTCAAGTGCCATGTGTTCTATTTGAGGAAACCTGGCACTAAGAATTTCAAATTCAGGAAGTATTCTGCGTGAAAAAGGGCACCAAGAAGCATAGAAGAGTATAGAAATGTAACCGGTCGTCTTTCTGCCAGACAAAACGCCTTCTATGAAATTCCCATCCGCCTGAACAAATCAAAATGAAAAATAACATAGAAATCACCAGTATGCATATCGATAGAAATTAATTAAACACATAACTGAAGAAATCAGCAAAATATACCTAAATCTTCAAATTATCCAACTATTAGCACAAATTATGAGATTTAAAGAAAACATAAGCATTTTCAGGAAACTCTAAATCACAACAATGCAAAAGGGAATAGAGACTACTTCCCCAACATCTACGAAAAAAATATGAATAACGACAATAGTTTCCTCTACAGATGTAATAATATCATGGCATATATGGAGGCGGAACATGGTTAGAAGGAAATACAATGGGGATTGAGAAGTCGTGGAACGTGGAAGAAGAGCCAAAGCATAGAGCATTGAAAGAGATAAGAAACTGATTAGCAACAAAAACAAAAGGAGGAAATTACAATAAAGCAAATTCTAGTAAGGAACGATTAAGTAATTAACTAGTCAACTAGTTAAAATTGTTCAAGCAGTGGTTATGAAGAAAAATTAGAACCAAAACCGGATACCATAATTTGCTCAGAGACAACTGTCCTGTTCTCTGCTTCAATGGAGTGAACTTGGTTCTACCATCCCTTCAAAAGGGAGGCGGTTATGCTATAAAATTGTGACTCATCTCATTATTTTTAATGCATTAACTAATAACATAATCCTCTGCAACATTTTCATAATCGGTATAAATAAAATGGTTTTGTAGCAAGTTCTACTCAAACAAAAATAATTCATGGCAGAAAGGCAAGCTGCTGAAAGACACAGTAGAAGTTGACATTGAGGCCTAGTAGCAGCACAGAACTGTTCTCAATCCCTTGGACTCATACAGAATGATATTAGTCATATAATAAAGGTCAAAATCATAACCAATGAATGAGCTATAAATCAATTAAAAGGGAAATAAAAGTGAAAACTCAGTCTGCAGCGATTAATGCTCTAAGCTGAAGCAGATCATGGTTATTGAATCGTGAATCGTTAGACCTATTTTCTGAATTATGTATCGTATCGTTTTATGAATCGTAAGATACATGATCAATAAAAATATGACATTTTTAAATAAAAATAAATAACATAAGCAAAAAACATGCACTAATATATCATATAAGAACTTCAAAATAATTCAAGATTTAAGTCATCAATAAAAAACAAGTGTTTTCAACCCCTAAAAAAAATTTATTTAACTACTCTCTAGGAAGTGGAATGTGAGGTAGTGTGGAACAATAAAATAGGAAGTGGTGGACCAAAGGGTGGCAAAACAGAGAATGTAAACCATTCAAAACTTAAAAACAAATGAAAAAACCCTAAAATTTGAGTTGTAAGTAGTGGGCCGGGGCGGTTTTGTACATTTCGGCGCCCTCTATCTCAATTTTTTTTCTAAAACGAGGAAGAAAAAAAAGTGGTGAAATGCAGCGGGTCGCGCGACCTGACCCAGTTCAGCCTTCATCTTCTTCGCCAAACAAAATCGCGCAATTCTGCAACTGTATCGCAATTCGTACCGATTCAGCAACGATTCAGTGTTATTTGCGATTCATCATGCGATTTGTATCAATAGCACCCATTTTCGTATCGAATCGCGATTCGAATCATACGTATCGTACAATACTTACTACCATGAAGCAGAGTCATTTATAAGAACAAACGGAATCACCTATGGCATATATGAAGACTTCAAAAACTCATTTCGGTACAGAGAGCTTCACCTGGTAAATTTAACTAATACTAAGCAATGAACAAACTATAAGTTATATATTAAAGGACTGTGCACTAGATCTTAGTAAAACAATACGCTTAACAGTTATCATGTTTCCATTCATATGACCTAAGGTTTATGACTTTATGTAAAGGCTCTACATAATGGAAAGTTGAAAACCATTCATCAAATTGACTTTATGGACTGCGTCAAGCCCACCCACTCCCCCCCCCCAAAAAAAATCAGAAACAGTTGTGTCATTTGTACAACAATTTGACAATGGTCAATGCAGTTTAAAATTGTGGTTAATGATGTGTTGAACTTGGTTAATGGGTACACATGTGGTAAATGGGTAACTTATTAACAATTCACTGAACTGCATTAACCATTAATGGGTACAACAATGGATGGTTAATACAGTTCAGTAAATGGTCAATGAATTACCCATTTACTACATGTGTACCCATTAACCAAGTTCAACACATCAATAATCCAATTTTGAACTGCATTAACCATTATCGAATTGTTGTACCATTTTATTGTACAAATAATAACATTTCTGTTGAGAAAATAGAATCTGCTTTTGTTGATGGATTATGTAACAAAAGGGTTCAACAAGGAAAACAGAGAACTAAATTTGGGACATTATTTGGGCCTGCCTGCACTTGCAGTGTAAATGACTTAATTGACATCATTAAAATGTTATTTTTTTTTTCATGAGGAATGTAATTATTGTCATTCAATATCAAACTTGTTATGCTTTATTTGTGTACTGAGCTATGAATCTATCTTGTGATTTGTGACTTTGTCTATCAAATTTGAATTATTATGTTTTTGTTCTGTATTGGTATATCAACCGCTATTGGTTTGGTTTATTGGTTGCTAATGTAATGTTTGTGTTGTGTCCATGGGGTGCTAGCTCAGTGGTAGAAGTTTGGCCTTGTAACCCCAAGGGACATGGTTCAAATCTCCTCTGAGACGGTTGTAACATGGCCATTACTGCCACTGAAATAATAATATATCCCTTTTCCCCACCCCTTTTAAAAAAAAATGTAATGTTTGTGACTTTGCTATTGTGGTTTAATATATTATAAAGTTGGAATGTTGAATATTTATTATGCCCATGGTATTAAATTTTGATTTTATACTATGAAAGGTGTCTAAAATATAATTTCGTAAAATTACTACAGACGTCATTTACCTTAATTTAAAGTTTCACTTCAATCATTTATCTTTTTTTTTTGTGTCATGTTAATCCTTTGAAGTTAATTTTAGTTTCAGTTTAGTCTCACATGTTCCAAAATGTTGACAATGGTTGCCTAATTGGCCTGTTTTTGACTTTTTGCAACAACTTTTTGGATTCTGATTTGTGGCACAATTGATACAACAGATAGTGTTTGTGGTACACATGCACTTCCCGTTGTAGATCTGTGTCAACAGTTTGTCTCGAAATTAATGTTTTAAACCATTAAATTGAAATTAAAAAATAAATAAATAAATGACTAATTTGAAACTTTAAATTAAGATAAAGGACCTCTGAAATAATTTTACCATATAATATTTGTATTAGGTAAACTCTTACAAGTTTACGAGTTGAATCTAAGGCTCCAAAAGTATGTGCAGATTCTCGAATTTGACAACCTTGAATTTATCACTACACTTGCAGCAGTAACCCTCTATCTATAGTACAAGTAGAAACATTAAACAAAATCTCACTTTTAGTCAGCTAAAAAAACAACATAAATTGTCTAATTATCTAGATGCTTGTGAATGGGATAGGACCACAAAACAATTCCTAGAAAGACATTCATTATGTCCCTAATTTTAAACTCACAACAATTACTTCTCTAATTGTGTTTTGAACTAGCTAACTAACCCATACATACCCATGCCAATGTAGCCAAAAGCACAAATGATACAAGAATAGATTAAGCATATTGATGGTTTTCCTTCTCCATGGTGGTAACAGAAATCTCACAGGATCAAGACATCCAAATCAATAATATTGTTTTATTTGAATTGGAAAAAACAATGCTGATAAAAATATCAGCCAAATAGAATAGTCCGAACATGCTATCCTTCAATATCATACTGTCTTTGCTATCTGCCATTAGATGATTGCCAAACACTTAATATTTTGATTCCCCATTTTCAAATCATCAAGCCACAACCTAATTTTTCAAACGAGGACAGACACTTATGAATCAAAACACCATTAATCACTAGCAAAAGATTGTAAAAAAAACGAAAAGCCAACAAATCAAAATCAACCAAGACACATATAAACGAATAAAAACAAATTCCCATAATCAAAATCACATAATAAAAAAAAAAACACACAAAAGCGCCTAAAAAAGGAAATTTGGAAGGAACATAGAGGCAGGTACCTGGAGAGGAGCGTTAGGAGAATCAGCGAGGGAGCATCGAGATTGAAGAGCATAGAGAAAGGAAGCAGAAGATGGAGCTGGGGCAGATGAGGATTGTAGAAAAGAGAGACAAGTGATCAAGAGGAGAAGAAGCGAGGTGGCCATTGAAGATTGAAGCCAGGGTATGTTATTATGTTTAGAGTGAACACAACACTATTGCAATTTACAATGCAAAACCAAAGGGTTAGAAAGAGAAATGAGATTGCGTTTGTGTTGTGTTGTGTTGGATTCTGTGTGCTGTGTTGTTGTTATCTCTTTTTGTGATTCTGTTTTAAAACTGAAAAATGAAAAGTGTCTGTCTGGTAATGTTGATGGTGTGAAGTGGCGTCAACTGCGGGGTGGGTTAAGGTTAAGGTGGATGTGCATTAGCAATTAACTATGGAGTGGGTAAAGAAAATGGCCCAGTTGGGTATGCTTTGGTGCCATGATTTCAACACACAAAGGGTCCAGGGAACCTGCTTTAGCTAGCTCCAATACCCATTTTCTATATAGTTGTATATACTTGTACCAGGAAAAAATTGTATAATATAGGCTAAAATATATTTTTATACATTATCTTTCACTCAAAATTTATTTTGGTCTTTTATCTCTCAAATGTTACACAAAGTAGTTTTTTTCCCATCAACTCCGTTAAATCTAGCAATGGAAACGTCTGATGTGGCATCCGACTTCATTTTCTAGAATCCATTTTGGTCTTTTATCTTATTTTCGTAATTCATTTTGGTCTTTTATCTTTTAAAAGACTCATTTTTAGACAAATTGTTTAGTTATTTGAACATATTTTTTTGTCATGGCTATCGACAAATGAGTTATTTTTGGTACATCATCAAAATATTATAAAGTTTATAAACTTATGAGCATGTTTTAATTCAACTAGCTAAGAGCACGAGTGCTGAGTGACACAAAAAAAAAGCATAATCTATAGTGTAGTTAAGTTTTTGGAATGTAGTTAAGTTTTTAGTAAGAAAATAATTTTTAGCGGAAAAACGGATAAATGAGTTTTTGACACGTGTTATTAGTATAGTTAAGTTTCTTATATATTATTATTTCCCTCTCATAGGGAGGAGGTACATATGGGGTTGTAGGCATTACATGCAGGGATAGAGGCAGACTTCTAACCAGGGTCGGTCCTTAGATTTTGGGTGCCCTATTATCTTTCTTGCATTTTTTTTTTGTAAAATCATTAATAATTCGTTCATAATTCGTTCATAATCTATGTTCTTTAAAAAATCATTTATGATAAAACTCAAAGCAAGACTATTTAGTATATCTTGTGATATAGTAGATCACAAATAAGATTTTAACAATTTCAATTTTTTCAGTAGATGCAGTAATAACAAGGATAGTTAATGTTATTATATAAGTCAAGCATGCATTAGGAAAACAATTAAATGTCTTTAAAGAACTCAATATCATATAGCTTGATTTTGATTCAACTGTTAAAACCTCTCTAGTGACTTTTAATTCTTCAAATAGAATTTCACCATCAAGATCATAAGGATTATCATGTTTTAGGTAAATTTCGAGATGTTTACAACATAATTTCAGGACATTATCAAAGAATAGTCTAAGCTTTTCAGTACTAAACAAAAATCTAAAAATCTTCTCATATGTGCTATATTACTAAAATCTTCTATTAAGTGAGTCAATTGTTTGATCTACAATATATAAAAAATACTGAATCCTAAAAAAATGACTCAAGGTTCGATTGTGTGCATTCAAAAGAATTTTCATCAGTTTTTTTCCTTTGAATTTGACATTTTTGAACAAAATGATGGAGGCTTACAGTGGCTGGAAAGTGGGTGACTCTCGATGGCTATGGCGGCTTGCACGTGGGTCTGTGACGGTGACTGGTGTGCGACGAGAAGGGGAAGATGATGGAGGACTCGTGTTTTCAGTGGCACAGAAAGATGAGAGAGAGAGAGAGAGCTGAGACACGGAGAGTGAGACAGATCAACAAAATCAGAGATTAGAGAGAAATAGAACGAGAGAACAAACACGATGCAGAAAAAATCGAGAGAAATGGACACTCATCAGGTACTTATACTAGGACCCCCTTTTTTCCATTGAGATCCCAAATTTTGTGCCTAAATGACTATCACTTTTTAGTGCCCAAGATTGTGGGTGTATTCTTATTGATACAATGGGAAATGAAATGTTAAGTGTTAGATAGTCACTCATTAGTTGATTTGTTTTCTGGAAACAACTTGTTTAATTACTGTTATCGTTTAATTTTTTATAAGAAAACTTTTATATAATTTTAAAGATATAAAAATTTAATTTTAATACTAATAAGAGAAAAATTGGTGCCCCTCAAAAAATGGGACCCTGGGCAGTCGCCCCTCCCGACCGTGCTCAGGGCCACCACTGCTTCTAACTTAGTAGGGGCTTAGACAAAAAATTAGATATATAACTTTATAATTAAAGAAACTGTTACGACTTTTAAAAAAATGCATTACATTATGTGGGAAAAAAACGCATAAACTTGTGTACCTACTGAAATAAAAGTTGCTGTTGTAAGCAAATATACAACCAAAGTGGTACGAGTTGGCCTTTGGATTAATATCGGTACTATAAATTATCGTTTAAGAGTTAGGGTTTTATAGCTAATTGTTTTGCTTTGATCACCGCATAAAGGGACGCAAGAGAGTTGTCGTCTTTTTTTCTCATTGGCACATCTAAATAAATTGTGGACGAGAAAAAATAGTCATTACTAGACAGAAGACAAGGATTATGAATTTGCAGAACTCATTAAGTTACAGTCGGAAATGGTTGAAGATGATCTTTGTTTGTTGTGTTTTAATGTTAGAAATAATTATAGCTCTTATTAATTGTTATCTTGTACAAATTACCTATGACAACTTACTTATTCATTTTATGTGTGGAGGGACTGACATCTCTTAATCATCGGGCAGAAAAAAGAGGAGATATTCATGGCACTAAAATTTGTAAAAATGCTCCTATTATTAACCATCTATTTTTTGCAGATGATTGTTTTCTTTTTTTCAGGGCTACAGAAAGAGAAGCTATGCTGATGAAAAATATTCTGCCTACTTATGAGGTGCATCATGTCAAGCTATCAACTATCCAAAATCTGAAATTTTTTGTAGTAGAAATGTCAACAAGGATCTCAAGAATAAGCTTGCGGAGATTATGGAAGTGAGGCTTTGTTTGGGAACTGGTAAATATTTAGGCCTACCGCCTGTGGTTGGAAGGAGTAAAAAAATCTACTTCAGGTTCTTGCGTGACAAAATATGGCATAGAATTAATTCTTGGAGTGAGAAGAGTTTATCAAGAGCGGGACGTGAAGTCCTTATAAAATCTGTGCTACAATCTATCCCGTCTAATGTTAAGAGGGTTTTTCTTTTCCCCTCATCCTTAGGAGATGAGATAGAAAAAATGCTTAATTCTTTTTTGTCGGGAAAAAATTGTCGCGGTACAAGAGGGATTCATTGGCTTTCAAGGGACAAACTTTCAATGAGTAAACAATATGGAGGTATAAGTTTTCGTAATATCCAAGCGTTCAATTTAGTAATGCTTGGTAAGCATGGATGGTGCTTTTTAACTAATCCAGATGTTGTTGTTACTCGGTTATACAAAGCTAGATATTTTCCATGGAGTGATTTTTTGGAAGCAAAGATTGGTTATCACCCTAGTTATGCTTGAAGGAGTATTTGGAGTTCTATTCCATTATCGAAACAAGGTTGTAAGTGGAGTATAGGTTCAGGTGAGAATATCACTTTATGGGATGAACCATGGTTATCTGATGGTAATTATTTACCAAAACCTTTGGGTCTCATGGATGATATTAATGACTTGCTTGTTAGAGATATAATTCAGCCTAATATTAAGCAATGGGATACCAACATGATTTCTCAATTTTTAATTTCCGAGACCGTGAGAACAGTTATCAATGTCCCTCTTTTTCCATCAGTTCGTGAGGACCGACGCATTTGGAAGGCCAATAATCAAGGTACACACACAGAAAAATCTTCTTATCAACATGTGATTGGAATTTAATTTGGGGTCTAAAAGTTCCACCCAAGGTTAAGAATTTGTTGTGGAGAAAAGCTAGAAATTGCTTGCCAACTAGAGAAAGGTTGCAGAGCAAAGTAGTTCATTATCTTGCATCATGCGTCTATTGTGATCATGGATTTGAAAATAATTGGCACTTGTTTGTTATTTGTCCGAGAAGTGTTGATTGTTGGAGGCAAGAAGGCTTATGGAGTATTATAAACCCTCTGTTAACTAACAGTTCTAGTTTTCAGGAATTATTTTTCTCACTTTTGAAGGCTCTTAATGAAGATAACAGAGTTCATTTGGCTATGCTTTTTTGGAGTATTTGGAAGAGTAGAAATGTTAAAGTTTGGGAAGAAATTTCGGAAACTATTGCGCAGGTGAGAGCTAGAGGAACAATCTTACTTCATGATCGGAGGAGTGCTCAAAATGTTATTCAACCTCAACAAAACTTGGTTCAAAACAATACTACAAGTTGATGGCAGAAGCCGAGTCCAGGTAGAATTAAATGTAACGTGGATGCATCATTTTGTTCACACTCAAACCAGGTTGGAATAGGCATGTGTCTTTGGGATGATCAAATATGTTTTATGTTGGCGAAAACAATGTGGATCTCGCCTATTTTGTCTGTTGATGAAGGGGAAGTGAGTGGACATTTAGCTGCAATAGAATGAGTTATTGATCTCCAACTACCGAATGTTGATTTTAGTTTGGATTAAAAAAGAGTCATGGATTGTGTTAACGCCGCTAAGAAGGATGTCTCAAACTTTGGTGCTATTTTTTAGATTGTAGACATCTACTTTCTATTGTTTTACAAAACTCTCATGATGGGTTTTCTAGGAGACAAGCAAATGAGGTTGCTCACTTTTAGCGAAGGTGGCCATATTTTATGCTAGCCCCCAAGTTTTTCATGATGCTCCAACATGTATTTGGTCTTTTTTTTTTTACTTCTTCATCAAAGGGGATCAATAGTGGTTCCCACTTTTCTCCTGTATGACTTGGACCCATGTCCTTTTGAGTGTAGGTAAAGCGCCTTACCAACTGAGCTGCACTTCGTTGTCAAAAAACCCCTGTATTTGGTCTATTATTTCTAATGAAATGAGTTAATCTTTATTTTGTCAACAAAAAAAAATTACCTATGACACATGGTCATTTATTTCATATGTATTTACGGTAGTCTCACTACAACACAAAACAAAATAGATAGCGCTTATTTTTTTGCCTTTGCTAGTGCTTAAAAGCGCTTCCTATTCAGCCGCTAGTGATGCGTATTCAAAAAGACAGCGTTTTAAAAGCGCTAGTGATAACTAGAATTGCTAGCGCTTCCTTGAGAAAATGCTATCTATTATTGATAATAGATAGCGCTTTTTCAAGGAAGCACTATCTATACACTGAGAATAGATAGCGCTTTCTTTAAAAAGTGTTATCTATGATGAATAATAGATAGCGCTTTCTCAAGGAAGCTTTATCTATTATCCTTTTTTTTTTACAATAGCAGTATATTACAGCTACTGATAATTCCTATAACCCGGCCAATACAACTACATTAATTCTACCAAAATTTTGGCAGAATATCCCCTAAAACATGGACATTCCAAAATAACATAAGTACCTGTATTACAACAAACAATATGCCAACCAAAATAATGTCTCACATGGGCCAACAAGATACATCTAATTACTACTACTATATTAAAATGTATATACATGCACAATTAATGATCAAAATTTTAAAACAAGAACCAAGAAACAATTAAACCAAGACACATACATGGTAATCACAAAAAAGAAGGAAAAAAAAAAAACCAGCCAGAGAAGGATTGATGGTATCTTACAGCTTGATAACATGATGTCGAGCCATAATGCATGAGATGTCAAACCAATTACAAGGATCTGGAGGAAAAAAAAACTGCAAACACTTCATTTCTATAAATACATTCTCGAAAGTTCCAATTTCACACAGAAAATAGTGTTTGCCATTTTTGCTACTTACTTAATGACACTTCAAATAAATTATTCACTCGCAAGTAATTAATCAAGTCCGGAAGAAGTCATCTATCTATCTGCAAAAAAATTAGACACAAGTTATTAAACACACAAGTAATTTAACAAGTACATAATTCATAGTTATTTAACTAAAATAACACAATCTACCTTTCCTTTTTCTTTTCCTCCGACTGACCCAAAGCCCCTCTTTATGATCATGTCTAATATATGTATCATCCTCTCTTGATGTACTTTCCTCACCAAACAGTGATTGTATCACAAAGAACAGATCATCTTCAAGGTCAGCATCTTCATTTGCTTGATCAACATCAATTCCATTAACAATTTTTTTGATAGTCAACAAAACAACAGACCAATTCATATCAGATGGATCGGTGACATAAAACACTTGTCAAGCTTGCGATGATATCCCAACTTATTGAAATTCACCCGTACGAACCCCAAGTCATCCGTTTCTACACCATAATTATTGTCAACCCACTTACATTGGAACATAGGCACCCGAATGGGATTTCTGTCTTTGGCACTTGAGATATGCATAGTTTGAGCAACAAGAGTGACCCCACTATTTTGCATTTTACTCTGATCATCATGTTCTTTTGTATATAATGTGTACCCATTTATCAAATAATCGGTTTAAGAGATAACATGTATAGCTGGACCTTTAGCTAACCATCTCAATCTTTCTGAAACCGAGCTAGGATTTGCATTAAACTCTGTAGAAATGTGATCTCTTAGCCACGTTATAAAAGACCGATTGTGTTCTTTGTTAACTAATTTTGATTCTTATTTGGGTATATACTCTTGAGCAATTCGTTGTGTTTCACAACATAGGACTCAACCTCATCGGCATTATGTAAAACATGTAAGTGTGCTTGCTTCATCTGTTGCCTTGATATAGTCAATATTTTACATCCAGTAATCCATTTCCCTTCGCTTCCTCCTGTGTGACTAGATTTCGACATCCCTATGTTACATCTAACGTTAGATAGGTTGTCGGAACAGAATTCAACAGCTTCTTCACTGTGTACCGCTCAACAATACAACCCTCTGGCCGTGATAGATTTTTCACATACCCTTTTAATATCTTCATGTAACGCTCAAACGGGTACATCCATCTCTTGTAAGCTGGTCCACACAATTGTGTCTCCTTAACCAGATGAACTGTCAGATGAATCATTATGTCAAAGATTGAAGGTGGGAAATACATCTCAAGCTCACAAAAAATCAAAGTAATTTCTGTTTGCAATGTTGGCAACTTTCCTGGGTCAATCACTCTGCTGCAGATTGCCTTGAAGAATAAACAAAGTTTAGTTAAGGTCTTCCGCACTTTGATGGGTAAAATGGATCGTATACCAATGGGTAGCAAATTCTCCATGAGAACATGGCAATCATGGGACTTTAGACCCTTTAACTTGAGATCTCTCATTGATACAAGGTTCATAATGTTTGTAGTTTTCCCTTCTTTACTGGTCCCAATTCCCACCTCAATCCCATACTAACCAAGTCTCGCCTTGCTTTGATGTCATCTTTAGTCTTCACGGGCACATTGAGTAAGGTACCAATGACACTATCAAAGACATTTTTTTAACATGCATCACATCAATGAAATGTCTCATGTACAATGACTTCCAATATGGCAGCTCAAAGAAAATCGACCTTTTCTTCCACCCTCGTGTGACAAGCTCTCCCACAAAAGGTTTCCCGAATTCAATACTCAAATCTCTTACCTTTTCAAACAGTTATGCACCCGTCAAAGGCAAAGGAGCTCTACGTTCTTCAGTATTCCCATTAAATGTTTTTCTCCACGACCGATAATGATGCTTTTGAGGCAAGAATCTACGATGCCTAAGGAATACATTCTTATTACCATGTTCCAACCGCATCCAATCAGTGCCATCTTCACATATAGGGCACGCACACTGGTCTTTGGTGCTGTATCCAGACAAATTACCGTATGCCGAAAAATCATTAATTGTGCCGAAGATCATAGACCTTAAGATGAAACTTTGTTCTCTATACCAATCAAACACATTTATACCTGTCTCCCACATTTGCTTCAAGTCTTCAATTAAAGGAGCCAAGAATATGTCTATATCATTTCCTGGTTGTTTAGGCCCAGAAATTAACATAAACAACATCATATATTTGCGCTTCATGCATAGCCATGGAGGTAGTTATAAATCACCAAAATCACAGGCCATGTACTATGAGAGCTATTCTGAACACCATATGGGTTAAACTCATCAGTAGACAATGCAAGTCTTAGGTTTCTTGGTTTATTCCCAAAATCAGGATATCAAATTTTTTTCCATTGAGGAGAATCTGTCGGGTGCCGCAATATGTCATCCTTAATCCTTTCATCCTCATGCCATGTCAAGTGTTTTGCATCTTCTGAACTACGGTACATGCGCCTGAATCTGGGAATTATGGGTAAATACCACATAACCTTCTCTGGAGCTTCCTTCTTCTTATACCGTGAGGCTTTACATTTAGGACACGACTTTAACGATGCATATTCATTTCTAAATAAAATACAATCGTTAGGACAAGCATGTATCCTCTCAAAGCCCATGCCAATAGAGCGTAACATTTGTTTAGCCTCATATATCCGACCAGAAAGCACATTATCATCCGGCAACATATCTTTCAATAAGGTGAGTAAGTCCGTAAAGCTCTTATCAGTCCATCCATTGCCCGATTTCAAGTTATACAACTTTAATATTGCCGATAATATCGTGAATCTAGTACAACCCTCACACAACGGCTTCTCCGCATCACTTACTAACTTCTCAAAAATTTGAGGACAATCACAGAGATCTTCTTCAACCGCATTTGTCATATCTTCAAAACGGTCGCCATAATATGTATTTGTATCAGCGTCATCTAACGCATATCTCCCGCTCTTCCTCATATTAGAAGATTCACCTCTTTTCTCACCGTGCTTTATCCAACAGGTATAACTCTGATCAATTCCATTGCTCACTAAATGCCCTTCCAATTCCTGAACATTAACTCGGCCTACATAACAACAACTCAAACAAGGACATACGATTCTACTCAGGTCTAATTCTTTTGCATGCTGAACTACAAACCTAATAAAATCTTGCACTCCATCCCTAAATTCCTTCGACAAACGATTGGCAGACATCCACTTTCGATCCATTCTAACTTCAACCTTTACAAATTCAACAGTCATTCCCATTAATATAACATCCACAATTCACAGTTCGTATTCAATTCACAGTTTGAATTTTTAACAAAAATTTGGCAGAGTCTCCTCTAAAATATGGACATTCCAAAATATATCCAATCCAATCAAACATAAAACACTTTAAAGTTCAAAGGAAGCAATAACTCATTTCCTTATAACTGCATGTGACTAGTCTTACTATTTTATCTCTAGTTACCTTTTGGTTTTAAACTAGTTTAAGCTTATGATACATTCATATAATATTGCAATAGTTACACCAAACAAAGAGAAAATCACATTTTCAGTACAAATATGCACATGAATCAGACCCATGAATCACAAAAAGGGGAAAAACATAAAGAGCTTCCATCTAAGAATCAAACAAAGAGAGAATCACATTTTCAGCACAAATATACAGAAACAAGTTAAAAAGAGAGGCTGGTACCTCAGAAGTCAGAACACTACAAGAAAAGTGCGTATTACCGACGGAATTTTACCGACGGCCCCGACTCCGTCGGTAATATTTTAATTACCGACTACTGCCGCTAATGCACGGAAAAAATCGCTACGAAATTATTTTTTGCTACGTTATCGACGCTAATTGCCGAATCGACGGCTTTGCCGTCGGTAATTACAGAGGCTTATGGGCCGTCTGTAATTACCGACGGCTTAGCCGTCAGTATCGTAAAAATATGTCTGGTGATTTTTTTAGCTACGTTACCGACGGCTAAGCCGTCGATAATTACAGACGGCCCATAAGCCCTCTGTAATTACCGACGGCTTAGCCGTCGGTAACGTAAAAATATGAACGTTGATCCACCATACACCTCACTTAACCCTGACACACCCTAGAACTCTCTCATCTTCTCTTCACCCCCTCCCCATCGTGACCTGTTTCAGAAAAAGAAAGAAAGAAAGAAAGAAGAAAAGGAAAGAAAAGAGAAGGAGAGAAGAAGAGGGGAGGCGACGGAGGGAGAAGAGGAAAAAGGGGGCGGAGCTCGCAGCTCTGGCGAGGCCGCAAGGGCGGCGGTCGCGCCACCCTTCGTGGTGGCTAGAGCGAGAGAAAGAGAGTTTGCAGAGAGAGAGAGAAAGGGGCTGAACAGAGAGAGAGAGAGAGAGAAAGAAAGATCGAGAGAGAGGCCGAAACAGAGATGGATGCTCAATTTAGAGGAAGAGGAAAGAAGAAGATGGAGGTTTCACCTCCATTAAAGCTTCAAGGATGAAGATTGGAGCTTGAGGAGCCACTTCCATGGAGGTTAGGGCAAGGAACTCGAAAATCAAAGAGGAGACCATCTTGCATGTGTTGAACTAGTGAAGAACAAGGAAGGAACATCATGATTGAAGAAGAAGAAGAACAATGGAGCTTAAATCCCTAATTTTGGGATTAGAGGTAACATAGACTTCCCCTAAAACCTTCCTTAGGGTGTGCTAGGATTGATTATTTAAATTGCTTAGATTAATAATTAGTATATTAATTATTCTGATCTTGTATGGGGTTTGACTGAAATAGGGTTGGATGGCTGCCCCCAACCCCCCTAAATCCATGTGTGATGTTTGCTCAATTGTGAGTTTCACTGAGCTCCAATTGGAAGAAATTGTTATCGCTGAGAATGGGTTGAATCTCAATGTATCATTGGGAGTTCTTCCTTTATGTGAAGGGTAACCATAAGACCTTCAAATAGGTTCTCATTTTCTATATATCATTTGGATGATCTATGTTTTCTTTAAGTTCTTTGAAAATATGGTTTGGAAGTACATGTGTTTGGTGTGTTGATTTACACTAAAATGAATTCTGCGGAAACAATTGATTTGAAATACGTGTTAATATCGTGTGTTAAATCATTTGGTTTCTTGATAAATGCCATTGAAATGGATTAGTCTTGCCTATTTCTACATCTCATCATTTGGATTAGCAGACAACACATAAGTTTAAATGGGACATTTGGTACATTGACCACTGGAATATCTCACTAAATATGTAAGATGTCCCTCTATCCCTTTGTCGATTTAACATTGCATCAAATTAGAAAAATTTAATTATGATATGTCATAGAAATCAGAGTAAACTCACATAAAGCAGACAACACATAAGTTTGAAATGCACTTTCGGAATGGGCAGTGACCCAAAATGCAGCATGCCAACTTTGAGTAATTTGATCCATTAGTAATAAGATTTAAGGGCTCAGTAATATCTTTATGTCAGGTTGTAAAGTCACTTTAACATAGCAACTATGTGACCTTAAAGAATGGTCATGTCTACTTTGAAGGATCTGTTGAGAGTCCTTAAAATTACCATATAACAAACAGGCGCAATTCTAGCCATTGTTTGCAAAGTAGATCGTACGGCATATGTATACTTTTCATAATTGCTCTGCAAAAGATTTCGTGAACCAACAATTTAGAAATTTTGTTATTCATAAATGATAATATCCTACCCATTATACACAAAGGTTATTGGTCTGGATATGATATTTCAAAACTGATTGATGTAATTTAAAACATCATTCTGAGGTTGCCCTCCAATGAGGAATTCAAGTCATATTGACAGTTAATGTATTCATGAAGGCATGGCATCAAACTTTGAATCATATGCACATGAACAAGTATTCAGGATGGCCTAAAAGTAACTTCTTGTACTGTCACTTAACAATTTCTCTTGATCACAGGTTTTATAGAGATGAGACCTAGCTACAGAATATCTTTTTGATGAAATAAATGCATCTGAGGTCAACATATAGGTCATTTCATGCATCATGCGGCTCAAATTCATTTGGTCTAAAACATGTTCGACATAACATGAATTGCTGTTATATATCCCCTGCAGAGAAAGATGTTGATTTTAACTTACCATATACGCTGTGTATGAGCATGATGCTTCCACAAAAGAAAAAACAACTAGTGATAACTCCTAAGCCTTATAGGTTTCCTAAGAGATACACTTTCTATGTCAAATTGAAGTAGAATTTTCCTCGGAATAAAGTAGATCACATACCTGATGTCATCTTTCGTGCCACACAGATTATTTCGGCTTATCAGTTTTAAAACACTGGCAGGCAAATCATGTAGGTATTCTTCAGGTAATGGCCTTAATTCAAGCTGAGAAATAAAAGGATTAACCTCCCCCTTCACTAAGCAGAAGTCTATGTAGTCTTTGGTGGCTCCGAAAACTCCCTCAATTTCAAAGTCCTGGAGCCTGGATGATCTTACTTTGCCTAGTTGTGTTACTCCTATTGAAACATAGAAGGAAGAATTCAAACTATCAAATGGAAATGTTCCCCTTATCAGATATACTTTATCCTTAATTGTTGACAAATTGTAACATCTCTTCCCCTCATCCATATCCTTAATTGTTGACAAATTGCATGAAATGATCTATATGCATGAAATGAATTTGATCACAGATTTTTTTGTTGTTTTAATTTCTAGATACAGTGGGCTTAGCCATCGGTAAATTTACGGATGGCTAAGCCGTCGGTAACTTCGGATCTATGTTTTTTTTTATTTTAATTTGTAGTTTACTGTGGGCTTAGTCGTCTGTAACATTACCGCCGTCGGTAAAGTACATTAGCAAAAATGGTTGTTTTCGTGGATTTTACCGACGGTCACGTGACGACTTTCTGACAGCCAAACCGTCGGTAATTACCGACGGTTTTTTTGGCCGTCGGTAAATTTTACCAAGGAGGAAAATACCGACGACCTCGAGGCCGTCGGTAATTTGAGATTACTGACGGTTTTTGAGAATTACCGACGGCTTTTGGCCGTCGGTAATGACGAAAATTCTTGTAGTGGAACACGGTATCAGAAGTCAGAACACGGTATCAAGCACAAAGCAGTTTCCAGTATCCAACACCACTGAACCGGTTGAAAGCCCTGTTGTTTTCTAGTATCCAACACCGTCTCTTCGTCGTTTCGTTCTCAGAGAGAGAGACACAGAATCGGAAGATGGGCAATGGTGGAGAGGAGGACGACGGTGGTGGTTTTTCGTGGTGGTTTTGCGTGCGACGGAGAAGGAGATAGAGCGAGATTTAGAGACTGGCAGTGTTAGTGAATGGGAAGAGGGGCAACAGTCAGAGGAGGACGAAGCTCAAGGAAGGAGAGGAGGACGGAGGTGGTGGTTTTCATGGTGGTTTTGGATGCGACGGAGAAGGAGATAGAGCGAGATTTAGAGACTGAGAGGTTTTGCGTGAACAGAGAAGGAGAGATATGTGCGCGTTTCTTGTGTCATTTGGGTTTATCAGGAAAGGATAATAACATGCGCTTCCTTGGAGAAGCGCTAGTGAAGATCAGAAAATAGATAGCGCTTTCTGGAGAAAATGTTAGCGATATCCTTACGCGTATTTTTAGGAGCATTTCACCTATAAAGCGCTGTCTATTAGTTCGTTTTTACTAGCACTTATTCTAGAAAGCGCTAGTAAAGGCCAAAACATAATTTTAGCCAGCGCTGTTTAAGTTGGCGCCATTTTTTTAATAATCTGTTGTAGTGATCTAAGAAGCGACATGTTTCCTAAGAGTGAAGATGTATATTGGTGTTTAAAATTGACAAGATAAGCTTTTATGTCAGTGACACATTTATCGGAACTTAAGTTTGTCTTATATTTGTTTTTTGTGTTGTACATGTTTGTCATGTTGAGAGGAAAATGATAATTTGAATTGAATCATACTCATGAATTCATGAACTTCACAGTATTCTAATGGGGTACAAAAAGTAAATCATTTGTCAAGAACCATTACAAAAAAATATGTCCAAATAACTAATTTGTCTACATTGAAGAGATAAATGACAAAATGAATATTTTAAAAGATAAATAACTAAAATGAATTATGAAAAAATGTTAATGGACCAAAATGGATTTAGAAAATGGAGGTAGATGCCACATCAAGACGTTTCCATTGCTATCGGGGTTAATGGAAATGACTATTTTTTGTAACGTTTTAGAGATAAAAGATCAAAATGAATCATTTAAAAAATAAGACCAAAATGAATTTTAAGTAAAAGATAAATCACCAAAAGTATATTTTATCGTATTTTATATTATATATTAATTTCTCAAAATAATCTCACACAAAAAAAATGTCCCCTTTTCCTATTTTAAAAGCAAATGAAATTTGAAGAATATTTTGCCAGTTTTATTAATTAATTAAGGTAAAAAGCCTCATATATGCTTTTATCAAAAGAGTTTTTCAAAGTACTTTTAAGCACAAATAATTATTTATTCAAAAGAAATTATCAAACAACCTGCAAGTCATTCTTATAGATAATATAGATAAAAAAAGGCAAGGACTAATACTTGCAAAACGTGAAGATGCTAGTACGAATACTTTTGATGTTTTGGAGGTGCCTTGAGACGAGTTAGAGATCAAACTCTGCTTGCTGATTCCATCCTCCATGGAAATCCAACTTGTGTTCAGTTACCATTGAGCATTGTTGTGTTTTTCATTTTAATTGGGATGGGAACTGTGGGGAGAGAAAGAGAGTAAATGATATGATCAAATTTGAAACCTCAATTTTATTTTACTCAATTTTATTCAAACCTCAATTCTTTGGCAGCTGAGTTATGTTGCCCACCCTACCTTTCTATCAATTCCAGCCAAAGAATGAGTCACGGTGAAAAGCAAGGTGGGAATGGATCTCTCACTTTGGATCCCTCGCCTTTGGTAACTTTAGGCTTTTTTCATGAGAGGAATAGGTGAGATAAAAAGAGGAAAATAAGATGAGAGGGCGTGTTAAGAGAGAGAGAGAGAGATATAAATAGATAGAAAGGTAGAGTGCAATTCCCGCCACAAAAGCACATAATCACTACCCATTGTTATGCATCGTCTGGTCGGATGTTTATAAAACAACCTTATTGCATTCTCTTCAAAGTTTGTTCACCAAATACAAGTTGGAATAGAATTAAAAAGGTGGCACCAACATATAAACTAGATGGTTATGCTAAAGCATGAGCAATTAAGTTTGTTTGTCTCCTAACTGTACTAACTTGGTAGTTTGGATTATGAAAACGAAGTTCTGTGTACAATGCTATAATGATCCTAAATTCGAGTTATCTTCCTTGCCACTGTGATAGATCCAGAAATTTCGACTAGGGCAATATATATACTATTAATGTTTGTATAAAAACTACATCAAATACATAAGCGATAAAATAATGACATCATTATCATTAAGCAAAAAATTGAAGATTACAAAAACTATATCGTTATATACCCAGAAATTTGAAGACACCTCAATATCTACGAATTATAATTGCTCTCCACATGTTTTTATATTTTGAAATTCTTGTATGATTTTTCATTTCAACACTATCAAATCTCTCTATCTCTCTATGTATGTGACCAAACAATCATTCAACAATTCATCTCCTATATGGTTGCACATATGATTTTTCATAAAATTCATTACAGAGAAACGTCTTTCAACCGTTGCAGTTGCCATAGGCAAAATCAAAGCTAACTTTAAAAGTAAACACACCATTGA
This sequence comes from Calophaca sinica, assembly GCA_037113605.1. Taxonomy (NCBI): domain Eukaryota; kingdom Viridiplantae; phylum Streptophyta; class Magnoliopsida; order Fabales; family Fabaceae; genus Calophaca; species Calophaca sinica. The sequence continues at coordinate 40,004,368 of CM073733.1, read as the reverse complement.
ATATGCAATATGCTTTCTAGTTTCCACCAACATTTCTAAAAGATTGCTCATCTCATCTAAATTAGAAAATTGTTCACTAAAACGAACATCCATGATATAATTTTCAGGTTGATTGTCAGGGAGGGTAGAGAGAAGGGAGTAAAATATCACCTAGAATCTGAAATCTTGTTTACAAGATAGTAAGTGATGAGTTCTTCATCGGTGGGATGAAATCGAAATCCTGGAGTATGCAGGTGATCAAGGAGATGGAGCTTTCTAATTAGTAATCACAATACACTAAAAAAGTTGGAAAAAATAAGAGGTAAAAGGAGAGAGGAGAGAGGTGAGAGGGAGAGAGGGAGTATGGAGGTGGGGGAAGAAGGCTACGTCTGGTGGGCTCTCCACCGGGGCTCAAAGGATACATTGGCAACCTCATTCATGTGACCACTTCTTTCTTCGTAACAAATACCCCCGTTGGTATTAAAGAGTCAGACATGTGGAAGACCTTTGGAGCTTATGGTAAGGTAGTGGACATCTTTATTACTCCCAAGGTGGATAAACATGGTCAAAGATTTGGGTTTGTGAGATTCAAGGAGGTCTCAGATGCAAATTTACTAGAGAGAAAGTTAGCTAAGGTGACTTTGGGTGGTAACAATCTAAGGGTGAATATAGCTAGATATAACAGAGATACAAAGTCACACAAACCTTCACCAAGTAAACACACAACATATAGGGGATAGAAATTCTAAACAGCAACAGAATCCTGCTAAGGATACAGAGACAATAGGAAATAGGGGTTATAGGGGAGTCAAAAGTCACACACCTCAACCATTCCTGGACATTGAGGCCTCGGAGGAAAGAACGAAAACACTATCTAACTGCCTGGTTGGGAAACTACACGAGGGAGTTGGGGGTTTTGAGATACAGGATCACCTAATTCTTGAAGGCTATTTTGAAATTAAGGCCATACCTTTGGGAGGGGACCTCGTGCTACTTAGGCCATCTGAACCTGGGGTCTTACATGATGCCGTCCATGGCAATCGAAGCTGGTGGATAAGTCGGTTCGCTTCATTTTCAAACTGGGAGCCTTCAATCCTACCTAAGGAGAGATGGGTGTGGTTACAAAGCCTAAGAGTCCCGCTACATATTTGGGAGGAAAAATTCTTCAATGATTTGGCCATGAAATTTGGAAGACTACTTACCATTGACGTGGTCGTTAGGATTAAGATTGTCGGGGTGATTTTTTCCTTCAGAATAGTGGAGGAGCGCTTTGGGGAAATCGGACACGCCTTTAAGGCGCCGGAGAGAGGCTTGGTGATAGCATCAAATTCATCCTCTTCGTGTTCTAGCGAATGGAGTACGACGGAAGCAGCAGTGTTCGGGTTCTCCGATATTGACAGTGATGGCATTGGATTCGAGGTGGAGTAGAGGGATCAGGAAATTTTGGGTGAACAGAGTAGCAATACGGGCTACAAATTGCTACTTTCGGAGGTGATGGGGACAGGGCCTACCAACTACTCACAGAAAGGGAAAGTTGTGCAGAATGGGATAGGTACGATGCAGACCTGGAACTGAGGCAGGAAGGTGAGCAATGTCTTAGGAGTCAACCCTCTATCCTAGAGCAACGGTTAAAAAATAGTCTAGGGCGGCCTGACAGTGACTCTGTGTAGCCTGCTTCGGCTCCTTGCCCAGCGGGTATTGCAGAGACTCATAGTATCATTAAGCACAGAGTAGAGGAGGGTGAGGAGTATACAGAGGTTAGGGGTGGATGTAGGTATAGGGAAGTGGGCCGGGTCAAAATAAACCTAGATCTTTTGGGCCATAAGAAATGGTTTATTTACAAAATTCTAAGGGAGGGTGCGCGGAAAAGAAAAACGGGGGTGTCAACCAAAAACTTATCCACACCTTCTGTTGTGTTGGGTAACGTTGGCCCAATAGATGAGTACACTAGTGAGATAGGGCGAGAGGTAGCAGTGAAAGGGAGGTGTAAGAACATGGAGGTTGGGATGCATGGGTCGGGTCAATAGGACCAATGTTTGGGCTCTCCTCTACTGGGTCCTGCCAAGATTGGAGTTTTGGTGAGCAGCTCTCGGGGTGGCCCGCTTCTGAAGCGGTGCTCCTCATCTTCAATTCCATCACCTGCATCGTCGGACACTGTGGCGGCGGCAGTGAAGCCAGCGACGGTGGGGAATGTGAAAAATTATGGGAAAATGATTGGGAGATGTGTGAAAGGGAGATAGGCACCTAAACGTTCAAGTATGTACAGGAAACATAGGGGAAATCTTCCTCCCTTCTTCTCGAATCCAAAAGGCAACTAGAGGTGATCTGGGGAAATTTCTGAAACATAAAGATGGTGGTGGAAAGGCATTGTTGGGGTTAGGATCAAAGGAACCAAATGGGGTTAGTAGATTGTTGGATTGTAGTGATGGTTTGGGATCATCAACTGAGGCCCTTTTACCCCCCAATCCGGGTCTGCATCAAGGGGAGGAGGCTTTGGGTGACTCTCACCTTGGGCCTAATGTCTCGCAGCAGTTTTGCTCTCCTAGTGTACAATTGAAGGGTCTTATTTTAGTTGTGGACTTATACCAGAATTTGGCAGGGCTGTAGATGCAAGATAGGTCAGTTCGGTGAATTTGGAATCATTTCCTAATCGTGAGAGAGAAGATATTGATGCAACAAAAATTCTAAATATGGGGGGTTACAATGGGAATGTCTATTAGAGAGAACAGTATGGTTGAGCGGTTCGTTGGATTGGAGATGCGAGACCAAATTGGTAATGGTGATGAGGAGAATGTAAATGTGGATCAATGATAGTGTGCTCAATGAACATTAAAGGGTTGGGGACAAGGTCAAAGAACAATAAAATTCGGGAACTTGTGCAGGAATATAATATTAACTTCATGGCGATCCAAGAAACGAAGATGGAGAGTATCTCTGATAGTCTTTGCCATCGATTGTGGGGGAATGATTTTTGTGATTGGCACTTCTCCCCGGCAGTGGGAAATAGTGGCAGTGTTATATCTATTTGGGATAGGTTGAAAGGTAATCTAATCTTCCATTTTGCTGGTTTTGGTTTTATGGGAGTTTGCTTGGAATGGGGTGGAAAAGAAGAGATGTTTTGTTGTTAATGTTTACTCGAAGTGTAACCTCACGGATAAGAGGAGATTGTGGGGTGAGTTGGTGATGTCTAGGACAGGTTTTGGAAAGGGAGCATGGTGTGTAGTGGGGGATTTTAATTCGGTCTATTCACTGAGTGAACGGAGAGGTGCTGAGGGGTCGGCGTGCTTGGTGGATGATGTTGAAGTCCGTGAGTTCTGCGGCTTTATTGAGTATATGGGCCTTCTTGACCTTCCCCTGTTGGGAAGGAAATTCACTTGGTTCCAACCCAATGGGCCTACTATGAGTAGGCTTGATCGTTTTTTGGTGTCGGAGGAATGGTCTGATTCATGGGGCAATATGTCACTATGGGCTCTTGAGAGAGATGTCTTAGATCACTGCCAGCTTATTACCAAACACTCCCATGGTGGGTGGGGCCCAAAACCCATTAGATTCAATAATCATTGGTTGAATCATAGGGATTTCAAAGGCGTGGTTGAAAATTGTTGGTCCTCCCCATCATCTGCGAGATGGATGGGTTGTGTGATCAAGGAGAAGTAGAAAAGGGTGAAAGGGGTGCTCAAACAGTGGAATAAGGAGACTGTTGGGGATGTGGATACAAAGATCCAACTGTTGGTGGAGTCTATCAAGGTACTTGATCTGAAGAATGAAGATGTAGGTTTCTCAGCGGAAGAGTTGGATAGTAGGAAACAATATTTCTCTCATCTATGGTTGCTTTTGAAAAGCAAGGATAGTATGACTTTTCAGAGGTCCAGGGCTCGCTAGATGAAGTAATGAGATGCAAACTCGAGGTATTTCCATTTGTGTCTTAAGTCTCGGGCTAGGAATGGACTCTCAGCTCTTAGTGTGGGAGGTCGATGGGTGGAGGATATGGTAGGGGTTCAGGCTGAGACTACAAGATACTTCAAGAAGCGTTTCTCAGAGGAGGAGTGGGATCGTCCGCAACTTGATGGTATCGTCTTCCCATCTTTCTCGAAGGGATAATCATCTTCTATGTCGAGACCTTTTTCCTTAAAGGAGATAGATGGGGTAGTAGCTGCATGCGATGGGAACAAAAGTCCGGGCCCAGACGGCTTTAACTTCACCTTCGTCAAAACTTTCTGGGCATTGATTCAGGATGAGATGGGCCAATTATTTCAGGAGTTTTATTCGAATGTTGTACTATCGAGAACTTTTTGTCCTATTTTCTTACTCTAATCCCAAAGGTAAAGTGCCCTCTTTCCCTAGGTGATTTTCGACCTATATCTTTACTTGGTTGTATGTATAAGATAGTGGCTAAGGTTCTGGCGGTGAGGCTGAGTAAGGTAATGGATGGTCTCATTGCACCATCTCAATCTGCTTTCATAAAGGGGAGGAACTTGGTAATGGGGAGATTGTGGTGAATGAGGTGGTTGATTTTGCTAAGAAGAAGCAGAAAGAGTGCTTGATATTCAAAGTGGACTTTGAGAAGGCCTACAACTCAATGAATTGGGGTTTCTTGGATTACATATTGCAACGGTTCGGTTTGATGAAAAGTGGAGGGCTTGGATTAGAGCTTGTGTGTTTTTTGGAAGTCTCTCGGTTTTGGTTAATGGGAGTCCGACAGAGGAGGTCAATATCAAGAGGGGATTGAAGCAGGGAGATCCTTTGGCTCCCATTCTCTTCCTTTTGGTGGTGGAGGGCTTGAGTGGGTTGATGCGACAGGCGGTCTCTCGAGGGCTATTTACTAGATTTCGAGTGGGCGACCCAGGCTTGATGGTCTCGCATCTTTAATATGCAGATGATACTCTCTTCATTGGGGAGGCTACTGTGGAAAACCTTTGGGCAATGAAGGCAGCTCTTAGGTGCTTCATGCTGGTTTCAGGTCTCAAAGTGAACTTTGCAAAGAGCAGATTGATTGGGGTAAATGTGGAGGAGGCCTTTCTAAATCGAGCAGTGAGGTTTCTCAATTGTAAGACCGGGGCACTCCCTTTTAGTTATCTTGGCCTTCCAGTTAGGGCTAATCCTCGTCGTGCGACTACTTGGGCTCCAATGGTTGAGGTGTTACGTGGTAGACTCATAGGGTGGCGACATAGGAGTATTAGTCTTGGCGGGCGGATTATTCTTCTGAACTCAGTTTTGAGTAGTAATCCTATCTTTTACCTTTCCTTTATGAGAATGCCGGTAAAAGTGTGGAAAGAAGTGGTGATAATTCAGAGAGAGTTTTTGTGGGGGGGGAAGTGTCGAGGAGGAAAAAGATTCCTTGGGTGAAGTGAGAGGACATCTGTAAGCCTAAGAGTAGGGGAGGGCTGGGGGTGAGGGAGCTAAGGTAGGTGAATTCTAGTTTGTTAAGTAAGTGGAGGTGGAAGCTTTTAGGGGATAATGATGCCTTATGGTGTAAGGTGCTAAAGGCAAGGTATGGTTCCGGAGTGACATCATCGAGGTACTTCGTCAAGCAGAGAGTCCCTTCGTTAGCATCGGTGTAGTGGAAGGATATTAGTCCGGTGAGGGGAGTTGGGGGTATGGGCTCGGATTGGCTTTTAACAAATATTAGAAGGATAATAGGAGATGGTAGGTCTACATCCTTTTGGCATGATCCTTAGAGTGGTGATGTGACTTTCAAGCTCAGGTTCCCAAGAGTATTTTCTTTGGTCGCAGATCCAGATATACAGGTGAGTGGCTGCGGAAGGTGGGACGATCACACATGGGTCTGGGACATTGCCTAGAGGAGACGTCTTTTGTGTGGGAGGAGTCTTTGGCGGCCATTTAATTGCAGTATTGGCGTCTTCATCCCCGTCAGTAGAGGCAGATCGGTGGGTATGGTGGGGCACCCCAGTTGTAGTTTTTCGGTTTCATCGGCCTATGGATTTTGTCAGAGTCATTTTCTCGGGTTGATAGATTATCTGATATTGAGGTTAGGGTCTTGGGCAAGTTATAGAAGAGTTTGGCTCCTCCAAAAGTAATTGTTTTCTCTTGGCAGCTGCTTTTGGACAGAGTTTCGACTCGGACAAACTTGTTCACCAGAGGTGTGATCACAGATTGGGCTGATACTACTTGTGTTTTGTGTGGTGGAAACCAGGAGTCCAGATTTTATTTATTTGGTAGATGTAGCATCACCTTGACGATCTGGTATTATATTGCCAATTGGCTCGGGTGTGACTTTGTGCTGCCTTTGGATCTCTTCTCCTCCTTTGCTATCTTTACCCACCTAGGGGGCAGACCTCGGTGTAGACAGGGCTTGGCGCTCATTTGGCATACTATGCTGTGGGCAATTTGGGAGCTCCGAAACGGTTGTATCTTCTCTGGGTGGGTACCCAAAGCGACACTTTTGGTTGACCGAATTCGTACTTTGTCCTGGAGATGGTTCTTGTCTAAGGCTAACTCTAGTCCATGTTTGTATTATGAGTGGTTTGTAGCCTCCCTACTGTGTATTGTGAGGGCTTAGTTTTGTCTTACTGTTGGTTTGTGCTTTGGTGTTTTGTTGAATTTGGGGCCTTTGGTTGGTTGTCGTTGATTGGCTATATTGGGTTGGGGTACCCCTTGTATCCTTAATTAATAATATTTTGTCATTCAAAAAAAAGAGAAGGGAGTAAAGTCAGAGACAGAGAGAGAATAGAGTAAAAAGGGAGACATGCAGGCAACACAACCAACACGTAAAAAGAGTCTCAACTCCTTTTCATTTCTTTTTCTTTAGTGGGATCAAGACTTGATTTTAAGTGAGGGCAAAAAAAATTATTCAAGAAATAGTGAAAAAAATAACTCAGTGAGGTCGACTGCCCCCAATTAAAGAGACATGCACTGTCCCTGACTGTGGACGCCATCAACCACCACTTTGCAGTCCAATTCGATGATAGTTCTCTCGACCCCGATAGACAGGAGCCACTTAAGTGCTTCGATAAGTCCCAGAGCTTCCCTTTCATGCACCAGAGGCAAATACTGCTCCCAAATAGATTGGGTCTGAATAAACTGCCCTTTCTCATTCTTGAGGCACATTCCCATGCCAAAACCACTTAGCTCCTTGAAGAAAGCCGCATCCATATTGCACTTCATGAAGCCAACAACTGGTTTCTTTTGGGTGCAAGCGATTATGCGTGAGTTTGGATTTTCCAACTCGTTTTCTTGTTGTTTTTCCCTCATCTAATCATAGAATGTTTCCTTAGCACAATATATAACATGATGATCGCTCACGACATTTTCTTCCCAAATCTTCTCATTCCTCGTCTTCCAAATATTCCACAAAATCATAGCAAACTCGCCTTTTCACTCTGCACTTAAGTTGGCGCTTAGGAAAGAGCTCGTGAAACACATCCACATGGTCTAGAAGCAGCCGGATGGTATCCCAAAGTTGTGGCTCTTTCCAGCAATTATGCTGTTGGGTGCATCCACAAAGGAGATGCCAATTGTTTTCAAGGTTGGATTCACAGAAGGTGATTCCCAGACAAAAGATCCCACATCATGTAGGCGCACACTGGTTGGTATGCAGTCCATGCATGCTAGCCAAAGGAAAATCTTTACTAGTTGTGAAACTCTCATATTCCACAACTTTTTCCAATCCTCTGGGATCTTGAGGTGATTATTGTCTAGGACTCTCTCCATAAAGTAGTGATATGTTGATCTCACATAATAATTTGCATCCTTTCTCATGCCTCAAATTATCATATCCTTTGAGTATGGCAACTGCATAGATAGGTTTCTGATCACAACTGTTGTGTCCCTCGGTTGTAGGAGGGCAGTGATGAGCTTATTGATCAAACTTCTACCTTCAAGATGAATGAGGTCGTAGACTCGAAGACTTTGTAAGTCCAACAGGGGAGTAGCTTGTACATAAGCACAACCTGCTTCACGTAGCCAAGGATACGACCAAACACTAACCTTCAAATTATTTCTGATACGTCATCTATAGCCTGCTTGCACAAATACCTGAGAGCTAAATATACTACGCCATGAATAGCTTGGGTTGTTTCCAACTTGTGCCCCCAAGAAGTCACCTCTGGGAAAATATCTGGCTTTGAGAACCCTTGTAGCCATAGCATCTTGGTGGAACATTAACTTCCATTCTTGCTTCCCTAGCATGACCAAGTTAAAGCCATAAAGGTTACAGAAAACCAAACCATCGTGCTCCTTCTTCATTGTAACACGATCCTATTATAAATAATTAACGCCTTAGTTAGTTCCTCTATTAGAGCCCCATAAAAAGAGTTGAGCATGCACTGTATTTTATCATCGAAGGAGGTTGGCAGTAGAAATGTGCTCATGCAATAGGTTGAGATTGCTTGTGCCACAGCTTTTACCAGCACCTTTCTGCCACCTTTTGACAGACGTTTTCCACTCCAAGCATGTCACAAATCCAAAGGCATCTTTATAAGTGTGTAATAATTATACACAAGTTAAGAAAATAGTTCACGTGCATGTTTATATTAAAATTATTTTTCTCATTTGTAACAAAAATAAAATAAAATTATATTTAATAACTTTTTGATGAATTCATTATCTATTTAATAAATTGTCCCTCCAAAATTGTTTCTCTTATATTAATTAATTAGATAAAAATAAGAGTAAAACGATAAAATAATAATTAATATGATTTTAAATTTTTAAAGAAATAGATTTGCATAAAATAAATTTAATGCAATATATAAATAAGAAAAAAAATTGCCTTTTAAAAAGAGACTTGAAAACAAACGAAAATAGTAATCAATAAATATTTGATAAATTACAAAGAATTAAAATAAACTATATTAAAAAAAAACTATGAAAATTGAGCAACAACTCAAAGAAGTATTTCAGTTTGGTCCTTTTTCAAGAATTATTCATCAACAAAAAAATGTCACAAATCCAAAGCTATCATCATCTTTACCTGAAAATAAAAGGCAGAGCAAATGTATACTTCCAGAGTTCAGAGTTATCTTCATTTAAATCTTCAATGAGAAGATGAAGTTGGCGCCCATCTCATCCTCCTTCCTTATCCATCCAGATAAGGAATTATAAAGATAAGAATAGTTTGCTACATGTGTTAGAACTTAATTATACAAGAAAATTATAGTCTTGCACTAACTTTCTCTACTGTCTCTCTTCCACTGAGGGAGATGTAGATTGAAAGGAAGATTGAGAGTTTGGTTGGTTCAGCCAAGGCTTTAATGCTTCAAATGTCTGTAACACTTATAGTTGAAATGGCAGCAGACATGGCCATTTTTACAAAATCCTATAACAAGTTGGTCTATAATATATAAACTCCATTTTTACATAAGGATATTTTTGTTATGAGTGATGCTATTTGACCCGAATGATACAACACGAAAGAAGCACAGAGAGAAATTGAATCAATCAGCGCCTTTATAACCATACATGGACAGTTGAAAATGAAAAAAAAAATATTAATTAGATTCAGCCACGTGTTTCGTGCTGTGCAGCATTTATTCGGGCCATTCAGCATTTTCTTTTTGTTATATATATATATTTCTTTCTTTCTTCTCACTTTCACTCATACCAAACAACTTAAAACTCATGTTAGTTTCCACTCACTTTTTACTCACTTTCATTCCTTCAATATTCTTTTTCTTAGTTTCTTTTCTTCTACTTTCTCTTCCAATCCAAACAAAGCATTAGAATTTTGAGTACTTATGCTTCATAGTTGGTCACTAACGGCGTGTTTGTTTTCAATGATTTATTGAAGAGAGAAAGGGCAGCGAGAGAAAGGGCAATGAAACATTGAACTTCTCCCGTTTGGTCTAATTAGGAAGAAACAGCGAAGAGAGAACAAAAAGAGGTGGGTGCGAAGAAACTCAGGAGAGCGGTGCTTCTGTTTTGCTTTTCCATGTTTACCCTTCCCTGTAGTAGCTTCATCTCAATGGTGGCTCAAGGAGAAGATCAGAAGCTGCCATTTGAGACCAGGTGAAGGACTCCTCCACCGCCGGTGGCGTTTCCAGTCGAAGCAGAGAAATATTGCAACCCAACAAAAAAATGGGGGCAAGACGCAAATGGAAGACGACACTGTAGTGAGGTATTTTAATATTTTTTGTGTGCAAGTGGATGGTGTTTTAATTAAACGAATCAATTAATACGCGTGGTCCATAAAAAAATAGGTGTGGTGGTGGGGATTTGGGAAAGTGTTAACGTGTGGTGTGGGTTGATTTTAAATAAAAATAAAAACAATTAAACTAAATCAGTCTATCGGCGAATTTTGTCGCCCAGGAACTATTTTATTATAGCCTTTGATAATAATAATTTGGAATGTGTTTTTAATTTTAATTTAAATGGGTAGTGTTTTAAAATAAATTTAAATAAAATATAATTTAAAATAAAACAAATTAATCAAAATATTAATTAATTAAAATAACTTAAAATAAAATGTACAGTAAATTAATCAAGTAATTTAATTAATTAACTAACATTTTTAACTAATATATTTTTTTCATTTTCAACTGTTCATGTATGGTTATAAAAGCGCTGATTGATCCAATTTCTCTCCTTGCTTTTTTCGTGTCGTATCATTCGGGCCAAATAGCATCACTCATAACAAAAATATCCTTATGTAAAAATGAAGTTTATATATTATAGATCAACTTGTTATAGGATTTTGTAAAAACGGCCATGTCTGCTGCCATTTCAACTATAAGTGCGTATCATTCGGGCCAAATAGCATCACTCATAACAAAAATATCCTTATGTAAAAATAGAGTTTATATATTATAGACCAACTTGTTATAGGACTTTGTAAAAATGGCCATGTCTGCTGCCATTTCAACTATAAGTGCCCTGCAGACATGGCCGTTTTTACAAAGTCCTATAACAAGTTGGTCTATAATATATAAACTCTATTTTTACATAAGGATATTTTTGTTATGAGTGATACTATTTGGCCCGAATGATACGACACAAAAGAAGCACGTAGAGAAATTGGATCAATCAGCGCCTTTATAACCATACATGGACAGTTGAAAATAAAAATAAAAATATTAGTTAGATTCAACCACGTGTTTCTTGGCGTGCGGCATTTATTCGGGCGATTCAGCATTTTCCTTTTGTTATTTATTAAATATATATATTTCTTTCTTCTCACTTTCACTCATACCCAATGGCGTATCCAAGACTTTGAATCAATAAGGTCAAACTATTTAACTTTAATTAATAATTATTATATTTTGTTTTATTAATGGGCGGGTCTACAAAATCTGTCCAGCCCTAGTAAGAGATCTAATCTGCCCAATATACTACAAAATCCTACAAGAAGTTGGTCCACTTAAAAGTACAAAATTGCATGGACAAAATGTTTCTGGTTGCTGAATCTTTAAACTGAACATCCTTAACAACAGATAGCACTAGATTCTGTTATGATTGTCATTCTGCTGTTATTGATTTTGGCAGGAGCGCTAAGTGGCTAACCGTACTATTGTCCTGTCCTGTCCAATTCCAAAATTGAACAAGGCAAAGAGGAAAAAAAAAAAAAATTAACCACCAATTGTCAGTAAGCACACACAAGAAAGCACAGTAATAAATTAACAATTACAAACACAAGGCCACACATGACAATTGATTAAACTCTACTACTCTACTCTTCACAAATAAAAGTTTGCTCACTTTTTAAAACATCATACAAAAAAGTGTGATACATCATACAAAAAATATCTGGGGACTTAACAGTCTTAATTAAAAAGAATCATGTGGAAAATAAGTATAAAAAAAAAAAATCAACGTCAGCAGCTGTATAGCTGTAATGGGATCAAAGGAAGAAAGATGAGTCACGAAAGTAACATGGCACAACGAATATAGATATTTGAAGAATGAAGAAGAAGATCTATATCTTGCTGTGCCTTTGATGTGCTATGAGTCATGACATGAAATAACAGCAAACGAGACAAGGATGGTTGCCTTGCCCCCACATAAAAGTTAAGAGAATCGATCAGAAGCAAGCATGGTCCCTTCAACCCCACATATGGTATTTACTACTTTCTCTTTCTTAGAATAAGTTTCTTTTTAGGTTTTTTCATACGTTAAATAAAACTGTAAGTAAATAAATAAATAAATTAAAGAGTATAACAATTTTAGAAAAATATCTTATAAGCTATTAGTATTAAATATTGTCGTAAATAAGTTATAATTACTTGAGAGTGATGTATATAGTATTAATTTAGAGTAAAATTTGAATAAAATAATTAATATTACATTAACAAAATAAAACAACAATTATTTTAAAACTTTTTTTACTAAATGACATTTATTTTGGAACGGATGGAATAATACTAGCTCTAGTCCTTATTGTAAGAAATAAAAGATTAAAATCATCAAGACCAAAGAAATGTATTAAACTGAGTAAATGAGTTAATTTTAATTAATGATGATACTCATCTTCCCTCACCCCCTTTAAAAAAAATTAATGATGATATAATTAAAATTTTATTCCAAAAATATCATTTGTATTAAATGGTTTAAAGTGAACCAATTGTTGGAAGTCTCACGTAGAAGAAGGATTTGGATTCTCTCTCACAAATCTTTCTCTTGATCACTCTGCATCAATAGATTTTAGCCAAAAGATTAATCTAACGGCTGCAAAATTAAAAGCATTAACTATAATAAAAAAAGGAAAATCCACTTCTCTCTCTCTCTCCCACTTTGCAGACGAAATCGAATTCTTTGAATTTGAATTTGTACGGAAGACGAATTAACGAAGTCGGCCAATTTTCGGCCGTCCGATCTACATCGAACGACCCATAAAAAACACAGGTTTTTATTTATTTTTAAAATCCAAAAATTTGACTTTAGATCTGAACCGTTCGATCTACATCGGACGGCTAAAAAACGCGAATGCGTGAATTCGTGGAGTGTCCGACGGCAAAGAATCCGGATTCATTTTCGTGCAGCCATCTTTTGCTCTTCTAACCTTTAAACAAAGATAAATTTTCACAGGAGAACATGTAGATTAGGGGACTGCATCATAGCATCATGCTCGCCCTTCCTCTGTTAATTCAGCACCATAGGTGAGAAAACTGCACCCAATTGCTGATGATGTAAAGGGGGAAAACCGTAATGTATAGGTACTACTGATACCCCAAAAAGAAACTGCAGGAACCAGAATTTTATTTTAAATAATTTCATTCAAATCAAGCCTTATTACTGAGAAAGAAGCAACTAGCAAGCTGTTGGCGTTCCAGCCAATTGCTTTGATTTTTCAAAGCATTGAAGATTGACAATATGGTTGGGCAGCAATTGTATTGATGAAAGTGGTTGGCTGGTGTGAAAAATACAAAGGCGATGCAACTTGTTTTGGCAAATTCTCAAAGATGTGCTTCATCTGCTTTTCTATAAATAGAGGAGTACATCGAATGGAAATATTACACCGTCCCAAAATTTGAATGCAACAAGCATCAAGAGAGAAAGCCTTACTTGAGAGATTGAGTGAGAGAAAATAGAGAGAGCCTTAGAGAGTTTCTAAGAGAGGAAAAATAGAGAGAGCCAATTTGTGAGAGTTTTAGCCACAAATTGAGAATACAATTTTATTATATTATTTTTTAGATATAACCTAAGGGTGAAGTTTGTAATCCCATTATTGTTATAGTGGAAGTTTAAGCGGCTTACGGGTCCTGTGATTTTTACTTTCACTTTGGAGGGTTTTCCACGCTAAAATCTTTGGCGTTATTATTATCTACTTATTTAGATAATTATTCTGGGCTGGGAATTATTATTGGGCTGTGGTAATTTATTTTACACTAACAATATGCAGATTTTTCCCAACAAAGTGGTATCAAGAGTAAGGCTTGTGTACTATTTATAAGAAAATTCTTAGTATGCTCTGTGGTTGCAGAATTGTCTGATCTTCCATATCAGAAAAGAATTGTTCTTGTTGCTAGAAATTAATTGTAGTGTGTGAAAGTTGTGCATGCCTAGGAAAGTTCTGGCTAAGGAAAGACTTGGTATTTAACTGTGTCTATTGAGACCCACATCTCTTTCCTGGGAACTTACTTGGTGCACTATTTACAGACTACGGTTACTGTTTCAGTATATGTGATACTATTCATAGGGCAGTATTCATTACCGAAGAAGTTTCAAGCACAACGAAACTTATTGACATGTCATCTCAATGGAAGGGAGCACCGGTAATATGATAAAGTTAACTGCATTTAATTATGCAATGTGGAAGCCAAAGATGGAAGATCTTTTATAGATTAAAGATTTATGGAAGCCGATCGTTACGTCGAAGGAGAAAGCAGCAACTACAACAAAAACTTTGTCAGATGATAAGACTGAAGGAAAGGCAGAAAAACAAACTGACACTTCAACTAGCACAACAGACAATGACTGGGCCGTGCTGAGTCGGAAGTGTGTTGCTCAAATCCGTCAATGGATTGACAAGAGCATTTTTCAGAATTTTGCTAATGAACATGATGCTTACGTTCTTTGGCAAAATTTGGAGAAAATGTACGCAAGGACAACCGCACAGAATAAAGCTAATTTGATGCGACGTTTAGTCAATTTGAAGTACAGAGACGGGAATAGCATATCGGAACACATGAGTGAGTTCCAAGGCATTGTTGATCAACTCAACTCAATGAAGATGACTATTGATGATGAGCTATAAGCATTGTTGATGCTAAGTTCTCTACCAAAGAGCTGGGACACCCTAGTTGTTTCAGTCAGTAACTCCGCTCCTGAAGGCACGCTTACCATGGATATGGTAAAGGACAGAATGTTGAACGAGGAGTCTCGACAAAAAGATGAAGGATATAATCCTGAATCTGAAGCACTTGTCACTGAGAAACAAGGCAAGCAAGAAGGGCGAGGGAGAAGTAAAGGTAGAAGTTCTCAAAGCCAAAACTGGCAAAGAGGACGATCAAAGTCCAGATCAAGGCATGACAAGAAGTGCCATCACTGTGGCCTTCCCGGGCATTTCATTCGAGAATGCCGGAAGTTGAAACAGTTGCCGAAGCAGGAAGCAGAAAACGGAACAAATGACACGACAACAGTCTCTGAAGATGTTTCCATTGTTCGAGATGCAGATTGCATCAATCTTGCATGTCAAGACTCTACCTGGGTAGTTGACTCGGGTGCTTCCTACCACATTATCTCAAAGCGTGAGTTCTTCTCAACCTACACTCAAGCCAATTTCGGACGAGTAAGGATGGGAAATGATGATGCATCCAAAATTGTCAACATCGGCAATATTTATCTAGAGACCAACCTTGGATGCAGGTTACTTTTGAAAGATGTGAGGCATGTTCCTGACATTCGCCTCAATCTGATCTCCACTGGAGTACTTGATGATGGTGGCTACAACAGCTATTTTGGTGAAGGAAAATGGAAGCTTACCAAAGGCAACCTAGTCGTGGCCAAAGAAAAGAAGGATACTTCTCTTTACCTCACAGAAGGCAAGTTAGGTAAAGGAGAAGTAAATACGACCAAGAAAGAAGTTCCCATCGAGCTATGGCACAAACGGCTCGACCACATGAGTGAGAAGGGTCTCAGAATTCTTTCCAAGAAGGAGCTCTTGCCAGAGATGAAAGGTACATCATTACGCACTTGTGTTGATTGTCTAATGGGAAAACAACACAGAGTTGCATTTCAAAATACTCCACCATCTAGAAGGTTGCATATTCTAGATTTGATACACACTGGTGTCTGCATGATGAGTGATAAGTCACAAGGAGGTGCCCTCTATTTCGTGACTTTCATTGACGACCATTCCAGAAAAGTTTGGGCCTTTGCTTTGAAAACAAAAGATCAGGTGCTAGAAGTTTTCAAGCAATTTCATGTGAAAGTTGAAAGACAAACTGGCAGACGATTGAAGTGTGTGCGTGCAGACAATAGCGGTGAGTATCGCGGGCCATTTGAGAATCTTGTAGAAGTTTGGCATCAATTTGGAAAAATCGATTACTAAAAACACCTCAAAGACAGCGGTGTTCTTTGAAAGAATGAACAGAACCATCTGTGAGAGAGTCAGATGTATGCTCTCAAATGCAAAACTGCCAAACTCCTTTTGGGCAGAGGCACTGAAAATAGCAGTCGATTTAATCAACTTGTCTCCATCAGTTCCATTGAACTATGAAGTACCAGAAAGTGTGTCGACAGGAAAAGACATTTCCTACAAACACTTGAGGGTATTCGGCTGCAGAGCATTTGTTCACATACCAAAAGATGAAAGGTCTAAACTGGATGTAAAAACAAAGCAGTGTATTTTTATGGGTTATGCCCATGAAGAATTCGGCTACAGACTTTGGGATCCTACTAACAGGAAGATCATTAGAAGCAGAGACATGGTGTTTTTCGAAGATCAAACAATCAAGGATTTCGAGAAATCAGAAAAGCCACGGTCAGATGAAAATCCAGTTGATTTGGAACCAGTCTCTCCACCAACAGATTCTGATGACGGGGGAGCTACTCCAGATACTGATGATGATGATCCACCATCCAGTTGTTCAGAACCTGAGCAGGTTCCTGAGCAGGTCCAACCAAAAGCACCAGTGAGGAAGTCTTCCAGAGAGACAAAACTAAATCAGAGGTATTCTCGTAACGAGTATGTATTGCTCACTGATGGGGGAGAACCAGAGAGCTACGATGAAGCTACTACCCATCAACACAAGAATGAGTGGTCAAAAGCCATATCGGAAGAAATGTCTTCCTTACATGAGAACCACACATTTGATCTGGTGAAACTGCCACAGGGAAGGAGAGCACTCCAGAACAAGTGGGTATACAAGATAAAAAGTGAAGAAGGCAACTCACAACCACGTTACAAAGCAAGACTGGTTGTGAAAGGATTCAGTCAAAAGAAGGGCATTGATTTTGATGAAATATTTTCACCAGTTGTGAAAATGTCTTCAATCAGAGTTGTTCTAGGCTTGGCAGCTAGCCAAAACCTGGAGGTTCAGCAACTTGATGTTAAAACTGCCTTCTTACATGGTGATCTTGATGAAGAAATCTACATGCAGCAGGCAGAAGGTTTCCAAGTCAAAGGTAAAGAGAAATTGGTGTGCAGACTAAAGAAAAGTCTATATGGTCTAAAGCAAGCACCGAGACAGTGGTATAAAAAGTTCGACTCATTCATGGAGAAAAATGAATACAGTCGAACAATGGCAGACCACTGTGTCTTCATCAAGAAATTCTCTGATGGAGACTTCATCATTCTTTTGCTTTATGTTGATGACATGTTGATTGTTGGCCAAGACAGTGGCAAGATTAGCAGGTTGAAGAAAAAGTTGAGCAAGTCCTTTGCAATGAAGGACTTAGGACCAACTAAGCAGATTCTTGGCATGACGATTACCCGTGACAGGAAGAATCACAAAATCTGGCTATCTCAAGAACGGTACGTGGAGAAAGTTCTTGAAAGATTCAACATGGACAGAGCAAAATCTGTTAGTTCTCCACTGGCTAGTCACTTCAAACTCAAAGTGAGCCAGTGTCCTTCAAGCAAGGATGAGAGAATAGAAATGAGCAAAGTGCCATATGCATCGGCGGTTGGCAGTCTAATGTATGTTATGGTATGCACCAGACTAGACATTGCACATGCAGTTGGTGTTGTAAGTCGATTCCTATCAAATCCTGGTAAGGAACATTGGGCAGCTGTTAAATGGATACTAAGGTATCTCAGAGGTACTTCTAGTCATAGTTTATGCTTTGGAAGTGGAAAACCTGTATTAGAAGGATATACAGATTCAGATATGGCTAGTGATATGGATACCAGAAAATCCATATCTGGGTACCTGATAACATTTGCAAGGGGAGCTGTCTCATGGCAATCACGCTTACAAAAGTGTATTGCTTTAAGCATCACAGAAGCAGAATACATCCCAATCACTGAACGTTACAAAGAGATCTTGTGGATGAAGAAGTTCCTACAAGAGTTGGGTCATAACCAAGAAAGTTATATTCTCTATTGCGACAGTCAGAGCCAATACATCTCAGCAAGAATTCAACATTTCATTCAAGGTAGAAACACATCGACGTGAGGTATCACTGGATCCGTGAAGTGTTGGAAAGTAAGCTGCTGAAAGTTGAGAAGATTTACATCGATGACAACGGGGCTGACATGATGACCAAAGCTCTGCCGAAGGACAAGCTAGAAGTCTGTAAAGAAGTTGCAGGCTTAGCATCAAACCCATATTGATGCGAGAATATTTCCCCATTGGCTGGAGGGGGAGATTTGTTGGTGCTCCATCCAATTGCTTTGATTTTTCAAAGCATTGAAGATTGACAATATGGTTGGGAAGCAATTGTATTGATGAAAGTGGTTGGCTGGTGTGAAAAATACAAAGGCGATGCAACTTGTTTTGGCAAATTCTCAAAGATGTGCTTCATCTGTTTTTCTATAAATAGAGGAGTACATCGAATGGAAATATTACACCGTCCCAAAATTTGAATGCAACAAGCATCAAGAGAGAAAGCCTTACTTGAGAGATTGAGTGAGAGAAATAGAGAGAGCCTTAGAGAGTTTCTAAGAGAGGGAAAATAGAGAGAGCCAATTTGTGAGAGTTTTAGCCACAAATTGATAATACAATTTTATTGTATTATTTTTTAGAGATAACCTAAGGGTGAAGTTTGTAATCCCATTATTGTTATAGTGGAAGTTTAAGCGGCTTACGGGTCCCGTGATTTTACTTTCACTTTGGAGGGTTTTTCACGCTAAAATCTTTGGCGTTATTACTATCTACTTATTTAGATAATTATTCTGGGCTGAGAATTATTATTGGGCTGTGGTAATTTATTTTACACTAACAATATGCAGATTTTTCCAAATAAAAGCTACCCACGAATACGAGAATAGGAATCTTGATGGTGTTCATATTCTGATTTACAACCTAGTACAAGGGATCTTCATTTCCAAATGGGCTTTTTCTAACCACACCCCCCATTAGACTAGCCACACTCCCCTGTCAGCTTTTTTATTGATAAAAAGACCCAAATACCCCTACCCCCAAACCCAATTAGCGCTGCACATGCTATGTTTCGTCTGTCCGTGAATTGAATTCACGTAAGTTACGTAAATTAAGTTCACGGAAGGGAAAAAAATTAAACTAGTTACGTGAATTCAATTTACGTAAGTTACGTAAATTGAATTCACGTAAGTTACGTAAATTGAATTCACGTAACTTACGCAAATTCAATTCACGGAAGAGAAAAAATTTTAAACTAGTTACGTAAATTCAATTCACGTAACTTACGTAAATTGAATTCACGGAAGTTACGTAAATTGAATTCACGGAAGAGAAAAAATTTTAAACTAGTTACGTAAATTCAATTCACGGAAGGGAAAAAATTTTAAATCCGTAAATTGAATTCACGGAAGGGAAAAAATTTTAAACTGGTTTCGTAAATTGAATTCACGGAAGTTACGTAAATTCAATTCACGGAAGAGAAAAATTTTAAACTGGTTCCGTAAATTGAATTTACGGAAGTTACGTAAATTCAATTCACGGAAGTTACGTAAATTCAATTCACGGAAGGGAAAAAATTTTAAACTGGTTCCGTAAATTGAATTCACGGAAGTTACGTAAATTCAATTCACGGAAGAGAAAAAATTGTAAACTGGTTACGTAAATTCAATTCACGTAACTTACGTAAATTCAATTCACGGAAGTTACGTAAATTGAATTCACGGAAGAGAAAAAATTTTAAACTAGTTACTTAAATTCAATTCACGTAAGTTACGTAAATTCAATTCACGGAAGAGAAAAATTTTAAACTCTTCACGTAAATTCAATTCACGGAAGAGAAAAATTTTAAACTAGTTAGACTTACGTAAATTCAATTCACGTAACTTACGTAAATTCAATTCACGGAAGAGAAAAAATTTTAAACTGGATACGTAAATTGAATTCACGTAACTTACGTATCCAGTTTAAAATTTTTTCTCTTCCGTGAATTGAATTTACTTAAGTTACGTTAATTGAATTTACGTAACTAGTTTAAAATTTTTTCTCTTCCGTGAATTCAATTTACGTAAGTTACGTGAATTCAATTTACGTAAGTTACGTGAATTGAATTTACGTAACTAGTTTAATTTTTTTTCCTTCCGTGAACTTAATTTACGTAACTTACGTGAATTCAATTCACGGACAGACAAAACATAGCATGCGCAGCGCTAATTGGGTTTGGGGATAGGGGCTTTTGGGTCATTTCATCAACAAAAAAGCTGACAAGGGGGTGTGGCTAGTCTAATGGGGGGTGTGGAAAGAAAAAGCCTTCCAAATGTAATAGCATAACAGAAAGTTCGCTGCATGTAGCAGATGTCGGTTCCCCAGTTCGTGCCATTGTGGGATACTATTATTGTATTATAATTTTCAAATTCTGTTTTCTTTTTGTTCTTAGCCTTAATGCTCTCTTTGATAGTTTGCCATTAGTTTCGAGATGACATACTGCCATACTGGGTCTGCAAACAGCGAGAGATTCAACGTCCCAGTCTGCAAACGGGGAGAGAGAAAAGGATTATTGGTCACTTAAGTCTCTGAAAGTGTGAATCAATATTATTTTACTATCTAAAAGCATATAAATTCTAAAATAGTCCCTGTAAGTGTGCTCCGTCTGTTACTTTGATCTCTTCCGTTAACAATTTCATTGACTCCGTGAGTAATTGGTCACTTTAGTCCCTGAAAGTGTAACTCAATGTCATTTTAGTCCCTGAAAGCATATAAACTCTAAAATAGTCCTTGAAAGTGTTCTACATTTGTCACTTTAGTTCCTATCGTTAGCCATTATTTTGGAACTAGAGACAAACGTATAATACTTTCAGGGACCAAAGTGACAAACGTATAACACTTTCAGGGACTATTTTGAAGTTGTTACTTTTCCTGGGACCAAAGTGACACCGAGTTACACTTTCAGGGACCAATGTGATCAACTACTCACAGAGTCAATGATATTGTTAACGACATGGACCAAAGTGACTGACGGGACACACTTACAATGACTTTTTGGAGTTTATATGTTTTCAGGGACTAAAGTGATACCGAGTCACACTTCTAGGGACTTAAGTGACCAATACCCCGAGAGAAAAGTGGTTTTCCCCCTTTTTTATTTATCACTTTTGGTTAAGGGCCGTTAGATTAATCTGACGATTGAAATATTTTGATGCAGAGTGATCGAGAGAAAGAACCGTGGGGAGAGATCCAAATCCCATGGGGAATGGGATGATCTTATTAATAGTTATAAGTGGAAAAAACCATTACCCAATAAGTTAGCTTTTGGAGTTGAGTTAGGCTCAAACCTAAATTCTAATATGATATCAGAGCCTATTATAGATCCATTGTTGGACCACCCGTTATCTGGTCACTCAGGTCGCGCTCTAAATGTCTATTTCTGGGCTTAACGGGTTCATTGGTAGTCTCACATGGAAGAATGAGATGGCCTAATTAGTGGTTATAAGTGGGGGCAACCCTCACCCCATAAACTAGCTTTTGGGGTTGAGTTAGGCCCAAAACTAAATTCTAATACTAGCGATGTGAGGACCTTGTTGGTGGGTCATATATAAGTACCTCTGTAAACGTTTTTTGAGCCTTGAGACTTTCCCTAGTTAGTCCCGAGAACAACTCACCTAAACTTTTGTTGATAAAAAATTGCCCTGAAAGTGGCCTTTCATATATCTTCTTGCTTGGGAAATGTGAATTTTTTCTCACAATAAATAAGAATATAAAATGAACTGAGCAATTAATATACTGCTGAAAATTGGACTATGTTTCTTATATTTAGGAAAAAAAATCCCTCCGGTCTTTACTATAAGGAACAAAAGAGTCATTTTTTCTAATTATAAGAAATATACATAATTATCATTTATACTCTTATTTATAGTGAGATTTATGTTAACGAGATACACCTATTTTCCTATACAAGTGAGTTTATTCATAAAAGAGGTATTTTTGGAACAAATTTAAATATTTAGAAGTATTAATTAAAAAAACTATTTTCACTATTTTTTCTTGTTACGAGTGAATTAGAATTTTGTTACTTACGATAAAGACTAGTAGTAGCACAACATTTTTTTTAATATTTAATACTCCTTCCGGTCATTTTTTATAAGAAAAAAATTATCATTTTTCTTGGCCCTAATTATAAGAAATAACGTTAATTTCCAAATACATTAAATGTCTAATTTTTATTTATACCCTTATAGTGAGACTTATATTAATGAGATAACTTATTTCCTATGTAAGTGGGCTGATTTATAAAAATTGACTTTTGGAAAAAAATTTAAATTTTTAAGCATATTAATTAGAAAAAAAAAACTATTTTTAATGTATTTTTTTAATGGACCAGAGACAATAATTTAGATGAGTTCGGTCCTCGTAGCCGCAACGAAATTTGAACCTTATCCTTGTAAAACATGAATCGTTTTCTTACCAAGTAGACCAATCAGTAGGAACACATGATTTTGTCTTTTATAAAAGGAAGACAGGACGTAGTAACAAATAAGTGTCCTCTTTACTATTTTTTTTTTTGATATTAGTGTTCCCTTTTAATATTAACAAAGCGTTATTCATTAATTTAAGACTTTCATCAACTGTTAAAAGAGTGCCGCTAACCACACCTCCAAGTTAGCTAATCACACCTCCGAACACATTATAACTTTTCAAAATACTAAAGATACTCTTCCTGGAAAAAATGCACCTCACCTCATCTCTCACCTCCACACTGTTGCAAAACCTCACCTCATCTCCATTTTTCACTGCTCAGTTTAATTTCTCAGCATGTCTCTCCGTCACCGACCTAAGACATTTTTTTTTATAAGAAATCTAAGACATTTGTGGTAGCCATTAGAAAACGATGACTCTGTTTTTTGCCTTTTTTTTCTCATCGAACAAGATATATGTGAACTAAAATCACGTAAGTGTACGTGATCTCAAATCACGTAAGTAAAAACCAATTTTTTGGGTCCTACGTGATCTCAAATCACGTACAATTACTGATTTTAATTTACGTAGGTAAAAACCAATTTTTTGGGGCTACGTGATCTCAAACCATGTAAGTAAAAACCAATTTTTTGGGTGCTACGTGATCTCAAATCACGTACCCTTACGTGATTTTAATTCACGTACGTAAAAACAGATTTTTTAGTGCTATGTGATCTCAAATCACGTACACGTATTAGCACAAAAAAATTAATTTTTACCTACGTGAATTAAAATCACAAAAGGGTACGTGATTTGAGATCACGTAAAATTAATTTTTATAAAATCACGTAAAGGTACGTGGTTTGATATCACGTATACCCCATTTCCCTTAAAAAAAATACCGCAGAACCCTCCCTTTTCCTTCAATCGAGTTCGCTTCGCACAAGGTAATCAACAACAACATCATCAACAATTCTCTCTTCTTTCATCCTTCCAAATCCCTAATTTTTTTAAATTGGTAATCACTTGAATTGATTTTTTTTTTGTTGTTGTTATTATTTGCAGAAGATCTTTGCGGAAGAAGAAGAACTGAGGTGAGAGATGAGATGAGGAGGAGGAAGAAGAAGAAGAAGAATCTGGAGAGGAACCTGGAACGTGAGTGAGTGAGGGAGAGATGAGGTGAGGAAGAAGAAGAATCTGGAACGAGAGAGGGGTTGTAGGAGCTGAGCGAAGAAGAAAAATCTAGGTGGGTTTGAAAATTAAAAATAGGTCCGGGGGTAATTTCATCATTTTGCTTGTTTAAAAACTGAAAGGGGGTGTGGTTAGCAAACTAGGGGTGTGGATAGCGAGAGCCCTGGCTAAAGTATGTAACCATTTGACTTTTTTGGCCTGCCTTCACTTATTGAGTTTCTGTCATATTATAAGAGAGAAATTAAAATATCTAAGCTTCTTCTTTGCTTTTTTTTTTGCCCCCTTCTGTCTCTCCTTTGCACTTTCCTCCTCCTTGCAATTTTCATTTGCAGCACAGAAAGAGAATCTGAGGCACAGAAGATGAGAGAGATAATAAGTATTCATATTGGACAAGCTGGAATTCAGGTAGGGAATTCATGTTGGGAGCTCTATTGCCTTGAGCATGGAATTCAACCTGATGGCTTGATGCCTAGGTACACTACTGTTTTGTATTATGGAATTTGTTTGATATTTTTAGGTCTTCTGCTGTTGGTTTTATTTATTTATTTTTTAAGTCAAATTGTTGCCTTGTATATAAGAAAGCTCAATATAATTGATTCTCAACTTGATTGACTTGCTCAGTTAGATGCAATCTAAAAAAAGTAAAAACTTTATATCTTTCCTAAAGTGCCTTCTGGGGGTTTTCTATTTTGGTTGTTTTCATTTTTGAGGTCTTTTGAAAGCTTTGGTTTGCATAAAAAGTATCCACTTTGATCATATTTCTTACGTATTAAGTTTCCTCCATTTCTATGATCATGTACTCATGGATGTTGAGTAACATGCATAAATAGTTCATATTTCCCTATTGTCTGACATTCCTCATGAAAAGTTAAAAACATGAGTGGATTTGGAATCTTTGTTTGTTTTTAGTCATGTAGTTGACATATCTGATTGATCTCAAATAATGATCCAAATTCAGATAAGGGATGAAATCCCTCTTTTCATTAATGAAAAAGAAGCAGCAACAAAAGGGGGAAAAGTTAGGAAAAATATTGACTTGTAATGACTGGTTAGCACTTTGCCGAGACCAAAAGAAAGCTGCCAAATTTGAAAACTAGGATCATCTTTTCAATTTGGATCAACATCTTGCTAATCTATGTTCTTATATTTCTGAAGCTGGTATGTGTAAACTTAATTTTGGAATCTTATGGTGGATTTTTGAGCTATAATTCATTTTGTTTGAGTTTATTGTTAAATGAGTGCTACTCCATTCCCCACCCCCATTTCTATTGTTAACCTTTTCATTGGCCACCTCTGAAACCTCCAAAATAAAATTTCTATTCTACTTTTCTTCATATTTTATGCACATGTTTAATTCATATGGCTGATTTGTTGCGAGTCTCGGTGTGTGTGGTGCCAAGAGTATAAAGCAATTTGTAGTCCAAATTTATATTGAAAGGGTTATATCCCTTTTTAAGCTTGTAATTTCTCATTGCCCTGAAACTAGAACTTGATGTTTGATTGTTTCTCCCTTTTCTTTTGGCACAAATAATGCTGATTTCTTTCTGATTGCATTGCAGTGATACCACACCTGGCGTAGCACGTGATGCTTTTAACACCTTCTTCAGTGAGACGGGATCTGGAAAGCATGTGCCAAGGTCTTTATTTGTTGATCTGGAACCTACTGTGATTGATGAAATAAAAACTGGTCCTTACAGACAACTCTTTCACCCTGAGCAATTGATTTCTGGCAAGGAAGATGCTGCTAATAATTTTGCTAGGGGACACTACACTGGTAAGCCAATTTCTAATGCAGGTCAAAATTGGCTATTTTCTTCGCCGTTTAGTTGGCCAGTGGTCACTTATTGTGTATCTGTGCTGCAGTTGGAAGAGAAGTTGTTGAGCTATGCCTCGATCGTATCAGAAAATTAGCAGATAATTGCTCTGGTTTGCAAGGATTCTTGGTTTTCAATGCTGTTGGTGGTGGTACTGGTTCTGGTTTGGGATCACTACTTTTGGAAAGGTTGTCTGTAGATTATGGAAAGAAGTCTAAACTTGGCTTTACCATCTATCCTTCTCCTCAGGTATTATCTTAAAATCATTGGAAAATAAGAATGAAACTTATGAAAGTAAAATGAGCTCTTTGTGAAGCATCAAACATTTGTTCCTGGTAGGCTAATTTTACTAGAGATTGCTCTATATTCTTAATTCATGTTTAATGTTTTATGCTTTGGGAAGGGAATTATCGAAGGGAGCACTAAGAGACTTTGACCACATTTGTTCTGAAAACCTTAAGGTGTTAGGTTAATGGGTCTAGCCTCTTATATACTCTTCATTTTATTCATTACTAGGCGATGTGGGACTTCTTTATTTTTACCCCTCACACTTGGATACCCAATATCTCCTCCTCAAGTGTGAGTCTCCTCCACATCGGGCCTTTTCGAGAGATACTCGGATTTTTTCATCGAGCCATTTTCGGACCCCCCTCGAGCGGAAGCTTTTTTTCATGCACATACTTGTGTACTTGCACCGCCGTTTCACACACATTACTAGGTAGACTTTTGATACAAGAAGCCGATCAATTTTAATCAAACCATCGGCTCTGATACCACATTAGAATTTGGGTTGGGGCTTAACTCAACCCCAAAAGCTAGCTCATGGGGTAAAGGTTGCCCCCCCACTTATAACCACTATTGAGGTCATATCACTATCCAATGTGAGACTCTAACACACCCTCCTCATGTCCAGGAATAGACATCTGGAGCGTAAAGTTTGCAGAACTGAACATCTGCGGGTAGCCCAACGGATCTCGATAGGCTTTGATACCAATGTTGGAAAATATCTACACACACAAAGGAAATAAATCAAACCATCGGCTTTGATACCATCTTAGAATTTGAGTTTGGGCCTAACTCAACCCCAAAAGCTAGCTCATGGGGGTGAGGGTTGCCGCCCACTTATAATCACTATTGAGGCTATATCACTATCCAATGTGGGACTCTAACACACCCCCTCACGCCCAGGAATAGACATCTGGAGCGTGAAGTTTGCAGGACTGAACATCTGCAGGTGGCTCAACGGATCTCGATAGACTTTGATACTAATGTTGGAAAATATCTACACACACAAAGGAAATAATAAAGGGCACAAAGATTTACGTGGTTCAGCATCTTTTGCCTACGTCCACGGAACACCTCAACAAAAACATTCCACTATCATAAAAAACAAATTACAAGATAGTATTGTAACTCACCCCACAATATAACAAGTTTTTTTGTCTGAAACTTGGAAACCCACGCTACATTTTTTCCTCTCGTGCTTGTGTTGCACGGCTACCACTCTCTTGGGTGCTCTTTACATTTTGCACCACATTTTTCTCTCCTATGCCATACCCTTTGTTGGAGATTCAGGCTCAATCTCGATATTATTCTCCTAGATTTTATCTTATATTTATTCCATCATATTTGATTGTATTTTTATTATTAATTAGTATCTTCTATTTTAGGAAATCATTAATGTACTTTTCTCTATATAAGCAGCCTTAGTCTGCTGAATAATACAAGAAAGTATTCTTCCCTTGTTTTCTACACCCTTTATAAAAGAAAGCAACAAATATAAGCAATATATTTTGATTTGATTCTATTGAGATATGTCACTTATTTATTTTATACTTATTGAGGTATGTTTTCCCTTATTTCCTCTTTATAAATGTTCCATATTTCCTTGTCTCCTCTTTTTATTGGAAAACATATCTGCAACATATCTTTTACATATCTTTCACATATCTCACAAATAAACAAAATAACACCACATTTCATGAGTCCCACTCGGGAGAGAATCCACCCAACACTTTGCTTATTAATTGTTTATATATGTGTGTGTATTATTGATCAATGATTTAACATGCAGGTATCTACTGCAGTTGTTGAACCTTACAATAGTGTTCTTTCCACTCATTCTCTTCTTGAGCACACTGACGTGGTTGTGCTTTTGGACAATGAAGCAATATATGATATATGCAAAAGATCATTAGATATAGAAAGGCCAACTTACACCAACTTGAATCGTTTGATTTCTCAAGTTATCTCTTCCTTGACCACTTCCTTGAGATTTGATGGTGCAATTAACGTTGACGTTACCGAGTTCCAGACAAACCTTGTGCCATATCCTCGTATTCATTTCATGCTTTCATCTTATGCCCCTGTAATATCTGCTGAGAAGGCCTACCATGAGCAGATATCGATTCCCGAGATCACCAATGCAGTTTTTGAGCCGTCAAATATGATGGCCAAGTGTGATCCAAGACATGGAAAGTACATGGCATGCTGCCTGATGTATCGTGGAGATGTTGTCCCCAAAGATGTAAATGCAGCTGTTTCAAATATCAAGACAAAGAGAACAGTTCAGTTTGTTGACTGGTAATTAGTCTTCTTTGGAATGCCATATTATTTATGAGTGATGCTTTTGATTATATTCCTTGTCTAACGGATTTATTCTTCCTGTTGCATTTCTAACCACCAATGTTTTCTACTATCAATTTATAGTTTTCTATATATCGGTATTTCTTTTGATTAATCTTGCAAAGATACTTGTTTGCAAGTGGTTTAGTTAAAACTACCTAGAATGATCAAAATGCTGAAATTATGCAATTTTACATGACAATATATTGGACATAACATATTCTATGGAATTTTCCATTTCCAATCATAACTAAATAATATGATTGAGTGTTTTTTATGACTAATTTTCAGGTGTCCTACTGGTTTCAAGTGTGGCATAAACTATCAGCCTCCAACAGTGGTACCAGGAGGCGATCTTGCAAAGGTGATGCGCGCAGTTTGTATGATAAGCAACAACACAGCTGTTGCTGAGGTTTTCTCTCGCATTGATCAGAAATTTGATCTCATGTATTCTAAGAGGGCATTTGTCCACTGGTATGTCGGTGAAGGAATGGAAGAAGGTGAATTCTCGGAAGCTCGGGAGGATCTCGCTGCTCTTGAAAAGGACTATGAAGAAGTTGGGGCAGAAGGTGATGGCGGTGGTGATGATGAAGATGACGAGGGTTACTGAATGTAGTCAATCCTTTGTCATTGGCCGTCTACATCTCCCTTCTTTCCTCTGTCTCTTGTATCTCTGGCTGTGTTATGAGTACTGTCCTTGTCCATTGTTTTGAAGCATTTTTCTGTTGTGTGCTATAGCTCTGTTCTTATGAATCTTTCAAGTTAAAAATGTTGAGACAATTGTTTTCATTATAATCTTTATAGTCATTTTGAATAACTTGTTTCTGTGCATAGCAAAATAAATGGCTGGGTAAGAAGGCACGCAAATTGCAATTGCTTTATATTTTGCAATAATAATGTGCTATATTTTTAAAACATAATAAAAAGAAAATGAGGAATTTCAGAGATAAATTGGACATTGTGTTTTATTCAGTGAAGGGTATTTAGGATTAGAGTTTGCTGATATACTATTATGAGGTCTAGCCACAATTTGCTATTTCACTTATTTTTTATATAAGTTGCACTCTCTCCAATTTCTTCTCTCAAGTAAATAAAAATAATAAATAGTTTTTAAAGTTTTGTCGTATTTGTCTCATTAATCCTTGTTATATATTGACAAAATATAACGACTAATGAGACGAATGTGACAAAAACATTAGAGACTAACTCGATGGATATGAAAAACATTAGGAATTACTTATTATAAGCAAGAGAAGGGGTGTAAGTTTATGGACAACATTGATGGTTTACTCGCCAACATAGTCATGTGTAACTCACTTCTCTTGTCATGTGCTTGATGTGACTGAGAATAGCCGGTGAAAAAAGAAAATGTGAAACGTGGTAACGTTTTTAGGTGCACTTTTATCCAACATTTTTATCAAAAGCTTTTTATTTTCTACCAATGTGGGTTGGCACAAGTGGTCAAGAATCCAGAATCGAACTCTCATCTTTTCCATGAATATGGGTTCGATTCTCCTGAAGTTACTTAAAATCCCACTTGGTAGGCATTCAGGGCTAGCTGCATAGAACTTCTTTTCTGTTCATAAAAAAGCCTTTTATTTTCTCATGTTAAAGGGTTAAGGCAAAAAAGAGGAAAATGATAAATGTGATAATAAGAATTTCTTACCACTTGTCATGAATATTATAATAGTAATGTTATATAGAATCAAACAAGCCTCATTTTATTATTGAACAACTTCTTGTTTGGTCAAATGTTTTTTTGACTCGTCTGTCTTTGCATGTTCCGCCCTAAGAAGAGTTACATTCATTTTATTTCTTTTGTACCTTTCTAAGACCATCCATACCTTGGACCAGGCTCAGACGTGAATTGTCTGCACTCATGTTCTGTAGTGTGATCACATATTCATCAAATTTGACCTCTTCAACTATCAACTATACTTTCCCCTCATTTTTTTATTTTTGGCCAAGAACTGGGAGCTAGTTTGTGCCTTGTTGGGCATGCCGCGGTTTTGGAATTGCCGTGTTGAAGATAAATCTGACCCGGTATTTAACAAAACCAAAAATTACAGTTACCAAAAGATGTGATCATTCTTTTGTAAAAAATTGTAAATAGTTTTTTCATTAACCGTAAAAAATGGGTTCTCAACCTAGTAACCTTAATAGGGGTGAATATATATATATATATTACTAATTTGCAAAATTGTGATGATGTTACCA
Organism: Calophaca sinica; assembly: GCA_037113605.1. Classification (NCBI taxonomy): domain Eukaryota; kingdom Viridiplantae; phylum Streptophyta; class Magnoliopsida; order Fabales; family Fabaceae; genus Calophaca; species Calophaca sinica. The sequence goes on along the minus strand of CM073733.1, from coordinate 39,974,157 downwards.
TTTGTATTGTGATTTTGACTATTAATGATATGACGTAATTTTTCTTTTATCAAAAAAAAAAATCGAGTAATCTCTATAACATATTTATATCACTAGTCAAAAGAAAAACTTAGTAACATCTGTGACATAATAAAACAAAAATACACATTTCCCATGAATCCAGAATATCCCTGGCCGAGAGCCAATTACTTATTCCTCAAGGTACGAAGATTCATTTAAGGGACTAACTTCTCGCAATGTATGCTCTTTCATACATACAGACTTGAGATCAAATCCCTAACTACATGTTTAAGGGACCTGGTTATCTGCTAAGCGTACCACATCATGTTGGTCCTGTTGTTAATTATAAATATTTTTACTCCCTTGTTTTTTGTACATATTGTGCTGAATAATTCCATGTGAATGTTTTTTTATTCGTTGGTTGTCTTGTTAGGTAATGAGTGTTGATTTTGAATTTTTCACATCATTTAATCATTATATTTCCGATAGGATTTGTCGCTTCTTGCAATTCATAAATAGACCAATAGTCATTCTTAGATGCAAACGGCCACTATCCAGTTTTAATGTTTATTTCAGATTTTAGCCATTGGTAATATCTAGTTAGTTGTTTTATGGTACCCTTTTTGATAGCTAAGTCTCAATGCAGTCTTCACGAGCCATATGGAAGAGAAGGGAGAGGATAAGGATTGGGAAAGAGGAGAATAATAAAAATGGATCGAGTTTCTGGGTCCACAAGACAGGTAACATGAAAGTGATGTCTTTGAACTACAGGCAAGATGTTACCATATCCTTGGATGTAATTATAAGTAATATAATCTCAGATTCTCAGTCCAATCACTAATTAATCTCCAATTAAATTAATGATTCTGGAGTCAATCATTTCTGTGAAGTTTCTCCCTCTAGAGAATGAGACAAATTTATGTAGCCACAATTGATTGAGATATCATGGCTAATACAGATGACCAGAAGGCATGAATTATGGAGAAGCATTGGACCAAAATCTGAGAAGATATGGAAGCTTTTGTTTTTTATTAATTACTAATAAAGAAAGCATAGTACTTGTCTCTTGCATGAAGGAAATTTGTGTGTAATTCTACTGTTTATCCATGTAAAGCAATGTGAATAGTCATTTTCATTTTGGCTGTAAGGTTCAAGATTCCAATATTCTTATATTGCCACATAGGTATAGATTTTCAAACTGGTATACTCCTAGTAAAAGTTTTTTGATAGAAAAGATACTTCAAGCTTTACTTTTGATACTAGGGAGGCGAACAGTAACGGTTCCGGATTGACTGCAGTTGGCAATCCCTACATTCACGCAGTCGAGTAAATCATCACTGTTCGTGCAAGATCAAACGGCCTATATTGTAAATTCAGTAAATCACTCTGAACCGTCGGATTATATCAACAATCAAGATCTCAACTGTAGTCAATTTTGACCGAAGCAAATCCATTTCAGAAGAGGAACATAAATGCTTAAACTTTTTACATAATACTAGTAATAATTAGGACTCGGATTCCATGTAGTTGGGGAATCCCACAGTCCAGCAGTCAGCACACTGGGAACCATTTGACCAAAATCAGACGGTCCAAATTTGAAGTTCGGTAAATAAACCAAAAACATTTTGAGTTGTTGATCGAAATCGGATGGTCGAAATCTTTCCTACAGCCACTATTTGACTGCTGGGAATCCATTTCCGATTCCTCAAGCAGTTGATGCAACTGATGGATCTTCCTGCTGACAATTTAGAAAGCTGTAAGGAAAATAGAATTAATATCTAATTAAAGCTATATTTGTTATTGTTATTGTAATAGTTCAATCAATCTCAGATCCAACACTCTTCCCTCAAGTTTTCAATAATAGTAAGGACAAAAAAAAATAAGGGTGTAATGATATTTAGAAGAAACATTTGCATTGCAGGATCATTTAGACTTTTCAAGTTTAACAGAACAAAGAGCACAAGGGTGGAAGATCCCAGAGAGATTCATTGGAGTCCTGAACAGTTTCCATGTACTCTTGCACTCCATTAATAGCATACAGTGAAGCTGATATTTGTCTCTCAACCTTCATTCTTTCAAATTCTGAAAGCTCCAAGCCACATGTACTATCAGTCAAGCCATCATCAATCTTTGGTATATCCAACATTTGAGCAATAGGAAAACGATCAAAGACAGGTCCAAAACCCCATGAAATGTTGTTGGATTTTGAACCTAACTCAAAATCCTCCTTGCAATTGCTCAAATCTGGTTTATAACCATCATCAAACAGTTGTGTATTTTGAATTGTCACAGTAGAAAGAGAAGTATCAATGCTATCAGTATTGCTTTGCATTGTAATTGCATCACTACTAGTGCTAGTGCCACTAGTGGTGCTGATACTTGGGGCAGAAGCATCAACATGATCTTCGTGTTTCTTGATACCTTTTCTATTATTAAGAAGGTTTCTAATCCTAGAAGCAAGGGGAGAATCCAAGGAGACATGAGTGATGAAGTTGGTGCGAGTGTTGGATCCGCGAAGAAGGCATGCAGCTTCATCATAAGCTCTAGCTGCTTCTTCAGCTGTCTCAAATGTGCCAAGCCACATTCTTATCTTCTGAGTTGTGTCTTTGATCTCAGCTACCCATCTCCCTGATGGCCTTTGTCTCACCCCAACAAATTTGTTTGTGTTGCTGCTGTTTCTGTTTCTCCCTTTGAATTTCCCTCCTTTGGTTGCTTTCTGATGCTGCATGTTTGGTTGCTGAAATTGAATTTCCATCACAAGTTGTTGTTCAGGAAATTAATAATGGTATTTTAGTAGAAGAGACAAGAAGAGAAGAAACTTTGCTTTTAACTCTCACAACAATAATAGAAGGCTATATATTACTTAATCTTCATGTTGTTGTTTGCAAGGTGTGAGATTATATATATGTGTGTGTGTGTATGAAAAAGTTGTTAAGCTTTTCAGCAAGCAAGTGGATTAATATATTACATGCACATCTTCTTGGAATTTGTTAGTTGTTTATTTTTTTTTTTTTAAGAATAATTTTAAATTTAGTATGATGCAGACATGGTACCCTTCAAATTCAATTGCTCTCCTTAATTTTTCAACAGAATGACCACTCCTTTAGCTGTCGTTTGTGAGCAGACAAGCTTTAGTTTGGATGTATGTGCCAAAAAGAAAATCAATTTAATGTTGTTTCAGTTGTATTTTTAATTTTTTTTCCTCTCTCAAAAGCATCATGTTTCTAAACAAAAAGGAAAATAAAATTAACTGAAGACCTTCATTCTAAGTTCTAATTATAGTGTCCCTATTCCCCTAACCCGTAAAATGGCTCAGTGTATTTTTTATGGTTTCTTGAATTTTCTCGGATTGGAATGCCTGCGGTCATGGCAGCACGTATTCATGCAATCAAATAATCTGAACCCTTGAATTCATCCATTGCTCAACATAATCTCTTCCTAAATACTCAAATAAACATAAATCTAAGGGTTCAAATTTGTTAACTGGGCGAATATGTGCTGCCATGAGTGGAGGCAATCCAAATCCAATTTTCTCATTAGTAGATTGTTTACCAATATTTGTAAAGATGGAAAATGCTCATTTTTACAAGAAGATTCCACAAGAAAACATACGAATTACTCTGATCGATTACTTTTCACCAACTCCCTCCTTGTTTTCCGTCAAACACAAGACTTGATTGGTTGAATGTCCGACTTTAACGCATTCTTGCACTTCGTATAAGAATCTTTCGTAAGAAATAGCAGTGTTGTTGTAAGATATTAAACTCCAATGGCCAATTAAGGTCTAATCGGTAAGGATTTGACTCATCATAAGGATGTGAGTTCAAAACCCGCTGTTAATATGAGGATCTCGTTGGTGGGTAATATGTTATTAGAGATTTCCAAATTAATAAGGTGTGTTCCTTCATGATTGAATGTGTTTATTCATGAATCAATACATCTTTTCTTCGAATCAATTTATGAAAGAATACAACATTTTATGAAGAATTGCTTCTTCTCATCAACTACTATGAGTTACTCTATAAATAGAACAACTCTACATGCAAAAAAAAATACGAAATTCATATGTTTGAGCCAAAACTCTGTCAAATTCATCACTCTAAATCATTTTTTTTCTTCTCTTATGTGCAAATTAAAGTCAGGGAATTACTGTTCTGTAAAATACCATTATCGATATGCTTGGTGTGGGTGTGCAAACCATATCAAGGATCTCCATAGTATCTTGATGAGGATTCGCTAGTTATCCTATTGCATCCAATTTAGAGTGATTGGTGGGGCGAATCGAACATAAAACTTAGTGTTTCGCGTGCACACGCGTTGAATTTTTTTTTTGTATTTGTTTTTTGTTTGTTTGTTCTTCTTAATTGCAGTATTCCTACTAACAAATTCACCAACATATGTAAGTACATACCTCTGTAAGCACTCTTTGAGTCTTGAGACTTTTCGGTTGAGCTCTCGGGGTCCAATTCAACTAAACTTTTATACATATAAAAAAAAGATATTAAATTCCAATTGCATCAATTTATATTTTAGATATAAAGATTAGAACCTCAAGTTGATAATTTGAGGACAAATTTAGCATATGATATTGTAATGAATGACATCTCAAAAATAGTTTCAAAAGCGGATTTTATGAGAGAAAAAAATCTAGGACATTTTTTGTGACATGAAAAAATATAAAAAAAGATACTATTACAAAGGCATTTAAGATCTAATAGTATTATTTAACCTCTAGCAACCCTACATGTAGAAAGAGTCATAAAAAAACGCCTATTTGTCAATGTCCAAAATTCAGCAAAGGATCTTAGAGCATCTTTAGTGCAAAGCAACTAAATGGGTTGCTTAAATTGCTTTTTGTGGGCCCATATTGCCACATAAGATTTAAGCAACCCATAAGCAACCCAACCACAATTTGCTCCAATGGTGGTTTCTTGGAAACAACCCATCTTGACCCCATATGTTTATATTATTTTATTTCCACTTAATTTTTTATCCAAATTTAAATATTAATTCAATTATTTTAATTAATACATATAAAAATATTAAATATTAAAAAAATAGAAATTTTGGTTTAATTAATTTTTAGCATAATAAATTTAAAACAATAAGAAATACATAATATTAAATAATAAAAAACGATGTGAAATACATAAAGATGAGAAGTACATAATATTACATTTTAACCGAAATACAAAATATTACATAAAAAATTAATTTTAGTTATTTTCATTTCCAAATCAAGCTCCAAATATGCTCCACCAAAAATATGCTACATAAGTCCCGCATTTCTTCTTAATAATTTCACAACAAAAATTATGATTTTCAAGTTCGCATCATCCATCACTGATACATCCTTCATGAGGATTTCATACAATGCCGTATGCTTCTCCGCCTCCTTACCTTGCACTCCGCCTCCTTTGCCTCGCTCTCCTCGCAAGCTTTGCCTCGGCTATTTTTGTCATGGCAATATTTTTTACAGATATAGCGGCTTCCATTGATCAAATCTACAAGCGGGTGTTGCTATTTCCTTGCTCTTCCTTTTTGTCGCTTTGTCCAATTGGGGCGTCATTGGGATTGATGAGTCATATTCTTCACAACTAATTGGCGTGTCTGGATTCGATGATGATGAGTACGTCCAGATCACTTGTCTTTGATCTCTTTGAAGAGTTGTTCATTGATTCTCCTTTCCATTTAGGCTCATTTCTCAATAACCTCCATGCATGCTCAAATTTGAAACGCCTCCTTTGCTATTTGAGAATAAAGCTTAAACGCCTCGCCATGACATCATTCTCTGATTTACCGCTTGTGTTGTCTCTAACAGCTATTTTGTAGCACCCGCAAAAATTTTGTACTGAAGCATTCATCTTATGCCATCGAGATTTCGTGGCACCTGCCTCCTCTCTATAAGTCGCGCGATAGTTGTTATAGTTATCTCTTATTCTTGCCCAAAATTTATCTCGCTTTTGGTCAACTCCCACGATTGATCTTTTGAAATGTTGAGCCATGTCGAATAAGCAACTCGTCTTACTCGTGATTCGAACCTGATACGCTTGTTCTTCTTAGTAGTACCCTCTTCTTCTTCATTGAGCGTAATGTTTTCCAATTGAGTGGAGAGCGGTGGGACTTGAGACTGGAGATGGACCCGACAGATTAGGTTCATTGTTAGGGAGACTCCATGTTCTTTGTAGTACCCATCGAGGCCTAAACCACATGGTGGGACTGGGCGGTTGTTGTGGTGGATACATAAAGTGGTGGGGATTTTGAGAATTGTTGCCGGAAGGGGGTTGGTTTTGCAAAAAATTCATGTAGGCCATATATTGAAGATGATTGGGATCCATTTGACAAAAAATAAACAAGATTGAGACTTGATAACAACAAAAAAAATAGAATTGAAAGATGACAAAGTGAGTGCAAAATGAAGTGAATAACCACTACATATTTGTATATGAGATAAAATTATGGCGTTTAATGTTGAAACGGATCAATTTTATCTACAACGAGATAAAAATTATGGCCGTTTAATTTTATCTACAACGTCTGGTCAAAGCGGCGTATTTTAATTTTTTTTTAACGCATTTTTTTTTGCTTGAAGCTTCGGATGCTCGCTCACCTTCATTTCTTCATTTCTTCATCCTTCGCTCGCCTTGACCAAATTCCGCCCGCTCGCCACCTTTCTTCCTTCTTCATTTCTCCATTTCTTCGCTCATTGCTCACCTCTTCCTTCTTCCCCTTCTTCATCGACCTTCCCTTCTTCCCTTCTTCATGACCTTCCCTTCTTCCCCTTCTTCGCCGCTTCTCTTCCGCTTCTTCCAAGACGCTCCTCCCTTCTTCCGTACCTTTCTACTTCCTCTCCGTCGGACATCTCGTCCCTCAGTCTCTTCTTCTCCCCAAACTCTTCTTCTCTCAATCCTCTGCCACCTTGCTCCCACGCCTCGACCTTCTGTGTTTTTACGTCTCCTCTCCTCTCATCTCTACGCCCCCATCGCCAGGATATGACCGGATCGTACGAGATCGCAGCCCACCATGGCCAGGATCTCTGACGGTCGTGCTTCCTTCGCAGCCACCATGACCAGATCTGTAATTTATTGTGATTCTGTAATTTTTTGTGATTTTGTAATTTATTCTTTTGATTTGTATGTTTGTTTTGTAGTTTTTAATTTAGATATGTGATTTTTTTATTTCATTTTCTGTTTCACCATCTTCATTTTCATGGTTTCTATGTTCGGTTCATTGTTTCATTGTGAATCTGCTTTTTCCCACTCGTTTTGGATGATTTTCTGTGATGATGTGTGAGAAAAAAATAATTTTTAAAGATAAGATACGGTTGTTGAGGGTTGGCGAGAGAAATGTCGTAAATGATAAGAAATGACACGTCAGCAAACTCCAACGCAAGTTTCTTATATCTGCCGTTCCATATAGTTTAACAACGGGGTAGTTTACCCCGTTAAAGATGCTCTAAGGCCACGCTAAAGATTATGGAATCACCAAATCACCCTATATAAAACAAGAAAAGAAAATAGAGTTAAAGAGAGTTGAGGGTACCCAGTCTTTGTTCCCTTTCTTCCCCTCTTTTTGCTAAGTCAAACAGTTGAAAGGATTGTGTTCAAGGCATGAATGGGTGCCACTTGGAGGCTCCAAAATGATCCTTCAATTAAGATGCACCCATAAACAAAGAGACTAAAGCCATGCTTGGCACTAAGGTGCTCATCCCCACACCCATATGGAAATACATACACATATAATTAATAATATATTAAAGCTTCATACATCAATGTACGAGCTTCTTTTGTTGTGAGTTGTGGCCCTCTTCCCAACTTTGTTCCCCTCTATCTTTATTATGTTTTTTAATAGATTCCTTTCAACCAGTTCCAAATATTTGATTTGTGTGACATAGATATTATCTTCTTTGTTAATTGATTGAGATAGACAATTAGCTAACCTAAATCAACAATGATCAGTTTAAAGTTAACGATCCAATTGTTTCTTTTTTTTTTTTCGTAGGAGAGCGTCATTTTATTTTGAAATTAAGTTTGAATAATTAAATATTGCATGCCACTAAAGTTCACAATGGATCCAACGTTAGACAAGAAAGAAGATATGGGAAAAAGACACAAGTTATATTATATCAAACTAATTAGCAATCCAACATGGTAATGTAATCTTCGAAAATCTTTCCAATATTCAAGTTTATTTATTTTGCAAAATTACCATATTTATTAATTCATTAATCATGTTTAAGTTGTACAATAATTGCATGGTTTAACGTAGCTTTAAGATTTAGCTTCAAGATTTAAGTTTGTTAATTATTACAAAGCAAAAGTTTAAAAAATTACGCTTCATCAAATTTGAGTAGGATGGCATGAATATATCCCTCTAAAAAGTTTAAATAAACAAAAATATATAATTTAAGTGAAAATGATTAAATAAAAGAAAAATGAAATTTCCATAAGAAACATAACTATACTAAAGACATGTGGCAAAAATTCATTTCTCCATTTTTTTTGTTAAAACCCATTTTTCTGCCAAAATCTTAATTGCATTCTAAAAAACTTAATTATACTGTAGATTCTGTTTTTCATTGTCACCTTTGTTGAAAACGGGTTCTCTCGGCTAATTGGAATTCAAGTTAATGCAAAAGTGAATAAAAAAAAAGATAAGGAAGAAGTTCCAAGTGCCCTGTGTCCTTTTAGTTAAGAGTTTGTTTTTCAAATCTTAATATAGAAGAAAATATTGAGGAGCGTGTGATGCCTGCATGATGTTATGCTTCAACTACTAAGGAGGTAAAGGGAACCTTTTATGACTTTCAATGAGAATCTTTCTTCCCGAGAAAAAACAAAGACTCTGCCCTACTTTTTAATTTTTTTTTTATGTATCATTATCCTTTAGTTTCCTTGATTGATTATTAAATGTAGCGTTTAGTTGCCTTTTAAAGTTAATTAACGCATTTAAAAACAATCTAATTCTAATGTCATTTGCTTTTTTTTGGGGCCTAAATGAATTGAAATGCAAGCTCATACATATAAGTCAAATCAGCACTATTTTTAATATTCGCCAACTATATACTACTTCCCTTGGGACCTACTACAACTACTAGTACTGGAAAGAGTAGTACATATAGGCGTAGTTTGTAAAGAGTTGAAAGACAAATAAATGAATGAAAATTTGATTTTAGCCCCTCTAATATGATAGGAATCTTTTTTTTTTATTTTGTTTTATCATCATTGTCAACATATATAAGAGTATACTAACAAACTATGTCATTACCTTTGACAATGCTGAAATGTTAAATATATTATCAATAACGAATATGGTGAAGCAGTACGTGCTATACCAAAATTGGACTAAACTATGTACCAATAATACTTTTTGTTCAAGAACGATTGATTAAACTGATTGATTGAATTAAAATTACTAAAACATTTATGAAATTAGAAACAAAAAAAACTGAGTTTTTCAGTTTTTTTATTTTTGAAAAAAATTAAGTTTTATTTTTAGTTGAAGTTGAACTAGTCAATTAACCCGTGTCTTATAAATATTTTAGATTTTGAAATTAAAAGTTTTTTATACGAATTGATATATATTATTAGATATAATAAAATTTTTATACATCCGAGTCAAATATTATTAGACGTAATCAATCAATATATCACATTATAGAAAAATATTTTCCGTCTACAAATATTTTTGAGATATTATTATTAAATTTATTCAGCCTTTTGTAAGTTAAATTAATGTTATTCTCTACGTTCTTGTGTGTAAGAATCGATAACACATTGAGTCAAAAAAAAAATAAAAGAATCGATAACACATTACTCCATTGGATGTTGGCTATGTCGGAGAACTATTCTTCTACAAGAACAAGTTGTTACCCAAAAAAGTTTGGCAAGGCCAAAACAAAAGCAAAAAGGGGGAAGTTAACTACCCAGAAACATCAGAAACCAAAAGCGTCACACACGTCTTCATCAAGCAGAATAAACCCCAGAAACCAAAAACAAAAAAAACTCATTGCTATAAATCTTCAACCTCTGCGACATACCCATGGCAGTCGTGTAGGGAGGTGGTAACACATGCCAAAGACGTGATGGAGTTAGTGAGGGAAAGAAGCAATTTTTTTTACAATTTAGGGATCCGATGGGGAGGAGGAACAAATCAAGAGGAGGATGGTATTAGTATTATTATAGTTTTAGCTACTTTGTATTTGTAATGGGTCAAACCCATATGGGCATTTGCTTTGTAATGGGCCCAAGCCCAATAGCTGAAGTAGCTTTGTATGTTGTGCACACTTTTGAGTTAGTTTGCAATGTATTTAGCGCAACTCATTTGGTATCCTCCATCATGTGGATGGATAAAGTGCAATACAGATGGTGCTGCTATAGTAGCTCCTGGGCATACTGCTGTAGGTGGACTGTTTAGGGATTCAATGGGAGTTATTTTTTATTGCTTCTCTTCTTATCTTAGCATTACTATTGCCCTTCATGCTGAGTTTGTTGCTTCTATGATAGCCATAGAAACAACTTATCAAAAAGGATGGCAATGCCTTTGGTTGGAATGTGATTCAAAGTGTGAGTAGTTGATGCCACTTCTAACTACCAGGTTCCTTGGAAGCTTAAAGTTAGATGGAGAATTTTTTTTATTTATTGTCAACAGATGAATTTTAGAGTATCTCACATTTACAGAAAAGGTAATAATTGTGCAGACAAACTAGCTAACTGGTATATTTAGTCATAGCTTTACTTGGTGGGATTTAATTCCTGATTTTATTATAGAGGACTTTAATCACAATAGATTGAGTCTTCTTCCTAATGATAGGTTTAGATGATTCTTGGTTCTTGACTCTCTTCTTATCATGGGTTTTGGCTTTAGTCCTCCCATGTTTTTTGTATTCTTTTTTATTTTTTAATAAATTTTACGGTACGCTGCAAATGATTGTCAAGGTCTGGGGTGCCAACATAGTTGAGATTTCTTACTTTGTAGTGATGCTTTTGCACGCCAATTAGGCGTTTCTCAAAAACAAAAAAAATGCTGAGTCGACATCGTTAGTTTCAGATGGGTTTTGGATCTGTTAGCTGCTGAATTAACATCTAACACAATCCATTAGATTACCTTTAGCCGAACCCAGTCTATAAATAACATCATCCTTCAATTGTATCATTCAGTATTGAAATAATTAGAATCGCTCTCAAATTTCTCTCAAATCTTTCTCTAGGTTTTACTTTCTCTTCTCTTCTTATAGTTTTATTTCTGATATGGTATCAAACGTGTACGCTCTGGTACACTCAATCTTTTAGTTGTATTATTCAGTAATAAAATCATTAGAATCTCTCTCAATATTCTCTCAAGTCTTTATCTTGGTCTTACTCTCTTTTTTCTTCTAGTTTTATTTTTTGATAGAAAGGAAGAGGGGAGGGGAGGGGTTGTAGGATTAGATGGTCGAAGGGAGGGGAGTGAATAGAGGAAGAGAAAAGGAGTGGAAGCGTGAAAGAAAATGGGGTTAATTGTAAGACCTACTAATAGTAAGTTAAGAATCCAAGTTGGGTTCTACTATTAGAGTAAAAACTAGTTTTGGTTCTTAAATCATTATTTGTGGTGGTGTATAAACCCCTCACTTTATCATTTTGAAATCTCCCAAAATGACTTGGAGTTTGGAGTTGGTTTCACAACACTAGGTGAAAATATAAGAGCAGGGACATAAGCCAACGGATATACAAATAAATCAAACTATGACAAATTGTTTCCACCAAGGAAATGACTCGTCAAAACTGTCACAACCCTCAAAAAACAAAAGAATACTATGCGGTTTTGCTGAGTCATGCATGACTCAGGGACACGCCTCGTCCCCATCATCCAGAGACAGGATCAAGTCACTGTTCATTTTTTCGGCCTATAACACTATGCACATTCGACACCAAAACTGCTCACCGCAACAAACTCCACCGTTCTGCAACAAAGCCATACCTTCGAAGTCATGGGTTGGATTGCCAAATAAGGATTCAGCAATCAACAAACACGGACCAGACGCAGCTGCTGTCTAAAAGAGACACCACAATGCTAAAGGAACAAATTGGACCTGACACAGCAGCTTCCCAAAGAGCAATATGAAATCCCATGACAATAGACGTGCATCTTCTGAAGGTAATGGAACACAACAATACAAAATAACTAGGATGATAGGATTGATTGAAGTGCAAGCTGTTGCTGAGGGTGCAAAGATGACCAGGTTGAAGCAAGGGTAGAAGGTGGCAAAGTCTGTTGAAGTTGCCTCAATAAATTAATCATCCGACTGACAGTTTGTTCAGTTGCCATATCATTTCCCGCACATAAAATCTACATCATAATGGATGCCAACCAAACATAATTTTAGAGGGGAAAAAAGTAGAATAAAAACTAACAGCAGTAAATTATCACAAAAACTAACAGCAGTAACTAAAAACTGGCATTAAAAAAAGGCTGTACCTCGGCAAAAATTGCAACAATCTTGGGAAGATATTGATTGTTATGACCTATAAGATCTCTATCTGATCTGAAATTGAATGCATGTACAGAACATATCAAAATTGATAGGCAACATGAACAAGAGGCAGCAAATTAGGCAAATGGCATTTAATCAAAACTTGTTCTGGATCAGACTTTTACCTTTCAACCATTGAACAAAGTTGGTCATGCACAACCTTAGCCTCAATTAAATCACCTTTTATAGGCAAGCAACTTAGCCAGGCAGGAACAACCTGCCACCAAGCAACAACCAACAAGATTACAAATCAAACACGCAAGCAGGGGATTTTTGCTCTAAAATTTCATTTCTACAGGGTATCACAAATGTGTAAGTCAGAATAATATCCTAAATCAGTTTATGCAGTCAAGAAATTTCAATGAACTGACAGATAATAATTATGGATTGAAAATCTATCTCATAATGTGCCCATTTTTTACATCCTTTACTCGGCGGAAAAGCATCAATTACTGGACTTGGATCAGTTTTCTGATGTGAATGACTTGAGAAATTCTCTCTAAGCCTCGTGAATTTATAATTACAGTCTATGCAACAAAATCCCTTAGTATTAGGGATTGAGTAAACTAAATACAGCGAGTATATATTCTGTAAACAGAACGTATCAGGGATGTATAAGCTATATGCATCCAGCTTGTTAATATAAACATTGCCCTCAAACCCCCGAGAAATTTAGCGAAAATATGTTAGGTGATCATAGAGTTTGCAAAGGAGGTAGGAGGTAGTGCTTTCTCTAGAGAGAATCTTCTTACAAATGAATTGGCGGACAATTTTTCTATTTGGTCAGCTCATAAAAGACTGGATTGGAAGCATTACGACATGCTGCTTGATCGTCACAATAGAGTTTCATGGGAATCTTGCAAAACTTCAAAATAAACTAACATGTACTAAAAACCACGGCTCAAAATTTTGCTGCTACACTTGATCGAACAGCTTAAGGGGATGCCAACAAAGAATATGACACTGGCAGCAACTCAGTGGGTCAACCAGACACTGGAAGTGCAGCATGTGAAATACATGTGCCAACAAAGGTGTGCATGGTGGTGATTCCAGTAATGACACTCAAAGGGAAGGCCAATTATCAGGAGTTTCTATGACACTTGGTCGAGTGAAGGTATTTGGACTAGATCCAACCTTAACTGCAGTGAGAAGGGTGGAACTGTGGAAGCGAGGAGAATAGGACTTACAGGGTTCATGTCCAAAACGTGCAAGATCTAATACCAACTTCGATCAGTGTTATTCTGATGTGAATGAATTGAGAGAAATCATCTCTAAGCCTCAACAATTTATACTAATAATAGCATATGCAACTAAATAGCTTAACTTTAGGGATTAACTAAACTAAATACAGAACTCATAATCTATTCTCTATTATATTTACAGATTGTATCAGCTATTTACAAGGAAAACAACTGGCATGCACAATAGTGCTAAACTTGTGTCTTCAACTACTGTAACAAAAATATCAAGTGGTCTAAGATATCCATCATTAAGTGTGTATGGAACCAGAATCCAAAAAACTCTTGTAGTAAATTTTTTGTGCCTAATATAATATTCAAGGAAACCATGATGTAATTTTAGCAAAAGCTGTAAGATGGCACCCCTCCATATTACCAAGGCTGGATCTGGATAGAGGCAAGTTTAAATCACAACTGTGATGAACAGAAAATCATTACAAGATGTAGTGTTCGTATAACAGCCACTCTAACCAATGCGGTATGACTGGCAACTTATACTTGTTCAAATGACATTATGACCACATGCAAGATTAAGACAACAAAAACAGCACTTCCACGACAGTGAAGAGATGGAGCACCAAAATGCAAAGTACCTGAGCTGCATTTATGCTATCACGATGGAACTGGCATATTTTTCCAAGAGCTGAAACAGCATTGTCATATGCCATTACATTATCAGAATGCCGTGCATTTGGATGTGTTATCACAGCATTTAACCTTGAAAGTGCCTCTGCAATAGAACAAAAAAACTAATTAAAACAATGGTGTAAGACACAAACAAATAAGTAAATGGTATGAGTAACTGACCTCCAACAAGGGGTTTGAAAACAGATCCACCAAACTCAGCACAAACACCGACCCCATAAACCGCTGCCTGAAAAGAAATTTGATTTTTGCTTTGTGAAACTAAAAGTACCTCAATTATATACCAAAGCTGTATAGGAAACATTAATATAAAGTAAATCAAAGGGAGGGGGGAACCTGTCGAACATCTGAACATTCATCATTACAAGCTTCAAGCAAGAATGGAAGATACGAATCATAATATCTGTAGCAACAGCATAAAGCATTTCAAATACAGAACAAAACCAATCCAAAATGAAGGGAATAAATAATTTTGTGCATTAAAATAAAGACAATTCACAAAGAATAAAAGAAATGGGGATTTTTTTTTTCTTGTGGGAGGTGGGGACTCTTACTTAAGAGCTGCTTCGCGGCAGTGCTCAGCAACATCATCAAATATACAAATGGCAATTCTCCTTTCCTCTGAGGTTTTGTCTTTACCCTGATTAATAATTGTCAATAAGAGAGAAATTTGATTTAGAAAATTAAATGATAAATGTGTCTAAATGAAACTATAAGTATCCATTCCAGACAAACATGAATTCACAGAATCACAGACATATTGGCAAACAGTAGATACTAAGTTCCACTCATAGAAAATTTGGTAACAACTGGCAACGATCCAAATTAAATTACGAGTGGAACAAGGAGGGGGGTGGGCAGCGGGATGATAAACTACTACAAACCATAATATAAAAAGATTTCCAGATTTCTTTACATTCTTTAAAGGAACAAAAATAAAAACAAAAAACAAACAAAAGAGAATAAATGTACAGCACAAAATTTTATAATTCATTTCATCTTTTCAAGTATGAGTAGTAGTAATAATAATAATAATAATAATAGTAATAATAAGAGGGCTGCACAATATTTTCCTCTCTTCTGGCTAATCAAATTTCTATTATTTCTCATAGTAAAGGATATACGGAACAAATAAGAATTAATGCCTTTATTATATGAAAGAAAAGATATTTGCCAGATAAGATCATTTTTCGTTCAAATTAAATGCTTAAAGGAAAAAGATTTGAGAAAAGGAAAAAGAAGAAAAAGCCCGAGAGGCAGAGGGAAAAAAACAACTTTTAATCAATAAATCCAAAAAAAAATTATGAAGATTCATTCCAGCGGCAAAAGAAGGTAACAACATGAAGTGAGTGGAAAGAAACTTACAAACATAGGTGTTAGATATGACGAAAGCTCATCAAAGAAAGGCAAAAAAGATGCCCTGAATGTTTTTATCAAAGTCCCCAAGCAATCACCAACCTAGCACACAAAAAGATTCAAATAAGAGCTAGGAAAGCATGCATAAAGAATGTAGTTAATGAGAAGAGTCAGAGTACAAAAGCATATATTATTCACACTTGATCAAAAAGTTCTTCTTCTTGCTCATTTTCTTCCTTGAGCAGTTCTCTTTCTTCAGCATCAAAGTCCTCTTCTTTGGCTCTCTCTGCTCTTTCATGTTTTCTTGATGAACTGGCTGTGATGACTTGTTTAATCTCATCAACAATGCTCCTTACTTGCTTTTCATCTAAATGTGGCCCAGAGACCTGAGAGAAATAAATCCTATCTAACTTCAGGTTTAAACAACAGCTTACAGAGAATTGATGACTTAAGAAATACAATTAAACAAAACCACTGAGATCTAAAAACAGTACAGTGCAGCATAAAATCCAATCATGGAGTAGACAGATAGAGGGAGAGAGACAAATATGGCAGAGTGGGATAGAAATTATATTTCTAAGGGCCTGTTTGATATAAAAAAAATGTTTTCAAAAATGCCACATTGTTTTCTCCTTGTTTCCAGTTTTCAAAGATTTGTATAGAAAATATTAAGAACAATAAAAAGCTTTTGTTGTTTCCTACACAAATTTTTCAAAACAGAAAGTAAAAACAATGTAGCATTCTTATAATTGCAAGTGAAAACAAGAAATTAAAATAGAAAAATGCTTTCTCAAATGATACAGGCCCTAATCTTTTATATGGATGAAGATTTATATTGCAATATGGAAAACAAGAAAATTTGATTGTAGTTGCCTAGTACCAATCATCCCATTTCCTGGCAACCAATAGAATAAGAGGAATGCTACGGACACTCTCTTTGACACTCTCTCTTAAACACACTCTCAATGATTGGGCCACGTCACACTTTTTTTTGTTCAAAATCAACCATTGGATTGAAAGTTACTATCATATAGGTCATATCTGTAAATTTTAACATTAATCTATGATCATTTGCTATGTCATCAAGATGCGTCAAGATTAACGTCAACGATGTAATTACAAATAACGTTAATCTTGATGCATCTTGATGACATAGCAAATGATCATAGATTAATGTTAAAATTTACAGATATGACCTATATGATAGTAACTTTCAATCCAATGGTTGATTTTGAAAAAAAAAAGTGTGACGTGACCCAATCATTGAGAGAGTATCAGAGAGAGTGTCCGTAGCATTCCTCATAGAATAAACAAGTATTAAAAAAAATCGGAAAAATATTAACAAACAAATCAAGTGACAAAGATAATATCACCAAATTTATGTGATCGGAATGTCAAGATATTTAGTCAAAAAAAGGATTGCCTAGTTATCAAGCCGGGTTTTCCTAGATTCAAGGATTGACAGGTATTAAGTTTCAAAAGACTTGATTTGAGAATTGAATTTGTTGCTAATCTTTGTTTCTCCATCCTCACTGTATTCCCCCCCCCCTTTCTTCTTCACTATTTATCCCCCTTTCAGTGTTACACTCCCTCAGTTTCATCTTCCCTTCCCTTTCTTACCCATTCTACAAGACCATAGATACTATGTAGTCTGCAAAAGAACACATCATATTTCATGAAGTTTATAGTCACTGCACAGACTGAAATAAACAATCATGTTGCTAGTCTAACTGAATGCTGTTAGCTAGTCTTTTGCTCACATTGTACTTCTGTTATCTATTGCATTCAATTAGTTGGTTTTAACCGACTCTAACTGAATGCTGTTAGCTGAACCCAGTTGTAGATTACTCCCATCCGGAATGAATTATAATTCATTCCGAAGGGAGTATATTCTCAGTTAGAGAGATATCTCCAACTATATATCGCAATTGAACTCAGTTCAGAAAACATTCCTGCTAATAACAGAATACTAGTTCAGATTACACGTAAGATCTCTCCCCCTCTGTTTTCTAACTTCGTCTAGCTATCTCAGTCTTTCTCCCACTGTCTTGGAATCTCTACCTTTATCATGATATCTAGAGCCGTTTTGCATACTAGTCATGACTTAAGACAAATCTAAACAAGTCATCATGACTTCCACAAATCCAAATAACTCTCCTTCGAATCCAGTGTTGAATCCTAATTTTCCTTCAAATCAAAATCCTGCACAGAATGGCAATGTTTGGCACACAAAAAGAACAGATTGGAATAGATTGTTATATTCTACTGACTTCGATTCCATACTTCTAGCAGAACAGAAATAAGCCACCTTTTAAGCCTTATGTTCCAATATGTTTTATTTTAAAAATGCAAGTACAGAACAAAACACATTTTATACGCTCACTCATTCCAGCCTGCCTACCGAACGCTACCAAAGTTTGCCAATATCTCTCTCGACAGCTTGAAAATCACTGGAAAGCAGGAAAGCTGTGAAACATATTCTTAGGTACCTCAAAGGAACAATGCATCATGGTCTTCACTTGTAGACATGAACTCTTCAAGCATTCTATGATGACAATTGGCCTATAATCCTAATGACACAAAGCTCATTTCCAACTCTTGCATTTATCTTGGTCAAAACCTAATGTCGTGGTGGTCAAAGAAGCAACCTATGGTTGCACAATCCAGCACAGAAGCTGGGTACAGAAGACTAGCAATTGCAGAACAGCTATGGATCCAGATTTACTCACAGAACTAAATGTTTCTATCACATAACCATGCATATAATGTGATAATCTCGGCACAGTATCTTTGTCCCATAATCCAGTGCTTCATTCAAGAACAAAACATATGGGATTAGGTGATCAACAAAAGCCTTAAGGTGGTACACATCCCTGACGATCAAAAGCCTTAAGGTGGTACACATCCCTGTGCACATCCCAGTGCGCAGATATTCACCTTAAAGCATTGTCTACTACCAGGTTCTTAGTGCATTACAGGGAAAACTCAAGGTTTGTGACCTATTGTCGTTGACTGACTCGCCCTGAATTCGAGGAGGGTATAGAGTAGCTAGTCTTCTGCTCATATAGTACTTTTGTCATCTGTTACATTCAGTTAGAGTCAGTTTTAACGAATGCTGTCAGCTGAATTCAGTTGTGATTCTATTCAGTTATCAGTTAGAGAGATGGCTCTAACTATACTGTAATTGATCTCAGTTCAGATATAACTTTTGTCGATAACAGAATAATAGTTAAGATTACATCTCAAATCTCTGTCCATGTTTTCTCTGGCTTTCCCACTTTTCTATCCTTTTCCTGAAATCTCTACCTTTATTGTAATATTATCCTCTTCCTATTGCAGAAATAGTTTCCTAATTTTCAATCCATGCTATACTTCATATCTCCTTATAAATTATATTCTATATGACAAATCTTTCCAAGACACAATACTACCGATTACCGAAAAAGAGCCAGTATACATGGACAGAATATTTTCCCATAAATCATTTGGGTGTCAAATTTTCCTTCACTGACATAGTTATTTGAAAGGAGGTACAAAAGATTGTATATCATGGGATTGTAATTTAATTCCAATTAAAAGAAGGCTGTCACAAATATTCCATCCTGATAAATTAATGTTACAGACCTGTATGCATTCATTCAGTGCGTCCAACATGCTTGCACAAATTTCTACCTCTGGCTCCTGGCAGACATTTAAAACACATTGATACAAGCACCAAAACTACAAATTAGACCAAAAGGCCAGAAGAATAGGCAGCATTTTAACCTTGTGTAAAGCTTCCACCAAATTTGGTATTATATAATCAGACAACTGTTTTATGTAAGTCGCATCACGACCTTGCGACTGTCCCTTCTCTACAGCTGATTTTGCTGACGACAACAGTTCTGGCATAGCTATTAACAAAGCAGGTAGGTGCCATTAAAAGAAATTCAATAAGGACTACCGGAAATAGACAAACTAGAAGCAAGATTTGGTTCTTGCAGAGTAAGGAAAATACCTGAAACCGCTGCCTTCCTAACTTCTTCATGGAAGTAAAATTTAAGAAGAGGAACCAATGTGGAAGCAACCTAGATGATTCAACAAAGTTAGCCAATAAATATTCCGGTCTGAAAAATGCCAATAAAATAGAAAAAAATGTCAACCTGGTCAATCCAAGGAAAAAATCCTTCCTTCAACTCATCAGCATAGCAACATAACATGTTACAAGCTGTAGCCTTCTCCTCCAGGACACTGGTCTTAATGCCTATTCTTTTATCCCCAAGAGTGATGGTCTCAATGCTACAATAAGAACAGCCAGACACTAAGTAATAGTATTCAAAAGCAAATTAATATATCCGGTAGTATAGTCAATATCATTTTCTTTATTTTCAAAATTGAAACGACTTTTTTCTATGCTTAATCATTTTTTAAAAACATGGAAGTATTGATTGACAAGGATATTAACATGCAAATATAAATTAATTAAAGAAGCATGTTTAAAATCAAGGCAGATGTACAAGCACAAACAAAAGAAAGGACTGCATATTGAAGTGAAACAAAGAATAAATAGGATCCAGAAAAACATCACATTATGTGATAACATGGATATCAATCTTTCATGACACAAAATTCAGTAACCAGAACTGAAAGGACACCTTTCATCATCTTCATCAAATTCAGCATCAGAATCTGCTGATGTAATTGTCACATCAGGCTTAAGTTGTGCTGACTGGAGCAAGGGAGGCATGACAAAACCCATGTACGGGAGAAAATCTTGCCCCAGACACTTGCAAAGCCGCGCCCATGCCTGAGAACATAAAAAACCAAGTGAAAATCTGAGGTATAAATGAATTTAAATTAGAACGATAAAAATAAATAATATTCCAAAGTCGAAGCCAGAAAATGGAAAAAGGACCATACTTGTAACATGTAACTTGCAGTTGGATCATCAGCATCCAATTGAGATTGTTGCAGTGACATCAAGACATCCATGACCTAGTAAAAGAAGAATGAAAATCATAAATTAGCACATTAAAAGTGAACAATGATCAAATGAAATCATATATAAAAATTTATACTTTCAGGAATACATATGATTACATGATTAAAAAAAACGCAAGAAACAACATGCTAAATTAAATTAAAAGTCACCTGTTTGGCATCATCCCTGAACTTTTCCTTTCCAACAGCCATTCCTATCAAACTAATGCACTCCATCGCTTTAGCACGAAGCATACGATTAGATTTATCATTTGCATTCATCAAAATAGCTTTTAAGTATGGCATCACAGCATCATAATACTTCTGAAATTGCTCCTGTTAACATGACATTTTTTTTTACTTACGACATATACAACTTAAAAGCATTGTGATTACTGTGAAGAAGACCGGCTATGTAAACCACCTGTGAAGAATCAGCAACTGATGCTAAAGCTGTCAAAGCCCCTTCTTGAACCATTTGCTTCCCAGTCTAGAATACATATATGGAAAGAAATGAAAACCATATAATTCTAAATATATCATCCAAATGCATTAAAACATGCACAACATCTTTGATTATAAAGCACTTTGCTACAAAGGATCAAGCAAAGTGACATTATATATAACAAGATTCACACAATCATTAAAAAAAAAAATTAATAAATTAGAAACCTAAGGCTTGAACTAACCAAAATTCAATTTCGATTAAAAAATAGATAGAGCAAATGCCCATCCCCATGGTCCTCAGAGACCAAAACAATAAACCAAGGAGAATCCACGAAAGTTGAATTTCTTTCAGACCAAATCAAGATGTATACTCAAAGAAAACCCCATATGATCTCCACAACGACATTATGAAAACATTCTATGATATTCTTGCAGCTAAATGTCAACAGCAGTCAAATACCTGCAGGAGTACAAGAAGTTTGCTCACAATCCCATCCAAATAAGGTGTTAGGATATCTGGGGTACAATTCTCAGTGAAATTTAACACTGCAGAAGCAGCATGAGCCTGCAATATAAAAGTAACAAATATTGAACAAGATTAATGGCTTTCTGAATTCAAATGAGTTGTCAAAGATCACGAAACTTAAGATTCACACGCTAGTAGTGGCACTAAATTACAGATCCACTACTACTAATGAGGAAGAGATAACTTGGGACAGAAGAACTCTAATATTTTAAAGAAATTAATCATATAAGCCATGTTCAATTGATGAAAAAAGATATAAAAAATCCAAAATGTTAAAAATGCATAACCTAGAAAATTAGCCCTGACAATTTAATTTTCTTGGGTCTAAGATAAGATTGAGAAAGACCTCTTCACAAAGTCTTAAGAGAACTGAGGATAGTTATGACAGTAATCCCTCGTTTAGCATCATGTGGACAAACACTAGACCCTATAAACAATCCATGAGGTAAACAAGATTATAAATGCATGATATTAATTTGATCAAGCACAAGTAGAATCAACCAATGCATTGAAAGGCTTGTCTCCAGCAGAATACATAATACATAATCAAGGACAAAAGAAAGAACAAAAATGACATCCAATAAAGCTAGATTGTAGAGTCCGTCTTAACCTAATTTGATTGAGAACATCCAACGGTTTATAAGAAAAATTTACATATATTTAGAGAGCAAAAATCAGAGTGATAGGGGTATATATAATATAATGGTACATGCTGTATATTGTAGTATTCAGTGTTCTAGAACACTCCACTGGCACTGACTTCGTTGTAATAAACTGTTAGGTTGGTTTTCTCTTAGAGCAGTTATAGAACTGTTAGTGAGTTAGTTAGAGCCCAAACCAACTCTATTAAAACAGCTATTGTATATTGTATTGTATCAGCAAGTGAAATATCACAATTTCAGAATTCGGTTTTCATCTCTCTCTCAAATTCTCTTGACTGAGAAATTCTTTCACAAAGGAGCCCAAGTGACTTGAATTACCACAGGAGACAATGTACCTAGTCTAGATAAAAGTGCAAACCTGTACTCGGGGATTTTGAAAATCATCCATGGCTCCAGCTAATGCTGGCAGTACCAAGTGGTGATATTTAACTTGCAAGTCCGGCCCCAAATCTGTAGACAATTGCCCAATTGCATTTATTGCTGCCCACCGCACTCGGGGGTGGGGATGACGAAATGCATTCAAAACCATTGACAATACCTGCTCCAGATTCTTTATCATCATCTACACCATCAAAGAGTATGATGTAAGAGACATGCAGACGCAGAAGTTAAGGAAATTTTCCCGTTAATCACGAATATTAACAAGGCATGCAGAAGAAATAAAGGTTGAAGAATTATTGAGACAGAAACACCAGACATAATCACAAGTTCAATTACGACTTGCAGATAAAAGAGCATGAGAATTTTTACAAAACAACCTAATAGTAGTTAATAAATTAAAAAAAAAATTATGAGTTGGTAAGCATCAAGCTAGCAAGCATAAGTAAAAGTATACCTTTGAACAACCCTCAGCAATTTGTGCAAATGCAATGAGAGCAGCATGGTGCTTTTGCCATTCGGGTGCAGCCAAGTAAGTTGGCAACAGCTCAGACGCAACTGGCACTATAGTGTTCCCACCCAAAGAAATCGAAAGCCTATCCAAACATTCCTGTCCAAATCCATAGTTACTGGTCTCACCAGCATCCTCATCCTCAGTCTCCGCACCATGCCACGCAGGGTCATCCTCAATATCTAGCAACAAATTCATCAGCACACCAAACAACTTCCTCACAAACTGCGGCAGCTTCCTCATCATCCCAGGAGCCCGCTCCCTCGCCTCTGCAAGTGTCACAACAAACTCAATAGCCAAATGGCGTGTCCCTTCTTCTAAGGACTCAGCCTCAGCAACCTGCAGCATGGAGCCAACCACATCAACAATCTGCCTGCGCAGGAACCGAGGCTCAGTCCCAGCAAGCTCGATAAGGAGCTCAAGTGCCTCCTGCGCAGTCGCCTCCTGGCCAGAATTCAGTGCCTCTGTCAATGTCTGCATCATAAGGGGCAGCAAATCCTGGAACCTATTCTTACAAATGTACAGTTAGTTAGAATTACAATTTTTCAGTTAGAAGTAGTTAAGTCGGTGACAATAACAGTTCCACCAACTTTATATGGAGCCAGTCCTGAAAAACTTCTCAACAAATACTAACAGTAATCAATAACTTCTCTCATTAGTTCAAATAAATAACTAGTGCATCTCAATTTTCACAAAACCTATAAACTTACTTCAATTGAAGGGGGGAAAAAGCTCAAGCTTGAAGTTAATCCAAATTAGACCATAATTTGAATATTCGTTCTACAACAAACAATTGAGTAATAAACTTTTAGATACCTGTCGCGGTCGGAGGGATTGGAGAGGCACTGAACGAAGTTGATGCTGGCCGCGAGGGCGGCGATGCGGACATCCGCGGAGGTGGCAGCACCGAGGCAGCAAAGGAAGACGGAGTGGAGGGTGGTCAATTGAGGAAGTAGGGTTTCACCAATGTAATGAGCCAATTGAGCGAAGATAAGGAGGGAGATTTCCTGGAGCCTAGGGTCAGGGGAAGTAACCCACTGGAAGAGAAGGGGAAGGAGGTCAGGCCAGGCGGTAGGGTCGTCGGAGAGGATAGCGGAGGCTAGCTCCGAAACGGTGTCGCATAGCTTCTTGACGATGGATTTGATTGGTTCTTGGTGGAGGGAAGAGAGGAGGAGGGAGCGGAGGGTGGAGCGGGTGGAAGGGGAGAGGTGAGGCCAGAGGAATGAGTCGTCGTGGTGGCGGGGGGTGAGGTGGCGGCGGAGGAGGATGGTGCAAATGGTTCGGGTTTCTTGGTTAGGGGAAGTGTGGAGGAGTTGGGCGAGTTTGAGGATTAACGAGTCAGGGTGGGTTTGCTTGCAGAGGTTGAAAAGAGACTCCGCCGGTGAACGTTGCTCGTTCCAGGAAGACATGAGGGTCGAGATTAGGGATTCCAAATGGGTCGAATCGGGTCCGAGAATTAGAGCCATTTGGGTCTGGTTTGGATGGCTCGCCATCGTTGTGAATTGCAAAGAGGGAGAGACGGTCGGGGTGCGGTGTTGGGTTGAGAGTGTTGTTTGTTGGATAGAGAAGGAGGGAGGGAGGGAGGATAGAAAGGGAGGGAAGAGTGATTTTCGCTCGAAACTCGAAACAAAAAAGAAAGGAGCGCAAGCAAGCAAGCAAGGGTTTGTGTTTTGTTAATTGTGGGAGGGATTTCGCCAAAAAAAAATTGTGGGAGGGATTTTAAATGGCGGGCTGGGGAGATGCTAAGCTACTCCCTCAGGTTCCTTATCTTACGGTCATTTACGATTTCTCCAATACCCTCTCGCCACGTTATTATCCCCTTATATAATATTATTCCCATTAGGATTAGGATTAGGATTCTAATTCTATGTAACCAGAAAAAAGGATTAGGCTTCTATTGGATCTAGTATATTTCTATTTTCCCTCCTAACATTTTTTTGTTTTAGCTTTTCTGCTAGTCTATTACTAGGGATGGCAGCGGAACGAGATGAGTGCGGATGCGAGTAGTACTTTTCCCGTACTCATACTTGTTAATATCTACAAATATTTACGCTGGTAACGAGTATTCATGGACATCCATGAGTATTTAATAATTTAACATAAAAAAATTATACAATATAATATAACTACGTATTATATTAACATTGAATAATATACTATATGTATTTACAAAATTGTATTATTATGGGTCCATCCACTAAAAAAATATCAAATAATGTAGGAAATAAAAATTATTTCATCTCAAAGTGATAAAAAATGTCATAATATATAATATATGTTTAATAAAAAAAAAAATTGTAACGTATATGCGGGTATCCCGGGACGGGTACCATGGTCCCCACCCCCGTTTAATAACTATCTGTTTACTACTCATTGCGGGTATTCCGTGCAGATATCCACAGGTGCAGGTTTTTTTGCCATCCCTATTTGTTAACTTCTTCCCTCCTTAATTTCTCCTTGATAATCAAGATAATTGTATTGTTATTTCCTTGTTATTTTTAATTTTGGTAGTGGTTAAAAATTTATTTTGGTAGATTCACGTAATAATTGTCATAAAAAGTTTTATTAATTATTATATATGACATAAAAATTGTTTTCTTTTGTTGTTGTTCAGGTGTCAACTTACAAACTTGATTGATGATCTATCAAAAATCTTTAGGAGGATGTCGGTGATCATGTGATCAACGCGTTCTCTAAGGTTGTTGGCGACATTGTACAGCTTTTGAAGACATAGTGGCGGCCACCTGTAAGGACTCTGATACTCAAGTTAGTGAGTGTTTGATATCACGGAGTCTATATATAAGGTCTTACGATAAGATTTAAGGTAGTTCATAGTTAATTCCATTGTGACATGGTTGTTAGAGCGGGTAATGAAGCTTTATTTGACTGTTTGGGTCGTTGTTGACTCATATCTGACTTGTTTGATCGTTTGGGAATGTATATCCTACCGAGACTTCTGTTATTTAGCGTTACCCGTTAAGTACAACATCATGTGTCTCGAATTTATGTTTTTGGGCCTAATGGTTTTGGGATCCATGGGCCCAACTATCCAAGATACTGGTTCATAATAGTTGCCATAAGTTGGTTTTGTATGAGATTTTGCGCAACTGACTTATAATGGTCTAACAACTACTGTTGTCACAATTTCGTCGTTGAGTCGACTCAATTTATGCCAAAGGTGTTGATGAATTGTTCTTTCTGGGTTAGTGTTAAACCCTAAGAATCGCAAATGGTCCATGAGGGTTTAAGGGCCCATAACTTTTGAGTGATCGCTGTCAGTAACAATCACATCACGCCTTACGCGCTGTTTCTTATAACTAGGTCGTAAATGGGTGACTGTTCTAGCACATGTTTGTTAAGTTTGTCTTTGTTTGTGCTGGTGATTTATCTGCCTTTGAAGCCTCGAATTTTCTTTTCGTTGCTCCTATCCATTGCCAACTTATGAACTCAAGGTACTAATCGTATTTGTTTTGCTTTAGTTATGGGGGTTCTCATGGGGGTTGCAACCGACAGAAGTGTAAGTTAGTTGTTCACGAGGACTCTTCGTCTTCTGAACTAGAGAGCATTATGTCACAACGTAAGGTCAGTTTTCTTTCTCCCTAGTCGTCTCCAACAGTGGATTGAGTGGTTACAGGAGCTACATTTATCGACTATGCTTCTTCGTTGTTAAGAGATGAATTCTTCGACGATTAGGTGGAAGCAATCATTGTTGAGTTAGGTCGTTGTTAAATCGACC
Organism: Calophaca sinica; assembly: GCA_037113605.1. Lineage (NCBI taxonomy): Eukaryota > Viridiplantae > Streptophyta > Magnoliopsida > Fabales > Fabaceae > Calophaca > Calophaca sinica. The sequence continues at coordinate 39,947,191 of CM073733.1, read as the reverse complement.
CGCTAGACATTCGAAAGCAGTTCAGTACATGGGCATTGTTATGGATTTCCCCTAGTTATATGAGGCTTCTCCAAATGATAGTCTCGATGACGAAATCATTGTGAATCCCTTTTGCAGGTCCAACATGACTAGGCATTAGGGATGGAAACAGACAATGTTGCCCGATAGGGGCCTACAGCTCAACCTACATCAGACCCAGACTTATTTTAAATAGACAAGGCTAAGGCTTTTCTGAAAAGTGTATTTAGCTAAAAAGATTAGACTTTTGGTCATCTAAAAAGCCTTTTAAGCCTAACAGACCAGCCTATTTAAATAATATAATATACTTTTTATTGTTATTATTATAAAAGGTTTTTTATAATGTGTTAAAATTATATATTTATTTACACTTCTAAAGATTTAAGCATATTGACCTACATAAAAGACTTGAACAAACAAGATAGACTTAATCTTAGAAAACTTATCCCCGTCTAATCTATTTCCACTGTTATATTTCAAGCCCTCGGGTACTAGTGGTTTAGTTTTTTTATAGTTTACAATTTATTATGCATAAAGTTTATCCTTGCTAGTCTATTAATCTTTTAACTTATTTAGACATAGGTCGAATGAAAGATCTTTAAACAAGCTAACAAGCCAGATCACACTTTCAAACAGGTCAAGCCAACCTAAAAAAAGTCTATAACAGATAACAGGTTAGACTTGAGCCCTGAATTTTTTAAACAGGTTAGACTTATTTAAGCAAAGTCTTGTTCGGTCTGGCCTACTTCCACCCCTATTAAGCGTCAGGTCTACAAGTCATCATCGGCGGATCTCATCCTACCTATGGATGTTGATCAATGCAAGTGGGTGGACATTGGTGTTCTCACTACGATGAGCATTCTTTTTCTGGGTGAGAAGGCTGGACGTATTGCCAAAGAAGTGCAACTAACCCATTCTCCTATGGGTGATTCCGGTTGGCGGATTGAGTTTCTCGGGAGGAATAGGTGCATTTGCTCGAGGGGGAAGGCCATGAACATTTTTTTTCCTATGTACAAGGCCCTCTTTACTGAAATAGGTATCTGCTTACCCTTTACTGAAATAGGCGCGTTTCTTAAGAAGTTCCCTTCTTTGATTGCGACGAAAATGTGGGAAGGAAATAAAATTTGGAATTGGGGCCCAAATATATTCAAATCCTCCCTATTTGGACGAAAATAGAGTGCTAAAGGGGATGAGTTAGTAAAATTACAATTTCACCCCTTTTCAATTGTATTATTCTCATACAATTTTATTTTTTCTTCTTTTTACTATTAACCAAGCAAAATAGAATAATATTAGACAAACTCATGAGTTACACAAACAATGAAAATAAATATATTTTATATTTATTTTAAATTTAATTTAAGGAATAAAATAATTATTTTTAAATTTATTAATATTTTTAATAAAAATTATGTTATGTTTTGACTGGGAATTTAATTTTTTGGCTTACATTTTATATTTTTATTCTCTTTATCCTATTCAATTTTTACACAAGGATTTTGATAATTTTTTTACTTAAAGGTTATTTTTGTTATTGTACAAACATATATTTTTTCTTTTCGCTCACTGTCTATCAAATCAAATAAGAGCCAACGTAGCTTGGCTCAACTGGTTCGGCCTTCCGCTCACACATGTTGTGACTTGGATTCGATTCCAAGTGGCTGAGTTGGTAGGCGATACGTAAATTCTACTATAAATCCTGACTAATAAATAAATATTTTAAATTTATTAATATTTTTAATAAAAATTATGTTATGTTTTGACTGGGAATTTAATTTTTTGGCTTACATTTTATATTTTTATTCTCTTTATCCTATTCAATTTTTACACAAGGGTTTTGATAATTTTTTTATTTAAGGTTATTTTTGTTATTTTACAAACATATATTTTTTCTTTTCACTCACTGTCTATCAAATCAAATAAGAGCGTAACGCTTCAACCTGCTCGACCTTCCGCCACACATGCTGACTTGAGTTCGATTCAGGATGTGATATTAAGAATACGTAAATTCCACTATAAATCCTGAATTAGGTTAGTAGTTCTCCTTGACCCTGCACGGGGATGAGCCTCTCCCAATCTAAACTTTCCTTCATAAGGAAAAAAAAATCAAACAAGAGAAAAAATAACATTTTTTTCTTGGTTTCCTCTCATTTTTTCTTTTACCAAATAACCAAAAGTAATCTCAATTTACAATTCATATTCGCCTGCACTTCTTTTCTCTTGTTTCCTTTCCTAGACCAAACAAAGAGTCAATGTCACGATGGTTGGTCACCCATCTTATGTTTATATTGCCGGTATCCAACGTTTCTGTTTTCTTCCGTGTCTAACTGTCTATCTGTCTGGTGGATCCAACCTCTCTCACCTGCCATGGTTCGTCCTTCTTCCCTCTACCACTACTCTCAGCGCCGTGTTGGCACCTCATTCAGAAGCTTCTTCTTCATTCCCACAACCTTAGCTCTCATGACCTCTCTTTTAATTCTCTTCTATGTTTACTCTACCTCCAACATCTCCACCACCCATCACCACAACCCCCAATCACCTCCTCAACTCAAATCATCATCTCCCTTTTCCACTCTCCCTTCTCCCACCCCTATCTTACACAACAATGCTTCTGAGTTCACCAAGTCCCAGACTTTCCAATTGGGTGATGACCATGGACCACAAAGTCAACGCGCTCTGCCACCCCAATTAAGCTCAAAGGGTACGCTAAAGTTTCAATTTTTATTTTCGTTGACATGCTTGTGGGTAGAATTTTTTATATGGCTTTGATATTGTCAAATAAATACTATCATTCATTATCCATTAATTTTAGGGTGGCCTTTATTGGATATATATAGAAACTTGTTTGATAATCAAAGTTGAAGTCTTTCCGTTTGTTGATTCCTGGGATCATGTTAATAAGATTAGCAGATACAAGCACTATGTTGTTGTTGGATCCTGGATTTGTTTGACTTCTGCATGATGTTGTGTATTCTGTTGGGTTGATACTTTACATAATTGATACTCTATCCGATATAAAATATAAGCAAAAAAATTCATGTATTTGGTTCAAATTTGGACCAAATATACATACTTTTTTTTTGTTATATTTCAGATCAGAGGAAGTAAATTGATAATCGTACTCGTTATTTAATAAGACAGACTTATGTGGATTTTTTTTTTCTCTGCCTGTAAGCGGACATATGAACATGTACATCTGAATTCAGACATGCTACTTGTAATTTGTGATTTACTTGTGAATATGTGCAATTGATATGGAGCTGGCATCAAGGAATGGAATTCGAAATTTTCGGTATTAGAAGATTAATAATGATTACCTGTTCTATTTTAATATAAAAAGTTTCAAAATTTTATAATCATATGAAGTATCAAATATTCGGTGTAGAAAATGGTTCACATTAATGCAACCCTATTAGGAATGATTGTAAATTATAGCTCTTCTAGACTCAAATAAAAGTTGTGAGATGGTATAAGCTTCTGCTGGCTCCTGTTCCGCTGGGGATGTTACACACTAATAGACTGTTCTGACTCCTGTTTTGCACTATAGTTGGTTTTAAAAATTTTATAGTCTTTTTGAACAATGTGACCAGTTATGGTAATTGAAGCTGGATTCTCATTTCCCTGTCTTAAGTTATATGTAAGTAGTATAATAATGTAAACAAAATGGATAAATTATACTTTTGGTCCTTTATGTTTATTTTATGTTTCAGTTTGGTCCCTTATGCATAAAAAGTTTTGAATTGGTCTCTTATATGTAAAAGTTATACCAATGTGCTCTCTCTTGTTATTTTGTTCCGAAATGGTCTCTTATGTTACAAAAATTATACGAATGTGGTCCCTTTTTTGCCCTTCTATTTCGCCAAAAAAATGGATCACATTAACATAATTTTTGTAATATAAGAGACCACTTCGAAATAAAGGGACCACTAGTGGCAGAGCTAACCCCTTTTCTACGAGGGGGTCAAATATAAAGAGTAATTTTTTTATAAACAAAATAAACTACTAATTTTTTTTTAGTAATAAACTACTACTCCGGTCTGAAATATAAGCAAAAAAAAGTGTCTAAAATATAAGCAATTTGAGTATTTTTTTAGTATAAGTACTTTATCTGTTAAACGTGTTCTATTACTACACTGGGGTAGCGACCTAAATATTTTTTGGGGTAGCAAAATTCCATATTACTACACTCGTTTTTAGTAATTTTTTTGTTGTTGGTAGCAATGGCTACCTCATAGCAACAAAAGGCTCTGCCCCTAGGGACCACATTAGTGTAATCTTTACACATTAGGGGGGCTAATTCAGAACAAATAATATATAAAAGACCAAATTAAAACCTAAAATAAACATAAGGGACGAAAAGTATAATTTAGCCTAACCAGAATAGTCTTAGAAATTTATCTTGGACGTTACTGTAATGCCACATCTAAAAAAGTAACAAGGAGTGGCTTTTCCTCACATTTCCATTATCCTTGCAAATAGTGATGCTATTAACAGCATTAGTCTTTGCCATATTAAGAGATTTAAGCAAGACTATTTGAAGGGTTGAAGTTGTACGCTACTTTTCAACTTTTAAGGGGCTACCGCATTGATTAGCTTAGGAGCTTCATCATTAACATACTTTGATTTGATGTTAGTGGGTTCAGTAGGTAGCCTGGATGATACTACAATCAATGTGAACAGACTTTTATTTCTTAACTTCAGGAGAGTTTGAGAAAAACAACAACGTATTCCATGATAGAGATTTCTTTCTCGAAGACTATAAAGAAATGAATAGGAGCTTTAAGATATATGTTTATCCTCACAGGAAAGATGATCCTTTTGCAAATGTGCTATTGCCTGTGGAATCTGAACCGGGTGGCAATTACGCCAGCGAAAGTTACTTCAAGAAGGTGCTTATGAAGAGCCATTTTGTTACAAAAGACCCAATAGAGGCAGATCTTTTCTTTATGCCTTTTTCCATAGCAAGGTTGCGACATGATCGTAGAGTTGGTGTGGGAGGTATCAAAGACTTCGTTAGAGACTACGTTCATAATATCAATCACAAGTATCCTTATTGGAACCGCACTGGTGGTGCCGATCACTTTTATGTGGCTTGTCATTCAATTGGAAAATCTGCCATGGAGAAAGCACCTGCTGTGATATTCAATGCCATTCAAGTCGTGTGCTCGTCAAGTTATTTCATAAATGGATATGTTGCTCATAAGGATACATCCCTACCACAAATTTGGCCAAGAAAAGGAAATCCCCCCAACCTTGTTTCATCTAAGAGGTAGCACTTCTTCCTCTTTCTAGTTGGCATTATTCTAAATCATACATGTTCTAGAATGCATGTTCTAAACCTATCACATCCTTTATTTTGTAAAATAGATAGGTTGTAGACTAATTATATATGTAGTTAATTAAGCAGTGGAGTCTTTGTAAGTGTTGTCTTAACTATAGTTATCAATGTGACCAGTAAACTGAAAAATATAAATTGACTTCATTTATTGAATGACACTGAAAAATATAAATTGACTTCATTTATTGAATGACATTCAAGCCTAGGATTCCAACACACTGTCAATAATCAATTAGTTTTGTTGTAGATCTATTATCTATTTAAGAAAGTTAACTACGGTAATGACACATGGTGAAAACCCATTCACCAGCTCAAAACTGTTTCCCCGACTTTTTTTCCGTCTCGGATGTGTTGTGCACCATGAATCACGGATTTCTCTAACTAGTTGTACTCTAAAAGTAGAACATAGAAGGATATACATTTTTTTTTCAATCTAATATCAGTCAATGTAACTTCTTGACAAAGTAACTGAAGACTTTAAGAGGATGGTTTCTCAAATATTTCATTGTATGTTTTTGAATTAAATTGATTTAATCCCGTGATATAAAGCACAACTCATTTTACTTTCTTTTTCTTTTGAAAAAAAAAATCACAGGAAAAAGCTTGCTTTCTTTGCTGGAGGAGTTAATTCCCCAGTGCGTGTAAAGCTTCTAGAGACATGGAAAAATGATACAGAAATCTTTGTTCACCATGGAAGACTCAAAACATCATATGCAGCTGAGCTATTAGGAAGCAAGTTCTGCCTTCATGTTAAAGGCTTTGAAGTGAACACAGCTCGTATCGGAGATTCTTTATACTATGGTTGTGTTCCGGTGATCATTGCCAACTATTACGACCTTCCATTTGCAGATGTGTTGAACTGGAAGAGCTTTTCTGTTATCGTCACTACGTTAGATATACCTTTGCTGAAAAAGATCCTGAAAGGCATCGGTTATGATGAATATTTGATGCTACAAAGCAATGTTTTGAAGGTGAGGAAACACTTCCAATGGCATTCTCCTCCACTTGACTTTGATGCATTCTATATGGTTATGTATGAATTATGGCTTAGACGAAGTTCTATAAAAATTTCAATGGGGGATTCTATAAATCCCACTAGATTTATGTAAGTATTGTACAGGTTACCATGTATAATGGCCTCATTCAAGAACCAGTGGTATTATGTCATTTGTATATTTTTACTACCAAACTGGTTCAAAAGAGCAATAAAGTAACAATTTGGTTACAGAGGATCAATTGTTGCTTTTCTTCTACCGCGGTATATCAAAAGCTGAAGCAATCAAGAAACATAAAACTGAAAGGGAACCAAGGGACAGTGAGGGAAACCGAGAGAAAAATGAATTGATGTCATAGTAACTAACTATAATCAGAATCTAACTACCTAAGTGAAAGAGTTATCAATTAACATGTCCCTCAAGCTGGAATGAATGTTGAGCATTCCAAGCTTGTTGTGAAGTGTTCACTATATAGAAATACTGCCTTTGGATGGTCATTGTGAAGATCACAGAGAAGAAATAGAAGTCACTGTGCTTCACAAGCTCCTTGAGTTAGAGTTCTATACTCCGCTTCTGCTTATGAACGTGAGACTACCATTTGTTTCTTGCTCTTCCAAGAAATAAGAGCATTTACAAGGAAGAAACAAAAACCAGAAATGGATCTTCTGATAGCTGGACAGGCTCTGCAGTCAGAGTCGGTAAATCCCTTTATAGTCAAATCAGATTCCTTAAGAAAAAAATAAATCAAGGTCAGGAGAACCTATGATGTATCGAATGACTCAATGAGCTGCTTTTCAAATGAATGGAGGTAAGGGCATCCTAATACTAACTTTGTTTACAACATAACTTATATATGGCCTATTATGTGTGAGATATAGAAGTTGTCCAATTAATCTCCAATAGGAAGTTGGATCATATGCTTTGCTAAATAACTTATCTCTGGCCTAGTATGTGTGAGATATGGAAGTTGTCCAATTAATCTCCTATAGGAAGTTGGATCAGATAGGAGAATGCCATATGCTTTGCTAAATTTTATAGTTGATTCCATAGTGGTGTAACAAGGCTTAGAAGCTAATAAGTCAGTGTCTTCAAGTGAGTCAAAGCATATTTGCATTGACCAATGTGAATGCTTTATTGGGAGTAATCAATGTCAAACCCCAAGAGATATTTGAGGTTCCCTAGAGCTTTGATGCTAAACTTGGCATGCAACATGACTTTTAAGTTGTTGGATTTCATTGAGATCATTGCTAGAAAGGCAAGATCATCTGCATATACAAGTATAGCGGTGAATCCAGATGAAGTGGTCTTAGTATGAAGTGAGTTAACTTTGCAACTCTCCCTAATCTCCTTGTCGTCCTGCCGTGTCGGACCCCCAACGCAGAATAGTCATGTCGCACCACTGTGAGACCCAAACCATGCTTATTATTTTATTTTTCTCTCAATGTTAATATCAATATGTTTTGCTCTCTCTATTCTCTGTGTCTTGTTGTCGCCTTGGGGGCTTCACCGTTTCAGGACGATGAGAGCTGGGCTACAGACCAGTGGTGGAGGGTAGCAACTGGGTGCTTCTCAGTAAACCACTGTGTCGTGAATTGTGACCTTTCCTGCTCTCCTGGAAGCTTGAAACCGTATCAACGAACCTCCACCCGTCAACCGTCATGACCCTTCCATCGCGTAGTGGCCTCCAAGAAATGCGTGTATGTTTAGTCGTTTACACCTCCAGGCTGCAATTCATATTTTACACCTTTGGGAATTGGGGCTGCGAATACAATGTAGCAATGCCAATGTAGGCATAAGTTGTTTAGTTTGGTTGCAGAATTTAAAGAGGGAAGACTACGCCAACTCATTTGTGATTTACTATGTCACAAGGTATATTAAATAGTCTTACTTTGATTTCTATTGAAAATGATTTTTTAAAGAACATTGATTATTGATAGATTATTAATGATTTTGCAATAAAAAATACAAGGAGAACAGTATTCAAATGATTATGAGGGCATCAGTTTCTCATAGGGATGACAATGGGCACCCTCTAGGCAGGGTACTATAGTGTCCGTCCCCATACCGCGTTTGAAAAAAAATGCCTGTACCTAAACCCATACCCGCGTGGACAACAACTTTAGTACCCGTACTTGTACCCTCCAGATACCTAAGTATCCGTACCCACTCCCGTTACCCGCATTTTAACTAACAATAAATAACAACAAGAATATTATAACAATTAAAAAACGATCCAAAAATCTTTTAAATCTGCTCATAATACGTTACAAATCAAAGTATTTAACTAAATAAAAACATTCAAAACACAAAAAATAAATAAATATCGCAATAAACATCGAAAACAACAAATTCATAAACTTATATATATATATATATATATATATATATATAAAATTACGAATAAAAAATGGACACATTTTCATAAAATTCATAAACAGCAAATTAATAAAATGAACACTTTTTTTCCTCAAAAAAAACATCTGAACCTGATTAAAAATTTATATATATATACACACCCATGCAACGCACATGTTTCTTATATAAAGTGGCTGATAACAATAGACAACGCACATGATATTTATGAAATTGGTATTTTGTATGAGAATGAGAATAGGCAACATCTTACCATGGTGGCTGATATCATTGAATAATTGACAAAGTCACACGTATAATAACCGATGCTTGCATGTGAAGATTAAACCATAATTCTGAAATATAACTATGGAGAGTGCAAATTTGGCATGTTTTAAGGTAAACGATTAAGTACCAAACATCAAAAAGGGTATCCTCATCTATTTTTCAAAATATACTAACAGTTACTGTGTGACAGTATACAAAAAAGTGCTATGTTATGATATTCAAGGATGCTGACTCATAAGATTCTGCAAAAAAAAAAAAAAAATCACAAAGACATATTTCAATGAGTAATTACATTTATAAGCTAAATCTATGTTTATGCATTTAGTATGTAATGAATCTAAGATAATAACTAACTCCCCATGAGGCTTAGGTTACTAACAATAACTTATGTTACTGGAATGCATATATGCATCTATGCGGGTGTGGGGCTAGTGCCCACCCGCACCCGTGCCCACTCAGATTTGCGGGGAATTGTCCAGGCCCGAGTCTATACCCATAAAGCGGGTTTTTACTCTGCCCATTGCGGGTATTTTTTGATGGTACCCAGCAAGTTTGAGTCCAATTGTCATCCCTAGTTTCTCGATTTGTCTATGATGCCCAAAATCTCAGGATCAACCCTAATCATATGAAAGATTCATGGTTGTTTCTAGTGCCTTTCCATTTCACAAAATTGTTTTTTAATCCTAAGAACTTCTATAAAAAATAATCCTAAAAAATTGTAGGAACAAATTGCTTTTTTTTTAAATGATAAATATTAGTTGTTAGTTATTATGTTAGTATTTTCTCATTTGACGAGATTTGAACCCCGATCCTCCTCCTTTCAATTAGGACCTATTCTCCACCATGACTCCTAGGTGGAGCACGCCGACCATGAAGTTGGTAAGAACCATTAAGAGCCTTGTAACAACTTCCATCGAAGATGCTTTGAGCGGCCGGTTTATTCATTCAATTTACAATAATCATACATTTTTTTTGGAAAAAAATAATTGTAGTATTTTTTTAAAAACAAAAAGGAAGTGAAGGCAATTCCACGGACAAGCATTGGCCGCATACATTACCCAAACTGATTGGGTCCGACCATGAGACCGACTCCCGCTGTTGCCTTGCCTTTGGGTTCCAACTTCCAATCGTTATTTATTATTGTTATTTTTACTATATTTTTGCTTTACCAATTTATTTATAGAGTAAAAATATTAGTAAGAACTACCAAAAAATAATACTTAAATACTTATAAGATACTGCTATTTAATCGTGATTGATCATTTCATTACTCAAGTCAGACATTAAAAAACACCGTCGCGCTATTACAACAATTAAAATAGGAAAACTTCCACAACAACTTTTGAAGTAGTTAATACAGTTTAAATACGTGGTTAATTACGTTAAGGAATATATCATGTGTCAAAACTTATTAACTATCATAGTGTTGATGTTGGGATTGGTAGGGCTCTCCTCCTCCTTGGGATTAGGTGCTCTCCCTTCCAGAGTCCGACGAAGGGGGTGGTACCTGCAAAAACACTCCGATGCCTAAGTTAGACAGGGCTATGGAGGAGAAACGGCGTAGACTGTATTAGGGTTTAGAGTAAGTAGTGAGTATGCAAACCTGGGAGGTCTAGCCCCCTTTATATAGTGGAGTCGCGTAGAAGGAAGGCTACCCCCGATCCGATTTCTGCGCGCGGCAATTCCTCCCTGACAATTCGGGGATTAGCTGATCCTTTCGATGTTCGGCGCGCCAAGCCGTTCGTGCGACTCGTGATCTTCAATCTTTAGGGTGACAAGGCTCAAGCGTTGTCTCGAGGCACGTCCGTTCTAGAGGTTCGCGAAGTCCTCGAGTTAGCTCGCCCATCCCTCTCGCTTTCCGGTGTTATCATCGGAGAGTCGCGGAAGTCGTCCTGGCGCGTTGCGGTCGGTGGCAACTCGTCGAGCTCGGATAAAGAGTGAACCGAGCCGACCGCCCTGAGTGGCACACTAGGCTCTGCCGGGCCGGTCCAGAACACAAGCCCCCTAGACTCTTTGCACGAAAGGCGGAGGGTCTATCCAATGTCCTTAGGATTGGTATCCGAGTCGAGCCACCGAGGTCGGCAAGGTCCCGGCTTGTTTGCCTGGGGGCCACGCTCCACGTGTCGCGCGCTTTACTCGGCAGATTCGCCACGTGATGGGACTCGGATGAGGCGTTCACTCAACCTCTTCTCACCGTCGATCGGCCTTGACGCAACCCGACCGCTAGATCTTTACTTGATTTCGCAGGATGGAGGCTCTTGATTAAGTTACCCTTCATCTCCCTCCTACGGGGGTTATAAAGCCGCCTTCTCCTTCCTTCTCTTCTTCTTCGCTTTCGCCGTGAACGCGCTCGCCGCCATCTTCCCTCATACGTATTCAGACGATCTCGCCCTCGTTCCTTTGCATTTCTGAAAGTCCGCTCTCTGTTCTTCGTTAATGGCTTTCTCTTCTTCATCGTCGTCCCCTTCTCCCATACCTATGAGTTCACGAGTGGCTCATAAATGTCAAACGACGAGCACATCTTTGACCTTTCTGCGCCACGCATGCACGGGAGGCTCGGCTACCAGGGGTTACCGCCCAACTGTGGTCGTGGCCTGTGCCTCTTGGTGGTTCCTCCTCCCGGGCTCCAGCCTCTCCCTTCTACGTGTCCGTTCCCTCACTAACCCAAGGGGCGATACAGTGGGAGATAATAGGTCTCCCTGCGCTGGGTGCACCCCGGATGTATTACTGGGGTGGCTTCCAACATTTTTTCGTAGACCGTAGGTAAGCCCTTGATCTAGTGTATCATTTACGCCAACCCAGGGATCGAGGCGAGGAGGTAACTTGCCTCCCTGCTCTCCCGACGGCCAGTATGTTTCAACAAGGGCGCAGCCTAGCTCCCAGGCTTTTGTTTCTTCTACAAAACTTTCTTCACGCTTGACCTCAGTTTTCCTTTAAAATAGGTTCGAAAGTAGGTCCTCTAATGGCCGACGCGCCCTTCGCAATTACACCCCAATAGTTGGGCTTTTATCCGAGCCTTTAAGCTCGTGGTCGAGTATTTTAGGGTTACCCCCTACCGCCGCCTTCTCTTCGGGTTTTTCCATTTCAGGACTTGTAGCGGCTTAAGTGGTGTTAAGCTCAATAAAATACCTGGTTTTTATATTCTTGAGCTTTTCGACCAGTCTTATAAAACTCGAAGCCTGATTTCTTAAAAATCCGGAGTAAGAGAGAGGATCCCTTTTTCTTTTCCGCCGAACGAGCCCTTGTTTCCTTTCTTGGAGCCCCGACCTCGGCCCATAAAAGAGGTGGACTTAATTCATTTGTCGGTCACCGAGCAAACAATAGTGAACTTTTTTGCTCGTTTGCCCACATTGCATTGCGTGGTCCTCTCTCACCCGAAGCTCTAAAGGATCCGCCCGGAGTGGATTACCTAAGTAAGTCTCGTTGTCATCTTTAACATGATTTTCAGCCCGAACGTGAGCTAACTTTCACTTTATTTTGATGCGATGGCCTCAAGATGAGCAAGAAAGAGATGGTCGAGCTCCTCAAGAAAGCTTAAACAGAAAAGGTCACCCGGTTCCGGGCCGTTCCTTAAGTGGCCCACTTCCTTCGTCTGTCAAGGCTTTCCAAGAAGTCGCGCGCTTCCCCTACTCGATTCCGAACGGACCCCTTCAAAGGAGCCGAGGGGATCTCATGGGGATTCTCACGAACATCTCGATGGCTCAAGTGGTTCCTCCACCTCGAATTTATCGATCAGGCGAAAGCAGAGATTCCCTTTGGAACATCGGGCTTCGACCGCTCCAGGCAGATCGATCGGCTTGGCGCGTAGGTCCGAAACGGACAGTGTATGGAAGAGGCGGGCGGTGGGTTTGTGCAAAACTGGGTCTCTACGAGCTCAGTACTTCGCTATGGCCCGGTTCGCTACGATCGGATAAGGCACGCAGCGCGTGGCCGAAATGTGGCTATAAGGTACCAAAGCAAGGCCACCGCGTTTGGCGAGCTTGAGGAGAAGATGCTAGCTGCAAGAGGATTATGCTCGCTTCCTGGGAGGCAAGGGGCTAATTGAACAGAGCAACGCTTCTCGGCTCGGGAGGAGCTCCAGGCCCAAAATGGCCTTTTGTTGCGTCATGCGAGAGAGAAGGAGAAGTCCTCGTCAGTTTGCTCGGGTGAGGAGTACCGCGAGTCTGATCTCTTCAAGATAAGGAAGGGTTTGATACTTGCCGTTCTGCTGATTGAAGGTGATCGCCTCGATCTGGACATCTCCGAGCTCGATTTCACCAAGGTAGTGAAAGAGGGAAGGTGTGGAGGAGGAGTGAGAGGAAGAGGGCGTCTTGATCAAGAAGGAGCCTGGAGGCGGGACGCAGGAGTTGGGCCTGACTCGGAGGTCGATGGTCTCAAGTGTTGCGGCCAGGAGGTCATCGGGGCCCAAGTCGAAGAGGGATGCCACTTGCGTAACTTGTTTTTAGAATGCTTTGCTTTGCTCGACGATGTACTTTCGCTCTTTTATGAGCTCTTTTGTATTTTAAACGTTAATGAAATTGGCCGTTTAAACATTGTCTTCTCTGTTTACCGCTTTAGCGATTTGTTTTGCAATTTGTTGGTTATTGTTGTACTTGGATGGGGTGGACCTCAGTAAATGCTACTTTGGCTGGCGATCCCGGGTGGGAGCTTCCCAGAATAAAAACTTTGTGTCAAGCGAAGTTGAGACAATTTTCTTGGCACGTCTGCAAGATAGGCCGATTTCCTTCACGAAATCTTCTAACGGGGTTACCGGGTTTTATGCTAACCGGGTTTCCGAGTGAACGTGTCGTTTGGGTCGAGCAAGACGCCCGAGCCTCGAGTCATGAGCGAAGTTTGGGGCCACAGCTTTACGGATGAGCATACCAAGCCTTTATCGTCGACTTGGGTTTAAGACCACGGGGGTTTAGCCTGCGGATGAGCCCATCAAGCCTTTATCTTGACTTGGGTTTAGGACCACGCGGTCGAGCTGAATGAGCCAACCAAGCCTTTATCTTGACTTGGGTTTAGGACCATAGGGGTCGAGCTGAACGAGCCCACCATGAGCCTTTATCTTGACTTTGGTTTAGGAACCACAGGGGTCGAAGTTGCGAATGCAGCCCACCAAGCCTTTATCGACTTGGGTTTAGGACCACGGGGTGCGTTGTTGATTAAGACCTTCCGAGCTCGGGACTCGGTGACTTTTAGTTAAAACACTCAATGCAATGGGGGGTTGACTTATATTAAATGGGAAGAAAGGGAAGAATGATGCGCTCGTTAAAACCTTTCCAAACCAAAAACCCAGTGGGAAAAAAGGGTGCAAAGGAAAGAGTACGTCATCCGCTTTACAATTGTTTAACTAAAGTAGAGCTTGAGGTGCGTGGCATTCCAAGTCCTCGGTATTGCCTTTCAGGATAGTTATTCCTAGCCCGTATGCCGCGTGTCGGTGCTCACGTCGATGCGTCTTGTATGACCACTTCCCGTATCGGCCACTGGTTGCCACCTTACAACTTTTACGGCGGTTCGACTTTCCCGGAGGACAGGTCTCCTACCTTGAAAGTTCTTGGTCGGACTCTAGGGTTGTAGTGCTTGGCGTGTATTTGTTTAGTTGCAAGGATTTTGCACGGGCAAGTTCGAGTTTCTTCTGGAGATCGAGGCTCGACTCTTACCTCCTCTGGCGTCAATGCACTGGCGTGTTCTCTTCTCGTTGAGGTGGAGCAGAGCTCTGCGGCACCATGGCCTCCATTCCATACATTAGCCGGAAAGGTGTTTCATTTTGTTCTTGCCGTGGGGGTGGTGTGGTATGCCCGCGACACCTGCGGGATCATCGCCTTGATCGCCCTTGGCCTCTCCGGTAAACTTGCGAGGAGGCCATTGAGGATAATTACGTTTTGCGGCCTCGACGACCATTGAGTGCAATGGATGCTCGATGGGGCGTGGCGAGTGGATTCTAGACGCTGCGAAGTCCTTGAGCGTCTTTGGTGGTAGTGTGCCGTTATACGTGATGATGGTGTAGAGCCAGGCCATGGCGTGAGCCAGGCTTTTCAGACAAATTTTTAACCTCTCGGAAGTGATGGTCGCGGCGGTTGCGCCTCATCCACTTGGAGAAGTAGTCTGGCAACTCGATGAACAGGTTGGCCTGGTGCGAGGGAAAGGGGCCAAGTATGTCGAAGCCCAGGTATTGAAAGGCGGCGGCGACTTACGTCTTGAGGACTTTCCGGTGGAAGATGGTCGTTTGGCGAACCTTTGGCACAATGTCGCACTTCCTACGTATTCTAGAAGCGTCAGGCACTGGCGTCGGCGATGTAACTTTGCTCGTGGATTTTAGTTGCCAGTCCGAGTTCACTTTGATGGTTCCATAAATACCTTCATGTAGTTCTCGTAGCGTGCTCGAATCGACCTCTCTGGCGGTGAGTAGTGGGCTGCGAGAAACCCCTCTGAAATCTGCATCTCGATTAGAGTGTAATGTGCGGTGCTAGTTGGACCTGCGTGATTACGCACGGTCCTCGGGCGGTCTTCCTGTTTTAAGTACTTTCGGCGATGTCCTTCATCCAAGAATCAGAGCTGATCAACTGCGTAGTTTTAATTTGTCGCGATGCTTGGTGCCTCTAAAGTTTGGGCGACCACCGTATGGATGTCCCTCGGTCTTCATACTAGCCAACTTTGCAGCCAGAATCTGCCTTGTTGTTTGTTCTCGAGGATGTGCTCGGTTGGACCTCTTGGAAGTTCTACGAATCATGGCATTGACTTTACGAGCGTCTGAGCAAGTATATGCGTCTCGACAACAGTACTCGCCCTTGACTTGGTTGATCATCGGTTGGGAGTCGGCTCTTGACTCGGGCGTTTGGGCTCGGCTCACATGCGAGCTTGAGGCAAAGTAATAAAGCCTCATACTCGGCTTGGTTGCTAGCTTTGAATAGGAACCTGAGTGCCATTCGCCCGATTCTAGCGAGGCTTTCAGCGATGATTCTGCTCCCATTGCCTTTGGAATTGGAGGAGCCGCCGTCCACGTAGGCGTCCAGTGCTCGACCTCGAGGTCGGTGTCGACTCTGCAATAAAGTCGGCTAAAACTTGTGATTTGATGGGTCTGCGGGCTCATACCTAATTTGGTCGGAGAGTTCCACAAACCACGCACCAATCCGCCACGAGTTCGAGACCTGGGAGATCCTTTTGATTGGGTAGTGGTTTGATTACCGTGTGCGCGAAAGTAGGCCTCGATCTCCTCGCGAGAGTCACTATCGGGGCGCCCGATTTCTTCATACCGGTACCTTAGCTCCGCCGAGTGGAGGACTTTGCTCACCAGTAAGCGGGCGACCTTGCTGGTTTCTCTCTCTTCTATCAAGGCCGGTGATCGGAGGTGTCGGTGGCGCGGTGCAGTAGGAGAGGAGAGGGCTCCTGGTGGGCGATGTAAGGACCGGTGGTGGCGCGAGAAACTCCTTGAGCTTTTGGAAAGCCGTTTCGCCGATCGTCGGTCCATTCGAGCCAAGTCGGTTTTAGGATTACCTAGTAGAAGGAAGCGATTTGTCGGCGAGCAATTCACGAACCTGGAAAGGGCGCGATCGACCAACGAGTCTTTGCACTTCCTTGATAGAGCTCGGCTGCGCATCTCCAACATCGATCGATCAACACTTGGGGGTTGGCCTCGATGCCTCTGTGGGTGATCATGAATCCCGAGAATTTGCCTCAGAGCACCGAGCGAGCACTTCTCGGGGTTAAGCACGATGTCATATTTTCTCATAATGTCGAATACTTCCTGGAGGTCTCGGTGGTGTGCCTCGAGCTGGAGGTTTTGACCACCATGTAGATCCATATACACCTCGATCGTCTTCCGATCTGCTTGGCGAAGACCTCATCCATCATCCTGCGGTAAGTTGACCCGCGTTCTTGATCAAAGGGCATAGTAGTTTGCGTAGAGAAGTTGGAGGTCTTCGTCATGTAAGCCGTCTTGGCCAGCGTCAGTGGATGCATCTTGATCGATTGTGCCGAGATGCGCATCCATGGCCCGAGGCCTGGTACCTGACGTGCGCGTCCACCAGGCGTCGATGCTAGGAAGGGATATGGGTCTTTAGGGCATACTTTATTTAGGTCGGTGAAGTCGGTGCATCCTCCACTTACCGTTGCTCTTCTTGACCAATCTGACGTTGGAAAGCCAAGTCGGATACTTGATCTCCTTGATAAACCCGGCCTTCAAAGCTTTGGGGTCTCTTACCATTGCTGCTTCTTTTCCCCACATAAGTCTTCTTTTGCCTTTGAGCAGCAGGCGGCGCCGTGCTCTATGGCTAGTGACCAGCCACTCTGAGGTCTGTACGGGCATGTCCTCCGGGCCCCATGCGAGCAGATCGCGTTGTCGGCGGGACCGTCGAGGGCGCTCGCTCTATTTAGGCATTGCGTCGATCGTATGTCTCTTGCAGGTCTTTCCCGATCTCTTTGATGTCATCGACGGCTTGCCGGCCGGAAATCACTCTCCCCTGGGTCGAGCTCAATCATGCAGTTCGACTTGGTGATCTCTTCTCTGTCATCCCTTAGGTTGTTGACATAACCTTTGTCTCGCCTCCTTACGGTGGCGTGTATAAATCGTAATCGCCCATCGGATAGGGGAACTTCGCCAAATGGGGGGTGGAGACAATGGCCCTGATCCCATTGATGACGATTGCGCGTTATCATATTGTAAGCGGTGTCGGTGAATCGGCTTCTACCACCAGGAGGTGGGCTTGATCGTCTTGACCGAGGCGTCGCCTTGAAAGTGAGCAAGGCGTCGAAGTACCAGATCACCCGAAGCTTTGCTGAAAAACCGACTAACGTGCCTCGATAGGGTCGATGTCGAGCCTGTTAACGAGGTCGATCGAAAGCTTCTTTGTAGATCCACGTCGCCGAAGCTTCCACAGGTCGGCGAGCTCTCTGACGTTAAATCGGCGAGGTGCTGTGATCACCATTGGGTCGTCTTGGCGGCGATCTATTCTGATAATCCTCTCAGAAGGATATGGTGGTGATAGGCCTCGGGCGGGGCGGCTGTTGACGTCGAGCTATTGACGGATCTCCCGGGTGTCTCCTCCGGCCGTTGCTAGATTCGCCCGCTTTGCAAAACCACACGCGAATTAAATTGGTGAGGGGTACCTTCGTCTAAACCGCTTCTGCGTTGACGGCCGGGTGAGCGTCTTTCTCGCCACTCTCAGTCGGCGTCGGTTGCTTTGCGCTCGGGTGAAACAGGATCTTCTACGATTTGTTTCGTTCTCCCGGAGGTTGCCCGTTCCTTTGTCCACGTGCCGCTAAATGTCACTGCTGTATGAGTTTTGATTTTTATCTTGGCGCGACATTCATTGGTGGTGTCTTGTAGATCGGTGGTATTCGCGGTATCTCTGGCGATCCGCATCTGGTGGGGAGTCCTTCCAGGGGGCAAGGTAATGAGGTTGCCGTGTAGGCCTCGCCGACTTGATCCTACCCCACGGTCGAGGGTGAGCGATCCTCCCGTAGTCTTACGCCCTCGGCGCTCGTTCCCATACGCCTTCTCTCGGGCGGATCCCTACTCTGTCTTGAGGTGCAGGGTTTCCGCTGGCGGCAACCTCTTCCATGTTGATATACCCCCTTTGCCGGCGTCTCATTTCGTCGAAGATCCTGCCAGTCGGCGAGGAGTCCGAGAAGGACCAGGTTTTAGTCTTGACACTATGGCGTGGAAGCGCCACATCGATCTTGAGATTTCTGATTTGGCCCGGATTCGTTGTTGAAACGGCTCTATGAAGAACTTCAGCGTCTCGTCAGGCCTGCATTTGGTCGAGCCAGGCAAGTGGAGTTTTTCAGGAAGGCTCGGCTCGTGGTAAACCTGACCCGCGAATTGCTCGGCGAGTTGCTGAATGAGTGGATCGGCGTTGTGGGAGGTTAGAGAACCACATCATGGTTGGTCCGCCAGGTGAGGAAAGGTCAGGCATTTCAAGCCCTCCGGATCGTCGATCGAGTAGCATCCGTAGCGTTGAAAAGGAGGTAATGTGTTCTTCGGTCGGTCTTTACCCTCGTAGCGTCCGTGTTGGGGATTTGGAGCGCCTCGGGATAGGATCGGCCATAACCTCTCGTCGAAGGGAGCAAGGTTAGCGTTGGTCGATTCTCATTTGCGGCGCTGCCGGTGTGGCCCTCTCGCCTTGGGCTCGTGGCCATTTGGATGCGTCCAGACCTGGGCGAGTCCGGTCTCTTCTAGTCGCGGTGTCTCGTGGCCTTGTCTTTCCTCGCGATCGCGGGCCGCGATCCGGCGTCTTAACTCGCCGTTTCATACTGAGAGCTCCAGCGAGATGCGGTGGTGTAAGGTGTTTGTTCGGACCGGCAGTGGTGACGCGGTGGCGATCTTTGATTCGTGCTCGTGTCGGTGCGCGCATCCGGCTAGGGTTTTCTTGAGGCCTGGGTTAGTTTCACCGGACCACGGTGGCGTAATGTTGATCTTTGAAATTGGTAGGGCTCTCCTCCTCCTTGGGATTAGGTGCTCTCCACTTCCCGGAGTCCGCGAAGGGGTGGTACTGCAAAAACACTCGATGCCTAAGGTTAGGCCAGGGGCTATGGAGGAGAAACGGCGTAGACTGTATTAGGGTTTAGAGTAAGTAGTGAGTATGCAAACCTGGGAGGTCTAGCCCCCTTTATATAGTGGAGTCGCGTAGAAGGAAGGCTACCCCCGATCCGATTTCTGCGCGCGGCAATTCCTCCTGACAATTCGAGGATTAGTGATCCTTTCACGATATTGCTTTGCCCGAGCCCGTTGCGTCGACTCGTGATCTTCAATCTTTAGGGTGACAAGCGGCTCAGCGTTGTCTCGGGCGCGTCCGGATTCTAGAAGGTTGAGTCCAGAGTTAGCTCGCCTCCTCACGCTTTCGGTGTTATCATCGGGAGAGTGCGTCTGCCAGAGTCGAGATGCGGCGTCGCGGTCGGTGGCAGCTTCGTCGAGGCTCGGATAGCGAGCAGGCGATGCACTTTGGTGGTGGAGCACGCTGGGGCTTTCGGCTCGGACCGGTCCGTAACACATAGTAACTTCATTAAACATGATTAACCATGATTTTCAGGTGTTCAAATTTACA
The DNA here is from genome assembly GCA_037113605.1 of Calophaca sinica. Classification (NCBI taxonomy): domain Eukaryota; kingdom Viridiplantae; phylum Streptophyta; class Magnoliopsida; order Fabales; family Fabaceae; genus Calophaca; species Calophaca sinica. Next base: position 39,927,173 of record CM073733.1, on the reverse strand, counting down.
TGTGGTTGAACATTTAGAAATCGTGATTATTCATGTTCAAATTCGTGGTTAATGAAGTTACGTTGATGATTAATGAGTTTCGACATCTGATATATATGTTAACCATTCACTAAACGTAATTAATCACGCATTTGTGATGCGTTAACCACTTAAAAAGTTGTTGCAAAAATTGTCTAAATTTGGTTTTAAAAAATTATTTCTCTTTAAAAAAACAATTAACGCATCAAATTAGGAAATTAGTAATCGCTAAAAAAAGATTTTATGGCCACGCACCCAACACGGGACGAAGAAAAAAACGCACCATCAAGGTGGTTCGGTTGGAAGGTCCTGACAGCCGACAGGGCTTTTGGTATTGAAATGAAAACTGCTTTAACATTTCCTTAATTACACGTAAATGCGAGGGTGGTCGCCACGTCACATTTTGGACTCAGCGGATCACGAAAACCTTATAAATATTAAATACCAAAGACACAAACTCATACTAAGCTACTAATAGCACTCCTCATTCCATAAGCTGCTCCCGAGTTTCTCTGAACCGAAGCATTCACGACAGGTACTGTTAATGTTACTGTTACTAGTACTCTATTCATTCATTTTTTTTCCTCCTCAATCTTTTTTTGTTCATTTCATGTTATGTACCTTCCTCCCTGCAGTAAAATTGAATTACTTAGGGCTGAATTTAAATCTATGCATGATTAATTGGAATCGATTATCGATCGATCCTGTTGCTGTTTTATGATTGTCAGATTTCGTTTGAAAATGTGTTTTTTTTTTCCTTTTCTTTTTTTAATTTATGTATGAAGAGAAAATTCTCGTTTAATGGCCTTTCATCTCATAAGATATTCAAGTGTTCACAAGGAAGGAGCAATTCAGCTACTTGTATGGAGGAATAAATTCAGATTTAGATGCTTGCCTGTAAAAAAAATATTGGAATTTGTATCTGCTCTGACAGAGGTTTGAATTATATAGCTAACATATCATATTTAAAGTGCTTGATAATCAAAATCAGATTTCCTTTGTTTAAGCAAATCAAGGTGTAAAATTGACTTGTCTCATTCTCATGTTTGGCATCTTTTGTTTTCTTTGGTGCTTGGATGGGCCATGGAAAGTCCTTGTTTATCTCAGATCAGATCTTGAAAATCGTTATTAACCATAATTTTCACGTGTTCAACTACATGTAGATTTGAACACCTGAAAATTGTGGTTAATCACGTTCAAATTTGTAGTTAATAAATTTCAATAGATGGTTAATGAGTTGCAAATCCTATCCATCAACGAAAGCCAACACTTCATTAGCTTAACCATTTAAAAAGTTGTTGAAAAAGTTTTCTCAAATTTGTTGTTCAAATAACAGGATTGTATTTTTGGGGATCAATATGTCATACTTATCGATGACACCCCGATCTGTTTGCCTTGTTGGGTAATTGATTCATACTTTGCCTAGCTTGGGCTGCATGTTCAGTCATTAATTTTGTGGAGGGTGCATTTATTAAACTCGATTAACTCAGTAGGTTGGAGTTTAGGTTTGGCTAATAGTACTATCTTGCTAGTAATCTTATCAAGCAAATTATATATTTACATTATTTCACACACACACACACACATATATATATATTCCAGGGACCTGCGTTAACATTTTCTCATCATCACTGTGTCAATATAATATAGATATGGAAGACTCTCTTCAAATCAAGATAGAGGATAAAAAACCAGCTGATGTAATATTGGAAGAGAAGGTTGAGATAAAACACGACGTGGAGACTAAATCAGTAGAGAAAGAGAAGACACAATGTAAGGAAGAGAAGAAACATAAGGATGAAGATAAATCAAAGAAAAAGAAGAAAGAGAAGGAGGTAGAGGAAGATGGAAAGGGGGAAAAGAAAAAAATTGATTTAGAAGATAAAGGTGGGGATGGTGAGGAGAAAAAGAAAAAGAAGGATAAGGATAAGAAGGAGAAGAAAAAGGAAAAGAAGGACAAGGATGACAAAACTGATGCAGAGAAGGAAAAGGGGAGTAAGGAGGATGGTGAAGAGAAGAAGGAAAAGGAGATGGAGGGTAAGGATAAGAAGGACAAGGAGAAGAAGAAAAAGGAAAAGAAGGAAAAAGATGACAAAACTGATGCAGAGAATGTCAAGGTGAGAGAAGATGATGAAGAGGATGATGAGGAAAAGAAGAAGAAGGAGAAGGAGAAAAAGAAAAAGGAAAAAGATGAAGGTAAGGATGGTGAAGAAAAGAAGTCCAAGAAAGAGAAAAAGGAGAAGAAGGACAAGAATGAAGAAACAGACAAAGTGAAGGTGAAGGGAAAAGATGATGATGGTGAGGATGTTGATGAGAATAAGAAAAAGAAGAATAAGGATAAGAAAAATGATAAAGAAAAGCATAAAGGAGAGGAGAAGGATGGTAAAGAAGAGAGTGAGAAAAAGGATAGCAAGGGTGAAGTTGCTGTAAGGGATATTGATATACAAGAAATTGTGAAGGAATGTGAAAAAGAAGATGATGAAAAGGATGAAGGTAAGGAAGTTAAAGAGAAGAAGAAAAAAGAAGACAAAGACAAGAAGGAGAAGAAGAAAAATCCTTCTGGAAAGGACAAGACCAAGGATCTTAGCAAGCTGAAAAGAAAGCTTGAAAAAGTGAATGGGAAAATAGAAGCACTCCTAGAAGAGAAGGCAGATTTAGAAAGGCAGATAAAAGAAGCTGAAGATGGAGGTCATGGAGTCAATGTGAAGGACAGTGAAGAGATATAGTCATATACTATCCTGCATACTATGCAAACTATGTTTGCATTTGATGATTGATGAGATGTTTTGTGTAATAAAGCTATCTTTTTTATTTGAGCGAGAAGTGATTTGTGCGCATCTTAGGGTCCCTTTTACTTCCCATGTTTTTTGTTTTCATTTCTACTTAAAATTATAAACATTAGAGAATGCATTTTGGAAGTTTTTGAAAATGGTTTTTTTTTTTCAAAGACAAGTTTAGTATTTCTGGAAATTCTAAAAATGTCAAAAAATTATTTTCAGTGTTCTAAAAAATGTATTGTGAAAATGTCTTCCATATTTTCTCTATCACAATTATTTTTGTCTTCCAACTCTGTGTTTTGCAAATGAAAAATTGGTGTTAATTGAAAATGAAAATTGAAAACATTTTTAGAAAGTACACGAACCTCACTTTATGTGACTTATTTCATTCCCAACTCACTTCTTTCCTTAGTGAAGGGTTGTGCTCCTTTTAATGTGTCTAACATGCCAACTACCATTCAATGGAGGCATTAACATAAAACCAATTGCAATCTATTTCTTCAACCTGGACTACAGTAATAACTAGATTCTATATTTAAGGTCAATAAAAAAAAATAATGAAAAGGTCAATAACAAAGAACTATCATAATAAGATAAGCATATCTGTTAATTTGTTTCAATTTAGAAAAAACTGTTTTGCAGTGTTTTTACTCTGTATTTACGTTTCTCAGTATATGCAATCACAGGATAAGCATTTAATGTCTCCAAGTTAACAAATAATTGTTTTTTGACAAATAATTGGTACTTTGTTTGTTATCTACATAATTTTGATTGCAAAGTACATCTCGAACTATTTCTCGAACTATTTTTACTACTATTGTCTTGTTGGTATATTTATTGACTGAAGATAAAGCGAACTCACAAATGCCGTATTTCAATTACCAATATTCTTTTGAATTATGTATATGATCTCACATGAAATAATCCAAAAAAATGATAGTGTCTGGGCTTAGTGTTAACCTTATTAAGTCACGTGTTGATTACGTAGAAAGTTAGTTAAGAATTGTTAACTTACGTGGCAAGTTAGTTGAGACGGTTTTGTAACAGATTTTAGAAGTTAGTTAGCTAGAGTAGTTTTCTGAGTTTGTATATAAACGGTAAGATTCTTTGTATAGTTTAATGCTGAATTACACTAGTCGAATATCAATGAAATGAGCACAATGCTCTTCGTTCTCTTCTCTCGCATCCGAATTGTGATGTTCTACATGGTATCAGTAGTAATTTCTTCTTCGATCTTCTGCGTTTCTGCACTCTGATTCCTCATCTATGCCGACTTGATCTCTGTGATTCTTTGAATATTTGTGAAATTCTTCGTTCGTGGATTTGTGTTTCAATTCGCTTTCCTATCTTCAGATCCAGATTGCGTTCGGTTGAGGTTCTTTCTTTTCTTTATACATCTTTGTATTGTTTGATTTAGCATTTCAATTTATGTGTTTCTTGCAATGGCATCACAACATGGTGATTCAATTTCTCTGGATTCTTTTGCTAGCGATGATGAAAGTTTTGTTTCCAAACCGATTCGTCGTAATTCTCATCGTTCTACTAGGAATTATCAACAAGATATGCTTGATCCATATTTCTTACATCCAAATGATAATCCAGGAATTGCACTTGTTTCTCCATGTTTAACCAATGATAACTACCAATCTTGGTCTCGTTCTATGCTCGTTGCTTTAAGATCGAAAAACAAAAATGGTTTTATCAATGGTTCACTTCCTAAGCCAGAAAATGATGCACCTAATTTTCCTCTATGGGATCGCTGTAATTCCATGCTCATTTTGTGGATCATTAATTCTCTTGATTCGGAACTGTCTCAAAGTGTTTTGTATATGGATATTGTGGCTGATATTTGGAAAGATCTTAAGGATTGCTATTATCAGGGGGATATATTCTGCATTTCAGATTTACAGGAAGAATTATTTCTTCTCATCAAGGTGATTCATCTCTCAATTCCTATTACTCCAAGATCAAGAAAATTTGGTTAGAATTGGACAATTTTTGTCCAATTCCTACTTGTTCCTGTGTTATCAAGTGTTCATGTGATGGCTATCTCAAGATGAAGGAGTATCGCGAACATGACTATGTCATTCGATTCCTTAAGGGACTTAATGAACAATATGCTCCTGTTAGATCTCAGATCATGCTTTTGGATCCCCTTCCACTTATTAGCAAAGTTTTTTCCATGATTCTCCAGCAGGAGCGACAGTTTTACACTCCCTCCACAGATTCTCAGCTTGTTGCTGCAGTTTCTGGCTTTGGTTATGGACGAGGAGCTTCCAAAGGGATAGGTGATCGTGGTGGTGGTTCTAATGCTGGTCGCGGCAAAGGCGCGAAGGGTTGCTCTAATTGTAACAAACTAGGTCATCTAGTTGATGTTTGCTATAAGAAGTATGATATCCCCCTCAATACCAAAAATTTGCCAATATCAACAATTATGTTACTGAAAATGATCAAGCTGATGAAGATACATAATATCTGTCTCATGCCAATGGCACTGATGATTCTGGCAAGTTGGACTTCACTCCGGAACAACACAAGGCTTTGTTAGCTTTGCTCTAAGGTTCTACTTCATTGCCTTCTCATAGCGTGAATCACTTTACCACTCAAGCCAATTCTGCATCAGGTATCCCTTTTAATCATTCTCATCGTAATCACCTTGGTTCCTGGATCCTGGACACTGGAGCAACAGATCAGATCTCTTACTCTAGGTCCTGTTTTCAATTTCTTAGAGTCATCAAACCTGTTAAAGTTCATCTACCTAATGGGTCCATTATTCATGCCACCTATGTTGGCACCATTTCTTTTTCCAATGACCTTTACTTGACCAATGTTTTATTTCTTCCTGAATTCTGCCTTAATATCATTTCCATCCCTAAATTGGCCAAATACTTACATTGTGAATTTTTGTTTGATTCTGACAAATGTGTTATTCAGGCATTTCCTACTCGGAAGATGATTGGTGCAGCTGAGATCCACACTGGACTTTATCATCTTACTTCCCCTGCATCTCCTATTTTCCATTTCCAGCATGCCATTGCTTCTGCAAATACATACCATTCTATTTTCTCTATTGATAGTGCTTCAAAGATTTCTGATTGTATTCTTTGGCATATGAGGCTAGGCCATCCTTCTCATGACAAATTTGTAAACATTCATAAACAATTCCCTTTTGTAAAATTTCACAAACTTGATGTACCTTGTGATACTTGTTACTTTGCTAAACAAAGAAGGCTACATTTTCCCGATAGTCATTCTGTTTCTATGCAATGTTTTGATTTAGTACATATGGATATTTGGGGCCCATTTTCCATCCCTTCAATGTTTGGTCATCATTATTTTTTAACTGTTGTAGATGACAAAAGCAGGTTCACATGGATCTTCTTAATGAAATTAAAATCAGAAACTTCTTTTTTGATAAAATCCTTTGTTTCCATGGTCCATACCCAATTTAATGCCAATGTTAAATGCATTAGATCTGATAATGGTTGTGAGTTTCTTCTCAAAGAATTTTATGCCACAAAAGGTATTCTTCATCAAACATCATGTGTTGGTACTCCCCAACAAAATGGCATTGATGAGAGGAAACACCAACACATTTTAAGTATGGCCCGGGCCCTTCTATTTCAATCCAATCTTCCACACAGTTTTTGGTCTCATGCTGTCATGCATGTTGTGCATTTGATTAATAGATTACCTACCAAATTCCTTGATTCCCTTTCTCCATACCAAGTCCTTTTTCAAAAATTACCTAATATTCAAACTCTGAAGGTTTTTGGTTGTTTGTGTTTTGCTTCTACACTCCAATCTCATAGAAGAAAATTAGATCCTAGATCCAAAAAGTGTGTCTATCTTGGTATGCATTCAGGTGTCAAAGGTCGTCTGTTATTTGATCTCCAAACCAGAAACATATTTCTTTCTAAAGATGTCATTTTCTTTGAGTCTCTTTTTCCTTTCTCAAACCAGCCTATTCAATCCAATTCCTCATCTTCTGTTCCTCGGGCCTTGCCTTCTTCCACCAATATATATGATTTTCTTTTGGATCATTATTATCCACATCAGAACTCCAGCATCCCACATCTCAAGATTCCATTGATTTACCTTCCATTTCTCCTCCCATACCTCCACCTACATCCATTTCTCCTTCTTCAAACCATTTTCCCCAAACACCAGTCACTGACTCACCTAATACTACCACCAATTCTTCTTCTCATAATTCATCTCCACTTGTCCTGCATACCTTACCTATACCCATAAAGTCTTCTAGGGTAACAAGACTTCCCTCTTATTTGAAAGATTATCATTTTTCTCTTCTCAACAATGTCCAGAACTCAGCTGCCTATCAATCATCTTCATCAGGTATTAAGTATCCTATTTCCCATTTTGTTTCATATGACAATTTATCCCCTGCCCATAAATCTTTTTGTCCCTACATTTCATCCACCATTGAGCCGTCCACCAATGAGGAAGCAATGAAAAATGAAAATTGGACCAAAGCTGTCCAAGCTGAGTTGGCTGCCCAAATGAAGACCAACACATGGGAAGTTACTTCTTTGCCTCCAGGAAAGAAAGCCATCAGTTTTAAGTGGATTTTCAAGCTCAAATTTCATGCTGATGGCTCCATAGAGCGACACAAAGCCAGATTGGTTGCCAAGGTTTCACTCAAACACATGGGATCGATTACGCTGATACTTTCAGCCCTGTGGTCAAAATGACCACTGTCCAGTTACTCCTAGCCCTTGCCCCAAAAAATTGGGCTATCTATCAACTAGATGTTAATACAACCTTTCTTCATGGGGATTTAAATGAAGGAATCTACATGAAAGCACCCATTGATTTATCTGTTCCTCGCAAAGGCATGGTCTTCAAATTAAAATGCTCTCTTTACAGCCTTAAGCAAGCTAGCAGGCAGTGGAAAGCAAAACTGACCTACACATTAATTGAATCAGGTTATGCTCAGTCAAAATCTGATTACTCTCTCTTCACCAAATCCTCTACAATTGGTTTCATTGCTATTTTAGTATATGTAGATGATCTTGTCATTGCTGGAGATGATCCTTCTGAGGTTACTAATCTTAAGCAATTGCTTGATACACGTTTCAGCATCAAAGACTTGGGATATCTGAAATATTTTCTTGGTTTTGAAGTGGCACGAACTAAAAATGGCTTATCATTGTGTCAAAGGAAATATGCTCTTGATCTTTTGCAAGATTCTGGTCTTTTCGGATCTAAGCCATGTTCTACACCTATGGATCCCAATACTAAGCTTCATCTTTCCTCCGACAAACCACTCCCTGATGCTTCTGTTTACCGCAGGCTCATTGGCAGATTACTTTACCTCACACATAGTCGTCCTAAAATATCCTTTCCTGTGAGCAAATTAAGCCAATTCTTATCTGTACCAACTGATATTCATCTACAAGCTGCTATGCAGGTGCTTCGTTACATTAAAGGAAATTCTGGTAAAGGCTTATTCTTCAGTGCCAAAGCCTCCCCTTTGCTCAAAGGGTTTTGTGATTTCTGATTGGGCTTCTTGCATTGACAGAGGACGTTCCACTATCGGATTTTGTTTCTTCTTTGGCACTTCTTTGATTTCATGGAAGAGCTAGAAACAATCCATTGTTTCTCGTTCTTCTTCTGAGGCGGAGTATCGTGCACTGGCTCATGCTACTTGTGAAGCTCAGTGGTTGCTATATTTGCTTCATGACTTACATGTTTCCCATCCATCTCATGTTCAGATTTATTGCAACAATAAATCTGCTCTTCACATAGCTGCTAATCCCGTATTTCACGAAAGAACCAAGCATATTGAAATCGATTGTCACGTTGTGAGAGATAAAATTAAAGCCAACATCATACACTTACTACCCGTTCCATCCAAAGACCAAGTTGCTGATGTTCTTACTAAAGCCCTTCAGCTGGGGTTGTTTTCCAGTTTTGATTCCAAGCTTGGAATGCTTGACATCCATTCTAACTTGAGGGGGGTGTTAACCTTATTAAGTCATGTGTTGATTACGTGGCAAGTTAGTTAAGAATTGTTAACATATGTGGCAAGTTAGTTGGAACGGTTTTGTAACAGATTTTAGAAGTTAGTTAGCTAGAGTAGTTTTCTGAGTTGTATATAAACAGTGAGATTCTTTGTATAGGTTAATGCTGAATTACACTAGTGGAATATCAATGAAATGAGCACAATGCTCTTCTTTCTCTTCTCTCGCATTCGAATTGTGATGTTCTACACTGCTTGATAATATGCCTCTTACAATTTTGTAATTAGAGAGACAAGCAAAATGAAGTCTTCTGTAGCTTATCAGTCATGTCTACAAAAATTCAAATTGAGCTTGCAACACTATGTAAAAAATTGAGTCAAAATTTAAACTCCCTTGATGAAAATAAGGAGCAATTTAAAATAACAAATAAAGAAAAAGTATTATAGAATTATAGTTGACTTTTTTTTTCTAGAACTCTTTTTTTTGTTTAATGGGTTTCAGATTAACAAGTGGGAAAACCCTAACCATACTACATCTATATTGAATCAGACACAACAAATAATGACCAAACAAACGACAAACGTAATGCCTCTTAAAGGAGACAACAATATAAAGCATAGACACACTATTGTGACGAAACATAGAACATCTTCCTAACACAAACATAGGGGTAAAGTAGAATTTGAGGAGCTTGCTTTGAGTCTTGAACTCATCTGACCTCTATCTACATTAATTAACCAGCGTCCACCTTGATGATACGGTAGAGAGGACTACCCAAGACACTACAACATAAATGAGCATCAGCAATATTTGAAAAATGTTACCAAATTATGAAAAAATGTTACTAATTGGTTTTAACAACATTTTATCAAATGTAATATAAAGTATATGTAGCTAAAGGGTTTTAGCAACATTTTAATATGTAAAAGGTAATATCTTAATAATGCTACTAAATTACCCATTTTGTAATATTTTTTTTTACTCCTTTTCTAACATTTAAAAAATGTTACTATGATGTATTTTTGGCAACATTTTTTTTTTATCTTTTTTGTAACATTTACAAAATGTTACTAGAATGTTTTTGGCAACATTTTTGTTAGCATTTTATAACATTCAAAAAATGTTACTAGTTTCCCCAAAAAAATGTTACTATTTAGTTATTTCGTAACATAAAATGTCGCTAATTTATATTTTCTAAACATCTAAGAAATTAAAATTTGCAATTGCAAAAACGTAACTCATATTTGCTTGAACAAACATCACATGTCAAACACACATTTTGAAAAATAAGATAATAATTGTTTATGAGAAATAGCTAGTATCAGAATATGCACATTAAAAATCCTTATAAAACCTAAACAAGAAAAGAACCAGTATGACAAAAAGGGATCTCAGCTCACACGTCAGTGTTAAGCTAAGTACAGTAATAAAATCACATATCTAAATGTTGCTAAATTCCATATATGTAGTAGTATATCCTTTTTTGTGTAGACAGAAGAATCTGCTTCCGTACCATGTCACTGTGAACATCCAACATGTGTTCCTCATCACTGTAGTAGCTTCCCATGCTCATTTCTTCATGAGACCAACTAGTTTGGTCGTCTTCATCTACATCCTTTGCATTATAAAGAGATAACCCAGACTCACAACCTAACACCTTGCGACAAATACTTGCAAAAATGAAAATTAGAATAGGGGTAAAAAATTAAGAGCAACAACTAACACTGAAAAGCAGAGGAAACTGCAAACCTTGATCTTTTAAGATGGACATCAAGCTCACAAGCAATGCTATCCCTCATCAAGCTACTTTTACAATTAAAACCTTACTTCTCTTGTACTACATAGTAACTAAGTTTCAATGTCATGAACAAAGGATTTTCATAATTTCATTCTAAGTTCCTAGTAGAAAAAAGGATACTGTATATACTTAGAGTTCCCAATAAACATTCAGCTAGCAGATTGAAGCACTGAAAAATGGAAAATGATAAAGTAATTGGAACTTGGAAGATATAATATGCCCATTGAAATTTGGAGGTGTTTAGGGTAGAAAGCCAAAAAGGAATAACTTGACATGCTAAGTAGTTCAATGAGAAAAAAAATGTTAGATGAATGGAGGAGGAGCATTTTATACCTACTTACAGGAACAAAGGAGGCAGGCAATATTATGCAAAGTGCAAACTGTAAAGAAGAAAAGTATGTCTCGCCATCAAAAGTTCTTGTTAGATTAAGCAAAACCAGCACAAGCAACCAGAACACAAGTGCAAACTAATGCAAACTACTATCATGTGCCATTTTTCAAAGTCCTTTTAAAGGCCTCACTCAAGAAAAGGAAAAAATGCTCTGCATGAAAAGCAATGCTCTGCATCGAAAAATTTCCATTAACCTGTTTGAATTCAATGCTCTGCATGAATTCAATGCTCTGCATGAAAGGCAATAAGGTAATAAGTAATTTATAAAGCACAATTTATCATATATTAGTCCAAAGATGAATGTTAGTAAATCATCAAGCCAAAGATGAATGTTAGTAAATCGGCATAACATGTTGCAAGCATGTGCTGCACAACAACTCCAAAAGCAATTTTATTTTTTAAGACATACCAGAGTCTGCGCTTTAAAATTAATAAATAGTGAAAACCGATGAAAAGTGAGACAAAAAAGCAGCAATATCCTATTTTCTTTTTTAGCTTAATGTTTAATGAAACTTATTTAGAGAACTTCGCAAATACAGATATCATATATAAGCTATTTCAATACCTTAAAAGTGTTCTGAATTAGTGTCATCTGTAGTTTGCTGATTGTTGCCAATGGAACCATTTGGAGCACTTGCAATGTCAGGTACCTAAATGAAAAGTGTATACTATTTTTTTTGTAAAATATTCTTGAATGTAAACAGACAAGTGTTCCTAAAAGGCTTAAATGTAGTAGTGATATGATAGCAGCATCAAATTGGCATTCATTAGATTGTCCTTAAGAAAGTTTTTAATCAGCCAAAAAGAATACATTCAGTCATCATAATAATTGAAGCTTTATACAATTTAATTGATTGATCAACAAGAAAAAATGATATAAGTACCTCTATCTCAAGAGAATCAGCTTTACTATCCTTGTAGAAAGAGTCTTGAAATTCTTTCTCTTTCTCGTGACAATTAAAAAACTCTAGGAATTGGAAGCAAGGCATCCTCAGCATTAGCATGATCTAGTGCAGTAACTGTCATATTTTTTTTTTTTTTTACTGTCATAATATAGAAACAACAGTTAGTAACATAAAATAGGATCAGGAGTACAATTACTACTCAATACAAGATCAACTAATTTTAAGCAATAAATTCAAATTGGTTAAAAAGATTAGATAAAATGATCATGAGCAACAAACCAAGCACAATAAAATGAAAATGTAAGAAATATAAAACTATTTTTGGGTTTCCACCTAATAGCTTGAGCTTCTGAAATGGTTGATTCTTGACAAAAATAATCAAAATAAGATAATGCTTATGAGAAAGAGTTAATCAAAGGGACAAAAAGTCTTACCTCTTTGTATTTCCACACTGAACAAACAATGCATTTAAAAATTAAAAAAGTCAACGGAACAATGGATCAATGTATTAACTAATTTACCAAAACAAAGCACTATTTACTAAACCAGGTGAATGGAAAGGAGAGAAACAAATTATTACTTGCAAGACTCCTTAATTGACAAAATCATAGCCCTTTTTTTCCCAATAACACATCCCATCTTTCCTGAGGGAACATCAAAAACTGAAAGAATTTCTTCCTCGGGACCATTTCCATCAGCTTGCAGCTTATCTACAAGAAAGAAGCTCATTCTTTAAACAATCAATAGCATGAGCCAATCAAACAAGCATTCCTGGTACATATGTATCACAATAGTAAATTAACATAAAATTCTAATATGAAATACTTTTTATCAGTTGTAATGAAATTTAATGAACAAAGTGGACCAAAGCTTCACTAAACTATAATTTAATTCATTTTGCATGAACCTCAAAGAGGAGTAACAATATCACAAGCTTCTCTATTGAAGCTGAAAACTACAAACTAGATTACGATAAACTATCCCTTGAAATGGTTTCAGCAGAACATGAGATCCAATTCGTGCTCCATGTTTTTCTTGAATATAAATTAGATTGAAGGTTGAAAACATGAAGGTTCAGTCTAAATGCGATAGCAACAAAAATTTGGTGAAATGATATGAGTCGAGAGAATTGAATAGAAATTGAACAAATAGAATCTGAGTTTCCAAATGGAACAGAATTCACCGATGAAACAGATGTAAAATCAGATTTACTAAAACTCAGAGAAATTGAAGACGAAACGAAGAAACCGAAGGGGAAGGGAAAATTGAAAACGAAAGCAAAGGTTATTGTAAACAAGAGGAATGAGAAATTGAAAACGAAATCGAACAAATGGAAACGCACCTATTAAATTCAGATTTTCTAAAAACCTTGAAGAAGAATAGATAACCTAGTTGAGAGCAGGAGTGGGAAAACTCTGAAATGAGAAGTATGAGGATGGTGTGAAGTGTAAAATGAGATTTTGAGTCGGGAGAAAGAAAAGGCCCGTGAGGCCCGTGTTCTTCAAAATTTTTAAAAATTAAAAAAAATTGTGAAAAACGTACAAAGCAACGGTGGTTGGGCAACATTTAGTTGCAAAAATGTTACAATAGGAATTCACTCTGTCCATTAGTAACATTTTGACAAATGTAACTAAAAAAATGTTGCTAAAGAGGTAAAATGTAGTAGTGTGAGGACTCAACACTAATTGGGCCTAGCTAATTAGCTTCTATATATCTTATTGATTACTATATTTTGTATACATTTAATTTTGAATAACTTTTTATATTTTTTAAAAAATATTCTATAAATTTTATTATAAATGAATTATAAATAAACCCCACAGGTATTACCTCTAGTTTACATGAAATCACAACTTCGAATCTCATTATCATTGTTATGCACAAGAAGAAAGACTATACTTGATATCTTGAAAGCTTAGCTAATTAACTTCTCTCTCCATACTCTCTACCTAAGAAACTTCCTTGGCTGAAAAAGCAAAGAAACAAGAAATCTGTACAAGTAAGAAACAACTCCATTTTTTAGCACGAGTCTCGTGCCACGCTCCAGAAGCAGCAATTCATAATCAACACATCTCATTCATCATTTCGCTGCATAACTTTTATGTATATTGACCGAAAATCATTGGTGGAATTCCCGGTGGAGGAAACATCATCTGCTGCTCCATCATGCTATCAAAAAACTGCACAGACGCAGAAACATTTCGCTCATGTTTCCCCAAATCCTCACCACCACCACCACCACCACCATCTTTCTGAGCAGCCGCTCCTCTTTGGAAAATCAAAATCGAAGTCTCTGCAGCAGAATTCAAATCAGTCAACGCATCACCAAGAGGACCCAACACAGGCTCCTCCAATACAGGATCCGCCGTTTGCGCCAACGGCATCTTCCTCCCATGCCCTCTCCCAACCACATACAAATCAAACCCTTTATTCCCTATCCTATTCAAAAGATTAACTGTTTCCTTCTCATTCCTCACCACCTTCTCCAAATACCTCACCGTCGACGTATCCATCGTTTGTTGCACAAACTCCCTCAAATACACCATATCCATTTCATCAAACTCATCATCAGGGTTATTCCAAATTAGCCTCACCACTATTAAATGAACCTCCATGTTCCTACTCATCCTCCACGCATACGAAAGTGCCTCACGGTCATCAGCACCACCAATGTAAAACATGGCTATTCTTTTTTCTTTTGAACGTTTTTTACCGAACTCACGGTCAACGAAAATGGCCAAAGAACATGGTGCTTCTTTTACGAGATTCTCCAACACCACTTTCTTCTCGTCCTTACTTGCGTGGTCCCTGTTGATGATGTTGACGGCTCTGGCAGTGGCCGTGCCTGCGCCCAAACCGTCGTAGGTTGGTTGTTTGTAGAGAGTGGTGACGATGAGGTTCACGTTTCTGCGTGTGCATAGGTTTACGATCTCTTTGTGCATGGAGTTGTAGTTAGAGAGAACCCTCAGCTTGTCGGCGAAGATGGCTTGGCTGAGGTTGTCGAAGCTGCCGAGGTTGTCCCCGTTGTCTCTCTTGAAGCTGGAAACCTTGCTTGAATTGGAGCTGAACGATGGCTTCCGCGCGTCCCTTATGATCAGCGATGAAGCGGGCCGGTTTGTCATCTTTATCAGCTCCACTGCCAACACCTGATCAATATCAAATTCTTGCTATCAATATCAAATAAGTGGATCCCACCCTATTAGATAATGAGTGAAATTCATGTAATTTAAGGAGATTAATTTGAATTTCAACTAACTTTTTTTACATAAAAAAAAGTATGTTACAAGATTATATCACTAAAAATTTCATAGATAAAATTAATAGAAAATTTAATATAATATTAAAATAACTTTAAAAGGGATTTTGTTTGTTTGTTAATGTACGTGTTCGAAAGACGAAATGCTCACACCTGAATTGGGGTCCTAACAGATGGGCTCGAAGCTTTCAGAAGGTTAATAATAGCGTTGGCATCGCGTTTTGAGTGGACGCAGGCCAACACTCTAAGCGGTGAGTCTGGGCGTGTACCCTGCATGGTTTTCCGTTGACTGCTGAAAATTGTGCTCGTGGTGAGGGTTTTTGTGAGAATAGCCAAGACAGAGCCCGCAATAGCCGTCATTAACCAGCACATAAACAACATCACCCCAAATGTTTGGTTGTCCAGTTCCTACATCACACGTATACATGTATACACTTATATGTTAATGTTGTATCATATATATCAAACATTACCAGTCCCTGTTAGGAACGACTAATCAAAAATTCAAATAACATTAAAATGATGCAAAAAATTCATATCATCTTTTTAAATTTTAATTCAATGTATTTTGAGTTTATGTTTTTGTTTCTATTTAAATTGCTGGATCAAACGCTTTTTTTTTTATAGAAGGATCAAACCTTAATTGGATATATAGATAATATATATAGTACTATATTACTATGTTGAGGTATTTGGATTACTTACGAGTCTGTCCCTAGCAGTGTATAGAATGATCAATGGCATTGTCCCTTTAGTGTTCATGAGGAGTGCAAGGGACAATGCATCCATGAGTGGCATCTGATAGATCCAACAAACCGCAAAAGTGGACACCATCTTTGCAATGATGGCCAACACAATAATAATCACAAGGGTTGTCCAATGGGTGTCAAAAACCATGTCTTGGATCTTGGTCCTCTCCCCAATAATGAGAAAGAAGATTGGCATCATGAATACAGACACAAAATCAAACACCTTGTCCTGAACCGCATTGTTAAGCGCACCCTTAGGAATGTTGACTCCCAAAAAGAAAGCACCTATGATGGATTGTGCACCCAACCCATCAAAGAGTAGTCCAATGACCAAAACTACATGCAAAAGAAACACCACTTGTGACTCAAGGGACTCACGATCTCCTGTGCCAACTACTTTAATAACCCACTTAACAAAGGGATAAACCGCATAAAAGCACGCCAACACGACCATGAGAACGAGGAAAAGTGATAAAAAAGAAGCATAATTGAGTTGTGTTATGAGCACGATAAGAAGGGTCCACGATAACAAGTCATTAATGAGAGACGATGTTAGAGCCAATTGTCCATTTTCTGTTAGCAGAAGTTTTAGGCTTGAAAGGATTTTGGCAATCTCAGGGAACTCACTGCTGCAAGAAAGGGTGATTCCCCAAAACAATGAACCCCTTAAGTGTTTGTCTAGGTTTTCTCGAGACAAAACTTTGCGCCCCATGTCGGTGACAAGAAGGTAGTACAAGCAAGCCCCAATTGGTATCGCGAAGATTATGCCAGCAATTGCAACAACCATGGCTTTCTTGTTGTAACACCTCGTCATTGGTTTCAAGTCCACCTCTAAGCCAACCAAGAATGCGTAGTAAACAAGTGTCACTGCTCCCACGGTCTCTAATGGCAACATATTATGATAGGGAAATATATTTTTGAAGTACCACTTCCAGCGTCCCAGAGCTGATGGACCTAATAAAAAACCAGTCTAGAAACACAGCCACAAAATTAGTTGATGCTAATTTGTAATAAATAATTGAAATCAAAGCAAACAATCCCATATTCCTTTTGTTATATTTACATTTTGTTAATCATATTTATATTCATATATATATATATATATATATATATATATATATTTTGGGTGGATTCAGAGTATCTCCGATCATGACTTAGGGACTAATCCCTCTTGACCTCACCCAACAGATATTTTTCCATATACTAACACATGACCACATGCATAAGGAATAAGTTATATGTCAACCGTGTCACACCATGTTGGTATTTGTTAATCATATGTATCATCAAATATTGGGTTAGAAGTAGATATGTACTTACAAGAATATTGGGGACAATACGAGGAAGATTGAATAATTCGGATAGAACGAGGAAAATGCGATTGAGTGCAAGGATAAGAGCGAATTGCAGAACAAAGGCAGGTAGATTTGTTTCTATAGAATTCTCAATCCAAAGCGCTTCACCGTGGGACGTAGTTTTATTGAAACAAACCTCCACTGTTTTGTCGGGGTTTGTGGTGAGGGTAAAGGACAACAAGTCGGAATTGGATGAATTCATTTGAACTCACTCAAGGATTTTGAGTTTATTTGTTTTGTTTCTCTTTGACAATCCTAGAAATTTTAGACAACAAATACGATTGATATAAACACAATTGCAATTGTATGTGACGATGTACAAGCGTGGACCACAATTTAGAACTTTATCCCATGAAATGAGTTATTTCTTTTGCAATCTTAATATTTTTTTTTATCTCTCTCTTCAGTCTGTTGAACCCAAGGAGAAATACCAAAGGGGGAATAAAGGGGTTTTGAAAGAAGTGTAAAACGCAAAAGAGATAAGCCAACGGGCCCACCTTCCAGCTCGATGTTGTAGCATTGTGATTAAGGTACGGTTGGCTGCTTAATTATAGACAATTAAGTTGTTTTCTTTGCTTCAAGAAGATTTCTGTTCTTTATCCTAATCCTGATTAAGGTTTATATCTCATCCTATACCTCTGTACTTTTTTTTTCCAAAATGAAACCGAAAAGATAAACACAGTCTTTGATTGTATCATTTGGCATAAGAATACATGATCTGGATCATATAAAATTCTTTATTTTTACTATGACGAAATTGATCGATTGGATTTTTATACATATTTTTGGTAGAATAATTATCCAATATTTGCTAACATTAAAAAATGTTCACTGGATAAGATAAAATAGTGAGAACCTTTTATTTATTAAAAATTAGAATACAAATTTTGACAAGGAATCTGGGAACAAAATCTGGCTATTCAAATTATACTTTTGATCAGTAACTATATATATAGTAGTTAATAACCTCCATCTGTATTGATCAAGATTTAATAATTTCACGATCATGAATAATGCAGTATAATACCTTATATTAAAATATGCTTTTCTTATTACTACTTGGCATAATAAATTAAGACATAATATTTTTTATTTGATTTTAGATTTTAATTCTTTTATATTAATCTTACATTTTCGTATGCTTTGAATTTTCTGTTATCTTTTTCAATTTTTTTTATAAATAAAGGGAGCAACAGAAGAACTACGCCACAAGCCTAGGTGTGACACCCCATTTAATCAAAACGCAAAACAAGACTAAGAGTGGGAGAAGAGACGTCTATAATAATCCACGTAAAATCACCTTGGTGACCCATATTAGCTAAGATATTTGCACAAGAATTTGCTTTTCTATAGACATGAGATATGGAGACAGACCTATGCTCAAGATGAATCAATTGAATGATATCATTGAGAATAAGTTAAAGGGCCGCATTAGAGCAAGTTCCCTTATGCACCAAATGAAAAATAGCTAGAGAGTCTACTTCCACCAAGAGGTTGAAGTTATGAGGCTGAGGGCGAGCTTTTAGCCAAGAAGAAGGCCCCAAAGTTCTGCTGAGATAGCTGTGGAGGTTCAAATGTTACAATGGAATCCTTTAATAAAACGGTCAGTAGCATCTCTGATCAAACATCTCTGTGAACTGCCATTACATGGCGAAGCTACAGAGTCTCACATGGCAGGGAGCAGGTTGAATCTCTTTGCATCCCCATGTCATGCCGTAAACTATAGGCTTCTGAAGGCTTATATTTGAACAGTGATTTTCGCATTTGATCTCCATAGCTTGCTTGCTAAGGCTGCATAAGCTTTCATGAAATATTTGGGCTAGAGCCCAAGACTGGAAACCATGGATCGGCAACTTGCTATTAGCTTCTAGAATCGCTGCCAAGCTTCTATAGGTGTTTCATGCTTGAGTTGGGTGAAGTTTACGATTTCAAATCGCTTTCTTGCAATGATGGACTTTGGATAGAATCTTCCCAATAAATGTCTGGCCATCTCAGACCATGGGATGGATGAGTTGTTAGGATGGTTTCGTACTAATAATGGAGACACAGATAGAAGGGGAATAGACGCAATTTTGCCTTGCTACGTGTAGCTTCGTCCTTTATGAAACTGTCCATCATCTCTGTAAACCTTAACAAGTGAGCTAAGGAATCCTCTCTAGGTTCCCCTTTAAACTTGTCAGCACAGATGACTTTACTGACCAAAGAAGGTGCAATCCTAGGTGTGAGGCTTTTCTGGCGGTTCTGCTGAACATAGTCAATGATTTTCCTGAGGGCTCCTTCGACAGAGTTTTCTAACATAGCTCCTTCGCAAATATTATTAATACGCCGCTTCCCTTCAACTGAGAGCCCTGTATAAAAAATTTGAAGAACTTTTCAGGTTGCAATTCTGTGCTGAGGGTACTCACCTAAGATGTCTTGAATCCGGTCCCATGCCTCAGCTACAGTTTTGTTCTCTAATTGGAAGAACTTGTATAAGTTCATTCTGACCTCTGCCTGGCGGACTTGGGCCAGAATTGGTGGTGTAGGAATGGGGGCCTCTATGGGTGGTTCTTGAAGTGCATAGATGGGCACAAAACTGAACTTTCTTTTATTCGTCCTGCCAAAGTTAAATGTCATCTCATCATCCCAAGTGCGTATGGTAAGCTTTCTCTTCTTCATTTCAATAAGAGCATCTGATGTTGCTAAGAATGGTCTTCCCAGAATTAATTCAGCACATGGGTCTTCGGGTATATCCATAATAAGGAAGTCCACTACAAACCCCTTGGTGTCCACCTGTACTAAAACATCTTCTGTAACCCCTGTTGGGAGCATAGTCGATCTGTCTGCCAATTGCATGTGCACCTCAGTGGATCGCATCTTTAAATTCAATTTGGTCATCACTAAAAGTGGCATCACATTAACTGTTGATCTTGTGTCATGTAAGGCTTTCTTAAAGTATATGCCTCCAGTAGAACAAGGAATGCATAAGTCTCCTGGGTCCCCTTGTTTTGGTGGTATTTGAGGACTTAGTTGAATGTCTTCCTGTTGAACTTTCTTGGGGGGTCTACTACTCCCTTGACAAAATGATCTGACAGTTATAGCCTTGCATGATTCCACCTTCTCTATTGGATTAGGCTATGTTTAAGTTGGCAGCGCTCCTTGTGCTCTTTGTTGCAGTAGGCTGGTTATTGTGGACATGTGAGTTTCCACTTTTGTCATTATCTCTTCATTCTTTTCTATATATTTCCCCAAGACTTCACTAAGGCTTGGCTTCCCGTCTTCCCGGTTTTGTGGAGGGGAGGCCTGTATGGTGTCGAGTCTCTAGATTTTTGCTGTTGCCCTCCCCAAGAGAAATTAGGGTCATTTTTCCAGCCAGGATTATATGTTGAAGAGTAGGGGTTGTTCTGAATCTTGTTACTGACAAAACTTGCCTCTTCTATCTGACTGGTCCATGGGTTCCCTGGGCAGCTCTCGGTTTCATGACATGTTGTCATACCCTAATTTTGTCCGGTAAAAAATAACATTAAAAAAGAACAAAAATAGTAGTAGAGAAGAAAGAATGAGAAAGAAATCTTGAAGAGAAAAGAGGTTGGAAAAATTTGTACTTTGGCATAGCTTATGTATTCTGGGTGTAATTAATGTTGTGGAGATGGTATTAAAGTGATTTTTACCTTGTTAGAAAGCTAAAACAAAACTCTACAACTTTGATGAGGAACCCAAGAGTCAAATTTGAAGTTTACTAAGTCCAAATTGACTTGGAAGTAAGAACAAGTATGCTGAAAAATGGTTTTGAACAGTATGTAAAGATTAGGTCATATCTTGAGTTGTAAAAGTCTTTTTTTAATGAAACCAACGCCATTTGAAAGCTAACATCCTTGGCTACAAATGTTATGAAGGACTCGGGACTTGATTCTAACGATTTACTGCCCTAAAATACCATGAAAGTTATAAAACTGCACAAAAACGGACAACACATCATGTTGAATAACGTTCAAAGAAAATGTCTTATCTTGAGCTATACTTGTCCAAATGAGGTGCTCTTTATACTGTTGGAAAGATAAGAAAAATATCTACAACTATTATTTTGGATTACAAACCCAGATCGACCTCTATCATGGACCAAATCGAGCATGAAGTTCGAGACGTGATGTTACATGTATTGTTCGGGACAGCCACTTGTGTTGACAATATCTTGAGTTGTAGATATCCTTTTGAGATGAAACTTGTGCCATTTGAAAGCTGGAAACAATGTCTATAATTCTTATGAAGGTCATGAAGCACAATAAAGTTGTTTTAAGTGTTGTATTAGTGCTCAAAGTTGGCTATTTAGTTTTGTTGAACATTTAAAATATCAAACTTAAGAAGCCAACTCCCAACTTTACTATTGAAGTCCCACATTGAAAAAATCCACACTCTTTCAACCTCTCATTCTCCTATATAAGGAGTGCATCACCAAGCACTAAGATGATCCAAGAAAAAATGGATCAATGGGCCTAGTGCAAAGCATAGGGCCTTTGCTTTAGTCAAAAATTTTAATGGGAGGGTTATTATCCCCTTCAACCTTCAAGATGGGAGGAGTACGTGGGGTTTGACGCATTGTGCCTAACAAAAATTTTTCTCTTGAAGTAAGTACATCAATTCCTTCTCTCTTTTTCTTTCTTCGTATTTTTTTAAGTATGTTTATGTTTGTCTTTTATTTATAATGTTAGATGTCGTTTTATGTTTGTCTTTTATTTATAATGTTAGATGTCGTTTTTCGCTTTTTTTTAATTCATCTGTTTTTATTATTATATATTTCTTATTTATTTTTTTCTTAATCATTAATTAGTATTAGTCGAATTAGGACAATAAATCTGACCCCATTTCACTCTATGGGGACAATTTTTACTCAACTAAATTTCAATTTATCATACAAATTTTGAGACCATGTTTATTGAAAAACACATAATAAAATAATGAAAATTAATTTACTAGTAATGATTACTCGAGATTGCTTCCCGTTTAATCATTGCGAACATCTTAATTATGAGTTATTAGTGAGGACCACTCTTGATTGCTTCTTGTTTGGTCCCCATGAAAATCTATCTTCTTTATAAATATAAGTCAAGTTATTTTCACTAGTAATGATCACTCGAGATTGCTTCCCGTTTGATCATTACGAACACCGTTAATTTTCTAAACAAAATAGGTTGTTAGTGAGGACCACTCTTGATTGCTTCTTGTTTGGTCCCTACAAAACCTACCTTTTTTCCATCAAAAAATATACAATTAAAATCAACCAACACACAACCATTTTCTACCCAAGAACTACGTAGCCTTTGATTTCTCCACCGCACCCGGAGATACGTAGGAGCAGGAGCCCACTCCTGTCAAGCGCAAAAATAAACGACTTTTATTAAGTCCTCTTTTTTTTTATCTTGGTTAATTTTTTTTTAAAATAAAAGGGAAATAAATATTTTTTTAGAAGTTAATAAGATTTGCACAATTAATTAGAGGTAACCTTTTTCGAAAGGATGTTGTAGGGTGCTAATACCTTCCCTACACATAATCGACTCCCGAACCCAAATCTGGTCTCAAGGACCATTTTTCTTCAAAAAAGGTTTTTCCAATATTTTTCCCTTCGAAATAAATTATTGGTGGCGGCTACATTAAACTCGAATAAATCCCTCCGGATTTTTCGGTCGCTACACATGTTATTTCACATTTTTCACATGAGGTGTCAACTGCTGACGGGGCTTGTTGGCTTTGTACTTTCATTAAGCTCTCTAACTGTTTGGTAATTGCTTCCAACCGAGCATCAATAGCTATAATGGCTTCAACCTAATACAATCTCCCTGCTTCTTTATGTGCCTGTCGCTAGAGCCCCACTGCCCATTATTGATCGCCATCTCCTCTATACTACTATCATACGATGTTGCTACCTCGGACTGAAATATCTTGAATATTGCAGGGGTATATATTGTTGTTGCATGCCTTACAATCTCATCATTAAAGGACAAAGTCAAACTTCTTTGAGTTGCTTTAACATCCGCCTTTAACTCCTCATAGCGACGATCCTCAATCAATCTTTGAAAGTGATGAAAAAATCTCAACAAATCATGTTGATAACTCACATATTTTTTAATTAAATTGTTCATTCTCTCATTGCGTTGTGTGGTTATCATATCAGCACAAAAGTTGTCTCGACCATAAACTAAAGCCCATTTTTCCTTCAAAGCAAATGTTTGCACCATCCAACTATTACATTTAAGATCATACTTATGCAGCATATTATTCCAAGCTTCAAGAAATTCTTCTTCTTCTTCATACTCATAGATGCAACTATTAAAATCTTTACTGAAGTCTTGAAACTTTCCAAATACAACATTGAGCTTCTTTAATGCATTTTGGTACAAGTCCCAAATACAAAGGCGATGGCATGTCTCGGGCCATGCCAGACTTAAAGCTTTTGCCATTGCTGCATCTTGGTCAGTGAGGATAGTCTGTGGCTTTTTTCTTAACATAGCTTTAACAAAAGTATTAAATAACCAGACAAAGGTTTCAGCAGTTTCATCATATAACAATGTTGTGCCAAAGATAATGCTTAGCTTGTGATGATTCACTCCAACGAACATTGCAAACGGACGACCTTCTTTATTTTTTCTATATGTAGTGTCAAAACAAACCACATCACCAAAATATGAATAATCAACCATCATTTTTGTGTCTGCCCAAAATATATTAGTTATTAAATCATCCTCATCAACTTATATTGCATAGAAAAAATTAGGATCATCTAATTGCATTTGTTGTAAATACTCAAGCATACCACCTGTATCTCTCGACTTCATTTGAATTGTTTGTTTGGAATGTAAATAATTTTGATAGTCATCTGGGATGAATCCAAGATGTTCACGCCCACCAACTCTCCTAGCCATTAATTCACAACTTGGCTTTGGATTAATTCTAGAGCTTTCAGCTAAATCAATCTCAGCTGCTTGAGAAGGAGTTATTTTTCTTTGAGATCTATGCAAATGACTCTTACTGGGCTTGAAGTTTCATGTGTATGTTCAGCAATAAATTCAATAACACAAAACTTTTTAGTTAAACGACGACTTACTTTCATTCTTACCAAGCATCCAAATCTTGTTTGAGCGTGAGGGTTCTTTACATCAGCCCATCGTTTATCTTTCCCACGATAACCTTCACATGAACAACAAAATATTCTATTGATCATCTGGCCATCTGTGCCTTTGTATCCTTTACTTATTCTCATGCTAAAACCCACTCTGTAAGCATAAGAATTATAAAAAGCATATGCTGCATTTTCAGTGTCAAACTCCTGCCCAAGTTTTGGTATAATTTCACTAGGATAGGTGGCTCAGTGGTTGAGCCAAGGGACATAAAGGAGTTGCAAGCAGGAGGTGCAGGGCTCGGATCCTTGCCACTAACCCTCCCCTCTAACAAACCAACCACTAACATTTGCCTATAAAAAAAAATAGGAATCCTAGCATGTATCTCAACAATTTTGGTTTTCTCCGGAGCATCATTGTTACCATTCTTGAGGGGTTGAAGTTCTTTTGTCATGACATCTATATTATCTATTACCTTCAATTTAAATAAAACCCACTTTAAAAAAATTAAAAACAAAATTCAAAGTTTCACAAGCACAATTTTTTGTATCAAGTGTGCTACAAATCAGAACCCGCAATGCTATTGTAAAAAGCCAAAAAAGACCAATTTAACCAATATTTTAGAATATATGAGACTAAACTGAGACTAATATTAATCTTAAAAAATTAACTTGACAAAATAATATAAATGATTGAAGTAAAATTTTAAATAAGGTAAATAATTTCTAGAATAATTTTGTCAAAATTAAGAACGACAAAAAACGTTCACTTTCTGGTTTTTTTCTTTTTTTGTGCGCTAGAACGTACCAGAAGAAGAGAACCCACTTTTTTTTTTTTGTGTCGTTGGGGCTTTGCAGAAAAATTGTCGGCTAGATAGAAAAAGAAAGGCCATTATTAAAGACACCCCCCACCTGGTAGGTACACCCCCCCATTTTACATATTTCCCAAAATACCCCTCGTATAAAATCATCAAAAATCCTTTTTTTTAATTAGAACATGTTACAAGAATTGCAATTTCCAGATATCAAATTGTATACCGAAAATTACAATTTCCTAACATGTGTAAAATTTGTTCGAAATTGCAATTTCAGATACTTTAGTATACTGGAAATTGCAATTTCCGTAACAAATTTGTAATTTCCCATAATGCCCTTAATAACTTAACAAAACTCAACTTTTCCCGATCCACTCACACTCACGCTTGGAAATTCTAAATCCTCAAAACGCCTCGTTTACCTGAAATTCCAAATCTTGACGCTTTTTGTTATGCAATCATAGTTCAAAATTACAATTTCAGATACAAATTGTATACCGGAAATTGTAATTTCTGGTGCTTTACAAAACATAGTTTCGGAAATTGCAATTTCCGGTATACAATTTGTATACCGGAAAATGCAATTTCATGACTTACAAAACATAGTTCCGGAAATTGCAATTTCCGGTATACAATTGTATACCGGAAATTGCAATTTCCGGTGCAGAAATATAAAGCACCGGAAATTACAATTTGTACAGTGTGTAGAAATTGCAATTTCCGGTTTACAATTTGTAAACGGAAATTGCAATTTCCGGTACACAACTTGTATACCGGAAATTACAATTTCCGGTGCTTTACATTTTTGTACCGAAAATTGCAATTTCCGATACAGAATTTATTTTATTACATTTGAATATAATTGATTTATTTGTCTTTCAGATATGCCTAAGTCGAGAGGGAGAGAAGTAGCTTCCACTCCTGGTAGTGCGCCCCCACGTAGACCACGGCGACTGCGGATCGTCTCAACGCCGAGGCGTATTGCTAGCGGTACGCGACGAGGATGTAGTTAGCGACCGTGATCCCCATTTTGTATACGAGGATCCAGAGGATATAGCCGGAGGAGACCATGGTATAGTTGGAGACCAGGCTCCCTTTCTGGAGGACCTTACGATGGGTCGTTGCTTACAGATTATCGATCACGTTGCTCATCGGATATGGCGGGGCGGTATATATCCGGTTGTTATTTGATCAAATGTTTATTATTTTTATATGATCGATGATGTTTATTTGTGTGCAGGATCGTGATGCGTCAAGGTGGCCTCTCACGGCCTGAAGTTGCAAAATGGTTAAGTGGAAGAGTACCACCGCCTCCTCATGTAAATGAGCATCTCTCGAGGCCGGCCTATCCTCCTTGTTATACCGCAGCCAGGATGGTTGATGAGCCTTACTATCGCCTTTGCGAGAGATGGCATCGGAGACGAGCGCCTTCCATCCGCCCTTTCGAGAGATGATCCACGCTTGATGATGTGTCTCCCTCCTAGGCCTTAAAGTGAGCGGCTTTTTTTATGTACCCATGATGGATCGGACATTTCCATATCTTATTTACTGACATTGCTTTGGGTGTACATATGAAGAGGCAAACAAGGAGACGACAACCATGAGAGGCGCTTATATGAGTATTGACTTCTTGATGAAGACATATGACCGCGCATTTACGATGGTCGGTGGGACTATGCAGCCAGGGCCATGATAATGTTGTTGTTGGCCTGTACCATTTTGGCGCAAAGAGCCATATATACATTGACATTAAGTACTTGGACCTGCACGTGACTTGGGGCGGTTGGTAGTGTGTCATGGGCTAGTGCCGCACTAGCCTTATTGTACTGGATATCCGGGAGACGCTAGCATGACACTAAGCGATTGGCGGATACATGACACTTCTTCAGTGCACGCACCTATTTTTGTAAACAATTATTTATTTAAAGTACATTGTATGGCGTGTTGATTCGTTATTGTTGTCACAGGCATGGATATATGAGTATTTCCTCGTCTGCAAGAGGAAGGATAACGGCATCACCGGGCATGATACGAGCCATGAGGTGGTCGCCCAGGTTAAGGGTGACGGCCAGGTGGAGCCCTTGAGGAGAAGCGCGGATGCGTTGTGCGGTCGATGATGTTGTTTGGAGACCGTGGGAGGGCATTAGGGCGAGTTGTCATCCGGCGTGTCTGTTTTCGGGGTACATCCGGTGTGCCTCATTAATTGTGCCGTACCTGCCTGAGAGGGTAGTCAGGCAGTTCGGCTACATCCAGACATTTCCCGCCACCACTACCGCGTCCCACACCGCAGAGATGATGGATGCATGGATACGCTTTCCTATGCACTCTATCATGTCGACCGTCCCCGATTTATACTGGCCTCGTATTCAGCAGAGTGCAGCGACGGTACATGGAGTGGTATCGCAGGATGTCGCATCCACTCTGATCAATCCGGTGCTCCTCAGCCGCGGCTACTCTTGATTGTGTAAGTGTTTAGATATACATTATGTATTTTTGTGTTTGTTTATTATCTCTTATGGCTCTCGATGTCTTGTTATAATTTGCACGCATTGTGATGATATGGCCGAGAGGTGGCCTCGATCACCAAGATTCTCCAGATGACCTCCGAGGCCGACTATGAGATGATGGACCCCGCTCTGCTTGCCGAGTATATTTCCCAAGCACTACAGATAGCGCAGGGTGGGACGGAGGCGACCACATCTCAAGTAAGCGTCGACAAATGAAGAAGATAGGGTTTTTTTTTTATGTTTATTATCTTTTTTTGTTATATTTGGACATCTTTTGTTGTTATATTTACATTTTGTTATATTTGCGGCTTTTTTTTTTCCTCTGTACCATAGGTTTTTTTTTATTTACCGATCTAGCATACTTTTTCTTTTAAGTACGATCTACCATACTTCCACAGCAGTAGCGTGCGAGCGAGATCACAATCGCACGATGTCCTTACGACTGAGGTAAGATTCGAAGTTCTCGAATTTCTTTCAACTAATTTCATTAGGTCGAGGAACATCGAAATCATTCTACATCACAAGGGAATGACGACCTCATCCATCAACTCGGCCTACATATCGAGCTCACCTTGCAAGTGACCCCAAAGTCAATTTGCACCGAGGTGCATTCTACATCACCAAGCAAGGGCAGGCATATGTAGATTTGTCACGAGTTCAATCTTGCATGAAGGACAGTGATTTCAGTTCACAGTTCACATAAATCGGCAATACGCTCGACATCTCTAGTTCAAACACAATCGACAAGCAGGTCGTTGATTACCTCGGATCTCGACATCTCTAGTTCAAACACCGAGCTCGACAAGCTCACCACATGCGAACCTCGGATCTCGACATCTCTAGTTGTCTAGCTACACGACGCCGATGTCATAAGGCAAAGGCATTCGAACTTCTTGAATCCGATGTCGAGCAATGAGAACGATACTGTTACACCCAAAAGCAGAGGTCCTTGATGTCGCCCACTAGTTCTTGACCTCGAGCAAACACTTCGCCTCGACTTGGTGATGATTTATAACATCGATCACGTATCATGATTACCTCGGATCCGGATCTCGACATCACACTCAACATCCGCGTGTCTGCTCGTAACAATTACTTAACCTCTGTTGACCGCAAATTCAACACTAAAAAAACTAACGCCACATTACATTACATTGCATAACCAACAACATAATTGATCTACCGCCAAACCCACATTTAAAAACAATAAAGTGTACTACATATCACTACAATGTAGTCAATCGTCATCCAATCGTACATGGTCATCCTGGCATCGCTGTAGTATGACGCAACGGCGGAAATAATGTAAACCATTCTTGCAATCGAGCAGCATACAGTGTTGCCCATGAGTGAGCCTCCGGATAAGCATATTGACGCCAACTGGGAGCGACGTTAGGCAATGGACATCCGGGCTTAAGAAATACCTGAAAACTTATTGCAGATTAATTAAACACATTGTTTAATTTTACATTAAAAAAAAGATAAATTTAAGTTAAAACACATTGCTGTAAAAAAAAAAAATTACCTGTACCCAGTGATTTTTGTTGACAAACCCAATACAAATTATGGCGTTGTTTGGCTGGGTTGGGTGACACATGCCCCTAAGAGGGAAAAATGTCCAACACGTTCGACTGCACTCATTCAAAGAGACTAGAACCAATTTATATTTGGTTGCTATTACGTAACCCATGTCTGGTAAGGTCATCCACTTGTCACGAAACAAACAGTACCGTTACACCTATCAATGACTCTCAATGCTTGATATTGATCTCCAAAAAGCCGCCATATAAATCATAATGCATTCGATCTCTTTTTCCAAGTCTTGGGACTATAGGCCATCCGTCCTCGATTTACCAAGTAATGCCGCAATGGAACGATATCCGCAGCTTTCCATCATCTTCGACATCCACTATTTGCTCAATATATCGATGAAACTGTGGAGGAAATTGGCTCAGGTAAGGCGTTTGATGGACATAAGATGGCACATCAGATCCTTTGTTTTCCTTGTAGGCACATTAGATGGTAGATTAGATGCCTTTGATGTATTCCCAGATGGTACGTCAGAATACATGTTGCCCACATGCTCAGAATACATGTTGTCCACATGCTCAAAATATGATGGGTCGCGCCTAACATCATATCCATCCATTGCTGGGGCCTTACCTTTACCCTTTTTCGGTGCTCCCTTGGTCTTCACCTTTTGAGGAGGTGGACACATTGAAGTTGTGTCTGGAAATACAAGTTCACGCACTTTGGCAAACAGTGTCCTCTTGCCAATAACATTAAGTGATCGAAATCGATTTACCAATGCATCCCACTGAAGCGCAAGCTCTTCCTCTGACACCTCGCCTTCTGTCTCAACTTTGTGTTGTTGCGATTGGTATTCACCAAAATGTAAACTCCTCCAGTGCAAGTGAACTGCCTCCAATGGAATAGGTGCAAACAGTCTTATGTAACCCGCTAACTCACAAGCACAAGGTAACCCATGTGTCGCTCGATTAGGCAACGACAAGTAGATTTATCGATACCCACATAATTCACTCGCCACACTCGTCGGCAATAAGTTGCAGCAGTCCTTGATACAAATCCATGCAATCGATAAACAAGCGGTTGTTGTGCTCGTGCTCCACTACGCTTATGCTTCTTTCGAATGATGCTTTTATCTCGGTGTGTTGCAAAGGCAATCATATTGTTCATAGTTTCCCAACAATGACATAGGTCACCCCTATCGCTTTGTAGATTCCTCTTCAATGTCCAATGTGCAGACTCAAATTTCTAATAACAAACAAAAATTAAACCACATCAAATACCAATGACACCATTTAAAAACAAAATTATCAACATAGTTTTATCTCTTTGGTTTAAGCATACCTATTTGTTGTTGTATTCGAAGTGCATGACTTGGTTGGTCCATGCCGCAACAAACTTTTCCTTAAAGGGGTTCAACCATGTATTCTTGACATATTCAACAAAAATAGGAAATTCGAACATACACACTCAAAAGTCATCAACCGTTCTTTGATACTCAAACTCGTCGTCGATCAACAACACCATCCCATGCATTCTTCATCGCCTCATGTTTGTCTTCATGAAACACCAACTTCTTGCATTTCGCATAGACATTCTTACCTATGTGCCATTGACACAAAGAATTGGTAGAAGTTGGAAAAACAGACGCAATTGCATTCATCGAGCAAGATCTCTATCAAGAAGAATAACTTGAGGAAATGATTCTGCCGCACAAACGGACCTTTTAACTTTAAGAGTGCCCATTCAAAGTTATCCCGCCGCTCGAGAATCCAAATAGGCAAATGCCACGATTGTATGTAAGGGATGTCTTTGGTAACACCAACAATTTCAAACAAAGGGCACCGATATCCGTTGGTTTTGTAGGTCCGTCCCATGAACAAGACAACGTGAAATGTATTCAATAAATTGACGGCATCTGGATGTGTCCAAAAATATCTCTAACAACGCCGTAACCTTCATGTCTTCTATACCAGGACACATATCGATCACGTTGGATTAAGTTCAACAAGTGTTGCATTTCGCTTCTTGGACCTTTCGTGTTGATCGAAACTTACGCCGCTCATTATATACTTGATCGATGGTAGTGAGATTGGCCACATTGCGACTTTTCGGTGTCAATAGAATGCTTCCTACCTTACGTTGTTCTTTGTCATATCATGAACAATTTCTTTCTCATTTTGATTTAAACGACCAACAAATGGATGACCCATCATGCTTTCAGGTATCCGATGGTTATGAATTCCACAGAGGACCTTAAGTATCCAGCCTTCACCCATTGACAAGGGTCTTCCTTTAAGCGCGAACGGACACTCACACTTATGAGATCCGTTGACTTTGAAGAACTTGATGACTTTGATCTATACTTTCCACCCCTTTCACAATCCAGAATGATTTTTGTTTTTCTTCCTCCTTGTCCTGCTTACGTCTACGATCGTACAATGACAACAACTATATTGTTTTCCTTCCCAACCTCTCGAGCCCAATACAAAAGGTCATCTCGTGTAGGAAATATCTACAAAAAAGTATTAATCTTAATGTTTTGCAAAAAAAAAATATGACATATTCACAATATCAAACAATAATTAAATTACCTGCGTAGTAGTGAATACATCACTACAATCGAAATTTTGGGAAGCGTCTTGGCTTGTCGCTTAAGTCGAATTGAAGCCACTAAAATCATCATTTTTCAATGAAACTAACATGAAACAAACAATAGATTATTACGTAGGGAAAAAAAGTTTGGAAAAAAAAAAACGTACCGGAAATTTGCAATTTCCGGAAAAAGATTAAAAATATAACGTACCGGAAATTCAAAATTTCCGGTACACAACATTTTTAATCTTTTCGAAATTGCAAATGGCACGCTTTTGTATACCGAAATTGCAATTTCCGGTAATTTCGATGCGTTATTTTTGTATGCGAAAATTGCAATTTCCGGTATACAATTTGTATACCAGAAATTGCAATTTCCGGAACAAAATTCAAAACGAAACAAAGCACGCAGAAAAATTCATATTTCCTGCGATGAGAGCGTTCTACACCAAGTCTGCGTGCAAAAGCATAAGGAATGAGTTTTTGACTACAAATTTCTTTAATGTATATCGGTAATCTTGTGTGTAAATTTTGTTACGGGAAATTGCAATTTCCGGTATACAAATTGTATACCGGAAATTTCAATTTCCGGTAACAAATTTTACACACAATGTTACGAAATTGTAATTTCAGATACATTTGTATCTAAAAATTGCAATTTTGAATAAATTTTACACATTCTAGAAATTGTAATTTCCGGTATACAATTTGTATACCGAAAATTGCAATTGCCGGTAACATGTTCGGAATTAAAAAAAAAAAGATTTTTGATGATTTTATACTAGGGGTATTTTGAGAAATATGCAAAATGGGGGGGTGCACCTACCAGGTGGGGGGTGTCTTTAATAATGGCCAAAAAGAAAACCCACCGTCGTACGCGTGATAATTATGAAGGGAACCAAGTGTTTATTAGGGTAAAAGTATTATCCGCTAGATGGAAAAATTGTGCCGCATCATGCGCAGGTTCAATTTGTCTTTTTCTTTTTGTTCCACCGTTACGTTTGATTTTTTTTTTTTTTTGACTGGACACCGTTTTGTTTGATAGCAAGGGAGTGACGTGGAATTTTAATTGAAGTGGCAGCATCCTATTGGAGGGACAGTGTTGGAGACAGAGACTTGGGGACATGTGATTTTCGTCCGTTTCATACTTCTAAATTGTGATGGGTGTGTGTGGTCCTAAAATTAATTTGACACCGAAATTTTCTTGATTTGTGTGCTCAGTTGGGTGCTTGTGCTTTGGGATAATTAACGTGATATGATCATTGCCCACTAACAAAATTGGTCTCTCTCTTCTAACAAAACTAGTCACTAATATTTACTACCTATTAGGTAAAAAAACGTGATTTGATTAAACCAAATGATGTTACTTTGATGCAGTGATTTTTAATTGGGAAAGAAAGTCAGTGCAATTGTTTTGATTATATTAAGAATAAATTTGTTTTAGATTTTGATAAAATTACTTATTTTGAAAGTGTTGATTTGCAGAGAAATGGTGGCTTGATTTTGTGCACGGAGTGACATGACGTGACTTGCAAGATGCAGAATTTCTTGGCCCAACGTCAACAAATTCTGCACCATCTATTCCACTTACATAATCTAATAATAAAAACTTCCAAGTGCGTTTTTGACGTTTGTTTCCCCAAAGAAAAATCGTATTATTCCACTAATCAAATTCGAAATACAACTTGGTGAAGAATCAAAAACTTGTTGTACACGTAGTCGTCTTAGTAAGGGTGGTGAGCCGGGGCAAATCTTTCTCAATGACATGGAGGAGTTTGGGTTCCCCAAGTTTTTATTTTCTTTGTTGATATTTATACATATTGTAGCCGCAGAAAGTCTAAGGTGATCAAAGACGGCTCCTCTCATAATTACTTGTTAGACTATTATTATTGCTTTCTAATTGAACAATTGACCATGAATTTTTCCCTTGAACCATTGAAGGCATGCTTTTTGTTATTAATTTCTTTATCTTGTAGGAAGCAAGTGCCATTCCTTTTGCTGCACTGACAGCTTGGCATGCTCTAAAATCTACTGCTAGAATAATGAGGGGTATGTTTATATTGCCGAGATTATGATTTCCGTTAGCGAAAATTAGTTTTTGCTCTTATATCATTTTCAGTGCATTTAGAGTTTTCATTTTTTGCAATTTTTATCACCCAATAAAAAATGTTCAGCTTGATAAACACACTCTTGTTTCACTCACTTATATCTTTTAGCTTATCTCAAACAGGCAATGGATATTAGTAGTGGTAGGCGGAGGTGTAGTAGGGTTTGCTGCTATTCAGCTTGCAGTAGCTGTTGGTTGTCCTATCATAACTACTTGTGGAAGTCAAAGCATTGACAGAATGTTAGCAGCTGGTGCTGAGCAAGCTGTTGATTATGTTGCTCAGGTAGTGTTGAATCTTCTTTTGTATCATATTTCCAGACATTAGTTTCTATTTTTTTGTTTTGAAATAAAATTTCATGAAAAGGAAAATAAGCATACTGGTTTATGAAAAACAGAAAATAAGATGCAACCGAGGGGAGCTATACTAGTAACAATCTTGGTAAGGAGCAGCATTGGAATTATGCTAGCAACCGAGGGACCCAATTTGGTGGCAGCAACAGGGTTTAGATCTAATGATTGGGTAGGAAGCAACTTTAGAAAGTGGTTAAAGGAAGTAACACACCCAATTGAAAGAAAAGGGGAGCATGTGTCCAGCATTGCATTCTACATGCTGCAACATTGGTTAAGGAGGAGCTGCAAAAATTACACTACTAGAGTGATATGTTGTCAATTTTGGCAGGTTGTAATGTCATATTTTGACTTATAATTACGTGCAGGAGCTGTAAAATTAATGTTTGGCTTAAATTGATGTGTTGGTGGTTCAACTTTTGGATCTTTTGCTATTTTGTAAGTTGATGTTGTAATCCTGGCTCATCTTGAGCCTTTTTCTCTGTTAGTAATAAAAGCTTTATTTGCCTTTTAAAAAAAAACATATTTCAATTTTTTTTTTAAAAAGCACGTATTAGTGACCGATTTTGTAAAAAATTTACAAAATCGGTCGCTAAATCGGTCTCTAAAATCGTTCGCTAAATCGGTCACTAAAATCGGTCGCTAAAGCAGTCTCTACATTCGGTCTCTATATCGGTCTCTAAATTCGGTCTCTAAATCGGTCGCTAAATTATCGGTCACTAAAAATTAGCGACTAGTGGTTTAGCTACTGATTTAAGTTGGTCGCTAAATCGGTCGCTAATCGATATAGTGACCGATTTTTTGACTTTAGCGACCGATTTTTCGGTCTCTAAAAGCAGTTTTTTTTTTGTAGTGAACAAAAAAACTTACAAATTTATAACACTCGGATTTTACTTTCCGTGACTATCCGAAATCAAAATTTTGGTTGGTATTCATCAGTGGAAAAAAAAACTCAACCGGAAACTAAATTCCGGGAGTTAGAAAAGTGCAGGGAAAAAAAAAGAAAATTAGGGCTAAACGTAGAAGCATGTACATTTAAGCAGAAGCAGAGGAGCAGTGGAACGTGGGGGACGTGCAGAGACGAAGAAGCAGAGACAGTGTGGGAGAGAGGGTGCGACAGTGAGAGAGACAGACGGAGAGTGAGAGAGACAGACGAAGAGTGAGAGAGAGACCGACGACAGTGAAAGATACACTGGCGAGAGTGAGAGATGAGGGAGAAAGAGAGAGAAATTGAAATGGGATGGGGGGAATATGTTAAAAGAATCGGGGTAATTTAGACATTTTATGGGGTTGGGGAGGTGAGAAAAATAAATGGGGGAGGTGACAAAATCATCTGCCTTTCATCTTTGAGTTTCCTCAACTTAGTATTCCTACTAATATCCCAATTGGGCTCCGGTTTAATCAATATTATTAATCCCACGGTTTTTTTTTTGACAAAAAAAAAATAGACAATAATGATACAGCCAACTTGCCCTATCATACACGTGTTATGGATTTTGTCTTTTTCTGTCTCTAAATTTTCGTCGCTATTTCAACTTTTTTCTAGCAATATTGAACAATTTCTCACTAAATTTCCAGATGTTGTACCAAAGGACTACCACAAATGCGAGTCATACAACACGCTATTTACAAATATGTTATGGATAGCTATACTAAAACTAGGCTGGAGCATTGGTGAAAATCTTGAATGGAGATTATGATTTCTTTATTGGACTTGGTTTATAGAAAAACCAAGTTCTGATGCCATATCTGGTGATGTACTTCAGGCCATCCGGCAGGAGCTATAGCAGGAGATCCGGAGAGAGAAGCAACAAGAGCTCTGGGAGAAGATGCAAAAAGAACTTCGGGATGAGATCTCAAAGGAGATCCGGGATGAGATAAGCATAAATATACGGGAGGAGATCCAAAGGGGGTCCTGGAGGTATATGTAACTTGACACAATTAATCAAATGAGTGAAAAATACTAACTTTGTGAATATTGTTATTTGTGTTTACTTAATTTGATACAGACATTGCAATCTATGGGTGTGAGCAATTATAACGTTCAACCAAATCGTTTTCCTAGAGCTACCGTACATGTCAGCACTATGGGTAGTAATTGTGCACCTGACATTGAGGACCAACCGCCTGGAGAAAATTTTGTTGAAAAATTAAAGAATCGTATGGGTGATAGCTTCCAAGTAGACCTGGAGCATGATTCCAGTGTCCATCCATGGTTCATGATTGATAGGCGTGACGTGAATGAGATTATTGATGGTACTCTATGGCCTTCCAACCACGTCTTGTCATTATGGTGCACGTAAGTATTTGATTCGCTTTGTATCAGTTGTAATTAACTATTTCAAAATTTATTAACTATTTCAAAATTTATTTGCTACGTATGAATTGTAATTAACATTTGTTTAAAAATCCTAGGTATCTGCATCGCTTCTGTATCGCAAAGGGCAACATCGATCTGCTTGGATTCTTTGACCAAGTCAAGATTGCTTCCTCCAAACATAGCCTTTCTGCAGAAGCAATTCAGTCTTACATAGAAAATAAGATACAGAGTAAGCCAAAAAGGTGTTACTTAGGACCGTATTTACATAGGTAAGTACATATGTTATTAGTTGTTGTCAAATTGGTAGCCTAGTTTGCTTTCGTCTGTTTCTGCTTCAGATAAACCATTATTGTTGTTCATTATTTGCAGTGATCACTGGCAGTTGTTTATCATTTATCCTAGTGATAATGTTGTTGTTTGGTTGTGTTCGCTGCACTATCAACTAAACGATGTAATAAAGGGCATAATTGAAAGGTAAACTTATATTTATCATATATATACATTGATTCTTTGTCTCTAGATTTGCAACTTAATTTTGATGAATATTTTTTTATCAGGGTTGTTGGAAGATATAATTGTTTGGAAGGTTTTAAAAATAAGAAATCTAAATGGATGAAGCCTAAGGTAAATAGTTTGTCTTCTTAAAATTCATTTACATTTAATAGTACTAGTTAATGTGTATATTTTTTACCCATTATATGCTACTACAGTATTCATTTGTAGGGGCCTCGACAAAATAACGGATGGGCCTGTGGGTACTATGTGATGAAAAATATGTTGACAATTGTCTCGGCGGATATTGTTGACGGATGGGAAAACGTAATAAAATATTTAACCTCTTGCTATTATCTTTGTATAATGAAAAACATGTTATTACTTTTAGGCCAGTTTAATTTATTATATATATTTTTGAATTTGCAGATATCCAATGACCCATCTGAATATGGTCTAGATGAAATTGAGCATCTTAGACAAACTTGGGCAGAATTCTTTTTACAAATGATTGAGGAGAAAGAAAGAAAGATGAAGGAGAATGAACATTTAGAAGAAGCCCAAGGAACAAATTCAAAAAGACCTAGATAACCATCATTATGACTTTGTATATAGCACTTGATTCTTTGTACATTGTTTATATATATATATATATATATATATATATATATATATATATATATATATATATATATATATATATAGCTTAGCTTTGTTTATGTGTATATTTGATATTTGATATGTTTATAGATAAAATTTGATAGCTTTAAATGGTTTGAATTTTGGGCACATTTGGTGCCAATTTTGCTACCAAATCATGGTAAATTTATTGTCTGTTTATTGTCATTTTAGAAAGCCTCTGAGCAGGAATGGCAAAAAAAAACCAGTGTAAAAGATAGACTTTTAACACCGGTTTTTGTGCATAACCGGTATAACAGACAAGGCTTTTACACTGATTATTATTATAACCGGTGTAAAATGTCCTTAAAAAAATAAAATAAAACGGGAAATTGACGTTTTATACCGGATATATAACCGGTGTAAAAATCTCAATATACAATACCGGGACTATCTATACCAGTACCATAACCGGTGTAAAATATCAATTTTAACCGGTGTAAAATCCTCTTCTGCACCAATGTACGAAAGAAGTAGGTGCAGAATGTGTTTTGTTACTGCACACCTGTCCCTTCTTTACATCATTTGTTTACATATATAGACACAATCCCAATGGTAGCAATATATATATATGGAAATAACATCAGGTGGCTTTATTAGTATTATTTGATTTGATTCGATTCCATGAATTAAGGAAATATATTCAGACAAACTAGTTTCCAATGGTTTGTCTTGATTTGAACCATTGGTTGAGAAATCTTCATTCATAATTCTTTACACAGAAAATTGATTTGGATGGAAAGTATGGAAAAATGATTCACTTCATTCATTCGTTGACATACATGTATAGAAATACAATTTATAGACCACTCAATCAAGGAGCATCGGTTAATACATCCTACTCTCCTACATCCTATCACTTAACAATCTCAACTGAAACTGGTACAATCTACTCTCCTAGGTTCTATCACTATTGTTTGCAACGGGTTCGTGTAATAGAAGCTTTATTTGACAGAAGCTGCAGCAAAAACAACTGTTAATTGTCATCACAGTTTGGAAGTAGTGGTCTCTAAATCCTCAAAAAACAGCTTCTTCAAAACATTTATATGCGAATGTTGCAAACAAATGGCGACAACAAAGCCATCACCATTTCCACTATCGAGAATAAAAGCCTTACCATCAGAATCAATATTCCCGGGAACCATACACTCAGGTTTCCCCCACCCAAAATCAGTCTCATAAAACGGAAAATTAGTCCAACCAACAACATACAAATTCGGTTCTCCCCACTGTCCCTTTCTTCTGCCAAAATTGTAAAACGTGTCCCTCAACAAATTCATATCCTTCTGATTCGCTATATAGTCAAGAGCAGACCTCACATACTCATCATTTATCCTCTCAATCGCTTCCCTCACTTTCCCAACAACATACCCCAGAGGCTTATGCATAACATCATCAAAAGAACAAGTTGGTGTCACTGTAGGAAACGTAGCATTCCCGAAGTAATTTCGAGGCAGAGGTGGACTCAACCGGTTTCTACAATTGACCAAAGTGGTTAACCTTGTTGGTTGGTTCCCATTTCCGTCATAACGCACCTTGCAAACACATTTCCACAAGTGACCACTTATAACTTCAAAACTCGTATAACTTCGCACCTTATTAACGTTGTTGTTTTTGTTGGCTTTGTTCTTCAGTTTTTCAACTTGGTGTTTGGTGAGTTTCAAGATGGCAGTGGCATATAGTGGTTTTCTCACTTGCAATTTGTTATTGTTACCTTCCTCCCAAAGGGGAGGTGGAGAAAACTCGGGGTGTTGAAAACGTGGTGGCATATGAAGGCTTCGTGAATCTAACAGAGTTCGATCAAGAAAAGGAATCAAACTCGAATCTAAACTCTCTCCCCTTGCAAGTCTAGCCCACAACTTCATGAAATTGCCAACGGAGGCTCCATCTACAAGAGCACGACAAAGGGAAACCCCAAGAGTGAGGGTCCCACAAGGGAACCTGGTGAGCTGGACGACCAACACGGGTACATCCTCAATCGGGACATCATCATAGTCGATTTTTGGGACAAGTTGTTCGACAACATGGGTGGAAGCGAAATCGAGTGAATTTTCGAAACTGACCTGACACGTGGCTTCTAAGAGGTGTGCACCCTTGGCGTTGCAAAGGAGTTCATGGCGGCCACCTTGGATCCAGCGCAATCGACCGGCGAAGGGATAGTAGTGAGTGAGTGCTTTGCTGAGGGAGGTTGTGAGAATGTGAATGGAAGAGTTGAGTGAGGAATCGTGGTTGGTGGTGTAGAGATAGAGCTGAGAGGCGTGGTTAGGGAGCTTGATTTGATCGCAGAGGGAAAGAGAGAGTGTGGATGTTGGTGTGGGCTCAGATGGGATCACGGTGTATGAACGGTGGATGTCGACCATTTTTGTTTGTTGTCTGCTTAGTTTAGTTGCCAAATCCACACCTTATAGACATCGCGAAGGGAACATCGGTTATGACTTGTGAGGATAACCGACATTAGTCACTCCGCTTTGTCGGAACTTATGTTTAAGTCAAATTTAGATTCATTTGTTAATTGAATTAGACTGGATTGTGATGTAGATGCATGTTTCTCTCTCATAGGTTAAAGAGCTCTGTAGTAGGATAGTGCAGTGGTCGGTTTCGGGCCAAAAAATTCTAATCCGATAAAAACCGGCCAAAAAATTCTAATCCGATAAAAACCGATGATGGTAAATGTGAACCCAATTCCGCCGTTTGAGACGATGGTTTGGGCGGATGGCGGGTGGGTTGGTCCGGTGAGATTGCATAGAGAGAGAGAGACAAAACAATCGAAAATAAAAAAATAACAAGAAAAAAGTAGTTGTTTCAAGAACCTTCGGTGAAGATCCAACCTTCAAACAAAGTTTACAGAAGGAAAAAAAAATTAAGAATCCTCAAAACTCAAATGAAATCATCAAACTTACAATAAATTACCCAAAAAAATTCTAACTTTCAACAAAAGTAAAATGAAACAATACTCAACCACTTTAAAGAAAAAATGAAAAAAAAGGTGATACTCAAATCCCTTCATCAATTACAAGCAGTCACAAATCTCGTCGTCATGATCCACGAGAACCTTGATCACTATCTGTCGTTGTTTCACAAAGCAGAAGAAAGCACCTTCGGTACAAAGGAAGACATCACAGAGTAGTGGCTTCGCGGCAGTGGTTGATGGAGAAATTTGATTTCTCATCCTCTTCACACTCTCAGGAGCGCTAAGGTTTTTTAATCAAAATGAGAAGAAGGAAACGAGTTTTGACTGGCTAGGACTTAGTAGGTTTAATTAAAAAAATAATGGGCAAGTCACATGCTCTTTAAAGAAACACAAAAACTTTAATCTCAACCATTCACGTTGGTGATCCGCGTGACATTAGATCCAACCAATCCAGCCATCCACATCACTGATCCTAGTGGAGAAGAAATTGGGCTGTTGTTTTGAAATAATGGGTACAGTCTAGCCAACATCTTCTCTACAAACATAGGGAAAGCTCTCATTACCGACGACACACGAGCAGGATAAACATGACCACTCCCGACGACGGCGGCACCAACTCGTCACCATCTACTACCTTCATCGATCGGTTTCGGTCACCGATGAAAGTTTTCTCTGGAAACCGAATCCGCCCGTTACTATCCGTTCCTAACCTAATCCTGCAACCCGATGACCCGCATGAACCCACCCGCCTACTTGGTTTTGGTCTCGGGCATCTCGGTTTCTGGTCGGTGGCGGTTTTTTGCTCAGCCATACTCTGGAGTGTTCCTCTCTCTTATATCCAACGGCTCTGGAGTGACTACACTGGTGCATCTG
This sequence comes from Calophaca sinica, assembly GCA_037113605.1. Lineage (NCBI taxonomy): Eukaryota > Viridiplantae > Streptophyta > Magnoliopsida > Fabales > Fabaceae > Calophaca > Calophaca sinica. The sequence continues at coordinate 39,885,677 of CM073733.1, read as the reverse complement.
ATGCAGGTTCATATAGTATTTATGTCTTTTCATATTTTATCATGGTGGGTTTTAGGGTGGACCACTCTTAAATGTGGTTCACGTAAACTGATACTTGAAAAATCGTTTAAAACTCTGACGACAACCGACGCCCCCCGAAAGCAGAACTTTATAGTGCTATTAGTCATTACGGTTGAGACGGTGACCTGATTAGTGTATGTTCGACAAAAACACGAGAAAACAAAATTTTGAGACACTTACATTCATTTTTCATGTTTTTGATGAATGAACATCAATCAGATCACCATCTCAGCGGTGATAACTAAGAGGACCATGAGCTTATCCTTTTGGAGGGGCGTCGGTCATCATCAGAATTTCGAACGATTTTTCAATATCAGTTCACGTGGACCACCCTAGAACCCACTTTTATTATTATTTGTTTCCCTGAACAGGCAGGGAAACATATACATTCTTATATTTACACCTTTCTTCGTATTCTTCATATAAGTCATTCCAATACAATTAATTAACCAAGCTATTTTCCCTTTTCTTTTTTCTGAACTAAACAAATTGAGCACACATTTTGAATCCCGATGTAAAATAAAGGAAGAGAGCTACGAATAAAATAGACCAGAACATGCCAAAGAAAATGATCAGATTGAGATTTGCTAGAAAGAAAATAGAAGATCATTATATTAATACTAAACAAGCATGCCAAATATTTAAAATCAACCTTCCATACTCTTCTAATATTTTCTTTTCGGCCAAATTGTACTTTTCGTCCCTTAACTTTATTTTAGTTTTCAATTTCGTTCTCTAACTATTTTACTTTTCATTTACGTCCCTTAAATTACGAAAATTACGCCACTTTCGTCCTCTAACTATTTTACTTTTCATTTACGTCCCTTAAGTTACAAAAGTTACACCACGTTCGTCTCTTAAGCTACGAAAGTTACGTCAAATTCGTCCCTTCTGTCTGTAATCCTTTTAAACAATAAAGTCAAAATCATGCTCCTATCAGAGTTTTTATTGATGAAGTAAAATGATAAAAGGTAATGGAGCAAAAAAAAGAGTATCAATGACCTATACACACACAATAAAGAGATTACCGACAAAGGGAATGAACTTGACATAACTTTTGTAACTTAAGGGACGTAAATGAAAAGTAAAATAGTTAAGAAATGAAATTGAAAATTAAAATAAAGTTAAGGGACGAAAAATGCAATTTAGCCTTTCTTTTTTATGAATATGCAGTTCAAGATGATAGCTACTCAGAGTAAATGGCCTTAACAGGTTTGGTAGAAAGCCCAAACCCAAATGAAAAGAGGGGATCATAATGAGGATCACCAAAATTCATTGGAAGTTGATCAACACTTTTGAACCATGTCGTTGGAAGCTTTCCTGTGAAACCATGGTCACCATATAAAACATCAGCCACACCCTGGCCTTCACTACCTGGTAGCCAACCAGCAACAAGTGCATCTATCAAATCAACATATGGTTCAATAACTAGAGGGCGACCGGAAATAATGATGACCACACATTTTAGAGCTCTACAGACATTTGTAATGGTCTCAGGGCCATGGTTGGGGATTGTCAAGTTCATATTGTCACCATGCATTTCAGCATAAGGATGTTCTCCTACTACAACTATGGCATAGGAAAATACATTGGATTCAACAAATTCTATGTCAGGGTTCTCCTTGTAGATCACTGTGGTCTCTGGATCAACAGTGCTTTTTACAGCATTGAGAATTGTAGTCCCTGATCATGTGAAGAAGGTCCACAAGAATAAGAAGGGTAAGCAATATATAGTTGATAATGATAGAAGTACAATTAACATTTAAAAATAGACTTAAATATGTTTTTAGTCCATGCAAATATAGGGGTCTTTGTTTTTCGTCCCAGCAAACAAAAAAATAGTCGCTACAATATAGGAAATTTTGCATTTGATCATTGTTGTTTCGTTTTAGTCCTCATAATATTTTTTCATATTTGGTTCTAATCCTTGAAATTAGAGACCATTTTGGTTTTAGTCCCGGAAATATGGACCATATAAGGACCATTTTGCAGGGACGAAAATCATATTTAAACATTAAAAATAATATTACCTTCGAGAATATCGTTGCCACTGATTCCTTGCCATTCAATGGTCCAGCCACCACACTGATATCCTAGATTATCTGCATGGCTTCCAGCCACAAGTATTTTTGGAACCTTTTTAGGAAGAGGCAATAAAGGGTTCCCAGCAGTTTTACCATTTTTTAGAAGGACCATAGATTTCCTTACAGCTTCCTTAGCCAGTTCTCTGTGCTCCTGCTCAGAATTTCAGTAAACATAGAAGAGATACAGATTGATCATTAAATATAATTGTGAACTTAGGGAAGTCAAAGGAAAACAAAATAGCTAACCTGAATCCCAAGATATCGGACCAAACTGTAATCGGCAAAGGGTTTCTCAAAAATACCCATCATGAACTTAACCCACAAAATTCTTTTCATCGCATCATCAATTCGACTCAGAGGAATGAACTTATTTTTCACCAATATGGTTAGATCATCAATGAATTCTTTGTAGAACTTTGGAACCATGAACTGCAAACCCAAGCAAAGAGTTTAACAATATTAAAAGTTTCCTCATTGGATGATCATAATTCAGCAGAAACTACCATGTCAATGCCAGCAGAAACTCCTGCTTGAACTGAATGAGTGAAGTTTGCATGAGGTGGAGACGTGATCCTATCAATACCCTCAAAATCTGAAATAACAATGCCCTGGCATAATCCAGAAAATGTGAGGGGTTATTTTAAATTGTGCATAACTGCATATATGATGATATTCGGTTTCAATGATATATTCGATGAACAAATTATTTACCTGGAAATGGAGTTTGTTTTTGAGGAAGTCAGTAACAAGGTCATGGTTAGCATGCATTTTCACTCCGTTCCAACTTGAGTAAGAGACCATAATGGTTGCCACACCCTTGCTAATTGAACTAAAGTAGCCTGGCATGTGAATTCTCATCAATCCATCTCTATCTATAACAGTGTTACTCTCATCAATCCCATTGATTGTTCCACCATCACCTACATAGTGCTTAGCACAAGCTAGAACCTTTTCTCTGTCCAGCAATACGGGAGTATTTCAGAAACTTAATACTAACTAGGCCAAAATCAATAGCATAATTTAACATAAGCATTTTATAGTATGTTGCAACCTAACATAGGCAGCATATTGTTTTGGGGAACCAATTTTTCCATCCCTCTCATATCCTTTACAACCATTTCCTAGCGGATCTTGTAAAAATAAGGAATGAAAAAAATGAAGAACAGAGAGGGAAAAGAAAGACAACATGTACATTTTCCTGTTCTGAATTCTAGTAGCTTTGTTTCTAAATACTGAGCTTCCACGTGTTAGAATAAGTACAGCATTAAGATATATGGAGAATATTTGTGAAGCTTATTTATATAAATTTATTTAAGAGGCTAAGAGCATTTAGAATTTAGGTGCAAGTCACTTCAGCAAAACCTATAGCAAAACCTATGATAAATAAATGAACTCATTCTCTTTGGACTGTTTGATACATACGGGGTTCAATTGAATTAAGAGCAATAATATCAACTACAAGGTTCAAACCAACTGATACTTTACTGGAACAATCATCTTAAAACTAAATTATTTTGTTTTTTTAATTCTTACTTTCCAGCAGTAAAAGGGACACCCTTTGGCATATTATCAGGGATGTCCCCTTGCAATCCTGATATGATTTCAGTCATAGCTTGAACTACTTTAGGATCTTCACTGTAGCTCTCATAACACCGACCCCATCTTGGATCTCTACAGACCTATCAATAGTATAAGACAGTGCTAAAAATTCAGTACAACTTGAGAGCATAAAAAGTTAGTTGTAGTTACTTACTGCTATACAAGGTGCATAAACATACTGAATTCCTGTTGCTCTAACTTCAAGTGCAGTTGCAGCTCCAATTCTCTTGGCTAGTTCAGGGTCCCTATCGCCAGGATAAAACTATCCATTATTATCCTTTATAAGAAGAAAGTTATTGGACTAGAATGAGCAATAGAATAAATTTTATTAATTGCTAAGGAAACTTCCCCAATGATTTACATACCAACACTATCATATATTAAACATTTTATAATAATAGTATACCATAGAAAATGTTGAGATTTCTGTTATTCCACCTACAATTGTCCACACTCTAGTTGTCCAGCTTTGAGGTGAGGGGGCGTGTTAAGAGTCACATCGATTAGAGATATGGCTTAAGTAGTGCTTATAATGCTTGAGCAGTCCTCATCTTACAAAGCCGATTTTGTGGGGTTGAGTTAGGCCTAAAGCTCAAATTCTAAGATGGTATCAAAGTCTATCCTAGATCCGTCATTGGGCCAAGATCTTTGTTATTCCACCTGTATTTGTCCACGCTCCAGATGTTTAGTCTTGGGCGTAAGGAGGTGTGTTGAGATCTCTGTTATTCCACCCACATTTGTCCACGCTCCAAATATCCAGTCCTGAATGTGAGAGGGTGTGTTCAGAGTCCCATATCGACTAGAGATATGGTGCAAGTAGTGTTTATAAGGCTTGAGCAGTCCTCATCTTACAAGCTGATTTTGTGGGGTTGAGTTAGGCCTATGACCTAAATTCTAAGAGAAAACACATTATTTTTTGTACAAAGCAGATTTTATTTTAATTCAGTATCTAGACTAGGCAGTGCAAGTCCGGCACAAACCTATTTATCTCTGAGTTGCTTTAGAATTTCTGATAACCAATGTCATCTGTACTTGTGTCTCGATAGTTTCATCACCACATTTCAGATAATAGAACCAGGGATAGGTCTAAAGAATATAAAATAAAGACATATTGGAGTGCTACTAATATCAATTTACCTGGTAGCTCCAAGCCCAATATTGTGAGGAAAAATAGTTGCTTTGTAAACAGTATTGTGGCCATGAACAGCATCAATCCCATAAAATATTGGAATTCCAAGCCTGGATGATAAAGCATCCTTCTGAAATTCATTCAACATGTTAATCCAGGTCTCAGCAGAAGCCTGTGGAGCTGGCATGCTCCCTCCTTCACTCATAACACTCCCTACTCAAAACAGAATCAATTTTCATCATTGCCTAATTGAAGAGAAAAAGAAAAAGACAAGAAGGGCTGATCATTACCAATAAAATACTTCTTGAGCACATCATTAGATGCATACTTGCGCTCAATCTGCAACATCTGGCCAATTTTCTCCTCAAGAGTCATCCTGCTAATAAGATCCTCAACCCTATTATCAATTGACTGTTTAGGGTCCTTGTACTTCATGTATTCTGCTTCCAACAAACCTACCCAGCTACCTAATAGCCAAAGCCCCACAAAAAAGATGGGAACTTTATCCATTTTAGCCCCTCCTTTGCACTGAATCAAATTCAACAAGATTTGTTAGGAGGTTCAATAGGTTCACAACATTAACCTCCAATCTAAAAAAGAACACAAAATCTCCAGCACAAAAAACTAAAATGGTATGCACATACTGTCTATTACTACTAATAGCATGTAAGTGACAAACAACATTTGAAGAAATAGCGTTTGTCCAAACGTGATTTGGAGACCTTTTCCATGGAAAAACAAAGCTAACAACACACTTTGAGATTTCAGAGGCTTCCATTACATTACAGAAAAAGCATTCACCTTCAAAAGTCACTACGCATGGATTGAAGCATCAACAAATGCTGAAAACGATGAAATACGATGGGAAAGCATTGAGAGAAGAATCGGTGAAGAAGAAAGTAATTGAAGAAATACGTGGCAGGTGACGCACTAATGCTGCCGGCATATGTTACCTTGCAAGCAACTCCAATCTCCAAATTGACCACACGAAGTGTCACTGTTGTTCAGGCACGAGTGTTTGGTAAAAGTCTTGACAAATGCAAAATATCAAATCAAATCAAATCATATCAATATCAAATACTCCCTCCGGTTCTCAATATAAGAGAAAAAAAGGTGTTTTTTAGGGTTTCAAAATATAAGAGATATGTGAGATAAAAAGGTGTTTTTCATTGGAAAAAAGAGTGTTTTTCTTGGTTTTGATGAATTAGGGTTTTGTCTCTTATATTTAGGACCGGAGGGAGTAACTTCTAATTCCCTCGTTTTCATACATAACTAAGGCAACTTCTACCGTGGGTAAGTAAGATAGGTATACCCACGGTGCACAACTTTTCTCAAACGTTGATTTGAGTGATTCCACAAATATTATGGTGGACCATCTGCACAAGATTTTTTTCCCTCTCCCTCCCAATCACAAGATCTGCGACCATGGTGTTTTCCGTCGCGATGGTGCAGTACGAAAGTCGACGAAATAGTACTTCAGCCAGCAGGAAAAAAAAAAAAAAAAGGGCTCGACGAGCCCACCTTCCCTTTCTCCCAATTACTCGATGTTGTGGCCTTGACGGGAAAGAAGTGTCCACCGCCGCCACTACACTGGATCTTCCCCCCATGAGTTCATTTTTTAAGGAACCTTCATCTCCAAACCCATTGTTTGACGCAATGGGTTCCAAATCTGCTCTTAATGATGCCAAAAACGCGACGTCGTGTGTCGATTTGTTCGGAGACAGAGGTTTCTTCAAACGGCGCGATTCCTCTGGCAAGCAAGCGGGCAGAGGATGATGCGCGTCGGTGGTGGTTCGAGAGGCTGCGGCGGAGCAATTGGAGGAGAGGTAGAGCGATTGGGCTTATTCTAAGCTCGTTGCCATCCTTGACATCGTTTGGAACGTTGCCTTCGTCGTTGTGGTGGCAACATGTACATGTGAATCTGACCACAAAGAGAACATTGCAAGATCATGACCCGAAGAAGAAGAAGAAGAAAGAGAATGTTGCAAGCACTACACAAAAAAATTAACTCACGGTGAAGGAGTACAATCAGTGGCCAGCGGTGGAGGCGAAGGGGTGGAGAGAATGGGTGACTAACGGTGGGAACTGTATATGGGTGGCTCCCTTTTGGGAGTGGTTGAGGAGAAATCCAGTGTTGAGAGTTTATCACAGCTATGGTATGATTCTATCATCTAACGGTGGGAAAACGTTTTGCACCGTGCACAACCTAACTGGCTTGTGCACGGTAGAAGTCGCCACATAACTAATAGTAATAGTTATTATTGTTAGAAAATATAATTCCCTGGTTTTCTAATTAATTGTCCCAAGTAGGTAGCTCGGTTGGTGAGCTAAGAGACGCTGAAGGAGTGTAAGGAGGAGGTCACGGGTTCAAACCCGGGAAACTAACATTTCTAACAACTAACATTTACCTATCAAAAAAAAAAAGAAAATATAAACAATTATTATCCACTTCTAATCTTTTTTTTTGTTAAAAAAAAAAATTTAGAGTGAGGGGATAGCGCTCCAGTCCAAGGTAAGGAAGACCTCCGGGCACTTTGAGCACTTACAAAGGTAATTACATTTACCTCACCCCAAGGAGACAAGTGGGGACTCGAACCCGCGACATGTCGGATAGTCCTGTCGTGCTCCACTAGGCCAACCCCTTGGGGTTTATCCACTTATAATCTATTAAATGGTGTTAACCTAAAATTATTCTTAATTAATTTTAGTCTATCTGTATTCTCTTACAATTCTTTAGTTTCCATGCCTTTAATTAATAAGGATAATTTAGGAATTACAATTCTTTTTTTTTAGATTTAGACTATTAAATGAGAATGAATATATTTCTTAAAGGGTGTGCAACAATTATTTTTTTGGTTATATATGAAAACGGAGGAAATACTACCTTTGTTTCTTATAATAAGAAAAATAAATAAAAAACACAAAGACTATTGAAACCTATTTAATGTCATATAATTAAAATATTATTCTAAATATACCACTCATATTATATCCACCATATCATTAATTCATAAAAATAAAGAAGTCGGAAATTTGTAAAGTCAGAACACAAACACAAGTGTATAGAAGGAACTTTTGTAATAAATACATCTTAAAATTAGTTACTTTTTTTAATAATTGGGACAAAAAGAAACTCCAAAAATTTTCTATAAAAAATAAATATTTTTTTATATCCCTTGGTTGGGTTATGTGAACAGGGGGAGAGATACCAAATAAAAAGAGAAAAAATAGAGATGTGGCGAATAATGTAATAAATAAAATAATAAATATAATTTTGTGACCTCACTTTTGGTTGTTTTGACAATTTCAGCGACATGGGAACGGCGGGACTGAGGTTCGAACCCAGGTGTTGCTGTTTAGACGTGTGTGTGTTTGTTGTTTACCATTTCTACTAGCTGACAAAAAAAAAGTGAATTATTAAAGCAAAATGCCCTTATAAGATGTATTTGCACGCTTAACAAATTTAACATTCTATGTAATTATTAACATAAATAAATTTAAGAGTAATTGTGATATCCCAAGAATTTTTCGCAATATTTTCAAAATAATATAAATAGATCATAAAATTTGATAAGAATAAATAAAATGTAGGGACACATCTGTATAAAAGAAAATAAAATAATAATAAAGAAGTAAAATAAAATATTAACAAGTATTATATTATAAATAAATAAAATAGTTCAGATTTTTATATAATATTAATAATAAAATATTTGAGTCTAGAAACCCTTAGAGGGATCTAGAACCCAAAATAAAATAAATTTAAATTTCAGTACTGTCGCTACACGACGAGATACAACTGGGGTAGCTCGCGACACGAGCGTATCCTGACATTACTCCCACGCACACATTGACACGTGTAAAGGGTGACAGTGCATCGCGACGCGACTAACCCAGTGTGATGCGACGGGCCTTTTTCCCACACTATAAATAGGTGGTCCTACCACCCAATTTAACCAATCAAAACCTTCAGAATCCTCTTCCCTACTCTAGTACTATCCTTCTAGGGTTACGAGTAGCGGGACGCCCGAAGCAAGAAGGAGCGGTCCTCTACCCTATCCACTAGGGAATAATAGTATTAGAATAAGTGTAGAATATGTGTAGGGTGCCCTTAGCCCTACTAGAGGTTGATAATAACAACACCCCGGGAGAGGGGTTGTGACATGCGATGATCGATGAGGATCACCGCTAGTCTATCAACCCATAGGCCATATAGTAGGTTACATATTGATAATTGGTAGTAAGTCGCTTCAGCGACGCTAGGTAAATAAAATAAATAATGAAACGATATTTGTAATGTTCTTCTAATATGCCTGTTTGTTGTCATATGTTTGTGTGTTGTGGATGTTCTAAATAAGTGGTATGCATTCTGATATGTTTGTGTATGGATGTTCTAAATAAATGTTGTTCCAATACTGTTAGTATGTGTATGGGTGTAACCAATATAACGAAAACTATAATAAGAAAGGAAGGATAAGCGAATATGATAAAACCTTTCAAAGCCGTTGAAAGTATAGCCTCTCAACAAGTGAATACTAATATACTGATAGGTGCTGAGGTAAATAAAATAAATAGTAAGAATCATGTGCATAGCTGTAATCCACCGCCGTACGCACAGGTTGTGTACGAGGTCAGGCACCAGAGTGCGGGTACGATGTAGTCAGTACAAGACATGCCGGTCCTTGAGGATAATCTGGGTCCGACAAGTCTACAGGTGACGGATGGCTCGCGACCATCCTGTCGGGACGTCGGAGTGCCTGGTCATCCTAACGGGGTACTGTTGTATCACTGTCCATAGTGACGATCCCGCGACACCTGTTCCTGTCGCTGAAGTTGGGTAGCAGGGATGCACTTTTATGGGTACGATGATCGGGATATGTGGATGGACAACTGACTTAACCTGTCCATCACAGGCTGGTGGGAGGTAGCTGTCAACTATAAAGGCTAAGGTGGGGCCGCCATTACCAGCTATGGCCACGTAGGCATATAGAGTTCTAGGATGCATCTCATAAAAGACATGAAATAAATATGATAATTCAACCTATTCATATATGAGTTCTAATTATTATTGTTTCTGATTATTAGTGTGAATAGTGTGTTCTGATTTTCTATTTTATTTTTGCACAATCACACCATCACTTTAAACAGGGAAAGCAAAATCAGAAGGAGGAATCAGCCAGTGGACACTTACTCACCCACGCACTATGCACTCTCTCAAAATGTATAATGTAAATGTATTTGTCATATATGAGAAACATGCATATATGAATTAGACAAACACATGAGGAGACGGGTTCGTCTCATTAGGATAATAATGGGATGGGGTCGTCTCATTTAGGTGGTATCAGAACAGTTCGATCCTATCCGGACTGTGAGATCCATAGTATCCTCACCGGCTGACAAATGTTGGATTCTCACTGAATTCAACTACACAAATCTCACTAGGTAGAGTGTTTAATAAGTAACTCACCTATACTAGAATTGGTAAATTAGGAGCATAGCATTTCATTTGTTTGTGTGTGTGTGTATTCTGATATGTGTATTCTTTTCAGAGATTGATGGCATCCTCTAGCTGAGAAAGACCTCATGTTGTGCCCCCGCTCCGTCACTAAAGAAAGCTATGGAATTAATCATTAAACAATACTAGAAGAGGAAGATGCTACAACTGTTCAGGACCACACCTTGCTCGAAACTGCCCTTATCCAACCTACCACTATTGTTTTAACTGTGGTGGAAACCATTATACCATTAATTGTAAAGACATTGGCAATGGATGTTATATGTGTGGAGACCCTACCCATGAACCTGGTGAGTGTGATCCTACCTTTCCTTCCAGACAGAGAAGACCTGACATTCCTCCATGAAGACGAAACCTAGAAGTCAACCACCCCATTTCCACTACCTCATCTTCATCCATCACCTTGCCAATCGCCGAAGCCACCCCACTTCAAGAAGAAATCGAACGGATGGGAGAACAACTGATGGACTTCCTCATAATAGAGTAATGTGTATGAATGTGTGATGATATGTGAATATGTATAAATTGCTCTATATATATGTTTGTCAGTGTGTTTATGACGAGCGATATGTAAATATTTTGAAAGCGTGTTTGAACTTTAGGATGTGAGTTATGTAAAAAATGTTTTAACGTGCTACGTTGGTGAATGTTTTGATTGTGTGATCATAACTAAAACGAAAAATAAAGAAAACTTAAAACATAAAACATAAAATAAAGAATGTCATACAAACCACGGGGGAAATCCACCCCAAAAACCAAATCCAAAACACGAAAACAAAGAAAAAGTCCATAAAACTAAAAAGATCAAATGTCAAAATCCTGGGTGGATACCCAGATACCCACATGCACTTCCAGCCTGTCAACCTTCTCCTGCAGCCGAGCTATGTCTGCCCTAACCTCATCCCTGCCCTGTAAAACCCGTGCCTCTAGCTAGCCTAGTTCTCCAGTAACTGAGCCAACAGCTGATTTGCCCCGATCCTACTGGAGGAATACTCCCAACCTATTGTGGCTGCTGCTGCTGCTGCTCCACTTCTACTGGGCCTTTAGGGAATTCATCAATTGTAGCTCTAGTAATTGGCTTCACGACCCGACCTATTGTATCCATAGCTTGCATCTCCACCCCCTGAGACTGACAAAGTCGACAAATCAGAACAGGATGACTCAGCCAATTTTTGTTCTTGGCAAAACGACCTATATCATCTGCAATCACCCTACAAATGTCAATAGAGTCATGCTCCAAGATAGAGTAAATCAGCTCTGCCCTCTTAGCTGTCAGGTCATTCTTGTTGGAGCAGGCGAGAAGGGAGTAGTGCATGAATAAGGCCCAAGCTCGGGCTAGCCGCGTAAGGTTCTTCACGTTGAACCTGAGCGGGACTCCCTTTGCAGACTTAACCCAATTACCTCCAGGCCTGCAAAGTGCCTCTGCCATAACAGTAGGGCCAGTAGGATGGCTCAACCTCTCCATAAAGCAGCAACCCTCAACCAAAGGAATCTCCAACAGTGTGCTAATAGCATCTGGGCTAAAATCAATCTCCAGGCCCCTCACGTAGCTTCTGTAGGCCAGGGCCGTACCGGCAGGAAGGTAGGCGTTCGCATAGAACTCACGAACCACCTCCACACTGAATTTTCTAGTAAGATCCAGCAAACTCTGCCACTGTCTCTCCTGAAACTCCCCTATAATCTTTGGGTACTCGCCCATCTCCAGCTTAAATACTCTCGCTGAAAATGTCGCGAGACTCAAAACAAGAGTAATACACTCTCTGATGCTCCAGGGATCTGACATGGGGCTCCTCTAGTCTTTCCTCGGACGATGACCCTGTACAAACTCTCTTGGAACTACGATGAGGCATCCTGCAAGAATATAAACTCGGTAAGGTTAAGAACTCGATATTTATCACTATATTGAATAGAAAACAATAAGAATAATAATAGAAACTCGTATGCATTAAAGTAATTTCAACATTCTAAAATTTTTGCACATGCTCAACATTCACTAAACCATGGGAAAATTTTAACTTATTCCTAAAAATAAAATATTTTATAGGTAGAATTCTAACTTTATGAAATATCTATCTCTTAATCTCATGACCTGAATTTAAGACCTAAAGAGAAAACAATTTCTCTGAAAATTCTTAGTACACTAAATTGATATTTAGAAATTTAAAAAAAATTAAAATTTGAATTTTCGAGCCTTATTGAACCTGTATCTTGAAACTTCAACATTTTTTCAGAACTTTACAAGAAAATATAAAAAACTCTACAACCTTCCTTGCAATTATTTTCTATCCTCTCCACTATAAATTTTAGGATTTCCTTAAAGATTAATCTCTCAAATCTTAAATTCAATAATAAAAATAATGATTTCAAAAGAATTATCTTCTAAATAACTAAACACAAAACAGAAAATTTATATTCATATAAACAATTAAAGAAAAATTCAAAAGGGAAAATTCTAAATGTTTCAAACATAAAACTTTAATTAAACTCCATTTCTAGGACAAGTATTAAGACAAAAGAAAAATTTAGCAACTAAATCATAAGAAAATACAAAACTTAGAAGAGACAAACAAGAAAACTCCATTCAGGACTTTTAACAAACATCTTCAAGGCACCTCTCAAACTGTAATATATCTATTTCAGCCACTAATTCAAATAAACCCAAATCAAGCCAACAATCAACAATAATTCAAACCTAACAACTATAAGTAGTCTATAACCAAGACTAAGTCTCAAAAGATCCAAAGGAATCCCTTAATTTTCAGATTCCCTTTATGAAAAATCCAAAGATCTAAAGTATAAAAACTTTAACGAAGTAAGGATTTAGGCATACCTTGAGGTAAGAAAAATGAAAAGGGGTTAGAATAGGATGAATCCTTAGCATCCTTGTATGAAATAATGCTCAAAACGGAAGAAGCAAAGCCCAGGGACCACCAAAAATGGCTGAAACCGGATCTTGGATTGCGTTTTAACAATTCTGGAAGACGAGGCCATCGCAACGCGACGGTATTGCACTAAGGTACCTCGCGATGCAATGGTACCAAAATTAAGAAAAAAATTTAATTTTGTTTAAAATTTATAAAAAGGCTAAAAACCTATGACCCTAAGACTCCCTAAGATAACCTAACATGACAAAAATACCTTTAGACAAATTCTCCTATCTAATATGACTACATACCCGAAAATAAAAGTATATTATTTATCGCCACAAGATCTTAAGGTTAATAAACCAAATACTTAAGAAAAGAAGTGTTGAAAATAATCAAGAGAATAAAGAAAAAGGAAAGATCTATACTAACCACTAACCCTCCAATATTCGAGGACGAAAATTATTTTAAGGGAGATGATAATGTGACATCCCAAGAATTTTTCACAATACTTTCAAAATAATATAAATAGATCATAAAATTTGATAAGAATAAATAAAATGTAGGGACACATCTTTATAAAAGAAAATAAAAGAATAATAAAGAAGTAAAATAAAATATTAACAAGTATTATATTATAAATAAATAAATAAAATAGTTCAGATTTTTATATAATATTAATAATAAAATATTTGGGTCTAGAAACCCTTAGAGGGATCTAGAACCCAAAATAAAATAAATTTAAATTTCAGTACTGTCGCGATGCGACAAGATACAACTAGGGTAGCTCGCGACACGAGTGTACCCGACAATACTCCCACGCGCGTATTGACACATGTAAAGGGTGACAGTGGCTCGCGATGCGACTAACCCAGAGCGACGTGAGACGACCCCGTCCCATTTTTCTCCAAATAATTAAAACCTTAAACTAGTAATTACGCGATATAGATATACTGAAAATACTAATTTATTCAAACTGAATATATAGTCACATACGTACATAAGATTACATATTTAAAGAACCTGTACCTGGGGCCCACAACATATACAGACTTTGACTCACTGGCTGTGTTACGTAATTGTAAAGAGAGTGAGAGTCACTCTTACTAAGTACCCTCTATACGCTCTAAGATGCGGATAATGCATCCATCAAGTCCATATTACTCTACCTCCATCAAGTCCATTCTAAGCGTAGTTACACCCACCTTCTTCTCATACTCTATAGCCCTCTTCGTATCATATTCTGAACTACTCTGTATCTTTACTAACTATACTGTCAGCTCTAACAGTGTTTTCGTCCTTTTTGACCACTCCTAATCAACTATTTCGATTGTTCCTATAGTTTATCAAGGTCTAACCTACCAGCCAAGGCCTAACAGTATTCACCCGATACTCCTATCACATCGATAATTCATCTCAATCACAGATAGAATCAATAGTCAAAATCAAAGCTTATCTCAAGCATCAGACTAGCACAAACACCACATGGATCAATCCTAGTGTCGCTATGGCGACCATTAACTAACATGTTATTCAGTAACATAGTCACATAGATACTAATAATCATCTATATAGTCAGCAGCATAGTCACACCATCACAAACAATCATATTTAATCAGCACCACATCAATCAACATCAGTCATCTATACTAGTTTACTATCTATCTGTAGATAACAATAGATTATTCCTATAGTTGACAGACCTCTGATAACTGTCCTCAGCTATCACAGGTCACAACCCCTTTCCTGAGGTGCTGCTGTTATCAACTGCTAGTAGGGCTTGGGTCACCCTACACGCATTTGTATGGACTACTCTATCCTACAATTCCTAGAGTGTAAGGTTTCTTGCTCTCACCTGGCTAGAAGATTGCTGAAGCCTCTGCCACTATCTGCACTCCTCCCGCACTTGCTACTCGCACTCCTACCTTGCCTGTTAGCCCGCCCTTCCTCTTATCCTCTTCCTCCCAGAGGATTGCCTACTAAGAGCTTTCTAATGCACATGATCCTCACTTGAGGCAAGTGCAGAGCATACTTACTTCTTAGAGGAAATGCCTAGAGAAAGCTAGAGAGAGAAGAGGTTTTGGCGCGAATGGAAATGAGGGGTGAACGCCTATTTATAGGCAAGCAGCAACCCCATCGCGTCAGGATGGACCCCTCTCAAAGGTGTCGTCGCGTCGCGATGGTACCTTCCAAAATCCTGTGGATGGACACGTGGCGAAGATCCAATGGTGCTCCTATCGCGTCGCAATGGTCACCTCACACAACTCCATCGTGTCGCGACACACACTTTTCTAAAAATACATAGATTTTATTTTCTAGAATTTTCTAGGGCTTCCTACACTCTTTCGGAGTGTTTCTGTCATATTTAGGGTTTCTAGACCTTTCCTAAGGTTTATGGGTACCACTTAAGCCACTTTTATCCCTAATTAAGTTTTTTAACACCCGTTCATTACCTAATCACCACTCTAATTATACTTAAAATATTATTCAAGATTATTGAAAAAATGAGATATTACATTACTACTCCCTTAAATAATTTTCGCCCTCGAAAATTCGATGGTTATTATACTTCTAGAATTTACCTTATTCTTATCTCCCTTACCTTTCAAAAAACTTTTCATGTTCATTTAACATTCTAAGCTCTTAATCATCTTATTTATCCATCCTTCCTCTGTTATCGGTTTATTCCAATAATTAGGATTTTCACTATTGTTAACTAAATTACTGAGGTGATCAGTCTCGTAATTTGCTAATAATGTGAAATCACAATGTTAGTATAAACCTTTTCAGTAATCTAACCCAGTTCAAGAAATCCCTCGATGAACTTTCTAATAGAGTCATGGTTAAGAATGTCTGGATTCATTCTTATTACCATTCTCTAATAGAAATTTTATTAGGGCTTACCACATCCTGAGTTTCTACCCCCGTCACTAAGACTAACTACCTTCAAGTCTATTAATGGAATGCAACTATGGCTCATAGTATATGCAACAACCACTTACCTCATATGCAACTGCTGCTCACCATATGTGCAACTGCCGATCATAATATAGCTAATGCTCACTATGTGTGCAACTGCTGCTCACAACATGTGCAATTGCCGCTCACAATATAGTTAACGTTCACCATGTGTGCACCTGCCGTTCACAATATGGGAGACAATATGTGCAACTACTGATCATAATATGTGCAACTGCCGCTCACAATACAACTAATGCTCACCACGTGTGCAACTGTCGTTCACAACATGGGAGACAATATGTGCAACTGCCGCTCACAATATTAAACAGCTACTGCTCACAATATATACAACTACTGCTCATAATCCATGCATGCTCATATGCAGTTGCTAATCAACTACCAAAGCACAATTCCCTATAGATTTAGGCGTACCATTACTCTCTCACGAGTATTCCCCACAACATATCCTAGTTTATTATTTTCATTTTCCTACACCCCATTTTACCAGCTCATTTTTATTTGTAACAGTTTTATCAGTTCAGTGCATCATAGACCTAACAGCTTTGCTTGTCATACTACCTAGCCAAACCATTTCCTCCTTTCTTTCAAAAGTCACCAGGGAATATTAATTACTCATATCAACAATATTTCTACCATCTGACACTACTAGTCATACGAGCAAACATTAAATGTCACCACCAAAGAAGAATTAGAAGGCAAATAGGAGCATAGACAAACACAAATCTATATGAGCAGAAGACATACACACATACAATTAGCAATCATTAAATGTCACCAACAAGAAGAATTAGAAGGCAAACAGGAGCATAGACAAGCACAAATCTATATAAGCAGAAGATATATTCACATACATTAGTTTTAGCCGAAAGGTAGTAGTGTTTTATATATCAGAGTTTTCTTTCTAGAATACGGCCTGAGAAAGATAACTTTCCCAAAGAAACAAAACTGGTTTCGCTAGTCAAGGTCGGGAGGATTCGGTTCCTTTCACGCGTTCTGTGGTAAGTGATTACTTCCGGAGTCTCCTCCGGTAATATTTTTGGATCCATCAGGGTATTCCTTCTTAATCCTCTGCCTATCCCCACATCTAATCCTTGTCCTGTGGGTATTATTTCCTGCCTACACTCTCGAGATATATGTCCCGATTTACCACACTCAAAACATATACGGTCCTTAAATTTGCAGTCTTTCACTGTGTGTTACCTTACACTTGAAACATTTTCTCGGAATCTGATGTCCTCCTTGGGTAACTTTCATCTGCTGCGGTTGTTGGTTATCATTCCTTCTGTTAGTGTAAGCCCTAGAGGCCAATGTAGTTCCTTTTGAACTTATAATTTGTATCATGTTATTTATCTATTATATGAGGCATTTCAGTTATTATGTTTGTTTCAACGTAATAAAGTCCTTAAGTAAAAGTTCAATTTTAATAGAACATCGAGTAGATGACTCGGTTGTGAGATACTATAGAACTTACTCTTAAATATCCATAGTCGAGTATTATTATCAATAAGGGCAATAATAATACATTAAGACTATTATGTGGGTGGACTGATAACCTTATCTCACAGGTTATAGATATGCGATATCAAGTCACCGCATAGGTACACATTAGGGTAATTGTGTACTGGATTGACCCGCCATGAGAATACTACATAGTGCGTTATGTAAGTGTCATAAGTTGTTCTCATAGTGATAGTGGTGTATTCTACCATTTGACCTGAAACCATTTTGGTCCCTACATGAGGAGTTGAGTGTTTTGTTACCGTCAAACATTGTCTGTAACAAGACAATTATAAAGTCGGTTAACTGGGCACTCCACGAGTCATGCAGAGGGACATGAGTGACCTAGATGGGATTTGCCCCTCCTACATAGCAGGAGTAATATCTGTGGGGCCCTTGATAGAGTATGACTGTATCAAGACACTTTGGTCCCTACATGAGGAGTTGAGTGTTTTGTTACCGTCAAACATTGTCTGTAACAAGACAATTATAAAGTCGGTTAACTGGGCACTCCATGAGTCATGCAGAGGGACATGCGTGACCTAGATGGGATTTGCCCCTCCTACATAGCAGGAGTAATATCTGTGGGCCCCTTGATAGAGTATGACTGTAAAATGCATGGCCATGCTGAAATAAGTCAATATGAGATATTGATCTTATTTGTTGTTACTTAGTCTACTTGGGTATCAAGGAACATAATGTTGAACTATACAAGAGTGACACACACTATGCGTTGTGTTCAATATAGATTTAAGGGCAAAAAGGTAATTATACACATAATCATTATCACGGAAAGGTTACGTCATAACACTGACATTCTCGTTACTTGGGTAGCAGTGACGTGTTGCTAGACACCGCTCTCTGTTTATAATATTAAATAGTGATTTAATATTATTGCTAACGTTACGGAAACCTACAGGGTCACACACATAAGAACAGATTAATGGGAGATTAAATATAAATGAGTAAGACTCGTTTTATTTAGTGGTGCGCTCTTATGACGCACCATCGTAAGTCAAGAGCAATGCAGCACATGGTAAGCTACGGTGCGCCGCTAGGTCAGTCTTAAGTGGTTCTATAAATAGAACACTTAAGCTGAAAGTTCAGACAAGGAATTAACCCTAGCCGTACCGAGAGACCTTGTGTGCGTTCGTGACTGCCGACTCCGTTCATCAGCTAGCACAGTAGACGGAGGCCGCTCCCATTCGAAGTCTGTTCGTGTGGACTGCGTAGAGGCGTTGTCATCAGTACGATGCTCGTGCTCGACTCCAGTTCTCGTCTGCAACAGTCTGCGCTACAAGAGGTAACCAACGTAATCCCTGAATCATGACCTTTCGCAAGGATCCATGGAAGGGAAATTTTAATTTTTCGCTGCGTTTTATCTTTGATTATTGCACGATTTCCCTACACCTTCTACTAAGTACTCTCTCAAAGTGATTTCTACTGTCCCATTCCCTATCTCTATTTCTTTGCTCTCGACTCCTCATAATTCCCTTATTCCAAGACGAATCCTTCTGATGATTCATATCCTCTAACTCCATACAATGCTCCACTAGATTGGGAAAACAAGTTAGCCGTAACGGTATCACTTGTCGATGAAGTTCGTGTCAAAGCCCATCTAGAAATCGTCGGCACATCCACTCCTCACTAGGGCTAAGCTGGTAGTACTCAGAATATTTTAGTAGAGTTTCGAACCTAGAGGCATACTCTCCCACGGTCATCCTACCCTGAGTCAATGTGTTAAACTCCCTGGCTTTCTGTTGTCTTACTTTCCTAGGAAAATACTTCTCTAGAAAGTTTTCTTGGAACAATTCCCAAGAAATAGCTCGACCTTCAGCCTCCAAAACTCTCCTTCTATTCTTCCACCAACCCTCAGCTTCACCCACCGTCATAAATACGGCATATCTCTCCATCCGATCCTCATGACAATGCATCGCTGTCAATATGTTCTCAATCTCTTGAATCCAGTGCTCAACTCCTTCAGGGTCAAATTCACCCTGAAACTGAGGTGGTTTTCCCTTCATAAAAAACCGCTAACCCAGTATCCTCAATTTTAGCCTCCCATCATTGGCTCATAACTTCACGCTCCTCCCTAAGCATTTATATCAACTCTGCGTTCTGCTGAGCCTGCTGCAGAACAACAGTAACCAAATCCCTTAAAGACCTTTCATCAACAGGAGTCTCTGTTTCAGTACCATCACCAATCGGATTACTAGTCTCTCTAGGGACGGCTCTGGTGTCATCCTCCTTAATTCGATCCATTCTAGTCACAACTGCTACTTTTATAGCCAACCTTCACCTTAGGACCATCAAAAGTAGCTAATGTTTTTCTCTTCTTAATATAGCCCCATACTCCTCCTTGTCACCTTAGAATTTGTACCACATTCCAAGTGTTCATTTACATGTAGATTTGAACACCTGAAATTCATGGTTAATCACGTTCAAATTCGTGGTTAATGAAGTTACGTTGATGGTTAATGAGTTTCGACACCTGATATATCCATTAACCATTTACTGAACATAATTAACCACGTATTTGAACTGAATTAACAACTTAAAAAGTTATCGCGAAAGTTGTCAAATTTTGGTTGTTTAAATATCATTACTCTAAATTTAAATTTTACATACATAAGTAAATTTGTTAAATGATTATTTAAAATTAAATTTATATCAAAATTAAACTCAATCGTAAATCATCAAATCAACTATTGAATCATTATATATTAAAGTTGAATAACAATTGGGCAGAATTCCCCCCATTTTTGCTCGCCAAAATCGAAGGACAATTCAGTAAATTTGGTTAGTTATTAACTCATTACCATTACATTAATTATTGCCGTAAGTGAGTGGCTATGATATTAGTTTTTGGTATTTGAAGTTGTAGTGGATTAATTAAAAGCAATAATGTCTCACGTTTATTCATATAGAGGTGCATTTTCGTCTTCACTAATTGATTGAGTGATTAATAAAGTTAGTGAACTTTTATCATTTTACGGTGAAATTAATGAGTGAAAATAGTTTTCTGTGTAGTCCTTTCTCGAAACCATGCAAGCACACATCTTCTCATGGCTCTTTGTTTCTCTCAAAGTTATTTACTATTTGTCTATACATGCATCGTCTCCCGCATTACTACTTTTATGCCTCTACGTTCGTTATCATGACTATTTTGCTTTCTTTTCAGTAAGGTGGGAAGACGCAACACATAGGGAGAGAAGGAATGGTGATGCTTAAACTGAAGTGAAGCATTTTTTGTTAAAGATATAAATTTCTGTCCGTGGGGTCAGTGGAAAAGTCGGTTCTTGATGGATGAAACTTAACGGGGTCTATGGGAGGGTTCTGAATGGCCTTGCAGTTCAAGAAAACATCACAACTCTTATTTGTAACATATTAGTTTAACCATTAATGTTTCCATGTTGTGAGTATTTTTGTTTTTAGATCGGTATCCATTGGTATGGACAGGTGGGCCAGTCTTGCCCTGTTCAAAGCTATTAGAAGTAAGTTTCATGCTTCACAATAAGGGGATGCTTATGGAAACCAGATTTTGCCTTTTCCTTCTACAAATCCTGTGAGTTGTTTCTTCCTCCTCCTTCTAGGCATTTACTTTTAATTTCTAGGGGCTGAATAGAACATGGTTTACTATTTTTTTTTGACTTTATTACAAGGAAAATTCGTTCGACAGGTGGATGAGGAGAATAATAGGAATCATTCTGATACGTAAAATTTGTTGGTTATATTGTTTACAAAGTTCTTTCTATCAACTATTTGTTGGAATTAAGTCCCACATCGGTGGGAACTTAATTTGGGTGGTCCCTTGGAGCCTATATAAGGAGGCCCAAGTGAAATTTTTATATCATCCCAAATCTTCTTCTCTTCTCATCTTTTATTATTTCTTATACTCAACAAGAGTATTGTGAGAGTATTTGTGAGGTATTTTGTGAGAGGTATTCTTGTAATATTTTTCCACATAGTGAAATTCTTACGGCCTTGCCAGTGGTTTTTCCCTTTATTTGTTGAGGTTTTCCACGTAAATTTTGTGTGTTCATTTCCTTATTTTCTCGTCTCTTATTTTAGTTGTGTGACACCATTCAGATACTGGTACCTAACGGTGGTATCGAGCTCCAAGGTTGGTGATACTATTCATTGTGTCACTCTAGGAAGGTGTCGGTTCTTAGTATGCTCTGTGGTTGCAGCATTGTCTGATCTTCCACATCAGAAAAGAATTGTTGCTGGAAATAGTGTGGTAGTATAGAAGTGCATGTCTAGGAAAAGTTCTGGCTACGGAAAGACTTGGTATTTAAGCGTGTCCATTGGTGACCCACCTCTCTTTCCTGGGAACTTACCTGGTGTACTATTTACGGTCTACAGTCACTATTCCAGTATACGATACTATTCCCATATACGGTTACTATTCATACGTGTGGTTGTATACTTTTACAGTAATTGTTAACATATACTGGATTTGTTCTGGTATACGGGATACGTACAATACTGTTCACGTATACTGTACTATTCACGGTGAAATAGTGTAATCCGGTTTGGTTCGTGTACAACCATGACAGCAAAATTTGAGATAGAAGTTCAGCGAGTAACTTCTCCCTGTGGAAATTGAAGGTGGCGCAGTTTGAGGAAGGATAATTGCTTGGAAGCAATTGAAGGCAGACCTGCAGATATGACTGATGAAAAGTGGAAAGAGAAGGATGGCAATGTTGTTGCCAATTTGCACCTAGCAATGGCGGATTCAGTTTTGTCAAGTGTTGCAGAAAAGAAGACTGCAAAGGAGATTTGGGATGTACTTAACAAATTATACGAGGTTAAGTCACTTCACACAAGAATATTCTTGAAGAGGAAACTCTACACTCTTCGAATGAGTGAATCCACATTGGTGACGGATCACATTAACACCCTGAACACGCTATTTGCTCAGCTCACAGCATCAGATTTCAAAATAGCAGAAAATGAACGTGCAGAACTTTTACTTCAGAGTTTACCAGATTCGTATGATCAACTCATCATCAACATTACAAACAACAATGTTGCTGACACTCTTCACTTTGATGATGTTGCCGGTGCAATCCTTGAAGAAGAATCCAGGCGCAAGAATAAGGAGGAAAGGTCAGAAAGTTCGAAGCAAGCAGAAGCTTTAACGATGATGAGAGGCAGATCAACAGAACGTGGCCCCAGTGGGAGCCAAGATCGTGGTAGATCAAAATCTCGAAGAAGAAAGAATCTCAAATGCTACAACTGTGGCATGAGAGGGCACTTGAAGAAGGAGTGTTGGAACAAGAAGAATGGAGAGAAGACCTCAGGAGCATCAACCTCTCAAGGTTGTGTTGCAAGTACCTCAGATGATGGAGAAATCCTGTATAGCGGAGCAGCAAGTCCTAAAGGTGGAAGGAAACTCAATGATGTTTGGATAGTGGACTCAGGTGCGACATGGCACATGACTTCACACCGTGATTGGTTTTGTACTTATGAGCCTGTCTCGGTAGGATCCGTGTTTATGGGAAATGATCACGCCTTAGAAATCGTTGGAATCGGTACTGTCAGAATAAAGATGCAAGATGGTATTGTTACAAGATACAAAGTGCGACATGTGAAGGGCTTGAAAAGGAATCTATTGTCCACTGGGCAATTGGATGACCTCGGGTGCAAGATCCATATTGAAGGTGGAATCTTAAAAGTAGTGAAGGGCAATCTTGTGGTGATGAAAGCAGAAAAGATCACAAGCAATCTATACATGCTTTTGGGAGATACGTTACAAGAGGCGGATGCATCAGTTGCATCAGTGAGCCATGAAGAATCAATGATGATGTGGCATCGCAGTTAGGCCATATGTCGGGCGTGGCTTAAAAGTCCTTGCGAACGCGATCTCTTACCGGGCTCAAGGCGGTAACTTTACCCTTCGTGAGTCTTGTGTAACAAGTAAGCGTCATAGATTGAAATTTGCAAAAGTAACTACCAGAAGCAAACACATACTAGACTTGATACATTCTGATGTGTGGGAGTCACCGGAAACATCCATGGGGGGAGCAAAGTATTTTGTATCATTCATTGATGACTACTCCAGGAGATTGGGGGCATACCCGATCAAGAAGAAGTCAGATGTGTTTCCGGTATTCAGGGAGTACAAAGCACAAGTAGAGCTTGAAACTGGGAAGAAAATCAGGTGCTTGAGGACAGACAATGGAGGAGAATATGTAGATGGTAACTTTCTATCATTCTGCAAGCAAGATGGTATTACGAGACAATTCACTATTGCACATACACCTCGTGAGAATGGTGTAGCAGAGCGGATGAACAGGACTCTCCTAGAAAGAACAAGAGCTATCTTTGAGAACGGCAGGATCGCCAAATCTTTGGGAAGCGATCAAACCGCACATTACGTGATAAATCGATCGCCATCAACAGCGATTAGTTTGAAGTCACCAATGGAGATGTGGAAAGGAAAGCGATAGATTATTCTTCTTTACATGTGTTCGGATGTCCTGCGTGACGTAATGTACAACTCCCAAGAAAGAACAAAGTTGGATCCAAAATCCGAGAAAATGTATATTCTTGGGTTATCCGACAATGTCAAGGGGTATCGCTTGTGGGACCCCACTGCCCGCAAGCTTGTTGTTAGCAGAGATGTAGTCTTTGCAGAAAATGAATTGCAAAGTGAGCAGAAAAATGACAGCACTTCTAAAGAGACTGTTATAGTGCAGTTGGAGAGAAAGACTCAAGAAGATGATTCTTCTGAAGCAGAACCAGAGCACATAGAACAAAATGAGGTCAATGATGAAGGAGTTCGACGATCAACACGTCAGATAACGGCACCATCGTGGCACTCAGACTATGTTATGGCCTGCCATGATGCATACTGTCTTTTGACCGAAGAAGGTGAACCATCAGCTTTTCAAGAAGCATTGAACAGTTCAGATGCTTCTCAATGGATGACAGCAATGCAGGAAGAAATGGAAGCCCTACATAGAAATAAGACTTGGGAACTTGTTGAACTTCCAAAGGGTCGGAAAGCCATCAGGAACAAATGGGTGTTCAAAATTAAACGAGATGGCAATGATCAAGTGGAACGCTATCGTGCCAGACTTGTAGTCAAAGGTTATGCTCAGAAAGAAGGGATAGACTTTGACGAGATATTTTCTCCAGTTGTCAGACTTACTACTATCAGGGTAGTGTTGGCAATGTGTGCTGCATTTGATTTACATCTTGAACAGTTGGATGTAAATCGCTTTTCTTCATGGAGAGCTTGAAGAAGAAATTTATATGCTCCAACCGTAAGGCTTTAAAGAACAAGGAAAAGAAAACTTGATTTGTAGGTTGACCAAATCTGCATGCGGTCTAAAGCGAGCACCCGGATGTTGGTACAAGAGATTTGATTCCTTCATAATTAGCCTTGGTTACAACGGTGAGTTCGAGACCATTATGCGTACTACAAGAGGTTTGATGATAATGATTTCATCATTTCTTTGTTGTATGTGGATGACATGTTGGTGGTAGGCCCCAACAAAGATCGAATCCAGGAATTAAAGGCACGATTTGCTAGGGAGTTTGATATGAAGGACTTGGGACCCGCAAACAAGATTTTAGGGATGCAAATTCACCGAGACGAAATGATAGGAAGATTTGGCTTTCTCGAAAGAATTATCTAAGGAAGGTCTTGCGGCGCTTCAACATGCAAGGCTGTAAGCCAATTTCTACCCCGCTTCTGTCAATTTTAAATTATCCTCGGTATGAGTCCTAGCAATGAAGCGGAGAGGATGGAAATGTCTCGAGCACCGTATGCATCGGCGGTGGGAAGCCTTATGTATGCCATGATATGTACGGACCGGACATTGCTGGCGATGGGAGCGGTTAGTCGGTTTATGGCAAATCGAGGTAGAGAGCATTGGAATCTTTGTTAAGAGGATCCTTAGATACATCAAAGGAACCTCGGATGTTGCATTATGTTCTGAGAGGATCGAATTCATTGTCGGGGTTATGTTGATTGATTTTGCGGGAGATCTTGATAAGAGGAAATCCACTACCGGGTATGTATTCACAATTGCGCAGGAGGAGCGGTGGTGGTTATCTAAATTACATTTATTTGTAGCTTTGTCGACTACGAAATTTGAGTACATGGCGACTCACAGAAGCTTGCAAAGAAGCTATCTGGATTCAAAGGTTAATGGTGGAACTCGAGCACAGACAGCAGAGGATTGTTGTGTACTGTGACAGTCAGAGTGCCTAGCACATTGCAAGGAATCCAGCTTTTCATTCCAGGACAAAGCATATAGATACTCAGTATCACTTTGTACGTGAAGTGGTAGAGAAAGGAACCGTGGATATGCAAAAGATTCACACCGAAGATAACCTAGCAGATGTGATGACGAAGCCGATCAATACTGACAAGTTTATTTGGTTTCGATCCTCCTATGGCCTATCAGAAACGTAAGCGACATGGAAGGGCAAGGCAGAAAGAGTGGTGTGAAGATATGATTGACTCAATCAAATCTTCAAGTGGGAGAATTGTTGGAATTAAGTCTCACATCGGTGGGAACTTAATTTGGGTGGTCCCTTGGAGCCTATATAAGGAGGCCCAAGTGAAATTTTTATATCATCCCAAATCTTCTTCTCTTCTCATCTTTTATTATTTCTTATACTCAACAAGAGTATTGTGAGAGTATTTGTGAGGTATTTTGTAAGAGGTATTCTTGTAATATTTTTCCACATAGTGAAATTCTCCTGGCCTTGCCCCGTGGTTTTTCCCTTATTTGTTGAGGGTTTTCCACGTAAATTTTGTGTGTTCATTTCCTTATTTTCTCGTCTCTTATTTTAGTTGTGTGACACCATTCCGATACTCTGGTACCTAACACTATTAGCCACTTTAGTATTTAATATTTTGAAATGATGGCATGTAATGGCCGCATCAGAACCAACTATTTGTTTCTTCAATTAATGAAGAAAAAATGGATTTCAAAAAAAAATGGAGGAGTTTTTAACAAGTTGATGTTTCACACCATGAAACAATTATTCACCTAAAAATTCATTATGTTTATTTGTTCCATCCATTCATCTGATACAACCCCTCACCTAAAACAATACCTGAATAGTGAAACTTTGAGTGGTTGTGTGAAAACTGAATACTTAATTATTGAACCATAAGTCAATAAGTCAATTAGGTGTATGCCTTGGAAATCACAAATCTTAGTTTCAAATGCAATACATGTTAATTTGGCTCAAGAAACAACCCCCTAAATTTATGCTATTCATGCATTGCCTAGGTACATGTTTTCATTTGACCACATTGGATTGATGTAGTTAGGTTGTTAAAATAGTAGCATAGAAAAATGGGTTATTTGTGTATAATGTCAGCATCACTAAGCAGAAGATTTGCTTTGTTATCTGAATCTGTGTCAGGTTTAATATAATTAATAATTTTGTTATGTGTGTGCCAATGGAGTTACAAATGAACTTAATTATGAAGAATTTCATATTTTTTAAGTTAGCAATACTTTGCTTTATCCTCCATATTTTGTGTTGTCATTATATTATTTGCACATCAATGAATTTGCTGAATAAAGAGATTAAAAAGGAAAGGGGTTAGAGTAGTATTTGTGGTATGTTTTTGTTGTTTTGTTTCAATTTTTAGATGTTTTAGATTTTGGCATTCCTATTGGATTAAGTACTCTTCAAGTTTACTAAAATATGAATCATTGGTGTTCCTATAGATTATTTCTTTATTTTCTAAATATTTAGCTTTTTGTTCAAGAAATTTAAATGTCGTAAGCATCCAAACAGATTTGTATATTTGTTCTTAGGGTCACTCATGTAGCAGCTAACATGAAATGTTTGTGGCAGTACCTAAAGCATCACCATTGATATGAACAGAGACAGAAGTCTCAGTTGGGGTTCCTACTACAATGATCAAATTTGTATTTGATGTCTTTATAAAAATTAGAGGTTGGGTCTATATGAACACATTATATGAATCCATTTATTATGGAATCCCATTTAGCAACAATTCTTTAGGCTTATACTTTAATTCACTATCAGTAGTGTTTATGCTTACAAATAGTGTCATTACAAATTGTTTTCATTGCATATCTATTCATTTTTGCAGCCACCCAAAGGGGAAGATGCCTTTATTTGAATCTATGGTGGCTATTGAAATTCGTATCCAATTAGTAGCATTTAATGAGAAGGATTCCTATTTCCTAAGTTGTTGTCTGCGATTTGATACTAATATGCAATTATATATCTGTTGTTGCTCATTAATTTAGGTGATTTGAATTAATTATGGGCCGGTTTCATCCAATTATAACCGTTTTCATTTATTAAGTGGTTTTTGATGCATTAGTGTGACACCCCACCCCCTACCAGGCACTTTGGCCCAGTTTTGAAAGGGGAGTGATTCGAATGGCCATCACTCACAGGACTTTATTCTCCTTTAAGGAACATTTTTGCCTCACGGAGGCTCGAACCGCGCCCAAAGGGATATAGGCCACGGAAAGCACCTCCCCATCACCACTAGACCAATTGGTCAAGTGGTGATGGGAAGGTACTTTGCCTTTATCCTTTAGCGTGAGCTGAAGCCTCGGAGGGCAAAACTCCCAGGGGAGAAATCTAGTGAGTGATGTCCATTCGAATCACTCCCACTATAACTGAGCAAATTAGATGCTGGTGAGGTGGGATGTCACAATAAAAGGCGCCTTTTATTGTGACATCCCACCCCCCACCAGGCACTTAATTTGGCCCTGTTACGAAAGGGGAGTGATTCGAATGGACATCACTCACATGACTTCTCCCCCTTTTTTGGAGAGTTTTTGCCCTCCGGGAGGCTCGAACCCGTGCCCAAAGGGATAAAGGCAATGGAAAATACCTCCCCATCACCACTTGACCAATTTTTATTGTGACATCCCACCCCCACCAGACACTTTTGGCCCAGTTACGAATGGGGAGTGATTCGAATGGATATCACTCACAAGACTTTATTCCCCCCTTAAGGAATATTTTTGTCTCACGGGAGGCTCGAACACATGCCCAAAGGGATATAGGCCACGGAAAGCACCTCCCCATCACCACTAGACCAGTTGTGATTGGATTAAATGGATTTGTCTTTTTCGAGGTCTGTAAAATAAATGAGTGAATAGCTTCAAGAACACTTTGCCTTTCATTGCCTCACCCTTTCATATTTCTATCTTTTCATTTTCTTATTCATCTTTTGTGAATCTTTATTCTCCTGACTGGTTTTCTTCTCCTTCTTCTTCCCCCCCAATTAGGTTCTTTTTCTTTTTAGGTTTAGTAGTCTATAGATACCAGTTTTTTTAATCTGTTTCTTAATGGGTTCAATCATTTGGGTTTCATTTTGTTTTCATTTTTATGGGTCGCATGCTTTGTAGGGTTCCCCGTTACATTCCACTACTGCCTTTTCTTAAGGATATCTCAAAGGCAAGTGAGTTCCTAAGAAAAATTATAATTTATACCCCAAGAGAGTTCCTAAGCAGGCTAGATCCCAACCTAGGGGGAGAGTCATCATGGTATCTAACTAAGAAAAATTATAATTTATATGAAAGTTTAACAATACCAATATTTAAGTTATAGAGTAGACTACATGTCTCGTACATCGCACGGAAAAACGCACTAGTGATAATATAAAATATTATCCCACATTTCGTGACATGTAATAGATCCAAAGATTTATAAATCAAGTCAATTCCTTTAACAGCAATGCTATACATCGTGAGAGAAATCTATGGCGATATTCGCGAATGCCGATGTGTCAACTTAAAAAAAGGATGTGTAAGTTGTTTTTTTCTCTTGGAATTCATGGATCATTTGGCCAATCACTGTTCCTCATGATGTTCACGAAGTCAAGCATTTCTCTTCCTTTAGGGTGTGATTAGTTCACGAGAGAAATTGTGAAGAGAGAGTATGAAAAGAGAGAAAAATATGAGAAATAAGGTAGATTTGGGGTATTGATTGGAATAAGAGAAAGAGAATAGAAAAAGAGAAGAGAGAATTGTTAATTATTTTTTCAAAGACATCAATGTCATTGACTAAAAATTTAAATAATTTGAGATATAAGGAGATATTAACGGTAGAAATGGAAAAGACAATAAAAAGCGTTATCTCCCCCATTTTCTTCGCACTTTTGCGAAGAAAATAAAAGTCAATGGGCCCCAGCTTTGTTTTTTCTCTCGCCTCAAATTCTATGGCAACCAATCAGGTGAGGATGACAATTTCTCACGTATCTCTCTCTCTCCTTTTTCTGGTCAAACAATCAAGCCCTTAACGATCAAAATTTCATTTGTTTTTCCTTTCCTCATAAAAAAATAATAATTTCATTTGTTCTGTTTAAAATATAAACAATCATGTATCGATGCTCATAAAAATATGAGATCATTTTCTGTGTACTTATAGATACAGAAATATAAAAGATCGATGATAACTATTATTTTCCTTGTGTCAATTCTTTGTGTACACTATTAATAAAATTTGTGCATATAAAAATTAATTTTTCAATTACACTATATCTCGTAATTATATCGCATCTGTTAACACTTAGTTCAGTTTTTTTTGCCAAAAAAAAATTAATTCGATTAAAAATTCATTTATTCTGAAATAAGGAAAACGTACTGCTTTTTTTTCTTTTTTGGCTTTTTCTACTAACACCCCCCATTGGACTACTCCCATTCCCCTGTCAGCTTTTTGTGATTGTGAAAAGACCAAAAACCCTTATCCCAAATCAAATTTTTTGGCTAAGCCATCACATCACATGTCTGCGAATCTTACGTGAATTGAGTTAACGTACTAATACATGAATTTAATTCACGTACACTCTTAAAAATTCTAAATTTTTGAATTCCACGTGAATTGAATTCACGTATAGTCAATTCACATGCATATATGGCTCTTGTGATTAACGTTACGTGAATTTAAATTACATGTGAGTACGTGAATGCAATTAATGTGTACTTACGTGAATTGGGTTTACGTAAAACAGTTGTGTGTGATTTCAATTTACG
Source organism: Calophaca sinica (assembly GCA_037113605.1). Lineage (NCBI taxonomy): Eukaryota > Viridiplantae > Streptophyta > Magnoliopsida > Fabales > Fabaceae > Calophaca > Calophaca sinica. Next base: position 39,854,940 of record CM073733.1, on the reverse strand, counting down.
TACGCACATGTAAATACCTTATGACACAATTATAAAATGTACGGGAAGTGATTTGTCATTTCTCTTAAGTAACTGTGATTAATTTACTCTAAATATACTCTAAAATAAAATTCATTTACAAAAAGTACTACAATTACTACGTGTTTAGTTGTTGTCCAAGTGTTGTTGAATAATATTATTATCGTATCGTATCATTTCGTTTAAGTAAATGTGACTAATCCACAAATTTGACTTCACGTGAATTAAATTCACGTAAGCTACGTAAATTGAGCTCACGTAGGATACGTGACTCTAATTCACGTGAGCATACGTTAAGTTAATTCACATGATGTTTGAAAATACAAATTTTTTAAGTTGGTACGTGAATTAAATTTACGTAGGAATTTGTTAACTCAATTCACGTAAAATTCACAGACTTGGGATGTGATGGTTTGTTTGAAAAATTTGATTTGAGAATAAGGGTATTTGGTCTTTTAACAATAATAAAAAGCTGACAACGGGTGGAAGTAGTGCAATAGGAGGTGCCGATAGAAAAAGCCTTTTTTTCATGAAAGGAACCGTACTATCTTGAGTATGAGGTCGAGATGAGGTCACTATCAGCCGACTAATTGGCATCTTGATTGCTATTCATAACCGTCGATCCTTGAATATATTTATTCTATGATAATTGTATGATTTTTTTTAATAGACATAGGCTCTGGTTGGAAAAAAATAGCGAATAGTAGATAAGGTAGCTGATAGTGAATAAGTTAGTGAATAAAGAATGAGTTGATAGTAGATAAACTAGCAGATTAAATTTAAAGTGTTTGGTAAAATTAGCGGTTGAACTAATTAATAAATATAAAATGACATAAGATAATATTTTAATAAATGAGAAAGAGTAAGTCAAAAAAAAAAAAGAGAATATAAGGGCTATTAAATTTTTATCTCATTTAATAGAAGATAAACAAAAAATTTAATTAAAATAATAAGGGTAAAAACGAAAGAAAAAATGATGTGCTATAAGCTATAAGCTATAAGCTCAAATCCTATAAGTTAGTAAAAAAACACTATAATCTAGTGGTTACCAAAGACCTGCTACGAGCTTACTATAAGCTATCTACTATAAACTAGCGGTTTGACCTTACCAAACAGAGCCATAATTGTATGATTTTGATTATATTAACGGCCCGATTGTTTCGCATGAAAATGTGACGTAAGAAAAGGAAGCGAGAGAGCATGGTGAGGAAAAACAAACTCAGCGTGATTGGCAGTTGAGAAAACGAGACGAAAGAAAAAAAATCGTGGGTCCCACACACTTTATTTTTCTTTGCGGAAGTGTGAAGAAATTGGCTATCACAGGCTTTTTTTTGCTTTTTCCATTTCTACCCTTATTCTCTTTTTATATCTCAAATTATTTAAATTTTTAGTCAAGGATATTGATGTCTTTTAAAAAATAATCAACACTTCTCTCTTCTTTTTTTCTCTTCTTTTTCTCTTATTCCAATCAATACCCCAAATCTACCCTATTTCTCACCATTTTCTCTCTTTTCATACTCTCTCTTTATAATTTCTCTCGTGAACCAATCAAAGGCTAAGAGAAATGTTAGAGACATACTCTCTAACACTTTCTTTTCAACACACTCTCATATTGGTTGAAATTCATAGGGTCCCACTAAATTTATGTGAGACACATGATTTAATGGGACCAATTTGAATTTCAACTAATAAAAAAATAAGTGTTGATAAAATAGTGTTATAGAGTGAATTAATAGCAATGTACCAGACACACTGTCTTAAACCCTGTACCAACAATAAAATGGTGCCAAATCATTTAAAAAAATCAACATAATAACTCTTTTTCCTAGCAAACATTTAACCGGAAAAAAAAAACAAGAAAACAAAAGACCGAAAAGACGGGACTATTTTTAGATAAATACCTAAATTGGTCATCGAAAAAATTATTGAGACCAATTTAGTTCTTAAAAAATAAAAAATATCATTTTAGTCCTTAAGAATATTAAATGTGGATCAAATTAGTCTCCAATGGGACTAAAATGACCCTAAAAATTATTTTTAAAAAAACTAATTTGACCTAAATTCGAGATTTTTTAAAGACCAAAATGGTATTTTTTATTTTTCAAAGACTAAATTAGTCTCCGGAACAAATTTAGGTTAGTTAGAAAAATCACGGAGACTAATTTAGTCCCTGAGAAATGAAAAATATCAATTTTGTCCTTAAAATCTCAAATTTGGGTCAAATTAATCCTTTTAAGAATAATTTTTAAGAACATTTTAGTCCCTATCAAAAATTAATTTGACTCATATTTAATATTTTTAAAGACTAAAATAATATTTTTTATTTTTCATGGATTAAATTGGTCTTGGTAATTTTTTCTATGACCAATTTGAGTATTTATCTAAAAACTAGTCCCCTCTTTTCGGTCTTTGGTTTTTTTTTTTTTTACCGTTAAATGTTTGCTTGGAAAAAGAGTTATGATGTGGATTTTTAAATGATTTGTCACCATTTTATTGGTGGTAGAGAGTTTGAGACAGAAAGTCTGGTACAGAAGATTTTCGTCCTTGATCGAAGGGGGAGGTATTCACTATTCCTTCACGTGTCTCGTTGAGGCATACTACTTAAGACAATAAGTGCATGCCATCATAATAATAATAATAAGATAAGATAAAATAAGAAGTGTCGACCAAAATAATAATAATAATAAGAAGTGTCGACCAAATGGATCCGAGTAATTCTTGCATGGTCATGGACATAACACGTCAACCTTAGGGACGGCCAATAAAAACCTGAAACGTAATTAAAGTAAAAAATATACAAAATAAAAAAGTAACTGACTCTTCCCCTTCTCTCGCAATCAAGTGAGTCGTCTCCTTCACTCATTCTCTCTCCATCGGCAACAATTTTTTTTTCCGGCGAGTGTTGCTCCACCGCCAACAACACCAACTTGCCACCACTGTAGATTCTGGCCTTCTCGATGGCAATGTTCTTTTCTATATGCAATAATAATTCCGTAGCATTTCTGAATATAGGGTACCTATTTTCGTTGGGTGCTATTTCTTAAAACTTTAATTCTTCATAATAAGAGGTCAAGGGTCCATTGTTGCAAATTCAATTATTTAAGATTTGTGAAATCATCTTTGGGAACAAAACATTGCAAAACCAGGCAGGGATCTAATGGTCTATGTTGATAATTTTGCAAAACATTGCAAAACCAGGCAGCATCATTACGGAAAATAATTAGAGAACCAAACGCAGCAGCATCATTAATGTTTATGTTTTTAAAGTTTTGGAGCTGCCCAGAAAGAAAAATAAACACCATTGAAGCCCAGAAACAATAGTTGACGCAAAGAGAGAAGGAGACAAGAGTACGAGACGGTTACTGAACGATTCTTTTCTATTTTACAGTTTCTCATTTCAATGACGTGTCAGATTTTTATTGGCCGTGCCTAAGCCTGACGTGTTATTTCTGAGTCCATACAAGAATTACTCGATGGATCCTATGGTTTATATGCAATGAAAATGCAGTTTCTTTTTACACGGAATTATTAAAATATATCATGTCTTTTTTTTTTTGTCAAGAGGTAATATTCAATATTTTAAAAACTGGAATGGTCAATAAATACGTGAAAGCATTGGTTTAAAGTTAATGATTTAACCGAGGTTAAACCGTGGTTTAACTGATAGTAATTAAATAATATTTTTATAAATTTTTAATAAAATATTGAGTATACATATAATAAAATAGGTGTATTTTTAGAAAACTTGTTTGTGTGGTGGCAACAATACAAAAGTCTTTTCATTTTATTTGTTGTGAAACACTAAAATAATAATTAACCATATTAAACACTTGTTGCAGCCTAGTGGCTGGTTAGTGCGCCCAATACCCCTTTGTAGATGGGGGTTCGAATCATGTTGATGTCATTTTCATTTAATTTTAATAAAAGTTAGCTAAAAAACAAGTTGTGTTAAATTGGAACCGTCCGGTTTTTGCCGGCTCACAATCGGTCCATCCAGTTCCCTGCCGGTTTAATAGTAAGATGGTTCATAACCTGTTACATATATTTAACGTTGCATAGCCATACTAAACATTTGTTGCAGCCTAATGGCTAGTTAGTGCGCCCAATACCCCTGGTAGATAGGGGTTCTAATCATGTTTATGTTAGCTAAAAAACAAGTTGTGTTAAACTGGAACTGTCCGATTTTCGCCGGTTTAATAGTAAGACAGTTCATAGCATGCTCTAGACCGGCTATGGGTCGGTTCCCGTTAAACCGTTCAAACCAACCGGTCCGGTCTGGTTTTCAAAACAATGGTAATATTTCATTAAGGATGGCAAGGCCCAAGACATGACACCATAGTGCATGATTATTGGCCCACAAAAACATGATCAAATTAACAGCATACGGAGTATCTCAAAACCTAAAGAACAATACTAATCACAGATACACTACTGTAGTAAACACAAAGTTAAACAATATAACCGAAAACAACAAAAGGCCTCTAAACAAACTCCTTCCATTCATTTTGCATTAAACCAGTCTCGGTACGACGATTTTACTGGTGGTCGAAGGGTCCACCCGAGGATAGACCACTTTCATGCCCCTTAGCTTGATCACTCGAGCAAGGCGCTCCCTGTTAAAACATGTAATTTTCTATAGCAAACTTTGATCCATAGCTCCCAATAAGTGTGTTTCCACTTCCTCCCTTTCGTTTTGTCCACTTCTTGGCACTTTAGGCAATTGGCTACACATTCAACAATTTGCACCAAGAAAAGAAGGGATGGGCGGCAGGGGCCTAACAAATAAGCATATCTTTCTATGTATTTCTCTTTATGCTAGACAGTTACTGAGATGATGATGATTCTTAGGATTCTCAGCCACACAATTGTTTGTCTGCTGTAAGAGCAAATTGTTGGGTTTTCAAGAGGAATAATTTTAATTTTCATTATAGAAAAATCCTCTTGAGCGAAAAAAACCCTTTACCCATGGATCATGCATTGCTCATGAATCACAAATAATATGATAGTTTGTAGTGTTTACCTCTTGAAGCGTAGAGGAGATCGATCACCAACACCACGATCTTGTAGTGTCTCTACTCAGTCCACACGAACGGTAGCTTCGGAATGCGTCTTGCTAGTTGACGGCAACAGGAAGGAGGCACAGAAAGGTCTAAGAAGCCTAGACTAGGGTTGGAGCGTTAAGCTTATATACTCCATTCCTTTCATTATGTTACCCTAATGGGCCTCATACAATATTAGCCCATTTCCTTCTTATTTAATTAAATCATTATTTAATTAAATAATCTGATTCCGATTAAACCGTTCTATCGTGTGACCCTATAGGTTCCCATTAAGTTGGCAATAATATTAAATATTAAAATAATATTAAATATTATAAACAATGAGCGGCATCTAGCAATGCATCATTGCTACCCAATTAACGGGGAAAAATCGGTGATCCGATTTTAACCTTACCGCGACCAAGATTACTGTGAAGTCGATGTCCCTTCGTCCATGTGTCCTAATTGAACACGAGGCATAAATGCGTCATCCTCGTTAAGTCCAATCATATGTTCCTCGATACCAGAATGGACGTGTAATTACAAGCGGGCCCAATATCATATATTGACCCACTTCCGCGTGGCCACGCATATTTCACGTCTCACTCTATCGAGAGGCCCAAGACATTACTCCTGTTATGTAAGAGGGACGAATCCTGTCTACATCACTCGCAACCCTCAACATGATTCATTGAAGGCCCAATTACTATCTTTATGATCATCCTGTTACGGATGACGTTTGATAGCATTAAAGCCTACAACTCCACATGTAGGAATCGCAGTGACTTCAAGTCAAAGGACTACTTCACTATGGTTGCCATGAGGAGCGCCTATGACACTTGCATAACTATTATGAAGCGTCCTCATAGTGGGTCAGTCCAATATAAATATTACTCCTAATATTTATACTTGTGTGTCGACTTGATATCGCATATCCATGACCCATGAGATGTGGTCATCAGTCTACTCACACAATAGTCTCTATGCATTATTGTCGTCCTAATTAACAATAATACTCGACTACGGATGCTTTAAGAATAACGTTCTATATGTTCAATGGGGTCTCATGATCAAGTCACACTTGATGTTCCATGAAACGAACTGTCTATTCTAAGGACTTTATTATGCTATAAAATAAATAACACAATAAATGAAATGCCTCATATATATATATATATATATATATATATATATATATATATATATCAAATATATAATCAAATATATAATCATAGTCATGACACAAATGATAATCTACTAAAATTAGATTGGCCACTAGGGCTTACACCAACAATCTCCCACTAGCACTAGAGCCAATCGGGCATCAATCTAATACCCATCGATCTAGTGTGAGCATCATGCTTCTGCTGAGCAAGAGGCTTCACAAGGGTGCAACATTGTCCAGTGTAGGTACTCTGCATATCTTTACATCTCCTCTATCGATGATCTCTCGAATGAGATGGAAACGCCTAAGTATATGTTTAGATCGTTGGTGAGATCTAGGTTCCTTAGCTTGCGCGATTGCTCCATTGTTATCACAAAAGATGTCAATCAGTGCGAAATGCTAGGAACAATGCCAAGTTCACTAATGAACTTCTGATCCAAGCGGCCTCTTTGGTGCATTAGAGGCTGACTATATACTCGACCTGTAGTAGAATCAAGAATCGTCTCTTGCTTTGAACTCTTCCACTAATGACCCGCCATTTAGGCAAAACACAAACCACGATTGCGATCGGGAATCATCCACTGTCAGTTTGGAAGCTAGCATCAGTGTAACCCTTTACAACAAGCTCTTCCTCACCGCCATAAACCAAGAACGAATCCTTAGTCTTTCTCAAATACTTAAGGATGTTCTTGACAGCTGTCCAATGGCCTTCACCAGGGTCAGATTGATATCTACTCGTTACGCTTAAAGCATACGAGATATCTGGTCTAGTACACATCACAGCGTACATGATAGAACCAATTGCCGAAGCATATGGAACTTTACTCATGCGTTCCCTTTCATCTGATGAGGTAGGGCATTGTCCCTTGGACAAATACACGCCATGTGACATAGGCAAGAGACCTTTCTTGGAATCTTGCATATTAAAGCGCCTAAGCACTTTGTCAACATATGTACTCTGACTAAGGCCGAGTAGCCTCAGTGAATTGTCTCTATAGATCCTGATTCCTAGCACATAGGATTCCTCGCCTAAGTCTTTCATCGAGAAACATTTCCCTAACCATGTTTTCACATTTTGCAATGTAGGGATATCATTTCCGATGAGTAGTATGTCATCCACATACAATACCAGAAAAACAATTATACTCCCACTAACCTTCTTGTAGACACAAGGCTCATCTTCGTTCTTGATGAATCCAAACTGTCTTACAGTTTCATCAAAACGAAGATTCCAACTTCTAGAAGCTTGCTTTAATCCATAAATGGACCTTTGCAACTTGCATACCTTTTCAGCATTTTTTGGATCGACAAAACCCTCGGGTTGTGTCATGTACACATCCTCGAGAAGATTCCCATTAAGGAATGCAGTCTTGACATCCATCTGCCAGATCTCATAGTCATGGTATGCAGCAATGGCAAGTAGGATCCGGACGGATTTAAGCATTGCGACTGGGGAGAAGGTTTCATCATAGTCTATTCCATGAATTTGCTTGAACCCTTTCGCCACCAATCGTGCCTTGAAGGTATTCACCTTACCATCCATGTCAGTCTTCTTCTTGAAGACCCACTTGCACCCTATGGGTGTCACCCTGTTGCGTGCCTCAAGCACGGTCCATACCTGGTTAGTGTACATGGACTCCATCTCAGATCCCATGGCCTCTAGCCACTTCTCAGATTCTGGGCCAATTACGGCCTCCTGGTAAGTCACATGCTCATCTTGATCCATGAGCAGCACATCACCTTCTTGAGTTAGGAGAAGTCCATATCTCTCAGGTTGGCGACGTGGCTGCTAGACTCACGCGGATCTTGTGCTACTTGAACCATTGGTTGAACCACAACACTTTGTGGTACTGGTTCTTGTTCCATTACAGGTGGTTTAGTATTTTGTGGGTCTTGGATTTCTCCAAGTTCTACATTCCTCCCATCGCTCTTTTAGAGATGTATTCCTTCTCAAGGAACACTCCAGTCCTCGCAACAAACACTTTGTCCTCGGAGGTGTTGTAGAAATAGTATCCCTTAGTTTCCTTAGGGTACCCCACAAATATACATTTATCTCGATTTAGGTCCAAGTTTATCCGAAATCATACGTTTCACATAAACATGGCAGCCCCAAATCTTTAGAAAGGACATACTTGGGTCTTGACCGTCCATATCTCATATGGTGTCTTTTCAACCGCCTTAGATGGAACACGGTTAAGGGTGAAAGCAATTGTAAGTAAAGCATATCCCGAGAAAGAGTCATGGAGGTCCTGATCGACTCATCATAGATCGAACCATGTCTAACAAGGTACGATTCCTCCTTTCGGATACACCATTCCATTGTGGTGTTCCAGGTGGTGTGAGTTGGGATACTATCCCACACTCCTTGAGATAGTCATCAAACTCCTGGCTTAAGTACTCACCACCACGATCTGATCGTATGGCCTTAATACTCTTACCAAGTTGGTTCTCCACTTCATTCTTGAATTCTTTGAACTTTTCAAAGGTTTCAGACTTGTGTTTCATTAGATACACAAACCCATATCTACTGAAATCATCAGTAAATGTAGCAGTAGGAAAACCACCTCTAGCAGCTTTTGCTTAGTGGACCACATACATCACTATGTATTAAGCCCAAAGATCACTAGCCCTTTCACCTTGTCGATGAGCGGGACCTTGGTCATCTTTCCCAATAAGCAAGATTCACATACCTCAAATGATTCATAATCAAATGAGTCCAAGAGTCCATCTTTATGGAGTTTGGAAATACGCTTCTCACCTATATGGCCTAAACGACAGTGCCAAAGGTATGTCGGGTTCAAATCATTTGGTTTGACCTTTTTCGCATTTATGTTAAAAATAGGCATATCAAGATCAAGGACATAAAGCCCATTACTCATAGGTGCACTAGCGTAGAAAACATCACCCAAATAAAGCGAACAACATTTGTTCTTAATAATAATATTAAAACCTTTCTTGTCCAAACAAGAAATAGAGATAATGTTTCTGCTAATTGCTAGAACAAAATAACAATTATCCAATTCCAAAATAAGCCCAGAGGGCAAAGTCAAAACATAAGACCCTACAGCTAATGCAGCAACCTTTGCTCCATTTCCAACTCGTAGGTCCACTTCGCCCTTGGTCAAAGTCCTACTCCTTCTTAGTCCCTGCACATTAGTACAAATGTGAGAACCACATCCAGTATCTAATACCCATGATGCTGAAGTAGATAAATTAACCTCAATAACATAAATACCTGAAGTGGAAGTCTCACTTCCTTTCTTCTTCTTGCACTCTTCTAGGTATTTTGGACAGTTCCTCTTCCAATGTCCAGGTTTTCCACAATGGAAGCAGGAAGCATCCTTAGCAACCCCGCCTACTGGTTTCTGGCTAGAAGAACTTTGCTTGAACTGTTTCTTGCCTTTGTCCTTTGTAGCCCAAGAAGCAGGCCTTTTGCCCTTCCCCTTTCCAGAGTTGACCATCATAATGGCCTTTCCCTTTCCCTTGTTAATATTTTGCTCAGCAGTTCTCAACATACCTGCAAGCTCTGGCAACAGTTTAGCAAAATCGTTCATGTTATACTGCATGACGAAATGGCTAAAGTTATCCGGCAACGATTGTAGGATAAGGTCTGTTGCCAGCTCTAGGCCCAAAGGAAATCCCAGCCTCTCGAGACTCTCAATGTACCCAATCATCTTAAGTACATGAGGCCCTACTGGGTTTCCTTCAGCCAGCCTGCAATGGAAAAGGGCCCTGGAGGTGTCAAATCTCTCCTGCCTAGCTTGCCCTTGAAAAAGCATCTTGAGGTGTTCGATCATATCGAACGCCTCCATGTTCTCATGTTGCCTTTGCAACTCCGAAGTCATGGTAGCTAGCATGAGACATCCAACATCTATGGCGTCGTTGAGGTGCTTCTGGTAAGCATCCCTCTCAGCCTTAGGGGCAGTAGCAGCGGGTGCATCAGGCACTAGCTCATCAAGTGCATACAACTTCCTCTCTTGCTTGAGAACAATTCTCAAGTTTCGCTGCCAGTCGAGAAAGTTGCTTCCAGACAGCTTGTCCTTCTCAAGGACAGATCGCAATGACATGGTATTAGCGGTGTTGCCAGACATGGTAATCTAAAACAAAATAAACATGCGGAGATAAGTATCATGACAATAACATATTTAATAAGGACTTTTATTAAATACGCTCCCACTATTTTACTCAAACCAATGACCCTCCTCATTGGCTCGGAAAATCCCGTTGGAAGATTTTCTAGTGGGCCAAGATCCATATTTCGCCACTTCCTGAGTCAGCTTTGGCTGATCACCCAGAACTCGGCTATTTAGGTAGGAAACTATTTCCAATTACATCTATATGCAACTCTTGGATCAGCTGGGTGAATAACCCTTTATTCTAATTCATCTTATGAATTAAAGCCCAACTTTTGCCTCTAGGCCCAAATCCTTCGTATTGAATGCGGCCCAGTTAAGTCAAACCCGATGGTTGGCAGTTGGATATTTCACCTATCGCGCCTCACCAAGATAAAATAAGGTGCTCAGCTTTGGCATGACCCATACTTACTCTATCCTGGCCTTGACGAGTGCCACACATCGGAAGACATTTTGACTAAATATTTTCTTTTGAGGGAATTTTATTGTAAATGATCTCACCGGCGTTGTATTAACATACAAGGCGTTTTGCTCTCAGCATACATGTCACACATGCCTATGTACATTCATCTAACATACAAACACATACAAGACATACATGCTCATACATATTTAAAACATTCAGATAATATATTTAATGCAACATTTGCGTAAATATAAAACGAGATATGATATTACGGTTATGGCCTTCTAAGAAAGAAAAAAAATAAACTATTACAATTCTTTAAGCTTCTCAAGCTCCTCTATATGGTGTTGCCTCCTCTTCAACTCTTTGAAGTAAATAAATATTTATTATTATTTTTTTAAATAAATAAATAAGGCACGACACGCAGGTCGTATTTAATTTAAATAAATTACGACACGCAGGTCGTATTTACCAAAATAAATAATATTATAGACTAAGGCCATAACCGAATGTCACACATTTAAAATTATTTAATTATAAACAATAATAACACTTTATTATCATTTATATCTTTGAACAATCATAAATGACCAAAAAAAATATTTAATCAATTACGATGTTGAAATCGGCTACATGAATAGAAAACTTTTGAATTCATAGTACAATAAAATATGGTCAATGAAGTCATAAAGTTTTTGATTTCAAATCAATGCATTCACGGATGCTTTTTCCATTTCCTTTTTTATGCCAAAACCAAATTAAAAGGAAATATAATAAATGTGAATTAAAACAAATTACTTTTCAATCAAAGCCTGATATAGTATCAACGTTTGATGCTATTTGTGATGTACAAAGTACAAGCCTTTATGGAAAATACAGATCATAAGAAAACAGGTCAAAACCATAATCAGTAGATACTATAAAATCATTGGCCAAATTTGTACGTGCTTTATTTTATCACTCTCGAAAATAATAATAATAATCACGTTTTTGACTTTTCCTATCATATATCAAGTTCTTTACAAAACTTTTGAGTGGAAAATCATATATGACCAGAATCAATGATTACAAATACGTATATACAATGACAAATCGCACAGAAATCAAAACAAGGATTTCCAAATTGTGCAGATAAAGAAAACCGAAACCTTTCCGAAAAATGAATAACAGTACATCATACATACAGGCGAGACACTCGAAACAAGATTGAAATTAAACATTTAACCCAAAACAAACATGCTCCTCAAGATCATATCACATATGAAATTCAAACATGCTTTTAAACACGGTAAACAAGCAATTGGATTCAAGGCAATAAGCAACCATGGCTCGATACCCTTTGTTGGGTTTTCAAGAGGAATAATTTTAATTTTCATTATAGAAAAATCCTCTTGAGCGGAAAAAACCCTTTACCCATGGATCATGCATTGCTCATGAATCACAAATAATATGATAGTTTGTAGTGTTTACCTCTTGAAGCGTAGAGGAGATCGATCACCAACACCACGATCTTGTAGTGTCTCTACTCAGTCCACACGAACGGTAGCTTCGGAATGCGTCTTGCTAGTTGACGGCAACAGGAAGGAGGCACAGAAAGGTCTAAGAAGCCTAGACTAGGGTTGGAGCGTTAAGCTTATATACTCCATTCCTTTCATTATGTTACCCTAATGGGCCTCATACAATATGAGCCCATTTCCTTCTTATTTAATTAAATCATTATTTAATTAAATAATCTGATTCCGATTAAACCGTTCTATCGTGTGACCCTATAGGTTCCCATTAAGTTGGCAATAATATTAAATATTAAAATAATATTAAATATTATAAACAATGAGCGGCATCTAGCAATGCATCATTGCTACCCAATTAACGGGGAAAAATCGGTGATCCGATTTTAACCTTATCGCGACCAAGATTACTGTGAAGTCGATGTCCCTTCGTCCATGTGTCCTAATTGAACACGAGGCATAAATGCGTCATCCTCATTAAGTCCAATCATATGTTCCTCGATACCAGAATGGACGTGTAATTACAAGCGGGCCCAATATCATATATTGACCCACTTCCGCGTGGCCACGCATATTTCACGTCTCACTCTATCGAGAGGCCCAAGACATTACTCTGTTATGTAAGAGGGACGAATCTCGTCTACATCACTCATGAACCCTCAACATGATTCATTGAAGGCCCAATTACTATCTTTATGATCATCCTGTTACGGATGACGTTTGATAGCATTAAAGCCTACAACTCCACATGTAGGAATCGCAGTGACTTCAAGTCAAAGGACTACTTCACTATGGTTGCCATGAGGAGCGCCTATGACACTTGCATAACTATTATGAAGCGTCCTCATAGTGGGTCAGTCCAATATAAATATTACTCCTAATATTTATACCTGTGTGCCGACTTGATATCGCATATCCATGACCCATGAGATGTGGTCATCAGTCTACTCACACAATAGTCTCTATGCATTATTGTCGTCCTAATTAACAATAATACTCGACTACGGATGCTTTAAGAATAACGTTCTATATGTTCAATGGGGTCTCATGATCAAGTCACACTTGATGTTCCATGAAACGAACTGTCTATTCTAAGGACTTTATTATGCTATAAAATAAATAACACAATAAATGAAATGCCTCATATATATATATATCAAATATATAATCAAATATATAATCATAGTCATGACACAAATGATAATCTACTAAAATTAGATTGGCCACTAGGGCTTACACCAACACAATTTATTCCAAAATGCCAAGCTATTATGCGGCTTTTCCTCAAACACCACCATTAAAATATATCATGTCTAGCCAACCAATTTTTTTTTATCGAAGTAGTGTATATTAGTACAACAAAATGTCCCAAAGGCTACAAAGCCTGCATAACAGATTGACCCAAGCCAGCCCAAGCTGACAAACACACACTCCTAAGGCTAAGCGACACGCGACACACGAGTGGCACTGGCTTGTCATTTGATCATGACTTAATTCCAAGTACAACCAAATCTAAACTTCCCTACCCTATCTCTCTCCGCCTTTACAACACTATGAAACTCTAGATCTGCATCCTACATAGAATACGAAGAAAATGCTTCCATGACCTCAAAAGATTTCAGCTTGCTTCGATCAACTTATCGAGAAGTTTGCATCACGTACCGCTCAACATGGTTTGAGCCAGAATACCCATATGTTTCTTCAATTCACGCTTTAATTTCTTCTTCTTTATGAATAATCTCATAGCTCTGAACACTAGTAACCATACTACTTGTGCTTTGTTATGCTTGTACTAGGTCTTTGTTAATAGAAACTTGAAGATCTTGAGGGAGAAGCCATGTCCAACTAGGAGGGAAAGAATGCTTACTTGCAAGGTGAGCCACGATATGAGCTGTTTGGTTCCCCTATCTTGACACCAAGGTAAAGCTATAGTCTGCAAGATCATGTTTTAGACTATGAATAACCTTGACAATTTGTAAAATCTCACTTTTTTTTTAATTTCTCCTCTACAAAACCAGATAACCTTCAGAGAGTCATTCTCAATAATAGCTTTTGTTACGGCAAGGCTCCTTGCAAGGGATAGTGGGCCTAACACTGCATATGCCTTAACAACTAGGGGGTTAGGGACCGGGAAGAGTTGAGCAGAACCAAATACCACTTTTCCAAGGTGATTTCTCACAATTACGCTTGAACTTCCAATCCCTTTATCTCTATTATAACTGGAGTCAATGTTAAACTTGTCATACAAATCTCTTGGCAATCTCCATTTGTTCATTTTTGGCGTGTATCAATTTATCTCTTATGCTTCTGCTTGTTATGTGTGCTCTGGGTAATATATTCATTTAGGAGAGAATTAACCTGATGAAGGGTAGTCATAGAATTAGGATAGAAGCCCTAATAAACATTTCAGTTTCTCCCCTTCCAGATTGCCAATAAGGTACAACTGATAATAGCTAAAGCATAATCCTTGTAATCCGGATAGGTAATGAACTACGTAATCCTCTGACTGAACCATAGTTTGAAACTGGTTACCAACCCTTTGTTTGGTACACATTGAGTTTGTATACCAAACCAAATGAGTCTTATCCAAAGGGCATAACAACAATGCATGCACCATTAGTTCCTCCCCCATGTTGCATAGATTGCACAATCCAGATCTTACAACCCCTTTCTTCTACAAATTCTCCCTAACAGGAAGAATATTGTAACAAGTTTTCCACAAAAACATTTTGATCTTTTTGGGCATTTTGGTCCCCCATATCTATTTTCAAGTACTCTTCGGTACAACAATTGAGCTCGAGGGCCCAAAGTTAACCCCTTGATCCCTCTTTCTTATCTCGCAGTGACTCGATTTAACTGTATACTCCCTTATACTGGAGGGAAGCCACCAAAACTGATCCCAACTCTAAGTCCAACTAATACGGTTTATAAAGAACCTATAACTGAATAGGAGGTAAGGATATCTCTAATATTATTGAGATTCCACATGCAATTACTCAAATCTTTAAGTTCACTCACCCTTCCCCATGTAGGTAGTGTCATGTACTTATGCAATAGTGCCATTTGCAAGCCAGTTGGCTTCCCTGATATTGATATGTTCTCCAATGCCAACTGCCCATTTTCCTTACTTTTTAATGACATCCTCGCCATGTAATTAGTTAGTCCAAACCAATGAATCATTTCTTTTCCTTTTAGCAAGAGGAAAGTTGATATCCTTATTCTTGAAGACTCTCACCCACAAAGTATTTGTGCTATGGATTATCCACCAAGCCTACTTTGCTAGCAAGGCTGAATTCATATGTGAGAAATTCTTAAAACCCGGTTCCCCTCACTCTTGCTTTCTGTTAGGGCAGTCTAATTCTTCCAGTGGGTACCCCTATATTTCCCTTTATTGCACCACCACAACCTAACAATAGTGGAGTGTAGGTTCTTGCAGAAGTTTTTTGGAAACCTCATAATAGACATGGCATAGGTAGGAACAACTTGTAGGACAACCTTGATTAATACTTCCTTACGAGCCTAGTTTAATAAAATTTCCTTCCACCTTTCCACTTTGGAGATAACTCTCTCACTGACCCAGCCTGGGGAGTTTGTTTTGGATTTTCCCCACTCACATGGAAGTCCTAGGTATTTACCTGGCTTGTCTAAAATCTGCATCCCTAAGATAACAACCATTTTATGTTGTAGCTCTTGTGGCACAAATTTGCCACATATAAGGCTTGACTTAGACAAATTTAATCTTTGGATAGGAGCTCTTGAATACTTGTTTAGGATATTCACCAACTGATAGATCAGATCTCTTTTGTCGAAGCTCTAGCAGATAAGAGGGCATCATCTGCAAAAAATAAGTGTGTTGGAGTGGGAGCCTCACAAGCTAATCTAATCCCTTGTATCTTCCCTTGAGTTTGAGCATTAGTCAGCATGTGAGATAAAACATTTGAAGCCAAGATGAAAAGGCATGGGGACAGGGGGTCTCCTTGCTCAAGAGCCACTTTTGGGAGAGATCTCGTTACTAGCATAACCAATCACCTTAAACATGTAAGTCACTGTGGTCATAAGGACCATAAACAACTTAATCCATTTTTCAGAAAACCCATAAGCAAGTAAGGATTTCTTCAGAAAAATCCATTCCAATGTGTCACAGGCCTTACTCATTTCCAACTTGATTGCCACACTCTTCTTCCCTTCCATATTCCTTCTTTTTAGTGAGTTAAAGACATCATGAGCAATAATGAGGTTATCTTGATCAGCCCCCTCAAAAACACTTTGATTTGGGGAATTCAAGTCACCCATAAAACCTTTGAGTCTCATAACCATGATCTTAGAGATAACTTTGTAAATAAAGTTACAACAAATAATAGGTCTTACATGTTGTAAACTCTCAAGCATAGGAACTTTACGGGTTACAGTGACCATGATTGTAACACCCAGGATTCGGCCTTTGGCGCCCGCAATATTACTCATAGGACTTCTTCCCCCCTCTCTAAGGGAGTTTTTGCCTTTAGCAAGACTCGAACCCGTGACCCAGAGGGCTTAAGTACACGGAAGCATCACTACTCATCACCTACTCATCACCAACTGAGCTGATGAGTAGTGATGCTTCCGTGTACTTAAGCCCTCTGGGTCACGGGTTCGAGTCTTGCTAAAGGCAAAAACTCCCTTAGAGGGGGGAGAAGTCCTATGAGTAATGCTGTGGGGGCCAAAAGCCGAATCCCGGGTGTTACAATAAAAGCGCCTTTTTTTGTAACACCCGGGATTATTGACCAGTGGACTAGACCCACGTGGTTACCCGTAGTGCTACTCATAGGACTTTATTCTCCCCTTAAGGAATATTTTTGCCTTATGGAGGTTTCAAACCCACATCCAAAGGGATAAAAGTAATAGGAATCCACCTCACATCACCAACTCAACTATTCATTAATTTCCTCATATAGGAGCACCATGGTGAAGTTGTGAATATTTGCACACATCTTATTTGATTGTTTTCCAATGGTTTTGGTAAAACAAGCCATTGAAACCATCTGGTACTTGTGCTTCACCAAGAATATCCACAGCTTTCTTAATGTATGGTTGGAGCCATTAGGGCCATATTCCTATCTTCAGTAACAAGTTTTGGCACCTGTTGTATGCATTCCTGCATATGGTGTAGTGTTTCTGATTGATAGACCTTTTGATAGTGGTTCATGTTGGGGTTTCAAGAGAAACAATTTTAATTTTCTCAATAGAAAAATCCTCTTGGGCGGAAAAACCCTTTTTCCCATAGATCGTTCCATTCTCAAGAATCACAAGCAAAGAATAAAAGTGATACTTTTGAAGTGTGCTTTTGCAATCTTGATCACGAAAGATGCCAAATGTAGCCTCTCTATTCGGTCCATGCGAGATCCCAAGAGCTCTTGGGTGTTATCCCTCTTGGGATGATGGTTGCTCCTCTCTTAAAGAATTTAGGTCATCACATGATGAGCATCATTTCCCTTAAATAGAGAATGACCTTACCCACATAGGTCGCTACACACTAAATGGGCTAAGCCCATTTGGGTCCATTTAATTAATGCTCTTTTAATTAAATCATCCCTCAATTAATTAAATCTTATTTAATTAATTTATTGCTCCATCATAGAACCTCTATGCGTGAGACCCCATAAGCACCCACTAGACTGGCCATGATATTAAATACTATATTAATATTAAATATTAAATATAATATTAAATATCACAAACAATGATTGACATTTAGCAATGCATCACTGCCATCCAACCTATGGAAATATCAGTGATACGATAAGAACCTTTCCACTGCAACGTATACTGTGAAGCCCATATCTCTTCGTCCATATGTCCTAATTGAACACGAGACATATATGCGTCATCCTCGTTATGTCCAACCGTCTGTTCCTCGATCCCTAAGTATATGTGTAATCCCAATGTACCCAATATCTCATATTGGCTCATTCGCCGTATGACCATGCATTGTTCCACGTCTCACTTTATCGAGTGGCCTAGACACATTACTTCGATTATGAGGAGGGACAAATCATTTCTACATCACTCACATCCCTTAACATGATTCATTGCAGGTCCAATACTACCTTTATGATCATCTTGCTACAGATAACGATTGATAGCTTTAAAACATACAACTCCGCATATTAGGAATCATAGCGACTTCAAGTCAAAGAACTTGCCTCACTATGGTCGGTATGAGGAACGCTTATGACACTTTCATAATTATTATGAAGCGTCCTCATAGCGGGTCAATCCAGTATAAATATATCATATCTTATACTTGCGTGCTGACTTGACATCTCATATCCATGACCCGTGAGTAGGGATGACAAAAAAAAACCCGCACCCGTGGATACCCGCGCGCACAAATTACCCGTAGTGGGTAGTAAATGGATTGCTATTAAATAGGGGTGGGGATCATAGTTTCTGCCCCACGGATACCCGCATAGTCATTACAATTATTTTCTAATTAAGTATATAATATATACTATGACATTTTCTATCACTTTAAGATGAAATAAATTTTATGTTCTTCATTATTGAATATTTTTTAGTGGAGGGACCCATAATAATAAAATTTTGTAAATGTATATAGCATATTATACAATGTTAATATAATATGTTGTTATATTATGTTGTATGATTTTATTTGTTAAATTATTAAATACTCAAGGATATACATGGATACCCATAACCCTCATAAGTATCTATGAGTATTAACGGGTATGGGTACAGGGGAAGCAATACCTGCACCCACCCCTTCCCATTGCCATTCCTACCGGTGAGATGTGATCATCAGTTACAAACAATAATCTCTATGTATTATTGTCGTCCTAGTTAACAATAATGCTTTGTTGCTTCACGAACAAGTGCACCCGGTCGCAAGGTAGTAATAAAAATATGACTTTTGAGTCCCAGTCGTCGAACCCAGGATGAATAATAATAAGTACCAAACTACTAGAATTTATATTTTATTTAGGTGAGAAAATTAAATTATTAATAATTGCGATATTAAAAAGAGAGTAAAAACACAGAGTTATAAATCAACGGAGAGAGGCCTAGGGTCACGGTTTCACTTGCAGTCTTGATTCCCTTATGTCTAGTTCTATCTGAATTCCTTTATTTTTATTTAACTACCAATCCCTTTACTAAAGCTGTTAACCCGTTTGGTCATTCGTGATTAATATTCTTTTCCCTAAATTAACCCCCTGGTTGGTCATGCAAAGAGTTTAAGGGCCCGTTTGTTACGGCTTAAAAAAAAGTGATTATGTTTTAAAATAATCTAGAGATTATTTTTTAGAGATTTTAAAAAAATCAGAAGCTAATTTGTATTTATTTAGGATCATAAAAATCATTTTAAAAAAAAAAGATTTTTAACTTGTTTGGATACAACAACACAAAAATAATTTTTTTAAATACAAAATTACCATAAAGGACATAAAAAATCATTTTTTAAGAAAACATGTTTGTTTGAAATGCACTTTTTTAAATACATAATATTTTTAAAAACACTTTTTATGTATCTTTAAATACAAGTTTTTGTAATAATTTTTAAAATTAAAACATAAAATTAGTGTGATGTAACTTATAAATAATTTTATGTCACATAATATTAATTTTTAAAATTAGTTTACTAATTTTATGTCACATAAAACTAACATAAATAATATCTATACCATTATATAAAGAGAAGGGGTGTTGGTAACTACTTTTTTGGTGTACTACTTTTTTTCCCATTTTACCCTTTTAACTACTGGTACACTATTATTATATGGTTAATTAAACGGTTATTACATGGTTAAGTAAAGAATAGCCCCCACTATCCACAAAAACCAAAAATTTCTTGCTTTGAAACTCAACCAGCCCATTACAATAATATTATGTCATTTATTAAAAGATGTAAACAAAATAAATAAAATGAGGAAGAAAATTAAATTTAAAACAACGTTATACAATAAATTATAACGTTAAACATTAAAACGCGATAAAATAATACATATTGTAACGCAGTAGAAATGCGGAAAGACGGGCACAGGAGTGCCCGTCTTGTCGCTAGTACATAATAAAAGTAACATGGAATAATAATAAAAGTTTGAAATATCCATAAACAAAATATTCCAACAAATTCAAGGTATCTACACTAGTCAAATATAACATTGTCAATATAAAGCAAATACATAAAAATAAAACTAGTGTCGTTGTTGCCCCTCGTCTTGGCAATTGGTCTCTAATAGTATTTCTTATTTCTTCCATGCATCTGACATCTGCCGGTGTTGGACCTCGCCATTCATCATTATTGGGTACACCATTATCATCCCCATCCTTGAAGTTTTGCTCATTGTCTTGTAACCTACCGATGTTCTCTAAGCTTTCAAGAATATCCAAGTCACCTGAGTCCATTCTTCTTAAAAAATTATGGAGTGCAAAACATACCCATATAATATGTACTTGAGTTAGAAGTTTGAAATTAGTCATTTCTTGCAATATTCTCCATCTTGCTTTAATAACGCCAAAGGTTCTTTCAATCACACTTCTCAAACTACAATGATAATAGTTAAATACTTCATTTTTTGATCTGAAGCCTGGAGCCAGTCTAAATGTGGAAGATGATACCTCGTATTCTTGTACGGTCATAAGAAACCTTTAAGTGAGGGATATCTTGAATCGATAAGGTAATATTTACCTGTGTATAAATACAAAATAAATATATCAAGCAAGAATATTAAAATATTTATTTTACAAACAAAATTAATTCGAGTTAAATAATACCGACCTTCAAGAGGATAATGGAATTGTAAACTCGGCTTACGAATAGTATCCATGAGAATCTTTGCATCATGAACAGATCCTTCCATTCCACACATAGCAAATGTAAAACACATATTAAAATCACACACAACCATCACATTTGTGCTAGTTTGTCATTTCCTATTGATAAAATGTGTCTTCTTATCTGCTGGGACATGTAATTCAATATGAGTGCCATCTATTGCGCCTATGAAATCTTTAAAGTAAGGTCAATATCGATGATCATCTCTAATATACTGAGAAGGAGAGTGCAAATGATCAACAGTTTTGATTATGTTTTTTCCCAACTTGCATACAACATCTAAAACTCTATAGAAATGATTGTGAACAGTCTCTCCTGAATGCTGAAACCTTTCTTGGACATTTCTATATGTGGTCGGTTTACCTATCATATACACGAATAAAGCAACACTTACTTCTACTACAATGTTTTTGGTTGGTGACAATCCATAATTATTGGTTAACTCTCGTACCAATTGCTGAAAAATATGTTTCCTCATTCGAAGTTGCTCAGAAAACCTATTATCATTTCCCGTTTTCAATTCTATATACCACTTGTGACCTGAAAGTATTGAAGTAGTTTTCTTTTCTTTCACGACATATTTCAGCACATGATTTGTGGCTAAAAAGGCAGCCACAACTTTTGCAATATGAAATCGATATCTAGTATTACGCTGGACTTCAATTTCCATTTCAGAACTATTATCACTCTCATCTGAGCTGTCAGTCATCCTGTGTCACAACATATAAATTAAATCAGTATAAACACAAAAATTTCATGTAACCAATACTTGTTCTCTATTTGATCACTCAAGTCACAAACATATTATTACATCAAGTCAAAATCAAGAGCAAACATAATGTCAAATAAAAATATTGTCAAGCATTACATATCCAACAAATATGAAAGTCACAAATTTTAAGTACGACAAATATCATATTACATCAACATAAAACTAAGTAGGTCCAATTACTAATAATATCGTCTAATAAGCACATCCTAACGACGAGAACGTGGATAGTCTTGACCCGTAAAAGTGCTTAGCCAATCAAAGGTAATCTCAGGATTGTTGTTCATGAAGTGAGAAAATACTGTCCTATTTTCTTTGATGGCAAGGACTCTCACAACCTTTAAGTATAGATGTGATCCTTTTACTAAGGTTGTAATCTCATCTAACATTTTCAAACATTGAGCATAACTAACAATGCCTTCTGGGTTTGATCCTGTGACATTCGTATATGAGCTCTGATCAACGAGAAGATCAAGAGTTCTTTGAAGTTTCTCTGCGGTCTCCATTTTCTCCCCTTTCCCCATTCTTCCTCTTTTTTAAACTTGTATTTGAAGAACTTGGTGTTGGATTTGTTGGAACCTCATTCCTAACTTCAAAACTATTCCCTGCCCCTTCATTCTTGGTATTTGGATTATTCTCATGACCTTCAATATCTTCAGAATAAGCATATAATCCTTTGCTAGGTGGTAGATCTTAATATGGCTTGTAAAGAACAAATCCAGTAGCTACTGTTCCCTTGAAACATTTCTCAAGCAACTCAAGGAATTTAGGTCCCCCCATTCTTCCATTTCAATATCTCTGGATCCTCCTGAAAAATAAACATATACATAAATCATCACAAACACAAGTCAAAATATTACATAATATACCAAGACACAACCATACCTTACTCTTAGCAGTCCACTATTCATCATCAGCCCGAATGGTTTATTTATCATGATCCCATCCGACTCCAGTCTGTTGTGTGCATAACTTTGCAAATGATGAAAACTCCCTTCTTAATGCATCCCATCTATTTTTCAGTTGTGTGCGATCATAAGAGTAACTGGCTCTCTCTTCAAACTTTTCAGTGATATTCTTCCACCCTTCTTTACAGAAGTGTGAAGTTGGCCTATTACCGGCATCTATTTCTTCAACCCAAATTTTCAAAAATATTTCGGTTTTACAGTCATCCCATCTTGCAACAACTTTTCCATCACTCTCGGAACTTTTCACACCTTTTTTGGGTACCATTCTAATTGTTCTTTAATAAACAAACAAACAAACATCAAGCATTCAATTTACATTTAGTGATAGTTAAAAAAATTCAAAAACCAAGCAAACAAAATTGTTTTCTAGCTTCAAATTCAAATTGTACTAATCAATATGATTAGAGTACAAAAAACTAATAAGGAGAAAAATATTTTCTCACAACACAGTAGCAAAAACACTCAACATCTGTCTTTCTTGCACCTAATCCCAGAGACACCCTAGTCCTAACCATATCATTTATTAATACCCCAAATATAAAATTGGAACAATAAAGTTAACCACATATTAAACAAAACACCAACTAGACAACATTCCCATAATTGCAATTCACTCTGATTTCACCATAAAAGAATAGCAAGTGCTCCTCCCAATTGTGTGTGAACCTGAGAGAGTAACCAAATCAAGCTTGAATTTGAAAGCAACACTTCAAAGTTTTATAGAGCAATGGGGTGCCCCTTATTGTTAGTACACTGCTCCTTACACTGAGAGAGCAATGCATGATGAGAACAACAGTTCAAGTTCCTTTATAAATACCGTCAATCAATAAAGTACCACAACTATGAACCATACCCATTTTAAAAAAAACTCGTACAAAGCCAAAAGACCTTCAACAATCTCAATCCACAAAATCAGAAGTTATTTCAAACATTCCATTCCTCCACATTACACCACCAAAACAGAAATTAAAAGGGCAACAACCACCGAGTTCAACAACTATGAAGAATCAATCAATAAAGTACCACAACTATAAAGTATAGCAACTAAATTCAGCCATCATCAAGACCAATGTTCAATTGATATTATGCAAACAATTAACTATCCTAATCGTGGGGTTTTCTCAAAACAAGTCCTAATCGCACAGCAATTGAGAGAAACTCAAATACCTAATTCATGACCTTAATTTACGGGTGAGTAGAACAAAGAGTGGTGAACAAAAATTGACACACAACAAAAGGGCATCTCCAATTTCTAACAACGAGCACAAAAAAAAAACTCATCAAAATCGTGGAACTTACTTGATGTGCAGAGAAGAAAGACTCGGCGCAACAGAGAAGAAACAGAGAAACGGCGCTGTGGAGAGAACACCCTCGGCGCTGTGGAGAAGAAAGAGTCGGCGCTGTCGAGAACCGGAGAGAAGAGAGAAACGTTGCACCAGAGAGAAGAGAGAAACGTTGTGGAGAACCAGAGAGAAACCCTAACAGGGGCAATGTTTGTAATTTTCACTTTCTCATTTCTCAGTTCCGTGTTTTTGATCCATTTTTCTCACTTTCTCTCTCATCTACCGCTTTCCCATTTGCTGAGAAGCTACTCTTTTCAGCTTTTCATTTTTATCTTAAAAATTATTTTTTTTAAAAAATTATTTTCTAAAAAATCTGAAACAAACATAATTAAAATTAAAAAAATAATTTTTAACATAAAAAACTATAATAAACACCCCCTAAATTTGAGGAAAGCATAAAGCACAATGTTAAATGATTAGAAGACTAAAATTAAGGTCGGTCATGCAATAATCCTAGTCTCAATTATCCTATAGGTCCACCAATTAATTGTAGTACGATTGCTGGTCAATTAAACTGATTATTAACATGTAAAGAGTGATCAATTCTAATCATGTGATAAAATCAATGGGACAATATTAACTGTCATAAAAACATGAATTCAAATAAGAAACTAGAACATAAAAATGTCTCTTAACATGCAAGATGGACCTAAGACTCTAGAAGATGATTTAGTTATCCATAGTCGTGAAGAAAACAAAAATAATAATAGGGTTCATGAAATATATAGAGAAGAATAACCCAACAAGAAGAGAAATCCTTGCTCAAAGGCTTCAATATCCTCCTTTCACTCCGAAGTCTCTCACGGTGTCAAGAGCTGCCCAAAATAGTAAAAATCTGTAGCGGCACTGTTCTGTCAACTTGTATACGTCTTTACGCCGAACTCTCACCCGCGGAACACTCTTTACTCCACCTTTATTTCTTGCGCCCGTGATGCAAGAAAAGGGTGGGCCGACATGTCTTTTCCTTTTGGGCTTGTTTCCACTATTATCTATTTCTCCCCTCCCTTATTCCTACGTTGGTCAAATTTTAAAACTTTGACCAAAAACAAAAAGTGCTGATTGGTTGGTCCGTGTAAAGATGCGTGCCTAATTCCATGCCTTTGTTTCATGCACATGCCATCATGGTTATGCATGGATTATCATGAATACATGGAGATGATGTCACTAGGTCCATGTACAGAGGCACTTGAATGATTTTTCTACTAATAATACCCCTTCTTTTTCTTTATACAGCTCCTTGTTGCATCGAAAATTAGGTGATTTTCAAAAAGAATTGTAAAAATTCCCTTTTTCCTCCAAAATTCTGTCCTTTTCACTTCTTTCCATATTTTCTCAATTTCTACGCAAAATAAAGTAAAATGAGTATCTGAATAATAATAAAACAAAATGTATCAGACCATACCCAAAATTCCTCTATAAATTACACAATTTGGTGGTTCATCATACTTCGACAACGGATACTTTAAGAATAGTGTTTCATAGTTCAATAGAGCTTCACGATCAAATCATATTTGATATTCAATTGAATGAATTATCTATTTTAAGGACTTTAATATGTCATACTATTAATAACATATATAATAAACGATGCGTTACACACACACACACATATATATATGATTGAATTCATGATATGAGTAATAATCTACTCAAAATAGATTGGCACTAGGGCTTACACAAACGGTGCAAAATAGCCTTGACAATGTTTTCCTGTCCTTCTACCCACTCGCTCGAGGCATTGTTAAGTCTGTGCAGCTTATTTTTGTCCTTCCTTTGTATAGTAGTAGCATGGATGAAATTAGAGTTCATGTACCCATCTGGCAACCATTTAACTCTAGATTTTTGCCTCTGTAATATCTTATGTTGCTTCCACAATTGCGCTATTACATTTTTCAGCATTTTAACCTTCTCTCAGTCAACCCTGTCGTGACTCTAATTTAACAGCTAATTACTGAGGGCCTTCCACTGGTCCTTTCCTGACCATTCTCCTCCCATCCAACTTGTATGACTTGATTTCATTCTTCATGATCCTCATAATATGCTTCAAACTTAAAAGCAGTCCCACTTCTCATTTTTGGGTTGAGGTAGAAAATGATAAGAGAGTAATATAAGGAGACCAAGGATAGAGCCATAGCCACAACATAAGGATATTCACTCCTCCAAGGCTAGTTGACAAGAACTCTCAATTTTCTCCCTAGTCAAAAAGCCATCCCTAGGCTACTAACCCAAGCAAACTTGCAACCCTAAAGTTCCATGTCAATCTATAAGACCAGTGCCATTCAGAAAATCCCTGAATAAATCCCTGAACCATTTCAGAAAAATAATTTGTTAACTTTTTTCTCCTAAACTTTATATTTATGTTATTCCACACACACGTGCGTGCAGAGATATAGACACATACATTAGAAATTCTTGCAAATTATTTTTTAATTTTGCAATTTTTATATAAACCTAGATGCCATTGTTGAAATTAAGTGAGGAAGACGAATGAAATACTTATATCTCAAGGAGAAAATTAAGGTATAGAAATAATACTTAAGAAGCCACGCGCCTCTCTTTTAAATTTTTTTTGTTTGACAACTTGTATATTTTTAACCATATGATCCAGTAGATTTAGCGGTTGAGATTTGGTGTAAGCCTATAAATATTATTTTTAATTTACTTTTTTTTAAAATTCGATAAACTTGAAAAATCTATGCAGTATATTACTGATATTAAATTTATATACAACTAATTTATGTCATTTTCTCTTATAAAAGGGTATTTCCTATTTAATAAGTAAAAAAAATCCAAATTCAAGAGAAACATTAGACATCAAGTATATTATAATACAAATTATTATTTCATATCTAAGTACATGTATCAACCAATGAGCTAGTGTAACGTGCATGACTAACGATGATATTTCTAATATAGTATAATAAGGTGTTAGTCTTATATGTCATTTTCTTTCCGGATTACAAGTCATTAAAGAAAACGCAATGCCATTTCCATGTAAGTCTCTCTCTCTCTCTCTCTCTCTCTCTCTCTCTATATATATATATATATCTTAAAAGTGATTTAAGTTTCACTTTGCTTCACGCCATAACTTTGTGATATAGTTCTTTGTCACGTCTTTAGCTTTTGCCAGAACAAGTTTACCCATGACCATGTTCTAGTCATATATACAAGAATTATATTATCAAGAAGGAAACGCATAGAATTCAGTAAAATATTAATTTACCCATATCAAGCATGCGTCTAACTTGTACACACTGGCATAGAATAAATCCAATATAATAGTATTGGCCTAGAAAAATCCAAATATTATATGATATATTCAAAGGAATCCGAATATTGCTTACATAGAGCATGTGAAGACAGTGAGATTCCTTTCATTTACCATATATGTGACAATGAAGTGAATCATATCCCTGTAGTATACACCATGCCTCTAAGGTCCTTGCGCCACTTTCACCTCTATTTTCTAGTTTCTGTGCGGGAGGGGCTAATGAGAGAGCCAGACAAGGATTGACATTGGTTTGATATTTTGTGTTGTTAGAGTTAGAAATGGATGTATTTTTTCGAACGGAGCTGACTAACTCAGAGGCGGTGAAACATATTATTTGGAGGTGGTGAAACATATTAGGGAAAGAAGATGGTTTTTGGGAAAGCCGACTAAGATACCATGCCTCTACTATGAGGATGAAAATCTCCTGTCTCACATTCCTGTCATATTTTATGTCTCCTACCAATGAAAACTTGACACATAATAAAATAAAATTATAACTTATTAACAAATATGCATATCTCCGACTTTTGATTGGTGGGAGACAGCGAGACACCAATTTTTGGGACAGCAGATATTTGTTCCTACTATGAATGGTGTGTGGATACGTTGGGTTGTTAAGGGGTTGTGTCGTTATGTTATTCTTCTATTCCGGCTACTAATCTTCATCTTTGTGTTTTGGGTTTGAATACTCGTTATACTTTTGTTCTAATATATTCACTTTATGTGCTCAACAAAAAAAAATTGGTAACATAAACTAATATATGATGAAATACACGTAGAAATAGATGTAATTTTTTGAACAAGGAGCCAAATATGTCAAAGTTGGTACAACATATTTGGGCAACGTCATGGAGATGGTTTTTGGGAAAGGCGACTAAGGGACCTTGTCTCTACTTTTTTTTATTTTTTTAATGGCAACCGTTAGTTGTTATTTTCTCCTAGGGTTTAAACCCCGGTTCTCCTCCTTTCAACACCTTATGTCCCAAGCTCTCATCACATGAGCTATCCAACTGGGACGACCTTGCCTCTACTATGAATGATGTGTTGTGTTGTGTGGATCTATTGGGTTGATTATCTAGGTGATAGGTGATCTTGTAGGCTTTGTGGTGATGAGAGCTCCTTTTGATTTGTATTCGGACGTTCCATTGTTCTCGGTGTTAATGAGTTGTGTTGTTCTGTTATTCTTCTGTAGTGACTACTAATCTTCATTTTTGTGTTTTCGGTTGAAGTACTCCTTATACTCCTGTTGAAATATATTCTCTTTTGGGCTCAACAAAAAAAAATTGGTAACATACAGCAATATATGATATGATGAGATACATATACATAAACATGTGTGCATATTTGCCGTGTTAATTTTGATACCGGACCCCAAGATATGTAAAGCATGCATTAATATGATAGACGAATGTATGAGTGCATCCTTATCTCAAAGTTTCCCTTTTGTACTTACAGTTAATGGCAGAAAAGCAGAGGCTATATATACTGAACGATATGGTGAGAGATCTCAGTACTGAAACTCACTTTTTTCTTGTTTTAGCATAAGGATGATGACGAAAAATTCCCCAAAATGAATGAATGTCAACGTTTATGATATCATTCATCTCATGAAAATGGAATCAGCTTCATTGTTACAAAAGAGGAACATGTGAAAGAAGTTACTAGACTAGCTAGCTAGGCTAGGGTTTCGTACAATAGGTAGCCATATAGCAAGCATTTCAAATGATAAATATGAGATGGTGGCGGCGCAAGGGTTGGATCGAGGATGCAAATATGATCCTTTCAAATGGATCAATTAATCAACTGATATAATTTGATTATAAATAACATCAAAATCAGCTAAACTCTTATTTACAAAACTTGGATTAATATAGTGATGTTCTGATTAAAAATTTCTTTGGTATATTGTTATTTGCTGTTCTTTGAGCTTAATTAGAAGCTACATAAATGCAAAGTGTTTGTTGATCTTTTAGAAATTCATATAATGAAATATTTTCATCCTCCTCTTCCAAAACCCTCAAGAACAAATAATAGTTAATGGAAAAATAAAAAATAAAAATAATAAACAGAAGAACATGAAAAGACAGACAAATTAACCAGCGATCTATATAGATCTGATTGATAGATATATTTATATAGATATAGATATATACAGGAGAGAGAAAAAGAATTACCTAGATATACCATTTGAAGGAGTAAAAAAGGATTACCTTTGGCTTCTTGGTGATACTAGCTAGGAAAGCTAGGTGTGAGGAATGAAGCCTGGTCCGAGATCAGTCCCATCCCATGCATGAAATGAGATGGATGATAATAATATAAAGATATATGAAAATTAATTAATCAAAATGATCAATGAATGGGAAGAAGAAGAAGAAGAAGAGATGATGTGATGATCTTGGATCAAACCTCATTCCAAACACCCCCTTTCCATCCCTGAGGACAAATCCTCTCTTTCTCTGATCTCCCCTCTCTTTACAACAAGCAAAGTTTAAAAAAAAAAAGAAATGGAACATAGACAATGATTTCGGAGCAAACTTCATTCCAGACACCTCCCTTTCCATCTTCAATAACAATTCTGTGCCTCACAATATATATATATGATTCAAGTTCAACAAAAGAAACACTAAAGAAAAGAAGTTTACACTAGGGGAGGTTAAATAAAAGGAAGTAGGAACAATATATGATCAAACTCACACATAGAAGGTTTTTTTCCAACCATGTTAGTTATATATATATATATAGCTTTATCAGTGACACTCTCCTCTCCCCCAGGCTCCATCTTATGTGTGTGTCTCTAGCTCTCTCTCTTTCTCAAGGTTCAAGAACCAACAAAGGCCTGCAAGCACTCAAGTTCCCAATCAGTACACCACTACTAAATAATAAATCAAATAGAGGACAGAGCAGACATAAAGGGATGAGTAGAGAGAGAGTTACTAAAATAAAGAAAAAGAAGTGAATAAGGAAAAGAAAGAACATGATAGACAGGTCACTATAAGAATACAATAATGAAAAAAGGGTGGTGGGATTTGGAGGGATGGATGTTGTCTTGTTCTGAGGCTATAGCTTTATGACAAAGAGGAATGACTAGAGATTGCTTAGACTTGAGACTTTTACAGACTCTCTCTCTCTCTTTCTGTGGAAAAAGGAAGCACACTGGAGGACCAAAAGAAAAGCATGGGGGCATGGGAAATGGGCCTCCACAAGGACAATTAATTAATTTCTCATTATCATATTAAAGTTGGGAGTCGTTGGAGTCACATACACAAAAAGAAAAGTTATGTATATGCAACAACAACTACAAACAACAATGGAGATATCTACATCTTGAAGGAAAAGTGTCACCGCCACTGATATCTTTGCTTTTCAGTACATAACATAACATGTCTGTCAGTGTGTCACTGTTATTTTTCCTTCCCTTCTCAATGGACTACATGTTACTGCTTAGTTTACTCACGTATCCACAAGTCGCATATTCTCAAATGTTTGAGAGTACAATTTATTTATTTTTAATTCCCAAAGATATGCTTTTTGTTAATTAATTTTTGGATTAAATATGTTTATAGTCTCCGTAAAATGAGTGAATTTTGTTTTTGTTCCCTGTAAATTTTTTTCTTTGGTTTTCATTATTCTAAAATATGAAAGTATTGTTTTTGGTCCCTGCCGTGATGTTACGTCCATTAACTTCTTATGAGTCTTACGATTGGTCACATGGCCATTTTAGGTGACACCCAATGATGTATTTGATGCTATGTTAGCATGTAACTACCCGAAACTTTTTTCTTGACCCCTAAAATGAATTTTGTTTATCTGCCTTAAAATGAATACAAGGGACCAAAAATAATGATTTCAGATTTTAGAGGGATGAAAATAAAAAAAACAACTTACAGGGGCCAAAATCAAAATTCTCCCATTTTACAAGGCCAAAAAAATTACTTTTAAATTTTAAGGAATAAAAACCAAAGAAATTTTTTTACAGGGACCAAGATCAAAACTCGTGCATTTTATATGGGTCAAAAACATATTTAACCCTTAAATTTTTTATGGATTAATTTTATTTATTTTTTTCATTTGAATGGTTTGTTGACCTTTTGCTTGTATTAGTAGGAAGTAGCCCTTTGGTCGGTGTGGTTTCTTCTTTGTCTTTCTAACCTTCAGTAGCGAGTGAATAGATAACGGTTGTAAGCGCTAATAAATGCTTAAAATAAACGCTGTTAAAGCCATTTTCTGTGGTAGTGTTCGACCTTTCTATTGTGAGTTGCTTCCAGATGTGGCGCTCTCCCCTTTCTTGTTTTGTTGGTTGCATTGGGTTAAAGTGTCTTTTCTACATTTTTTATTAATATTATTATTTTACCTTTTAAAAGAAAATTCGATTTTTTATCATTTTTCACAGGATTTGATTTTATCATTTGAATTCTGAAAGTCTAAAGTTTCATATTTTAAACTATTAGAAAAAAAAATAGAATTAGCAAGCAGAATTAGAGGGAGAAAAATAAATTTGTCTCTAATTCCCTCGTCACTAAAATTTGGTGGTAGAATTAGAGATGAATTTCATATTTTTTTCTCATTAAATTTTGTCGCTAATTTAATTTCTTCTAGTAATTAATATCTCTTGTAAATATGATGAACATCCCATCCAATCCAAACTAAAAGTACCAATAATCAAAATAACCAAAAAATGAAAAAATTGAAAATCGAATAAAACAATTTATTCTCATCAGAATGGATTGGTTTTCAATTCCTATGTTGAAAACGATCCAATCCAAACGAACCAAAAATACACCCCCACATATGCTATTAGGAATTTGTTATATGTTATGTATTTGTTCTATGTTATAGCTAGCCAATGGGATTAGGAAAGTAGCAAAAGAGATGATTGGCGAAACAAAGAGGATTTGGGCCTAGAGGTAAAGAATCTTGGTGGTGGGATGAAAGTCTGCAAGATATAGAGTTAAAAGGGAATGTTAAAGCATGGTCTTTATGTAAAAATACTGAAAATTGGGGAAAATATAAGGTAGCTAAGAAAGAGGCTAAAAAGGCGCGGTGGGCGAAGTGAGAAGTAAAACTTTTGATAGGTTATACCAATCCAGAGGTACCAAAGCAGGGGAAAAAAACTATTTATAGGCTTGCTAGAGGTAGAGAAAGAAAAACAAGAGGCTTGGACC
Source organism: Calophaca sinica (assembly GCA_037113605.1). NCBI lineage: Eukaryota > Viridiplantae > Streptophyta > Magnoliopsida > Fabales > Fabaceae > Calophaca > Calophaca sinica. The sequence continues at coordinate 39,822,325 of CM073733.1, read as the reverse complement.
AAGTGAAATGTACTAAGGATGAAATATGTAAAGTCTTGGTTAAGGAATGATATATTAAAGATAGACGAAAGAATTATTTTCATAAATTATTTAATGAAGAATATAAAATTTTATTATGCTCTAATGGGCTAGACATTAGAGAGGAGAACCAAACTTTTACCTTTTATCGTAGAATTCAAAAGCACGAGGTAAAAGAAGTTCTGAGAAGGGTGGATACTGGCAAGGTAGTTAGGCCAAACAATACACCTAGTGAGGCATGGAAGAGTCTAGGAGAAAGAAGCATTAGTTGGCTCACAAAGTTTTTTAACGAGATTATGTGCTCAAAGAAAATGTCGGAAGAATGGTGGAGAAGTCCTTTAATTTCGATTTATAAGAACAAGAGAAATATACAAAATTGCGCAAATCATAGAGGATTAAACTTATGAGAAATGGTGATTGAGCGCAGACTAGAAAAAAGAAACTAAAATTACTGATAATCAATTTGGTTTTATGCTTGGGAGGTCGACCATAAAAGCAATTTACTTGCTAGGATGAGTTAGGACAAGTTACGAATAACAACAAAGATGCAGATGAACATTACGATGATTTCTACTCCTATAAATGACCTTTTGACTATGGTTTCTGACTGTTCAAGACGTCTACTTATTCTGGAAGATAGATCTTTCCTTGTAGATCTCATTTATCTTCTTATTCATCAATTTGATGTAGTTATATGCGTGGATTGACTTTTGGCTAAACACATAATTTTAGACTATACACGTTGAACCTAAATCTTCCTTGAGATTACTAGATTTTCATATGTCAACAAAGGGTGTGATGGAAGTTTTAAAGTATTGATTCATAGACCGACAAATTTCCCAATGTGGTGTTGCCATATGCTTCACAATGATTGGAAGTGTCTTGTTACGCTTCTTCTCAATGGTACAGTTATATTTACGAGTAAAATTTTGAGACAAGTATAGAATTAGAGTGACATAGCAGAAGCATGGTAGAGCCTTAATGGGCCATGATAGAGATGTGATAGTAATAATGTTCCAAGCATTCTCGCTCAGGACTCTATTGGAAAAACAATCGAGGAGTTACTGTGTCACCATTTACCCCAAAACGTAATTATTATAAATAAAGACGATAAATAATTTATTTTCGAAAATAGGTAAAGAGAAAATGGCGGATTTTCAAAAACATTCACAACGAGTTAAGAGTACCACATTCACACCAAAACATCATCTCAACTTAATATGAACAATTCCTTCAAGATGGGTTACATAATATTACGGAAAATTTAAATAAAACCAAATTTTATAAAAACCACAAAACGTGTCACATTGTATAGAGCTTACATATCCCAACTTAGTTAAAAAAAAACATAACATCAAGTCTTAAAGTTCCCAAAACAAGGGACTTTAAGTAAACTAAAATGAAAGGAAGACTTAGCCACTTGGCTCGGCATTTGAAGTACCTGTCACACATACAAAAACAAATAGGGAACACAGGCAAAAGAGAGGTGAGTCCATTGTAGCAACGTTGATTTGGTAATAGAAGAAATAGGCGAGTATAAACACATGTAGGTATAAATATACAATCACAACTACATCTACTCGTCAAACATAGAAACAAATGTCATTATCAAAGGATGGTGCAAATCACCACGTCAATCACTTCGTATGCATGTGAATCCATCTACTACACCGGGAAGTTTAACTAGGATGACATATTTGGCTTTTTGAAGGAATGTACTGCAACAATGAACACTTTCTTGCCGGACACTCTCTACTAATCCTGAGAATGTTCGGTGATGTCAGGGTAGCTAAGTCTGATAAGTGACTTTCGGCTCAAGGCGCGAAACTCAAACCATCGGGGACCATAGACTCGGGCTTCGTACCCCCAAGGTCGAGATATTGCCACACAGGCTCACTCGTAATGGCCCGCACTTTTCATTTCAACGGGACTCCCCGATACTTAAACAAGGTCGATATCACAAACAGCAAACAAGGTTGGGTTTCCACCAAACTCCACCTATCATGGGTCATAAACAATCCATCACGGCTCATATGGCTAGGATCGTCAAACAAAGATTAACCCGAGCCCAATAATGGCTACGTATAGCTAGGAGACTGAAACAAATGGTCATCTTGGGTCATAAACATTGCCACTCATAGTGGACTTTTCATAAACATGACCACTATGAAGTGGACTTATCATAAACATGGACAACACTGAAGAAGAAATTCCCAAAAGTCTAGTGAGGTACCTTAGGTGCCTTACTTGCTTCACTCTAATTTATTAGTGTTCCCCCATTATTAATGCTTTACCATAAACCTCCTTTTTACTAGTTAACTACCATTTGACACATTGATTTTAAGGAGCCTATATTACACTAAGTGATTTAACTCATCCCTTAGTGTCAATTCTGACTAATTCATTATTAATCTATAGAGTCCACTATTGATTCTTAACTTAGGTTTTTTAGGGTGACAAGTCCTACAATGATGAAAGCTTACCTTAAACCTCTTTTTAATTCAATTGATACCAAAACAATTACTCATTAATAATCCCAAGGGTAGTTCCTAGTGTTCTCAAGGTCATTCTCATGAACCCACGTCGCAATACATACACACATGGCACAAATTCTCATGTCAAGACATGCTCATCAAATATGTGATCACAAGGTCAATAATCTCAATCAAACAATCATTCCATCATCAAATTAGACATTCAAGCTTATCATGACATCAACTAAACATCAATGATATATATATATATATAGGGACGGATGCACTTGTATCCTTCCAAGGGCCTTGGCCCTTAGTTCATTCAATTCTAAAGTCCATATATACAGACCCTGGAAAGTCCAAGCACCTATAGAACAATTCTAAGTCAAACATTATTATTTATAGCCTACATAAGTGTCAAAAATCTTGCGTCCAATATCCTTTCCCCATTGTAACTAGAAAATAAAATTAAATAGCACTACTTTTAAGTTGGGATTTGGTTTATGTTGCTTTTTTTAATTACATTTTTATAATTGGCCCCTCCAAATAATTTTAGTCTGGCTCCATCCCTGTATATATATATATATATACCCACAAGTACCAATAAAATAATAGCACACTATGAGGCATAAGGGAGACCCCTTCACCTATCCCCTCAATACACACAACTACAATATCTCCCCCTTACCTAAGTAGAGATGTTCACGGGACCACAATGAGTAAAGGGATATGGCTTTTGGTGATGATCCTTTAGGATGTCCTCTACAAAAATCAAGGATTCCAATGAAGTCATTAGAATTTGATTCTAAGACAAAAGATTAAATTGGGGAAAAAGGACTCTAGTTCATGAAGAACTTACCGGTGTTTTTGGATTAAAGGAAACCCTTCCTAAGAAGATGAGACAAGAACACAACGTGATCCTTTAGTTCGAAGAGGTTTGAGCTCTCAAGCTTCAATGGAGGATGAGCTCCTTGAAGAAGATGAAGTAAAAACCTTGGAAAATACCTTTGGAGGCTTTAGAGTGCTTAGGGTTTGTGTTTGGGTGTTTAGGGAATGTTCTGGTCGTGTGGGTTAAGTCTACTAGGGTGTTTAGGTTTAAACTTACGAAATTAGTAAATTTTGATGCGTAAAAACACCTACAGTCGCGTTCTAATCGATTAAAACTATGGGCTAATCAATTAAGATGCGTCTAGATCCTATAATTCGCAAAACAAACAACTCATAATCGATTAGAAGGAATTGTTAATCGATTAGAGCCTTTCTGGTTTTCCTATTAGAGTCTAACAAATTGTTCTAATCGATTAACATATTGCTTTAATCGATTAAGACACCCCTTGAATGACTACTAAAACTGCATGGATCATTCTAATCAATTAGAAACTTCCTCTAATCGATTAGAACATCTCTGGAATTACTGACTATGCCAAACTTATTCTAATCGATTAGGAACTCTCTCTAATCGATTAGAACATTCCTGGAATTGGTACTAAGCGTGCAAACACTATCCTAATTGACTAGAAATGTGTTCTATTCAATTAAGCCTATAAAAACTCCAAATTTGGCCTCATAACACATTTCAAACACAATCAAACTTATACACAATCATTCCAATACATCAATACCACAAATAAGTATTTCAAATTAATAAAACATGGAAGTGAAGGGTGTTACAATACTTACTTCCCAGTATTCTTTGATGATCGCTTGAACCATAATAGTATAATAAAAGACCAAAATTTGGTACTCGGATAAGCGTTCCTATATGCATATATGTCGTGATGACAACAAATTAGGAAATGATGTGAGTTAGTCTATACAGTTGTTATATCTTTCCAATTGCTTGATGACATGTTTGCGGGGCTGATCACCCCCAATAGCTTGTTAAGAGTGGAAGGAATTACGATGACTGGAATGGAACAACGTTGTAGGCAATAAGAGTTAGTTAAACCTGGTAAAGATCTTAGTAACAAAGGTTAAATCACCCAGTAGTATAAATAGGGATTTGGAAGTGTAAGATAATTTTGAAGATTGTTCCTCTAATGTAAGGTAATTATAGGACATTTCTACTAGTACAATCCTTATGGATAATGAGAACCTCTAAGGTCATCAAATTTTATGGATAAGACCTTTTTTACAGCAATATAAATTTATGATCTCGGTTATAGGTGGATATTATGCTTTATTATAAAATATGGGAAAAACATATTGAATACTTTGGTATGCCTATAATTGATATAGAGAAAGGAGTGACTGTGTGCAATTTAAAGTGATTAAAGTATGTATATTTTGTTATAGAAGAATTTAAGGACATATAATACTACAGCTAGAAATCACAATAGAGTCTTTAAGGATAAAGATAATGTTTTTCCTACGGGTGTCAATGACAATCAAATTCAGAAAATGCACCCCTAAATCATCGAAAATTTTGACATTCTTCGTTAAGTCAGTCCTGTAGTCTATTAAATTGCTTTACCACCTAGTTTGTCAAATCTTCTTGTTGTCCTCCATGTGTTATAACTCCAAAAATATTACCTAGACCCATCTTATGTAATAGAACCATGGTATGAAAGCACCTTTCTTTGATGAGAGTCATCTAGAACAAGGTCACTAGAGGTATAACCCAAGAGCTAGATGACAACATGTGGCCGCAATTCCCTACTGATTCTAAGGGAAGACAAATTTCATAGTCGACAAATAGTAACAATACACTTACCTCATAATATAACTCAGCTTAAACACACAGCAACATCATATACTTGGTCTCCCCCATCAAGTCAAGTCCAATCATTCTTGTCACAAACACAACTTAAGCCTACCTGAACCCCTCATCCCATACATTTAGTAGCATTTAAGTTCCAATTTGAGATAGGATAAATGAATCCTTTACTTCTTATGCGTATCCAATTCCAGCTTTGAACTTTGACAACCTCTATAATTTTAGAAACCTTCATTCTTTTCTTTTCAAATACCAACTTATTTCTAGCCTTCCGATGCCCAAATGATCGCATACCAAATTGTTTGCCACCATTTTTTACCTTCCCATAAAAACTGCATCAGATTCTGAAATTGGCAATAATGTTGACATCATTCATTGTGCAACACCGCACAAATACCCACCCATCCCAAGCACTCTATCCAAACCTTCGAAAAGAATGAGCATTCAAAAAATAGATGATTCATATTTTCCTTCATAATATTACATCCTGGACATAAGTATTACGTAATTGATCCTTTATGTGACTCCCCTTATCAAACATTTGGTTGGAATTCTGTTATGAATCATATGCCATTCAAATATCTCCACTTTCCCTAAAACCACTTTATGCCACACCTTTCCACACAACTCCTCTTGTTCTTGAGGCATGTTAGCTATAATTATTCTATATGTTGATTTAATCGAGTAAATGTTCAACTCATCCTCACACCATGTAACAGCCTGAATTTCTTGATCTTGTATATTAGAGATTATAGAACCTTTGTATGTTAATTGTATGTTTGAATAGGTATTTGAGGGCTTAGTTGGGAATGGAGACCCTTAGAAGGGACTACATGGCCTTAAAATGAAGGAAAAACCATTTTAGGCAATTCTGGTCTGTGAATCGATTCAGCCCTTTCATGAATCGATTCATTTCATTAAAACAACATTTTCAGTAAATCAGAGTCTGTGGATCGATTTACCCTGAGCATGAATCAATTCGCAACAGCAGATTGCGTTTTTTATATATCGAGTCACCCCATTTCGGCCTGTTTTGCTCCCAAACGTAATGAGACTTCTAAACCACTACTTAAACCTAATCCTAGACCTATTAGGACTATGAAACCCAATTATAAACATTGGTTAAGAGCTCTTAAGCACCCTAGAACTCTTAAAGCTCTCACATCATCCTTCTCACTGTTTTTGCCTTTTCTCTCTGTTGTTTTTCCACCATTTTGGACGCCATTTTCAAAGCCACGACCAGAGAAATATTCCCATATCCTTCTTCTCGTTCTTTCTGGTTCTAAGGAGAAGAATTTCGTTTGTATCTCTAACTCTTCAAATCCTTTCTTTTTCAATTTCTTGGTGATTCAAATTCTAACTTTAGATTTGAATCCTTTGATTTTCGTTATGATAGGAACCATAAGCGAAATTGAATTCGGAGCTCTCTAGGACTCATTGGAGGACGCAACCTACTGTAAGGTGTGGGGTGAATAATCTCTTGAAAAGAGACCTATGGCTTCAAATAACATGTTAGGAATGTCCTGTGATCCCTATGCTTTGCGGGGGCAAGCTTTGGTTGTGTAATATTTGCAAGAGCATTGATTTTATTTGTTTTAAATTTTGTTTTAACTTATTAGAAGGCCCTTGTATGAGCAAGGAGCCCTAAGGATTATTAATTGGCATATTTTTGTATTTTGAAGCATGTTAATGAAAAATAATTGAGAGTTTATGTGTTTTGTTAGAGGAAGCATTATTTAGGATTTAATGGTGTTATTTGAATTGTGTAATGACATGAGTCATGTTGTGTGGTTACTGTTTTGATTATTAAGTAGGTGCTTTCATGCTTAGGATCAACTTGGAATTATTAATTGGTATGTTTTTAATGATTTGATGAATGACTAGTATTGATTTATTGGGTCTGATGAGTTATAATTAGTATAAGCATGATCTACTAAGGATTGGTGTTATTTGGAATTATTTAATGATATGAATGATGATATGTAGTTACTGTTTCATGATTGAATGGAGGTTATATGCTTAGACTAGTGAATATTGTTAATATGAAATTAAATAGAGTTAAATGGGTTGTTAAAATTGAATGGCTTGAGATAGGAAGCTAAGACTTGATTTAGGTAGTAAAATGGTTTAATTCTGAATAAAGAACCTCTATATAGATTGAAAGGATGGTTTAGGTACTGAGATAAGTAGTTTGAATGGATTTAAAAGGAGTAGTCATGGTTTAATGAGTTAAACAATGGATACGAGACAAGACTGGATTTGTTATCAACCAGAATTGAATAATGAAGTTTTAAATCAAGATTTAAATCTAAAATAAATATGTGATTATAGACCCTAAGGACAATTTAACAATTACCCTGACCTTGGACTGGACGTGAGACCACTTAGGAATTGTCCCCGATGTGCGAAGTGCATAAAAACGGCTTTACTGCACTTCTGCAAGTCCTGTGAATCGATTCACGCCTGTAGTTTTCTAGAATCTGTGGATTGAAGCTGTGAATTGATTCACAACTATCCAATTCGATTCACAGATTGTAGTTTTGACCTTGAATTGATTCATGGGGCTCATCAATCGATCCACACCCTTATTTTATGATGAAGTACTATTTAAATGACTTGTAAGAGCTGGTTAAGCGTAGTAATCACCTAGGCTTGTTATATGTTGGATGTTTAATTTATTTGAAGGGGTTACCGGCTAGTAAACCCGTAATTGATATTGGTCGCGGGTTGCGGCCAAGGATTGTGTATGATTGGAATTGCATTGTTGTTTGTTATATATTGGTCATGAGCTTATGACCAATTGGTGGATTGGTATCCAAAGGGTTTGTTGGATATTGTGCATTTGGAAAACTCGTCGCCAGATTTAGACGTAGTGGATTCCATGGCTCGCTAGCCATTCGGGTGTCAATCTCGGGTTTCTATGGTGGCACTCATCGATGTTGCACTGATGGAGGGGACTCCATGGCTTGTTAGAAGTTAGTTCGAGGGATAATGGGTTACTATGATGACACTCGACGACGTTGCACTGATTGAGGGGACTGCATGGCTCGTTAGAACTCAGATTGTTATTGGGTTACTATGGTGGCACTCGTCGATATCTCACTAATAGGGGGATCCCATGGCTCGATGGCATCGTATTCGAATGTTGAGGATGCTCACATTCGCTCACCCGAAGAGGAAAAAGATCCTTAAGCTTACAATGGAGTAGTTGCTAGGTTCGCGATAGTTGGTTGCCGACGTAGGACTGTCAATCGATTGATAACTGTTCGATGATCTATCGTCGAGGCTTGTATGATTGCTGTTGAAACGTTTGATAATTGGCTGTTAACGCAACATGTTATTTTGCCTATGCCGTTTTCATTTCATTTGAGTATGATTCATCACCCTCTTTGTTTTGTGGCTACTTGTACATCCCATGTATGGGTAGATGGTGAGCTTGCAGGTGATGACTTGGGCGTGGATGCTGAGGAGTAGGCTATGTGTTGTTGCTTAGTTTAGGATTTATTATGTTTTATGACGTTTATATTTCTGATGTAAAAATAAGGGTTAAGCTCTGAGACATATGACATCGGGTTATTGGGTTTTATTTCCGTAAACTATTTTTATTTCGCAGATGAGTTTATGTTTGATATGAAACTACTATATCCATTGAAAGTTTTTATAAAACCGTATTTTTTAGTATTATTCGCACGCTTGTTTACATATTTTTCATATAACGGGGTAGTGGGTGTCACACACCACATCCATTTATCCTCTTCATTAGGATGCAAGATAGATTCCATCACATCCATTTCCATCTCCGCAAGGATCTCCCTTTCCCACTGAAAATATGCTTCTTCACCCCCACTTCCATCTCCATTCACACCATTCCTTTTCCCTTAAGTCCTCTATGAAGGCTCTTTGCCCAACGATATAAAAAAAAGCCTCTAAAACTGATTTTTTAGAACTCCACCCTCTACCTATGGGTCTAACTAGAAAGATGTTTCAATCCCATTACCCACTACTTTTTTTATCGACTCCGAAAGCCAATTCTTTCTCCCTAACCCCCACCCTTCTTCAAGTTGACACACATCCATCCACCAAGCCGACTCCACCTTCCCATCCCCAACAGGTATTACTCTAATAGACCCATATTTAGAACGCAAAACTAAATGCCACAAATAGCTTTGCTCCACCCTTACTCTCCATTATCATTTTCCTAACTTGATGGGTTGTACTTATGTCTTTGTATTAGTCTATATAGGTCATATATTAATTACAAAAACATGAATCAAAGTGGGGGCACATGCCCACAGAAACCACAACGTGGATCCGTCCATGATCGAGGGATGTTTTAATGTGATGTATGGATGGAGCTCTGCAATGGCATCGAAAACATATCACTCTTATACCATGCTCGGAATTAGAGGAGGAGGAGGAAAAAGAGAGAAAATTTGAAAGCTTGAAGTTGAGAAAAACTCAGTATCATACTCCCTACGTTACCTAATATAAACAAAAATATATAAACTCACGCTTGTTAAGAAATTTAGTTAACTGTAATTAATTTTCTTAATCTCATAAAAAACAAGTATGTTCTCTAAACTATAATTACTTGTTAAATAGGGTCATTCGAAAACAAATTTTGAATTAATTAACGACAGTTGTGAAAATTAAACATTAAATAATATGACATTAATTAATTTTTCCTTATACTCCCTCCGATCCATATTATAAGAAACAAATGTGTCCTTTTTCTTGGTCAAAAATATAAGAAACAAACATCAACTTTATAATGCATTAATTACTAATTTCTATTTTTACCCTTTATTTAATGCAAAACTTATATTACGAGATGTACTTACTTCCTATGCATGAATTATATACCATTTCTTAGAAGGGATAGTTTTGGAAGAAAACTTACTTTTAAAAGTATTAATTAGGAAAAACAAATTTCAATGCAATTCTTTGGTCTATGTGAATTATGGTTTTATTTCTTATAATATGGACTGGAGGTAGTATTAGGCAACACAAATTTTCCTTTTTTTTTTTTTACGTATATTAGGTTACGGAGGGAGTATTGACTCAAAGATATTGAATGATACAATGGTGCTCTTACAGTGAGTATTGAGCACTAACCAACTTATTTAGAAACAAACTAACTACCTCAACAACTAATCATTTATGTTAATCTCTCTCTTATCTCAACAACTAATCATACATGTTGGAGCTGTCATTATTATATTATCATTTAAGTATATAAAACACCTTTATCTTCAATAATTCAAAACACCTCCACCAGTTTTTCCAGGCATTAAATATTATTCATTAATTACTCAGCATATGATTAAGTAGTGGTTTGACATAATTGCATTAGGAAAGGACAAAATTGGTTTTCTTCCATGATTGTGTACATTTCCTCAGTCACAAAACAATCTTCTTGTCCTTTCTCTTCTTCGTAGTTTTGTTTAAACACTTCATGCCACATCGATCGGGAAACTTCACATCATCTCAATTTCAAAATAAGTGGTGTCTATTCCCAATCCCATACAAATTTTCACATTGTTCATGAGATTATATCACATTATGTTTTTGGTGGATTTTTCACCTTTTGCTTTTTCTCGACCTTCTTCCTCATATCTAGCCACTTGCCCCACAATATTTCCAATCAACCTTTTTCTTTTTGTTTGGTGTATTTTCCTCTTTCCTTTTCTCTCCATTTACCTGTGTTCTCCCAATTCTCTCTGACATAAATGTATGCTTTGGATGCAAAAGGAAAATAGAGCAAGGGAGAAAACAAGTTCATTTGTGCACATGCTACTGATTGTGCATGTCTCCCTTGTTTGGCTTTAAAGGCACAACGCTAGGATAGTCTATAACTGCAACTATATATAACTGTATATCTCAGGAAAGAACCATGTTATTCGCGAGTTTATATAGGCTCCTTAGAGAACTCCTCAAAGACACGAAGTTAATTGATTGTCAAATTAATTTAATTAATAGTTACGATTAATCGCTTGACGATGTAGTGAAAAATAGTAATTGATAAATCGCAATTAATCGAGCGTATTTAGACAATAAATCGCAATTATTCATTATTTAAACTCTAATTAATGAATAACATAAATTATTTTCAAAAAAAGTATAGTACTCAATATATATTAGTAATCAATTATGCCCCACGTTTGATAGACTTTTGGATTCGTGCTTGGATTGTAAAAAATCTTTACGGTGTGCATACCAATTAAATCCAAAAAAATAATAAATTCACAACTAACAAACACTTCCATCTCTCAACATTGGAAACAAATTTATACACACTGCAAAGATTCAGTAGTCCTAAGTATTCACATGGAGGTATTTTCTGTTGTTCTTACTGATAAACAATTTTTCCGAGACAAATGAAAATCCAAAGTAATTTCCTTTTTATGTATCCTGCCATATAACTGCCATATAAGAGCATCCACAATGATAGCATCCATTGTGAGATGCTTAGGTGGGTCCCACCTCTCCACATCACTCATATTTATCATTTTTAATTTAAGCATCTCATAAGCATTTCATCTCTCCAATAGAGCATCTCCTAAAAAGATATTAAATGGGTCCCACAAATAACCTCACATCTATATTTTATTAATAGTTTATTTAATAATTTATTATTATCCGATTTATGAAATAATTAAATTATAAATGTGGAAGCTTGATAATTATTTATCAAATTTAAGTACGAATTGATATTGAATTAGTTTGGATCCATTGGGTGAAACAAATAAAAGAGGAAGTTGAAGATTTAGAGTGTGCAAGTAAAAAAGATGAATTTTTTTGAAAGACAATAGGAGAACAAAAGAGAAAAATTTGAGAGAGTTGAATGAGTAAAAAATTTGAGATTGAACACATTATATAGATTTTAGTTAGAATATATAAAAAAAAATGGAAACCAACGGCTAAAAACAGCTAGTTTTTAGAAAATATTATTAAAAAAATAAAACTCAACGTTTTAAAAACCAACGGTTATATTAAAAAAAAATAAAAAAATGGCACGCACGGACTTGGCATCGATGCTAGTTTTGGCATCGCTGCTTTGGAAGCATTGGCCGAATCCACCTCTCCAACGGTAAAATGGGGATTGGCATCGCTGCTTTCCTAAGCATCGTGGGATGAAGACCTGCCGTTGTAGATGGTCTAAGTGCTAAAGTGCGAGGGGAAATGACTCTCCCTGGCCCTACCCACAAAATCTGTCTTATCATAAGCTTTTTTGTGTCATTTCTTTTTAAAACTTCTACTGCATTGAATGGAATGAAGAATCCAACGCGTGGAAAAATCAGTATCCCTATCTTCGTATGCTTTGTCACTTTTAATTAAGGGAAGTGTTGTGTTAGAGGGACAACCAACACCGTAATCGAACAACGTAATGCGTGTTGGGGAGAGAAAAAAAATTTAAAAAAAAAAGCACAAAACCGTATTAATATACGGTATCCAACAAGGTTTATCATTTCTGTTTAGTTAAACATTTACCAATATGTACCTGATGGAAAAGTCTAGGTGCCCTTTTCTCCTAGCGCATATGATGAAAATTCAGAAGTATTGTTCATCATGAAACAATATGTGCCAGGTACAACTTGGCTCTTGAAGTTAAGATGGTAACCGTTGAATGTTAAAGAATTAATAGGAAAATAGAAAGAAAAAATGAGATGGTTAAGACATTTCCAGGTGGGATTATGGACTATACACTATCTGTGTAAATAGAACTTCTTTACACAGCCAGCGAATCAGATTTTACAATGATATCACTTTATATCTCAACAAATATCTACACATTAAAATCTGATTGGATGATTGAATAAAATTAGTGCATAGTCCTTAAACCCCACCCCTTCCCCTTTATCTTTTCCTGCTGCCTAAAATTAATGCTGCATAACCAAATCCAGGCAAAAACAAACATCAGCTATACTTTAATATAAACAAATGAATAAACTTGATTTGCAAGACTAAAAGGTGAAGTCTCACAAGTTTTGGGCATACACAGCTTAGAAAAAGCATTGTCACTCCAAAGTCGGAATATTCCTCAAATAAACGGAACAACTTTAGGGAATTACAAAAGGGTCACAGCAGTGTGGGATATTATATAATATACCTTATATACCCTAACTATGGGAGCATACAAAGCCCTTATTTGGAAATAAGTATCCTCTTATTCTGATATTCTGAAGCCTTGAAGTAATTTGAGTCAGGAAAATCAGTAACCATGTCTACCCTTGAGTGCTACTTAGCCCAGTCCATCAATTCACATCAGGTCCAATATCATTATTGACCAGTCTCCAACTTGAGACAGTTGAAAACGAGTGCATGTAAAAATCTAGATCATATACAAGTTCTAATTGGGAAAGACAACTACACTTACTGATTTGAAAAGAGAGAAGAATGTACACTACAACTATATCTACAGACTAATTTACAGTCATTGGATTGGACCAGTAACCAAATTGAAGGATGAGAAAATAATGTAATGCACAGGGTGGAGAATAATCACTGGAAAGAGCATTATGATTGCTTTTTGACAATCTTGACACTGCTATAGAAGCGCTTGAGATCCTTCATAGCTTTTTCCTCAATTTGAATAGAACGAATGGGGGATGGTGTATCCACTTCAGGCCTGAACCAGCGGTTCATCCCAGTTGCTTCAGACGGTGAGCCTTGACCAGTAGCTATAGTGAACCCAGAAGTTTTAGTCTTTGGACTATTGGAAAGGCTTTGTTGTTTCTTTACCTGTTACCAAACAACATCCGTCCTCAATTGAACACTAAACACCAAAATGCACTTGAAATATGCATGAGCCAAAGGGCAACAAGAATTATCACCAACTGATATAAAGCATACATTAGCATGAAGGATAAACACATGAAAGGAAGCCCTAGGGGGAGTCTGTTTCATGGTTTCAGAAATTATTTCCGAGAATAACTTTCCCAAGAAAATAATGATTCAAATCTAATCCCGAGTATTTTTTAAAGTGTTTGGCCAATGCTTATAATAGTCCTGGGAATCATTTGTAAGAGTGGGGTATAGAAGTAGTTACACAAATTTCATTCCATGAGCACCTTTTTTCCCACCCTGTTCCTTAGAAATAAAAACACAGGAAAGTGGAAGTTATTTTATTCCTGGGAATATTTTATATCCGGGGAATAAATTTTTAACATTGCAACAAACGTGGGAATCCATATTTTTAACCTCCACATTCCTGGAATGTGTTCAGATAACCTAAAACAAACACACTCTTGTGGGGTGTTTGTTTTAGGGAATGTAAAATTATTCCCAGGAAAGTGAGGTAGGGAATGCAATAATTCACAAACCTGTTGCATTTGGATGTCCCTTAAAGAAGGCCTAGAGAGTTTAGGAGGGGTTCCTGAAGCAGCCCAAGGAGGGGTATTTTTTTCTCCGTCAGATGCCTGGGAACTGCGAGTCGACGCAACAGGTATTGGACTAGAAGGAAGAAATGAACTCAACTTTATTTTCCCCCCACTGCAAAAATCTGAAAGATCTTCTACCTTGTCTTTAACCCCAGCTGGTTTGTTTCCCTTTATTTTGCTCTGCTCATCCAGGATTTCACGAAGAGAAGAAGAACCCTTCATAAACTTGGCCCCACCCCACGCAGGACCATCATTTCTTGGTGTCGGTGGAGGGGGAGCCACCACTTTCGGGGTTTCATCAAGAGCACCACTCAGAAACATAGAAAGCCCACCCTTCTTGCTCTTCTTCTTGGAAACCTTTGCTGACTGACCCTTACCCTTCAGCAACTCTAAAGCATCTTTCTTCTGTACAACAAAAGCTAAATCGTTTGCACCCTGGTCTGCTGCGGAATGTTTGCACGTGGCATCCTCTTCCACCTATAAGCAATGCAGTATATGAAAGGAACTATGAAACTAATTCTTCTTGAAACAGAAAAGAGAAGAAAAAAGAAGTTCTTGAAGATCAGTTCTTCAAAACATAATAACATTCATGTTAAGATGAAGGTGGTGTTCCTTCACTTCACAATCTCTTCAAATAGGATTTCCTTGGCATGTATATTCTAAACTATAATTGATCAGCCTGTAACTGTCTTTATCTAGTACCCAATAACTTCTTGCTGGAAACCTCTTAAAACAGAAGAAATCATAAGCTGAGGAAAGAAATTCAATGAAATTATATTTCAACCAATGTTTTCAGATAGCATGAATAACACATTGGAAACCAACCTTTGAATTAGGAACTGTCATGATGTCAATGTCCAACAAGTCTTCAGATTCGGGAATCACTTCACTTTTAGAATTAACAGATTCTATTTCTGTCTGCTCTATGCTTGATTTGCTAATACCCTTTCTCCTTTGCTTTTTTGATAATTTACCTTTCTTACTACCTTTCCCTGCTGGTAGTATAGAAGATGACTCTTTATTCTGTGAAGTCTCAACAGGAACACCTAGCTCTGCAAGTGAGCTCTCAAGTACTGGCTTAGACTGAAGTTTCGCAATCTGCTGATCATCAAGAAGATGTCCTTTAGACTGCTTAGTTTCAAGCATCTCAATCTGCTGCAACTTCTTCCGTATAGCTCGAACTACTTTGGAGATTTCGTTATTGGGATCATCCTTGGGCTGTAGAAAGGAATCCGATCTTTGAACTTTCTCCAATTTCAGTGCAGACATTTTCATGGGTTTGTCACGGGTCCTTTGAAATTCCATCTCATTATCGTCCTCTTCACTGTCAATGATGACAGGAAGTGTAGCAGTTGGAGTAGGGAGCCGACGGTGACACCATGGCTCGGATGATCTCTGGTCTAACAACCTCTCAAGGTTTGCCAAAATATCTGGTGAGGCACTTGCTACAGCATGTGATGAAACTGAAAATATGTAATCAAGGTTGCGCAAGACAATATCCTGAAACCAGTAAATAATGTGAAGCTTTAGTATATGCAACCCATCTTATGTGAGAGATACATATCCAACTATATATACCAGCAAAGACCAATTTAACTAAGGGACACATGCATTATGATAGCATTATATGATCTGAATGCTCAAGTACACTACCTTATAAGTTTCTCTCATGAAGTAAACTAGTAAAAAAGAGCTTTGCATTATACAGAATATCAAAAATTAAAAATATAATAAAAATCCAGTTATATAACAAATATTACCTCAAAAAAATTGGAAATAAAAGAATAATTTTTGTAAATTACGGCCATAAGAGGCCAAAAATATGAAAACAAAAAGTAAAGTAAAATATTAATTTTTCTTTTTTTTAATTTAATATTAATTTTTCTTTTTTTTAATTTTAAGTTTAGTTTCTGCCCTAAATTCACTTAATATCAGCCATTTTTAATTTCCATACCATTTTACACAATATTAATGGGTTTTTTTTATATATTTTCTTATTGATAAAACTTTTCAACCATATATATATATATAGGGATTTGCTAACATACACCCATTCATTTTTTAGGAGGAATACGTTAACAAGTTACTCCTTAGGGTGTATTTGACAAATTTTAAGTTATAATTTGCTAACGTACTCCTTTTTAAAAAATGAGTGGGTGTACGCCAACACTATAAGTCACTAAAATACACCAACTTATTTTTTAGAAGGTGTATGTTAGCAAGTTACACCTTCAGGTGTGCACCCATAGATTCTAAGTTATAACTAGCTAACGTACTCCTAAAAAACAAGTGGGTGTACATTAGCAAATCCCATATATATATATATATATATTGCATTTACTATACACTGAAAAAATAAACTGACCATCTACAGAGAGAAATTATATTAATCAGTCAAGGTTGTACATAAATATTATTTTAGAATTGAAGATAACAGGTTCCACAAAGGCCTGAAACAAAGTTAGTCTCTACATATCCACTTTCTTCTCGAATTTTGAGAAATGAGTACAATAACAATATAATTTCATATTGAGCTTTTATTATACTTAACAAAGTTTGAACTATTATAAAAACAATGATGTGGTTATAAAGAGATTCACTTTCTTCAAAGCAAGATGCAACAAGGTTGTGTTTGGGCAAACAACTTAACTAAGTACTTATTGAATAAGTGCTTATCATATAAGCGCTTATGTATAATTGGTTTCTGTAGTCAAAGAGAAAATGATGTTAAACTGTTTTTATAAGTTGTAAGAAGCACAAACATAGCTCCTATCATACAAAATATGATGCAAATAGTCTGTATGGTAGTCAAGATTAGTACCTCACAATGTTTCTTCAAATCTTCTGCTCCAAGAGAATCAGCAATCTCAAGCAGTTGTATGGCATTCCGTGGCTCCAGTAGACACTCTGCTGCTACTTTTTCACAAAGACTTTTTAAGCTGGGTGTAGATCTCTGTCTGAAATTATCATTTTGATCCGCCATATCATGGGAATCTATATCCTCAAATAAAATGTCTTCATTTAACTCTTCCGTATTATTTCTGTTACTCAACTTGAGCTTCTGGGAATTATCAATCATGTTGGGAGGGTAGACAGGATGATAAAGGGAAGCCACAATTAGTAGATGTGTTTCACCAACTGAAACTGAAGTAGCCTTCTTTACACCAAGCAACCGAGTTGCAACAAGTGGCTTATCCTTGCCTTTCTTCCCATCCCACATGTAAACATCACCTGTAGCTGTAACTGCTGCAGTCCAGTACTTTCCTGCAGATATGCTCACCATATTCTTTCCACACATTGCATATAACTGTACAATTTTTTTTTTTTTTTTTAAAAAAAGACCAAAATGAAAAATTATCAAAAAGAAAGGAGAGAATGAGAGATGTTTTTAATCAACATGTTTGTCTATGGAAAATCGGAACAAAGTGAAGAGAGAATTTCAGAGAATAAAAACCTGTTGGCATCTAAGATCAGGATCCGAGGAGATCCAGTAAAATAATGCACCATCTTCTGTAAGAGCCATGCTGTGTGCCATTCCAGCAGCTATAGAAACTACATGAAGCCGTTGCTTGCGATGAAACTTTAAGGGAGTGCTTCCACTTTTCTTTAAGTTCCTAGTAATCACTACACGTTTTGGAGTAACAAGTCGATGACCCCAGGTATATACCTGCAAAACAAGGAAAATCAGAACATAAAGATGAAAACTGAAGTATTATTCCAGGCAAAAAAGAAAAAAAAACTACTGACAACTACATATACTTGATATAACTAAAAATTGTGAAAAATGTTTATGGTTCACATCCATGTACCTGAAAAAAAATTAATTAGTTGAACTTGAAAACAATTTTGGGAAAGAATAATATCAGTGCCCAAAAACTTAGGTCTTATTCCTCTGTAAAATATGTATATTCCAAATTTATGTGATGCAGGAGCAGTAGAAAAATTTAATTAAAAGTAAGGTAACTACAGTTTCTTACAACTAGAAGAAATTGAACCTGTAACAAAATGACCATAATCTGCAAATAGTTACCTCTCCATCAGATCCTAATACAACTGTGTGATATTTTGCAGCAGAAACTCTGGTTAAAATCTTTCCCTTCAAGGATTCAACCACATGCGGGGTGTAATTAGAGGCTGAATTTGAGGTGCCATAACCAAGCTGACCCTCTCTATTGCAACCCCAAGTAAAAACTTCACCTAAATCAGAAACTACAGCCGTGTGCTTGTTTGCTGCAGCAATGGCAACAATTTTTGATCTCAAAGAAGATACTCTTCGAGGTGTGGGTTGTGTATCAACAGAAGTGTACCCAAGCTGTCCCTCTGCATAACAAGAAAGAAGAAAATACTGATGCCAATGCTGTGTCATTCTCATATTTCATACAACAAAGCATAAACAAATATAACCTAAATTTAATAAAAGGCAGGGCAGGAATGCAGGGGAAAAGATTTGGATGCATCCGGTGAAGTAGTTTACAGTACAAGACTCACAACTTATAAGAACATAAATATCGTCAAGTTTTACCTCTATTTGATCCCCAAGTGAACACTTCCCCACCCTGAGTAGCAATAACCATATGATGCTTAGCTGCAGCAATTGCCACCACTCTGCGGGAACCCAGACCATAAGTCACCTGGCGGGGAGTGATAACAGCAGCTTGACCACTGCAATGAGTACAACAATATAAACTGACTCAAAGTTGTCCAAAAGCATAAACAGATGACAATGATAACACCCTCCTCACTCAAGCAAAGTTCAAAAAATAATAGCAAGCAGGCCAACTGAATTAAGATCCCATTTGCTTTTGCAGTGAAATTTCTAATGTCACAAGTTGATAAGAATCACCATTTAAAAATAAAAAATAAAAATTAGGTTTTTGCTTCTAGTTTCCACTTTTAATAAAAGCTAAAAATACCTGCTTCTCTTCAACCTGTATGATAATAGACACTGCTTCCACATAAAATCATTTTGGTTCCCAGCAAAACACCACCAAAAAGCAGTTCAATATCATGAACAAAAAGTTTGAGAGTAAGTGCTTAAACCTGGACGTCAATTGAAAGCATGCAAATACATGTCTTACATCAGAACTTATCAATGCAATTATGAACTTTATCGAAACATAGAATGTTGATGGCCAGATTTTGAAAACCATTTTTTTTAATTTCAAAGGAGCATTTAGCCTGACGGTCAACTGGATTCTCATCCAAGGTATTTAGAAGAGGAAAACAAAGAAATCCAAGAAACTCGACATTATTAAAGGAATTTACTCAACCAAATTCTCAATAAATTTGATCCTAATTATCAAAAAATGGTAACACCAATACTAACAAAAAGCAGGTTGGCTTTATACAAAAACAGCCGATATACCTGTGTATGTCAAAATCAGGGTGCCCTAGACGCCCACCCCTTCCAAATCCCCATGTAAAGATTTCTCCGCGTGCAGTGAGCGCCACACTATGGAACTTTGCAGCAGAAATCAGCTTTATGAACGAACCATTGAGTGAATCAACCTTGCATGGCAGCTTCTGGATATGCGCATTTCCAGTTCCAAGCTGATAATTTGCACCACTGCCCCAACTAAAGACCTCAGTAGCCACTAAAGATACACCAAAGTCAGGTTGTACTACTTGACTACATTCTATGGCAACAATAATCCAAATCATAACAAGGTAGTCAAAGCACAGCACAACTTATACCTGAACTGTGTTCATTTCCAAGAGCCTGAAACACAGAGCCAGATAAGAGATCTACAGGTATTCGGGATTTTGAGTCCTCCAATGTAATAGAGGCACCATGCTGAAGAAGGATGCTTGCAACAGC
Organism: Calophaca sinica; assembly: GCA_037113605.1. Taxonomy (NCBI): domain Eukaryota; kingdom Viridiplantae; phylum Streptophyta; class Magnoliopsida; order Fabales; family Fabaceae; genus Calophaca; species Calophaca sinica. The sequence continues at coordinate 39,801,919 of CM073733.1, read as the reverse complement.
AAGATGACCAAAATGCAGAGCTCTGTGAAGGCTACTCCATCCAGATTCTCCATCCTGAAAATAAAACAAGTTTCAGCATTGACGGATTAAAAGGGATAAAGCACTTGTTAGTTTCTCCAAAATTATAGCTTACCTTCAGTATAAAAACACTATGAAATAATGACATGTTTTTGGTCTAAATTTATAGACAGAAATCAAACAATCAGAAACTACTGTAGAAAGATATCCCACCTTGCCAAAGCCAGGACAGCAAGTGTCTTTGATTTCATGATACATTTCATTTCACAATGTTGAACCACAAATGAAATTTAATATATAATCTATGGCATGGGAAAGATTAAAGACATCAACAATTCATTTCAATCCTAAGCTGCCACTTATATAGGGATTAAAGACAAGGGAAATTTATCGGAGATGGTTTAGCCAAGTAGTACAACATAAATATTGGAATGAATCAATGCAAAACAGTAAGATTGAGGACAACACTTAGACGATTATTAAACAATACTAAAAAATAGTAAGCCAAATGAAGAAGGGAGATATGACCACCAGAGTTTGCAAAAAAAGTCTACCACTCTACATCAGGATCAATGTCAGAAGATAATTAAGGTGGAGGATTCCGATTAACATCAATTTTGGATTTCAAGAGGCTCCTCGAAAACTGAGATTAGAGGTCAGTTTAACTATTACATCAGGATCAATGTCAGAAGATAATTAAGGTGGAGGATTCCGATTAACATCAATCTTGGATTTCAAGAGGCTCCTCGGAAACTGAGATTAGAGGTCAGTTTAACCATAGTTGTATTAATACCATGCCAAGGTTTTGGAATCCAAGTGGCTACATTGGAAGATCATTGCAGATTTAGGTTAAAAAACATGTGATTTGCAAATGTTACTGTTGGCATCTGATAGCATTGATACCACTATTTCATCCTAAAATAATAAATAATTTCCATAACAACAAAGAAATCGTATAAGGACATTTCATTTCCTTACAAATTAGTGTTGATGGTTTTATGACGACAATATCTTTTTTTTCTTCCTTTTGCAATTGCCATCAGTTCACCACATTTAGTAGCTCATAGAATCAAAAGGGATATCCATTCAATACAATACAATTTGAATGTTAGAAAACTGTAAGCATTAACCTGTGAACTGCCTTCCTAAAATTCAATTGAATTTATGCACAGATATTTCAATCATTTTCTGAATTAAGCTAAGGTTAGATCATGGCAAAGTAGTTAAACAATCAATTATCAATCATGTACTGTGCAATGTAGACTAAGTGATTAGTATAAAACGTAGAATGATTGTTACAAGTTATAACAAAAAACAATTATCCCTCATGGTCTTGATTATTAAGAACTAAATATGAAGAAACAGTCACAAACAAAACCAATGCTTTTTATGGAAAAAGGCAAGCACATGTCTGCAAAACTAGAAAATTTAGATAATAGAAATTGTCATACTCGGGCATCAGGATCTGCACCAGCAGCAAGAAGCCTCCTTACAATGGGAATGTGGTTTCTCCAAGCTGCAACGTGAAGAGGAGTCAGCCCGAATGTGTTCCTCAAATTGACATTGCCCCCACTCTTTTTCAGTGATGCCAAGGCCAACTCTACATCATTCAGAGATCCATTTCGCACAACAAGCCACAGATCTTTCTGGGATCCAGTACAAATTTTGCGACCCGTTGTCTGCAAATTCTGCTTTTGTACATGTGGAGAAACAGCTACTTCCATTATTACAGAAAAATGTGCACTCCAAGTATGTTTGTTATCTTTCACAATATTAATCCGATCCTGGTTATTTCAAGAGCCAGATTCTCTAAAGCTACTTCACTCTCTGGAATACAGTTGAACACCGAACAAAAATAACTCTGGCCCTTGAGTCCAGCAGTTGATACTCACTAATCCATGCTAATGTGAAATAGTAATTGAAACATCAACCAGAGTTATCCAGTTACAGGTGGAATTGGTTGTCTGCTAATCTACCACCAACATCATCATATCCATCATCTTGATCATAATATCAGGTACACAAATAAGTTACAGCAACCATTGACAATTCCCAGCACCGTTCTTCACAGGCCACAAAGAAATCTGCAACAAACAGCAACACTGGTGATGCAATTCAAATGTTGGTAAAATAAACCTTGTGAGAACAGAATAAATTTTAGGAAAGGAAGGCATTCAAACATGCACAGGCAACTAAAGTCCCTAAGCTAAGTCTATTGGGGCATATAAGCTGCTAAGAAATCACTAAATTGAAGTCACTAAACTTATCCCGTGAAGGGTAAGAATCAAAATGTATCTAATTATTATAACTTCACAACAAGATCACAACTGATAATTATGCACTCCTCTGGTCAGAATTGTATACTGAAACCAGTGAGACCACTAATTATTGAGTTTGATGGAAATACAAGATCCATAGGCTCAGCAGTTCACAAGACTAACAATCATCACACAGATTATCATAATTGAAATAAAAATTTGACATTGACGCAAGCCATTATGGGTTGGGAGGAGGCGGGGATACAAATTTTGAAAGGAAAATAACAACCAACCATGAAATTTTATTCGAGGAGTTTCCTATTTGATCTACACAATTAAAAACCAATACATTATTCCCACACAATTACCATTTTTAAACTCAATAATTACTCAAACAATTGAATCAGGAAATGACAACAACCTCAGAAGAAACACAAAGTTCGAAGTGAAAAGAAAAAAAATAAAGTCTCAGTTCCACACGATCAAGTACTAAAAAAGCGCTTATCAAAAAAAAAAAAAAAGTACTAAAAAAGCAAACTTGACACAAAATGAGGACTCCCTCCAATGCAATCATGCAGCATATCTCGAAGATCAACACAAATAGCTCGAATCCATTAAAAAATCATAACCAAACCCAGTGTCCATAAACAACAACAAAAAGGGGGGCTTAAAAACAGAACAACAGCAATGTGATACCAACCCACATAAAACATTTTGTTGGATCATCCCATCATACCCAGATAATTATTTAAAAAATAAAAAATAAAAAACAAATTGAAGAGACCTATATGACCAGAAATCGATCAAATTGAAAACAAAAATCAGCAGTGAAGAAACAATGGGAAATGAATTCGTGACGCTCACCTCGTACCCTATTGAGAAACAAACCCAAAACTCCGCAAAGAATATGAAGTTATGTCTTTGGAGTTAAGCTGAGAGCAGTTATAGATGGAGATTTTTGTCACCGAAAGTATCGAATTCGAAACCCAGAATATACCCTCTCTCACGCACTTCAAAGTTATACGCCCAAAAGAAATGGCAAAATAAAAATTAAATATTTATCTTTAATAAATCAATTTCATTATTTCTGAGGAAACAGTCACAGTTACGAAAGGGGTAATTACGGTATTTCAAAGGGTTATGTCTGGACCAAAACGCCCCTACTCGGGGACCGCGAGACGGTGGTTGTGGTTCCAAATACGACGAGGTCTGAGTTGTCTCTTCGACCAAACCCCGGTATCTCTCCGCAAAACAAGTGTGCTATCGAATGACACGTGGGTTAAGCAAGAAGCTGAAACGTGGTTATCACATTTGAGGATTATGACCTGAAAAGAAAAGAAATAGTGGAGATTTTAAATTAAATTAAACGAGACAATGGTTTTATTTTATTTTATTTTTGTGAAAGTGTATATTTTTAAATGAAAAAGTTATAAGTATACAAGTTAGTAAACAAATATATTCTCGTAAAAAACAAGAAATATATTATCATGCTAGTTGCCATATACTACCATTCTTTTATGATGACGCAATTATTTTCCGATTTGTGAAAGTTCTCTGATTCTGATTGGCCGTTAAGGGCTATTCAAACGTCGAAAAAGTTAAATGTTTTGCACCAAATGAAAGGGTCAATTTATTGATATGGTTAGATTATTATTGTAGAAAATTAAACAAATTATCTTTTTTTTTTTTTACTAATTTCAATGCTTTATATATATTTAAAAAAGTGTTGCACGTTTGGTTATTCAACAATGTACGAGACTCGGCTAAGTCGAAAGAAAACTAGTTACACAGAACAATATCACAGGGTACATACAATCCCTGCGCATAATCCAAAGAAGGACTCTCTAAACAATATACTCCTAAGCGTGTGTTTGGATTGGCATCTAACTGTTTATTGGGATTTTTGATTCGACAAGAAATTGTCTAACAAATCCAAAATAAAACAAATGATTTTTTCAAACGATTTTAAATTCTACAAGTTACAGGATAATCTCATCAAATAACGGGTTTTATGTCTAGAATCAGGGGTTCATCAAGAAATCAACTTAGCCAATTGAGACCAAGGATTTTGTCAAAATCACTGTGAGACTCAACTTAGCAATGCTGCCAAGAATTCTCGTTAAGTTGATGGTTACAGAAATTGTGAAAGAAAACAATTTTAACAAAAGTTTGAGAAATGGAAATGTGATGCAACACGAAGTTGAAAACGAAGAACACACAATGAGATCTTTTATGGATTTTTGATATTTTGAAAGACTGGAAGTAAATGAAAAAGCGAGTAAAATTAGACAGAAAGAAGATTGCATGAAAGTAAAATGAAGTTTAAAACAAAATGCAGAGAATTTAAAGAGTGCAGAAATGTAAATATTGCAGAAAAGTAAATATGCAGGAATGTAAAGTGCAAAAGAAGTAAAATTGACGAAGAAGTAAATGACTAGAATGTAAATTTGCATTGAATTTAAAGGGAGGAAGGAGTACTTGATCTCAATCTGCGAGTCTGCTATGTGTGAGACGTTGAGAAATTAACCAAGTATCCAACCCTGAATACAACATTTGTCTAGGTATTTATAGAAAACTTACAAAATAACTGACCACCTATCTACTTGACACGTATTGGGCAGTTAAGCCTATGTCTTGCAGTTACATCTGTCCTAGCCTATTATACACAACTAAACTTAGACAAGTCTAGCTATGTAAAGTAATTCTTAGACGTTGAGACAATCTTGACAAGTCTTTGTTGGCTTCGACAATCTTCTTGCATTTTGACAGCACCAAGTTTGGCCATTTTGATGATAACTAAGCACTTCGCCAAAGGATTCACCAAGACCCCAAGACTTAGTCACCTTGGTTGTTTTCAATAAATTAGCATGTATTTCGACCGAGAACCAAAATTGTGCGTCTAGTCAAAATATGCCAATTTTGACTGCAACTATGGTTTATGGGCTTCAACACTTAGCCATTTTTGTATTAATTTCATGTTTTCGACCAAATCTTCAAATTCTTCTGACGATGCTTAACTCTTGTCTTTCGTCACATTCTCAAAGACTTGGTTTCTTTTCACCATTTCCATGGCTTGACTTGATATTCGACCAACGCATTCTTTTCGTCAACTTGAAGTCTGTCAACCTCTGCGTCAAGCATAGCCTGTCTAATCCAAAACTTCAAGTCTTCATTAGTCTTCATGAATTTTCGCACATGTCCTTTTTGACAATGAATTGTTATTTTTCTTGACAAATAGCAAATTCCTCTTACCTTTGCATGCTTTGACCCTTTTTTGTCAAATACGACCTATCTAAAACCAAAATTCATTTTGGCACCTAACAAATGCCCCCCAAGTTTTGGTTTTCGACGATCAGGAGAAAAAGCAAAACTTGGAGCAGTTAATCTCCTCAAATCTGCGCATAACTGTCACTGGTCATGTCTCATTCATGACTAAGTCTTGTAGTAACTCCTTGCTATGTTCCAATACTTGGTCACTATTTTGTATCTTCAGTATCTTGACAGAGTTATGCAACTTATTTGACAATCCTTGATTTTGACAATTCCTGTCAAGCTACATTTCTCTATTGACGTCAACTTTGCTGAATCATAAGTTGGCCATTTTCTTTACCAAGTCATCTTAGTTCTCCAATTTACGCTTGCTCTTCGACAACTACTAGTCAAGACTCTTGTATTTGACAAGTTTGTCAGGAGCAGAAAGCAAAGTGCTGATGAAGCTGAGAAGAGAAGATTGGAGGCTAAAGTGTCAAGGCTAGAACTAGAGTTGGCCATTTCCAAGGCCACATTGAAGAAATTAGACGATGAAATGGCCTCATGCATGACTGCCAATTTCATTTGGATGACAACATGGCTGATCTGTGAAACAAGACTAAAACTATTGTCAACACTCTTTCCAACCTTGAAAATGATTACTCGACATCCCTTACTATCAAGATGGGCTTGGAAAGCAATTGGAAAATTTGAATACTTTGTAATTTTTCGCTTTCCCATCCATTATTTCCTGTTGTCGAATGTTTAGCCTTAGACAATTTTTTGTAATCACAAAAATTTATCAATGTCGAATTGCACTGTCTATATTGTTACGTCAAACATCTCTTCAGCACGTTTTTCTTTTGAGTCCTGTTAATTGGACACAAAAGGGGACACAAAATGGGACACAAAGTCCGTACTGTACGGACATATGGTCGTCTGATATGGACCACAGTGTTTTTCAATTTTTTTAGATTTTTAATTTGTTTAAAAAATATTTGTCATTAACCAGATAATGAACTGCATTAACTGGATAAATGAACTTCGTTAACCAGATAAATAATGAACTTTAGGGTTGGCATTCACCAGATAATATGAATCATTAACCAGATAAGTGAACTTCGTTAACCAGATAAATAAATGGTTCACATTATCTGGTGAATTATTTATCTGGTTAACGAAGTTCATTTATCTGGTTAATGGTTCATATTATCTGGTGAATGCCAACCCTGAAGTTCATTATTTATCTGGTTAACGAAGTTCATTTATCTAGTTAATGCAGTTCATTATCTGGTTAATGACAAATATTTTTTTAAACAGCTAAAAAAATCTTAAAAAAATATAAAAAATTGAAAAAAAAAAGTTGTCCGTACATGTACGGATATACGGTCCGTACACGTACGGATATATGGTGTGTCGTATTTTGTGTCAAAATATGTGTACAAATATCATTTTCTTTTCTTTTTTTGTCAACATAAATCAGTCATTTATTACTTTGGCGTTTTCTAAAGTCTGACTCGCTCCGTCTATATTTGACTAAGCTTAAAAAATAACGCCAACGTCTTTGTCTTGGCCTATAAATAGCAAATGGCACTTGTTGCCATTTCGCCATATTCACGTTGTTCTTTCTTCTTCATTTCTCCCTTCTTTGCAAAACTTCTGCTAAAACCTGCGCATTTCTGTATTAACACGTGTTGTTCAAATCGTGTCAACAACATGCATATCCTAGAGAAACATTTGATTGAGCTCAAATTGCTCGATATTCCTTGGGAAACTTAGATTACCAAATTACTCTCTTCACCAAAAAGTCTCTGTCTTGACGGTGAAGAAGACTTTGGGTTTTGGTAATTTGCCTAAGTGTTGTCAATGAGTTTTGGTAAGTTGCCTAATGTAACTTATCAAGCTCATTGAACTGTGTGAGAAAAGGTAAAGCCTGGGTTAGTCTAGCTTTCTATTGTTTTGTGCTCCTTCACATCTTGTGTTCAAAATTCAAAGTGAACATTAGCAGAATTTTAGAAACTAGAGAGACTATGGTATGTTTAGGCCTATTGTCAAGCGACGTTTTGGCATTCACGGCCACCACTCTCTTGATCAAGCTCTTTTCGTTCCTCACATAGTGCTCGACACTCCTTCTCGTCATCTTCAAGGTCTATGACTTCAACCTTCCGTCGATGAGGGTGTCCCTGCTTTGAAGCATCTCATTCAGCCTGACATTCTCATCACCACATTTTACCCACATGCTTCGTCAGAGAGAATGCTTCTGCTTTTGATGTTTCTTACTCAACAAATTTAGAACCTGGCTGTGATGAAGCTTCTGCTTACTTCCCTTTATTCATTTGTAATAGCCTAGCAGTAGGAATAACTTGGTCATTTTTATATTCCCAGGCTGATAGCCAATTCGACAATGTATTTGTAACTTGCCAAATGGCCTATGAATAAAGAATTCACTTTTTTACTTCATGTCTGGACTTTTACTTTGCACATTGTCGGCCTATATGGCTTCAAATACTTGCCATTAATGGACTTAATTCTCAAACTAGAATTCACATTGACAAGTGCATACACATTACCAGAATAAACTTGTGTAACTTTAAATGGCCCTTCCCAATTGGGAGACCACTTACCTAATTCTCGACAAGACTTATCCATGGACAAAATAACTTTCCAAACCAAATCTTTGACATTAAAGGATTTGTACTTGACCTTATAGACATAAAATTTGGTTATTCTTTCTTTTTGTCTAACCAAGTTTTCCAATGCAATTAACCTATCATCATACAATTCGTTTAATTCGTCGAACATTGAATTCCAATACTGTTCTATAGGCAGGTCATCTTGCCTTAATATACGAATTGACTTAAGGTTAATTTCGATAAGTAACACTGCATCATGTCCATATACCAACTTATATGGTGTAGTGCCTGTTGATTCCCTTGGTGAATTTCTACATGCCCATAAGATTTGTTCAAGTGTGTTATGCCAATTTCTGGGGTATCTTCCATTATGCTTTTTTATTAGACCAATTATGATCTTATTCATGGCCTCTACTTGGCCATTTGCTTGAGCATAATATGGAGTAGATGTTAGCATTTTGATCCCCCTGGACTCAGCCTATTCTGACACTTTTTGTCCAATAAACATTGACTGTTGGTCAGTTGTTAGGGTTTGAGGTATTCCAAACCGATAAACTATGTGCCCTTCGACGAAGTCAATAACATCTTCTTGAATGACTTCTTTCAAGACAACAGCCTCAACCCTCTTAGTGAAGTAATCAACTCCTACCAAGATGTACTTATGGCCTTTTGATGAAGCGGGATGGATCTGGCCAATAATATCTAATGCCCAACCTCTAAATGGCCAAGGTTTGACAATAGAATGCAATTCACTGGCAGGGGCATTTGTATATGGCTATGCTTTTGACATTCCTCACAAGATTTGACAAACATGATACAGTCCCTTACTAGTGTTGGCCAATAATATCTTTAACGTCGTAAGATCCACTTCATCTTATCACCTGTCTGATGTGCTCCACAAATCCCTTCATGGACTTCAAACAAAGTCAAATAAGCTTCTTCTTGACTTAGACAAGCTTCTAAATTGCTATCAACTAATTTTCTATGCAATGCTCCAGCCAATAGTACAAATTTTGACGCTTGATACCTGAGTTTCCTATCAACATTTTGATTAGGATTCTCTAAATATTATATTATTGGCTTTCTCCAATCATTTTGTGTTGATTGGTCAATCTACAAGATATCCCTTTCTTTTAAAGGATAAAGGAGTTCCCAAATTTTTGCTAAGTTTTTTAAGACTTTTAGCGAAATTTTATAACCGGAGGCTATTTGAGCCAAGTCATTTGCCTTTTGATTCAACTCCCTTGGAATGTGTTCGACAATCACATCACTAAACTTCTTCAACAATTTAGTCGCAATTGCGCAGTATTCGACCAAGCTATGACTTACACACTTATATACTTGGGCTAACTATCGAATCACCAGCAGTGAATCCCCAAATATATGAACATTGCGTGCTTTTATTTCCAACAATATTTCTAATCTAACAATCAAGGCTTCATATTCAGCCTCATTATTTGAACAGACATATTTGAGTTCAAACATGAACTTAGTTGGAATTCCTTGTGGGGATACTATCAAGATCTCAACTCCAGCACCATTTTGATGCCTTGAACCATCAAAATACAAGCGCCAAAGTTTGAGTTCGACAAACTCAACAGGATCGACCACATCCAAAGATGGGTGATCTGCCAAGAAATCTGCAATTGCTTGGCCTTTGACAACTTTCATTGGTACATATTGTAATGAAAATTTAGACAAAGCAAGTGTCTATTTTCCTATTTGTCCATTGAGAACAGGCTTAGACAACATATATTTTATTACATTTATCTTAGACATAACCATTATATTACAAGGCATCATATAATACTTGAGTTTTGTACATGAAAAATACAGTGCTAAACATAACTTCTCTATTGCACTATAAACGGCTCTTTCCATACTATTTTCATCTTCTTGAGCCATTAAACTACCTATAGTGTATTCTGACGCTGAAATGTACAACTTCAATGGTCTACCAGGCACTTGTGGCATCATGGCCGGTGGATTCACCAAGTATTGTTTGAGTTAGTCGAAGGCTTCTTGATGACAAGGTTCCCAGACAAATTCTTGTTCTGCCTTCAACTTGACCAGTGGTGAAAACACCCTAATCCTACCTGACAAGTTAGAAATAAACCTTCTTAGGAATTTTACTTTCCCTAAGAAAGATTGGAGATCCTTCTTGTTGATTAGTGGCAAAGCGTCCAACATTGTCTTGGCTTTTTTCTTGTCAACTTCAATTCCCTTCTTGTGAACCAAGAATCCTAAGAACTTGGCAGCTGACACACCAAACCCACATTTTTCTGGATTCATCTTCAAACTATGCCTCCTCATTCTGTCAAAGGCTTGTCTTAGGTGATACAGATGCTCCTCTTTATTTTTTGACTTGACAATCACATCGTCAATATACACCTACATGAATTTGCCAATTACATCATGAAAAATAGTATTCATGGAGCGTTGGTAAGTGGCTCTAGCATTCTTCAAACCAAAAGGCATGACTACCCATTCATATATCCCAATAGATCCAGGACACCTGAAGGCAGTTTTAGACACATCCTCTTCAGCTATGAAAATTTGGTTATAGCCAGCATGACCATCCATAAAACTTAACAGCTTATGCCCTGATGCGACATCAACCAACATGTCCGCCATAGGCATGGGGTATTCATCCTTTGGGGTTGCCTCATTTAGATTTCTGAAATCTATGCAAACCCTCATCTTCCCATTCTTCTTCAATACAAGGACTATATTAGAAACCATTGCACATACTTGGTCGTCCTAATGTATCCTACCTTGAGCAAACGTTCCACTTCTTCCTTGATCTTTAGTACAACCTTTGGAGCAAATCTCCTGTTCGATTGCTTGGTAGGCTTGCTTCCTTCTTTCAAAGGCAGCCTATGTTTGACCAAGTCCCTACTCAAACCAGGCATTTCATGATACTCCCAAGCAAAACAGTCTTTGTATTCTTTGACAAGCTCTATTATTTGATTTCTGAATTCCTTTGGCAGAAATGAACTTATGTAGATTAGTCTCTTTTTAGACTCATCTCCTAAGTCAATTTCTTCCAAAGGATCTTCAACTTCGACACTTATCTTGTCATCTGGCTCCTTCTCAAAACCTAAAAGTCTATCATCCAATACACAATCTGCTAATACGCCTTTGAAAGCGTATTCTACACTATCGGCCTCATAGGCTGACAGGCTTTGCTGCTTGGGACTAAACATCTCCAGTTGGCCGTGGTTCGGCCTTGGCTATGATTCTTACTCCAAATTGCTCCATGAGGGCATTGTCTAGTGCTTCTCTGTCAACTATCCCATTCACCACTGTTATAGGCTTCACTTGTGGAGCATACAACTTGAAATCTACATGCATCTATTGCAAGTAGCATGGGTTATCATCAGCATTTATTATTTCCACTTCTCCTTGTGCATTCCAAATAAACATTTTCTGATGAACAATGGAGGGAATGGCCCTAACTGCATGAATCTAATCTCTTCCCAGCAAAATATTATAACTTGACTTTGTTGGAATAACCATAAACAAGGTTGGTCTAGTTACTGACCCCACTTGGATGTTAATGATAGCTATTCCATCAAAAGCACAGATTTTGCCACTGAAGTCAGACACCACCATGTCCAACGGAATGATACCAGTTTCATTTTTGACTATCTTTCTGAACACAACTCGAGGCATGATGCTAATAGACGCTCCACCGTCGACCAATATTCTATCAGTTGGCCTAACTTCCAACACAGCTTTTATGTGAAGTGGTTGAAGGTGTGACTTTTCTTCTCTAGATAGTCGTTCAAAGCGTGCACTGTAACACCCCGCAGTCCTATTCATGTTTTATTCTACATAATTAGTCTAACTCACATAATTAACGTGTATAAAAATATGAAGGAATTAAAACCAAAACATAAATAAGACTACGACGCATTACGGTGAAGCAAACTAGTGCTAAACGTGCATATATACGTATTGTACTATCAGAGTGCATAGATGTGCATAGTGTATAAGGTGAAGATACAATCATCTCAAAAAGTAAACCTGAGAGGCTAACCTGCTGCCTCAACTAAGCAAAACAACAAAACATAAACATAAACAAAAAGACTCCTAGCCAACCAAAACCAAACACCTCAGCGAGGGGGAAACTGAGAGCTCCTACTCTGAGACCCTGCCCGCCTCAGAAACAACCGCCGATAGTCATGAGCTGTCATGAGGAGAGAGGGACCAGATGTTGCTCTTCTCCCACGTCTCTGCCTCCCGCGGTGACTAGACTCACTGTGACGGTTAGCGGGTGGCATCGACATCGGCTGAGGAGGCATCGGTGGATAACCTCCATAACCAAACCCAGGTGGGAACCCTGGCGCCTGCCACATCTGCTGAAAAGGAAGTCTTTGACAAATCCTGAAGTCTCCAGAGAAGCTGGCAATCGGAAGACCTGGAATCCTGAAGTAGACGAAGATGGTGCCTGTATAGATCACAGCCTGACGCACATGGTCAATCTCCCACCCCGTGCCGTCAAAATCGTGGCACCATATCTCAAAATCCCTCCACACGGGGATCCTCTGGGGTAGGAGCATCGACGGGTGCATCAGTAAAAACTGCTCCATCGGATGATGTTGTTACTGCATTTTCCTCCTCAACAAAGTCTATCACAGAAATAATACATAGACACACAAGCATACAAACACAGGGAGGTAAGAATAACACATCCATTAAAAAGCGGGAAATGCATAAGTAGAATGAGTGTTAGACAATCCAACAGATAATCATATATATACAAGTAGGATCTAACTACCCTCTTCCACTTACCCCATGTCTCTCAATGAATTGTGCACTACGACATCTTTTCTTTACTATTGTCACTGTACTCCCCATTTCTGTTAGGTTGCCATCCCCCTTTTCCATTAGGGACTCCCGTCTCTCTTTTCGATAGAGCACGGGGTGACACTAGCCTAGTCCACGAGGTATTTCCTTTTTCCGTTAGGAATCCTCCTCCCCTTTTTTGTTAGGGACGTTCGTTTCCCCCTTTTCGATAGAGAACAGAGTGGATCTAACCTGTTGGGCGAGGTATCTCCCTTTTCCATTAGGGATCCTCTCCACATCACATTCCCGTCAAGAATGGAGTGGTTACTAATGCAATATCATATGCATGCATCCAACACCTCATCATCATATGCCTCACATCATGTTATGCACACATTCCCAAAAATATTATTTTAATCATGTTAACTCATACCAAAATTTATACTTAGACATTTTAGCATGCAAAGGCAACATACAACACATATTCTCATATAATACACATTTACTCATGTTACCCTAAGCATGTTACTACCCACATAGAGCATATTCAATACAAATTACAAGTAAGTATATTATCAGGCAATCATATTTTTTAATAATAAAATAATCCTAAATTAGTTGATGGGTCTACCACGCCTATCCTTAGATATGGCATACCGTAACCCCTATCCTTAGGTGTTACTGACATCAACCCCTATTAGGGCTTAGGTCACCCTACACATGCCAAACAATCAGTACTACTACACATATCCCAATGAAAGTATATTCTTTCTCCCACTTGGTATTCGGAGAACTCGGAACCACCAACAGATACTGGAACACAACTATGAACTCAGAACAAGCAATCCAACACTCTCCACACTAAGTTTAGATTCAGCCAACAACAATAAACAAGTCCAGAGTTACCCAACAATTTCACCGAGCATGCCAGAGCGACCCACAATTAACCGGAAACACAAAAACGCTCTCGGATTAGAATTAGGGCAACTAATGAAATTTATAAAATACAAAGAAGCTCACGGCCTGGTACAGTCTAGAGGTTCCAATAACTTCAACTTACCCAATACCAACTCCTGACAAGATTTTACGAGTAATTGGTACCCGTACTAGCACCAAAACCCTAAAATACAAAGAATAGTTAATTAGGGACAATCCAAGCCACTAACGGAATCACGAATTCAGAACCTAAACATGGAGAACAGAGGCTCAAGTCTCTGTCTCATGGTCCATGAAATCTCCTCCGGGAGTTTCGGCAAAACCCTAGCTCGTTCGGTACCCATTCGGTCAAACCGGGGTCCAAAACACAGTCTGATTAGGGCTAGGAACTAGAACCAATTTGAGAATCACAAATTACCAACCAAGAACAGGTATGAATAGTATAGGGCATTAAAGTTACCTCGACGAAACGGCGATCGGAGATAAGCCCTAACAAGCCCGAATGGTAACAGACGAGTTTGCACCGTCGGATTGATGAACAGACGCTTGAGATCACTTGGGTGAGGATCACCAAGCTTGGAGAACTTGAAAATGGTGGATTTCTAGTGTAATATGATTTCAGGTCATGGTGAGGAAGAAAGAAGGGGAAAATTCTGAATTAAGGGGCAAATGGGCTTAAATAGGCAATTAAAGGTCACTGGGCGCGCGTCACGTGCGACCCTGTGTGCCCTGGGAGCGCGCCAAGCGCATTTTTGTGCTACGCCTCTGTCTTTGCACGCGCCATGCGCGCTTGGGCGCTCTCCACGAGCGTTTGGACAGCTTGCTTCGTCCTGAACGAGTCTCATGCATGTTCGCCACGTGTCGCAATCCCATTGGACCACGCATCACGTGTCAAAACTGAGCAGATGCTGCTGGCACACCATGCACCAACACGGGCCACGTGCTTCCACAGGCTAATCAGACACGCGTCACGTGCTCCTACGCAGACTTATCCAGTTTCGCGCGATTTCTTTGATTCCGACTTCCGTGCGATCCAGAACTCGATACTCTAACACTTAAACATGATTCTTAACACCAGAGGACGTCAAATGGACTCAAGAACAAATGTTCTAAGTCTCATATACTCATCCGAAAATTTACACTCGCTTAAGGTATGAACACACAAAACCCTAATTCTGACTCCAATGGTTCTCAAACTTTACCAGGCTTCTAAGACTCATGCCAAAACCTCATCAAACACTATTCCAACCAAACCTCAAAACACACTATCATACAAGCTAATGGTAACACAGAAAGCGAACACTCAACCAAAAAGTCAAATATACAGTCAAATACACATAAAACCCACCTAGGGCACAGAAGTACACTTAATCACACATAAACACTCACTAAGCAAGATTAAAAAATTGAGGATGTTATATGCACAGTTATCAAAGATAGTAACATGGTTTTCTTCCCAGTGTACCAAATCGTTAGAGAGACCATCCAAATCTTCCTCATCTTCTGCCTTTTCATCCTCATCTTGATAACCAGGTTCTAATTTAAGTATTCCTTGTCAACTAATCCATCTTCTGATCCTGCCTTCCCATGGCCATGACAACATCGTCTAAATCAGCTTCTAGATTGACGTTGTCTTCAAAGATTTCATCATCAGCAAGGCCTATGGGATCATTTGGATCATTAAGAGCTGCAATGACTTCGTCGACTGACAAGTATGTATTAACTTGACAACTAGCCATGAAGTCCATCTGGCCGAGTTCAATATCAGTATCATTGAGGATGATGTTGAGAGTCTTGTCTGATGCAGTTTCCACATCCATCTTGTCTATTGGCACTTGGGCAGCTGAACTTTCTTGTTTCTTTGCCATTCTTTCAGCAACTACCAAACCAATAGGCGATGGCTTCCTTGGTCGAATGTTACTATTTCCTCTCGCCGAAGACTTAACCTGCCCAGCATTGCTATAACCTCTAATATTCCCTTTGACAACATGACTCTGAACCTTAGACTTTACTTTATTGTTGTCTCTGTTTTTGACAACAATACTTTTCATTTTGTGGTCAACTGGCAACATACGACCTTGAGTCGACTGTGTTTGGGCCTCTTCCATCTTTTCCTTTGAACATACCTTTGTCTTTCGCTTTTGACTTCTAGCAAAGGTGACTATCTA
Source organism: Calophaca sinica (assembly GCA_037113605.1). NCBI lineage: Eukaryota > Viridiplantae > Streptophyta > Magnoliopsida > Fabales > Fabaceae > Calophaca > Calophaca sinica. Next base: position 39,785,866 of record CM073733.1, on the reverse strand, counting down.
GTTGTCTTGGACAGATTTGACTGACTCGCTTTGACCCTGTCAACCAGCTTGCCCTTTTTGTAATCTTCATCCCAAAATGGCTGTTTGGTTTTCACAGTACTCTTCTTGGCCTTATCTCTCATGTCAAAGTTTTTGACCATTGCAGAGTTCTTGAGCCACTTGTTAATAGTAACATTGGTAGGGGGTTTTCTGGTCTTAGGCATTTGGCTTTTACCAGTTGACTCTTTGACAGGCTTAGGCGTCCATTCTTTCTTGTTCACCTTAGCACTGCTGCTTGACGCAGATATTGGTGGAGAAAATGGTGTTCGTCGAACCGTGTCCTTGTACTTACCAGGAACTTTGCTGTCAATTCTTTTCTAATGTGGCCTCTGTCTTGCAGCCTTCTTAGCAGCGCATCATCAAAGTGCACTTCACAGTATGAGCAAAGTTTGAGTTGCCCCATGGTCTTTTTTTCTTGCAAATTCAGCAAAGGTTTTATCAGGCCTTGGGAAGATGTCGAATGGATCTTCAACTTTCACTTCACATTTCTGACTCGTCTTGATGTTCACCATACCAACATTGAAAGAAACTTGTCCTCCCAAATTTGCAACTCCTTCGCTAAAAGGATATGTGTCCACCTTCATGTCCGCTTTTGGCTTGTCAGCAAACTTTAGTTTGCCGTTCTTTAGAGCTTTCTGAATTAAGTCCCTGAAATGAACACAATTATTAGTAAAATGGCCCGTTGAATTATGATACTTGTAATATTTTTTGTCACTTAATTCATTTGGCCTTTTGAGCCTATGATCACTTGACAATTTCAATTGCTTATCTTTCAAGAGGATATCAAATATTTTGTCAGCTTTGGTTATGTCAAATGTATGTCTTTTTATTAACATATTCCATTTTTTCTTTTGCCCTAGCAGGCATGAGTGCCTGACAGGCATAAGGTGGGCCTTCCTTTAATTCTGCCAAGTTTATTTTAAGCTTTTCTACGCTTGAGTCATCACTGTCAGAATCTTTAGCTTCGACTAGATTGATTCTTTCTCGTTTCACGAACTTCTTTTGATGCTTTTAAGTCTTTTCAGCCTTTAGTTGTTCAATTTGTCGAACCTTTTCAGCTAGTTGCTCCAAATCAACCAAGTGTTGATTAACTAACTTCTTTTTGACGTAGTAGTCTAGACCACTGGCAGCAATCTTGACAGTTTCAGCTTCTGGAATAGGTGTAAAACACCTACTCTTCATTTGTCTAAATTGTGCCAAGTAATCGTCTATTGACTCGTTATACGTCCGCTTGACGTTAAACAAGTCAGTTAGGTTGACTTTTATGTCTCCTCTGAAGAACTGATCATGAAAGCTCCTTTCCAATTGTGCCCAAGAGTGGACAGAATTAGGTCTAAGTGTCGAGATCCAAGAAAAACGTGTTCTTGGTGAGTGAACTTGGAAAGAACCTCATCCTAAGGCTTTCCACAGTGGCCAATTTCCTCATTTCAATGGTGTACCGTGCGATATGTTCGACGGTTGACTCGCCACTTTCACCAGAAAACTTAGAAAGTTTGGGAATTTTCACTCCCCTGGGCAACTCTGCTTGTTGCACCCAATTAGGAAATGCTAACACAAAATATGGCTGATTAGCATAGCCAATATTGAACCCAGACCTATTCAGAACTTGTTCAACCACTTGGTTGACATTTTGTTCCACTTGATTTCCCATTATATTCTGTCTAAGTGCAACTAAGCCTGCGTGAACTTGTCGTCCAGGTTCTTTATTTCTGTTCAATATTTGAACATGGCCATACTATAAATTTTGTTGGCCTTGCCCTTGAACTTCATTGACTGGACCCTGTTCTTCATTAGGCACTGCTCCTTGAACTACTACCTGACCATCAAGGTTGTGCGATACAGGTACTGCATGTGGCTCTTGTCTGACGTTATTTTCAGGTGCTGCAATGCCTAAAGCTTGGTTTAGCCTAGCCATCTGCACTACCAGTGCATTGCAAGCATTGTTGGTGTTTGTCATAAGTGGAGTTTTCACTGCACCCATTTACTGAGTGAGCATATTAACCATATCATGATTACTGTCATCAATCTATTGACGAACACTAGCAAGTGTATTTAATGACAAGCCATCACCACCATACAGTGGTGCATTTCTTGACATATTAGGGAACATAGGATTTCCCAAGTTCAACCTATATTTCTTGACCCCTATTTCAGTCATAGTGACTGCCATAACACTTGACGTATTTCCTGCATCAGTGCTTGCCAAAGGTGCAGTCACATTGGCATTTGATACACCCTGATCTGCCACTGACGCATTAGCATTAGACACACTTGCATTAGTGCGTTATTGGTGTTTCTAGTCATATTACGTCTTCTGGGTTGTCTAGGAGGATAAGTAATGCAGGACTTTCCATTCCTCAATCGCATAAAACGATATTTAACGAGTTACTCAAAACTCGTCCCACCGGCCGTACCAATTTGTTTACTGGGATTTTTTATTCGACGAGAAATTGTCTAACAAATCCAAAATAAAACAAATGATTTTTTCAAACGATTTTAAATTCTACAAGTTACAGGATAATCTCATCAAATAACGGGTTTTATGTCTAGAATCAGGGGTTCATCAAGAAATCAACTTAGCCAATTGAGACCAAGGATTTTGTCAAAATCACTGTGAGACTCAACTTAGCAATGCTGCCAAGAATTCTCGTTAAGTTGATGGTTACAGAAATTGTGAAAGAAAACAATTTTAACAAAAGTTTGAGAAATGGAAATGTGATGCAACACGAAGTTGAAAACGAAGAACACACAATGAGATCTTTTATGGATTTTTGATATTTTGAAAGACTGGAAGTAAATGAAAAAGCGAGTAAAATTGGACAGAAAGAAGATTGCATGAAAGTAAAATGAAGTTTAAAACAAAATGCAGAGAATTTAAAGAGTGCAGAAATGTAAAGATTGCAGAAAAGTAAATGTGCAGGAATGTAAAGTGCAAAAGAAGTAAAATTGACGAAGAAGTAAATGACTAGAATGTAAATTTGCATTGAATTTAAAGGGTGGATATCTATGTTCAACGCAAAATTAGCATGCGAGGAAACAATAGTAAAGGGCAAACATTTCTTATGCCCAAGGCTTTGCATGGTAAGAACGAGTTGGGTACCGGAACTTATGATGCTGAGAATGCAAGAAAAGAGCTTGCAAATGTAATAATTATGCATGAATATCCACTTTCAATAGTGGATCATATTGGTTTTAAGGGATACTCGTCCGCTCTCCAACCATTATTTCAAGTCCCTTCTCGAAACACTATCAAAAAGGAGATATTCAAAGTGTATGATTCTGAGAGATCAATGACCTTGAAGTCGTTGGATAGTCTTGAAGGCAGAGTGGCAATTACATTTGACATGTGGATCATGGGCAATCAAAAAGGGGGTATATGGTCACATCCTTTGTGGATTACATTGATGGCTCTTGGACTTTAACTAGTCACATTTTGAGGTATTAATAAATTCTTGTTTTTATAATTTTTATGTTACATCTTGTTTAGTAGCGTGTTTATATGATATGATGATTGAACTGTAATCTTATTATGTTAGGTTCATTTACATTCCAGCTCCTTACACAAGTGATAGACTTGCTAATGCATTGGTTGAGTGTTTGATGGATTGGAATATTGATACGAAATTGTCCACTGTCACTTTAGATAATTGTAGCACAAATGATTCCATGGTTAGCAAAGTTAAGGATAAGTTGCAGTTAAACACTTTGTTAAGGGATGGGTCTTTATTTCACATGCGTTGTTGTGCACATATATTGAATTTGATAGTAAAAGATGGGTTGGAAGTAGTGAAAGACGGGATAGAAAAGATTAGAGATAGTGTGTCGTATTGGATTGCAACACCTAAAAGGAAGGAAAAATTTGATGAGACAGCCAAACAATTACGAGTCTCTTGCACTAGAAGTTTGGTTTTAGATTGTCCCACCAGATGGAATTCCACTTACAATATGCTTGAGGTTGCCATTTTATATCAGGACGTATTCAGTCGGTTAAAACAACGTGATTCTCAATACAATTGTTTGCCAACTAGTTCACAGTGGAAATTTGCAAAAGAAATTTGTGAAAAATTGGAAGTGTTCAATTCTATCACTAAGATTTTTTCTGGCACAAAGTATCCAACTGCAAATCTGTATTTTCCTAAGATCTGTGAGATAAAATTGGAAATAGCTAAGTGGATTGGCGACCCTAATGAATTGGTTAAACAAATGGCACAAAAGATGTCGGACAAGTTTGATAAGTATTGGAGTGTCATTCATGATATATTGGGGGTTGCTACTGTTTTGGACCCTAGATTCAAAATGGAGATGCTTGAATTTTATTATGACAAATTGTATCCAGTTAACACTTTGGATGAAATTAAGAAGGTCAAACAATTGTGTTATGATTTGGTTTCTGATTATCGCTTGAAATTGAATCAAGCCTCCGTGCCGACTCCCAATGTTGGATGCTAGTAATGTTGCTAGTGATTCTTTAAGAGACTATGATGCATATATCATGAGGAAAAAAAGAGCTAAGACTTCATTTGTTAAAACCGAGTTGGATCATTATTTAGAGGAGGATGTTTTACCGAGAAGTGCAGATTTTGATATTTTAATGTGGTGGAAGTTGAATGGCATCAAGTATCCAACACTCCAAGCAATTGCAAAGGATGTCTTAGCGATTCCTGTTTCTACCGTAGCTTCTGAATCTGCATTCAGCACTAGCGGTAATATCTTAAGTCCTCATCGTAGTCGACTTCATTGGACTACTTTAGAGGCCTTGATGTGTTCCAGAAGTTGGTTATGGAGTGCTGAGAATGGCGGTAAGTTTCAAATAAAAATTCTTTCAAATATCTTATGAAATGACAAATTAAGTTTGTATATCTTAAGTTTGTATCGGATTTTATATTTGTAGGTGGTTCTAATTCTAAAGTAGGCAACGGTTTTGCTACTTTACTCAACGAAATGGAGTCTGATGATGAAGGTATTATTTTATCTATTTTATTTTCTTCACATTTTATCAAGCTTAATGTTTATAATTTAACTTTCGGTTTTTTCTTTATACAGGTGAGTTGGTTAGTGGTGTTACTTCACTTGTTGAAGAGGATCGTTAGTTGCCTTATTTAACGAATTTGTAACATTGCTTGTTATTTATATGTTGGTTTGTAATGTATTTTGGTGATGCTTAATTTGGAATTTGTGATGTACTTTGTGGTTGTTACTTACTCCCTTGCCGGGTAATGCTTCTTTGGTAATGCTTTAATTTGTTGTTTGGATAATTTGTAATTTATGTTCTGCTTTCTAAGCATTTTAACAAATTAAAATGGGCTTTAACTTTCAGAGGGTTGCGATATTCTTCTCTTGTTTTGTGTTTTCCTGCATTTGGGCCTAGTTGTGTATGGCCTTGGCCCATTTCGTGGTGTTTAGTGAATGAAATTACAGTTTTCGAAAAAAAAAACAAATTAAAATGGTTTTTTGGTCAAAAAAAAAAAACAAATTAAAATGATTTTATAAATTTTTTTAATATTTATATTATAATTTGTGACGAGGCGGGCAGAAACCCGACCAGTCGGGCGAGATGGGACCAGTTTTCAGCGTGGGCGAAGCGAGTTCGGCTTTTTCGGGGCGGGGCGGGGAATGCAAAAACCGCCCCCGAACCGGCCCGTTGCCATGCCTAGGTGGAAGGAGTACTTGATCTCAATCTGCGAGTCTGTTATGTGTGAGACGTTGAGAAATTAACCAAGTATCAAACCTTGAATATAACGTTTGTCTAGGTATTTACAGAAAACTTAGAAAATAACTGACTACCTATCTGCTTGACACGTATTGGAAAGTTAAGTCTATGTCTTGCAGTTACATCTGTCGTAGCCTATTAGACACAACTAAACTCAGACGAGTCTAGCTATGTAAAGTAATTCCTAGACGTTGAGCCAATCTTGACAAGTCTTTGTTGGCCTTAACAATCTTCTTGCATTCTGACAGCACCAAGTTTGGCCATTTTGACGATAACTTAGCACTTCGTCAAAGGATTCACCATGTCCCCAAGACTTAGTCACCTTGGTTGTTTTCAATAAGTTAGCATGTATTTCGACCGAGAACCAAAATTGTGCGTCTAGTCAAAATATGCCAATTTTGACTGCAACTATGGCTTATGGGCTTCAACACTTGTACTAATTTCATGTTTTCGACCAAATCTTCAAATTCTTCTGACAATGCTTAACTCTTGTCTTTCGTCACATTCTCAAAGACTTGGTTTCTTTTCACCATTTCCATGGCTTGGCTTGATATTCGACCAATACATCCTTTTCGTCAACTTGAAGTCTGTCAACCTCTGCGTCAAGCATAGCATGTCTAATCCAAAACTTCAAAGTCTTCATTAGTTTTCATGAATTTTCGTACATGTCCTTTTTGACAACGAATTGTCATTTTTCTTGACAAATAGCAAATTCCTCTTGCCTTTGCATGCTTTGACCCTCTTTCGTCAAATACGACCCGTCTAAAACCAAAATTCATTTTGGCACCTAACATCAACTCGCCAAACTCATGTTCGAAACCCACTTCACCGTGATTTTATAGAAGCTACAATGTGTAGCTTCTGTGTGACTGTGATTTCTCACAGTGATTCTACCAAACTCATTACCTATCCAAACACACACTAATTGTTGATTATACTCTGTGATGCAATCCAACCTGCACAAGAATTATCCTCTGTATACATATGTTGGAATTTCAGCACCCAATTCTTCGCCTTCAAATTATTAACACGGTTAAAAAATTAACAGTGTTTGTAATCGTTACCCTTAACGATGCAAGCCACAATGGAAACATTATCAAGCTCCACAATTATCCCTCTATAGCCACTCTTCCAAGCCATCTCCAAACCAAGAATAATACCTCATAATTCAGTAACATATGCGGGAAAAAAAAATCCCAAGTTAGCTCCAAAGCCAACTATCCAACTGCCTCTTGCATCACGAATCAATCCACCACACTCGGCAGGTGATGAAAGGATTATTATGTGTTGGTATTGATAAACCCAGAATTAACTAAAATAAAAATAAAAATAAATATAGCATGTCTTAGCTGCAAATAGTGTGGGAAACATATCTTGTGCAGTCAAAAAACACATTCACTAGCCAATTCTAACATTCTACAATGTACACTAAGCCATAAATCCATTATGTATTATAATAGTATAATATTTTTTTTCGATAATTTTATATTAGTATAATATATTTGCAAGCAAAGGAAACTTAGACTTTTTAATTTTATCAGATCGATTGGTTAATGGTTTCACACATGCATTCCACATGGTTCTCCAACTCCCCTCATATACGTATACAGTACTCTGTCAAATGCCAATTAAAAGGGAAGAAAATATTTGGCATCTTCCTTAAACTAAGGGCCTATGAGTACTGAGTACGATTGACATGAATTTCCCCTTTAAATGTGAAATTAAGGAAAATAAAACTTGTTCCGCACTTAATTTGACATGAACCATTAATTTAATTTAATTTAATTTAATTTAATTTTCTGTCTCTATCTTGTGATTGAAACTAAAATGCACATGCATTCTTCCTTGTTTTATTAGAATGCAGTATAATATAACCCCAAAGAATTGACCTAGTGAAATATGAGAGGACTTGTATTCGACATGTCGCGGTTCAAGTACAATATGCCCCTTATATTAAAAATAAAAAAAAGAATATAGTACAATATGTTTATTGAAATTTTATATATAAAATGAGAATGCCTTTCTTATAATGGTGTAAATGGTAAATGAATTTGCCAACATAGATTGGTCCAGTTGGTAAGGATTCAGCTCATATCCCACAAGGACGTGGGTTCGAATCCCGTTACCGATGTGAGGACCTCGTTGTTAGGTAATATGTAAGTACTTCTGTAAGCGCTCTTTGAGCCTTGAGGCTTTTTTTGACCCTAGTGAGCCATCGGGGCCCAACTCGCATAAACTTTTCTATATCAAAAAAAAATGGTAAGTGAATTTGTCTTGAGCGTAAGCCCATTTCTTAGTCAGAACAAGAAGGAAGACGAATGATCAAAATCAAATTTTTGAAACTGGGCCCATGATGTTGTTGGTTGAATGACTGTTGTGCAAGGCATGTAACTCGTATATATATTTGATGCGTATCTTTATCTTTATAACTATAAAGCTTAGTAAGCCTCTATGTAAATTCTCCCGCCTAAAACATTACCACTTGCTTCATTTTTCTTTTTTTGGTGAGATTACCACTTGCTTCATGTCTATGCTAATTCTGGATCCATTCACTAACTCAGCAATAGGGATCGTTTATTGGTCATTGCTGGTCTGTTAGTCAGTAAAAAAGATATTCATTCATTAGTTGTATATGAGGGAGAAGCAAATTCCAATGTATAATTTTTGTATATTGTGCAAATAAGTTATGATTGCAAATTTTATTTGACAAGCAAGACAATTGGATAATATAATTCAGCTCACATGGTGCAGCTCACTTTAGCCTTCTTGGAAAAAGTGAAAAAAATCCATGTTGTGTTTCATACACTCTATGTAAAGGTGAAACCACTTTTGGATAGTGGTTCTTTATTTTGTGGATGTATGTTTTTTTATTCAATGTTTAGTTCCTTTTTTCTTTGTTTGATTCCGTGTTCACTTCTTCGAATATTATTTTTTTCTCATGTGTTTGAATATGGCTGTGCTATGTTTTCTGGTGTTGGTTCTTGATTCACTGAAACATCCTGAGCTGAGATGAATCAATTAAAGCAGAGATTGCTATTCTCTAATTCTGAAGGCAAACTAAGGACATGAGTGGTAGCTATGGAGTTACAGTGGTTAATGTGGTAGCAATGGTAGCTACGGAGTTTGTATGTGCTTTGACATCTGTGGTATGCATTATTTACTGATACAAGTTATCTTATATTTTCAAAAAAATTATTGTTCCTGCTTCACACATTAAAGTATTTGTAAACACGCAACCATTAGTTCCTTCTCAATCATAAATTCCATTTTTGTCACCAGCAAAGATAAGGGATAAAATATTTAGTTGCAAGGTTTATATTGCTCTTGAAATGTCAATTCACTACTGATACCTATGAAATGTTAATTGTTCTTTGAACCTTGCATTTGGGTTGGTGCTTTATTTTGACTTGCTGAATTTTTCCACTTCATACATCTCTGCTCTATATGCTTTATTTTGAGTTCCTTCATTTAAAACGTTAGTTTTTGCAGGTTGCACAATAGGTGGAGGAGAGACAGCCTCACAGATTGTTGGGGGCATCAGCTACCGTTAGGAATTAGTGAGTTAGATTGTTATCAACCAATGATGAGTTACAATAAAGGAGAGGCTTTGCATTTGGTGTAGGAATGGTAAAATAGGCCGCCCAACCCAACCCGGCCCGGCCCGTCGTGAGCCCACGTAAAAACGGGCTAGCCCAACCCAGCTCGCCAAGGGATTATGGGTTGAGATGTTGAACCCGACCCGATCTATGACGGGTTGGGCGGGCTTGGGTTGGCCCGTCAAAAAATAAAAATAACAAAAATAAATTAAAAAATAAATAAAAATCTAAAACTTAGACCAAAATTGGCCAAAACCGGCGAACTTGTCAGGCCGGCCCTCAAGAGTCCACCCAAAATGGATCACAATAGTGGGTTGGTTGGCTAGCCCGCCCGAAAATGTAAAAAAGAAAAAAATGTTCAAAAATTGGGAAAAAATATAAAATTATATATATATTGGCCCGATGGGTTGGCCCAACCCGACCCGCAGAATTGGCGAGTTAGATGGGTTGAGCTAAATGGGTTTGTGGGTTGATGAACCCCAACCCAACACGGCCCATTTTATGCGCCCGGTGGGCCGGCCCCATGGGCCAAATCCGTTTTGCCACCCCTACTCTGGTGCATGCCTTTGGTGCCTTTGCCTCTGTTTCCCCAGTTTTGAAGGTCCTCCTCTGTTATAATATTTTAAATCATGCTGAATAGTTGCTGGAAAAGTTTACATGAGAAGCAAAAACAAGAAGAGGAGATGCTCCAAGAATTAGAAGGCTTAAGAGAATCTTTAAAAGTTTACGAGGATAGTCTTGCAGAAGTTACAGATGGTCGTGATAGGCTTAGATCATCATGCGATGAAAAAGATAAGGAACTTAAGGTAAAACTATTGACTCTTGACTTCATGGAGTCTGTCTTATTTTTATCTTTGCAATAATGACATATCTTAGTGATTATGCAATCTACTAGGCTAAAATATTAGAGAAATAATTTTAGTTTCAACATGTTATGATATTCTCTTTATTTGTTTTTAAGAAAAATAATTTTATTTGTCAATTTCTATTTGCTTTATGTAGGACACTGACAGAAAGAATGACCAAACAGCTGCCATATTGAAGATGCGCGCAAGGGGCTCAACTAGCTGAAATGGAAGTGCTTAATTTATGATCAATGCATTTTAATGCATCTTTTATAGCATTGCACTTAGTGTTCTTAAATGTTTATTTTGCCCAACAATTACTTTTTAGCATGGTTTTATATCTTTGGGTCATGATTGGGCTTTAGTGGAATTATTTGCTAATTTTCGGATTTTGTTATATCCTGACCCATGTTGCTTCTGCAGGCCATAACTTGGGCTATACTTGTCCGATTTCAGTGTTCTTTGTGGCGTTGGAAAGCTAAGAAGCAGAGCTACAATTCTTATGTTGGGACCGAAGCCTAGTTCTGCCGTTTTGAAGGCCTAAATTCCACTTTACTGAAGCCGACGAGCTGCACTACGAGTTTTGAGCCTATTTTTAGTTTGTTATCGGGCTTTTATCTTATAACCCGTTTAGGGAATTAGGTTTTCGTTAAGCTGAGACTATTAGATAGAGGATCAGCCGTTTTCTTTCATTATCTTACGTTTTATTATTCACTTGCGTACCCTAGCCTCCATGGAAGCCTAAGTTCCTAAGTTGATTCATCGGTGAAAGGTTGTCGTTACAGATTTTGAGGTTCGGTGCTTAATGTTTAATACAATTTCGTTTTAATTTCTTCAATTCCATCTCTATCAATTTTGAATTTGGTTTAAATGTTTGTAATCTATCCGATTCGTTTTACCTTTCGATTAATTGTTCTGTCTTCATTGCAAAAACGCGATTGATTGTGTATGAACGCTTGATTGTATGCATCTGCTTTCGTATTTGTTAATATTTCAATTGCTTGATCGCTAAGATTAAGCGATTCGAGTAGAAATTGATAGAGGGTTGATTAGAATTCTGTTATGATATTGGTTGCGTTTAACGGCGCTTGTCCGCCTCGTGACCGATTGAACTCCATTGTTTGGCGCTTGCTCAAAGCGGTGTGGTCGTATAAACCGATTAACGCTTGTTTAGTTAGTTTATGTCAACCGTGAATTCGAATTAATTGAATTGTTGTTATTTAGAACCCGTGATAAATCCAAGGCGTGCACCGAAACCGGTGAATCAATTGTCTCTATAATCGATAATTCTCTCAATGTAAACTGTTTTCACAAAACCCCCCTTTTTCGTTATTGTCAATTTTCTTATTTCCTGAATTTGGTAATTTTGGTGTTAGAGGTCTTCGTGAGACGACCAAGGTCTCTTGCCTTGTTACTATATTTACTGTTTAATTATTTTGACCCGCGTACGACCGCTGATCAATTTATACGGAAGAGCAGCTTCTCAGGAAGCGATACTTAAATACTATAGAAGGTGGTGGATGTTAGTTAGTATGAGACGCAATATTGGTCACGCAGTTCGGCTAATCTTTGCCTACGTCTGCGACTACAGAGTAGCTGTAGTTCCGTTTTATTGATTGTCTATCTATCCTTGAGTACAAACACTAATGAGTTTAAATAGGCTATTCTATGCGTAAACCTAACGGGCCAGGGCCGAATACATATATAAATTAATCAACTATTTACAAACTTCCTTATTCACATCCCCCTCAAATTGATGCGGGGTCATCAAGGAGCATCAATTTGCCAACAAGAAACTGATGGCGTGGACGAGGAACACTTTTGGTCAAAATATCTGCAACTTGAAATTGAGTATTGATATGAGGGATGGATATAACATGATTATCATAGGTTTCACGAATAGCATGACAATCAACTTCAATATGCTTAGTACGCTCATGAAAAACCGGATTTGCAACAATCTGAATGGCACTTGTATTGTCAGCATAGAGAGATGTCAGTTCGGTTTGAGGAAATCCAAGTTCACCCAAAAGACCACGAAGCCAAAGTATTTCGGAGCATGCCGTAGACATAGCACGATACTCCGATTCAGTTGAGGACTTAGAGACTCTTGCTTGCTTCTTACTTTTCCACGAGATCAACGAAGAACCAAGAAACATGCACCAACCAGTGACAGAGCGGCGAGTGTCGACACCCACCCCAATCAAAGATCACCGTAGGCAATCAACTTAAGAGGGGTCCCACTAGGAAAGAATAAGCCCCGTTGAGAGGTACCTTTCAAGTAGCGAATTATACGACGAACCGCTGCCAAGTGAAGATGACGAGGAGAATGCATGAACTGACTTACTTGCTGAACAGCAAACGAAATGTCGGGTCGAGTAATGGTCAAGTAGTTAAGACTACCCTCGAGCTTTCGATACAGTAAAGGATCGGTCAAAAGTTCACCCTCGTCACGGTGGTATTTAACATTAACTTCAAGAGGAGTATCCACAGGATTAGCGGATTGGAGGCTAGCCATAGCAATAAGATCTGTGGCATACTTATGCTGATGAAGAAATATACCCTTAGAGGTAGAATGAACCTCGAGTCCCAGAAAATAATGTAAAAGACCAAGGTCTTTCATTTGAAATGAGGCTTGAAGCTTTTGTTTAACTTCCTGTATAGATGCTGCATCAGAACCAGTAATGATCATATCATCAACATAAAGAAGGAGCAGAATAATGCCCGTAGATGTGCGGTGAATGAACAAAGACGAATCATACTGACTTTGAGTAAAAGAGAACCCAAGTAGAGTGGAACGGAATTTCTCATACCATGCTCTAGGCGCCTGTTTCAAACCATATAGAGAGCGTTTGAGCTTGTACACCCCCTTAGATGAAGAGAATAGGCCCTGAGGGGGAGTCATATAAATATCTTCAGTCAGGTGGCCATGAAGAAATGCATTCTTCACGTCCATTTGGTGGAGAGACCACCCATGAGAAGCAGCTATAGAGAGCACCATTCTAACAGTAGTCATTTTAGCAACTGGTGCAAATGTCTCATCGTAATCAATGCCATATTCCTGCTTGTTGCCTAAAGCAACCAATCGAGCCTTGTACCGATTGAGAGATCCATCAGAATTTAGTTTCACAGAATACACCCATTTACAGCCTATGGGTTTGATATCAGGAGGGCAAGGAACAATATCCCAAGTAAAATTGTCCTGAAGGGCCTGGAGTTCCTCATTCATAGCATTTACCCAACACACATCTTTAACAGCCTGCGAGTAACAAGTAGGAATAGATATGCCAGACAGAGCTTGATTAAAGCAGTATGTGAGGAATCAAACCTGTCTGGTGAATATCTATCAGGTGCTCGAGACGTTCTACTAGAACGCCGTGGTGCAACCGGTACAGGATCAGGATCAGGTGGCGGGTCAGCATCGGAAGGGCAAGTGGGAACCTGTCTATCGCGTTGTCTGGCATATACAAGACCTGGTTTGAAACGTTCTATAGATGGAGACAAAGTAGAAAAATGGGGAAGTATAGCAATATCAGTCAGACCAGGAGTAGGGCAAGGAAACATAAACTGATGATCAAAAAATGTCACATTCCTAGAAATGCGAAAACGATGGTTAGAGACATCATAACACACAAAACCCTTATGAGAATGACTATACCCCATAAATGCACATTGGACAGATTGTGCCCCAAGCTTATGTCTTTCAGTGGATGGTAGGTGAACAAAACAAACACACCCAAAAGTATGTAAACTACTATAATCAGGCTGAGTTTTAAAAAGACGAAAATAAGGAGAATCAAACTCAATCACCGTGGAAGGAAGACGGTTGATCAAAAAAACAGCTGTGGAAAGAGCCTCTACCCAAAATCTGGATGGAACAGAAGCCTGGAGAAGTAAGGTACGTGTTACATCCAACAAGTGACGATTCTTACGTTCTGCAACACCATTTTGCTGAGGGGTATTGGGACAAGATCGTTGAGACAATACACATTTTTGGTGTAAGAACTCCTGAAACTCATGAGACATATATTCACCACCAGAATCAGACCGAAGAATTTTAATACTGGTTTGAAATTGATTTTCAACATACATCAGAAATTTCTTAAACATAGAAAACACTTCAGATTTAGATTTAAGAAAATAAATCCAAGTAAAACGACTATAATCATTGATAAAGGTGACAAAATACTTATAGTGAGCATGAGAAGCTACAGGTGAGATTCCCCAAACATCACTATGAATTATCTCAAAACAAGTAGAAGCACGATGAGCACCAGACGGAAAAGGAAGTGTTTTGCTTTTAGCTAATTTGCAAACAGAACATGAAATACAGACACTAGAATCCATAGGTTTAGTACCTAACAAACCAGTCTTAAATAAGTGAGACAAAACAACAGAGTTTGGATGGCCCAATTTCCTATGCCAATCCTCACATGAATTCAAAACAGTATTACACGCAAGAGATAAATGACTAGAAATAGACTGGAGCGGAAACAATCTTCCCACTTTAGGCCCCTTCGCGATCACCTTCCCCGACACCTGTTCCTGCACAAAACAACCAGCACGAGAAAGATTAACATCACAACCGTCATCCACTAATTGTCCAGCAGACAATAAATTGGAAGCAAGTTCAGGTGCTACAAGCACATTTCGAAACTTAGAGTTGATGTCACCAACATGAGTTATAGGAATGGTACTCCCGTCAGCAATTTGAATTTTATGATTGCCATTATAAGGATTTAAATTGTGTAAGTGTTCAGGAGAACCCGTCATGTGATTCGATGCACCAAAGTCAAGTAACCATGGACGAGAAATGAAAGAGGACTTACCAGTAATGCCCAAGGCTGAAAAAGCAGAAAGTACCATTTGTTGAATCAATTCAGGCTGAAGAGCACCACCATCAGATGCACCACTGGTGGAAGGACCAGCGGCAGAGCTAGTAGTGGCATGGAATGCCTGCACCGGACGCTTAGTCGGTCGTGGAGGACGCGTAGGACAGACAGAGATGATATGACCCTGCTGCTTGCAGTAATTGCAAAATTTCTTGGGACAACTACGAGCAACATGTCCAAATTGTTTGCAAGAGAAGCATTGAGTTTGTCGCATATCACGGCCTTGGCCTCTATTTTGCGCGGCATATGCAACCGTCACAGGTTCAGAAAGGACGGGATCATGAGACATGGTTCCTTGAGTATGGAGACGTTGTTCTTCCCTGAGCAGTTCACCAACACAGATATCCAAGGAAGGAACAGGGTTCCTATTCAGCAGAGCACCGCGAACTGCCTCAAACTCCGGGCGAAGTTTCATGAGAAATTGATCTCGTTTACTAGTATCATAAACATCTTTGACAGCCGAAAGTGACGGTTTGGGAACAGCAGCATATATAATACCAGAGTGTTCTGTCCACAAATTCAGAAAACCAGAATAATATTCTTGAATGGACAAATTACCTTGTTTGTAATTAGCAATTTCTAGTTCCAATTGGAAACGCTTGCAGCGTATTGTCCTGGTGGTAAATACGCTGCAAGTAATTCCACATTTCTTGAGCAGTTGAAAAAGATCGCAAATTGTTGATCATCTGAGGATCAATAGTACTAAGGATCCAAGAAATAATTTGAGCATCTTTCACTTCCCACGCATCTAAGGCAGTTTTGTCTTCCGGTGCCTTAGAAACCCCATCAAGGTGACTCCATAATCCTTTCCCTTTGACATACATCTTGAACTGAAATTTCCAGGCAGCATAATTCTTACCGGTAAAACGAACACAAAAAATATCCCTTTCTTTCTCTGAAGCCATTTAAAAAATTATTAAAGGTATCAATGGGACCAACAGCAACAAAAGCAACAAGGTAAATCAATGAGACTTAACGCGATAAATCACGTTGCCACGAATAACAAGCCACGATCAACACACCACGAATAGCCTATGATAATCAAGAAGAGACGATGATCCAGGAAATCGCAACCACGAAACCCACGGAACCACGCAACCACGAAACCAGGAAATCGCAACCACGCAACCATGAAAGGTCGCAAACCAGAACGAGGAAGACCAAATCAAACGAATCACGAATCACGTCTCAAAACAGAGAACCAGAGGAGAAGCCGAGATCGAGAACGAAGGGAAACCGAGAATCACGTCGCAAGGAGAGAACAGAGACGCGAGCAGAGATCGAGAGTTAGGTCGCGAGCAGAGATCGAGAGATCGAGCGAGCAGAGCAGAGATCGAACCCAGAGGAGAAGCCGAGGAGCAGAACTAGGTCACGAACGCCAGGCCAAGAACATAGAAGCAGAATCCCAGGTAACTAGTCTGATACCATGTTAGTTAGTATGAGACGCAATATTGGTCACGCAGTTCGGCTAATCTTTGCCTACGTCTGCGACTACAGAGTAGATGTAGTTCCGTTTTATTGATTGTCTATCTATCCTTGAGTACAAACACTAATGAGTTTAAATAGGCTATTCTATGCGTAAACCTAACGGGCCAGGGCCGAATACATATATAAATTAATCAACTATTTACAAACTTCCTTATTCACAGTGGACAGAAAAAGTGTCATGTCTATGTGAATGTGTAGATTTACATGTGAACTGACATAAGTAATAACAATAGTGGAATTTGATTCTTTATTTCAGATATGAAAGGCTACTAAATCGGATTATGGTATCTGATTATTGTGTTAAATTGCTTCTACTATTTTTTTCCTCCTTTGATCCTTAATACATGAATGCTCAAGGTCGCCATACATGGTAATTTGCTAATTTATGCTAAGCTTTTTTCAAAAAATGCTTACATATACATTATGCTAATAAAATAAAATGATATTAAGTTTAAGCAAGAAGATGTGTACTTTGGGATGTCTAATAAAATGCTCACTTTGTTTGTTCTTAGTTGATTATAGCTAAACACTATAAATGCAGTGATTGTTGCTCCTCGAAGTTTTTTTTTATTAGTGGTCTGTTTTTTAGGATATTTTTATTGTGGGGATAAATGAGAACATTTTGAACTACTGCAGCAAATTTAGAGACCTTTCTTCTCTTCCTTTGTTAAACATATATGCTTATTTACATCTTAAACTTCTGTGAGTCGGGTTCTCAGAATGTCTGTTATGGCTCTGCTTATGGATAAGGTGCAGCCTCTTAAAATTTATAGTTATTTCATCCTCTTAAAATTGGTTTCAAATTGATGTGATTGTTAACTACTACTGAATAATCATGACTATTAGAAAGGTTGAGTTTCGGATAGCTTCTATTGGATGTACATGGTCATGCTATTTTTCACCATAGCTTCTGTCTTGGTCTATATTTTGCACCATAGACTGGCGTGCAGCTTCTCTTATTTTCTTAGAAAGACACATTGAAGTTTTTCATTTTGTTTCATCTCATCTTATAGAGGAATGGTACTCCATATGTGGTTGTAATAATAGTATTGTGCTTGAATTATTTCTTTGAGATGGACTTGGTGGTTTCAAATATTGAGATTTTTCAAACATAGTTTCAATTTCATAGTTTTGTATTGTGAAGGTCAGCTAAGGGAAACAGATAAACAACTTTTACATTATATTTCAAATAAATCATAGAATACATAGTTGCAGATTGGTATTGCGTGAATCTATTCCCTTTTGTTTTCAGGTGCATACCTGTTAGTGTCGAAAATTACATTTTTCCATACTCTGTCAAAGACATAATTGGCATAAATATTGAGATGCATGTTGAAGGTCTATCTGACCTTGAAGTGATAATAGACTTGGAAAAGGCTTTTTGACTTGGCCTAATATTTAGCTTACTGATACCGTTGTCTAAAATAAGGCATGTGTTAAAGGCAAAGTTGGCCTATGTTAGCATCATAATAAATATGTGCCAAGTGTGACATGGTATCTGACAGAGATAAGGCCATTTGACAGTGAAAGTGTCGACCAAGCAAGTTCTGACAAAGAAATTACCAGAGAAATTATTAGTGGACATGTGTCAAGCATAGAATAGGGAAGTTATTAAATAAGACACGTGTCAACATATGTATCATTAGGAAGTTATTTTCTTTGCCTATATATACTTGTATGATCAGTGTAATCAGGGTTGGAACTTGTAAGCACTCTATTACTTAAAAACTTATTTACATAAGTGAATATATAAATAGATATATTATTTTCAATACTAGCTTCAATGATAACGAAAATAATGAATAGTAAACAATGTTATTTTGTCATCTTTTTTATGTTTTAAATATAATCTTATATATTAAAATATGACCCAATATATTACCTCACAAATTTAATTTGTTTGTGCATCGCACAGGTATATGCACTAGTATTTTTAGAAAAGCTTAATTGTATTTTTGGTCTTCCAAGTATCGCAATTGTGTGATTTTGGTTCCTCAAGTTTTAATTGAGGGAGTTAGTTCACAATTGTGTAATTTTAGTCCCCAGATTCTAATTGAGCAAATTGGATCTCTAGGTGTCGCAGTTGTGCGATTTTGCTCCCTCAGTTTATTTGTAATTCAATTTATAATAAAAAATGTTGCAAAGGTTTTTTTAATTTTTAAGCCAACATGCCACATAGACCAAATTATGTATTAGGTCATATTCACACGTCATACATCAACATTTTTTATTAGAAATGAATGGCATGACGGACCAAAATTGCACAATTGAGATAACTGGAGGACCCAATTCGTAAAATTGGAACTTGAGGACCAAAATTGTACAATCGCAATACTTAGAGGACCAAATTCACATAATTGAAACTTGAGAGATCAAAATCGTACAATCATAATATCTTGAAGACAAAAAGTATAATTATGCGATTTATAAATTTACATTTATTCATTCTTCACATGCAACTGATACACGAGACGTAAATCATTTTTTTTTGTTGACACTGACGTAAATCATTAGTTGATCGCACAATATCTTTTTTTTTTTTTTTGATAAATCGCACAATATCTTTTACTGAATGGTGTTGTGCATATTTATGATAAGAATTTTTTACCTATCTATTTTTCCCAACAGTGTCACCACTAGCCAGGATATATACTTCATAAAAACTCACTTTTGTTTTAGTTTGTCTGTGCCCCAGTGTAAGATTTTTAGAGTTTAGAAAATTGATTTTAAATGAATTAAATTTCACAAAATTAATTTTACTCAAAAGTGCATTTGAATGAATGGATTTATGTTTAAGAATATTTACCTTAAAAGTAATTTTAACATCAAGAATATTATTCGAATAAAAATCCCTTTCAGATGAATAATTATCAATGAGTATGTAAATAAAACAATATTAAATTATGAGGATATTTTTGTCAATGTCCAACGAGATTTGACTTCACCACAAAAGTAACAAACTATTACTAATTTTGTAATTGAAAAATTCACTTTTTTGTATTACAGCAATTAGAAGTGATTATGGTAGAGAATTTGAAAATGAACAATTTCAAAACTTCTGTGAAGAGCATGGCATCTCTCACAATTTTTCATCACCTAGAACACCACAACAAAATGGTGTTGTAGAAAGGAAAAATAGATCCCTTCAAGAAATGGCCAGAAACCATGATTCACAAAACTAATGCTGCAAAACATTTTTGGGCAAAAGCAGTTAACACTGTAGTTTATATGTAGTTTATATTCAAAATAGAATCTATATTACACCTATTTTGAATAAGACTTCATATGAATTGTGGAAAGGAAGAAAACCTAACATTTCATATTTTCACCAATTTGGGTGTAACTGCTTTGTTCTCAATACAAAGGACATTCTTAGAAAATTTGATTTAAAATCACACAAAGCTATTTTTTTTGGACCTTCTGAACACTCTAAAGCTTAAAGAGTATATAACAAAGAAACATTAATTGTTGATGAGTCTATACATGTAAGGTTTGATGATAAGAAGCCTGACAATGAAACATCAGAGCTAAATGAGATCTTTGCAGATATGCAGATAAGCAAAGAAACAGATGATAGTGTCACAAGTGCTGGCTCTGATTCTGTGTCTGGTGACAAGACTCAAGAAGAGATCATAACAGACTGGAAGTTCAAAACTCATCACCCAAAGGACCAGATCATTGGTGAACCAACTGATAGAGTTAGAACAAGATCATCTCTTAGGAAACATTCTGACTTTGTATTACTATTAGAAATAGAGCCCAAGACAATTGATGAAGCACTAACAAACGATGGATGAATACTTGCTATGCAAGAAGAGCTCAATCAATTTCAGAGAAATAATATTTGGAAGCTTGTGCCCCCTCCAGAGGATAAGCAAGCCATTGGAACCAAGTGGGTTTTCAGAAACAAACTTGATGAAGTTGGCAAAGTGGTAAGAAATAAAGCTAGACTTGTTGCTCAAAGGTATTCATAAGAGAAAGGTATAGATTATACTGAAACCTTGGCTCCTGTAGCTAGACTTGAAGTAATTAGAATATTATTATCATTTGCTGCACATCATGACATTACTTTATATCAAATGGATGTAAAAAATGCATTTTTAAATGGTTTTATAAGTGAGGAAGTGTTCGTAAAACAACCACCTGGATTTGAAGATATTGCATATCCAGAGCATGTCTTCAAACATAAAAAGGCTCTCTATGGTCTTAAACAAGCCCCAAGAGCTTGGTACGATAGATTGAGTTCCTTTTTAATGTCAAATGGTTTTGAAAGAGGACAGATGGACACTATACTCTTTAGAAAATCATGTAAAAACCATTTTATTATAATTCAAATATATGTTGATGATATTATATTTGGTGCTACTAATGAATCTCTTTGTGAGGAATTCTCTAAGCTTATGTAGAATGAGTTTGAAATGAGTATGATGGGAGAATTAAAATTCTTCCTTGGTAGTCAAATCAAGCAGTGTCAAGATGTAACATATATCCATCAGAGTAAATATGTGAAAGAACTCTTAAAGAAGTTCAAGCTTGAGGAAACCAAACCAATGAGCACACTGATGCATCCAACATGTGCTCTCAGCAAAGATGAATCTAGTAAAAAGATAGACCAAAAGATATATAGAGGTATGATTGGTTCACTCCTTTATCTTACTGCTTCAAGGCTTGATATTATGTTTAGTATGTGCTTATGTGCAAGATTCCAATCTGATCCTAGAGAATCTCATTTAACTGCTGTTAAGAGAATCTTTAGGTATCTCAAAGGAACTACTATTCTTGGATTGCTTTATAAGAATTCAGAAAATGAAAACTACAAGTTAGTAGGCTTCTGTGATGTTGACTTTACTGGAGATAGAATTGAAAGAAAGAGCACACGTGGTGGCTGTCAATTTCTTGGAGCAAACCTTATCTCGTGGTCCAGCAAAAGACAAAACACAATTGCACTATTAACAGTAGAAGTTGAGTACATATCTGCTGCAAGTAGTAGTTCACAACTTCTATGAATGAAGTATCACCTTATCAGATTAAAGAGAGTAACATTCCTATATATTGTGATAATACCTCTGCAATATGTTTGACTAAAAATCCTATTTTGTATTCACGTGCTAAACATATTGGAATTAAACATCACTTCATTATAGACTATGTTTAGAAAGGGATACTTGAAATTAAATTTATTGATACTGACCATCAATGGGCAGATGTTTTTACAAAACCCCTTGCTGAAGATAGATTCAACTTTATAAGAAAGAACTTGAATTTTCATCTTATAAAAGAATAAGTGTTTAATTTGAATATATATGTGCCTCTGATTTTTGTTCCTCTGAAATGCCTGCGTCTGGTTGCATATGTGCCTATATTTTCATGTGTGCCTTTGTTTTCATATGTGCCTCTATTTTTATGTATGTGTCTGTTTTTGATATATGTCTCTGTTTTTAAGTTGCCTCTGTTTTACATATAGCCATTATTTTATTATTTATTATTTGCATCCTCTGTTGTTGATTAACTGTTCATATCATGTGAGTCTATTACAAGTTCCCTCTGGGAATCTTGGTATACACGTGTCTCTTTGAGATTGGTTGATGCGTTAGTGGATGAAATTTACTCTCACTGAGTCATAATTATTTCTTTTACTACCCGAGGACAGTTTTACTACGCCTCTTTATGGTAGAGCTTGACACGTTTCATTTTTGAAATGACAAATTATTTATTTCATTTATTTTTTGAAAACTGAAAAATGTGGTTTGCCTTCTTCAACACGTTTATTACCCACTCACTTGACCCACTACTCAAACTATCTCTCTATGAGAAGTTTCACGTTTTGAAACCCTAAACCCCTCTCTCTTCTACATGCTCTCTGCAACTCTCTCTGTGCAATGGCTGCTCCACAGCAAGTTGTGTATGGTTCTGAACCAGAACCCCAACCTACGTTGGTGAATGCAGAACAACACCAACTCAAAGTGATGTGTGAACATCAAGTTGATTTCAAGGACTTAGCTGATAGTGGGTATGACTTCAGAAATGATTTTGTGGATATGGGTATCATTGATTTCTTCTGTATGGAAATTTCCCCCATCTATCCAGAACTTGTGAGGGAATTTTGGATGTTTCCAATATGCAAAGACAACTCTATCTACAACTATGTGCAACGGAGACACAAAATGGTTACTTAGGATTTGATTGCTGATATAATCAAATGCCCTAATACTGGGAAAACTATCACGAACAACTGGGAAATGGAGGTTGGTGGCTGGGATACCATTAACTTCTCCATCTATGAGAACCTGGAAGGTTCGAAGGGTGCAAACATGAAGAACAAGTTCATGGTTCTGTTTAAGATTATCAAGAACTGCATTGTACCCAAATCTGGGTCTGTTGACACTGTGAGCAGTGACCACAAGTTCATCATGTTATCTTCTCCAGAAAAGGGAAGAACTTAAATATACCCTATGGAAGGGTGATTTCTACTATTCTGGATAATCAAGGTCTGATTAGGCATCTTCAAGGTTTAAATACTGAAGAAGCTGGAGTTGCACTGCAAACTGTGAGTGTGTGACGCACAGACCCCCTGCCTACCGGCCCAATGTGGCCTTTGGGCAATGGTCATTGGGCCGGTAGGCAGGGGGTCTGTGCGTCACAGAGTGCTCCAACCTTCAATAGTGAAAACTTGAAGAAAATGAGGGTTTTATCTTTAGAGATAATTGCTGAAATCCAGAAGGAAGAGGAAGCTGCTGCCAAACCTACCAGAAAGGGAAAGAGGAAGATTACTAAGGTTGCCTCTCTTAAGCATACCAGAAGAGTAACAAGGAGTACTGGTATTTCAGTTGGCTCCCGTGTACTTCCACTGGACCCACCAGTGAGACCTGCCTTCATGCACTCAGTGATGCCAGAAGAAATAGAGGAGAAGAAGGTTGAAGTATAAAATCTCAAGAGGAATGCTGCTTATTGATCAACGGTCGTACGCGGGTCAAAATAATTAAACAGTAAATATAGTAACAAGGCAAGAGACCTTGGTCGTCTCACGAAGACCTCTAACACCAAAATTACCAAATTCAGGAAATAAGAAAATTGACAATAACGAAAAAGGGGGGTTTTGTGAAAACAGTTTCTGTTGAGAGAATTATCAGATTATAGAGACAATTGATTCACCGGTTTCCGGGTGCACATCTTGGATTTATCACAGGTTCTAAATAACAACAATTCAATTAATTCCGAATTCACAGTTGACATAAACTAACTAAACAAGCGTTAATCAGTTTATACGACCACACCGTTAGAGCAAGCGGCAAAGCAATGGGTTCAATCGATCACGAGGCGGACAAGCGCCGTTAAACGCAACCAATATCATAACAGAATTCTAATCAACCCTCTATCAATTTCTACTCGAATCAATTAATCTTAAGCGATCAAGCAATTGAAATATTAATGATTCTGAAAGCAGATGCATACAATCAAGCGTTCATACACAATCGAATCGCGTTTTTGCAATGAAGACAGAACAATTAACTAAGCGTAAAACGAATGGATAGATTGCAAACATTTAAACCAAATTCGAAATTGATAGAGATGGAATTGAAGAAATTAAAATGAAATTGTATTAAACATTAAGCAATCAACCTCAAAATGCAGAGCGACAACCTTTCACCGATGAATCAACTTAGGAACTTAGGCTTCCATGGAGGCTAAGTGCGCAAGTGAATAATAAAGCGTAAGATAATGAAAGAAAACGGCTGATCCTCTATCTAATAGTCTCAGCTTAACGAAAACCTAATTCCCTAAACGGGTTATAAGATAAAAGCCCGATAACAAACTAAAAATATGCCCAAAACTCGTAGTGCAGCTCGTCAGCTTCAGTAAAGTGGAATTTCGGCCTTCAAAACGGCAGAACTAGGCTTCGGTCCCAACATAAGAATTGTAGCTCTGCTTCTTAGCTTTCCAACGCCACAAAGAACATTGAAATCGGACAAGTATAGCCCAAGTTATGGCCTGAAGAAGCAACATGGGTCAGGATACAACAAAATCCGAAAATTAGCAAATAATTCCACTAAAGCCCAATCATGACCCAAAGATATAAAACCATGCTAAAAAGTAGTTGTTGGGTAAAATAAATATTTAAGAACACTAAGTGCACTGCTATAAAAGATGCATTAAAATGCATTGATCAAATTCCCCCACACTTAAGCTTTTGCACTCCGGGCAAAACACACAAAACAAAGCAAAGATGCATTTCCAATGAATTCCAAGGATACAAAGTGGCAAGCTAAATGCTCATTCAAGGTTTCAAGGACTCATGGCAATCATGAACAACATCTAATTACCTTCAAAGCAACCAAAGAGTGCATCAAAAGTGATAGAATCCTCACAAGAAAGCATTTCTCTCAAACTCTCAAGTGTCTAGGCTAGTGTTTACACTCAAAGCACATCATGAAAGCTAGCACTACCATAGGCTTGACAAGACTCTAACATCCACATTTGAAACACATGCACACAAAGATCAAAAAGTCTTTATTAAGGTTATAATGGGGCCAATGTCAAGGTGGGATAATTGAAAGGGGAACTAGGCTATAAAATCAAAGAGGATAGAGGAGCAATAGAAACAATTACCAAATAATCATGGGGGGACAATTCAACCACAATTCAATCCATTATTTTTTTCGAGAAATGATATGCTCCACTACTCTTTTGTTTTATTTTATTTTTTTTGTTTATTTCTTTTTCTTCTCTTTTTTTTTATTTTCTTTTGCCAAAATCCCAATGAAGCAATGAAGCACAACAATACATATGTTTTTACAACCACAATTCTGAGCCCCCTACACTTTGCAAATTTATTCTCATTGTTTTTTTTTAAAGCTCCTTAATCCCCTAAGATTGGGTCATAACATTGTTTTTCACTTTTAGGCTTGTAATGAGCTATATAACAAAGAATGGGATAAATAGGCTCAAAGGGGCTAAACAAAGGGATAATTGCAAGGTAGGCTTATTTGGCTAGTGGCTAAAAGAACAAAAATTGACTAGATCATTTCAATGCATGCATGTGAACAAGAGTTTCAACAAGAGTCAATTCAAGTTCTAGAGTAACCAACAATCATGAGTGAAATCACTCAAGAAAGAAAGAGAAAGGCAAAATGTATTCCATCCATTATAAGGCCCAAAACTCACCAAGGAAAATATCTATCACAAAAGATGCACAATTTAATATTCCAAACCAACTTATCACACTAGGAATGCAAGGAAGTCATCCATATCATGCCACAAGACCTATAGTCCTAGAATAGTGAAATCACTCCCCACTCATACAAACCAAGAAACCCAATGAAAATGCATGCAAATTTTTTAATTTTTTTTTAACAAATTACTCAAAACAAAAAAAAACAAAACTACTAAGCTACTAAAAGACACCCCCCCACACTTAGATCATACATTGTCCTCAATGAAAACATCAAGCATAAAACAAGAGTAAGGAGGAGGGACTCCCTGGTCAAACTGCAGTGTAGGTGGGATGTTCCAATGAGAGTTCTTCTATGGGTGCATCTTCAAATGCGGAACTCTCATGGAATACTTTGAGGTGTTGTCCATTGACTTTGAAAATTTTGTTTGTCGCCTCACTTTTAACTTCAACTGCACCATGAGGAAAAACATTAGTAATAACAAACGGGCCAATCCACTTGGATCTAAGTTTCCCGGCCATAATTTTCAGCCGGGAGTTGAACAACAAGACTTTTTGCCCAATGGAGAACTCCTTCCTAGAAATCATCTTGTCATGGAAGTGCTTAGTTTTCTCCTTATAAATTCTGGAATTCTCATAGGCTTCTAGCCTAAGCTCCTCAAGTTGTTGCAATTGAAGCTTTCTCTCTTTACCTGCTTTTTCCAGTTCAAGATTACAACCTTTTACCGCCCAATAAGCACGGTGCTCTATCTCCACCGGGAGGTGGCATGCCTTACCAAACACAAGTCTAAAGGGAGACATCCCTATTGGTGTTTTGTAAGCTGTTCTTTGCGCCCAAAGAGCCTCTTCTAGCCTGCGGCTCCAGTCCTTCCTGCTTGGTTGCACCATCTTTTCTAGAATTTGTTTAATTTCTCTGTTTGAAATCTCAGCTTGCCCATTAGTTTGGGGGTGGTAAGGTGTAGAAACCCTATGCACCACCCCATACTTTCAAAGCAAAGCTTCCATGGTGCGACTGAAATGAGAACCTTGGTCACTTATGATGGCTCTTGGAATACCAAACACAAAAAATTTGGGACTGACAAAATCCACAACAACTTTAGAATCATTAATGCAGTGGCTTTTGCCTCCACCCATTTGGAAACATAATCAACGGCAAGCAGGATATAAGTAAAACCAAAAGAAACAGGAAAGGGGCCCATGAAATCAATCCCCCATACATCAAATACCTCACAAAAAAGCATGGGCTGCTGAGGCATTTCACTCCTGCGAGTGATTGCCGTCCCAGCCCTTTGACACTGTTCACAAGTGCGGAAAGTCTCAAATGCATCTTTAAAAATGGTGGGCCAATAGAAACCCGAGTCTAAGACTTTTCTCGCTGTCCGCTGAGGACCAAAGTGTCCACCTACCTGAGAAGCATGACAGAATTGAAGAATGGATGGAACCTCATGGTAAGGTACACATCGCCTAATCACCTGGTCACTACCAAACTTCCACAAATAGGGATCATCCCACACAAAATATTTTGCATCACTTTTGAGTTTATGTACCTGTGCCTTAGATGCATGTGGGGGTAAGGCTCCACCCACAAGATAATTAACTATATCAGCATACCAAGGAGTTACCTCACGTAGCTGCATGAGCTGCTCATCAGGAAAGTCATCATGGAGTGGGAGGGAATCCTCAGCCCTCTCTATCCTGCTTAAATGGTCAGCCACTAAGTTTTCTGCTCCACTCTTATCTTTAATCTCCAAATCAAATTCTTGGAGGAGCAACATCCACCTTATCAATCTTGGCTTTGCCTCTGGTTTCTTTAAAAGAAATTTCAAAGCTGCATGGTCAGTAAAAACAACCACCTTGGAACTAAGCAAATATGATCGGAACTTATCAAGAGCAAATACAATTGCCAAAAGCTCCTTTTCTGTGGTGGTGTAGTTAATTTGTGCAACATCTAAAGTCCTAGAAGCATAATAAATAACATGGGCAGCCTTGTCAACTCTTTGTGCTAGAACCGCCTCAATGCATAATTAGATGCATCACACATGATTTCAAAGGGAGGGTCCAATCGGTGGGTGGATGATGGGAGTAAGTCAAGGACTTCTTGATACAATCAAAGGCACGCTTGCATTTATCATCAAATGTAAAGCTAACATCCTTTTGCAAAGAGTTTGTCAATGGAAGAAGCGATCTTCTTTGAAATCCTTGATAAAGCGCCTGTAAAAACCTGCATGACCAAGAAATGAACGAATCTCGCGAATGCAAGATGGGTAAGGTAAACTAGAAATCACTTCAATCTTGGCAGGATCTACTTGCATTCCTTTTTCAGAGATCACATGCCCTAAAACAATACCCTGTCCTACCATAAAGTGGCATTTTTCATAATTTAGAACAAGGTTAGTTTCAATGCATCTCTGCAAAACTCTATCCAAACTACTCAAACATGAATCAAATGAAGAACCATAAACAGTAAAATCATCCATAAACACTTCTATGCAATTTTCTATCAAATCAGCAAAAATACTAATCATGCATTTGGAAAGTCCCAGTGCATTGCATAGGCCAAAAGGCATCCTCCTATAGGCAAAAGTGCCAAAGGGCAAGTGAATGTGGTCTTTTCTTGGTCCTGGTGCAATATGGATCTGAAAGTAACCTGAAAAACCATCAAGAAAACGATAATGTGACTTACCACCAACCGCTCAAGCATCCGATCAATGAGCGGCAAAGGAAAGTGATCTTTTACGGTTGCCTGGTTAAGCCTCCCGTAATCAATACACACTCTCCAACTATTACGAACCCTTGTGGGGATGAGTTCATTATTTTCATTCCTCACCACCGTGAGACCACTCTTTCTGAACCACTTGGGTGGGCTTACCCATTGACTATCGAGTGGGTATATGATGCCACTGTAGGAGTTTGGTCACCTCCTTTTTCACAACATCTAAGATTAATGGGTTAAGCGCCTGCATTTGCTAGCAATTCGCCCCATCCTCAAGTAAAATCCTGTGCATACACATGGATGGGCTAATACCAGGAATATCAGCTAAGGTCCATCCGATGGCCTTTTTGTATTTTTTCAGCATCTGCTTGACTTCTCTTCTGCTCGGAATCAAGGTTAGGCTGCAATAATAACGGGTAAATCACCACTCCCTCTAAATATGCATATTTTAACTCTTTGGGGAGTGGCTTAAGCTCTAGAACCGGTGGTTTTTCAATAGAGGCGAGAATCTTAGTAGCGAAGCTACATTCGCAACAAAGCCTATGTCATTGGGGACATTAGGCAAAGTGTCAACCCGCAAAACAAAGCTCAACTTCAAAGACAAGTATGAGTGTTAGTGCAACAATCACAAGTAACATCACAAGAAAATCAGCCAATGAAGGAAAATCTGCAGTAACAACATCAGAATAAACATCATCAACCAAATCAGCGAGCAATTCAATATGAAAAAGGGAATGCTCTTCCATGGGGTGTTTCATAGCATCAAAGATATTAAATTTTACAACGCTATCACCAAATTCCATGGAAAGAGTCCCAGTACCAACATCAATTTTTGCCTTGGCAGTTTTCAAGAATGGCCTGCCCAAAATGATGGGTGACCTGCTGGACTTAGTCTCTGCTTCCATATCCAGAATATAAAAATCTGCAGGGAAAATAAGGTTATCAACTTTAACAAGGACATCCTCAACGATCCAAAGTAGAACCTTTGCTTCTATTTGCAAGTGAATGGTAACACTTTGTTTCTGCAAATGTCCAAGAGCAAGAGAGTTAAAAATAGATGTAGGCATTACATTGATTGAAGCTCCTAGATCTAACATGGCATCATCAAACTGATTGTTGCCTATGGTGCATGGAATGGCAAAAGTCCCTGGATCCTTGCACTTTTGGGGCATGGATTGGAAGAGGCTGAAACATTATGCCCCATGTTTATCTTTTCATTCCCTTTCACCTCCTCTTATGTGTACACAACTCTTTGAAACTTGGCATATCTTGGAATCGCTTGATTGCCTCAAGAAGGGAATGTTCACTTCCACCTTCCTAAAAGTATCCAAGATCTCCTTATCCCTCTCTCCCTCATCTTGTTTTTTTGTACTCTTTTGCTCTATGAGGGAAAGGGAGGGCACTTTTGTTCATCGAAATATGCTCAGGTGCCTTATTATTTCGAACAACTGATTTCGGGCACCTTTGGGGTATCAGCAGCTTTCCCAGATCTCAATGTAATGGCACTAACGTTGGGGTTTGGTGCATTCGGATTGACCACTTTGCTTGGTGGCGGTTGGTTTGCCCAGACTTGCATCCGATTAATTGTGGTAGCCATCTGTCCCATCTGTGTGTGCAAATTCTGAATTGAGGCATCTGTTCTCTGTTGGGCTGGAGGTTTTGGGCAGCCATCTCGCTTAACTAGATCCTCTAATGAAGGTTCAGCCTGACAGTGACTTGCGGTGGATTATTTTCTTTGCTGGGCTGTTGTTGTGCGACTTGATTTCCCCATCTAAGGTTAGGATGGTTCTTCGGTTTGGGTGGTACTGTTAGAGGACAAATCGACATTGGCTTGAGGGTTAAAGATGTTAGCCGCATATGCTTGAGGGTGTCGGCATTAGGGTCCTCTTGCGGTGTAGGACATGCATCGTGGGGTGCTCTGCAGAGGTACAAATACCACAAACCCTTCTTTGTCGACTGTTGCCAATTTTTACCAAAGCTGTGAGTTCTTCCAACCTCGTGTTCCAAGTTCTTCTCACTAGTAGCCTTAGCACGTATCTCATTCAACTCCACTTGTTAGAAGCTGAGAATTGCTTACGGTTGTGGTGTTGGGAGTTGATGGACATATTTTCTATTAAAGCTCTTGCATCTGTTGGGGTTTTGTCTACAAGTGCCCCTCCACTAGCGACATCCATAATATTTACGTCCATGGGCAATAAACCCTCGTAGAAATCTTTGGATGAGTATTTGCTCGAGAGATTTGATGATGAGGCGACTTGCACACAACTTCTTAAATCTCTCCCGGTATTCATGTAAAGACTTCGGTGGGGTTACGCACGATGCCACATATCTCTTTTCCGATTGAGGCGACCCTGGACGCAGAAAGAACTTCTCTAGGAACAATTTTTAAAGCATTCCAATTTTCAACAGAACCTGGTTGAAGGTAATACAACCAATCCTTGGTGCATCTTGGAGTGAGAAGGGAAGGCCCTTAGTTTAATGTGCTCCTCTGGAATTCCTTGGGGCTTCATGGTCGAGCACACAATGTGGAACTCCTTAAGATGTTTGTGTGGATCATCACCGCAAGACCACTAAACTTTGGCAACAAGTGTATTAAACCAGATTTTAATTCAAAGGGACTGACCACTTGGGATAATTAATACACAGAGCATTGTAAGTAACATCGGTGCAAAGAAGTTCCCTAAGTGTTCTATCAGCCATATTAACAGAATCAAAATCAAAATCAGAATCAAGATTAGAATCAGGATCAGAATCAAATAGATTATGGCTAAAAGTGCTGTCACTATCACTATCACTATAACTATCACTAACCTCTATATGATCCCTAAGTCTATGATGCAATGTTCTCTCAATTTCAGGGTCAAAAGGATGCAAGTTAATAATATTGGACCTAGTCATGCACTGTATATAGCAAGGAATAGGAAAATGCAACAATTCTAGAAATACCAACTATGTCCCTACGCTAAAATGAATGCAAAAATTGGAAAACGACTAAAATCTAACCTAAAAATTATAAAAATACCACGAAAAATCTAATTAAATCAAAAGAAAGATATGCAAATTTTTTTGAATTTTTTCGGAGATATGAAAAATTAAAAGAATTAATTAAAAATAGAAAACAAAGGAATTTGGGATTTTCACTGTTGTCTGCTTGATCCCTACTAGGGGACTCTTGATCCTGGATTTTTGGATTTTTATTTGTGGTTCTGAGCAATCTGACGAGATTGCACGAAAACCGATTTTTATTATTTTCGCCTACAGAATCTGACGGAGCAATCCTAGAATCACCAGTCTCAGCGCCTACAACCTGTAACAAGGCCTGGAAACACGTCAAGAACAGAGCAAGAAACGTCAGTAATTAGTGGGTCCTGAAGTTGGTAATCTCTAATTAGAGATCCCCGGCAACGGCGCCAATTTGATCAGCGGTCGTACGCGGGTCAAAATAATTAAACAGTAAATATAGTAACAAGGCAAGAGACCTTGGTCGTCTCACGAAGACCTCTAACACCAAAATTACCAAATTCAGGAAATAAGAAAATTGACAATAACGAAAAAGGGGGGTTTTGTGAAAACAGTTTCTGTTGAGAGAATTATCAGATTATAGAGACAATTGATTCACCGGTTTCCGGGTGCACGTCTTGGATTTATCACAGGTTCTAAATAACAACAATTCAATTAATTCCGAATTCACAGTTGACATAAACTAACTAAACAAGCGTTAATCAGTTTTTACGAATTCACACCGTTCCGAGCAAGCGCCGAAACAACGGGTTCAATCGATCACGGGAGCGGACAAGCGCCGTTAAAACGCAACCAATATCATAACAGAATTCTAATCAACCCTCTATCAATTTCTACTCGAATCAATTAATCTTAGCGGTCAAGCAATTGAAATATTATGCGATTCTGAAAGCAGATGCATACAATCAAGCGTTCATACACAATCGAATCGCGTTTTTGCAATGAAGACAGAACAATTAACTAAGCGAAACGAACTGGATAGATTGCAAACATTTAAACCAAATTGAAATTGATAGAGATGGAATTGAAGAAATTAAACGAAATTGTATTAAACATTAAGCAGAACCTCAAAATGCAGAACGACAACCTTTCACCGATGAATCAACTTAGGAACTTAGGCTTCCATGGAGGCTAGGGTACGCAAGTGAATAATAAAACGTAAGATAATGAAAGAAAACGGCTGATCCTCTATCTAATAGTCTCAGCTTAACGAAAACCTAATTCCCTAAACGGGTTATAAGATAAAAGCCCGATAACAAACTAAAAATATGCCCAAAACTCGTAGTGCAGCTCGTCAGCTTCAGTAAAGTGGAATTTCGGCCTTCAAAACGGTAGAACTAGGCATCGGTCGCAACATAAGAATTGTAGCTCTGCTTCTTAGCTTTCCAACGCCACAAAGAACACTGAAATCGGACAAGTATAGCCCAAGTTATGGCCTGCAGAAGCAACATGGGTCAGGATATAACAAAATCCGAAAATTAGCAAATAATTCCACTAAAGCCCAATCATGACCCAAAGATATAAAACCATGCTAAAAAGTAGTTGTTGGGTAAAATAAATATTTAAGAACACTAAGTGCACTGCTATAAAAGATGCATTAAAATGCATTGATCACTTATTCCATGAGGATCTTAGACGGAAAAGGCTTCAGGATGAAGCCTTTGCTGCTGCAACTGCTCTTTCTGTTGTTGCCTCTGGCACTGCCACTACCACTGCTGCTATCGCGACCACCACAAAGAAGAAGAGAATAACTAGATTGGCCGATCTCCCTGCTCTAAAGAAACCCAAGGTATTAGATCTGATTGTTGATTTATACGATTCTGTCTATAATACTGGCACTGCTACAACTGTTGATTTATACTATTCTGTCTATAATACTGGCACTTCTACAACTGGTTCCTCTGTACCCCAACCCTCACAATCCTCTCAACCATTACCATCAAACCCTATTCCTCCCCTCCAACCATCAAAACCTATTCCTCCTCCACAACATTCTAAATCTGTTCCTTCTCCCAAACCTTCTAAACCTTCACCTCCTAAAAAGCCTTTGCCACCTTTACCCTCTGACTCCTCTTCATCTGATGATGATGAAGAAGATGATGTCCCATTGAGACAGAGACAGAGACCTATACCCAAAGTCTCAATTCCTTACATTGAGCCCCTCTTTGTTGTCCACCCAACAACAACCACTACTGCACTTATACCTTCACCATAACCCACACCAATTCCTTCACCTCAACCACAAACAACTACCACACCACCACCAGAACTAGAACCCACTAAAACATCTTCACCACAACCTAAACCTACCACTCCTCCACCTAGCCCTAAATCACCTCCTTTAATTCAACCTGACCTAAACCTACTATCACATCCTGAAACAGAACCTGAGCCTATTATCCAGGAACCCCAATCACCTGGCTCTGATACGATTTGTGATGCTCAACCCCTTACCTCCTTACAACCAGTTTCTGATCCATCTCTTCAACTCGTTATACTTGTACCTACACCACCACAAATCCCTTCTCCACCTCATTCACTTATTCACCCTGTGACTGAATCTACAACAAACTAATTGTAGATGATGACCTGGTCATTGCTGCTACAAAATCTGCTGAAGTAGTTCAAGAACTTGAACTGGAAGATGATGATGTAACCATCATTGATCCACTAATTTTGCTTCTTCCTGCACCTCCTGCTCCCGTTGTTCAAATTGGTTGTGAACCTCCTCCTAACCATCATGAAGCAGCAGTTATGCCTGAGCCTTATCCTCAGCTATTTACTGGATTTGAGTTAGTCAAGGCTAAGAGACATTTCGAGTTTGATATCTGGAAATGCATTGAAGAAGACAGAATGGATGGTGTCAGTACTGCACTGGGTCAAGAGGACTTCTATGAGAACTGGCAGTATGTGCACTTCTGGTTTAAGAAGCACAAGAAGGATCAACATGAGAGAAATAGGAGGTTACTGACTGCTCTCTCTTGGAGAGTGCCTCAAAGGGATGAAGCCCCTGTTGTTTGGGAACCAGAACCTACTCCCATACCTCCTCCTGCCCCTGTTCCTCCACCTGCACCAAAACCAGTAACTCATCCTCCTACTTTTACTACAATGGTGACTCAACCTTCTGCTTCTGCATCCACCAGTCACTTTGTTGTTGTACATAAAGTGGTTTTGGACCAACTTGTTGAAGACAACAAAAGCTTTAAGGAATTCATGGAAGTTTCAAACAAGAGACATAAGGATGTCACGTCTATGCTACAGTTTATAGTGGATCAGATGAAGAAACCTTAGATAGTCTTTAGGTTTTTGTTCACCCTTTTGTTTTTAGCCTTGTACTTGTTTTATTTTGTTAAGAAAAACTTTTTGTAATTTAGTACTTCTATCTGATTAATGAAATCATTTTTGGTACTTATTCTGTTTTAACTTTATCTTTCTCAAACTCTGTTTTGATTATGATGTTCTTTATTTATCCTTAACCTTTTTGTCTGATGACAAAAGGGGGAAAAGAAAATATAGAAATACAGAGTAATTGATGAACCTGATGTATCAACCAAAGTAATTAATGAACCCGATGTATCAACCAAGTGTCATCATGCATTGCATTCTTGCATTATTTACTTTGATACATTAACTTGAAATGCTTAATTTGATGTTATGTTTATAAAAACTCTGATACTTTATTTGAAATGCTCTGATGTGATACATTCATCTGATGTGACTTTACACTTAGAAAAATTTTATATGTGCTTAACTCAGGGGGATCCTCTGAAATTTTTTTAAGTAAATATTTTTCTAATGGAAAATTGTTCATCAATCTATGTATTTGTCATTATCAAAAAGGGAGAGATTGTTGGAATCAAGTGGATTCAGAAACAATGACCCTTAATTATTTTGACGATAACAAATAGTTAATAGAACAATTTATCCTCTGATGTGTTTGTTAATGTGCAGAAGTCACTATTCATCAGAAGGAATTATCTTAGAAGACTAAGTTAAAATGTGTATTTCACTCTCAGTTTCATAAATCTGAGTCTGGCATTAATCCTCTGAAAGTTGTTGACGTCATCGTCTGATAGCCTCTCTCTGTCTTGGTCAATGCTCTGTTTTTTGTCAACGCTCAACAGACTATTAAATAGACTACTCTGTGGAAGCCTTCGTCTGTTTCTGCAAGACTCTGTTATATGAAAGGCCAACAAATTCTGTACTGAAGAACTTGCCTATGTTTCAAGCTCACTCTGGTGAACAGAGTATCTCAGTAACAAGCATCATCTGTTTGACAGATGCTCTGGTTGGAAATCAGACTGAGTGTTCATTAAAGGCTACTTCATGAATTTAAGAGATCTCATTGATGAGTATTTTAATGTATGATGAATCAAAGGCCAAAGGGAATGTCAACGTTTATAATCATCAGGAAACTTGCTCAAGAAGTGTCTAATATTCAAAAAACTCACAAGGGACAGAGATCTTGATTTTGTCTGTTATGTCAATATGCAAGAGTAGAGTGGAAAGCGACGTGACTTGCTAAAGTCACAAAAAGGGGATCTGAAGTTTTTGTCCATTAGTGAAAATAGCTGTTAGGTCACAATGGTACTATTCACAACCCTAGTTATATATATCTTACTTCATTCACTGAAGTAGGTTAAAAACTGAGAACGCAGTGAAACACAATGAGCAACCAAGATTCATTCCAAGTCTCTGAGATCACATTGAACAAGCACTTAATCGTTTTATTCTTTCTGTTTGAAAGTTATTTCTTGTGCTTAAGTATTTCATTGTATATCCTCTCTGTTGAGACTTTTTTGATATTGTTTCAAACCATTTTTGAACATTATATCTAGCCCAGTAGTGGCTGTATTCCTTAAAGGCTTGACTGCACTAAGTCATTCTAAGAAGTTGTGACTATAGCCAGTTTGATAGTATTATACTCTCAAGTGTAATCAAGTTGATTATAGTGGAAAAATCCTTCAAGTGTGTGAAGGGACTAGACGTAGCTATCAGGTGATAGTGAACTAGTATAAATCATTGTGTCATTCTCTTCTCTTCTCTTCTCCTTACTTACTTACTTTGTTATTTTATTAACAAGTTGTTTTGAAACAGTTTTCTTAAACACTCAAGTTTTGCGAAAAGATTTCTAAAACCCAATTCAAACCCCTCTTTCTTGTGTTTTTGTCACGTTCAAAGAGTGGATTGGAGTAAAATTGACAGTATCAGGCCAAATTTTCATGGCCCAAAATAGGGATACGAAAGGTAAAAAGAAAGAATGGCTAAGCTAAAAGTCAAGGTACCTCATCACCCCTATATTTCGAAATAAGAAAATACTAGTTTCGAAACACTGGTTTATAGAAATTGGCCAAGTTTCTATAAACCATTGCTTCGAAGTGCCCGCGCAGGGTGGATCAGCTGGTAAGATCCCTTTGCTCATACTAGCTAGGATTTGGGTTCAAACCCGCTTCACTGCGATTTTATAACCTATCTAATGCGAACTTGCACTGTGGGTTGGGTAGGCAATCCGTAAACTCCACTATAAATCCTCAATGAGGTTGGTGGTTGGCTCTGGCCTTGCATGGGGTCGATCCTTGCCCTAATCTAAACTTTTTGTAACGAAAAAAAAGAGAAATTGGCCAAGTGTAAAAGGCCAAATAATAAACCAGTTCGAATAGCAGATGATGAGGGGCTTCTTAGATCGAAGAGATCAGAGAGACTCTCAACGGTGGTTCGAATCCACTACACGGATCCAACCGCTAAGGAACCAACACTGCCAGGTTCGAAGCCATGCTCATCAAAGATAAGATCGAAGCCTTGTGATACCACCCGTTAATGGGAAAACACCAACTACATGGAGGTTAACCCACGTTCAAAGGGAAGTTACATGTTGCAGAGACAAAGGTCAGAGTGCGGTTGCAAAAGAAACTGCCAATCCCAGAACGTGTGAACTAAGTGGCATCCTTACCTAAGTTAGTTATTCTAGCAAGCTTGTACATGTTGTACTTAGGGAGGCTTCAGCAGTTATTTTGCTTAGTCTATAAATAGAAGTTTCATTGATGTAACAAGGCCGGATTTCCATTTCTCATAGAGTCCTAAAACGCTTAAAAGTCCCCAGAGTGACAAACGGTTAAGTCTTCAAGTCAATGATCACATAGAATGTAATGATGATCACTTCTCTTCTCATTCAATTCTATTTTATTTTTCTGCACTTCTTTTCCCCTCTGAATTCAAACTCTACCCCGTCGACTGTTTCTAATCTCCTTCAAACTCTATCTCCTTCGTCTTATTTTTCACCCCCTTCGTCTAATACTCCTTTCTATCGCCTGTCTTCTCATCCCCTTCTTGCTTTCTCATCGAACTCTAGAATCTAATTCTCACCTCCTTCGTTAAACTTTCATCCCTTTTTGTTAAATTTTCATCCCCAATTCTTTAACCTGGTTCGAATTGCATTCACTGGCTTTTAAATGTGTTTTATTTTATGTGTTTGCTTAATTTGTCATTTTTGAACTACGTATTTTTTCAGTGAAGGCGTTTGAACAAGGCTTCCCTTTTTATGTGTTATATTAATAGTGTTCAAGTGTCGGTTGTGATGTTTAGTGTTAATAACTCGCGTAATGTGTATTGGGACAATACCTAAGACCAAAGATAACATGCCTTAGAGGCGTCTAACTAGAAATCAGCACTTGACGATAGACTGTTTCACCATGTGTAGCATTTCTTGGGAGTCGTGTGTGAAATTAGTAGGCAATTACAGGAACTCACTCACTGGCTTTTTGGTCAAACAAGAGGATGATCACATTTGCGAGAGATCCTGTAGATTAGTTTTTGTTGTTCTGTTATGTTTTGGAACACATGGTGTAATTCGATGTGGTTGTATTCGAAATCAATGAACATAGCCTCTTAGTCTGCTGTTATATAATTTGCTTGTCACAAAAAAAAAACTAAAAAATCAAAACACGCGCACAAAAAAAGAGTCCACTTTTAGAGGATTTTAACTCATTCCAAATTGCTCTCGAGATACATATGTTTGCAAAAATCAGGACAAGCACAAACAAAATATCATTCAAATACCTTTGGAATAATTTTGAATATTCAAATACTAATATGATCGACAGTATATCTTTTAAAGATTAATTTAACTATCCACTAATTCTTTTAAAGTAGAGTGATCTACCAGTGCTACAGCTGTGTCTTTCCATAATTCCAGATTGGGACAAGGAGAAAGAGACAGCACTGATTGGCTTCTTGATCACTTGATCTAACCCCATTTTGGAACCTCCGTGAATGCCTCACATTAATGGCCAGTCATTACCATACATGTGCTTATGAGTTTTTGTTTTCCAGAATTCAATCACTTTAGACCATCCAATGCCATGTTCAAAGAAAAGTATTTTATTAGAGATAATGACAGAGAGACCTTTGATAAAAATAAGAAAAAAATACAACACGTGAAACTATAGAAACTATAAAGTGATGCCTATACAAATTCAAAAATAAACTAAAATAATTAAATATTTTTAAAATTTTGTCTTTGCACGGCGACTACACTTTGATTACCCGACAGCCATCATGTGTTGGTCAAAAGTGGAGTGTACTAATTTCCATTATTTCGCCTGGAAGGATCCTAATGACTGTGTTTAGAGCATGGTCAAAAGTGTATAGCTGACTCAGTTCGTTAATTCATGATCCATGTTTCTTTTTTAAAATCCCTATACACTTTTACACACAGAACAGAAAAAATGAACTTCGTTGATTTAATACAACATATTTCTTTACAATTTTAATCAATTGTATCAGCAAGCAAAGAAATAAAATGACGTACTCTGGAGGAAGATTAAAAAAAAAAAAAAAAAAAAATTCCCACAGAAATCTTTGAAGCGTTGATAACAAAACAATCTGTCAATCTTACATGCACAGCTAATTTTTTTGAACTCTGATAAAAGAAATACAATTGCATCACACTTATAATTTCCTATTGACAAAAAGAGAAAGAAAAGGCCAAAATCACCAATGCTAAATTACATAGAAGCAACAGCTAAAACACCAGAGCGACAAAACACTCTTTTGTGACAAAAGAATACAAAAAATTGGATTGAATTGAATCACCATACTTGACACAAGCATTGAACTGTTGAAGGACAGAAAGAAAGCAGCACATGATCCCAAAGACCAAACTGTTTAACACACAACAGCTCTGAAAGATGTCTCCACTTAAGACCTGATGAAGTGACTGAGATTATCAAAATTCTGGCCTATGCAGCAGCCACTGATGGTTCCTGCATCAATGAATGAAATCATATTATCACGTATGGTTCAATCGATTCAATCGATCAGACTTCACAATTTAGTTTAAGATTTAAATTTTAAAGTAGCAACATATATATTCTCTTCCACTCATAAGTTCTCAACAAAAAAATAACAGGTATAAAATTTCTATTATCATTAGACTGACATTGCAAAATAGTATATCCAACCTTTGTTGTCAAGTTTGAAACAGCCATGTGAAACTTTTCTCTAGTTTTAGTACCAGCAACATTTCCAGCCTTTGCCACCTTGCTAAAAGCACCATTTAACCATGCTGTTCCGGCTGTCACATATCTGCAGAGGATGACGGCGATCCATTAACAAGCAAACATTTTATCATCGACATCAAAATAATATATAACCTAGGGTCAAATTAAGCCACAAGGTTCACGTATATGTGATATGTCATTTCTCTCCAACTTCGGAAATATAGCAAAATCTAAATATCTTATTCTTTATTTATTTCCCAATTGGATCCTACGGCAGAATCAAAATTGCATATAAAAATCAACGTGCAGATGCTTCAATGGAGATCAAGTATGATATTCAACCAAACCTGCTTGTTTTGACAGCAGATCCAGTATCATTCAACTTCCTCTCGGCTGCAAATATTGCTGCCATTGTTTTATCTGAAACATGAAGCCTCTGATCCACATACTTCACTTTCTCATTCACTACAGAAAGGCCAACTGTCAATTTCTCTGTCAGTCCAACTCTCTTGTCAAAAGAAACGACCTTTGCAGATGCATTAGCAGTCAACTGATGTTTCTCATCAAATGCTTTAGCTTTGTTCACAGCATCTTGCCTTATTGCCGATCCTTTAGCCAGCACACTTGTAACTACATCTTGTGCTCTATTAATATACATTCTTCCATTGGTGGAGCTTGGTTTCTCCTCCTGAAAGAGATTAATACAGAAAACCATAAGCTCAACAAGAAAAAACCCAATGTGAACAGTTCCAGTAATAATGGCCTACCTACAAAATAAATGGAATGTACTGCTGAAGAGAAGATTAAAAGCAAGTGATGCAAGATGGACAGAATGCGAAAAGCCCTAAAGATAGTTAGACTGTTACTGACATAACCTGCTTAAAAAATATCATGA
The DNA here is from genome assembly GCA_037113605.1 of Calophaca sinica. NCBI lineage: Eukaryota > Viridiplantae > Streptophyta > Magnoliopsida > Fabales > Fabaceae > Calophaca > Calophaca sinica. The sequence goes on along the minus strand of CM073733.1, from coordinate 39,745,000 downwards.
TTGAACTACCTTCTCAAACAGTTGTTGGAAATGCAATGTCAAAGTAATCTGGTATATTTAAAACACAAACAAATGTACCAATAAAACCCCTGGGTATAATAGAGTGATTTCAACACTATTTTATCCAACTCCAGATGCTCATGGATAACAGCTCATCAGGAAAAAAACGATCATGCAAAATCTTAAATTTGTATTTTGGTATTTACCTCAATATTCAATGAGACATTTTCTGGAGCAACATCTATAGCATATTCTACCACCCTTGCTTCCTACATAAATTACTTCCGATAAGTACCGATTTTATATCAATATGTGCACATGTAATACAAGAGTTATTGGTACACTTACCTGAATCTGATGATTTGCTACATAGTTCTCAACTGGAGTTATACTCACAATCTGGTCTACTATTGTTGCTCCCTGATATAAAGACAATAAAGATTTCACACTCACAAGCCACAAAGTGAAGTGCCTTATATAACACAAAAAAGTTTCAAACTCAATATCAATATCTGATCATGTCAAAAGACAATAGGCCATAAATGGAAAGGAATTCCCTCAATATTAAGGATGATATCCAAAGAAACACAGATACGGAAATATAGTTCTTCTACTGTGAAAAAAAGTTAGACACTCTAATTTGTAATTTTAACAACAAGAAATCTGTTCTTCCAAATTAAAATGTTAGCATAAAGCCTAATATAATAAAAACACGAGAACTTCTTTATACTCGCAATCTATTTAAAAGAAGCAATAAAATGACATCTCGATTCTTGAGGATTTCAATCTCGTGGTTTCCTTCTAGAAGTCAAGTTTATTTGACTTGCACCTGAATCCAGTACACATTATTTACTAGGAGTCACTTTCTTTTCTTTGAGGCAAGTTACATCAAGCAAAAGAGAACTCCTTCAGAAACCTAGTCAGTACCCTTAGTACCATTTAAGTGGTTTTTTAAACCACTTATAGGCTATAGCAAAATGTGCAAGTGTCAACACATCCCAGTTTGTGGTACATATCATGGCAACATAAAGTAACTTGTTCAAAAACAAGGTTATTTATGTCCACAATGTATACCATTCAGAAACCAAACATTGTTAACACGTTCTACCTATGCTTCTCAGCATGTCCAGGTCCAAGTCCAATCAAGCAACTGTCAATATCGAACATAAAACAGATACAGCAAACTAAATTCTATTACAAACATTATGCCACTATCACTTGATGCAAACAAACACCACTTTCAGATTTTCAAAATGACAACTTAATTCAAAAATGTCAAAAGGATTCACTTATGTGTCCAATTATCCTTCACAAAATTGCAGTGGAACACTTTTTTCAACAAGTAAAACGTACAAATTATACATCAATGAAAACTTTTTTCTCTTTTTCTAGGCGTAGTCAATATGAAAATGACTAAGACCTAGTCTAGATTAGCTTCTGCCTTATGAGAGCTTCTCAATTGAGATAAACATCTGATCTGATTCTTGACTAACTATAAAAGCCCTTGTAAGTTTATTGGTAGTTATGAAGAAGTTAGATAACTGAGCTTCTGAAAATGTTCATTCCAAACTTCTGCAAGAAGCTATTAGTTAGAAGACTCATAACCATGATAGGATTATTTCAATTTTATTTTCCTACAGCTGTTTGCTGAAAAGTTTATCCAAACTATCTGAAAATCAAACTTGACAATTGATAATTTACCACAGCTCCACTAACAAAATTATAAAAAGAAAAGAGACATTACCGATAACAATAATGCAATTTCAAGCGCTCTGGGATCTTTAAATGTCACAAACGCAGTCTTTGGTTTCCCATAATCACTGCAACAAACAGACACAAAAGGCAGCTAAATTCAACGCACAGATTGTTTCAATCCACAAGAATAATTCAAACTCTAGAACAGAAATTTTCGAGTTTATTTTCAATTACTTTTCTGACATAAAATAAGGAAAGTAGATTAGTGGACTGCGGCAGCGCAATTAACACTATACCCTGCCTATGTAACCCCCCGCAAAAATAAAAAATAAAAAAAAATTATAACTGCCCTGTTTTGTTTTGTTTTGCTTTAATTAATGCATTTTTGTATCACCAAAATAAAAATTAAGAGCATCCCTAAATGGAACAAAAAATGAATTTAAGGAACAAAAAGAGGTAACAAAAATTGAGAGAGGGAGAGAGGGAGAGAGTTTTGGTATTGAAATTGCCCACCTCACGATCTCAATGTGTTCGATTTCTCCAGAAAAGGAAAAGAATTCATGAATCTCTCTCTCACCAGCTAGATCTGAAACTTGCTTCACTTGAACCGTCCTCGTCTGAAATAATCAAGAAAAAAATAGAAAGAACCAGAAAGAGAAAACCAAATAAGACTCAAGTTACAACAAGAAAAAAAAAAGGATTTCGAATTTGAAGTAGTAAAAATTTTGAGGTAATAGAAGTAACCTGCATTATGATATGGACGATTTTGCGTAGCAGAAAATCGATAAGCAAAGGCTTCAAAGAGACAAAGAGATAAGAGTGGTGTCTGGTGTGTGCGACGTTCAAAAAGTGATTTTGGTATCACAGAACAGAAAAGAGTTGCATTGAAGCAGAGAGAGAGAAGAAGAATGTATGAGGAGGCAACTGGCAAGGAATGTAATGATGATGTACCACCTCGTTAAGACCCCAACAACAATGCGATGCACAATGCAGCGAGGATCTGTAATTCCATAATTGTCCCCTAGCTTCTTAATAAATTCCGCCAATTTACTTTATTTTATTTTATTTTATTAGATACTGCCCCTAGTCCTATTTATAAAAAAAAAAGATAAGATCTTTTTTTGTCTTAAATATAAGAAACAAATCTTCATTTTTAATCACATTAATTATATTTTTTCATATTTGCCTTTATTTATTATGGACAAATTTATAATGTTTGCCAATTTGTCATTAATTAATTCTCTCTCATTTATTATAAGGGATAATTTTAAAAAAAAATTAAAAATATGACATCATTAATTGAGATTTACTCATTTTAATACACTTTCTTGATTCTTGTGATTTTGTCCTATGTTTTTTATATATATGACCGGAGGTAGTAGTAAAAAAAAATATTACACCTACTTTTAATCATATTTTGTACAAAGTTTTGTTTGGTTAGTCCAATCTAGGGGTGACAATGGGTATCTTTGAGTGCGGGTAATAGCTCCTTGTCACCAGCTCCTTTGATGAAAATTTGTCTCGTGTTCGCTCCATACCCGTGCGGGTATCCGTTTAGTGGATACCCGTGGATTTTGTGGATATCTGCGAGTATTCATGGATATCAATTAACGTATAAAAATTTAATAATTATTAGGAGTATTTGGTTTCATAACTATCTTTTCTTACATTTATACAATGAAAAATGAAGGTACCGTCATGAGGAATTCTTTTTTTTTTGAGGAAATTATGTTTTTTCCTTTAACCTTTTTTTAGATGGATGATTCTTTCTACTCCTTAGCATTAGCACAAACCATAATTAACATCCAAATTGAATTTCTCAAGTCCAATTATGCGGGTATGGATATCAATTAACATATAAAAATTTAATAATTATTAGGAGTATTTGGTTTTGTAGCTATTTTTTTCTTCCATTTCTACAATGAAAAATGAAGATATCATCGTGAGGAATTCTTTTTTTGAGGAGATTATGCTTTTTCCTTTAACCTTTTTTTAGACGCATGATTCTTTCTACTCCTTAGCATTAGCACAAACCATAATTAACATCCAAATTGAATTTTACAAGTACAATTCCACAAGCCCAAATATAAATTCAACAATAGTACACACTACACTAATAAAAATACTATAATTCCAAAGTCCCCACAATACACTAAACATATGCGGGTATTTGTGAGTACGAATAGTATGAAACTTGTCTTGTCCCGTTAAACTCATGGGTACCCGTTAAACTACTCATTCTTGTTATGAATTTTACCCACAGGGTACTCGCGGGTGCGAGGTTTTTTGCCATCTCTAGTCTAATCCGCTAGCTTATAGCGGATTTGACCAGCAGATAGGGAATTCAATAAATTACAGTTGTGTGTAACCAGTAGCTTATAGTGTTTTTTCATATCTACTTCAAGTAGTGTTTAAGCTTATAACTTATAGCTTATTGCTTTTATTTTTCTTGTTTTTACCCTCATTATTTTAAATAAATCCCTTCCATATCCTCTATTAAATAATAATAGTAATTGAAACATTAATTAAAAATGTCCTTTTATATTATTTATATTTATGAGTTAGTTCAACTGTTAATTTTATCAAAAACTTGAAATTCAATCTGTTGGCTTATCCGCTATTAGCTAGCTTATTAACTATCCACTATAAATTCATGCACTATCAGTTAGTTTATCTGTTATCCGCTATTTTTTCTAATTAAAAAGAGCCTAAGTATTTAGAAAATAACATCCAATATGATATTGTAATGAGATTTCTTTTTGATAATTAGACATTTTTTTTGGGTGCGTGTCTACTTTTTAATTAGACGTTGAAATTGAACATTGTTTGCTAACTAAAAACTGTTTTTGAATGTAAAATAGAAAATAATAATCCTTACTTTGACTGTCAACAAGTAAGTAAAGATAGCTTGCATCTAACATGCCGCACCAATGAAGGTGCGACACCATACACAACTCATCTCCACCGTTGAATAACAAAGTCATATCGGATCTATAATAAATCCTCTATACTAGATTTTCTCTTCACCCACCAGGAAACAATTGCAAGGTCGCCATCGATTTCCATCGTCGCCTACTGAGATTGCTGGAGCAGTTCCATTCCCTTTCCCTCCACCCTCTATGCCTCCCCCTTGCCCCACCCTTTTCCTCCCCTTTCCCCTCCACCTCTCCCACAAAAACATAAATCATTACCAACCCTAGGAGTTGGACCAGTGAATGAATCGAAGTAAATACCTTGCTACCCTTCTCGCCGTGAACAGGACACCTAGAAATCTCCAAGTCCCACAGTCACAACTTCGCCCCCATGGTGCATCAAGAAGCTTAGAGAGAGAGGGGATGAGAACGTTGCAAAGCAGTGGCAGAGATAAATGCTTACGACGACCGCGAGTTGAGAAGCTTAGAAAGAGATTGGGGGCTAGATCCAATCTTCACAGTTTTTTTCATGGTGGAGAACAGAGACGAAGGAGTAGAAAGGAGTGACGATGGAGAAAGGGTTTTCGATTCGGTGGGAATGATATATAATTAGATCAGGCGGGACTGCGAATCAGACGATCAAAAAGTGTTTACAAAAGTGATGTATCGTATAGGTGCGGCACGTTAGAAGTCGTCGTAAAGATAAACTTACGTGAAACATTAAAACAAAATAATTGTTATTATTATTATTAATCTAAGACTATACAATGTATGCTATGATTGTGTGCAAGACCGGAGGTAATGACAACTTTATTAACTATTGAGATAAATATTATATTTTTTAATAACAATTTTTATTTTTTATTAATATTTTTATAGCTCTCGTTAATAATCTTTTAAATTTAAAATCATTAATAGATTTTTATTAAAATAACAATATGCTAAATGTGACATCTTCTATCCCGCATGTTGATATTTAAGAATAAAATGAAAAAAAAATAATTAAGCAATAAAATTTGCAGTCAATTTAAATTTTCAAACCAAATGTAGAGCTCAACAACTAACATTTGCAGAATAAAAAACAAAAGTCATCACAACCATAACAAAAAGAACAATTGAAACAAGTCCCCCAATATCACAAGTATCTCAGAGCTGACCCTAAGTAAATACATTGAAAACAACAACTAAATCAACAATCTGTAACAACAAAACGGGAGATCCTAGTGATCACATCTACGAATCACTCCTCAGTCGTGAGATCCTCATATCCTGCAAGCTCATCATCAAAACATACACAATGGTATATGAGTAGCCACAACAAAGGGGTTAGAAATCACATACAATAATAGCACTAAACGGCAAATGAAATAACGTAAGCAATGCGCATAACAACAACATCATATATCAATCACAACATCAACATCATATGAAACCCTAAACTGATGTCTACTTCGGAATGCATGTGGATCCAACTAAACTCAGGCAAGCGAGTGAGGGTGCCCCTGTCACTCTTGATTACGAACAGTGTCTACTCAAGGTGATCCGGTTTATAATAGGGGCGCCCCTGCAGTGTCTCGCCTTTACGTAAGACCCCTTACCCTGATTAACCCTCAAGGTCGGGTGCCCTGCCCATCATGGCTGTCACTATTACGCATCCATTTTGCTCACCGCCAACAACAACAACACGACACCTAACGATGCATGAACACAAAAGCAAACAAGGTGTCTATTAATAAGAACGTATCAATAACACTAACCAACTTAACAAGTGGTCAGCAATAACAACATCAATAAGGTACTACTTGTTAGTACATCGACAAGTTTCCCCCAACTTAGGCACTGAACGTGGCGAAAACACAAGAAAAGGGGGGTTTGAAATGGGTTTTAGAAATATTTTCACAAAACTTATGGATTTTTGAAAACCTTTTCAAAAAAACAACTCTTTGACAAAATAGTAATGAAAACCAGTAAAGAGAAGAGAAGAGAATGACACAGTGATTTATACTAGTTCACTATCATCTGATAGCTACGTCTAGTCCCTTCACACACTTGAAGGATTTCTCCACTATAATCAACCTGATTACACTTGAGAGTATACTACTGTCAAACTGGTTATACTCACAACTTCTTAGAACGACTTAGTACAATCAAGCCTCTAAGGAATATAGCTATTACTGGGCTAAATACAATATTCAAAAGTAGTTTGAAAGAATATCAAATAACTCTCAACAGAGAGGATATACAATGAAAAACTCAAGCACAAAGAATAACTTTCAAACTGAAAGAATAAAACGTTCAAGTGCTTGTTCAATGTGATCTCAGAAACTTGGAATGAATCTTGGTTGCTCACTGTGTTTCACTGCGTTCTCAAATCGTTTTTCATTAACCTACTTCAGTGAAAGAACTACATTCTCAAATCGTTTTTCGTTAACCTACTTCAGTGAGAAAAGTAAGGTATATATAGCTAGGGTTATGAATAGTGCCATTGTGACCTAACAGCTCTTTTCACCAATGGACAAAACTTCAAATCCCCTTTGTGTGGCTTTTAGCAAGTCATGTCGCTTTCCACTCTGCTCTTGCATACTGACACAGCAGACTTTTGTAGGATCTTGTCCCTTATGATCTTTTTGAAAATAAGACACTTCTTGATCAAGTTTTCTGATGATTATATTCGTTGACATTCCCTTTGGCTTTTGATTCCTCGTACATTAAAATACTCATCAATGAGGTCTCTATAATACATGAAGTAGCCTTTAATGAACACTCGATCTGATTTCCAATCAGAGAATCTGTCAAACAGACGATGCTTGTTACTGAGATACTCTGTTCACCAGAATGAGCTTGAAACAGAGGCGAGTTCTTCAGTACAGAATTTGTTGGCCTTTCATATAACAGAGTCTTGTAGAAACAGACGAAGGCTTCCACTGAGTAGTCTATTCAATAGTCTGTTGAGTGTTGACCAAAATCAGAGCGTTGACCAAGACAGAGCATAAGCATGGTCTATCAGAGCGTTGACTGATAACAGAGCGTTGACCAAGACAGAGTGAGGCTATCAGACGATGACGTCAGCAATTTTCAGAGGATTAATGTCAGACTTAGATTTATGAAGCTGAGAGTGAAATACACATTTTCACTTAGTTTCTAAGATAATTCCTTCTGATAAATGGTGACTTCTGCACACTAACAAACACATCAGAGGATAAATTATTCTATTAACTATTTGATATCATCAAAACAATTAAGGAACATTGTTTCTGAATCCATTTAATTCCAACAATCTCCCCCTTTTTGATGATGACAAATACATAGATTGATGAACAATTTTCCATTAGAAAAACATTTACTTAAAAGAATTTCAGAGGCTCCCCCTGAGTTAAGCACATATAAAATTTTTCTAAGTGTAAAGTCACATCAGATGAATGTATCACATCAGAGCATTCCAAATAAAGTATCAGATCTTTCATAAACAGAGAGATCTGTCAGAGCATATATATATATATATAAACAACATCTGATCACACATTCCAAGTTATGTATTAGAGTAAATAATGCAAAAAATGCAATGCATGATGACACTTGGTTGATACATCAGGTTCATCAATTACTCTAAATTGCTATATTTTCTTCTCTCCCTTTTGTCATCAGACAAAAAGGTTAAGAATAAATAAAGAATATCATAGTCAAAACAGAGTTTGAGAAAGATAAAGTTAAAACAAAATAAGAACAAAAAATGATGTCATTAATCAGATAGAAATACCATAGTACAATATTGTTTTCCAACTAAAAGATGAAAACAAGTACAAGGATAAAATCAAAAGGGTGAACAAAAACCTAAGGGCTGTCTAAGGTTTCTTCAACTGATCCACAATAAACTGCAGCATAGAAGTGACATCCGCATGTCTCTTGTTTGAAACTTCCATGAATTCCTTGAAGCTTTTGTTGTCTTCAACAAGTTGGTCCAAGACCTCTTTAGGAACAACAACAGAGTGACTAGTGGATGCAGAAGCAGACCCAGAAGCAGATGGTTGAGTCACCATTATAGTAGAAGCAGGAGAAGGAGTTACTGGTTCTGGTGCAGGTTGAGGAACAGGGGCAGGTGGAGGTATGGGAGCAGGTTCTGGTTCCCAAACAGCAGGGGTTACAACCCTTTAAGGTACCCTCCAAGCAGAAGCAATTAGGAGTCTTCTGTTTCTCTCAAGTTGATCCCTTTTGTGTTTCTCAAACCAAAGGTTCACAAAGTACCAGTTATCCATGAAGTCTTCCAGAGCCAAAGCAGATCCAACACCATCCAATATGTCTTCTTCAATGTATTTCTCTATATCCAGCTCAAAAGTTCTCTTAGCCTTAAATACCTCATACCTAGCAAAGAGGCATGGATTAGGAGGCACAACTATTGCTTCACGATGGTTAGGAGGAGGTTCACACCCAATTTGAACAACTGGAGCAGGAGGAGTAGGAAGGTGTAGGGTTGGTGGATCAATGATGGTTACATCATCATTTTCCAGTTCAAGTTCTTGAACTACTTTAGCAGCAATTGTAGTAGCAAAGACTAGGTCATCATCTACAATTGGTTCTGTAGTAGATTCAGGCTCAGACAGAATTGGTGAATAAGGTGGGGAAGGGATTTGTGGTGGTGAAGGTAGTAGTATAGCAAGGGGTTGAACATCACAGATCATATCAGAGCCAGGTGTAGGGGATTATGGTTCTTGGATAATAGGCTCAGGTTCTGTTTCAGGATGTGATGTTAGGTTTAGGTCAGGTTGAACTAATGGAGGTGATTTAGGACTAGGTGAAGGAGTGGTAGGTTTAGGTTGTGGTGATGGAGTTTTAGTGGGTTCTGGTTGTGGTGGTGTTGTAGTAGTTATTTGTGGTTGAGGTGAAGGAATTGGTGTGGGTTGTGGTGAAGATATAGGTGCAGTAGTGGTTATTGTTGGGTGGGCAACAGAGGGGGGCTCAATGTAAATAATTGAGACTTTGGGTATATGTCTCTGTCTCTGTCTCAATAGGACATGATCTTCTTCATTATCATCAGATGAAGAGGAGTCAGAGGGTAAAGGAGGCAAAGATTTTTTAGGAGGTGAAGGTTTAGAAGGTTTGGGAGAAGGAGCAGATTTAGAATGTTGTGGAGGAGGAATAGGTTTTGATGGTTAGAGGGGAGGAATAGGGTTTGATGGTAATGGTTGAGAGGATTGCGAGGGTTGGGGTATAGAGGAACCAGTTGCAACAGTGCCAGTATTATAGACAGAATCATATAAACCAACAATCTGATCTAATACATTGGGTTTCTTTAGAGCAAGGAGATCAACCAATCTGGTTATTCTCTTCTTCTTTGTGGTGGTCACAGTAGCAGCAGTGGTAGTGGCAGTGCCGGAGGCAACAACAGAAGGAGCAGTTGCAGCAGCAGAGGCTTTATCCTGAAGCCTTTTCCGTCTAAGATCCTCATGGAATAAGCGACATTCCTCTTGAGATTTTCTAGTCATCTCATCAACTTCAACCTTATTCTCCTCTATTTCTTCTAGTATTACTGAGGGCATGAAGGCCGGTCTCACTAGTGGGACCAGTGGATGTGCATGGAGCCAATCGAAATACCAGTACTCCTTATTACTCTTCTGGTAGGCTCAAGAGAGGCAACCTCAGTAATCTTCCTTTTCCCCTTCCTGGTGGGTCTGGCAACAGCTTTGTCTTCCTTCTGGATTTCAGCAATAATTTCTAAAGATAAGACTCTCATCCTCTTCGAGTTATCACCGTTGAAGATTGGGGCACTTACAGTTTGTAGTGCAACTCCAGCTTCTTCAGTATTTAACCCTTGAAGATGCTTAATAAGTCCTTGATTAGCCAGAAGCGCAGAGATCACCCTTCCATAGTGTATATTCAAGTTCTTCCCTTTCCTGGAGAAGATAATGTTTCTGCTTAGGTGGTCAAAGATGAGACTTGGCATATTGAGTTTGGATTTAATCTCGTAATGACACATGATAAACTTGTGGTCAGTGCTTATTGTGTCAACAGACCCAGATTTGGAAATAATGCAGTTCTTGATTATCTTGAACAGCACCTTGAACTTGTTCTTCATATTTGTAGCCTTCAAATCTTCCAGGTTCTCATAGATGGGCGAGTTGATGGTATCGCAGCCACCATACTCGCTTTCCCAGTTGCTTGTAATGATTCTTCCAGAATTAGGGCATTTGATTACCTCAGCAATCAATTCCTGAGTAACCACTATGTGTCTCCTTTGCACATAGCTGTAAATGGAGTTGTCTTTACATCTAGTAAAATCCAGAATTCCTTCACAAGTTCTTGATAGATGGGGTAGTTCTCCATGCAGAAGAAATCAATGATGCCCATATCAGTAAAATCAGTTCTGAATGCGTACTCATTATCAGTCAAATATTTGAAGTCCACTTGATGTTCACACATCACCTTTAGTTGGTGTTGCTCGACGTTCGCCACAGTAGGTTGGGGTTCTGGTTCAGGACCATGCATAACTTGCTGTGGAGCGGCCATTGCAGAGAGAGAGTTGCAGAGAGCAGGTAGAAGAGAGAGGGGTTTAGGGTTTCAAAACGTGAGACTTCTCTAGAGAGATAGTGTGAGTAGTGGGTGAGGTGAGTGAAGTGAGCGAGTAATAAATGTGTTAAAGAAGGCAAACTGCCTTTTTCAGTTTTAAAAAATAAATGAAATAAGTAATTTGTCGTTTCAAAAATGAAACGTGTCAAGCTCTGCCATAAAAAGGCGTAGTAAAACTGTCATCGGGCAGTAAAAAATAATTATGACTCAGTGAGAGTAAATCTTATCCACTAACACATCAACCAGTCTCAAAGAGACACGTGTACACAAAGATTCTCATAGGGAACTTGTAACAGACTCACATGAATATGAACAATTAATTAACAACAGAGGATGCAAACAATAAATAATAAATAATAAATAATAAAATAATGGTTATATATAAAACAGAGGTATATTAGAAAAACAGACACAATAACAAAAACAGAGGCACATGTCAAAATCAGAGGCACACAGTTAATGTTTCTTTGTTGTATACTCTGTAAGCTTTAGAGCGTTCAGAATATCCCAAAAAGATAGCTTTGTGTGATTTTGAATCAAATTTCCCAAGACTGACTTTTGTATTGAGAACAAAGCAGTCACACCCAAATTGGTAAAAATATGAAATGTTGGGTTTTTTTCCTTTCCACAATTCATGTGGAGTCTTATTCAAGATAGGTCTAATATAGATTCTATTTTGAATATAACATGCAATGTTTACTGCTTCTGCCCAAAAGTGCTTTGCAACATTAGTTTCGTGAATCATGGATCTGACCATTTTTTGAAGGGATCTATTTTTCCTTTCTACAACACCATTTTGTTGTGGTGTTCTAAGTGATGAAAAATTGTAAGAGATGTCATGCTCTTCACAGAAGTTTTGAAATTGTTCATTTTTAAATTCTCCACCTTGATCACTTCTAATTACTGTAATACAAAAGCCTTTTTCATTTTGTACTTGTTTGCAGAAAACAGAAAACATTGTAAATAACTCATCCTTGTGAGCTAGGAATTTTACCCATATCCATCTGGTATAGTCATCAACACTTACAAGTCCATATTTCTTTCCAGACAAAGATGCAGTTCTGGTTGGACCAAATAAATCTAAATGCAAAAGCTCAAGTGGCCTTGAGGTTGAAACAATATTTTTGGATTCAAAAGAAGATTTTGTTTGTTTTCCCTTTTGGCATGCTTCACAAAGAGCATCAGATTGATACCTAAGATTTGGTAAGCCTCTAACAAGTTCTTCCTTGTTCTGTTTTGAGATTAACCTCAAGCTGGCATGACCCAATCTTTTGTGCCAAGTCCATTGCTCTTCATCAACTGACAAAAAGCACTTGACATTTTGATTTGCTAACTCAGAAAGTTTAATTTTATAAATATTGTTCTTTCAATTTGCTTTAAAGAAAATGGATCCATATTTCTTGCTCTTGACTATACAAGCATTATCACTGAAGCCAACATCATAACCACTACCACATAATTGACTTACAATTAGTAGGTTATGCTTCAGGCCATCAACAAGTAAAACATCATCAATTAAAGGTAGAAATTTCTCACCAACTTTTCTGCTTCTAATGATTTTACCTTTATGGTTTCCTCCGAAACCCACTATTCCACTTTCTTTAAGTTGAAGTTCTTGGAACATACGCCTTTCTCCCGTCATGTGACGTGAGCAACCACTGTCCAAGTACCAGGACTGGTGTTTCAACTCTGTTGCTAAGCAAATCTGCAACATATACAATCTTGTCCTTAGGTACCCAACTCTTTTTGGGTCCTTTTTTGTTAGTTCTAGAAGAAAACTTGTCCTTCTTATTTTTCAATTCATAACAACTTCTAATGTATCATTTCTTATTGCAGAAAGTACAAAGCAGGCATTCACTATGATTGTTGGTATCTTTGGTTTTCAAATTTGTGTTTTGAAAAGTGGGTTCCTCTGATTTGTAACCAATACCTCGTTTACCATTTTGGCTTACACCCTAAATCATAGATGCTTGTTTGCTTCATTTAACACACTCAGCAAGAAATCTTTGAAATCTCTCTTCATATTTTGAAGAGTTACATTCAACTTTTTCCTCAGTCTTAGAGCTGTGACTCACCAGACGGTGATTTTCAGTTTTGAGCTTCTCATTCTCCTTATTGAGTATTTGAAATTCTTTTGAAAGTTTTGAGAATTTCTTTTTCAAAGATTTATACTCAGTATTGAGCTTAGAAGATTCATCTAATAGCTCATCAAAAGCTATTTCAATATCAGAAGATGGGTTAGAATCTACCTCTTCATCTTCTTCTTCACTGTCTGACCCTATGGTAGCCATCCGAACCATGTTTGCTTGCTCCTCCTCATCATCAAACGATGATGAATCAGAATCATCCCATGTTGCCATAAGACTTTTCTTCTTCTTTCCTTTGAAACCAACCTTTCCTTGGTTTCTCTTTCTCGAGTTGTGGACATTCAGACTTGAAATGTCCAGGCTTTTTGCACTCATAGCAAGTAACTTGGCTTTTGTCCTTATAGTCCTTCTTATCCCTTGAGTCCTTCTTGTGGAACTTCTTCCTGAACCTTCCTTTGTTTTTCCACATACGTTGAATTTTCCTTAATATTAAGGAAATTTTTTCGTCATAGGCCAAAGCCAATGAGTCCCAAATTTCTTTGGCAATTTCATTCTATCCGCATTTCTTATATTCCTTCTCAGAAATAGCACAAATAAGGTAATATCTTGCTTTCTAATGTAATTGATAAGCTTTCTTTTGCTCATCTTCTCATTTGTCCCTAGGAATGGGTTTACTCTTGGAATCAACTGGTTCAGTATATTGTTTTTGAACCATATCCCATAGTTCGAGTTGTTGAGACTCGAAGAAGGTTTTCACTTTATCATTCCAGTAGTCGTAGTTTGTTCCAGTGAACAAAGGAGGATGGTTAACGTGACCACCAGTTTCGTTGCTTGCCATATATAAAGAATAAGATCTTTTCCTCCTACACTGTTAAGTGCTCAACTAAGAGGCTGAGCTCTGATACCAATTGAACGTGGCAAAAACACAAGAAAGGGGGTTTGAATTGGGTTTTAGAAATCTTTCACAAAACTTATGGATTTTTGAAAACCTTTTCAAAAAACAACTCTTTGACAAAATAGTAATGAAAACTAGTAAAGAGAAGAGAAGAGAATGACACAGTGATTTATACTAGTTCACTATCACCTGATAGCTACGTCTAGTCCCTTCACACACTTGAAGGATTTCTCCACTATAATCAACCTGATTACACTTGAGAGTATACTACTGTCAAACTGGCTATACTCACAACTTCTTAGAATGACTTAGTACAGTCAAGCCTCTAAGGAATGCAGCCAATATCAAATAACTCTCAATAGAGAGGATATACAATGAAAAACTCAAGCACAAAGAATAACTTTCAAACTGAAAGAATAAAACGTTCAAGTGTTTGTTCAATGTGATCTCAGAAACTTGGAATGAATCTTGGTTGCTCATTGTGTTTTACTGCGTTCTCAAATCATTTTTCGTTAACCTACTTCAATGAGAGTAGTAAGGTATATATAGCTAAGATTGTGAATTGTGCCGTTGTGACCTAACAGCTCTTTTCACTAATGGACAAAACTTCAGATCCCCTTTGTGTGGCTTTTAGCAAGTCACGTCGCTTTCCACTCTGCTCTTGCATACTAACACAACAGACTTTTGCAAGATCTTGTCCCTTATGATCTTTTTGAAAATAAGACACTTCTTGAGCAAGTTTTCTGATGATTATATCCGTTGACATTCCCTTTGACTTTTGATTCCTCGTACATTAAAATACTCATCAATGAGGTCTCTTTAATACATGAAGTAGCCTTTAATGAACACTCGGTCTGATTTTCAATCAGAGCATCTGTCAAACAGACGGTGCTTGTTACTGAGATAGTCTGTTCATCAGAGTGAGCTTGAAACAGAGGCAAGTTCTTCAGTACAGAATTTGTTGGCATTTCATATAACAGAGTCTTGTAGAAATAGACGACGGCTTCCACTGAGTAGTCTATTCAATAGTCTGTTGAGTGTTGACCAAAAACAGGGCATTGATCAAGACAGGGCATGGTCTCACCAGAGCATGGTCTATCAGAGCGTTGACTGATAACTGAGCGTTGACCAAGACAGAGAGAGGCTATCAGACGATGACGTCAGCAATTTTCAGAGGATTAATGCCAGACTTAGATTTATGAAGTTGAGAGTGAAATACACATTTTCACTTAGTTTCTAAGATAATTCCTTCTGATGAATGGTGACTTCTGCACACTAACAAACACATCAGAGGATAAATTGTTCTATTAACTATTTGTTATCATCAAAACAATTAAGGGTTATTATTTCTGAATCCACTTGATTCCAACAGGAACAAGTCCAAGTAACCATCTTACCTTACAACACTAAGTTCTAGCTAACCTTGCTTAACCTCAAATCCTCTTTCTCAAGTAATCTATTCCGATTAAATTCACTCAAGCAAGATCATCCCTTAGGACACCTTATTGAACCTCAAAAACCCTTAAAATACACGATAGGACACTGGCCTAAGCTAGGAAGAACCGAAACGCACGAGAACACGACGCCACAAGGCAGCCCAGTGAGCGCTCTATGCCTCACCTTTGTCTCCCAATCTTTCGTCATATTTTTAAATGCGGTCCCACACATTTAGGGACGACTGGACGTACCGTACTACTCCTAAATAATTATACGACACTAATCCACAGGGCTTTGGTCATTAACTAACCTATCTTGAATTTAAAAATTCGATTAGTGAAACTTTGGGATTTTCTGTCAACACTCAGCCATTTTTCAGTCAGTTTTTCTGCATAAAATTTTTCTAAGTTACCCAACACCCTTTTTCCTACTCTTACACACTTAAACCATTGCCATATGAAAACCATCATCATTCCTAAATTCTAAGATCCATTAAGTCCATAACTTAGTCACTTAGACACCCCATTTTCCTTAGAAAAATTCTGCATAATTACTACTATTACTCATACTCTAATTTTCTGCATAATCATACTATCACCTAGTGAACTCAAGTGCAACATACTCATACACGAAGACCTCCTAGCACTCAAATGACACCAAGTTCAGAATAACATTTAGAGGGCAAGCAACATAATCATCCAAACAACCATTCCATTCACATGTATAGCAACATATAGGCCAAGACAATCAGTCTATCACATTACTCACTACATGGCACATCAACATATATATACGTCAGCTCAATTAACATAACACAAGGATTCCACTTAGTATTTATAATTATGACAGTACAAAGGTCATGAATTTCCCATCACAATGGTGATGGTACTCAATCATGTACACCATACCAAGCGTAGGGACCATGTGACGTCCATATTGCTTAATTAAATCCATAAGCTCACTATTACGCATCATTCTACTCCCTTATCTTAGTCAATTTCGTGGTCCCTAACAAAGGTGAAAAAGAAGGTTCCTTGCTCCTCCAAAAGTGGCTCTTCTCCTTTAAGAATGCAAGATCATGACAGAAAAATGGGGAAATTGAGAGTTTAAAACCATAAGAAGGAAAGAAAGGTTAAACCCTATTCAAGTAGACTCACCTTATGATAATCACCTCCAAAATGAGAGAAAAATGCTGGCAGAAATGACCCAAAATTCGAGTTCCTCTGCCTCAGTCCAAAGGGAAAACTATTCAGTGCAAAAATTTGAGAGAAGAGGAAGGAAGAGCAGTTTATGATTTTGGTTCTGATAATGGGAGGTTTGTAAAAGTGTTTAAGGCTCATAACTGGTGGGTTTAGTGGAGATTAAGTCCCACTAATCGTATCTCATTTGAATGGGTCAAAAGTGAGTCCCACGAAGTCAGAAAACGACACCCAAAACGTAGCAAAACGCAAAAACGCGCAGCTGCATAATCGCAATAGGCGCCCTGCGCCTGGGTCTGGATGCCCTGCACCCTGGTTCTATTTCTCAGGGGCGCCGTGCGCCTCCAAGTGCTGTTTTTTGGCCCGTTTCACGTCCTAACTCGCGTAGTCGTGTCACGTATCGATCCTAATGAATTCCTAATCAATTAAAATAATTTCTAAACACATAATCATACATTATAAAACATACACGCAAGAATAAAAAAAAATTCTAAATCCTAGAAACGAATTTTGAGGGCGTTACACTTAAAATTAAATTATGCCTTAAATTAGATTATTAACCGATATTGTTTTGATTGTCTCCTTTAAAATCAAATTCATTGCAGAGAAATTTTATTCTGCGAAGAGACTTCACTTATAAAGATATATATATTTTTTTGACGAAATTATGGAGATATTTCGTGATCTAGAAAAAATTAAATAATCATTAATATTTCAACTGATTTCTAGTATATATTAATGGACTTTTTTTTATATAATGTCATCCAACTGCTATGGCTGCGTGACTGGATTTGATTATTATTTTTTTATCATCCATAAAAAACTTTTTGTTTTTTTTTTGATAGATCCATAAAAAACTTTAAACAAAAATAAATAAACAGAATTAATCTAGTCCATCCACCGTACACCAAATAACCAACATCTTTAAAACAGGGCAGTAACGCTACCTGAAGACAAATGTAATTTATTTCTAGGAAAAAAATAGATTCTACAACCACTATAACTGTATATAAGCAATATCACCTTCTGGCCTTCAATGTCCTTATCAAAATGAAAATACTAGCTCTGAGACAATTCGCGCAGTATATTGTTGAATTCCATTGGTTTCGTCTTTAATTCCACGATATTGACGTATTGGGATATTGGAAAGAGACAAATACAATGTTAGCCTTACTGTATCAAAACTTGTTTTATTTTTCCTGCATAAACAAAATATCATGTCCAAATCCAACGATGTCACACACAGAAAAATACTCTGAAAAAGAAAAGTTGCAGAAGAATAAATGCTTTTATATTTTGTTATAAAAAAAAAATGCTTTTATATTAAAATGCTCCGTTATTTGTAGCCGTTCGACCCTGCATTTACCCTCTTCAATTTCCTCTGTCATTTGCAATGCTCTTCTCAACGAAAGCACCACTCATAAGTGTGCTCCCTTTCTAAGTGGAGGAGAATGATGCCAAATATTGCAATTTTTTAAAAGAAATTTTCATATGGTAAAATTACGTGAAAATTTTATTTTTGATTTTTTAAGGAAATGTTAAGCAAATAAATTCTCACTAGTCAGACAACGATTCAGATAACTGTATTAAGACGACAATTCAAGGTGGAAGTGTCCTCTGAAAGAACACATATAACAGTAATATCGTTTGCCTATGAAAGCGTTATCTGAATTAGTTACTTAGATGCCGCTTTCACACGAAAGCACCATCTGAATTTTTCATATTCACACGTTAGCAGATGTAATTAATCCAATATCGTTTGTGTAGGTGAGCATTCTCCGTATTAATAGTTCAGATAACACTTTTCTTGAGAAAACATTATTTTAGTGTACTTAATATGACGATTTCTTGAGCAAACGTTATCAGAAGTTTAAAGCTAAATATAAACACGAGATAACGTCTTGCTCTAACTATTCTCTGCATCATAAACCCTAAACTAAATAAACCATCTATTCGATAATATATATATATATATATAAAGTTATCACTTCTCATGAACCCATACAGATCTTTGATACTCCATTCGGACTCAATTATAAGTAAAAATGCCTAATTTCACATTGATTAAAGACAGTAGCTAAGTTCATTTAATTTTATTGCCTTCATATAAAATAAGAACTACATTTACTGAACTACTCTTAATCATAATTGTCCTCACAACTTTGTTTGGAAAACAAAAGTTGAATTAACTTAAAGATATTTTTCGAACAATGACATTAAATATTGGTAGGTTAGTTGAAATTTGTTTATATTTGAGTCCATCAAACTTGTACATTTTTTACTTATAATTGAGTTCGGGGGGAGTAATCTCTATTACCCCTCTCTCTCTCTCACGCAAACACACACATCCTTTGTTCTCTTTTTATCCCGTCCCCCTCTCCCTCCCTCCCCCTCTCTCTCGTCGTTCCGTTTTTCAAATTGTTGCATTGGTCGCGTGATCACGGTTGCAAGGGTTTGCTCCTCTAGGAGGCTATTTTCTTTATTGCTGTCGTGGGTGGTGGGTGGACGGCGACGAAGCTATTCCCTCTAGGTACATTATTTTTCCTCTGTTAAGTAAACGGCTAGAGTTGCAATATTAAACTTTTTTGATTAAATTTTTTCTTCTATTAAACTTGTTTTGTAATATAAGAGTTGTTCTTTTTAGGTTTTTGTTTGTTGGAATTATAGGAAACTCATTTTAGAAAATATGTTTTTTTTTCTTTGCATTTTTATCATTATCTTACAGTGATAATATGTTATTTCACTGCTCTTGGTACAATACTTGTTTGTTGTAATTTTGCATATTTCTGTTGATGTTAAAGTTGTAGTTATACCAAGGAGATATGTATGCTCTTTCCCACTTTATTTACGAGGTTGGGATCCCAGTTTGGTTGTCCCACACGTGAATGAGGCGTGCATGACGGAGTTCGAAGCCTATTAAGATGATGTATGGTAATTGATACATGTGACCATGGAGAGAAAACAAACCCTCAGAGTGTATGATTTCTCTGAGTCAACTTGTTATTCCTCTAAAGTCACACTTACTTTGAACCACGCAATGTCATAATAGTTTTTGAACTCCTTCGTGTAACTCGCCTATCCTCGTGTTGGACAAGCAATGTGAATTTCTTCACCTGAAATAAATACTCATGGGCACTCAAATTCAATTGGGATCTCAACTAAGTCATTTAGTACCTTGATTAGGTCAAGATAGATTACTGACACTGAGTGTCTTCATAAATTTTCGCATTATTAATATTAGTTTACACTAGTATCCTCATGTCCGCCTCTTCCTCTTCCTGTGATACATGGTGTTAAAGTCTTGGGCTGAAATCTAAGGTAATTATCATACTCGTGTACCTTATGTATTTCTAATCAAGCATGTTATAACCTATATTGTATATGTCCATCATTTAAGCAACTTTTCTCATTTACAGATCTTCGGCAACCAAACACATAAACACAAGGCTGTGCAGGTATGTGACTGCATAGTTGAACCGAATTAACACCGGAATTAACACCGGAATGAGAGGGATCCCAAGGCTGTGCAGGTATGTGACTGCATAGTTGAAGGAAGACTGAAAGGAATTGATTGGTACTACCTATACCAAGAAGATGCATCTTCTTTTCAGGAGCCAAGAATATAAGAACTCCACAGTTAAGCATGCTTGACTTGGAGCACTCTTGGGATGGGTGGCCTTCTGGAAAAATTTTCAGAAAGCGTGTGAGTGAGAACAAAGCATGCTAAAAAGACTTGTGTTGGTTTGTGGGGACAGTCGGCAATCCCGAAAGTAGTCCGGGCCATTACAAACAACAATGTCTTAAATATCTTATTCTTTGAAAATATGTCATGTTTCTATGTTAGATATCTTCTTCTTTGAATATATGTTAGGAATAAATATTAGATACCTTCTTCTTTGCATTCATAAAATTTATAGTTTAATTCTTGCGTATGGTAATGTACTAAAATTTATAGAAACAATTATTCATCTATGTTCAATTATTCGTTCTCATATAAGGACATTATTCTTCATCCATGTTCAATTCTGCTTTGTAGTAAAAATTGTCCGTTGTATACTGGTGAAATAAGAAGCAAAACAAATATATTTTTTTAAAATGTATTAACTCAAATAGTTTTTTCTTCTTAAGAGAGTGTTGTCTGAATCTATTTCGGATAACACTTTCTAAATAAAGTGTTATCTTGTTGTCCATCTTAAAAAACTTCATTGAAAATGTGTTATAACGTATGCTCAGGTTATCTAAATCAAAGCTCCGGATAATGCTTACGTACAGAAGCGTCAATAGAGTGCACTACTATAATAATGCTCTCTTGGCACACGTTATTTGTTTCGTGACACGAATAATGATTATTATGCATTATCTCGGAGTTCATCCATTAGATAATGATTGCCCCTACAACGCTTCAAAGCGCTACCTGAATGAAAAATAAATGCTATCTAATGATTTTTTTAGCATAGTGTCTTATTAAAATTCATAAATAAATTAGAAGAAAAAATGTCCCTACTGAGTAGCTCAAGCTAAAGGACACTAAGGAGGTCCAAGATTATATGCTTGCCAATCTCACTAACATAACTATTAATCACTAACGTTTGTCATTAAAAAAAAGATTAGAAGAAAAAATAAACATAAAATATTTACATAATCATAAAAGAAAAGACTTTCCGATAAAAAAATATATATTTTTGACTTTTCACAAGTCTTTACTCTCTTCCGTCTCAAAATTTTGGGTGTTTTAGCTTTTGATTTTTATCTCAAAACTTTAGTTGTTTTAGGAATCCAAAGTATAATTCAGCACTATTTTCCCACTATACCCTTAGATTAATAGTAAACATTAATTATAGTTTATTTTTACTAGGTAGTTTTAGTCAACTGTTAACAATTCCTAATAGATTTTGCATTGAAAAATGACTAATAATTTGTTAAGAGTATTTTAATTAAATTTTGTATTAATTAATTATTTTTTGACCTGTGTGTCAAAACTTTAAACAACCAAAGTTTTGGGAGAGAAAGAGTACGAATTAGTTTTTATCTAAACCAACCGTAATAAATATATGGTGGCTTGACAAGTAGGCTTAGTCAGTACAGTTGAGTATTTACAATTTGGCACCTGAATCGACTAACTACGACTCTTGACTCAAATGATAATAAAAGGATCTCAAAAAGCATTTCTATTGAAACATGATGTGCATTTAGTTTGTTCTAGGTGCATAGTTTGTAAAAAGGCTAAATCAAAAAAGCATGCCTCATCGTTTGTGTAGTACCCTAATTTTCCGACCTTTTTATTTTATTTTATTTTGTTATTTAAATTTTAATTAATTAGTAGTAATAATAATAAATAATATTATTGGTTCTATTAAAAAAAAGGAAGAGGATAGAGTGAATAAAGAGAGAAAGAAGAAGAAAAAGAAAGAATTATTTTTGAAAGAATGAGGTGTACGAATTGTAAGTGGGGGGTACCAATAGCATTTAGTCAAAACGTTGACAGCCCAGCCCAGTGCCCTATGATTCTTCCCTGTTACTGCGTGCACCCCCCGCTTTTTCTCCTGCGCCCTGAGCGCGCTTCCCTCACTTATCCCCTGCTTCTCGCACCCCGTCCTTCTCCTCGCACCCCGTAGCCCTCACGCAGCCATCCCACGCGGCCCATCACCCTACTTGGCCCAATTACTCACAACGCCCAGCACAACCCATTTTAATCTAAAAAACCTAACCCTAAACCTAAAACACTCTCATCCTCATTCTCCCTGCGCCGCACCACTTCTTCCTTCCCCTCACCATCAACTTCATCTTCTCCTCCACCATTCACGCTACCACCCTTCATCCCTCTCTTTTCCTTCTCCATCTCACCTCCATCTTATCCTAAATCCTAATCCCTATCTTCTTCTCCTTCCTCCATTCAATCTCTTCCTCACCCTAACCCTAACCACGGCCAAGCCTCATCCCTTCAAACCCTAAATCCTCACACTTTCTATCAACCACGCGGCCTCCCCCTTATCTCGCCCCAAATCACGATTTCCTTTCTCCTTTCAAACACCAAATCCTATCTTCATGCCGCGGCCACACCCAACCTCATCTCATCTTCAAGATCCGAATCAGCCTCAGAAAAGGGAGTATTTTTTTTATTTTTATTTACAAAATCACATCTTTATCTGTTTTTGATTTTGATATTCTGTTTTGCAGAGATAAGGAGAGTTGAATCCGATTTCAAAGGGACTCAAAGTCAAGACAGAGGGCTATAAATACCCCATTCTCCTCGAGGCAAAAGGAGGCAGAGAGAGTGAGAACAGGAGATCTCCAAGGAAGCTGAAGTTAGGCGTGAAGGAGAGTCTTTAGTTTTTTTTCTTAAACACTATTAGAAATTTAGGGTTCTGAATTTCATCCTATCTTTTTGGATAAAAGCTGTGTATTCAGGTTATCTTCTCTTCTTCTTCCTCTTTCTGTAAATTCGTAGTGCTCTGTTCATGAATTTTGTTTGGCTTGATTTTAATATAAACTTCAATCTGAACCTATGAATTATATTCAAACGTGATTTACCCTTTTGCTGATTGTTGCTTGTTGTTGATTCAGTCTTCTCATTGTCCCCTGCGTTCTGTGAAATTGTATAAATTAGGGTTACGGGATTTGGCCTTCCAAAGGGACCAAATCCAGGTTAAAGGGTCAAACTGCAAATAACTTAAGTGTTATAATTGTAAATAAGGCATAAATCTGGGTATAAAAATAAAATATATGTCTCTGTAATATATATAAAAAACGATTTTTTTTATGAAATAAAAATCAGATTTTTTTCAACTAAAGGAATCAAGACTTAGATCTTATTTGCCAAATGTCAATAAAAATTATTATGTTTTCAGACAGAAACATGTTATTATTATTATTATTATTATTATTATTATTATTATTATTATTATTATTATTATTATTATTATTATAGTTATTAAATTTTTTTTCTTCTCTGATTTTTGAAATAAAAGGCGAATTAAAAACGAGATAAAAAAATGTAATTAGGATTAAATAGTTATTATTTCTGTTAAACTAAAAAAAAACGTTGTTATTCGATATTTCTTAATATATGCACGTAATCAAAATATTCTCAGTACGCTTATATCTTTTGTGGTTTCTCTTTTTAAAAAAAAAATATATTTTAGGGAATTAATTCTTTAGGGCAAACTGTTTTCAAATAATTAAAGGTACCATTTTTTTTAAATGGGCGTGCATGGGTGCTAATCCTTCCTTGCGCATAACCAACTCCCGAACCCGAATCTATGGTCAAAGACCTTCCTTTTTTCATTAAATTCAAAAAATAGGTTTTCCAATGTTTCCTATGAAAATAAAATATTGGTGGTGGCTCCATTTAAATTTTGGGGTGGTTGTCACAGTTTGTATACCCCTCTTCCCATACCCTCTTCTCCACCTTGGAAGCTTGATGGACAAGTTCCTCAATGTCCATGAAGTGTTGTAATTCCACCACATCTCTAATCTCATAGCTTAGGCCATTTAGGAACCTAGCTATGGTAGCTTCTTCATCTTCCCTTGTATTGGACCTAATTCTCAAGGTCTCAAAGTCTTTGTAATACTCTTCTACACTTTTACTACCTTGCCTCAACTTTTGGAGCTTTTGATGCAACTCTCTATGATAATGGGACGAAACATATCTCTTCCTCAAAAATACCTTTTAATTCTTCCCAATCATCAAGTTGTCTAGCACCACATCTCCTCCTATCTTTAATATTTTGGCCCCACCAAATCAAAGCATAGTCTTTAAATTCCAAAGAAGCCAGTTTAACTCTTTTATCCTTATCAATTTCATGAGCTTCAAATCTTTGTAATACTCTTGTACACTTTTACTACCTTGCTTCAACTTTTGGAGCTTTTGATGCAACTCTCTATGATAATGGGACGAAACATATATCTTCCTCAAAACACCTTTTAATTCTTCCCAATCATCAAGTTGTCTAGCACCACATCTCCCCCCATCTTTAACATTTTGGTCCCACCAAAGCAAAGCATAGTCTTTAAATTCCAAAGAAGCCAGTTTAACTCTTCTATCCTTATCAATTTCATGAGCTTCAAACAATTGATCCATTTTAAGTGTCAATCAAGATAAGCATCTGGATCACTTTTCCCATGGAATGAGGGAAATTTGATTTTGCCACCTTTATAAGTATCATCATTCCTTTGGAACCTTCCACCACCAAGGTTATGGTTCCCACAGTCGTCACCATGCCTTCTTCTATGTCTATGATTGCCATATCTTCCTTCCCTTTCGGATTCATCATCATATTCATCATCATGAGAATGCCTCTCATGGCTAAGCCTTTCATCTCTATTATGCACCAATTCTTCTTTCAAATTATTCACTTGAGTTTCCATCATTCTTGTCAAATGTGCAATTAGAGAAGCCGTTTTTGGAGAAGGAAGATTAGTGTCACCCATATCCGTGTCTCAAAATAGAAATTCCAGCAAATAAAACCAAGATCAAAGAACCAAGATGAAAAGGATCTCACCACTCAACTAAGTGTTTACAAAAAGCAATTACAAAAAGTACTCCTCCAACAAAGACTCCTCACATTGGAAGGACAAGCACAAGAGGGAGGGCAACAATCCTCATGAAGGAAACACTTCTAAGGAAGGTAAGTCCTTTAACCATTCTAAACCTAAATGCCCCAATTTGGTCTTTATGAGTGGTTAGTCATGCCATTTGGCTTGACCAATATCCCAAGCACTTTCATGCGTTTGATGAATCATGTTTTGAGACACTTTATTAGGAAATTTGTGGTTGTGTACTTTGATGACATCCTTATTTATAATTTGAATTTTAATGATCATATTGAGCATTTGAGGAGTGTCTTGAATGTTTTGAGAAGTGAGAAGCTGTATGCTAATATTGAAAAATGCACTTTTTGTAAAAGTGAGGTTATCTTTTTGGGTTTTGTTGTGAGTGCACAAGGGGTTAAAGTTGATGAAACAAAAATCAAGGCTATCAAGGATTGGCCTACACCTAAGTGCATGAGTGAAGTAAGGAGCTTTCATGGCCTAGCTAGTTTTTATAGGCGCTTTGTGTCTAACTTTAGCACTTTGGCCGCTCCTTTGAATGAAATTGTTAAAAAGAATGTTGTATTTCATTGGGGGCATGAGCAATAAGAGGCATTCAATGCTTTAAAGAAAAAATTGGTGAATGCACCTATCTTGGCTTTGCCTAAATTTGCAAATACTTTTGAAATTGAGTGTGATGCATCTAACATAGACATAGGGGCTGTCCTATTGCAAGAAGGCCACCCTATTGCTTACTTTAGTGAAAAATTGAGTGGAGCAAATGTAAACTACTCTACTTATGATGAAGAATTGTATGCATTAGTTAGAGCATTACATACTTGGCAACACTATTTGCTTCCAAAGGAATTTGTGATTCATAGTGATCATGAATCCTTAAAGTATATCAAAAGTCAAGGCAAATGTTCAATCAAAATCGCAAGTATACGATCTCGTCAAGTTATAGTATAAAAGACTATCGTCTCCACAGGGAATAGTGAATGATTACTGCTCTACTTAGATTAATTTGTTATTTAGACAAATAGTTCGAGGTGAACTTAAATAAAGAGTGTATAAAAAATAAGTAGAAAATAAATTATAAAATATTTAAGAAATGAATTAGATAATAAAAACACTAAGGTAATGGGTTCACTAATACTTATATCTGTGTATTTGATTAATTTATAACATGAGTAACAATTCTTACTGATTACCAATCATCTATTCAAAAGCTATTAACACCCAATGATTATGCAATGTTAACAGTCTTCCTCTTAATTTATTACTTTGTTTGATCATTCAAAGCAAGTAAATAAAAAGAGCATAAAGCATCAATAGATTTACTAATTCAATGACTGACTGGAAATGAACACGCAATCCTTGATCCGGAAGAGCATGTAGATTCAATTATCGCTAGAGTTCCGTTAACTAATTGAAGGTACGATCACCACACACTTAATTAACTGTGTAAAGAGTAGCCAATTCTTTTTAAAGTAATATCACCAGGAATAATTTAATCAAAAGGATTTAAACACTCATATTATAAATCATAAAGATATCACAGATAAAGTAAAAGATCCCCCATCACCTCAATGACGGGATTAGTTACTAAACATATTTGAAGATAGCAACAATGTGTTTACAAAAGACATATTTAAAACTAAAACTAGCAGAACAACTACAAAGTAAGACTAGAAGATTACAAAAAAAGAAGAGAATTGGGAGAGAATCAATCACGGGGAAGTTTGAAAAGTTCTGCTCAACATTCTATTTATAAGAAAATCCTGGGAAAATGGTTCATCGCAACGCGAAGTGATCCCTCGCGACGCACCTGTTTTCTTCATTATGTCCGTCGTGACGCGAAGGTTTCCTTTGTAACCTCCATCGCAACGCGATGCTAGCTGGGTCCAGCTTGTATATGCATTGCCTACATGCCGTTTTACTTTTGGTCCATCACGACGTGATGGATCCTTTGTAACCTCCATCGCGACGCGATGGACATGACATAGGCTGGTTCCTATTTCCGTGTCAACGCCGTTTTGACTGTGTTGGGCCTTTTTCGGGCTCAATTTCGAGCCCAAACTTGCATTTCTCTACCATATTGCTTATTTTTTCATTTATGCATAATTTAGATTAGGGTGAATTGTATGTGATATTATTCAATAATTAATCAAATCATACTCTAATATCTTTATAAAAATGATGCAATATTGATGTTATCAACAAACTCAACAAAAGATATGCCAATTGGGTTGAGTTTTTGGAGCAATTTCCACATGTCATCAAGTATAAAAAGGGGAAAGCAAATGTAGTGGCGGATGCCCTCTCAAGGAGATACTCCTTAATCTCTACTCTTCAAACTAAGCTACTTGGTTTTGATCATGTTAAAGATTTGTATGCCTTGGATGATTATTTTGCTTCTCTTTTTCATGATTGTGAGATTATGGCACATGATTCTTTTTATAGACATGATGGATATTTGTTCAAAGGAAACTGTTTGTGCATTCCTAGATATTCTATACGTGAATTACTTGATAGGGAAGTGCATGAAGGTGGTTTAATGGGTCATTTTGGGGAACATAAGACTCTTGACATGTTGCATGAGCATTTCTATTGG
Source organism: Calophaca sinica (assembly GCA_037113605.1). Taxonomy (NCBI): domain Eukaryota; kingdom Viridiplantae; phylum Streptophyta; class Magnoliopsida; order Fabales; family Fabaceae; genus Calophaca; species Calophaca sinica. Next base: position 39,717,071 of record CM073733.1, on the reverse strand, counting down.
CCTCGCATGAAACATGATGTGCATTTAGTTTGTTCTAGGTGCATAGTTTGTAAAAAGGCTAAATCAAAAAAGCATGCCTCATGGTTTGTATACCCCTCTTCCTATACCCTCTTCTCCTTGGGTTGATTTGTATTGGACCTAATTCTCAAGGTCTCAAAGTCTTTGTATTATCATATGATTTAGTCAAAATTTGTATTATCATTTGAGTCAAGAGTCGTAGTTAGTCGATTCAGGTGCCAAAATAAAAATTATAACATTATAATTAGAGTTTAATGTATTGTTAGTGTAAATTTTTTTAAATCGACAACCAATCAAAAATTATCTTATGATTTAAGTCAAAATTTGTAATAATGTGAAAATTTATTATTGATTGACAACCGTGCATACTAACTAAGGGTCCGTTTGTTTTAGATTTGAATATAATTGATTTTGAAAGAATTGATGTTAAGAGAATTGATTTTAAAAAATTAAGTTTAAAAAAATTGATTTGTGTTTGGTAATGATATTTTAAAAGAGAGTTTAAAAGAATTGGTTTTGTTTGGATGAGATAGGGTAGAATCACTTTTAGCGTTAAATTTACCAAAAAGGACATGATATATTTATTTATTTATGTACATAGAAGCACATGGGAACCGATGGGCAAATAGTAAACTCAACGTGTTTGCACATGAGGCCCGCGTTTTGAACATTGTTGGTCAAACTCACAATCTCGATTCCAATAGGAAAAAAACTATCAATATGCTGTGAATAAAATCTCGTTTGACCGCCTCAAACACAATTCTGTTGGACTACAATCTAAACCAAACATCCCAACAAAAAGTCCAAACCGAGTTTTGGAAACGCAAACGGTATTTTTAAAGCAAACGGTATCTTAAAATCTTAACCAAACATGCATTAAATCCTTATATTTAAAGGTTAATAATTAAAAGAGAGAATAAAAGTTCTGATAATAGAGAAATATTTCCCTAGTATTTTTTTATTTTTATTTTTCATGATTGAAATACATACTTTTCCCTGTCAAATTTTTTTTAATGAAAAACATAAAAGTTATGTATTTTTAGTCCCTGATTGAAGATTAAAAGTTTATTATTTTATTAAATATAAGTACTGCAAACAAATACAATAAAATAAAAACAAAAATAATAAAAATATTATATTTTAAATTTAGAAATTAAATTTAATACCCATCTATCAATTTTGAAAACTATAAATAAAAAGCAAAATTCTATTTGAAAATATATTTTTCAACGAATATGAAAATTTTATTTTAAATTATTACATTGATTGCAAATAATTTTACCAAGTAAATCAATTCAAGCATTTGACAAATAAAAAGTAAATAAATTTTGTCTGAATCCATATGCATTGCTAGGATTGAAATGCTATAAAATTGAGGGGTTAGAAATGTAAAATAAAAATACGAATAAATGGGTGGCCATTGTTTAAGTCGAAAGTCATGATTTTCTATTCGAACTCCGGTTAAAGGACTTGAGAAGAGCACCCACTCCACTGGCATGCCTTGCTCCGTTATACATGCACAATGACATATGTACTCCAGACACACCAACACGTGTGAATATATATATATATATATATATATATATATATATATATATATATATATATATATATTTTTGGTTACAATAAGAAAAGAAAACGAAAAGGACACGACCTAAGGCCTTACAAAAGTAACACCCATGGCATCAGCCATCAACAAAGAGTTCAACTCTACGGGAGGAGATGACAGATCAACCAACGAAGCATCTCCTCTAGCACCCAACTTTGCCAAAAAATCAGCACAATAGTTCCCTTCCCTCAACGTATGATGTAACTGGACAATCCAATTCCTACGCAACATACCTCGAATAATGGCAATCTCATTCCCAGACATGTGAAAATCTTGGTCACCATCTCTAATTAGGCTCAACACATGCAAAGAATCTAAATAGCAAACCACTTGATTAAAGCCCATGTCATAACATAGAGAAATGCCATGGAACAAAGCCCTGAGCTCTGCATGTAAAATGTTGGAATGACCTACAGATCCATAGAAACCACACAAGAATTTACCTAAATGATCACACACCAAACCCCCGAATCCCGCCATACCTGGATTAGTAATGGCGCTTCCATCCACATTGAGAGTGACCCAATCCAGAGCCGGCTTTATCCAAGCCACCAACCTGGGAGAAGCAGTGGTAGGAGCCGCCTCATTATGCCCATAGGCACTCGTGATATCTCTACACAAAGCTTGAGCCTGGATAGCAACACCCAACCCTTGCATCTGAGTGCCCTCAAATATAAGCTTATTCCTACTACACCAAATCTTCCACATGACACAGAGAACCATGATCCCATGCGTTGTAACCAAGCCACGAATCTAGCTCAACAAGTCCTGCTGGTCGCTGGGCAAAACCATCTGAGAGGTTGTACACAAACTCCAAATCTCGATGATCTACTACAAGACAAGAGGCATTGGAGAATAGACTCATGAGGAGAGCCACAGAAAGGAAAACTTGGGTCGATTGGAATACCTCTCCCCGCCAACACACCTTTAGTAGGGAGCGCAGAGTGACATAATTGCCAGGTGAAAAACTGCACGTTCGTCGGAATTTGGACTTCCATAGCCAAATCCACCCAGTCCCAGCCGGCCCCACCTGCTGGTCGATTGGAATACCTCTCCCCGCCAACACACTTTTAGTAGGGAGCGCAGAGTGACATAATTGCCAGGTGAAAAACTGCACGTTCGTTGAAATTTGGAGCTTCCATAGCCAAATCCACCCGGTCCCAGCCGGCCCCACCTGCTGGTCCTCCAACAACCAATGATAAGCACTCCTAGTTGAATAAGTTCCCAAAGTGCACTGCTGCCAAGTCCACCTATCACACACACCCTCCACCAATCTTGGCTTCAAACTCAAAATGTGCTGCTGGATCCCATCCGGAAGGTTTGTGTACAAGGAGTTCAACTGCCAAACCCCATCTCGAATAACATCATTTATCTTGAGGTGAACATCATGAATATCCACTGCCCAAACTGAATCACAAAGGTGCTCTTTACTCACCCATGGCTCATACCAGAAGCTAGTCTCGCCACTACCAATCTTGATGCTAAAGCCATCTTTCAGCATATCTAGCGCTTTAACAATTGAGTTCTAAGTGTTCGACCCCTTCTTGTTATCCGAACCAAACAAATTATTGTTCTTGATATATTTGGACTTAATTATAGAAACCCATAGTTTGTCCGGGGAGGAGATGATATCCCAAACTAGCTTACGTAGTAAAGCCACATTCTGGCACCTAGCAATGCGCACACCCAGGCTACCCTTCTTCTTAGGTCTCGTAATAGTAGCCCAGTTGACCATATTCATACCACTGTCACTATGCCCTCTCCAGATAAAATTCCTGGCAAGCCGATCCAGCTCATCACAAACACATTGGGGGTACCACTGAATCTGTATGCCATAGGAGGGGATCGAGGAAAGAACGACATCGGTGAGAGTAAGCCTCCCCGGTTTATTTAACAACCTTGCCTTCCAAGAGGCCAACTTTGATTGAACACGATCCATGACTTCTGCGAATTCTGCTTTCTTAATGCGACCATGGAAAAATTTAAACCCCAAATACTTCTCAATGCAATCAGTGAAATGTATACCTGTGATAACTGTAATCTTCGCGCTCTCAGGACACCAGCTGAAGCAAACAATTTGGACTTCTCCACACTAATCTTAAGACCATAAATTGCACAAAAGTCATCCAACACCTTCTTGACAACCCTAGCTTGAGCCACAGTAGCTTTAGTAAATAGCAACACATCATCTGTAAAGAATAAATGGGACACTGTGGGGCCGCCCCTTGAGATTTGAATTGGCACCCAATCCTCCTCTCGAACAGCCTTAGAAATCATTTCCCCCAATTTCTCCATACAAAGCACAAACAAATAAGGAGAAAGAGGGTCACTTTGTCGCAAGCCTCTTCGAGGTGTGAAACCCTCGGTCTTACTCCCATTCCACAACAAAGAGATTGAAGAAGAAGAAATCCCATACATAATGAGAGAAATAATAACCGGCGGGATCCTAAACATCATCAAAGTTTCCCTCAAGAAATCCCAATCCACCCAATCATAAGCTTTCTCTAAATCAAGTTTGAAAACAAGGTCCCCTTTTTTGCTCTTCTTTTTATTTAAAAGATGGAGTATCTCCTACAAAACAATTGTATTATTCTTTGTGCTACGACTCGAAATGAAGCTACTCTGCAGCGGGCTAACAATCTTCTCAAGAAAAGGTCTCAACCTGTTAACTAAAACCTTTGAGATCAATTTGTAAAGCACGTTACATAAGGTAATTGGTCTAAATTCCTTAAAGGACGTGGGATAGTCCCCATTTGGAATTAAGACTAGCAAGGTGTCCGTAGCCCGGTTATCAAACCTCCTTGTGGCAAAAGCGTTCTTCACAAAGTTCCAAACATCATCCCCCACCTCATTCCAAAATATCTTAAAAAATATGGGTTGAAAGCCATCTGGGCCCGGAGCTTTATAAGATTTCATACTCATGAGAGCCCTATGCACCTCCTCTTTCATTACCGGCTTGGTCAACTCCAAACAATCATCCGTCCCCAAAGGAATTTGTATAATACCGTGGGCCCCTAAGCTACAAACTTCTGTGGAGCAAAATAAATCTTTAAAGAACTTCACAGCCTCTGATTTGAGCACATCCGGATCCATGCACCAAACCCCGGAAGCAAGGTTAAGACCATGAATCTTATTTCGCTTCCGCCTAATCACAGTTTGAGCATGAAAAAAGAGGTATTGCGACTCCCCAATTTAATCCACTTCTCACGGGATTTCTGAAACCACATGGTCTCTTCCTGAAACAGAATATTCTCATATTCACTCAGCAGTTGCTTTTGAGTAAAAAGCAAGGTCGCAGAATCCACTCTCTCCAGAGAGCGTACTGACGCTTTCTAGCAATAATATTACCAAAAATCCTTATTGAACGCAATGTAGTCAGTAGAAACCTGATATAGTGCACTAACCACATCACTATTCTTCTGCCACACCTCCTTAACCACTCCCGGGTAATCCTGATGAGTACACCACGCCTCTTGAAACCTGAAAGGGCGCTCTTGGCGGGAGGGATCCACATGCCTACAACGCAGCAAAAGAGGATTATGATCAGAGTGTCTTTTTACCAAATGTTCCACTGTAGCTTCAGGAAACTACAGCCTCCACCTGTAATCACACACTCCCCTATCCAACCGCTTTGAAACCAACCTGTTACGTCTCTTGCCCTGCCAAGTGAACTGTGACCCAAAATAATCCAAGTCAATCATATCACAACAATCCATCATCTGAGCCATCTTCTCTGCCCTAGCATAAAGAAAATCACCACCTCGTTGTTCTGACGGGAGTAAAATCTCATTGAAATCTCCAATCATAACCCAAGGCAATAAAATATTTCTACGCAAATTCTTCAAGTAATCCCACAGCTGGCAACGAGGAGAATACGTAGGACTTGCGTACACCGCGGAACAAGCCCAAGAGATAACTCCTCTAGAAATTGACAGGGTAATACACTGTGACATTGAGTCCACTACATTAAGCACAAATGGGCTTCCTTTGCTAGCTAAGCCCCAAATTTTGCCTGCATAGCCCCTGCATTCCTCCTTCGCGACACAATCATACCCTAACCTATCCCAAAACCGAGTGGAACTCATGAAAGAAATCTGAGTTTCAAAAAGAAAAATCAAGTCAGGTTTAAATCTTCGAGCGAGCTCCTTCATATGCTGGTTGCTCTGCTTGCTCGCAAACCCACGCACATTCCAAGCAATAATAGACATATATTTGAAACTTATCATTGATAACAATAATAAGGAAAGAGGTAACTGAAACCACTAGCTCAACGTTGAAGCATCTCTGGTGTTTCATCCACCATGATATCTTCATCAGTATCTTCCCCACTCTCTTCCTCCATATCAGAACCTACCAATTCTCCTTCCACATTGGCCACACGTGAATATAGATTAATCAAAATTAAGTGTTAAATATTTATATTTGTCAAAAAAAAGTGTTAAATATTTATATGTATATTGGGTCAAAAAATATATTAATTTGTATATTATTTAATAATTTTATGCAAAATACGAAATTAATAAATTTAATCATTGAATTGAATTTGTTGAAAAAAAATCATCAAATTTATAAGACTTTACCAAAATAAAAAGAAATTATTATTTTAATGTACTATTTTATTCTAATGTATAATATATTATTTAAAATATAAGTAAATATTTACTATTAGATCTCGTAATTATGAATGTTTTTTGAATGCAGGCACTAGACTATTGAAAATTTGTCTAACCAAGTCAATATCATCGAGAGGGTATCCAATGAGTGCTCATTCATCAGCAGTTGATTGGATGCAGGCCAGTGTATATGGTAAGGCAAGTGCCTTAGGCTTCGCATTCCCCTACTTATGGCTGTTTTAAGGGCACCCCTAAAATAGTGTATTGACCAAAATACCCCATGTTCTTTACTCGCAAATATTATATTTGCGAGTAAAAAAATTTTTTACTCGTAAATATGATATTTGCGAGTGTGCACTTTTTAAAAATTTACACACTAGCAAATATGATATTTGCGAGTGTGCAAAAAAATTGTACACTCGCAAAGTGAGACGAATAAAAAAAAAAAATTTTGATATTTTTACATAGAAATATTTTGGTCAATACACTATTTTGGGAGTACCCTAAGCAAAATTGGGGGTGCCTTTAAAAAAACCCCCTACTTATTCACCTTAGTAATAGTCTACTATAAAAGGCCCAAAACTTCAATCAAATAAGCGTATTCCATGTGACAAAGGCCGCAAGGCAAAGTAGAAGCAAGTTCCAAATTTATGAACGTGGTGGGAGGCACGTGGCCACAAGGCCCAGCTGTCAAGGCAACAAGTTCCAATTCTAAATTTATTACCCAACGCTTCAGTGGGATTATTTGAGGTAGAGCTGGCCCATTAAAATAAGAAGTAACTAACGCACAATACTCCTTCAGTTCCTTTTTACATGTCATTTAAGATTATTTTACATAAACTAAAATAATTGATAAATTTTGTTATTTTTTATAAAATTATTAGACTTTTCTATGTGATACCCTTAACTTTTATTTACTCTATTGTACATATTTCTCTCTCTATAATAAATAAGTAAGAGTATATTTGACAAATAAGTAGTTAATGCGACCTTGAACTTTGAAAACGACAAGTAATTAGAAACACAATTTCTCTAAAAAAATCGACACGTAAAAAAGAACGGAGGGAATAATAAATAATTGGAAATTTTTCCCAAACAAAATTAATTAAAATTCATAACAACATCAGTGAAATAACGGTAATTTTTTTTTCTATTTATTCAAAAAAAAAATAAAAATTTTCACTTCATTTAAATGTACTCCATCATTTCTTTTCTCTTTCTCTTTATGTCCATACTCTTTTGAAGTGAATTCTTAAAGAAGATTAGTGACGTCAAATTGTTACGATACATAATATCCACGAGTAATTCTCTTTTTTTTCAGATTCTATCATTTCGTTCGGTAAAAAAAAAGTTTCATCATTTCATCATTTTTTCTATTTACTTTGAAACATTTATTAGAATTATATTTTTATTTTTGATTTTATTTTTACACTTTTTTAGTAATAGAAAACGCCAAAAGGCCAGAAAGTTAGAGGAATCTATTAACATAAAAAGGGTGATCCCACTTACTAACGAGGCCTTCTCACATTTTTTGGGCCTTTTTTATTTTTGTTTTATTTTATCTCAAGTGGTTTTTTGGTTTTATGTTTATAGTGGTTTTAGTCTTTTATTCTTTCCCCAATTTAACCTCTACAGACTAGAGTCACCCTAGCTGTAGAACTAGAGACAACTAATGTGGCTTTATTCCCAAAATCTGAAGAATGAATTTTTGTGGGCCCCACACATATTTTTTTCCCTTCCCTTCTACTTTTGTGAGAAACCAAACGGTTGAAAACTTTTTGAAAATTGTGTTTTCATTCCTCTTTCCAACTTTTCCATTCCCTTCCTGCTTACCAAACAGGCCGGATGGGACAAGAGAAATGGGAAAAGAACAAAAGCTTTTTATTTCTTTATTTTATTTTTCTTTTTTTTCTCTCACTATCTACTCAATCAAACAAGAGAAGAGATAACTCTTACCTTTCTTTTCTTTCTATTTTCACTTCTACCGAACAATCAAAAAATCATCTCATTTTCTATTTTTTTTCTTTTTTTTATATTCTTTTCTTTCACTTTTCTTTCCACTCACTTTCATTCCGGAACCAAAATAGCCTAGAGGATGGTGTTCCTGATGTATTTATGATTTTTTGTTTATTTTGCTTTTGTGATTTGATTGTTCAGTGTTTGCACAGAGCGATGGGTCTTACCAACTCAGCAGTCAGTACTTGATTTTTTTTGGCTATTCTTTCGCTCCTATTTTCAGTTTTCAAATTTGTTGTGTTGGAGTCTCTATAAATAGAAGGTTGTTGTTTTGGGTTTTTCACATCTCCACTTTGGTTTTGTTTGAGTTTAGTTTGTCTTCTGAGTTGCAATTGCAATGATTGTCTCTTTTGATAAGATTAGCAAGGTTGGATTGCATACTGGAGTCCATTGGGTTGTTGGTGAGGGTTATGGGGTTGTGGTTAGTTCCTATGCATAACAAGTTAACAACCCCTAACCAGCTGTCCTTGGAATTGATTTTGCTGGATGAATATGTATGTTATTCTTGGTTGTTTGGCTTTGTTCTCTTTAATTGTTTTTTTGGTATGTATTTGTCCATTTTTGTTTCTGTGGTAGTGATTGGTTTGTATTTTTATTTTGGTTATTTTGGGGAAAATGATCAGTAAGGTCTCTCAATCTCACGAAAAGAGGTTCTTTCCTCCAACATAGTTCGTGCATTTGCTCAAGAGGGCTCTCAAATTTAGCTTTTGAAAGCAAACATAATATGATCTTGCAATAATTCTGCACCTTATATAACTAAAGAGCTTTCAAATTAAAACTGAAATACTTCGAGTCAAAGCATCAATACTTTGAGTTGTTTAGTATGACATTAACAACAATTTTTTTATGCAACTAAGTTTTCCAGATAGCTGATGCTAATTCCGATATTTACACAGATTTCAAACCCAACTGATGATGTGCCTTTGTTTCATTAGCTTGCAAGATAAGATGCAGGGCCGGCTAATAGGCCGTGCAAGCAGTGCAATAGCACAGGGCCCCAAATTTTGGACCAAATTTGAGGGCCCCAAATATTTTGTTATATATACAATATTGCGTGATATATATCATGAATCATCGTGCGGCGTAACGGTAGTTTTGTTTTTAGCAACCCCTGCGACCCGTCCTCGAGTCCAGCGCATGACATTTTAGCGTGGGAAATATATTTTTGCGCCATCGATGAAAATAATGTCTGAGCGAGATTCGAACCCGCTCCCGCAAATAACACTAGGCGCCCAAGCCACTGCACCACCTTGGAGTTCCTGTAATATTTGTGAAATAATAATATATATATTGATCTCCGATTTTTAGGGGCCCAATTTTTAAGATTAGAACAGGGCCTCCAAAATGTTTAAGACGGCCCTAAGATGGCTCTTGATGACCGTTAAGCAAGAATCCGTGGAAGATTTACTAGGAATGAAGAATCTGGGGCCAAGTGGTAGTGATTTTTAACTGATTTGGAATGAAGCAAGTAGGAACCAAGTAGCTCTATCTGATCAAACTATATCAAGAGCTAGATTGTTTCCATTCCAATTTTCTAGAGAACCTCTTACGAATGAAGAGACAATTGATGATATACAATATAAGTGAAAAAATAGCAACTTCATATTCTCTTATTTCTAAGAGATCAAGTTATGAGTATATGTTTCTTTTTGGGCTTGATAGAATTACTTTTTTGATCATTTATAGATATAAAACAATATTACTGTCCATATATTCGAGTACATGTGATGGTAAATCTTCTGAAGATGCTTAATTGCTTATGCTCTTTTAAAGCATGTTGGTCCTTTCAAATCAATACATCTTAATGTTGATTTTTTTTTTTTTCCTTTTCTTTTTGAGATTGTCAGCTATTATAGCCCGAAAGGGTAGTGAGGCATGGTGGTACATGACAGTAGATGAACTTCTCCCAGCTAAATATCGTGATAAAGCAGCAGAATAAGAATGGTATATGTTTGGAACTTCTCCCAGCTAAATATCTTTAACACAATCAAAACAAATTGTTCTTTGTCCCTCAAATTAGTAAGGAAAATATTATTTTTACCATAATTATAGTATACTATTCCTGCTACTCTTTGTTAAGGCTTTGGATGATGCTGAGCAGCACACAAACTATCTACTGACTATCGTAGAATTTCGAGCAGACCTCTTTTTACTTTGAAAACAAATATTCTATTTAAAGAAACGAGAGTTACTTGTGTGGCTTCATATCATTAACCTTTTATTTTTTCCCTTGGTGCTTCAGGTTGGGAATTCAGCAGAAAGGATGATCAAATGGTTAAAAGATGGTGGATATATATTCTTTCAATAAAAGGTTATATTGATGAAAAGAGGATGCTCATTTTCACTTACGGCAACCACCAGAATTATTGCTCTATTTGTGTTAGAAAGTGGCAGAATGTTAGCAAGAGTTCACTGCCTCAACCAAAATTTAGGTGCAGTCATTGTTTGTTTGTTTGTTCTGATGTGAATAATTCCAAACGTATGAAACAAAAATATATGTACAACTTATATTAGCTAAAGAGTAATAGTTCAAGCAAAGCATTCCTTTATAGTTCTCAGATGTAGTAAGGTCTGTTACATATGTTGGTTAGAAGAAGTCTCTTATCGAGATATTGACCGAGAGATAATAAATACAATATTGTTCTAACACATTCTCTGTAGCTAAAATACCTTTAACAGTAACTATTATTTAATAAGTGTTACTTTTATTGTTATTGAGCAGCCCAGGACAATGGAGAAGGGCTTGATTCATTGCATTTATCGATCTTTTACACTATGTTTGGATGGAGGGAAAGAAAGTGGGAGGATAGAAATTTTTTTGGAAAACTCAAAAATTTGACATTGGTAAGTGTGACTAACCAATCATGATGTAACACATATGTCATTTTATACTTTAACCAATAAATTTTTTTCCCCCACTTTTTTTCTCCCGACTTTTTTGGATGTAAAACATAGCCTTAGAGCAAAGGAGACAAATATGCAAAGAAAAGGTTCTATAAATCCACCATTATTGATGACGTGGCCCAGTGGCATAACCATGTATTATACTTCTCAATATATTTAGTAATATTTTTATACTTTACAAGTTTGTTAGAAATGGACATTTCTCATACGAAAATTGACTACGTGGGGTAGGGAAATAATCTGAACCTTCTATTTCATTTTCCTTTCAACAGAATTGGAGATTTCTGTTTTCCAAGTAGTTATAAATTTGTTTTTGAGCACGCAATAATTGCATTCAGTAATTGCACACTAAATAATTACAATAGAACCATAAAAGGGATTAGACCGTATGTGAAGAAAATGATTGACAGGACAAACAAAATGAATTCTTTGATAAACCAGGTGTCTGAGACATTTGAATAGCAGTATAGAGAAGTTAGAAGAAGCACCAAGATCTATCAAGCCATAAAGTCAACGAGCGGGTTTCATAATTCAAAGAGCTGCACAATATACTGAATTGAGAAATAAATTGACATCAAGAGAAGCTATCATGATTTTTGTCTAAAAAAAGTAGAAGCTATACTGTTCATTTGGATTTATTTGTGTAAATGTATTATCTATTCTCTTGGTAGTCCTTTGGGTAAATGTAACATCTATTCTCTTTTTGAAGTGACTGGCATGACTCAAAACTTTGGTTTGCAGGCCAAATATATGTCAACAAAATGGCATTTGGAAAGTGAAGATGTCAAGCACAGGGCTATCATAACAGTAGCAAGTATTTCAATTGATCAGAAAGGATTGAGCAACTAACCATGCCCCCTGTTAGCTTATGATAAGAGTAGCAAAGAAGCAATTCTACATTAAAATCCTTTGGTTTGCAGACAATTCTAAATTCTGGTGATTAAATCTAATTACGTATAGGAAATTTGATTAGTGCATGATTGAAGGCAATACTTGTGCACGAGAATCATTTCCTCGACTTGGGCCTTGGAGACTACTACACGTCAAGGATATAAATTTTGTTAGCGCAAGAATACACACACTTGAGTCACTCACTCATTCACAATGAATAGAAGCAGAGGAATTAAACACCCACAGAGAAAAACGTAAAACCACTTTATTCACTAAATGAATCACTTACACATATGCACACTACAATCCTTTATTTATACACCATATTACTTGACTCATTTACATTGAGGCCCAACTCACTAATTGACTTCAACTAACTAATAACCGTCACAACTAACAAACACAATTAGTTATTTCTAACTGAATTAACAAACACTAACACTAATCATATTTGAATTACTTCCAACAAATTTTACAAGTTCAGATTTCTTCTTAATTTGCATCCTATGTCACCTTCAAATTCTTTTAAATCGACATCTATACACGATACAAATGTTGATTTCTAAACCCTCTGTAGATGTTATTATTCATGTACACTATAGACCTAGGCTCATTGCAGAAAATCCTTGAAGTCCATTGCAATGGTTCTGTTATAAATAATTGCAGATAAGTTATGCATATGGTTAAAACATGAAACTTCTCGTGTTTTTAATTTGAGGACTTTCTAATAGCAGAATGTGATATATATTTTATTTTTAATTCTGAAGCGAAAATTTGTTCCCATTGCTACTTTTCATGTTTTGCTGATCGCTAAGCCATTGGGGATTGGTCACCTGAAGTTGGAAATAGCTAAAAGGTTCATTTTCCATGTGCTCACTTGCAAATTGCAATGACTTTATGAGGTATGAACTAAAACCTAAAGGTTAGATGGTGCCCGCTAATATGGACCCTTAAAAAAGGGGTCCAAAGATGGACTCATGTGTGTTTACCGGTGGTAGGCTGTTAAGTGATTTTTAAAATTTTTTTTGGCCTATTAGGTTTTTTAATAATTAGTTGGAGATACTATTTTAGTTATTTTCAATCCAGTCCCTAATGCCCCTCAAGACCGAAGAAACCCCCTCACCTCTAGGGCAAATCTCATATGTACGAGCAGTCGTTTTTCAAGCGCGACTGAGGCGGAGCTGAAGAACGTGGAAAACAGCGGTCACTGTGAAGGGGGAGCCGGATCTACGTATATAGTCCTTGTACGATGATCTGAGTTACAGGGACAACGTCTATTCTCCGTTGTCGATAGTTAACAAGGACGATCTTGGTCGAAATTTCATCCGCGTGGTGAGGTAAGTCGTTCAACCCAGTAGCAGTGTAGTAATGTCTTAGGTTACTCAGATTTTAAAAGAAACTGTATCATCTCTGTTCACGCTCTGCTTCTGAACATTATGTTTTAGAACGATTTTAATTATTTCATTTGTTGATTGTTATCAGATTTTGTTAATAAATTTTTAAATGAATTTGTTATTTAATTTTGTTGAATGTTAATTATTTGACGCTCTGTAGAGTCCCGTTTCTCACCATTTGGTTGAAGTTTGTAGGCCATAGTAGAGGGAAGCTGAGATGGATAATAGTAATAACAAATTGTGTTGTACGAACAAAACCGAAAACACAACTGAGGTTTGTATATTTGTTATAGTTTGGTTATATATTTTCTGTTACATGAGCGGTATGCCAATACTTTATTTGAAACTGATATGTATTTTGGAATCTTTACTCATGGCAGGAGGTGAATTGTGGAACTACAGATGAAGAAGGTTTCAAGGATGTAGTTGCTGATACACCACACAATAACGATGGAATATCTGAAATTGCCGTAAACAGTATACAAGACATGGGCAGAATCAATTTCATGAACCTATCAACAAGTGATATAACTATGTATCATTATCCAAATGTTGAGGTGGCTTTTAGCTTCTATAATTGGTATGCTCGGCTTAATGGATTTTTCGCCCGCAAAAGCAAGGTTAGGAGAAATAGAGACGGAGAAGTGATTCAGCAAAATTTTGATGCACCATGTTCTGCCACTGACGCATTAGTGTTAACCACACTTGCATTAGTAGCTTTGTTGGTATTTCTAACCATATTTCGTCTTTTGGGTTATGTAGGAGTATAAGTAGTACAAGACTTTCCACTCTTTAACCGCATAAAACCATATTTAATGAGTTATTCAAAAATTTGTCCCACCGGGCGTGCCAATTTGTTTACTGGGATTTTTGGTCCGATGGAGAATTGTCTGAAAAACCCAAAATAAAACAAATGATTTTTTCAAACGATGTAAGTCCTACAAGTTACGCGGTAATCTCGTCAAATAAGGAGTTTCACATCTAGAATCAGTAGTTTGTCAAGAAATCAACTTAGCCGAATGAGGCCAAAGATTTTGTCAAAATCACTATAAGACTCAACTTGGCAGTTATGCCAAGGACTCTCGTCGAGTTGATGGTTATGGAAATTGAGAAAGAAAGCGGTTTTAATGGGAGTTTAAGAAATGGAAATGAGATGAAACACGAAATTGAAAAAGAAGAACACAGAATGGGTTTTTTTATGGGTTTTTGAAGTTTTAAAAGACTGAAAATAAATGAGAAAGCAAGTAAAATTGGGCAGAAGGTAAATTGCATGAAAAGTAAAGAAAGTTTAAAGGAAAAGTGTAGAAAATTTAAAGAGTGCAGAAATGTAAAAGGTTGCGAAAATTAAAATACAAGAATGTAAAGTGCAGAGAAAGGTAAATTTGCAGAAATGTAAATGACTGGAATGTGAAATTGCATTGAATGAAAAGGGGTGGAAGATATACTTAATCTCTGTTTCGCGAATCTGCTTTGTGTTGAGATGTAGGGAATTCAATCAAGTATTATAGAAAATTTGGGAAATAACTGATTGCCTATCTGCTTGACACATGTACAGTGGTTATGTTTGCGTATCTTGCAGTTACATTATATTAACTCTATTCGACATGTTCTAACTTAGATGTCTATCTACAACTAATGAACACTGGGCCAATCTTGACAAGTCTTCGCTGGCTTCGACAATGCTCTTTTCACTAAGATTGGTCAGTTCGACCATATCTTGGCGCTTCACCAAAATTTCACTAAGTCTTCAAGACCTGGTTATTTTAATCAACTAGCAAAACTTTGACTGCCTCAAACTCGCAGGTCTAGACGAAGCTTGTCAATTTTAATCTTTGACACTTTATTCGCCTTGTCGAATCGTCACTAACTCTTCAGTCTTCTAGACTTAGCTTATTTTTCACGTTTTTCTTTGGAATTATGCTCTTTCCTTGTCGAATTCTTGACACATCGTCGGGAATCCAAATTAGAAATTTGGCACCCAACAAATGCCCACCAAGTTTTGGTTTTTGACGGCCAGGAGAAAGATCGAAACTTAGTGGTTTCCTGATTTTTCACGTGACCACCACCCATTACTTCCATCATTTATGTCCCATCACCACATTTTCCAACGTAGCGGGTTCATGATGGTCTAAGTGGGTTATGTTAAATCAACGCCTTTATATAGCTCTTGCCACCAAAACTTCTTTCTTTTTCCACTGTTCATCTTTTCTAGTGCTCTTCGTCTTTCCAACCTATGCAACTCTGTTCTTCAACATCCCTTCACCTATGGCTTTATCGAGTAATGTAGCTTCTAATGTCCAAAAAATCATGCAGAGTCTGACTTTGGAGGACACAGATTTATGGCAAAAATCCAAGGTAATGTACCCTTTTGTACCTGAATCGAACCCAGTAAACATCCCTCATGCTTATTTGGGTCCTTGTTTTTCCTCTGACACTAGCCTTGACGAGTTCAAGGATTCTTTTCCGAATACAAAAGATGTTACCAATATCTTAGTCTCATCCTCCGTTCTACCCGTTCATCCTTTCTTCAAAAGCTCCAGGCTTTTTAGAACTCCACCTAACCCTTTAAAGGTTGACAGGTACCTTACCTGGCTGGATAGGGTTGGAAAGGTTAAGACCAAAGCTTGGCAAGACTTAGGTATTTATGACCTACTCCAACTTTCTAGGCATGCTGTCAAGTTAGACACTGCCATGATTGACGCGCCAATTTTCTTTTGGAACAAAACCACAAACACCTTCCAGTTTCCTTGTGCCATAATGACCCCCACTTTGTTTGACATTATTGCCATCACGGGTCTTGAACCAAACAGTGAATTCATTCATCCATCGATGACCACTGATAGCATTATTGATGCTTACCAAGGGGCTTCCGCTGCATTTTCCAAATTCATACACTACCAAAGAGGCCAAGACGACACTGTCACTGATATGGAACATGTTGCTTTCCTTTTATTGTGGTTGTCAGCCTTCGTTCTCTACTCCAAGAATGTACAAGTCTCCAAGTCTTACTTGGTTCTAGCCAATATACTTCACCAAAATAATCCTGTCTACTTGAGTTCTTTCATTCTGGCTAACTTGCACAAGAGCTAGGGTATTTTGTATGATTCTGTTGTTACTGGGGTAAAGAGTCCTCAAGGTGGCCCCTTTTGGCTCTTGCAATTATGGTTCAATGCAGTTTTGTCAAGAAGGTTATCTTATTCTCTTCATGAGAAACTTTTATTTGCTACCTATGGTCCTTCCCTTTGCCATTACTCCAACGAAATTCCTAATGAAGTGGACAACTTCAAATATTTCTTTAAGCTTTTCCATTCATTGGACGCCAATGATTCGACCATCAATTTTGCTCCCTTTGTCGAACATCATCTTAGCCCAAAATGGTTTACCCAAGAAATCGACACTGAAGAGTCTGATGTCGATATACATTGGTCCTCTTTCTTGCTCGCCAAATTTTCCTTTCTGGTCTACCTGCGACGAATGATAGCGCTCTTCATGTGTATCTTCTAAACTGTGTGGCCGGTCAATTTGGGCTCGTTCAATGTGTTCCTGCCCCCTTTTCTAATCTTGTCCAAGAACATTACATTCAGGACCTCGATTTGTCACCTGACAACATTGATCATTGCCGAAAGAAGGACAGGATTAGACGAGTCAAAGTTGATCTTGTTCCTTATACACCAATTCATGCTGCAAGCGAAAGCTTTGTGACTTGGTGGCAAACTTACTTTCAAGCTTTTTGCGCCTCTTTGGAAAATTGCATGAGTAGATTTGAACTGTCTCCGTAGGAATAAAGTCCTTCCGCCAAGACCAAAGGTAAGCACATTGCTGAGATTAAAGCCCATTTTCCTCAAGGTTTAACCTTTATCTGTTTGAACCATCGTTTTCTTTAATGTCTAAAACTTTGTTTTGCAGCCGTTCCTGTAGAGAATCTTCTCCCTTGTCGACAAGAGCTAACTACTAATGTCGAAGAGGCTGATAAAGATGAGGACGTTGAGGTTCCTCTTCAAAAATCATCCTCTCCTAGGAAGAGCAGACCCAAGTCAACTGTATCTATGGCAAAAAAAGTTTTGACAAAGAAACCTCCACCATCAAAGTCTCAAGCAACTCCGGTTGAACCCCCCAAAGTTCAAAGCAAGAGAAAATCTGCAACCACTTTTGTGTCTACTCCCAAGAAGTCCAAGCAATTGGAAACTGTTGCTGTCTCTAGCTCTGCAACTTTGTCTAAGGTAATGAGTCAAATTCGACATTTGCATGTTCACTTAATTCTTATGTTAATACTCTTTCTTCCAGGAAACCACACTTGATGCCTCAGAATCTCTGAGTGTTTCCTCAGAAACCACACTTCATGCAAATTCGACATTTGCATGTTCACTTAATTCTTATGTTAACCTTTATCTGTTTGAACCATCGTTTCCTTTAATGTCTAAAACTTTGTTTTGCAGCCGTTCCTGTAGAGAATCCTCTCCCTTGTCGACAAGAGCTAACTACTAATGTCGAAGAGGCTGATAAAGATGAGGACGTTGAGGTTCCTCTTCAAAAATCATCCTCTCCTAGGAAGAGCAGACCCAAGTCAACTGTATCTATGGCAAAAAAAGTTTTGACAAAGAAACCTCCACCATCAAAGTCTCAAGTAACTCCGGTTGAACCCCCCAAAGTTCAAAGCAAGAGAAAATCTACAGCCACTTTTGTGTCTACTCCCAAGAAGTCCAAGCAATTGGAAACTGTTGCTGTCTCTTGCTCTGCAACTTTGTCTAAGGTAATGAGTCAAATTCGACATTTGCATGTTCACTTAATTCTTATGTTAATACTCTTTCTTCCAGGAAACCATACTTGATGCCTCAGAATCTCTGAGTGTTTCCTCTCCAAGTCCTCCAAAAGGTTCAAAGGTAAAATTTGATAGCCTTAACAAGTTATTTTGTAAAGGCAAAAACAAATCATCCTCTTGTCCCCTTGACAGGTGAAAGAAAAATCCTCTCAGAAGGCCGCTTCTAAGCTGACATCTTTGGTTGATGCATCCTTTGATGTCAATCCGATAACTAATCTACCAGATCATATGGTGGTCAAACCCGAACATTTTCAGACTCCTCCTGAGGTAACATCTTAATTTTACATTTGGCCCCTTAAATCAATTTTGTCATTGATCATGGAACGCTTTGTTTCGAGGGTTCCCAAGACATGGATATCGACAAACAAGTTACTGATGTCGATCCCCTGCTTCCATCTCCAAATCAAACACCTCCTGCTGGTTCAAACTTGTCAATGGCACCCCTACTTCTGTTTTGAACAAACAAAATCCCGATGATCCTCAAGATTCTAAAAAGGTAATTATTTTGGTATCACCTCATGAAGATACAACTATGGATCAAACTTTTGATGAACTGACTCCTGCAAATGTTCAGTCTGCTCCTGAGACTAACCCTGTATCAAAAAATATCCAACAATAAGTGGGTGAAGTCGACGCAGTAGATGAGCTCATTAGCCTTCTTTCAGGATCAAGCCGCATGAGTTCTTCCATTTTTTAGCGTTCTTCGACAACCAATGTCCAAGATTGCGATTCCCAAGCTTTGGAAACTATGGCCAATCTCCAAGAAATGCTCAACATTCCCTTCGACACTCTATGCTTCGATAATGAGTTCGTGGAGAAATTTATTGACCTTGTTGAAGACCTCAATCTTCTTCACAGACGTCTTCCTCCTCCTTGTCGAGCCAAGTTCCTTATATTCAAAGAGTTTGCAAATGAGCTTAAACATAAGGCCAACCTCTTACAGGGAGGAATTCCGCCTTTCCTGAAGGCTGATAAGGAGAAAAACCGTTTGATAGAAGAGCTTCAAAAATTCAACGCTGACAAAGAGAATAAGTGCAAGAAACAAAATGCTGACAAAGTTGAGAAGGAAAAACTAGAAGATGAAGTTTTGAGACTTGAGAAGTAGCTAGCGGCCTCCAATGCTAAGTTGCAACAACTTGACGAAGAAATGGCCTCACAAGCAAAAAGCCAAACTAATCTGGACAACTCCATTGCTGACTTGCGTGTCAGGACCCATCACGTTGTCGAAACAATTCGCAGTTTGTAGACTAGCTATTCGACAGCTATGTCTGCCAAAATTGACTTAGAGAATGTTTGGGACCACCTAAAGACTTTGTAATTTATTTTCTGTCTAGCATTTTTCTTCATATTGCCAAACATGTCAATTTAGTCTTTGTTTAATGATCCTATGAACGTCGAACTGCTTTCTGCTTCTCTTGTCTCATCAAACGTCTTTTCAGCACGTTTTTCTTTCAAGTCAACATAAAATCAACCATTAATTGCTTCGCCGTTTCCCAAAGTATTATTGATTTGACTTTAATCTTAAAAAATAACGCCTAGGCCCAACCCTTGGCCTATAAATAGCAAATGGCACTTGATGCTAATTTGCCATATTCACATTCTTTTCCTTCCTCCTTTCTCTGCATCTTCTTCTGCAACCACTCGCGCATAAACACTTGCTGTTTTAAAAAAATGCAGATCTGGGGAATGCATTTGATTGAGCTCTCTTTGCTCAATCTTCCTTGGGAAACCTAGCTTAGCAACTCACTTATTTCACCAAAACGTCTCTGTCTTGACGGTGACATCAACTTTGGGTTTTGGTAATTTGCCTAAGTTCTGTCAATGAGTTTTGGTAAGTTGCCTAATATAACTTATCGAACTCATTAAACTGTGTGAGAAAGGGAAAAGCCTGGGTCAATCTAGCTTGCTTTAGTTTTGCGCTCCTTCACATCTTGTGTTCAAAGTTTCAAGTGAAGGTTAACAAAATTTAGAAATTAGAGAGACTATGGTGCATTTAGGCCTATTGTCAAGCAGCATTTAGGCATTCACGACCATTACTTTTTTGATTCAAGGTCTTTTCACTTCTCAACCACTATTTGACACCCCTCCCCCTCATCTTTAAGGTCTATAACTTCAATGTTCCGTCGAGGAGGGTGTCCTTGCTTTGAAGCATCTCATTCAGCTTGACGTTCTCATCACCACGTTTTACCCAATGCATTTGTTAAAGAGAATGTTTCTGCTTTTGATGCTTCTCAACAAATTTAGAACCTGATTGTGGTGAAGCTTTTGCTTGCTTTCCTTTATTCATTTGTAACAAACTAGAATTAGGAATAACTTAGTCATTTTTATGTTTCCAGGCTAATAGCCAATTCGACAATGCATTTGTAGTTTGCAAAATGGCCTATGAATAAAGGCTTCATTTTTTTTATTCTGAATTTTTACTTCGCACATCGTCGGCCTATATGGCTTCAAATACTTGCCATTAATGGACTTAATTCTTAACCCAAAATTCACATCGACAAGTGCATAAGCATTGCCAGAGTAAACATGTGTAACTTTAAATAGTCCTTCCCATTTGGGAGACCATTTGCCTAATTCTCGATAGGACTTATCCATGGGTAAAATAACCTTCCAAACCAAATCATTGACATTAAAGGATTTGTACTTGACCTTACTGTCATAAAATTTGGCTATTCTTTCTTTTTGTCTCACCAAGTTTTCCAACGCAATTAACCTGTTATCATGCAATTTGTTTAATTCGTCAAACATTGAATTCCAATGTTGTTCAACAGGCAGGTCATCTTGCTTTAATATACGAATTGATTCAAGGTTAATTTCGACATGAAACATTGCATCATGTCCATATACCAACTTATATGGTGTAGTGTCTGTTGATTCTCTTGGTAAGCTTCTACATGCCTATAAGATTTGTTCAAGTGTGTTATGCCAACTTCTGCGGTATTTTCCAACATGCCTTTTTATTAGACCAATTATGATCTTGTTCATGGCCTCTACTTGGCCATTTGCTTGAGCATAATAAGGAGTAGATGTTAGCATTTTGATCCCCCTAGACTCAGCATAATCTGACACTCGTCGTCTAATAAATACTGACCCTTGGTCAGTTGTTAGTGTTTGAGGTATGTCAAATCGACAAACTATGTGCCCTTCGACGAAGTCAATAACATCCTGTTGAGTGACTTCTTTCAAGGCAACGTCATCAACCCATTTAGTGAAATAATCAACACTTACCAAGATGTACTTATGTCCTTTTGATGAAGTGAGGTGAATCTGACCAATGATGTCTAATGCCCAACATCTAAATGGTCAAGGTTTGACAATAGAAGGCAATTCACTGGCAGGGACATTTTGTATATGGCCATGCTTTTGACATTCCTCACAAGACTTGGCAAACATGATGCAGTCCCTACCAATAGTACCTTTGACATCTTAAGATCCACTTCATTTTATCACCTGCTTGATGGGCTCCACAAATTCCTTCATGGGCTTCAGACAAAGCCATATAAGCTTCTTCTTGGCTTAGACAAGTTTCCAAATTGCCATCAACTGATTTCCTATATAATGCTCCAGCCAATACTAAAAATTTCAACGCTTGGTACCTGAGTTTCCTATCAACATTTTGATTAGGATTCTCTAAGTACTGTATTATTGGCTTTCTCCAATCATTTTGTGTTGATTGGTCAATCTGCAAAACATTTCATTCTTTTAAAGGATAAAGGAGTTCCCTAATTTCTGCCAAGTTGTTTAAGTCTTCTGGAGAAATTTTATAGCCAGAGGCTATTTGAGCCAAGTCATTTGCCTCTTGATTCAACTCCCTTGGGATATGTTTGACAATCACATCGTCGAACTTCTTTATTAACTTGGTCGCCACTGCGCAATATTCGACCAAGCTATAGCTTACACATTTATATACTTGAGTTAATTGTCGAATCACAAGTAGCGAATCTCCAAATATATGAATGTTACGTGCTTTTAATCCCAACATTATTTCTAATCCAACAATTAAGGCCTCATATTCAGCCTTATTATTTGAACAGACATACTTAAGTTCAAACATGAACTTAGTTGGAATTTCTTGTGGGGATATTATCAAGACCCAACTCCAGCACCATTTTGATGCCTTGAGCCATCAAAATACAAGCACCAGGGTTTGAGTTCGACGAACTCCACAGGATCGACCACATCCAAAGATGGATGATCTGCCAAGAAATTTGCTACTGCTTGGCCCTTGACAGCTTTTATTGGAACATATTGTAATGAAAATTCAGACAAAACAGGTGTCCATTTTCCTATTCGTCCACTGAGAATAGGCATAGACAACATATATTTTATTACATTTGTCTTAGACATAACCGTTACATTACAAGACATCATATAATACTTGAGTTTTGTACATGAAAAATATAGTGCTAAACGTAACTTCTTTATGGCACTATATCTCCTCTCAACATCATTAAGAACTCTACTAAGATAATAAACGACTCTTTCAACATTGTTTTCATCTTCCTGAGCCAGTAAACTACCTATAGGGTCTTCTAACGCCTAAATGTACAACTTCAACGGTCTACCAGGCACTGGTGGCATCATGACCGGTGGATTCACCAAGTATTGCTTGAGTTGGCCGAAGGCCTCTTGGTGACAAGGCTCCCAAACAAACTCTTGTTCTGCCTTCAACTTGACCAGTGGTGAAAATACCCTAGTCCTACCTGACAAGTTAGAAATAAACCTTCTCAGAAAATTTACTTTTCCTAAGAAAGACTGGAGCTCTTTCTTGTTGGTTGGTGGCGAAGCTTCCAAGACTGCCTTGGCTTTATTCTTGTCGACCTCAATTCCCTTCTTGTGAACCAAGAAACCTAAGAACTTAGCGGCTGACACACCAAACTCACATTTTTCTGGATTCATTTTCAAACTATGCCTCCTCATTTTGTCGAAGGCCTGTCTTAGATGATACACGTGCTCCTCTTTATTTTTTGACTTGACAATTACATTGTTAATATACACCTCCATGAATTTACCAATTACATCATGAAAAATGGTATTCATGGTGCGTTGATAAGTGGCTCCATCATTTTTCAACCCAAAAGGCGTGACTACCTATTCATATGTCCCAATAGCTCCGGGACACCTGAAGGCGGTTTTAGACACATCCTCTTCAGCTATAAAAATCTGGTTATAGCCAGCATGACCATCCATAAAACTCAACAATTCATGCCCTGATGCGGCATCAACAAGCATGTCTGCCATGGGCATGGGGTATTCGTCTTTTGGGGTTATCTCATTTAGATTTCTAAAATCTATGCAAACCCTCATCTTCCCATTTTTCTTCAATACCGGGACTATATTACACAACCATTGCACATACCTGGTTGTCCTAATGAATCCTATCTTGAGAAAATGCTCTACTTCTTCTTTGATCTTTAATACCACCTCTGGAGCAAATCTCCTGTTCACTTGCTTGACAGGCTTGCTCCCTTCTTTCAAAGGCAGTCTATGTTCGACCAAGTCCCTAGTCAAACCAGGCATTTCATGATACTCCCAAGCAAAACAGTTCTTGTATCCTTTAACAAGTTCTATTATTTGATTTTTGAATTCCTTTGGCAGAAATGAACTTACATAGATTGGTCTCTTTTTAGACTCATCTCACAAGTCAATCTCTTCCAAAAGATCTTCAACTTCGACACCAATCTTGTCATCTGGTCCCTTTTTCAAAACCTAAAGCAGTCTGCTAATACACCTTCGAAAGCGTATTCTTTACTGTTGGCCTCATTGGCTGACAAGCTTTGGTGCTTGGGGCTAAACATCTTCACTTGGCCATGATTCGGCCTTGGCTAAGATTCTTACTCCAAATTGCTCCATAAGTGCATTGCCTAGTGCTTCTCTGTCAACTATCCCATTTACTACTGTGATGGGCTTCACTTGTGGAGCATACAGCTTGAAATCTATGTGCATCTGTTGCAAATAGCATGGGCTATCATCAACGTCTATTATTTCCACTTCTCTTTGTGCATTCCAAATGATCATTTTTTGATGAACAGTAGAAGGAATAGCTCCAACTGCATGAATCCAATCTCTTCCTAGCAGAACATTGTAACTTGACTTTGTTGGAATAACCACAAACAAGGTTGATCTTGATACTGACCCACTTGGATATTAATGGTAGCTTTTCCATCAGAAGCAGATGTTTTGCCACTAAAGTCAGACAGCACCATGTTTTTCTGAATAAGATCAGTTTCATTTTTGCTTAGCTTTTTTAACATAGCACGAGGCATTATGCTGATAGACGCTCCACCATCGACCAATACTCTGTCAGTTGGCCTTCCTTCTAACACAACTTTTATGTGAAGTGGTCGAAGGTGTAATTTTTCCTCCCTGGATGATTGTTCAAAACGTGCACAGTTGTCAAAAATAGTAACATGGTTTTCTTCCTAGTGCACCCAATCGTCAGAGAGACCATCCAAATCTTCCTCATTTTCGCCCAGAATGGGACACTCATAGTATCCTTCAAATTCTCCTGGCAAAATTGAGACAAAGTTCACATACATCCTGGTGCTTTCTTTTTCTGCCTCTTCATCCTCATCTTGGTAACCAGGTTCTAATTTTAAGTACTCCTTGTCAATCAATCCATCCCCTGATCCTGCTTCTCCCATGGCCATGACAATATCATCTAAATCTGCTTCTAAATCGACGTTGTCTTCAAAGACTTCATCGTCAAGTCCTATGGGATCTTCTGGATCATCAAGAGCTGCAATGACTTCATCGACTGACAAGTCTGTATTAACTTGACGATTGGCCATGAAGTCCATTTGGTTGAGTTATGTGTCAGTATCATTGAGGATGATGTTTAGAGTCTTGTCTGATGCAGTTTCCACATCCATCTTGTCTATTGGCACTTGAGCAGCTGAGCTTTCTTATTTCTTTGCCATTCTTTCAGCAGCTACCAAACCAATGGGCCATGGCTTCTTTGATCGAATGTTGCTAGCTCCTCTTGCCGGAGATTTAGCCTGCTCAGTAATGCCATAGCATCTTGTATCTCCTTTGACAACACAACTCTGAACTTTAGGCTTCACCTTATTGTTGTTTGTGTTCTTAACAACAATACTTTTCAACTTGTGATCAACCGGCAATGTATGACCTTGAGTCGACCGTGCTTGAGCCTCTTCCATCTTCTTCCTTTGAATCTGCCTTTGCCTTTGACGTCTTCATTTTTTACTCTTAGACAAAGGTGATTGTCTAGTGGTCTTAGATAGGTTTGACTGTCTCACTTTGATCTTGTCAACCAACTTGCCCCTTTTGTAATCTTCATCCCAAAATGGCTGTTTGGTTTTTATAGTACTCCTCTTGGCCTTATCTCTTATGCTAGAGTTTCTGGCCATTGCAGAGTTCTTAAGCCATTTGTCAACAACAACATTAGCAGGAGGTTTTCTGGTTTTGGGCATTTGGCTTCCTCCAGTTGACTCCTTATTAGGCTTAGGTGTCCATTTTCTCGTATTCGCTCTAGCACTGCTAATTGATGTAGATATTAATGGGGATAATGGTGTTCATCGAACAGCTTCCTTGTACTTACCAGGAATTTTGCTGTCAACTCTTTTCTGCTGTTGCCTTTGTCTTACAACCTTCTTAACAGCTGCATCATCAAAGTGCACTTCATAGCATGGGCAAAGTTTGAGTTGCCCCCCATGATCTTTTCTTCTTGCAAATTCAGTAAAGGTTTCATCAAGCCTTGGGTAGATGTCGAATGGATCTTCAACATTCACTTCACATTTCTGACTTGTCCTGATGTTCACCATGCTCACATTGAAAGGAACTTGGCCTTCCAAACTTGCAAATCCTTGGCTAAAAGGATCTGTGTCCACCTTCATGTTTACTTTTGGCTTGTCAGCAAACATTAGTCTGCCATTCTTCAGAGCTTTCTGAATTAAGTCCCCGAAATGAACACAATCACTAGTGAAATGGTCTGTCGAATTATGATACTTACAATATTTTTTGCCATTTAATTCATCAGGCCTTTTGAGCCTATGATCACTCGACAATTTCAATTGCTTATCCTACAAAAGGATATCAAATATTTTGTCAGCTTTGGTTATGTCAAATGAATATGTTTTTTTGTTAACATATTCCATTTTTTTTTGCTCTAGCAGGCATGAGTGCCTGACAGGCATAAGGTGGGCCTTCATTTAATTTTGCCAAATTTATCTCAAGCTCTTCAGTGCTTAAGTCGTCACTGTCAGAATATTTAGTTTCAACCAAATTGATTCTCTCTCGTTTCACGAACTTCTTTTGATGTTTCTGATTCTTTTCAGCTTTTAATGTTCAATTTGTCGAACTTTTTCAGCTAGTTGCGCCAAATCAACCAAGTGTTGATTGGCCAATTTCTTTCTGACATAGTAATTTAGACTACTGGCAACAATCTTGACAGTTTCTGCTTCTGGAATAGGTGTAAAACACCTACTTTTCATTTGTCTAAATCGTGCCAAGTAATCATCTATTGACTCGTTATACGCCCGCTTGACGTTAAACAAGTCAGTGAGGTTGACTTTCATGTCTCTTTTGAAGAACTGATCATGAAAGCTTCTTTCCAATTGTACCCAAGAGTGGACAGAATTGGGTCTAAGTGTCGAGAACCAAGAGAAAGCATTCTTGGTGAGTAAACTCGGAAAGAACCTCATCTTAAGGCTTTCCACAGTGGCCAATTCTCCTATTTCAATGGTGTACCTTGCGATGTGTTCGATAGTTGATTCGCCACTTTCACCAGAAAACTTAGAAAGTTTGAGAATCTTCACTCCCCTAGGCAACTCTGCTTGTTGCACCCAATCAGGAAATGCCGAGACAAAATATGGCTGATTAGCATAGCCAATATTGAACCTAAACCTATTCAGAACTTGTTCAACCACTTGGTTGACATTTTGTTCCACTTGGTTTCCCATTATGTTCTGTCTTAGTGCCACTAAACCTGGGTGAACTTGTCCCCTAGGGTCTTCGTTTCTGTTCAGTATTTGAACATGGACATAATGCAAATTCTGTCGGCCTTGTTCCTGAACTTCATCGACTGGGCCTTGTTCTTCATCAGACATTGCTCTTTGAACTACTGCTTGACCACCATGATTATGTGGTGCAGGTACTGCCTGTGGCTCTCGCCTAGCATTATTTTCTGGCGCTGCAATACCTAAAGCCTGGTTTAGCCTAGCCATCTGTACTGCCAGTGCGTTGCAAGCATTATTGGTATTCGTCATTAGTGGAGTGATCACTGCACCCATCTGCTGAGTGAGCATATTAACCATGTCATGATTACTGTCATCAATTTGTTGATGAACGCCAGCGAGTGTATTTAGTGACAAGCCATCACTACCATACAGTGGCGCGTTTCTTGACATATTAGAGAACATAGGATTTCCTAAGTTCAACCTATCTTGACGAGTAGCAACAGTAGAACTTGTTCCCGCTACTCCTGCGCCTTGATTCATAAATTGCCCCCCAGGCCCTACAAAACCAAAGTTCGTCGAAGCCTGGTTTGCCTGTCCCAACGCAAATCCAAATGGCATGCCAAATTGGTATTGGCTATTTGGAATAAAATTCCTTCCATTTGAATTTGTTGTACTACTAGGAGACAGCATAGTAACAGAATAAGGGATGCTTGCATTCACATATGGTGAACCACTGGTTACATGTACTAATTCTTCTGACCGTGGAGGCGATATTATACTTGCCTCTATAGTTGTTAAGATAGGCGGAGGTAAGTTGCACCGTATCTTAGCCATAGTAACCGCCATAGCGCTTGACGCATTCCCTGCATCAGTGCTTGCCAAAGGTGGATTCACATTGGCATTTGACGCACCATGATCTGCCACTGGCACATTAGTGTTAACCACACTTGCATTAGTAGCGTTGTTGGTATTTCTAACCATATTTCGTCTTCTGGGTTGTGTAGGAGTATAAGTAGTACAAGACTTTCCACTCCTTAACCGCATAAAACTATATTTAACGAGTTACTCAAAACTTGTCCCACCGGGCGTGCCAATTTGTTTACTGGGATTTTTGGTCCGACGGAGAATTGTCTGACAAGCCCAAAATAAAACAAATGATTTTTTCAAATGATGTAAGTCCTACAAGTTACGCGGTAATCTCGTTAAATAAGGAGTTTCACGTCTAGAATCAGTGGTTTGCCAAGAACTCAACTTAGCCGGACGAGGCCAAAGATTTTGCTAAAATCACTGTGAGACTCAACTTGGCAGTTATGCCAAGGACTCTCGTCGAGTTGATGGTTATGAAAATTGAGAAAGAAAGCGGTTTTAATGGGAGTTTAAGAAATGGAAATGAGATGAAACACGAAATTGAAAAAGAAGAACACATAGTGGGTTTCTTTATGGATTTTTGAAGTTTTGAAAGACTGAAAGTAAATGAGAAAGCAAGTAAAACTGGGCAGAAGGTAAATTGCATGAAAAGTAAAGAAAGTTGAAAGGAAAAGTGCTGAAAATTTAAAGAGTGCAGAAATGTAAAAGGTTGCGAAAATTAAAATGCAGAAAGGTAAATGTGCAGGAATGTAATGTGCAGAGAAAAGTAAATTTGCAGAAATGTAAATGACTGGAATGTGAAATTGCATTGAATGAAAAGGGGTGGAAGATATACTTGATCTCAGTTCCGCAAATCTGATGTGTGTTTAGATATAGGGAATTCAATCAAGTATCCAACCTCTATTACATAGTTTGACCCTCTATTTGTAGAAAATTTGGGAAATAACTGACTACCTATCTGCTTGACACGTGTACAGTGGTTATGTTTGTGTGTCTTGCAGTTACATTATACTAACTCTATTCGACATGTTCTAATTTAGATGTCTATCTACAACTAGTGAACATTGGGTCAATCTTGACAAGTCTTCGCTGGCTTCGACAATGCTCCTTTCACCAAGACGAGTCAGTTCAACCATATCTTGGCACTTCACCAAAATTTCACTAAGTCCTCAAGACCTGGTTATTTTAATCAACTGGAAAAACTTCGACTGCCTCAAACTTGCGGGTCTAGATGAAGCTTGCCAATTTTAATCTTTGACACTTTATTCGCCTTGTCGAATCATCCCCAACTCTTCAGTCTTCTAGACTTAGCTTATTTTTCGCTTTCTTCTTTGGAATTGTGCTCTTTCCTCGTTGAATTCTTGACACATTGTCGCGAATTCAAATTAGAAATTCGGCACCCAACACATGTATTTATTCATTTATTTGTTCTCTCTCTCTCTGTTTAGGTTTAGGGTGAAATTTTTGTTGTCTAATGGAATGAGAAAGGCTGTGTTTGAGGACAATTGATGGATGAAGAGGTCAAGATTTTAAACAAACAGTGGGATCTACTATGTCGTTTTTGTGATTTGCTGTAAAATCAAGTTCAAGGCCTTACTTTTTTTTACTTTCAAAGCATGTTGATCTTATATTTGCTTGGCCTTTAGTGAGATGTTGTATCACTGTATAGGTTGTATACTCTTTGTCATTGTCATTGACACAGGTATGTTCCTATTTTAGATATGTGGTTATTTCTTCGTACCAATCTTATGCTAGAAAGACCTTGAATTTGATCTTTTTTCCCTCTTCATTATTCTTTTAGTAGTCGTTGAGCAGGACAATAAATCAGATAAAATCTTTGAAAAGTACCTCTATGAAATGTCCAGATGGTTATGAAATAGCAAAGATGACAGGTCTTCATTATTCTAGCCTGGAGAGGGGAATTGTAAAGGGGGGGGGAAAAAAAAACCTTTGCTCTCTCTTATTTTTTTCTTTCTTTTTTGCAATTTTTTTTATATTGAAAACTTACTCATACGTTTCGCACGAGTCTGCTAGAATAGAAGTATACATCACTAATAATATATATTCATCATATAAGAAATATTTTTTTTCCCAGCTCCCTATGCTATAAATGTATATAGATATTTAAAATTATTTAAAGCTTTAACCTTTTTTCCCCAAAGTTCTCTCATTTAAATAATCCATAATGGATAGGATTCACTCGATCTATATGTGCACAGCCATGGACGAAGCTTACATTTTAAACCATTTGTTATTTATATCTTAATTCTTAGCATATTATAATTGTAGTATCAATAAATGGAATATTTATATTTAATTTAAATATATTTCAAATTATAAATAATAATTACAATTAAATTATAACAATCAAGCACAAAAAAAATATTATAACAACCAATTTTGAAGGAAATTTACCCGCACGGTCCCCTACACTAGTTATATGATGATTATAGCAATTCTTTATTATAGCAATTCTCTTTATTATAAAACTTTGATAAATAATTTTTCAGCTCAAAATGCCGAAAGAATTATATAATGATTAATAATTTATATTATAATACGTTTTCTAATAATTTTGCCTTAAGCCCCAAAATGTCTAGACATAGCCCTGATTGGATGGACTGCAAAAAATCACAGACTGAAGATGTTCCCTTAGCCTTTGATTGGTTGAGAGAAGAAAGTGTGAAGAGAGAAAGAAGTGAGAAAGAGTGTGAGAAGAGAGAAAGATGTGAGAAATAAAGTAGATTTGATGTATTGATTGGTATAAGAGAAATATTAGAAAAATAAAAGAGAAAGAAATGCTATTATTTTTTAAAGGACAAAAATACCCATAAACTAAAAAATCAATATATAATTTATTGATTAATTTAATTAATTTATTAGTTTTATATAATTAAATTATTACTTTTAATTAATTAAATTATTAATCTATTGTAATTTTATTAATTGATTAATTTAATTAATATGTATTTTAATTCAATTGATTAATAATTTAGTTTAGCTAATTAAATTTTTATTTTAATTGATAAATTTAAGTTCTTAAAGCCAAAGGTGTGGAGTTCTTTTACAAAATGATTATCAAGAGCAAAACCACGATCCGTGGAAATAATAATAAGTGGTGCGGTAGTTCTATTTTTCTACGGCAAACCAACAAAAAAGAGTATGAGGAATCGAGAGAAACAAAGAAACAGAGATGAATAGTATAATATTCTGATCTAATATTAACAGAGAAAAATACAAAGTATTTATACAAGTGTGTATAGCTGTTAAATTAACACACTAACAGAGTCGCTAATTGCCCAGCTGTCAAACTAACTAATTTGCTAATACACTCTAATACCCCCACCTCAAGCCTTGGGTTGAAAAATATTGAGACACACTATCAGAGTTACTAATTGCACAATTGTCAAACTAACTAATTTGCTAATACACTCTAATAAAGAGTTACGTGCTTTTTTTACAAACAAAAACGTGATGTGATAGAAACTCAAATTGGTCATTCTCGCCATTTCATTGCATAAGTGGGGAGAAAGAAAAATTAAGTGGGGCCATCTTATTTTGGTCTCTCTTCCCTATTTCTCTCCAAACCAATCAGGAGAAATTGCCAATTTCTATTCTCTTTCTCTCTTCTCTAACTCTCTCTATAGGAATTTTGGGGCCAATGGCGAAAATTTTAAAGAGATTTAATATCATATAAATTATCAATTTTTATATTAATTTTCTATCTTTTTGAGTTGTGAAATCATTTAATAAAGTTTTATAGTCAAGCAATTCTAATATTTCACTCTCAATAGATAAGATGGCTAATCCATTCAATCTATCTTATAACATTGTTGATCTTAGATATGATTTAAGCAATTTTAATTTTGATAAAAACTTCTTTCAGCAGTAACAACCGTTACATGTATGCCAATAATATTCTATAAGCAATACATACATTTGGAAAAGACTCTAATGTTTTGATATAATTTAATACTTCTATTGGAGTGTTAATCTCATCTATCAACACTTCTCTCAATACTATTACTAGAAAGTATAAGAATAAACCAACGAAAGTTGGTCCAGTTGGTAATGATCTTGAGGCTTTTTCTGACGAACAAACATCTGTTGTCCCAAAAAATAGTGTCTCCATGTCTCTCACCAATCAAAGGTTGGGGATATGCACATGTGTTAATAAGTTATGATTTTATTTTATTATGTGACAAATTATCATTGGTGGGGGACAGAGAATGTGACAGGAAAGTGAGACAGAAGATTTTCATCCTTTTTTGACCTTGGTGAGCCCCCGAGACCCAATTCGCCTAAACTTTTATTTATAAAAAAAGAAAGTATAAGAATAAAATAAAATAAAAAACAATAATAAAGAAATATAAATAAAATAATTTTGCAAAGTAAATAAAAAATGATGAAATGATAGAATCTAGAAATGAAAAGAATTGCACAAAGATACGACAAGTCTACAAGAATTTGATATCAATGATCTGCTTTGACAATTCACTTCAATGAGGAGAAAAAAAGAGAGAAACAATAGGAGATTTTTTTGCCATGAAAAATAACGAGAAATGAAATAAGTTTGAAGTGAAAATAATCAAATTATATATAAGATATGTATATATAGATGTAAAACCAACGGATCTCTATACACAAAAAACAAGGATTTGGATCCTCTCCCACAATTCTCTCTCAATCCCTCTATAACGATAAATCTCAACCGTGAGATCAATCTAACGGATGAGAAATATAAAAAAATAAAAAAAAGTCTCATTTTCCTTCCCAAAAACTTTTTTTTCACGCAAAAAATTCTTCTCACAGTGTCGTTGTTACACCTTCATTCTTGCAGTGCCGTCACTTTCATCACTTAGCACAATGCTTCGATGTAAATGCAATCCATGGTAGAATTAAAAGATTGTATTCAACGGCCTTCAAGTTGTGAAAAAAAACCATATCTTCTTTCTGTAATTGTGGCAAAGCTTCATGATAACCACATTCAATGAAGAGGGGGATATTAGGACAACATCAATAATACTAGGACATATGTTGCACATAATATAAACAACCTGCGACCGCCACACTACATCGCGAACAACCCCTCGGACCACCCGTAGCCACCGCCCCTCCATCACAGATGGAGACCCTCATTGTCATAGATCCGTCTCGAAGCACATCTTTGATTTGCATCTCCGCCAACAAGCCACGTCGTGCATAGTCTTCGGCGCACCTCTGCCACCTATTCCGAAATCAGTCGTGAGTGAGAAACTGTTAAACCTCAAAACCCGTTGCCTTATCTTCTCCGGCAAGATAACGAGATTTCTTGTTTCCTAATTTTTGTTTTTGTTTTTTTATTAAACTTTTCCCTTTAAAATGCGACCGTTGGATTCATCTAATGGTTGGGACATGTTTCTGTAGAGGGATTGAGAGAGAGGTTTATGGGAGAAGATCCAAATAAAAAAAAAACGATTAAATACTTAAATTTCGGAAATGTCAAAACTAATTAAAGGTTTACCTTTAATTAGTTTTGAGAGCTTATAGTTCTGTTAGGGTTCTTAGGTAATATTGGTTTTTATCAAAGGTATCTTTACTTTTGTGTCAAATATTCACTTGACTTATCCCTCACTAAGAGTGTGGCGTCTTCCTTCTACTTCTCTTCTTCTCCATTTTTTCTATTTTTTCTTTATCTTCTATGTTGTTTACATTTATGCGCATACAATAAAGTTTCCATCTTTTTGTGCCAATTCATCTTGTTCTTTCATTTTAATGTTCACCATTTTCTTACAAAGCTCAAAGCTTGCATTTTTTTGCATTCTTCTTCCATGAAACGTGCACCATTAATAAAGGATTAGAGAAGCTTGCACAAAATTTTTACCTTTTATTCTTTAATTCTTAAAACAATAAATCAACTCAAGGATGATCCCTTAAAAACTATATGCATCCCCCTTGGATCGCATGATATGGTCTAAAGACCTAGAGTAGAAAACATATCTTTTAAGTATAAACATGCCTCTAAAAAGAATTGTTCGAGGGTAAACTAAAGCCAAGCAAGAAAAGGCCGAGAGGAAAAATAACGAAGCATGCCTATGGAGCATAGAGCAGATAAGCAGACAATGGTACATTTATTATAGCAAATTCATTGGACAAATGTAATTTAAGGAGCTACGATAATTCCTTATGAGCTATGACAAATCTTTCTAAAAGCTCGAACGAAGACAATATTGATGTAACCAGAAAAAGGAAAAAAAAGAGATAGAATGGAACAAGCATTTCCTAGTAGGAATAAAGAAAATTCAATCTCTAACAAAAGGATACCTTTCTAAAGTTTGCAAAGCTATATGGAAGACCTCGATTCCTTCCAAGGTGGCTACTTTCATCCGACGATTGATGTTGGACAGGCTCCCCACAAGGCTTACTCTTCTGCAGCGTGGCATCTTAGCTGCAAATCATAATGACTCCTGCGATTTTTGCTTCCAAAACACTGAATCGGTTAGTCATCTTTTCTTTTCATGTCCATTTTCCTATAATGCATGGTAATCAATACATACTTGGATTGGTGTTCATGGGGCTTGGCATGTTGATGCTGTTGAAAACTTCCTAGAACATGGTGTCTGCTGCAAAGGCAAGAAGGGGAAAAAGATACGGTACATCATTTGGGGTGCGGTAGTTTGGTGTTTATGGTTGTTGCGCAATAGAATCCTATTTCAGGGTGGGGTAGCTGAACATTCATCTGTCATAGCAAAGATTAAGATGGTCTCTTGGGGTTGGTTTATTGCAAAGGAATGGAGAAAGTTAGATTGGGTTTATTCTGATTGGTGCGTTAACCCATTGGGTTGTTTTGCATCCCTTTTGTAAAACGAAACATTGATGTAGCGGGTTGGAATAGGCCCTGTACTCCCTTTTAATATATATTTTACTTATAAAAAAAAGATACCTTTAGCTTGAAAAGTAAAGAAGTCTACTATCTAAATGGTTACATCAAATGTGGAAAAACGTTTTGAATAACTTTTGAACATACGACTGCACTAACTGCTCAATATCATAAAATCAATTTTGGTATAAGACAATGATCTGCATTAAATATACTCCAACAATCATATATTCTAATGGATAGTAGAAGCCTGACTATACAAGCAAGACTTGAAGACTGCATTCAAACGTTTTGGCCTCTTGAGACGGTTGATGAAATGCAAAGAGTCGTTTCTGAGTTAACGTTAACACTTTCAATGTTTCAAAATGGAGAATGCGAATTTGTGTGGTCGACGATAAAATTTAATGGGTAGCAACTTTCCTCTTATGATGATCTTTGCGTGCGTGTGTGTAAGAAACGCGTAAGCAGCATATTGATTTAAAAACAATCAATCATTTGGATAAAACTTGCTTGAACATGCGTTATCTGAGTGATTTTCTGATAACGCTTGTTATCAAAATGTCAAAACCAGACAATGCTTTCCCAAGAAAACGTTATCTAAATGACAGTTCCTGATAAAACTTGTATGAGTAAGTGTTATTTGAGGTGTCATTCAGCAGTGTTTTTTGTGCGACTTTGATGACACTTTCGAAGCGTTATATATCTGGAGTTACGCACGTTTCAAATCTTTATATCTTTAAAGCGAGTATCGTCTCCCGCTTCGTTCTCCCGCCAACCTTCCCATTATACGTTCTCCAGGACTTTCCTTTCTTCCACTCCTGCTCCTGCCACATGTTGCAAATGTTCTGCGCACACGCCACCTACTGCAAACCTCCTGCGCACGCTTATTGCTTATTGGTTGTTTCGGCGGTGACTAATCATTTCCATCCATTTACGCCCATGGTTTTATCAGATGGTTTCACATTTACATGGTTTCAAGCACCTGGTTTTATCACGTTTCCCATTCACATTCACGCAGATATCATTGTTACTTCTGTTGTTGGTTCTCTCGCTCTGTTCCTTCCTTTTCTTCTTCCCGAAGATCTCTGGTGGCGATGGTTTTTGTCCGTGACGATCTCTTCCTCCAAGACTCCATCTCCCGAAATTCCAATCCCTAGAATCCCGCTCCAAGGAGACCCTCGAATTCCTCAACAACGGCGACAACTCCATCCCGAACGCGAGTCTACCATCACAAGACGCATCGAGGAGCGAATGAAACCTCCCTGCCGACCTCACGAAATGCCCTTCCTCCGTCGACCCTCGAAATCCCGACGCTGAAATTCTGTCGCGGAAAATGGATGCTTCGACTTTCTTTGCAGTTCATCATTTCTGTAGTTCCTTCGATTTTCTTTGTTAGCTTATAAAGATTGCATGTGACTCCTCTTTCGGCAACTAATTTTTTGTTGTTGTCAGGTATAGCAACATTGAATTAGCTTTAGCAATTCTCGGGAGAAAAAGGACCGGCATGTGGTTGAATTTTCTTAAATGCTTGAGTGGTGGATCACTTGATTGCATTTGAAAGTGTAGAAGACATACCTGCAACACAGGATTGAGCCAGAGATGCATTGAGAGTGGTAATGCTCTGAATTAAAGCGGATAGAGTCTCCCGCCCTTACCTCCCGCCTTCCATGCATGATAAATGCTTCTGCTTATCAACACATCCTTCTCTTCCATTCGTTCTTCCCTCCTTTCTTATCTCCTTATCAACAAATGTGCCTCATACTCTCTTCTTATACATTTCATAGGTGCTTTGCCATTTCTTGCCATGTGTTGCAAACCCATTTTCATACACTTCCATTTATTGTTTACTCGGCATTTATTGGGCAATTGGGGCGGTGGTATCTAGATTTCAATCATTAGCATCTTTTGCCACTTATTTGTATGTGTTCTGATGTGTCATGTCCTCCCTATATATATTGCCTTGAGTCGATCATCTTCTCGTGCCTTCGCTTTGTCATTTTCTTCATTGTTTTGCTTTTGAAATGGAGATTGATCCCGTGCATATCTCGATCAAGACGCCTATCCACCACCTAAGATGTCGAAATACTATTACGAGTATCTTCTTTGGGAGTGTAGCGACTCTGCAACCGTTCCCTCTTTTACGCTCATCCATATTTTATCTTCCTATCCTTATTGTTCTTTCTTTCCTGCAGGATAAGCAGCGGTTTTCTCTGTTGTATTGCATTGATTACTATGGAAAAATACCAAAGCGTTTGAGGTTTTTGGATCCTGTGGGAAATGAATTTGAGGTCGCTGTCTTTAGGAGGCAAGGTAAGGTGTATTTGACTAAAGGTTCGGAGGCCATTGGACAGTTTTAAGGGTTGAATGAGGGTGGTTTGCTCACATTTTTTTGTTTTAATCCGTCCACTTTTATCATGCGGGTTGAAGATAGAGATGGGAATGAGGTGATTTATCCCACTCCTCCAACCAGATTTATTTTGGGCAATAAGAATTCTCCCATTGATGTTTCGGATGATGAGCTTGCTAATGGTGAAAATCGTTATAAACACAGTCAAGGAAGTTTCCATCATTGTCTTTGCAAGAATCTCAGTGTGGACGATGTTTCTGCTTTGGTATCTTTTTAAAACACAAGATTTACGCTGTATTTGTTTTGTATATAATGTATATGTATATATTATTATTGTTTGTGCTGATGTTGTGCTGATGTGTTCTGTTCCTGTTGTATTGTGCGTCTTCATAACAGTTTATGTGTAGCGGTTTCTGCGAACATGCATTTCCTCTCAAACCATGTGTCGTGAAGTTGATTGATGAACATGGAACCAAATGGAATTGCACTCTTGAGTGGAATAACCAGCTTCCTTTTGGTTGCAAGTTAATGGGTGATTGGGCTAAATTCTCCAAAAAAAAGGGACTGAAGGAAGGGGCTTGTGTCAGGCTAGGAGTTTCACAGAATGATTCCAATTTCCTGTATTTCATGCTGGTGTAATGGTTATTATCTTAGTTTTAGGTGGACTGTGTATCTTTCTATTTTCTTAAAGCCTACCACTTTTTGTGAGCATATTGATATATGCCTTTTGTGATCACATTGTGGGCAAGCATTGTAATGGTGGCACTTTATGGTAATGGAAGTTGAATCTGCCTTTTGTTATATATGTTGTGTCAAGCTAAGAGTTTAAATTCGGCTATAATGTTAATATTATAGCCCATGTTTTGATGCTTTATTTGTATTGAAGGGTAAAAAAAACATAGACACAGAAAGGAGGGATATAATAAAAGGTGCTAATTGGAAACATGGGTGTAGAGATTTTGCTTAATCATATGGATTTTCATCATTCATGTTTCAACCAATGGTGTGCCTTGATAGATACTGTCATCATGTGTTGCCTATTAGATAACCAAGTCAACTGTTGAGAAATACTCCAAGAATTCTGTCGAGATCAACACCAAGAGTTCTGTCGAGAACTTCAACACCAAGAGTTCTGTCGATAACTTCAATACCAAGAGTTCTGTCGAGGAGATCAACACCAAGAGTTCTGTCGAGAACTTTTCAACACCAAGGGTTCTGTCGAGAACTTCAACACCAAGAGTTCTGTCGAGGAGATCAACACCAAGAGTTCTGTCGAGAACTTCAACACCAAGGAGTTCTGTCGAGAACTTTTCAACACCAAGAGTTCTGTCGAGAACTTCAACACCAAGAGTTCTGTCGAGAACTTCAACACCAAGGAGTTCTGTCGAGATCAACACCAAGAGTTCTGTAGAGAACTTCAACACCAAGAGTTCTGTCGAGAACTTCAACACCAAGAGTTCTGTAGAGAACTTCAACACCAAGAGTTCTGTCGAGGAGATCAACACCAAGAGTTCTGTCGAGAACTTTTCAACACCAAGAGTTCTGTCGAGAACTTCAACACCAAGAGTTCTGTCGAGATCAACACCAAGAGTTCTGTCGAGAACTTCAACACCAAGAGTTCTGTCGATTAAGCGGATCTCCGTCTTTGAGCCTTCCTATTTGCCATTACAATATCCATTGATTTTCGTTCGAGGTGAAGATGGTTTCAGAGATGACATTCAGTTCAGTGAGGAATCAAATGCACCTTCAATTAAAAGACAAAGAATTACTCTTAGAGAGTGGAACCGGGAAAGACAAAGACAAAGAATTACTCTTAGAGAGTGGAACCGGGAAAGACAAAGACAAAGAATTACTCTTAAGAGAGTGGAACCAGGAATCAAATGCACCTTCAATTAAAAGACAAAGAATTACGTTTATGAAACAATTATGACAGCAGTTATGACCAAGAATCCTGGTCTTTTCTTTATTTATGGATATGGTGGAACCGGGAAAACTTATATCTGGAGGGCTTTGGCTGCTGCCATTAGATCAAAGGGAGGTATTGTTTTGACTGTTGCTTCTAGCGGAATAGCTTCTTTATTGTTTTGACTGCAAATCGAGGATCGCCGCCAACGGACGCCCGAACGGAGAACAAGATCAGACCAATCAAACCAAAGCCGATCTTCATGACACAAATATAGTCAACAGGCTTGACCAAATCATTATCACGGAGAAAACACTCGCCCAGAATTTGCCATTCTGGAACGTCAGCATAATATTTCTCACACTCGGCAAAGTAGTTTTGATCTCGGTGCAGGCCAATTATGTCAAGAACATGGAAGATCAGTCTTCAAGCAAACACAATCTCGGCGTCTTCTTCGACCATCGTGTTTTAAATCAGGTGTTTTCCTTCCTGTTATATCTCCCCTCTGGTTATTATGGATAAGATTTTTAGGAAGGAGCCTAATCAATTTCCGCAAAAAATAAGCATTTGCCTTATCCTGTTCTCAATTAGGATTTCTTTGAATTCAAATCCGACTTCTTTATGCAATGATTTCTAACAAATCATATCTTCTTTATTCAAAATATCCTATCAAATCTTTTATTAACTGCATTTTGGAGAGGTCAACTCAGATAGTCAGATGACCTCAGTACTATTTTTTCATGTTTCTTTCAGCAGCTCATCC
This sequence comes from Calophaca sinica, assembly GCA_037113605.1. Lineage (NCBI taxonomy): Eukaryota > Viridiplantae > Streptophyta > Magnoliopsida > Fabales > Fabaceae > Calophaca > Calophaca sinica. The sequence goes on along the minus strand of CM073733.1, from coordinate 39,677,150 downwards.
TTAACAATGAGCCATCAACGATTCGTGTCACTTTATTCTTTATTATCTGGAGCATTGTATAAGGTCTTCTCGCTTTATTCATGTCTGCCCAAACTTTCGAGCAAGACAACCAACAGGTGGATACCCAGTCCAGTACTCGGGCGGCCTACCAGGCCCACCTCAACAATTTCAATATTCAGACGGCTTTCAACTCGGCTACGTCACTGACCTCGATTACTTGATGACCTCAACCTTGCCGTTTGGACAGCCAAATCAACTACTCTCACAGGGAAGTATAAAGCTCGACTACGAGCACTTTACTCAGCATAAAAATTAATGCTAATTTTATTACATCAAGTTGTTGCAAGTTGTCTATACTTTGACAGGAACAGTGCCCCAAAACCAAAGGACGATCCCGCCACGGAGCTCGGCACCCAGGGTCGGGAGAAGCTCGACCTCGACACGACCCCCGTGTGTTCAAAGACTCCAGGTCAGCATAGAGGCCTGGCAAGCTCTAAAGCAGATCGAAAGGTCGCCAGTCGACCTACGCAGCCCCTGTGGTTCCGAAGACCCCAAAGCTCGACCCCGGTGGTCCTAAACCCAAGTCAGCATAGAGGCTTGGTGGGCTCATTCGCAGCTCGACCCCTGTGGTCCTAAACCCAAGTCAAAGATAGAGGCTTGGTGAGCTCACTCGCAGCCGACCTTCGTGGCCTCAAGACCCCAAGTCAAAGATAGAGGCTTGGTGTGCTCATTCGCTCGACCCCTGTTGTCCTAAACCCAAGTCAAGATAAAGGCTTGGTGAGCTCACTCAGCCTCGACCCGTGGTCCCGAAGACCCCAAGTCAGCATAGAGGCTTGGTGAGCTCGCTCGCAGCTCGACCCCCGTGGTCCCGAAGACCCCAAGTCAGCATAAAGGTTTGGTGAGCTCGCTCGCAGCTTGACCCCCGTGGTCCTAAACCCAAGTCAGCATAAAGGCTTGGTGAGCTCGCTCGCAGCTCGACCCCTGCGGTTCCAAAGATTTCAGGTCAGCATAAAGGCCTGGCTCAAAAGCAGCTCGGCTAAGGTCGCCTGTCGAGCTAAACAAGACCATTGTTGTTTCAGACACCATGTCAGCATAAAGACGTGCCGAGCTCAAACACAGCGCGACAAAGACTAACCCCTGCGGTTCCAAAGATTTCAGGTCAGCATAGAGGCCTGGCGAGCTCTAAAGCAACTCGGAAGGAAGATAAAAATCAAACCTTTCGGTTCCTAAGAATAAAAAATGCAGGTCAGCCACACAAATCTTGGAAGAGATCAAGATATGCTTGGCAAAGCCCAACCAATCAACTTGGTCAACCTCATCCCAACTACCGAGCTGACCTCAACCATTCAGATATTCGACCGACCTCAACTCAGATAGTCAGATGACCTCAGTACTATTTTTCCATGTTTCTTTCAGCAGCTCATCCTTAACAATGAGCCATCAACGATTCGTGTCACTTTATTCTTTATTATCTGGAGCATTGTATAAGGTCTTCTCGCTTTATTCATGTCTGCCCAAACTTTCGAGCAAGACAACCAACAGGTGGATACCCAGTCCAGTACTCGGGCGGCCTACCAGGCCCACCTCAACAATTTCAATATTCAGACGGCTTTCAACTCGGCTACGTCACTGACCTCGATTGCTTGATGACCTCAAGCTTGCCGTTTGGACAGCCAAATCAACTACTCTCACAGGGAAGTATAAAGCTCGACTACGAGCACTTTACTCAGCATAAAAATTAATGCTAATTTTATTACATCAAGTTGTTGCAAGTTGTCTATACTTGGACAGGAATAGTACCCCAAAACCAAAGGACGATCCCGCCAAGGAGCTCGGCACCCAGGGTCGGGAGAAGCTCGACCTCGACACGACCCCCGTGTGTTCAAAGACTCCAGGTCAGCATAGAGGCCTGGCGAGCTCTAAAGCAGATCGAAAGGTCGCCAGTCGACCTACGCAACCCCTGTGGTGCCGAAGACCCCAAAGCTCGACCCCGGTGGTCCTAAACCCAAGTCAGCATAGAGGCTTGGTGGGCTCATTCGCAGCTCGACCCCTGTGGTCCTAAACCCAAGTCAGCATAGAGGCTTGGTGAGCTCACTCGCAGCTCGACTCGTGTGGTCCCGAAGACCCCAAGTCAGCATAGAGGCTTGGTGAGCTCACTCGCAGCTGGTGAGCTCGCTCGCAGCTCGACCCCCGTGGTCCTAAACCCAAGTCAGCATAAAGGCTTGGTGAGCTCGCTCGCAGCTCGACCCCTGCGGTTCCAAAGATTTCAGGTCAGCATAGAGGCCTGGCTCAAAAGCAGCTCGGCTAAGGTCGCCTGTCGAGCTAAACAAGACCATTGTTGTTTCAGACACCATGTCAGCATAAAGACGTGCCGAGCTCAAACACAGCGTGACAAAGACTAACCCCTGTGGTTCCAAAGATTTCGGGTCAGCATAGAGGCCTGGCGAGCTCTAAAGCAACTCGGAAGGTGATAACTCGACCTAAAGAAAAACCTAACCAACTCCAATCATCAGAGAACTGACAACTCAAAACGATGCTCGGATTAAACAAGCACTCGACTAATGTGGTTACGAGGGACTAATGTTCCAAACTTTCAATTTGAAACAAATCTTTCGGGGGGAAGCCACCCGAGGACTACAGGAAAGCGTGGAAAGAAAGTAAAGTAAGACATCATCACTTAGTCAAATTTCATTCATAGGAAAAGGAATTGCAAGAGGTGGTTATCGGATGAGCAATTACAAGATCGGAACTAAAGAAAAACAAAAAGCAAAAAGGCATAAGTTACGCAAGGGCACCCTCTTGGCTTTCAATAACAAGATCGGGAGCGATCACCTTTGCTGGGGCCAGGGCATCATCGAAACCCTTCTAAAATTGGGGAGCACTCCTAGCTAGGCCTCCGAGCTGAGCTCCATAGTGACCGAGTACCGACCTAAGCCCATTAACCGAGCAGGGCCCCAGAGACGATGACCGAGCCCACCAACCGAGCAGGACTCCCAAAGGCGACGACCGACCTCAACTGGGAGGTATCAAACCCTCCAGAAGGCACACTGCGGTAATACCGTAAACCCTAATATTGGGAGCACGCCAGGATAAAGACAAGCCGTGAACCCTATCGGGTACAGGCCCATCTCATTCAAACGGTAACTTGCTGAGGAAGGGAACGAAGCGCACATCACGGAACAAACTCTCCTATATAAAGGGGCTTGGCCCCTCAGGTTAAGGGGGCTCGGATCTCATTCTATACGCTCTCTACACACTCTCTAAACCCTAAACTCATCTCTATGATGCGAGCTCTATGCTCACCCTAAAAGCCCTATCTAACTTAGGCATCGGAGTGCCTTTGCAGTACCCACCCGCCAGTCTAAAGAAGGAAGAACATCACGCCCGGAGGAGGAGTACTCACCACGGAGCTCATCGCCCAACTACCAGGCAGAAGAGCAAAGGTACCCCACCCGCCGGTCTAAAGAAGGAAGAACATCACGCCCGGAGGAGGAGTACTCACCACGGAGCTCATCGCCCAACTACCAGGCAGAAGAGCAAAGGTACGACCTTGCACCATTTTATGCATTAACATATTTCTAATAGTATTCCAATATAAATTACATTTTTTTACAGTTTTGCATATAAAATTCTTTTTAAATGGTATTCTCGGATAACCCGCGCATCGCGCGGGTGCACCGTCTAGTAATGCTAATGCGCATAACGCTTCATGCGTTTTTTGAATATAAAAATGCCATGTGAGTTGTTTTTTTGGCGCAGTGGGTTAAGATGTAACCATCTCCGCACCTGCAATTTATAACATGAAATAATTCAATCTAATTTCATTATTAGATAGGAAAACGACTGCAGCCCCAATCTCAAAAATTAATACAGCAAGTGCTACGTGAGATTTCCATTCATCATCACCAAACCTAGTGATGGTTTTTATTTAAATAAATAAATATATGCTAATACATTCACCAATACAAACAAAATAAATACTAATACTAATAATAATAAAAGGGGATAATTATTGGTAACTGGAAAAAATGGCCCCTTTCCTTGAAACAACACATGAATTAATATCCAATTTCAGACAGCAATTAAATTTCTCTGAAAGAATTTGGTTAGTGATCGACTGGAATGGGGAACATTAGCAGTCCATGGTGCATTCGGAGGTGGTACTTCAGGGGCCGGCATAGGTGAGGGTGAGGGTGAGGGTGAAGGTGAAGGTGAAGGTGAAGGTGAAAGTGAAATTGAAGGTTCTGGAGACCAAGCTCCTTGTGGTGGCAGCACAGTAATGAAAAGCTTTTGGCCAGATTTGCAGTGATTGGCAATGCCAGAAATGTACCATCTCCTCCCAGTGGTTGTTAATACAATTGTATCATGTCCACTTGTCAACACTGCTGCTTTTGAAGGCACCGAGCAGCTCATGAAGTCACTTCCATTCACTCTTATCACATTGTCCTTCCCACCAGTATACTTGAATGCTGCAAGTTAATTATAAATTTATCACAAATATTAAATTATATTCATAAATAGAAATAACGTTACGGATATATCTAGTAAGAGGGCCTTATTTATGTGAAAGTGAGAGGAGCAAATCATAGCCATTAGATCCAATCATGAATGGTCAATATTAAAACAAAAAAAAATCATGTGACTTTTTCAAGTTGGCATGTGACTTTTTTAAATTTTAACTAACTTTTAATCTTAGTCATCCATGAATGGTTTGTATAGCCTGGATTTTGTACATTCCTACTATGCCGTTTGTTACTCCCTTTCTCATAGTAATTGATTATTTAGTCGGTTAATACTTCATGGGCATAATAGGAAAAAATAATTTAAATACTTCATTGATATCATAAAATGACAATTAAAATGAGACAATTTTGTTTTGGTTAAAACGATAAAAAAAAGAGAGGAAGGAGTAGTTAGTTATAATAAATAAGGTTTTGTAAACTCACACAATACACACACATATGAAGGGGGAATAAGGGAGAATGTGAATTGAATGAGAGCTTACTAAGTGTGTCCCCAACACGAAAGACCTTGTTTGAAGTCCAAGCTTGGTAATCAAACCAAGTTGTCCAACCGCTCTCATCTCCAACTATGAAATCTTTTGCCTGAGCCGTGGTTGAAAAGATAGTAGCAGCGAGAACAACAACGATGAGAGCACGAGAAAGAGCCATGCTTGATCGATCGATCGATTCAGTGTATGAAGTACTAAAAGCTCTTTCTTTGTTTTGGTTGCATATGATAGAGATTGGAAATGAATATATATAAGACTTATGGAGGGCGAGGGTTGCCATTGTTACATTACATTTGTGCTACACGGACGGCTAAGGTCGGCTTGAATATTAATTTATCCTTTAACATAGTTCGGAGACTAGGAAATAACGAAATATAAACATAGTAGGATGTTTCGTCTCTTGTCATTCAAATATGCACTCTGACTAAATCCAACTCCATAAATGTGGCCTCAATAGTTCCTAATTGGAATCAATTAGCCTGCTTATCCCAAAACAAAACCATAGTATCTGCCCTTTGCTTGAATTAATCTAAACATAAAATTGAGGATTTTTTTAAACTGAAAATATTATAATATTGTTTTCTTAACCTTTCAAATTTAGAAATATATTACTTAATTATTCTGATCAAATTCTTTTAATATTTCTTCTTCAACCTATTCTTTGGAAGATATCAAAATTAAGAAAGAAGTTTGTTTTTGGGTAAATGTTTTTAAGAAATATAAGTTTCAAATAAACAGTAAGAGAAAATAAAAAAAAAACAATAATTCTGAAGTGGATATTTTATATTAATAATTAAAGAAAGTAACTGATAATATATAAGGAAAAAAAATTAAATTTTGTCTACCACAATTTTTTTTTATTTTTTTTAATAACAAATGTTAGTGTTTAATGTTAATATTTTGTTGGTGAGTGGGATTTGAACCCCCTCCCTCATTATGAGTTCACTTCTTAACTTTCTCACCCTAACCATCAAGCCAACTTTATAACTTCTTTATATATCACAATTATTAATCGATTGAAATTGAGAATGCAGATATCTAATAATGTTATGCACAGGATGTTGGAGCATCCAGATTCTACAAATTAATCTAATAGCCCTCTTAGAGTTGGCTTCAAGGATGAGTTTTTAATCCCATTCACCATGCTTAGATCAATGCAAAATACACTGTCCCCCAGCATATCTTAGGTAGTTGAGTTGAGACACCATAACAAGTTTGAGTAGGAGATATAGAGTTCGAACTCAGTTCACTAACATAATACACTAATAATCAACATTTGGTGTTAAAAAAAAAAACACCCCAATTAAGGTTCTTCTTGCATAATGGCACATGACTGACTAAATTACAAGAACATGCTGATACAAAGGAACCCCATTGGTCTCTCAAGACTCAGCCATAAGCTGCTATTTGACCAATGATCAGTAATACCAGAAATCGGTTAATATGGATCAATTCTCATATAATGGATGTCAAATGTTCAAGCAAAAAAGTAGGGTAGCATATGGCTTTCTAAAACATTACAGCAAGTACTCCTCAATGGCAGATTTATATTTTGCCATATACTAATAATATATATTAGGAAAAGTCCATTCATACATCAAGATTAAAGTTGAATCAGTCAAGTACAAGCCTTGTGACGGATCCCTTCTTGAGACATGGGAAAGAATGAATTGTTAAGTAAACTCAAAAAAGACGAAACATCCCATATTATCTCAAACATTCTGGATTTCTGTTCCAAGACAGGTATGTTGGATCCCCAAGGGGTCTGCATATACAAGCATATAACATTAATGTCAGCTTGCTAATTCTAAACATATAAAATCCATGACATAATAGCATAGAGATCAGATTTTCTCTTCTAAACTAGCTGAGAGAACACGTGCTCAGTACGAGTGGCAAAGAAAAATGGAAACTACAGTGTAATTAAGTTTTTAGAGTGTAGTTAAGTTTTTGATGGAAAAATAGATGAATAAACTTTTGCCACGTATTCTTAGTGTAATTAAGTTTCTTATATAGATAATATGAATAATAGATAAATAACACAATGGATGGATACTGAGCTATATATCCAATTCATAGTTTGAACATTAGACAAGGAAAGCTAAATCTTGGTAAAGAAAGGGGCTCCAAAATAACTCAAAAGTTTTTTTTATGTGGATTTAATTGGAAGCAGTTAAGCAATAACAAATGAAAAATCCAAATGCAAAATAGTAAGAAAAACCATTTGCCAAATATTTTTACCTATAAAAGTAATGACAGAACAGAACCATAATATATAGGTGAGGAGAATAGAATGTGTGGTATTTTTCCTCACCTTGGCTTCATCACATACATAATCAGGAAAACTACAGCAAACAACAAGCAAAGCCCACCAATGAGAATATATGCAATCCCCAAGAAGTCATTTTTTCCACCAATCCAGGTTGTGGTTGAAAGAACCAGGCTCTTCTTTCCTCCAAACTCATAAGTATTATAATTGTTCTGTATTACTATCATTATTTCATCATCAACTTCAAGGTCAGCCTCAATCTTTCCATATAGTTTTCTGAATGTAGGCAGTGCTGCTGTTCTCATCCAAACAATGAGATCCTCTTGTTCACTCAACTGTTGCATGCCGCATCAACACAAAGATTAAATTAAATTCTCAAAATGTCAAAGACAGACAGGAATTTTCTCACAACAATTTTGGCCTTTATCTTAATTTCCAGTTTCAAGTTAGTCCTTTGTCCCTACTTGTTCTAAAACGTTAATTTTGAGGCAAATTGTTGGACCATCGACAAGGAAAAATGCGAGTGTGCCACAGACACAATTTATCAGAACCCAATAAATTGTTGTAGAAAGCCAATAGCAGGTCAATTAGGCCAACATTGTTAACGTTTTAGAACACACGGGACTAAATTAAAACATTAAAAAAATAAATCACTAACTTGAAACTGAAAATTAAAATAAATGACCAACAGTGTAATTTTGCCAAAACTGAACATAAATACAAATTACACAATATATATTTATTTACAGGTATGCTTTCATTAAGTCTAGCACCACCAATCAAACCTCCAGCCTGAAAATTTTTGGGATAAACATCAGATCCAAATTTGGCCTTTTGGTCACTCTTCCATGCTATGTTCTTTTTATTGATCACCAAGTCCTTATTATTGTTTGAAAGTTTGTATGTGTCATTGAACAGACTCCATGCAATAAGTCCACAAGGAACAATTGGTTGATGACCCCAGTTTTCTGGTGTATAGTCTTCTGGACTACATGTGCTTACATCATTCTCAGCTGCCTTACTCCTCAGTTGTTTATCATCTCTGCTTTTAACATATCTGCAAATATCATCCAAAATCAAGGTAGGGAAAAAAGCCTTTCAACATGTGGCAAGAAGAAGTGGTTTCATAAGAAGTTACTAGATAAACTGGCGGGGCAAAAATCAAAGAATAAATGTGTCCTGCATTTTAAGTTTGGTATCTATAAAAATTTTCTTCGATGTTTAGTCCACCACTCATAGAGTTCAATGAAATTAGTATTTAATACAAAATTTGCTATTTGCATAGGACAGATACACCAAGCTTCACATTTTATTTCACATTAATCATGCTTCCTTTACAATATCAACTATCAGAAAGTAACACAAATAAAAGGGGAAAAAAAATATTTTGTTTTTAATTACACATACCGGCGATGGTTCTGGTAAAAGTTATCGAGCTGATAATAGACATAAACTGGTGCTTTCATTTTATTCTTAACCTGCAAAATTTGTAGCAAATTACTACATAAAAAATTGAAGCTTAAATTATCATATCATATTATATCATATCAAACAGAGAGAAATAATTTCTGCAAAAGCAATGGAGAACTTTAATTTCAATTGCATTAGTGATAAGGAAATAATTATACTAACCGTCAATTTCCTGATGCAAGTTTTGTCGGTTCTATCATCTTTTATAAATGTCACTGCATCATCTCTATAAGAAGGTGGAAGGCATTGATCATCATATCTGAGTGGAACTTCCACCACCTGCATTACAAGTTCTTGTTCAAACACAAATCATTTTGTTCACTACTCAAATTCCATTTGATGCTATGTATGTAGATAATTAATTACACGCTCTGATGCAATCAATGAAGCAAGACCAATAGGGATGAAGACGAATCCTATAACTGTAAATATTGAAATGACCTGGGAGAACAAAAAATAAAATAACTGATTAGACCAAGAAAACACTTCAATGTCGAGACAAAGACTGTTGCATAATACATGGTAATGTATGACTTTGTTGTAAAACCAAACCAAGTTATGTTGGAAGCTATACCCATCCAGGTGTTAGAATTGGTTGCCATGCAGGAAGTTCTTGCTGTGTGAAGCTAGAATCTACCATGAATTAACAAAAAAAATTCATGAGTGACATCTGTTACATGCTAAAGAAGACACCACAGGATATTAGATTGAAATTAACAATGTAATTTATTCTTGTAATTATATGAAGCCCGGACACATAATACGACATGGGGTACGATACAATAGGGATACGAGAAACATTTTGAAATTCTTGATACGATATGGCCCGGATACGTTAACAAAATTTTATAGAAAAACTTATATAGATACAAAATATTTATGAAGAAAGAGACATTGATCGTTCCTTATTAATATATAAATATGATGATCATAATTTACAAAAAGATATTTGTAGTTATAACAAAAATAATAAAGTTTCCACCTATATCATAATATATTCTAACCCCTGTGTCAAGATATCAACAAAAGCATCTTTATTAGAACTCAAAACAAGTCTCGGCTCTATAGCCAACAATTCAAAAAAATCTTTACTAAATTACTAACAGTTTTAGTCTCTTCTCCTCCATTACCATCATCTAGAGAAAAAGCATATCTTCTAAAAGAACTTGAGATACTTTTGGGACACTTAACTGTGATATTTTTGGGACACATGTTGAAAAAGTATCTAATGAGTATCCAACTCGAATCAATAAAAAAATGGAATAGTTTTGAGATATGTTTCGAGAAGTATCTAAAGAGTATCGGTATCCAATACGGGTACCGACACTAATACTTCTCCCTTTTTCAAGTATCCGGGCTTCATAACCTGTAATGCAATATGGTATACATATATCCTCTCAGCTTTCCAGAAAGAGAAATTAACAGAATTCACACATAGATATTCTTATCTCCTTTATATTCGTAGACAGACAGATACAAGGATACACAAATACAATGAATTGACACTGCCAAACAACTTTATATGGGGTTTTAACATTTTTCCAAAACCTGAATGAACCAAAGTTTTGCAAAATCCTAACTTTTTAATAAGCATCCCTTAACCTGCTTAAAACTCTACAAATGCAAGGAAATGCCTCAAGCTTCATTAATTGGCAGGGACATTTCATGCAGCTCAATGAAATTTACTAAAATAAAAAACCAAAAAATTGAAGAGATAAATGAATAAAAAGATTTGAGGGGAAGAAAAGAAATATTTACATGTTGGTTTCCTGGAATTCTTGGATTGTCCATCTGCGACAGCCACCGAGCTGGATGAAGGTTCTGAAGACATAGCAAAGAAAACCCAATGTGACTAAAAAGACAGAGCAATTAGGAGAATGTGATTAAAAATAACATGCAAAAAGTGGGAGATTTTAGGAAGATGAAAAAGAAAGGAAAAAAAAAAGCTTGGCCTTAATTTGTTCCCCTCTCTATCTTTCTCTATATTTTTACATTCGCAAGTTTTGCCTGTCTATCTGTGTGATAAGTAAAGGTGGGTGACAGCTTATGAATGACAAAGCACCACACAATTGTGGCTGTCACATTTACATGTTGGTTTTGAGATTAGAACTGAAAGGTGGCTTTTTCACGAGTGCAATGCAACTACCAGTCATCGAACAATATCTTCTTAACTCCCGAGTCCTAAAAAGTCAAAACCATGCACTTATATATATTATAATTTATGTGGTTGTGTTAACGTAACGCCTTTGTTTTGTTGCCAGAAATTGGTCTGTGATCCACCCTAAACACACCATCTCTCTCTTAAACATCTAACCCCCAATTCCCTCAATACAATTTCGATTGGTGATGCCATCTATCAATTCCTCATTTATCTTATTCTTTCTGCTTATTTCACACTTGGAATTGACAGAATTAAATCCAGTTTCAAAGTAGGCGTGTAAATAGACGTGGCGCATTTTCTAATACTAAAAATAACATGATTCAAGAAAAATGGGTAAAGTTTCCTCAAAAAAGGGGGGGGTGGGTGGTAAACAAACCTAAGTGCCAAATGGAAATAGTACAACAGACGTATGAACACAACAACAAAAAAACGAAAATAGAGTAAATGAACAAAAGAGAAACAGGGGAAAAAAAAAAGAGTTAAAGAACCAAAGTCTACTAAATTTGCCATGGAGGTTGATCATGTTCACGAACTTTTGGAATTTGCTTTTCATAGCCGATGCTTATGAGATTAGGACCATACTAGGTAGAAAACTTTTATTTTATTTTGCGTATACGTTTGATAGAAAACTTTAGGTCTTGTCTAACTAAGCCTAATAATAAACTTAATTAGGCTAATCAAATAATAATTATTATAATTATCATAAATATAACCTAGTGGTTATCTATGGTTTTTTTACGGCATTCTTAAATTACCGGGTGTAGACTAAGTATCTATTATGTATATGTTTTTTCAAAAATAGAATCACATTTGTTTGTTGGTTTTTTGAGAAGAAAGGAATCTGAATCAGCAGCTCTCTACGGTCAGGCTCACACAGGTTGCAGACAAGTGGATTTGGAAACCGGATTTCGGTCAGAGCAGCGTACTCCTTCCTGTCTGCGTCGGACCTTGTACAAGATGAAATATCTGTATTGAGATCCTCTGTGCTGGAAGGTCAATGGAGGACCTATGCCCCATTAAAGGTTACCACCTTCACATGGCAACTTCTGTGGCACAGGATCCCGACCAGGGACAATTTGATCCGACAAGGAGTTATTGAGAACATTGCTAACGCATCTTGCGCGTTATGTGGTGGTACTCGCAAGTCGAGTATTCATCTATTCGCGCATTGCAACTTCGCCTTTAGGGTTTAGTACGAGATGTTGAAATGGTTGGGCTGGGTTTCTATAATGCCCCTGGACCTCTTGCATCTTTTCTCCGTATTTAATTCCTGGGTGCCCTCGGGGCCCAAAAGAAAAGGGGTGGTGTCTATTTGACATGTTGTCTTGTGGGGCATCTGGGGGTGTAGGAACAGACGTGTCTTCTTGGGAAAGGAACCCAATATACGGGAGGTGGTGGAGAGGATCAAAATCACCTCTTGGAAATGGTTCCTTGCAAGAGCGGGGTAGGGGGCGTTGTTTATTTTACGAATGGACCACAAATCCAATGGAGAGCCTCTCTAGGAGGTAGTGTTCGGGGGGAGTTCAGTCATCGGGGGTCATTCCTAGGAGAGTTTTCCATATTGGTTAGATGTACTTTTAAATTGTGGTGGTGTCCGAGGTAACGGGTTGAAGTACCCCATTTGTACTCGGTTTTCTGGTTTGAATACCCTTTTGTACTCCTTATAATGGGTTGGAGGACCCCTTTTTGTTCTCCTATTATTAATATACATATATTCTTTTTTGCTGTTAAAAAAAAATTTGTTTGTTGGTTTTTTTGGTACAGGTTTATGTAGGTCTGAATATATATATATAGAAGAGATAAGGGGCAAGGCCTCTTGTAACAATAGGGTAGCCATTGCTACCTAAAAAAAAAAAATTACTAAAGACCAGTGTAGTAATATGAAATTTCGCTACCCAAAAAAATATCTTAATAGAACATGTTTATCAGATAAAACACTTACACTAAAAAAATACTCAAGTTGCTTATATTTTAGACATTTTTTTTGCTTATATTTCAGACCGAAGTAGTAGTTTATTATTAAAAAAAATTAGTAGTTCATTTTGTCTATAAAAAGAAATTACTCTTTATATTTGGCCCCCTCGTGGAAAACAGGCTAGCTCCACCACTGAGAGAGATCAAATTATACCGGTGTAATACTTGATAATGTTGCACCCTTCAATAACATCATATCGGATATATATATATATATATATATATATATAAGTTTTTGGTGCAACCTAAACTTCCTTTAAGTGAATCGTGGTGGGGAGACAAGTAACGTGCAGTGGGTTGAAGCTTCAAGTTGTAGCTTCTCAATAAATGTGCCTTTGGATGCGAATTTGCATTAACGTGTTGTAGTCCAAACACACACTAAGTGGACTTTCAATGCCTATACAAGATGGCAATTGCTTCCTCCACCCCACCACATTGCTACCAGCACCTCCCACCCCATTGAAATTCCAAAAGTACCCCCAAAATTTATTTTTTTCCCTCCCATTTCTTCTTCTTCTTCCTCCCATCCCTCGTCCACCACGTCCACCACCCCACCACCGTCCTCCACCACCAACCACCGGAGCACCACCCCTCCACCATCACCACCTCCCCAAAATACCTCCATTCCTTCTTCCTTTTTCCCTATTCCTTCTTCCTCCCATCCCCCCTCCACCACCGAAAAACTCGCCGGAGCCACCATCCCTCCACCCCCTAACACCGGAACACCTCCCTAGGGGCCACCGCGACCAACCCAGTGGCCACCGGAGCTAAACCTGTCCATTTTTGCGATTCTGCTTTTTTTTTTCTCGAAATTTTACAGGCTTCCGGTAATTGAATTATCGGAAGCTTAACATAAATATGCATCCGGTAATTGAATTACCGGAACATAAATATGCTTCTGGTAATTCAATTACCGGAATACATACACCTCCAAGTAATGCAAATGTATTTCGATAATTCAATTACCAGAAGCATATTTTTTCAAAATTATGATATGTTCCGGTAATTCAATTCCCAGACCAAGAGGGGGTCGGAAGCAGAGTTAGACGAGCGGAAAGGAACTACAGTAGGAAGTAGGACCGAGACGGACTCAACATAAGTTCAAAATGGGGAACAAACCCCAGAAATGTAAAAGAACTGGAAAATAAAAGGAAAGCTTAAAAGTTTAAACCATGCAAATATGCAAAGCAGTTATCCAGCCATGAAGGCGGTTATGAATGCATTAAGAAAAGAAAATAATAAAAGCAGAGTCGGTCACGCTTTTATTTATTGAATTTAAAACATTACAGAAAGCAATAACATAAGAGGAGGAAGAAGGGGAAGAGACCTCACAGAGCTCTCACTTCTCACTCTAGAACTTGAATTGGTGCTAAGCCAAAGCGTAAGCCAAAGCATGCTTAACAATGAGCAAGCGCCGGGCTTATATAGAAAATTGAAAGTACTATTTGAACAGTACAGGTAAGAAAACCTAAACTATTACAACAGTACCGGTTGTTAATTGATAGGTCTGCCTTTTTACTTTCGGTGTTGGTGGCAGACAAAGGGAATCTTTGAATTGTCTAGAGGATTTTATGATGCCGTGACTAAGGCTCCATTCTGTTCTCTAGATTGTGGAGTTCGACGTCATCAGGATCGTCATTGTCCTCTGAGTCTTCTTCAAATTGTTCTTCACTATTAATCTCTTCAAACATTGAAGAGTAGTTGTTGAAGAAGGGCAATGATATCTTCGTTGGAAGACAGTTTGGGGTTGCCCATAGATTGTAGATAGGTGTTTCTCCTATCTTTTTGAGATTAAACCATCCAGTTGGAGGAGTGAATTCTTGCCTGATTAGCTCATGTCTTAACCAGAATGAATCGATGAACTCCTTTGATTGGGCTGGCCAATTGATAAAGGGATTGAACATAGCAAGGCTGGCTATAAAATGGTGTTGTGCAGGAACCACATATAACCTGTTGCTTGTTGGTAGAGAAGACTTTAATCTAAAAGTAACTCTCCCTTTTCTTGAGATAATTGCTGCTGCAAGCAGGTATAATTTTTGCGGACCAAAAACTAAATCAGATGAGTCATTAGTCCAAAAAGAATCTAACATACCCAGATCAAGAAATGTCCAGATAGTATATTCTTTTCCTTTGAAATGAATTGGCTGAAATTGTGGAAGGCTTATTCTAGCCTTTAAAATTCCAGTATAAGGACGTTGAATGTCTTCACCGTCTTCACAGAGATTTGAAGGAAATTTAAAGTAAGCCATGGGTTGGCAGACATAGATTCCTTGGGCTTGGACGTTCCTTACAGAAATTTCCCAAAGGCATTCCTGGGCTTGAACGTATTCTTGGAAAATTGATTTGGATAATTTGTCTTGGATTAAGAAACTGGTTTCAAAATCCACATGATTGGTTAATTGTCCGATAATCAGAGAGGTCTGTAAAACAAACCTTTTCTTCATATCCTCATAATTGAATTTAGTTAAACACTCATCTTTACAGGACAGTGTTTGATTGGAGGTTTGTGTTTGAATTCTCTCGGAACTCTCGCACTCATCCTTACCTTTGAAATTGGCATTACTTTCCTCAGGCAGATCAATGATCTTATCCTTGAGTTTGAGCTTATGAAATTCAATTTCATAAAACAATTTTGTTTTTTGAAAATCTTTGGAATCTTTATTTAATTTTGAAAAATAAGCTACAAGAGCATTTATGCAATTGAGCTTTTCTTTTAAGTCTGTTGATAACCAAAGATTATCAATAAGACATTGTTGAGTTTTATCTAACTCAGTTTTTGGCTGAGGATAGAACTGCTTTTCAGAGAACATTGGAATTCTAATATCATTAAACTTCATTATTTGATAAGGTACCTGCAAGACAGAATCTTGATCTTCTTCAAGAGGATCGCAATGGTTAACAGGGTTAATTGAAATATTTGAAAAAATTGGTATTTTCAAAAATTTGAAAATAATTGACTGATTTTGGTATTGTGCAATAATACCCTCATCAGTGATTTGAATGGGGAAAAGTAATTTTATAAAAGGAGTACCCAAAATTACTTTATTTTTTAAATTTTTGACCAGTAAAAAAGAAGTGTTAATTCTTAAGTTCTGGTTTTCAATTGTAACAGAAGATAATTTGAAATTGACTTCTAACACAGAACCGTTAGCAGTGCTAAGACGATCTGATGTTTTTTCAAAATATTTTGAAGGAATAAGATCTTCCAAAATACAGTTTGAATCAGCTCCGGTGTCAAAAAGAGTTGTAGTATCAATAATAAAATCATCAATGATAATCTTAATATTGATATAAAATTTTTCTAAACAATTGGCAGACCCAAGGAACTTAAGATCAGAAAGATCTTTATTCTTATGAGCCGAAGAAGAGGTGCCAGGGTCATTGATTTTGTTGGACAGGCAATCCATTTTTAATTGAAGACTCTGGATATTTTGTCTTAAATCATAAACTTCAGATTTAAGAAGATTGATTTCAGATTGTAAATCTGAGATTGTAACAGGCTTGGTACTATTATTCTCAAGTCGTTTGAAGGTATCTTTGAGGTTAAACTTGTTGGTTACCAAAGGATTTTTAGGAGGCCTGGCAACCAGAGTGGCTTTGAGTTTTTCGAAATACCCAGTTCTTTCTTGAGTATTAGGAATAGCACTGATAACCTCGAAGAGGAGATCTTGCTCTTTGGTTAAAGTATTGATAGATGATTCAGGGGAATCATCATTTTGAATTTGATTTAGACTCTCTGAAGAATCATGAGAAGAATCATCAGAAGAGGTATCTTCAAAGGAAGAATCAATCAAAAGATTGTTGATTTTGTCCTGGATAGTTTTGTGTAAGTTAAGAGAATTAATCTTCTTATTAAACTTACAGAATCTACTATAATGGCCAGGTTTACCACATTTGTAGCAGATGACTTTGGTTTTGGGTTGAGAATCCTTATTCTCATTATCCAATTGGATCTTGGGCTTAGGTTTGGAATTCCTAGAGCCTTGTTTGTAAAATTGAGGTCTGGGAAGACCAGTTTTGGTTTTAGGTTTGCTACTGGGCTTCTTAGCACAGGGTAAACCAAATTGTTCACAGAAGGTTCCTAACTCCCTACGGGTTTGGGCCTTCTCTTTGGCTAATTGTTGTTGCACTTTGTCATCTTGACAAATCTTGAGTGCAACTCTTTGGATTATGGCAATAAGCTGTCCATAGCTTAATTGGTCATAAGGAATTGGAGAATTGGGATTTTGGCTTCTAAGTTTATCTCTAACCTTATCGCCAAGGGATTTGGGAAGGCCAGCTAAGAATTTCTCTTTCCAGAAAGCTTGCTGACTGTCTTCTCTGGTATAAACCCTAGTTAGGAAAGTATCTTTATACCACCTAAAGTCACCTAAGGTTTTACACCTAAGATTGGCCAATAACTCAGCAGATCTATCCTTGATAACAGAGGGATCTCCTATGAAGTGTTGAGCTATGGTAAAAATTAAGGTGTTGACGGCATCAGGTAAAGTAACACCGTATTCAACAATTGGGGTACCATCAGGTTCAGTCTTAATGGCACTAAGAATTGAGTGTCTTTGTTGGTCGGATAGATAATTATCCCACCATCCTTTGAGTTGGCCACAGAAACCTGCAACAAGAATTTCCACAATCATAGATTCAGGAAAATCATTAGTTGTTTCATAAGCAGTGGCAACCATAGTCATATTTTGAAGAATTTTGGTGATGCCATATTCATTTTCACCGTCTATATTCCATTCATAGACGTTGTTGGCACTAAAGCTTTTGAAATTGGAATTGGAATCCTTTTCTTCTAAAAGAAGATCAGGAGCAGTTGCTCTAGGATAATAGAGCTTTGTAGGATTTCTCCAATTGGGACCAGTAATAACTGGATTGATATTAATGTCAGAGTCATCTTCAGAGGAATAAACCGAAGAAGGTTGGCCGAGGACATTAATAGAATTCTTATTTTTGGGATTCCTATGGGGTAGAGGAGTCTCCATCTCAGGGGAATCAGGGATAACTTTGCAAAGTTCGATTTGCTTGTTAATCTTTGTGAGGAATTCAGTGTGAACATCCTCAACTTCCCTTTTGATTTGAGCTTTAGGTCCAGAAAGACGTAGTGCTCTCTTGCCATTGTTAGAAATCTGGTAAGGTTTAAACAATGGTTTTTCAATTTGAAAAGAATTGCTTTGCAAACTTTTGTCCGAAGGAGTATTATGATCAAGGATCTTTTCTCCTAAGGTTTGAAGGTAACGATTGGTGTAATTGGATTGTTCCATAAGGGTTTTAATGTCCTTAGGGGAATTGGATCGCTTTCTATCCTAGAACTGAAAGGGTTTGCAATGACAGTTGTGGGAGAATCCTTACTGGTAAGGGTAAAGGATGTCTTAGGAGGTAACTCAGATTGAACCTCTTGACCATCTTCTAGGTGCCATTTTTTGATAACCTCAAGGGCTTTGGTATTCAAAGAAAGATCTTTGAAAGGATAATCCATATTGTTTTTAATGGCAATACCATTAAACCAATAAAAGAATGGAAGATTGTATTGAATTTTTTCAAGAAATTCATAAAACTCATCTTGCATTCGCTGACGTAAAGTACCACGAATATGCTTGAAGAACCATTCTCTATGAGGTTTCCAATCCTCAGAGAAGAACTCTTTTTGAATGGAGTCTCTGTCTGGAATAAAGACAGGAGAGACTTTTGAAATTGTATTTAACTCGTACTCTGGGTTAAGAGAAGAGTAAGTTGGAGATGGGATGGTTTGGTCAACATCATCCCTTTGATAAGAAGTTTTAACCGGAGTGGTGGCTTCAAACCCTTGTAAATGAATTGTGGATCCATCATGAGAAGGTTCTGGTTCAGACCTGGGAATGGATCTAGGAATTGATCTAGAAGTTGAAAAGGATCTCCTAGAGAAGGCAGACTGAAAATCATCATTGGACCTAATAGATCTAGATAGAGAAAAACTGTTTCTTCTATCAAAGATTAAATCTACTTGACCTGAAGGATGTTGCAGAATGCTCTGAAAATTGGGTGTAATTTTGGGGGTAGCTGGAGTGGCTTTTTCCAACGTCCATTTTTCAGGAAGAGTGACCTCATTCCATTGAATGGTTTTGGGAACAGCAACATTAGCTTTGGAATTGTCAGTGAGAAACAAAGTGGTCTCACCACGCTTTTCACAATTGGTTTTGACAAAATTGGAAATTATAGAATTCATAACTTTATACTGAATTCTATAGATAAGAGCAATAGGTATGGATCATTCTTTCATATCATACCCATGTATTTTGATATTCAAGAATAAAACATCAAGAATATTTTTGTCATCCAGACTAATAGTTAAGTCAGGAAAGCAATTGAAGAAGATTGGGCCATGACATAAACTGGACTCAACAGTACCAAGTAAAGAGGCATCGAATTGATTGTGTCTTTTGTCTCTTAGGCAGAAAAGAACTGCTGTGTCGAGAGATTCTTTGGTGAGTGGCTTCATGCCAATTTGAACACTGCCAATGTGAAGATAGCTATATCCTCTGGCTTTGTGGTCTTTGAGGGTTTTTTCAGAGAGAAGATAAATTTCTTCATCTTCAGTTTGAATTTTGTATTTTTCTTCGAC
Organism: Calophaca sinica; assembly: GCA_037113605.1. Lineage (NCBI taxonomy): Eukaryota > Viridiplantae > Streptophyta > Magnoliopsida > Fabales > Fabaceae > Calophaca > Calophaca sinica. The sequence continues at coordinate 39,657,667 of CM073733.1, read as the reverse complement.
AGTTCTAATGACGAAGTCAGATTGGTTTTGCCAAAGGCTTTTGAGTTTGGAATCTTTACTGGTTTTGTAAAGATCTTCATCTTTGATTTTGGGAATATCCCAATTGTCGAGATCTTGATTGAGATCTTCAAAGCGGATCTCGTCTTTGAAGACTTTTTTGGAAAAATTGGAAAAATCATTTTGATTTGAAATTGAAGAGGACGAGGAGGAGGAAGAAGACTTGTTAGGAGAAAAGCGAGAAGAGAGCAAACGAAACATAGTGACAAAAATGAAGCTCACAAAAATAAACAAGCCTTCCTTCCCCGTAAGTACCATCGCCATCACCTGGTTCGTTAGGACAGTAGGATATTAAACAAGAACTAACAAACCATGCACTAAAATACTTTAACTGGATTTAATCATACATATTTGATAAAGCGGAACTATAGTTATTAAGAAAGAATAAATAGTTACTAATTGATCTGCTAGATTATGAAATACCGTGTTATCAAGTTCAGATCTGTGCCACAAACGTTACTATATCAGATTGGTTTTAATAAAAGATCAATCGAGTTAGTTGAATATAAATCCGTTAAGTATGAACACCTCAACCTTGCAAATCGCAAAACCTTATGAAAGGAAGAAATTCTTTGAATTTAAAAAGTAGAAAATAAATATATATCGTCGAAGACCTTTATCCTATAAACAAAGTTTATTCTATCCAACTTTGTCAAGATATGAAGGCAGATCGAGTGAATTTGGCCTTTTTCTTACATCAAAGTCGTTCCATTTTTACTTTGTCGGAGCTTTTCGAGTCATGAGACTTACGCCACATCCGTCGGGACTTAGTGCTCCTCCTATTACTCTTTCATCATTCTAATGGGACAAAAATCGATGTAATAGAAAGATTCATCTCGGGCTATCGTTCATATTAAGTTGAATAGTTCAAAAAGTTGAATAATGAATAAAGACTTTAACATAATGTTCTATTCATTTCCATCAGCTTTATTAAATAAAGACTTTCACAAGTAACAAAGAGGTCAGATCTTGCGAGACACGCATTCAAACTCAGTCGATTCATACTACCTAACAAGAGACTAATAAAATATTTACGATACATTGAACATAGGTAGCTACGATGATAAACTCTTTCATGGTTAATCATAAGCGACTAATCGGAAGAGTAACAAAGTATTCTGTCTGAGAATAACATCTTCCCACCGCACTTTAGAATGATTAAACATAGAAAGTATGTTAGATGCATCATCAACAGTTCAAGATCAATATCACGTTCCTACTTCCCCATCAGGCTTTGATACCAAGAGGAGGAAGAAGGGGAAGAGACCCCCTCTTGGTATCAGAGCCTGATGGGGAAGTAGGAACGTGATATTGATCTTGAACTGTTGATGATGCATCTAACATACTTTCTATGTTTAATCATTCTAAAGTGCGGTGGGAAGATGTTATTCTGTATTAGAATACTTTGTTACTGTACTGATTAGCTGTTTATGATTAACCATGAAAAGAGTTCAGCAAGTGTAGCTACCTATGTTCAATATATCGATGAAAATTTTTATTAGTCTCTTGTTAGGAAGTATGAGTCTGATCTGAGTTTGAATGCGTCTTTGCAAGACTGGACCTCTTTGTTACTTGTGAAAAGTCTTTATTTAATAAAGCTGATGGGAAATGAATAGAACATTATGTTAAAGTCTTTATTCATTATTCAACTTTTTGAACTATTCAACTTAATATGAACGATAGCCTAAGATGAATCTTTCTATTACATCGATTTTGTCCCATTAGAATGATGAAAGAGTAATAGAGGAGCACTAAGTCCCGACGATGTGGCAAAGAAGTCTCATGACTCTGAAAAGCTCTGACAAAGTAAAAATGGAACGACTTTTGATGTAAGAAAAAGGCCAAATTCACTCTGGATCTGTCTTTATATCTTGACAGGTTGGATAGGAATAAACTTTGTTTATAGGATAAAGGTCTTCGACTGATATATATTTATTTTCTACTTTTTTAAATTCAAAGAATTTCTTCCTTTCATAAGGTTTTGCACAGTTGCAAGGTCGGGGTGTTCATACTTAACGGATTTATATTTAACTAACTCGACTGATCTTTTATTAAAACTAATCTGGTATAATAACGTTTGTGGCACAGGTCTGGACATATTTACGGTTATTTCATTATCTAGTTAATTAGTCTGTAACTATTTATTCTTTCTTAATAACCATAGTTCCGCTTTATCAAATATGTATGGTTAAATCCAGTTAAAGTATCTTAGTGCATGATTTGTTAGTTCTTGATCAATATCCTACTGTCCTAACGAACCAGGTGATGGCGATGGTACTTACGGGGAAGGAAGGCTTGTTAAGATTGATATCCTTTTAGCGGTCATCTTGTTTTCATTATGTCTTATTATTCTGATTACTCCGATGACAATTCTTCTTTTTGTTCTTATAATTCTTATCGATCTTCTCAATCCTTAGCTTCCCAATTTACCTCCCAATTTACCCAATCTAGCTCATCTAGTATGAGTCAAATATCCAATTATGGATCTTTTGATCCTTTCAATTCTACTCAAGAAAACCTTCGGGTTGCCAAAGCTCTTCTCAAACAAAATCGTCAATCTCTTCCTAAAAAGAAAAGTTATGATGATGAAATTCAATCTAGACTCAGGGCTATTGAAAGATCTATAGCTCGTGACAATTCCAAAAATCCTGTTAAGGATACTCAAATCAATTCCTCCAAATTTGTCGATGACAAAGAATTTTTCAAAAAAGATTTTCATTCTGAAAATTGGACCCTTCAAAGGGAATGGTTTCTTAATGAATTTTCTGAAAACCAAAAGAAAATAATTTATGAAAAATTTCATAAATTTACAATCAAATACAATATGGTATTTTTCCAATGGTTTAATACTGTTACTATTGAAAGTGGATACTATTATCCTTTCAGTAGTCAGTCTTTACACCAAGAGACTTTAGAAATAATTTCTCAAAAATACCCAAAGCATTTTGAACAGAAAAAAGATAAGGCTTTATCTTATTCGCATGAAAAAGATATGTCTTCATCCTTTTCTGACAAAAACAATTTTCAAACCAATAATAGTAGAAATACTACTACCTTGTCTTCTTTCCACGATAAGGACAATTTTGAAAAAGACAATTTTGAAAAAACTTTGTCTGACAATTTTCAAACTGATAATAGTAAGGTAACAGCTGTCACCGACGTTGATACCGACACCTCTATTATTAGTACTCCTAGCAGTAGTGCGATTGTGACTTCTGTCCTTTCTACTACTCCTAGTCAATTAAACAATAGTGTCGCGATAGTTGATTCCAACTCATCTGCCACCACTAATCCTATCAAACCTTTGGACATTAATAATGATATCGTAGCTTTTCCTACTACGTATCCCAATGTTCCAACCAATTCTGATATTGATGTCCATTTGGATTTTAGTAAGCTTAGGATTCCCAAAGCCTTAACTATTAATCCTTTTGCCAATATCCTTATCAATTATCCGGGTTATGATTCCAGAACCGTGAATCGTCTGGATCAATTTCACATCATGACTATTAGGAACAATAGTCTTCCTACCAATAGTCTCAATTCTTGCCACAAGAATGTTTGCTCCAAATGCGGACAAAGTGGTCACAAAAATTACTACTGTCACTTTGACAGAAGGATTTGCAAAGAAATTGACTATAGAGTCAACAATCTTTTGGCTGAGCACTTTTGGGAAAATTGCTTAACCAATTATGACAATTCCTTTGTTCAGGATAATTTCAATTCTGAATATCAATTAAATTCCGAGTTAGGTAATGATAATACTAAGATTAATTCTGATAGTCTAGTTAAAGCTAGCCAGTTAGAATACTCTAGTTTACTTACTAATACTTTGCAATCTGAAGAACATATAGAAGAATCCCTAGAACTAGTTTTAGTTCCCCAGGAACCTTCTATAGCAGGTACTCTTGTTGAAACCCTAATAGGTTCTCAAGAGTTATCCTTAGTTTCTTCAACCAATTTTCAATCAGGCGATAACCCTAAGGATGTTCCCATAGAACTCCCTAGTGCCATCCAATTAGCTTTACCTTCCTCTCCAACCCAGGATGATAGGTTATGTTGTCATGATTTTATCCCAGTTAGGATAGAATCCAATTTCCAAAATATTAGTATGCTAGGTCAACCTTGGATAGGTCATTGGTCTGCTGCTAGTCAAATACCGCTTATCAATCTTAGGCTTGATCCTCTAGATCCTCTTTCAGTGGAAATAGAAGCCAACCTTAAGTTTGATAACAAACATTTAGGTTTAACCTGTGCTAGGAAGCCCAGACCTAAACCTAAATCAAAATACAATTACTACCCTCCTAGGTCCAAACCTCAGTATAGGAAGAAAGGAATTTCTGACCTTGAGGCCCAGTCCGTTAAGGAGAATAGTAATCAATCCAAGCCTAATAGTATCTGTCTAGATTGTGGTAAGTTCAACCATAAGACTAGGTATTGTTGGCAAGCCAAGAAAAACCTCAAGCGATGCTGTGATTAAGATTAACAATCTTAACCTTGAAAATCTTTGGGAAAAGGAATGTTTTTCTAAAAACCCTAATTTTCAACACAGCCAAAAGGTTTTTAGCCAATTTAGCCAAAATAGAGATTCTGATGAATCTTTCAATCGAATCAATTTTCTAGAACAAGATTCTGATAATACCAATTTAATTGATATTCAAAATCTTTGTTCTGAAATCAAAACTTTAAAATCTGAATTAAAGGTTTTAAAGCAATCACCCAATCTGCAGAATGATCATAGTTCTACTGAAATTATTAACAATGTTAATAAGATTCAAAAGTTCTATATCAATATCAAGATTATCATAAGTGTTTTTATTTTTGAACCACCGTTTCTTTTTGATCCTGTTGCTGATTCAAATTGTATTTTGGAAGGGTTAATTCCTACCAAATACTTTGAGAAAACCCCAGAACAGCTCAGTACAGCCAGTGGCTCCAAGCTTAAGATTAATTGTAAATTATCTTCTGCTTCAATCATTAATCAAACCCTTGAGATTGATAAGTCTTTCTTATTGGTTAAAGACTTAAAAGGTAAAGTAATCCTTGGTACTCCGTTTATCAGGATGCTTTTCCCTTTTCAAACTTCTGATGATGGTATTATTACTCAAAGATCTGGGTAAATAATTGTTTCCAAATCTTGGGAAAAACCCATCACCAAAATTATCAACCCAATCTCTTTCAAAAAGAATCAAATAGATTTTCTTAAAGAAAAAATTTCTTTTAAGTCTATTGATTATCAATTACAACAATATGATGTTCATGAAAAGATTGATAATCTTTTGAACCAGATTCAAGACTCTATTTGTTCCAATTTACCAGATGTTTTTTGGGAAAGGAAACAACACGTTGTTGATCTTCCTTATGAAAAGGACTTTCCTGAAAAGGAAATCCCTAGGCCAATTCAAATAATTTCAAACAACTGGACAGAAGATAAGCCAACTTCTGAATCAGATCAATCGGAAGCTTCGACTTCCAAAACAATTTCTTTAGGAGCTGATGCTTCTATTCAAACAAACAAGGATGGTAATTTTGTTGGCTTAACCAACCTTGTCAAAACAAAAATGTTTTTTATGAACATCAAACTGGTTATTAAGGATTTCTCCCTTGATGCCACAGCACTCTTTGACACAGGTGCTGATTTCAATTGTATCTTAGATGGGTTAATTCCCACTAAGTATCTTGAATTCACTTCAGAGCGTCTAAGCACTGCTAATGGTTCTGAATTAAAAGTCAAGTTTAAGGTTTCCTCTGCAATCGTTCAAAACCAAGATTTTAAGGTTGAAACCGCCTTTTTACTGGTAAAAAATTTAAAGCACAAAGTAATTTTAGGGACTCCGTTCATAAAATTACTTTATCCTTTAACAATCACTGATGAAGGTGTTTTTACCCAACATCAGAATCAATCGGTTATTTTCAAATTTTTGGAAATACCAAATTGTACAAATTGTACAATCAATTATACTAACCCTGTGAACAAGAATTTAATTTCTGTTTTGCAGGATCAACATTCAACCATGGAGTTTGAACATTTTCAACTCCCAATCTATCATCGAAGAAAATTTATTCCCTTGTCAGGTATAAACCTCGATGAAACTCAACAGTGTCTGATGGATAATCTTTGGGTATCCTCTGACCTAAATGATAGACTCAATTGCATGAATGCTCTTGCAGTTTATCTTTCAAAAAAGAATTTTCATTTTCAAAATAAAAAAGGATCAAAATGTTTTCCTGATCCGCGATTTAAAAATGAATTTCAATCTTCCAAACTCAAGGATAAGATCATTGATCTTCCTGAGGAAAATAAAGCCAATTTCAAAAGAAAGGATGAGTGTGAGAGTTCCGAGAAAATTCAAACACAAGCCTACAATCAAACACTGTCCAAGAGAGATGAGTGTTTAACTAAAGCCAATCATGAAGATATGAAGAAGAAGTTTGTTCTGCAAACCTCTTTAATTATCAAGCAATTAACTAATCATATAGATTCTGGAATTAATGAATTAATTCAGAAGAAATTATATGATTCAATCTTTCAATCATATGTTCATGCTCAGGAATGTCTTTGGGAGATTTCTGTCGGGACCATTCCAGCTCAAGCAATTCCTGTTTGCCAACCCATGGCTTACTTCAGTTTTCCTTCCAATCATCCAGAAGACGATGAAGACATTCAGCGTCCCTTTGCTGGACTTTTAAAGGCTAGAATAAGCCTTCAACAATATCACTCAATTCAATTTAAAGGAAATAACTACACTATCTGGACATGGCTTGATCTAGGTATGTTAGATTCCTTTTGGACTAAAGACTCGTCTGACTTAGTACATGGTCCACAAAAATTATACCTTGCCAGAAAGAAGAATTATTTTTAAAAGTGGAGAAGTTACTTTCACAAGAAAGTCATCTCTACCAACCAACAATAGGCTACACGTAGTTCTGCAAGACATCATTTTATTGCTGAAATCTGCGGTGTATTGTTGCTTTACTTCATCGCCGATTCAATCAAAGGAGTTCATCAATTCATTCTGGTTAAGACATGAATTAATCAGACAAGAATTCACTCCTCCAACTGGGTGGTTCAATCTCAAGAAGGTAGGAGAAACATCTACCTACAATCTGGGGCGATTTAATGTCTTCCAATAAAGATATCAATGCCCTTCTTCAACAATTACTCTTCAGTGTTTGAAGAACTCAACAGTGAAGATCAATCTAAAGGAGACTCTGACGACGAAGAAGATCTCAACGACGTAGAGCTCCACAACTTAGAGAACAGAATTGATCCCTAAGATTCCTTTGCTGATCTCCGCAATCTCCGCCAAGTGCTCCCAACAGGAAAAAAGTTAAAGTTGTCTGCAACTACTACTGACAACCTGTCGTGCACTCAATCGGTCTGAAGACCACTTTAAGTTTAGGTCATTTACCGGAACTATTTCAAATAGTTTAATTTCTCAATCTATATAAGCCCGACGCTTGCTCATTGTTAAGTACGCTTTGGCTTACGCTTTGGCTTACGCTTTGGCTTAGCACCAATTCAAGTTCTAGAGTGAGAAGTGAGAGCTCTGTGAGGTCTCTTCCCCTTCTTCCTCCTCTTATGTTATTGCTTTCTGTAATGTTTTAAATTCAATAAATAAAAGCGTGACCGACTCTGCTTTTATTATTTTCTTTTCTTAATGCATTCATAACCACCTTCATGGCTGGATAACTGCTTTGCATATTTGCATGGTTTAAACTTTTAAGCTTTCCTTTTATTTTTCAGTTCTTTTACATTTCTGGGGTTTGTTCCCCATTTGAACTTATGCTGAGTCCGTCTCAGTCCTACTTCCTACTGTAGTTCCTTTCCGCTCGTCTAACTCTGCTTCCGACCCCCTCTTGGTATCAGGCTCTTTTCCGGCCCCCTTCTTCAACAATTACTCTTCAGTGTTTGAAGAACTCAACAGTGAAGATCAATCTAAAGGAGACTCTGACGACGAAGAAGATCTCAACGACGTAGAGCTCCACAACTTAGAGAACAGAATGGATCCCTAAGATTCCTTTGTTGATCTCCGCATCTCCGCCAAGTGCTCCCAACAGAAAAAGTTAAAGTTATGCGCAACTACCATCGACAACTTTGTCGTGCACTCAATCGGTCTGAAGACCACTTTAAGTTATTTTACTAGTTTAGGTCATTTACCGAAACTATTTCAAATAGTTTAATTTCTCAATCTATATAAGCCTGGCGCTTGCTCATTGTTAAGTACGCTTTGGCTTAGCACCAATTCAAGTTCTAGAGTGAGAAGTGAGAGCTCTGTGAGGTCTTGTGACACTCTAATCCCCGTTTCGAAAATCGTTAAATAAAAATAAATAAGAAAATAAAATATAAAAAGGATCAACGGATAACTCGATGAGTAATTCAATTTCAGACATCATTCAGTTTGCAAATATTTAGTAACAACAAGCATAGTAAGTACTTCTCTAAGAAATCTTATTTGAACTTGTGAAATAAAAATAAAACCAAGCGATATACGAACCCCCAAATAAAAGAAAAACCTGTGTCACATAGCCTCAGAGCTTGACTTAGCCCAACTTACACTACAGTAACAAAATACATAAATGACTCAACGTCTCAATCTATATAAGCCCGGCGCTTGCTCATTGTTAAGTACGCTTTGGCTTACGCTTTGGCTAGGCTTTGGCTTCGGCCTCAAGTTCTAGAGTGAGAAATGAGAGCTCTGTGAGGTCTCTTCCCCTTCTTCCTCAAGCTATGTTATTGCTTTCTGTAATGTTTTGAATTCAATAAATAAAAGCGTGACGAAGCTTTTATTATTTTCTTTTCTTTGCATTCATATCCGCCTATATGGCTGGTTAACTGCTTGCATACTTGCATGTTTTAACCTTTAAGTTTTCGTTTTATTTTCCAGTTCTTTTACATTTCTGGGGTTTGTTCCCCATTTGAACTTATGCTGAGTCCGTCTCAGTCCTACTTCCTACTGTAGTTCCCTTCCGCTCGTCCAACTCTGCTTCCGACCCCCTCTTGGTATCAGAGCCTGATGGGGAAGTAGGAACGTGATATTGATCTTGAACTATTGATGATGCATCTAACATACTTTTTATGTTTAATCATTCTAAAGTGCGGTGGGAAGATGTTATTCTGTATTAGAATACTTTGTTACTCTTCTGATTAGCTGTTTATGATTAACCATAAAAAGTTCAGCAAGTATAGCTACCTATGTTCAATATATCAGATGAAAATTTTTTATTAGTCTCTTGTTAGGAAGTATGAGTCTGATCTGAGTTTGAATGCGTGCCCTTGCAAGACTGGACCCTCTTTGTTACTTGTGAAAAGTCTTTATTTAATAAAGCTTGATGGGAAATGAATAGAACATTATGTTAAAGTCTTTATTCATTATTCAACTTTTTGAACTATTCAACTTAATATGAACGATAGCCCAGTATGAATCTTTCTATTACATCAGATTTTGTCCCATTAGAATGATGAAAGAGTAATAGGAGGAGCACTAAGTCCCGACGGATGTGGCAAAGAAGTCTCATGACTCAAAAGCTCGACAAAGTAAAAATGGAGCGACTTTTGATGTAAGAAAAAGGCCAAATTCACTCTGGATCTGTCTTCATATCTTGACAGGTTGAATAGGAATAAACTTTGTTTATAGGATAAAGGTCTTCGACTGATATATATTTATTTTCTACTTTTTTAAATTCAAAGAATTTATTCCTTTCATAAGGTTTTGCACAGTTGCAAGGTTGAGGTGTTCATACTTAACGGATTTATATTCAACTAACTCGATTGATCTTTTATTAAAACCAATCTGATATAGTAACGTTTGTGGCACAGATCTGAACTTGATAACACAGTATTTCATAATCTAGTAGATCAATTGGTAACTATTTATTTTTTCTTAATAACCATAGTTCCGCTTTATCAAATATGTATGGTTAAATCCAGTTAAAGTATCTTAGTGCATGATTTGTTAGTTCTTGATCAATATCCTACTGTCCTAACGAACCAGGTGATGGCGATGGTACTTACGGGTGAGGAAGGCTTGTTAAGATTGATCTCCTTTGGGCATTCATCTTGTTTTCACTATGTCTTGTTATTCTGTTTACTCCAATGACAATTCTTCTTTTTGTTCTTATAGTTCTAATCAATCTTCTCAATCCTTAGCCTCCCAATTTACCTCCCAATTTACCCAATCTAGCTCATCCAGTATGAGTCAAGTATCCAATTATGGGTCTTTTGATCCATTCAATTCTACTCAAGAAAACCTTCGGGTTGCCAAAGCTCTTCTCAAACAAAATCGTCAATCTCTTCCTAAAAGGAAAAGTTATGATGATGAAATTCAATCTAGACTCAGGGCTATTGAAAGATCTATAGCTCGTGACAATTCCAAAAATCCTGTTAAGGATACCCAAATCAATTCCTCCAAATTTGTCAATGACAAAGAATTTTTCAAAAAAGATTTTCATTCTGAAAATTGGACCCTTCAAAGGGAATGGTTTCTTAATGAATTTTCTGAAACTCAAAAAGAAATAATTTATGAAAAATTTCATAAATTTACCAAGAAATACGATATGGTATTTTTCCAATGGTTTAATACTGTTACTATTGAAAGTGGATACTATTATCCTTTCAGTAGTCAGTCTTTACACCAAGAGACTTTAGAAATAATTTCTCAAAAATACCCAAAGCATTTTGAACAGAAAAAAGATAAGGCTTTATCTTATTCGCATGAAAAAGATATGTCTTCATCCTTTTCTGACAAAAACAATTTTCAAACCAATAATAGTAGAAATACTATTACCTTGTCTTCTTTTCATGATAAGGACAATTTTGAAAAAGACAATTTTGAAAAAACTTTGTCTGACAATTTTCAAACTGATAATAGTAAGGTAACAGCTGTCACCGACGTTGGTACCGACACCTCTATTATTAGTACTCCTAGCAGTAATGCGATTGTGACTTCTGTCCTTTCCACTACTCCTAGTCAATTAGGTAATAGTGCCATGATAGTTGGTTCCAATTCATCTGCCACTACAAATCCTATCAAACCTTTGGACATCAGTAATATCGTAGCTTTTCCTATTACGTATTCCAATGCTCCAACCAATTCTGATATTGATGTCTATTCGGATTTTAGTAAGCTTAGGATTCCCAAGGTCTTAACTACTAATCCTTTTGCCAATATCCTTATCAAAAGTCCTGATGATGATTCCTACACTAAGGATCATCTTGATCAATTTTCAATCATGACTATTAGGAACAATAGTCTTCCTACCAATAGTCTCAATTCCTGCCACAATGATGTTTGCTCCAATTGCGGACAAAGTGGTCACAAAAAATACTACTGTCATTTTGACAGAAGGATTTGCAAAGAAATTGACTACAGAGTCAACAATTTCTTGGCTGAGCATTTTTGGGAAAATTGCTTAGTTAACAAAATCAATATCAATTCCTTTATTCAGAATAACCGTTCCAATTCTGAATATCAATTAAATACTCTCGATTCTGAGTCTCCTAGTAGGAATATTACTATTAGTAATCTCCGTTTCGAAGTTAACAAACTTAGGTCTGAGATTGAAGACCTAAAACAAATTCAAATAGATAACAAAACCGTTTTACAAACTGTTTTGCAAAATAATGAAACTACGGTTTCAAGTTCAAATAATTTTTCTGATATTAACAATCTTGTTAGTATCCAAAAGGTTTTTATAAACATCAAAATTGTTGTAAAAGATTTTACTCTTGAAACAATAGCCCTTTTCGATACTGGTGCTGATTCAAATTGTATTTTAGAAGGATTAATTCCTACTAAATACTTTGAAAAAACCACTGAAAAGCTCAGTACGGCTAATGGTTCAAAGTTAAAAATCAATTATAAACTCTCTTCGGTGTTTATCCAAAATGAAACCCTTAAGATCGAAACTTCTTTCTTATTGGTCAAAAATCTGAGGAACAAAGTTATTTTGGGAACTCCCTTTATAAAATTATTTTTTCCTTATCAAACAATGAAAAAGGGATTATTGCTCAAAGATCTGGGTAAACCAATTCTTTTCAAATTTTTGAAAGAACCAATTATCGAGATCTTAATCCCATCTCTCTCAAACAAAATCAAATTGATTTTCTTAAAGATGAAATTTCTTTTAGAAACATTGATTCTCAATTAAAGAAATCGATGTTCATGAAAGGATTAATGACCTTTTGGACGATTCAAAATTTAATTTGTTCTGACTTACCAAATGCTTTTTGGGAAAGGAAACAACATGTTGTTAATCTTCCCTACGAAAAGGATTTTTCTGATAGGCAAATTCCTACTAAGGCTCGTCCTATCCAAATGAGTCATGAACTCCTTCAATTCTGTCAATCTGAGATCAAAGGCTTGCTCGCCAGAAGTGGTCTCATCCGTAGAAGTAAGAGCCCATGGTCTTGCTCTGCCTTCTATGTTAACAAACCTTCTGAGATTGAGAGGGGTGCCCCTCGTCTCGTTATCAATTACAAACCGCTTAATCAAGATCTTAGCTGGATTAGGTACCCAATTCCAAACAAAAAAGATCTTTTGAATCGGCTCCACAATGCTAAGATCTTTTCCAAGTTTGATATGAAATCTGGATTCTGGCAAATCCAGGTGGATGAGAAGGACCGGTATAAGACTGCTTTTACCGTCCCTTTCGGTCAATACGAATGGAATGTCATGCCATTCGGCCTCAAGAATGCTCCTTCAGAATTCCAACGAATTATGAATGACATTTTCAATCCTTATTCCAATTTCATCATTGTTTATATCGATGATGTTTTAATTTATTCTCAATCTGTGGATCAACACTTCAAACACCTTAACACTTTATTTCTGTTGTTAAGAGGAGTGGCTTGGCCCTATCCAAAACAAAAATCAATTTGTTTCAGACTAAGATCAGATTTCTTGGTCACAATATTCATTTAGGAACTATCGTGCCTATAAGCCGTGCTATAAGCTTTGCTGATAGATTTCCTAATCAATTAATTGACAAAACTCAATTGCAAAGATTTCTTGGATGTCTTAATTACGTCTCTGACTTCTTGCCTCAATTATCCAATCTGATCAAACCACTCCATGATCGTCTCAAAAAGGATCCTCCTCCTTGGACTGATGTTCATACCAATGTGGTCAAACAGGTCAAAACTCAGGTTAAAGAACTTCCGTGTCTTTACCTTCCCAATCCACTATTTCCAAAGATTGTCGAAACTGATGCCGCAGACATTGGTTATGGCGGCATTCTCAAACAGAAAACTTCTTCTGGTAAAGAGCAAGTTATTGCCTTTACTTCCAAGCATTGGAATCCCGCTTGAGAATTACTCCTTGTCAAAAAGAAGTTTTAGCAATTGTTTTAACAATTTCCAAATTTCAACTGATTTACTAAACCGAAGTTTTGATTCGGGTTATCAGAATCGACAAAGATATTTTGAAAAAAGATGTTAAAAATCTTGCTTCAAAACAAGTTTTTGCCAGATGGCAATCAATTTTAAGTATATTTGGTTTTGATATTGAATATCTCAAAGGTTCTCAAAATTCCCTTCCTGATTTTCTAACCAGAGAATATTTGCAGGGGAAAGAGGTTAACCAAATTTGTCCAATATCAACAATGTCCTCCTTCCCTACGGGGAAAGGAAAGAATGCCAAGGGAAAAGATAAAGGTAAAACTATTCTTAACCCTCTGGATGCTCTTTCACAGGGAAAACAATCTGGGTCTTCGACCCAAAACCAATTAGCAACTGGGTCATCTACCCAAAGTCCAACTGGGTCATTCACCCAGAAACAATTAACAATGGGGTCATCAACCCAAAATCAATTGGCAACTGGATCATCGATCCAAGGTCCAACTGGGTCTTCTACCCAGGCTCAAATTGCCGGGCCAAAAACCCGTAGCCAAACCAAACATGAGTCTAAGGAAGATTACTTCTTTCTTATCCAGACTCTCCAAGCCTTCCAACAACAAGGTTTGACTCAATTACCAACCAACACTTGGGCAGGGACCGTCCAAGGAAAACCAATTGAGAGTCTAGATCTTATGATCCAAAACTCCAAAAACTCAATTTATCAAGCCAACCCAAAACCTGTTACAACTGTTGTTGCAGGAACATCCAAAACCCAATATGTTCAAAAACCAAATTTTTGGCCTATCATAGGATTAGAACCAGAATTTTGGGATACAAACATAAACAAAATTACTTCCAAAATCCTCCCTAAAGGATTCAATTTTGTGCCTTTGGCCCCAAATAAGACTCACCAATTTTATCAGTTAATATTAATTGATACCGAGTCTGTAAAAATCAAACACCATAGGGATCCCAAAGACCCCTCAAATATTACCCATTCAATCCTCCAAATACTTGAGGTTTTAACACCTTCATTGGGGACAAAATCCCAGCAATTTCAAAATTCTCAGGAAGTTTTGATCCGATTGGCTTTGCTCTTTGGGATTATATCAAAGCTTGGGAGATAACCCTTTGGGACTCCAAAACAAAAGTTTCAAACATTCCTGGTTTATCTATTTTAAGACAGGTACCAGGTATCAATTTCCTAATTGGTTCCTCCAATGGTGGGACTCTTTTGGGCCAATTCCTGAAATCCTTCCTCTTGATGTTATTGAAGGATTCAATTTTTTCAAAACTAAGTATGATCGTGAGGTGATAGTCTTCCAATCTTACTTAACTTTTTGTTTATTTTTCTCTGTCTTGGGTTTTCTCATGGCGACAATCTCAATAAAAACCCTCTTCCCAATGTCCACCCATGGCTGGTACAACAAGCCTATGTTAAATGGTGGTCTGAATTTGATGGGTCCAAAGCCTCAAAAGAAGGAGTCAAGAACTGGTTTAGGAGAAATCCTAAGCTATTAAAGTATGCTGAACCCAGCACTTGCCTTCTTCAAACCAAAAGTCTCAAATTGCGGCTGCTATAGCAGGATCTTCCTCTGAAGAAGACATGATAAGTAGCCTCCAAAGCATAACTCAGCTTCTCCAAAAGAGAATGACTGACAACAAGAAGGATGATCAACCATCCACAAGTAAACAACCAATCATGAAGACAGCTATCAAAAAGAAGAAGCAAATTCTTCAGCCAGCTGCCCTCAAACCAACTGATGAAGGCTCAAGCACTGACATTATCTTCTACAAGTCTGAAGAAGATGATTTGCTCTCTGAGCCGGCCAATTCGGATGATGACTTTCTCCCTTCTCCGGAATAGTCAAAGATTCCTCTTGTCTGCCATTATGCACCGAAAGTAGTAAAGCAGACTTATCAATTTTTGTAACCGGTACTATTGTAATAGTTTAGGTTTATTTACCTGTACTGTTTAAATAGTACTTTTCAATTTTCTATATAAGCCCAGCGTTTGCTCATTGTTAAGCACGCTTCGGCTTACGCTTCAGTTCCCCCTCAAGTTCTAGAGTGAGAAGTGAGAGCTCTGTGAGGTCTCTTCCCCTTCTTCCTCATCCTATCTTACTGCTTTCTGTAATGTTTTGAATTCAATAAATAAAAGCGTGACCGACTCTGCTTTTATTATTTTCTTTTCTTGATGCATTCATAACCGCCTTCATGGCAGAATAACTGCTTTGCATACTTGCATGGTTTAAACTTTTAAGTTTTTTCGTTTTATTTTCCAGTTCTTTTACATTTCTGGGGTTTGTTCCCCATTTTGAACTGATGCTGAGTCCGTCTCAGTCCTACTTCCTACTGTAGTTCCTTTCCGTTCGTCCAACTCTGCTTCCGACCCCCTCTTGGTATCAGAAGAGTAAGTAGGCTGGATCAGCTAATCTGGGGTTTGTTCCCCATTTTGAACTTATGCTGAGTCCGTCTCAGTCCTACTTCCTACTGTAGTTCCTTTCCGCTTGTCTAACTCTGCTTCCGACCCCCTCTTGGTATCAGAGCCTGATGGGGAAGTAGGAACGTGATATTGATCTTGAACTGTTGATGATGCATCTAACATACTTTCTATGTTTAACCATTCTAAAGTGCGGTGGGAAGATGTTATTCTGTATTAGAATACTTTGTTACTCTTCTGATTAGCTGTTTATGATTAACCATGAAAGAGTTTATCACTGTAGCTACCTATGTTCAATGTATCAGGTAAATATTTTATTAGTCTCTTGTTAGACAGTATGAATCTGACCTGAGTTTGAATGCGGGCCCTTGCAAGACTGGACCCTCTTTGTTACTTGTGAAAAGTCTTTATTTAATAAAGCTTGATGGGAAATGAATAGAACATTATGTTAAAGTCTTTATTCATTATTCAACTTTTTGAACTATTCAACTTAATATGAACGATAGCCCAGTATGAATCTTTCTATTACATCAGATTTTGTCCCATTAGAATGATGAAAGAGTAATAGGAGGAGCACTAAGTCCCGACGGATGTGGCAGTAAGTCTCATGACTCTGAAAAGCTCTGACAAAGTAAAAATGGAACGACTTTTGATGTAAGAAAAAGGCCAAATTCACTCTGGATCTGTCTTCATATCTTGACAGGTTGGATAGGAATAAACTTTGTTTATAGGATAAAGGTCTTCGACTGATATATATTTATTTTCTACTTTTTTAAATTCAAAGAATTTCTTCCTTTCATAAGGTTTTGCACAGTTGCAAGGTTGAGGTGTTCATACTTAACGGATTTATATTCAACTAACTCGATTGATCTTTTATTAAAACCAATCTGATATAGTAACGTTTGTGGCACAGATCTGAACTTGATAACACGGTATTTCATAATCTAGCAGATCAATTGGTAACTATTTATTCTTTCTTAATAACCATAGTTCCTGTAACGACCCGTTTCCGGACCGCTACCGAGCTCAGGATACCGAGCTCGAGTTACCGAGCTCAACACACCGAGCTCAACTAAACCTGTATGAGATGTGTTTTAAAACGAAACTCTTGTGCCTTTTAAAAATACGATATATTTTTTTTTTATAAAACCAACTCGTGCACATCAGAGTAATTACAGCTTTTCGAAACATGGTGCAACTAAGACACAAGACATAAATTCTAATAAAACATACATGCATAACATACATATATATATCACTCGAAATAATAATGTATACAAAATACAGAGTAGTAAATCTACAAAGAAAATACACCTAAGGTATGACGACTTCAAAAGAGCAATCATACCCTGGGGTACTTCCGGCAGACTCCCACGCAGGGGGCTGCTCCAAAAGTAAACCGCCAGTCTACCCTGTAGCAATAAAACATACCCGGCCCAAACTGGTCACGACCTCGAACACAAAGAAAAACAAAGTACAGTCATCAGAAAAACAAACATCCAACAACATAATCAATCACGACAAGTAGAGGTCGTCACTCGGGTCCTCGTCGAGCTCCTCCTCGGCATCATCTACTGTCGAGTTCCCTGCGCCCTCGACACCGCCTGGGTAACCGTCATGGATTGAAGGCACCACGGGAAAGGGTCAACTTCTCAACAATTCAAGATAAGCTCGACATAAAAGATATAAGCAAACAGCAAAGTATAACATTCACCGACGTGACTCGACCATCTCACTCTAACTCGACACAACTCGCAAATCCATTTTCTCTCGACTCGACAATTTTTCCGGAATGCACACGCCTGCATCAGTATGTCGGAAAGTCCAGTCAAGCCTTGGGATCCTCGCTTCTCCCTAGGGCGGTAACTCAGTCCCATAGCGTGGCGACGTCTAGTCAATCTCCGTAAACAAAAGGGGACCTAGCACCCTTAGTTATCCGGTCACGGCTCAAAACGTCATACGACTCACCTAGCTCGCTCACTCGATGAACAATTAGCATACGATATTCAAAGAGTTAAACACAAGATATTCAACCGCATGTCAAATAAAAAGAGCAAGCTCGACATGAAGAAACGCAATTCAACATGCAGTACACCATTCACAACATATATTCAATCACATATTAAATACATGCAAAAACTCAATCATATCACAACATTTCAAGCTCGACACATACACAATAACATAAACACGTGGAATATGAAGTGCCCTTACGCTAGCATACTATGAAAGTATTAATCTAGGAGTTGCCCTTACCGAACTCCAAGTTAATGCTGCTCGACAACGATCTCGACACAGCTGTCTTCAAATGAGCTCGACAACGACTTCTCTTACTCGATCTCGACACGGCTGTCTTCAACGAGCTCGACAACGACTTCGACACGTAATGTCCTCAATCGACCTCGACACGTACGCTTCTCAGTCGACCTCGACACGTACAGTTCTCGATCTGGATTCCGCTGCTTCCACGTCCTCGGATTCGCTCTCCCGTACACCTTGATTCGGAAATCACTCGATCTCGCGAATCAGACTTCCTAAAACAAGCACAACTCAGTTCGATCTATGGGTTCTAATACACTTAGCTCTCTTCCCAAACTTAACCACAACCCAGAAAATATAAAAACTCAAGAACTGAAATATATTTTTCCTCTAACACAAAGTTAGGGTTTTCGATCAAAAGTTCATGAAAAAGGTTATCTGATGCTTCAACAGATAGATCGACAACAACAATAACCAGAAGCAACAAACGAAAAACAAGAAATCGAAACAAACCAAAAATGGGGGTTTCTGGGCACTGCCGATTGCAGAAAAACAGAGGAAGAAAATTTGTTTTACAAGCCCAATTAATCGGTTAGAAAGATAGGTAATATCGTGAAGAAGAAAACCCATCAGTTTGACATGATTTGGAAGCATAAAAACTAGCTAAAAATGGAAGGAAGAAATAGCGCTAAACAGTAGCACAGAGGAAAAGAAAAATCTGTTCTTCATACCTCAATGGTGATCGAGCAGGCGAGATATGTCGAGAAGATAATGATGAACAAAATTGATGAAGAAAGTTGATGTAGAATCTCGATGGAACTCAAGGTTTCGTCGATGGAAATTTTTAGAGAAAAACAACGAAACTCAGAGCAGAAGGAAGGAAGAAGAAAGAAGAAAAGAGAAATGAGTATCTGAGGGAATCGGTCGTGGTATACAGCTGGTGAGAAAAGGGGTATAATCGTAACTCCGGCTATAAGATGCCAATCCCATCAATCAATCTACCCGTCTAATCGTTCCTCTCTCATAATTACCCTCTACTCTGTCGGTCAACGGTCTAGACATGCGACGAGAACGGCAAGCCGACAATATAATTATTACAAACAATATAATAATAGCACTGAATAACGTTCGAAAGAATACGAGTTATTATCTCGACACGATGTCGACAAGGGTGCTCGTGCAAGCGCACAAGGTTCTAACACGAGTTCGTGCACGCGGCCTTCTCAGCTCGGTACGCGACTTCATCAGCTCCACACGCGACCTCCTCAGCTCAGCAGCTAGTGCACGCGGTCTCCTCAGCTCGGCAAATGACCTCGGCAAACGATCTTGGCACGGGATCTCGACACAAGGTCTTGGTCGAGGTCTCGATACGTCGTCCTAATACGATGTCGATCTCGTCCTCAGGTGTTACTGTTCCGCTTTATCAAATATGTATGGTTAAATCCAGTTAAAGTATCTTAGTGCATGATTTGTTAGTTCTTGATCAATATCCTACTGTCCTAACGAACCAGGTGATGGCGATGGTACTTACGGGTGAGGAAGGCTTGTTAAGATTGATCTCCTTTGGGCATTCATCTTGTTTTCATTATGTCTTGTTATTCTGTTTACTCCGATGACAATTCTTCTTTTTGTTCTTATAGTTCTTCTCAATCTAATCGATCTTCTCAATCCTTAACCTCCCAATTTACCTCCCAATTTACCCAATCTAGCTCATCCAGTATGAGTCAAGTATCCAATTATGGGTCTTTTGATCCATTCAATTCTACTCAAGAAAACCTTCGGGTTGCCAAAGCTCTTCTCAAACAAAATCATCAATCTCTTCCTAAAAAGAAAAGTTATGATGATGAAATTCAATCTAGACTCAGGGCTATTGAAAGATCTATAGCTCGTGACAATTCCAAAAATCCTGTTAAGGATACCCAAATCAATTCCTCCAAATTTGTCGATGACAAAGAATTTTTCAAAAAAGATTTTCATTCTGAAAATTGGACCCTTCAAAGGGAATGGTTTCTTAATGAATTTTCTGAAAACCAAAAGAAAATAATTTATGAAAAATTTCATAAATTTACAATCAAATACAATATGGTATTTTTCCAATGGTTTAATACTGTTACTATTGAAAGTGGATACTATTATCCTTTCAGTAGTCAGTCTTTACACCAAGAGACTTTAGAAATAATTTCTCAAAAATACCCAAAGCATTTTGAACAGAAAAAAGATAAGGCTTTATCTTATTCGCATGAAAAAGATATGTCTTCATCCTTTTCTGACAAAAACAATTTTCAAACCAATAATAGTAGAAATACTATTACCTTGTCTTCTTTCCATGATAAGGACAATTTTGAAAAAGACAATTTTGAAAAAACTTTGTCTGACAATTTTCAAACTGATAATAGTAAGGTAACAGCTGTCATCGACATTGGTACCGACACCTCTATTATTAGTACTCCTAGCAGTAGTGCGATTGTGACTTCTGTCCTTTCTACTACTCCTAGTCAATTAAACAATAGTGTCGCGATAGTTGATTCCAACTCATCTGCCACCACTAATCCTATCAAACCTTTGGACATTAATAATGATATCGTAGCTTTTCCTACTACATATCCCAATGTTCCAACCAATTCTGATATTGATGTCCATTTGGATTTTAGTAAGCTTAGGATTCCCAAAGCCTTAACTATTAATCCTTTTGCCAATATCCTTATCAATTATCCGGGTTATGATTCCAGAACCGTGAATCGTCTGGATCAATTTCACATCATGACTATTAGGAACAATAGTCTTCCTACCATTAGTCTCAATTCTTGCCACAAGAATGTTTGCTCCAAATGCGGACAAAGTGGTCACAAAAATTACTACTGTCACTTTGACAGAAGGATTTGCAAAGAAATTGACTATAGAGTCAACAATCTTTTGGCTGAGCACTTTTGGGAAAATTGCTTAACCAATTATGACAATTCCTTTGTTCAGGATAATTTCAATTCTGAATATTAATTAAATTCCGAGTTAGGTAATGATAATACTAAGATTAGTTCTGATAGTCTAGTTAAAGCTAGCCAGTTAGAATACTCTAGTTTACTTACTAATACTTTGCAAACTGAAGAACATATAGAAGAATCCCTAGAACTAGTTTTAGTTCCCCAGGAACCTTCTATAGCACTCTTGTTGAAACCCTAATAGGTTCTCAAGAGTTATCCTTAGTTTCTTCAACCAATTTTCAATCAGGCGATAACCCTAAGGATGTTCCCATAGAACTCCCTAGTGCCATCCAATTAGCTTTACCTTCCTCTCCAACCCAGGATGATAGGTTATGTTGTCATGATTTTATCCCAGTTAGGATAGAATCCAATTTCCAAAATATTAGTATGCTAGGTCAACCTTGGATAGGTCATTGGTCTGCTGCTAGTCAAATACCGCTTATCAATCTTAGGCTTGATCCTCTAGATCCTCTTTCAGTGGAAATAGAAGCCAACCTTAAGTTTGATAACAAACATTTAGGTTTAACCTGTGCTAGGAAGCCCAGACCTAAACCTAAATCAAAATACAATTACTACCCTCCTAGGTCCAAACCTCAGTATAGGAAGAAAGGAATTTCTGACCTTGAGGCCCAGTCCGTTAAGGAGAATAGTAATCAATCCAAGCCTAATAGTATCTGTCTAGATTATGGCAAGTTCAACCATAAGACTAGGTATTGTTGGCAAGCCAAGAAAAACCTCAAACAGTCTGTGATTAAGATTAACAATCTTAACCTTGAAAATCTTTGGGAAAAGGAATGTTTTTCTAAAAACCCTAATTTTCAACACAGCCAAAAGGTTTTTAGCCAATTTAGCCAAAATAGAGATTCTGATGAATCTTTCAATCAAATCAATTTTCTAGAACAAGATTCTGATAATACCAATTTAATTGATATTCAAAATCTTTGTTCTGAAATCAAAACTTTAAAATCTGAATTAAAGGTTTTAAAGCAATCACCCAATCTGCAGAATGATCATAGTTCTACTGAAATTATTAACAATGTTAATAAGATTCAAAAGTTCTATATCAATATCAAGATAATCATAAGTGATTTTATTCTTGAAACACCGGCTCTTTTTGATACTGTTGCTGATTCAAATTGTATTTTGGAAGGGTTAATTCCTACCAAATACTTTGAGAAAACCCCAGAACAGCTCAGTACAGCCAGTGGCTCCAAGCTTAAGATTAATTGTAAATTATCTTCTGCTTCAATCATTAATCAAACCCTTGAGATTGATAAGTCTTTCTTATTGGTTAAAGACTTAAAAGGTAAAGTAATCCTTGGTACTCCGTTTATCAGGATGCTTTTCCCTTTTCAAACTTCTGATGATGGTATTATTACTCAGCATCTGGGTAAGCCAATTGTTTCCAAATCTTGGGAAAAACCCATCACCAAAATTATCAACCCAATCTCTTTCAAAAAGAATCAAATAGATTTTCTTAAAGAAAAAATTTCTTTTAAGTCTATTGATTATCAATTACAACAATCTGATGTTCATGGAAAGATTGATAATCTTTTGAACCAGATTCAAGACTCTATTTGTTCCAATTTACTAGATGTTTTTTGGGAAAGGAAGCAACACGCTGTTGATCTTCCTTATGAAAAGGACTTTCCTGAAAAGGAAATCCCTAGGCCAATTCAAATAATTTCAAACAACTGGACAGAAGATAAGCCAACTTCTGAATCAGATCAATCGGAAGCTTCGACTTCCAAAACAATTTCTTTAGGAGCTGATGCTTCTATTCAAACAAACAAGGATGGTAATTTTGTTGGCTTAACCAACCTTGTCAAAACAAAAATGTTTTTTATGAACATCAAACTGGTTATTAAGGATTTCTCCCTTGATGCCACAGCACTCTTTGACACAGGTGCTGATTTCAATTGTATCTTAGATGGGTTAATTTCACTAAGTATCTTGAATTCACTTCAGAGCGCCTAAGCACTGCTAATGGTTCTGAATTAAAAGTCAAGTTTAAGGTTTCCTCTGCAATCGTTCAAAACCAAGATTTTAAGGTTGAAACCGCCTTTTCTTTAGTAAAAATTTAAAGCACAAAGTAATTTTAGGGACTCAGTTCATAAAATTACTTTATCCTTTAACAATCAGCGATGAAGGTGTTTTTACCCAACATCGAGAATCAATCGGTTATTTTCAAATTTTGGAAATACCAAATTGTACAAATTGTACAATCAATTATACTAACCCCGTGAACAAGAATTTAATTTACATTTTGCGGGATCAACATTCAACCATGGAGTTTGAACATTTTCAACTCCCAATCTATCATCGAAGAAAATTTATTCCTTGTCGGTATAAACCTCGATGAAACTCAACGATGTCGATGGATAATCTTTGGGTATCCTCGACCTAAATGATAGACTCAATTGCATGAATGCTCTTGCGCTTTATCTTTCCAAAAGAATTTTCATTTTCAAAATCAAAAAGGATCAAAATGTTTTCACGATCCGCGATTTAAAAATGAATTTCAATCTTCCAAACTCAAGGATAAGATCATTGATCTTCTGAGGAAAATAAAGCCAATTTCAAAAGAAAGGATGAGTGTGAGAGTTAGAGAAAATTCAAACACAAGCCTACAATCAAACACTGGCCCAAGAGAGATGAGTGTTTAACTAAAGCCAATCATGAAGATATGAAGAAGAAGTTTGTTACGCAAACCTCTTTAATTATCAAGCAATTAACTAATCATATAGATTCGGAATTAATGAATTAATCTGAAGAAATTATATGATTCAATCTTTCAATCATATGTTCATGCTCGGGAATGTCTTTGGGAGATTTACGTAGGGAACATTCAAGCTCAAGGAATTCATGTTTATGACCCATGGCTTACTTCAGTTTTCCTTCCAATCATCCAGAAGACGATGAAGACATTCAGCGTCCCTTTGCTGGACTTTTAAAGGCTAGAATAAGCCTTCAACAATATCACTCAATTCAATTTAAAGGAAATAACTACACTATCTGGACATGGCTTGATCTAGGTATGTTAGATTCCTTTTGGACTAAAGACTCGTCTGACTTAGTACATGGTCCACAAAAATTATACCTGCTTGCAGCAGCAATTATTTTTAAAAGTGGAGAAGTTACTTTCACAGTAAAGTCATCTCTACCAACCAACAATAGGCTACACGTAGTTCCTGCAAGACATCATTTTATTGCTAGTACTGCGGTGTATTGCTGTTTTACTTACTGGCCAGTTCAATCAAAGGAGTTCATCAATTCATTCTGGTTAAGACATGAATTAATCAGACAAGAATTCACTCCTCCAACTGGGTGGTTCAATCTCAAGAAGGTAGGAGAAACATCTACCTACAATCTTTGGGCAGTTTCAGAATGTCTTCCAATAAAGATATCAATGCCCTTCTTCAACAATTACTCTTCAGTGTTTGAAGAACTCAACAGTGAAGATCAATCTAAAGGAGACTCTGACGACGAAGAAGATCTCAACGACATAGAGCTCCACAACTTAGAGAACAGAATGGATCCCTAAGATTCCTTTGCTGATCTCCGCAATCTCCGCCAAATGCTCCCAACAGGAAAAAAGTTAAAGTTGTCTGCAACTACTACTGACAACCTGTCGTGCACTCAATCGGTCTGAAGACCACTTTAAGTTATTTTACTATATGTAATAGTATGTAAATAGTTTAGGTCATTTACCGGAACTATTTCAAATAGTTTAATTTCTCAATCTATATAAGCCCGGCGCTTGCTCATTGTTAAGTACGCTTTGGCTTACGCTTTGGCTAGGCTTTGGCTTCGGCCTCAAGTTCTAGAGTGAGAAATGAGAGCTCTGTGAGGTCTTTTCCCCTTCTTCCTCAAGCTATGTTATTGCTTTCTGTAATGTTTTGAATTCAATAAATAAAAGCGTGACCGACTCTGCTTTTATTATTTTCTTTTCTTTGCATTCATATCCGCCTATATGGCTGGTTAACTGCTTGCATACTTGCATGTTTTAACCTTTAAGTTTTTCGTTTTATTTTCCAGTTCTTTTACATTTCTGGGGTTTGTTCCCCATTTGAACTTATGCTGAGTCCGCCTCAGTCCTACTTCCTACTGTAGTTCCCTTCCGCTCGTCCAACTCTGCTTCCGACCCCCTCTTGGTATCAGAGCCTGATGGGGAAGTAGGAACGTGATATTGATCTTGAACTGTTGATGATGCATCTAACATACTTTTTATGTTTAATCATTCTAAAGTGCGGTGGGAAGATGTTATTCTGTATTAGAATACTTTGTTACTCTTCTGATTAGCTGTTTATGATTAACCATAAAGAGTTCAGCAAGTATAGCTACCTATGTTCAATGTATCAGATAAACATTTTTATTAGTCTCTTGTTAGGTAGTATGAATCTGATCTGAGCTTGAATGCGTGCCCTTGCAAGACTGGACCCTCTTTTTTGCTTTTTGAAAAGTCTTTATTTATAAAAGCTTGATGGGAAATGAATAGAACATTATGTTAAAGTCTTTATTCTTTATTCAACTTTTTGAACTATTCAACTTAATATGGACGATAGCCCAGTATGAATCTTTCTATTACATCAAATTTTGTCTCATTAGAATGATGAAAGAGTAATAGGAGGAGCATTAAGTCCCGACGGATGTGGCAGTAAGTCTCACGACTCTGAAAAGCTCTGACAAAGTAATAATGGAACGACTTTTGATGTAAGAAAAAGGCCAAATTCACTCTGGATCTGTCTTCATATCTTGATGGGTTGGATAGGAATAAATTTTGTTTATTGGATGAAGGTCTTTGACTGATATATATCTATTTTCTACTTTTTAAATTCAAAGAATTTCTCCCCTACAAAAGGTTTTGCACAGTTGCAAGGTTGAGGTGTTCATACTTAACAGATTTATATTCAACTAACTCGATTGATCTTTTATTAAAACCAATCTGGTATAGTAACGTTTGTGGCACAAATCTGAACATATTACACGGTTATTTCATAATCTAGCAGATCAATTGGTAACTATTTATTCTTTCTTAATAACCATAGTTCCGCTTTATCAAATATGTATGGTTAAATCCAGTTAAAGTATCTTAGTGCATGATTTGTTAGTTCTTGATCAATATCCTACTGTCCTAACGAACCAGGTGATGGCGATGGTACTTACGGGTGAGGAAGGCTTGTTAAGATTGATCTCCTTTGGGCATTCATCTTGTTTTCATTATGTCTTGTTATTCTGTTTACTCCGATGACAATTCTTCTTTTTGTTCTTATAGTTCTAATCAATCTTCTCAATCCTTAGCCTCCCAATTTACCTCCCAATTTACCCAATCTAGCTCATCCAGTATGAGTCAAGTATCCAATTATGGGTCTTTTGATCCATTCAATTCTACTCAAGAAAACCTTCGGGTTGCCAAAGCTCTTCTCAAGCAAAATCGTCAATCTCTTCTTAAAAGGAAAAGTTTTGATGATGAGATTCAATCCAGAATCAGGGCTATTGAAAAATCTATAGCCGATGACAATTCCAAAAATCCTGTTAAGGATACTCAAATCAATTCCTCCAAGTTTGTCAATGACAAAGAATTTTTCAAAAAAGATTTTCATTCTAAAAACTGGACCCCTCAAAGGGAATGGTTTCTTAATGAATTTTCTGAAACTCAAAAAGAAATAATTTATGAAAAATTTCATAAATTTACAATCAAATACGATATGGTATTTTTTCAATGGTTTAATACTGTTACTATTGAAAGTGGTTACTATTATCCTTTCAGTAATCAGTCTTTACACCAAGAGACTTTAGAAATAATTTCTCAAAAATACCAAAAGCATTTTAAACAAAAAGAAAAGGATTTATCTGATTCGTATGAAAAAGATATATCTTCATCTTTTTGCGATAAAACCAATTTTCAAACCAATGATAGTAGAAATACTATTACCTTATCTTCTTTTCATGATAAGGACAATTTTGAAAAAGACAATTTTGAAAAAACTTTGTCTGACAATTTTCAAACTGATAATAGTAAGGTAATAGCTGTCATCGACGTTGGTACCGACACCTCTATTATTAGTCCTCCTAGCAGTAATAAGAATGTGACTTCTGTCCTTTCCACTACTCCTAGTCAATTAGGTAATAGTGTCGCGATAGTTGATCCCAACTCATCTGCCACTACAAATCCTATCAAACCTTTGGACATTAGTGATAATATCGTAGCTTTTCCTACTACGTATCCCAATGTTCCAACCAATTCTGATATTGATGTCCATTCGGATTTTAGTAAGCTTAGGATTCCCAAGATCTTAACTACTAATCCTTTTGCCAATATCTTTATCAATAGTCCGAGACATGATTCCAGTACTATGAATCATTCTTCAATCATGACTATTAGGAAGAATAGTCTTCCTACCAATAGTCTCAATTCCTGCCACAAAGATGTTTGCTCCAACTGCGGACAAAGTGGTCACAAAAGATACTACTGTCATTTTGACAGAAGAATTTACAAAGAAATTGACTACAGAGTCAACAATCTCTTGGCTGAGCATTTTTGGGAAAATTGCTTAACCAACACTATCAATATCAATTCCTTTATTCAGGATAGCCGTGCCAATTCTAAATATCAATTAAATACTCTCGATTCTGAGTCTCCTAGTAGGAATATTACTATTAGTAATCTCCGTTTCGAAGTTAACAAACTTAGGTCTGAGATTGAAGACCTGAAGCAAATAAACAACAAAACTGTTTTACAAACTGTTTTGCAAAATGATGAAACTATAGTTTCAAACTCAAACAATTTTTCTGATATTAACAATCTTGTTAGTATCCAAAAGTTTTTTATAAACATCAAAATTGTTATAAAAGATTTTACTCTTGAAACAATAGCTCTTTTTGATACTGGAGCTGATTCAAATTGTATTTTAGAAGGATTAATTCCTACTAAATACTTTGAAAAAACTACTGAAAAGCTCAGTACGGCTAATGGTTCAAAGTTAAAAATCAATTATAAACTCTCTTCGGTGTTTATCCAAAATGAAACCCTTAAGATCGAAACTTCTTTCTTATTGGTCAAAAATCTGAGGAACAAAGTTATTTTGGGAACCCCCTTTATAAAATTACTTTTTCCTTATCAAACAAATGAAAAAGGGATTATTGCCCAGCACCTGGGTAAACCAATTCTTTTCAAATTTTTGAAAGAACCTATTACCAGAGATCTTAATCCCATCTCTCTCAAACAAAATCAAATTGGTTTTCTTAAAGAAGAATTTTCTTTTAGAAACATTGATTCTCAATTAAAGCAATCTGATGTTCATAAAAGGATTAACAGCCTTTTGGACCAGATTCAAAACTCCATTTGTTCTGACTTACCAAATGCTTTTTGGGAAAGAAAACAACACGTTGACAATCTTCCCTATGAAAAGGATTTTTCTGATAGGCAAATTCCTACTAAGGCTCGTCCTATCCAAATGAGTCATGAACTCCTTCAATTCTGTCAATCTGAGATCAAAGACTTGCTTAGCAAGGGTCTCATCCGTAGAGGTAAGAGCCCATGGTCTTGCTCTGCTTTCTATGTCAACAAACCTTCTGAGATTGAGAGGGGTGTCCCTCGTCTCGTTATCAATTACAAACCGCTTAATCAAGCTCTTAGCTGGATTAGGTATCCAATTCCAAACAAAAAAGATCTTTTGAATCGGCTCCATAATGCCAAGATCTTTTCCAAGTTTGATATGAAATCTGGATTCTGGCAAATCCAGGTGGATGAGAAGGACAGGTATAAGACTGCTTTTACCATCCCTTTCGGTCAATACGAATGGAACGTTATGCCATTCGGCCTCAAAAATGTTCCTTCAGAATTCCAACGAATTATGAATGACATTTTCAATTCTTATTCCAATTTCATCATTGTTTATATCGATGATGTTTTAATTTATTCTCAATCTGTGGATCAACACTTCAAACAACTTAACACTTTTATTTCTGTTGTTAAGAGGAGTGGCTTGGCCCTATCCAAAACAAAAATCAATTTGTTTCAGACTAAGATCAGATTTCTTGGTCACAATATTCATTTAGGAACTATCGTGCCTATAAGCCGTGCTATTAGCTTTGCTGATAGATTTCCTAATCAATTAATTGACAAAACTCAATTGCAAAGATTTCTTGGATGTCTTAATTACGTCTCTGACTTCTTGCCTCAATTATCCAATCTGATCAAACCACTCCATGATCGTCTCAAAAAGGATCCTCCTCCTTGGACTGATGTTCATACCAATGTGGTCAAACAGTCAAAACTCAGGTTAAAGAACTTAGTGTCTTTACCTTCCCAATCCACAATTTCCAAAGATTGTGAAGCGATGCCGCAGACATTGGTTATGGCGGCATTCTCAAGCAGAAAACTTCTTACGGTAAAGAGCAAGTTATTGCCTTTACTTCCAAGCATTGGAATCACACTTGTGAGAATTACTCCTTTGTCAAAAAGAAGTTTTAGCAATTGTTTTAACAATTTCCAAATTTCAATCTGATTTACTAAACCAGAAGTTTTTGATTCGGGTTGACTGTAAATCAGCAAAAGATATTTTGAAAAAAGATGTTAAAAATCTTGCTTCAAAACAAGTTTTTGCCAGATGGCAATCAATTTTAAGTATATTTGGTTTTGATATTGAATATCTCAAAGGTTCTCAAAATTCCCTTCCTGATTTTCTAACCAGAGAATATTTGCAGGGGAAAGAGGTTAACCAAATTTGTCCAATATCAACAATGTCCTCCTTCCCTACGGGGAAAGGAAAGAATGCCAAGGGAAAAGATAAAGGTAAAACTATTCTTAACCCTCTGGATGCTCTTTCACAGGGAAAACAATCTGGGTCTTCGACCCAAAACCAATTAGCAACTGGGTCATCTACCCAAAGTCCAACTGGGTCATTCACCCAGAAACAATTAACAATGGGGTCATCAACCCAAAATCAATTGGCAACTGGATCATCGATCCAAGGTCCAACTGGGTCTTCTACCCAGGCTCAAATTGCCGGGCCAAAAACCCGTAGCCAAACCAAACATGAGTCTAAGGAAGATTACTTCTTTCCTATCCAGACTCTCCAAGCCTTCCAACAACAAGGTTTGACTCAATTACCAACCAACACTTGGGCAGGGACCGTCCAAGGAAAACCAATTGAGAGTCTAGATCTTATGATCCAAAACTCCAAAAACTCAATTTATCAAGCCAACCCAAAACCTGTTACAACTGTTGTTGCAGGAACATCCAAAACCCAATATGTTCAAAAACCAAATTTTTGGCCTATCAAAGGATTAGAACCAGAATTTTGGGATACAAACATAAACAAAATTACTTCCAAAATCCTCCCTAAAGGATTCAATTTTGTGCCTTTGGCCCCAAATAAGACTCACCAATTTTATCAGTTAATATTAATTGATACCGAGTCTGTAAAAATCAAACACCATAGGGATCCCAAAGACCCCTCAAATATTACCCATTCAATCCTCCAAATACTTGAGGTTTTAACACCTTCGGCTTGGGGACAAAATCCCAGCAATTTCAAAAAATTCTCCGGAAGTTTTGATCCGATTGGCTTTTGCTACTGGGATTATATCAAAGCTTGGGAGATAACCCTTTTGGGACTCCAAAACAAAAGTTTCAAACATTCCTGGTTTATCTATTTTAAGACAGGTACCAGGTATCAATTTCCTAATTGGTTCCTCCAATGGTGGGACTCTTTTGGGCCAATTCCTGAAATCCTTCCTCTTGATGTTATTGAAGGATTCAATTTTTTCAAAACTAAGTATGATCGTGAGGCTGATAGTCTTCCAATCTTACTTAACTTTTTTGTTTATTTTTCTCTGTCTTGGGTTTTCTCATGGCAGTACAATCTCAATAAAAACCCTCTTCCCAATGTCCACCCATGGCTAGTACAACAAGCTTATGTTAAATGGTGGTCTGAATTTGATGGGTCCAAAGCTTCAAAAGAAGGAGTCAAGAACTGGTTTAGGAGAAATCCTAAGCTATTGAAGTATGCTGAACCCAGCACTTGCCTTCTTCAAAACCAAAAGTCTCAAATTGCGGCTGCTATAGCAGGATCTTCCTCTGAAGAAGACATGATAAGTAGCCTCCAAAGCATAACTCAGCTTCTCCAAAAAAGAATGACTGACAACAAGAAGGATGATCAACCATCCACAAGTAAACAACCAATCATGAAGACAGCTATCAAAAAGAAGAAGCAAATTCTTCAGCCAGCTGCCCTCAAACCAACTGATGAAGGCTCAAGCACTAACATTATCTTCTACAAATCTGAAGAAGATGATTTGCTCTCTGAGCCGGCCAATTCGGATGATGACTTTCTCCCTTCTCCAGAATAGTCAAAGATTCCTCTTGTCTGCCATTATGCACCGAAAGTGGTAAAGCAGACTTATCAATTTTTGTAACCGGTACTGTTGTAATAGTTTAGGTTTACTTACCTGTACTGTTCAAATAGTACTTTCAATTTTCTATAAAAGCCCAGCGCTTGCTCATTGTTAAGCACGCTTTGGCTTACGCTTTGGCTTAGCACCAATTCAAGTTCTAGAGTGAGAAGTGAGAGCTCTGTGAGGTCTCTTCCCCTTCTTCCTCATCCTATCTTACTGCTTTCTGTAATGCTTTGAATTCAATAAATAAAAGCGTGACCGACTCTGCTTTTATTATTTTATTTTCTTGATGCATTCATAACCGCCTTCATGGCTGGATAACTGCTTTGCATATTTGCATGGTTTAACCTTTAAGTTTTTCGTTTTATTTTCCAGTTCTTTTACATTTCTGGGGTTTGTTCCCCATTTGAACTTATGCTGAGTCCGTCTCAGTCCTATTTCCTACTGTAGTTCCTTTCCGCTCGTCTAACTCTGCTTCCGACCCCCTCTTGGTATCAGAGCCTATAAAGAGGTCATGGAACTCTACTACCTGTAAAGCAGGAAGGGTAGCTCTCCGACATGACCCGGCGTGTATGGTTTGCGTGGTTTCATGGGTGCCTAGCCTCGACGTACTGAGGTTGGATGTCTAGTACCATGGCGTCACGTTTGCCTATATGTTGGCCTGCTGATAGGTGCCTTTAGGCTGCAGTGGCTGGTCCTGTTCTCGGCGTGGATCCAGGTCAGGCCGCCTCGACGAACTGAGGTTGGGAAGCCTAGTACCCTCGTTTGAGCGACAGTGTATTTGGTCATTTACACTAAATGGTATCAGAGCTCAACACTTCATAGTTAAAATCTCAATTAGTTAAACACTTCATAGTTAAACTAATTTCAAAATCCACATGATTGGTTAATTGTCCGATAATCAGAGAGGTCTGTAAAACAAACCTTTTCTTCATATCCTCATAATTGAATTTAGTTAAACACTCAACCTTACAGGACAGTGTTTGATTGTAGGTTTGTGTTTGAATTCGCTCGGAACTCTCACACTCATCCTTACCTTTGAAATTGTCTTTACTTTCCTCAGGCAGATCAATGATCTTTTCCTTGAGTTTGAGCTTATGAAATTCAGTTTCATAAAACAATTTTGTTTTTTGGAAATTTTTGAAATCATAATTTAATTTTGAAAAATAAGCTACAAGAGCGTTTATGCAGTTGAGCTTTTCTTTTAAGTCTATTGATAACCAAAGATTATCAATAAGACATTGTTGAGTTTTATCCAACTCAGTTTTTGGCTGAGGATAAAACTGCTTTTCAGAGAGCATTGGAAGTTTAATTTTGTTAAACTTCATTACTTGATAGGGTACCTGCAAAACAGAATCTTGATCTTCTTCGAGAGGATCGCAATGGTTAACAGGGTTAATAAAAATATTTGAAAGAATTGATATTTTCAAAAACTTGAAAATAACTGGCTGATCCTGGTATTGTGTAATAATACCTTCATCAGTGATTTGAATAGGAAAAAGTAATCTTATAAACGGAGTTCCTAAAATTACTTTATTTTTTAAATTTTTGACCAGTAAAAAAGAGGTGTTAATTCTTAAATCCTGGTTTTCAATTGTAACAGAAGACAATTTGAAATTGATTTTTAGGACAGAACCGTTAGCAGTACTAAGACGGTCTGTGGTTTTTTCAAAATATTTTGAAGGAATAAGTTCTTCCAAAATACAGTTTGAATCAGCTCCAGTGTCAAAAAGAGCTGTAGTATCAATAATAAAATCATCAATGATAATCTTAATATTGATATAGAATTTTTCTACATAATTGGCAGACCCAAGGAACTTAAGATCAAGAAGACCTTCATTCATATGAGTCGAAGAAGTGGTGCCAGAGTTTTGCATTTTGTTGGATAGGTAATCCATTTTTAATTGGAGACTCCGGACATTTTGTCTTAAATCATAAACTTCTGATTTAAGAAGATTGATTTCAGATTGTAAATCTGGAATTGTAACAAGCTTCGTATTATTATTCTCAAGCCGTTTGAAGGTATCTTTGAGGTTAAACTTGTTGGTTACCAAAGGATTTTTAGGAGGCCTGGCAACCAGAGTGGCTTTGAGCTTTTCAAGATACCCAGTTCTATCCTGAGTATTAGGAATAGCACTGATAACCTCGAAGAGGAGATCTTGTTCTTTGGTTAGGACATTGATAGATGATTCGGGGGAATCATCATTTTGGATTTGATTTAAACTCTCTGAAGAATCATGAGAGGAATCATCAGAAGAGGTATCTTCAAAGGAAGAATCAATCAAAAGATTGTTGATTTTGTCCTGGATAGTTTTGTGCAGGTTAAGAGAACTAATCTTCTTGCTAAACCTACAAAATCTACTATAATGGCCAGGTTTACCACATTTGTAGCAGATAACTTTGGTTTTGGGCTGAGAATCCTTATTCTCATTATCTAATTGAATCTTGGGCTTAGGTTTGGGCTTCCTAAAGCCTTGTTTGTAAAATTGAGGTCTGGGGAGACCGGTTTTGGTTTTAGGTTTGCTACTGGGCTTCTTAGCACAGGGTAAACCAAATTGTTCACAGAAGGTTCCTAACTCCCTACGGGTTTGGGCCTTCTCTTTAGCTAATTGTTGTTGCACTTTGTCATCTTGACAAATCTTGAGTGCAACTCTTTGGATTATGGCAATAAGCTGTCCATAGCTTAATTGGTCATAAGGAATTGGAGAATTGGGATTTTGGCTTCTAAGTTTATCTCTAACCTTATCGCCAAGGGATTTGGGAAGGCCGGCTAAGAATTTCTCTTCCGTAAAGCTTCTTGTTGTCTTCTGCAGTATAAACCCTAGTTAGGAAAGTATCTTTATACCACCTAAAGTCACCTAAGGTTTTACACCTAAGATTGGCGATAACTCAGATCTATCCTTGATATGAGAGGATCTCCTATGAAGTGTTGAGCTATGGTAAAAATTAAGGTGTTGTGACATCAGGTAAAGTAACACCGTATTCAACAATTGGGGTACCATCGAGTTGAGTCTTAATGGCACTAAGAATTGAGTGTCTTTGTTGGTCGGATAGATAATTATCCCACCATCCTTTGAGTTGGCCACTGAAACCTGCAACAAGAATTTCCACAATCATAGATTCAGGAAAATCATTAGTTGTTTCATAAGCAGTGGCAACCATAGTCATATTTTGAAGAATTTTGGTGATGCCATATTCATTTTCACCGTCTATATTCCATTCATAGACGTTGTTGGCACTAAAGCTTTTGAAATTGGAATTGGAATCCTTTTCTTCTAAAAGAAGATCAGGAGCAGTTGCTCTAGGATAATAGAGCTTTGTAGGATTTCTCCAATTGGGACCCGGTAATAAGCTGGATTGATATTAATGTCGAGTCATCTTGAGGAGGAATAAACCGAAGAAGGTTGGCCGAGGACATTAATAGAATTCTTATTTTTGGGATTCCTATGGGGTAGAGGAGTCTCCATCTCAGGGGAATCAGGGATAACTTTGCAAAGTTCGATTTGCTTGTTAATCTTTGTGAGGAATTCAGTGTGAACATCCTCAACTTCCCTTTTGATTTGAGCTTTAGGTCCAGAAAGACGTAGTGCTCTCTTGCCATTGTTAGAAATCTGGTAAGGTTTAAACAATGGTTTTTCAATTTGAAAAGAATTGCTTTGCAAACTTTTGTCCGAAGGAGTATTATGATCAAGGATCTTTTCTCCTAAGGTTTGAAGGTAACGATTGGTGTAATTGGATTGTTCCATAAGGGTTTTAATGTCCTTAGGGGAAATTGGATCAGTTTCTATCCTAGAACTGAAAGGGTTTGCAATGACAGTTGTGGGAGAATCCTTACTGGTAAGGGTAAAGGATGTCTTAGGAGGTAACTCAGATTGAACCTCTTGACCATCTCCTAGGTGCCATTTTTTGATAACCTCAAGGGCTTTGGTATTCAAAGAAAGATCTTTGAAAGGATAATCCATATTGTTTTTAATGGCAATACCATTAAACCAATAAAAGAATGGAAGATTGTATTGAATTTTTTCAAGAAATTCATAAAACTCATCTTGCATTCGCTGACGTAAAGTACCACGAATATGCTTGAAGAACCATTCTCTATGAGGTTTCCAATCCTCAGAGAAGAACTCTTTTTGAATGGAGTCTCTGTCTGGAATAAAGACAGGAGAGACTTTTGAAATAGTATTTAACTCGTACTCTGGGTTAAGAGAAGAGTAAGTTGGAGATGGGATGGTTTGGTCATCATCATCCCTTTGATAAGAAGTTTTCACCGGAGTGGTGGCCTCAAATCCCTGTAAATGAATTGTAGATCCATCATGAGAAGGTTCTGGTTCAGACCTGGGAATGGATCTAGGAATAGATCTAGAAGTCGAGAAGGATCTTCTAGAGAAGGCAGACTGGAAGTCATCATTGGATCTAATAGATCTAGATAGAGAAAAGTTGTTTCTTCTATCAAAGATTAAATCTACTTGACCTGTAGGATGTTGCAGAAAGTAATAACATAAGAGGAGGAAGAAGGGGAAGAGACCTCACAGAGCTCTCACTTCTCACTCTAGAACTTGAATTGATGCTAAGCCAAAGCGTAAGCCAAAGCGTAAGCCAAAGCGTGCTTAACAATGAGCAAGCGCCGGGCTTATATAGAAAATTGAAAGTACTATTTGAACAGTACAGGTAAGAAAACCTAAACTATTACAACAGTACCGGTTGTTAATTGATAGGTCTGCCTTTTTACTTTCGGTGTTGGTGGCAGACAAAGGGAATCTTTGAATTGTCTAGAGGATTTTATGATGCCGTGACTAAGGCTCCATTCTGTTCTCTAGATTGTGGAGTTCGACGTCATCAGGATCGTCATTGTCCTCTGAGTCTTCTTCAAATTGTTCTTCACTATTAATCTCTTCAAACATTGAAGAGTAGTTGTTGAAGAAGGGCAATGATATCTTCCTTGGAAGAGGTTTGGGGTTGCCCATAGATTGTAGATAGGTGTTTCTCCTATCTTTTTGAGATTAAACCATCCAGTTGGAGGAGTGAATTCTTGCCTGATTAGCTCATGTCTTAACCAGAATGAATCGATGAACTCCTTTGATTGGGCTGGCCAATTGATAAAGGGATTGAACATAGCAAGGCTGGCTATAAAATGGTGTTGTGCAGGAACCACATATAACCTGTTGCTTGTTGGTAGAGAAGACTTTAATCTAAAAGTAACTCTCCCTTTTCTTGAGATAATTGCTGCTGCAAGCAGGTATAATTTTTGCGGACCAAAAACTAAATCAGATGAGTCATTAGTCCAAAAAGAATCTAACATACCCAGATCAAGAAATGTCCAGATAGTATATTCTTTTCCTTTGAAATGAATTGGCTGAAATTGTGGAAGGCTTATTCTAGCCTTTAAAATTCCAGTATAAGGACGTTGAATGTCTTCACCGTCTTCACAGAGATTTGAAGGAAATTTAAAGTAAGCCATGGGTTGGCAGACATAGATTCCTTGGGCTTGGACGTTCCTTACAGAAATTTCCCAAAGGCATTCCTGGGCTTGAACGTATTCTTGGAAAATTGATTTGGATAATTTGTCTTGGATTAAGAAACTGGTTTCAAAATCCACATGATTGGTTAATTGTCCGATAATCAGAGAGGTCTGTAAAACAAACCTTTTCTTCATATCCTCATAATTGAATTTAGTTAAACACTCATCTTTACAGGACAGTTGATTGGAGGTTTGTGTTTGAATTCTCTCGGAACTCTCGCACTCATCCTTACCTTTGAAATTGGCATTACTTTCCTCAGGCAGATCAATGATCTTATCCTTGAGTTTGTTATGAAATTCAATTTCATAAAACAATTTTGTTTTTTGAAAATCTTTGGAATCTTTATTTAATTTTGAAAAATAAGCTACAAGAGCGTTTATGCAATTGAGCTTTTCTTTTAAGTCTGTTGATAACCAAAGATTATCAATAAGACATTGTTGAGTTTTATCTAACTCAGTTTTTGGCTGAGGATAGAACTGCTTTTCAGAGAACATTGGAAGTCTAATATCATTAAACTTCATTATTTGATAAGGTACCTGCGAGACAGAATCTTGATCTTCTTCAAGAGGATCGCAGTGGTTAACAGGGTTAATTGAAATATTTGAAAAAATTGGTATTTTCAAAAATTTGAAAATAATTGACTGATTTTGGTAATGTGCAATAATACCCTCATCGATGATTTGAATGGGAAAAGTAATTTTATAAAAGGAGTACCCAAAATTACTTTATTTTTAAATTTTTGACCAAGAAAAAGAAGTGTTAATTCTTAAGTTCTGGTTTTCAATTGTAACAGAAGATAATTTGAAATTGACTTTTAACACAGAACCGTTAGCAGTGCTAAGACGATCTGATGTTTTTTCAAAATATTTTGAAGGAATAAGGTCTTCCAAAATACTGATTTGAATCGACTCAGGTGTCAAAAGAATGTAGTATCAATAATAAAATCATCAATGATAATCTTAATATTGATATAAAATTTTTCTAAACAATTGGCAGACCAAGGAACTTAAGATCAGAAAGATCTTCATTCTTATGAGCCGAAGAAGAGGTGCCAGGGTCATTGATTTTTTTGGACAGGCAATCCATTTTTAATTGAAGACTACGGATATTTTGTCTTAAATCATAAACTTGATTTAAGAAGATTGATTTGATTGTAAATGAGATTATATGAGCTTGGTACTATTATTCTCAAGTCGTTTGAAGGTATCTTTGAGGTTAAACTTGTTGGTTACCAAAGGATTTTTAGGAGGCCTGGCAACCAGAGTGGCTTTGAGTTTTTCAAAATACCCAGTTCTTTCTTGAGTATTAGGAATAACACTGATAACCTCGAAGAGGAGATCTTGCTCTTTGGTTAAAGTATTGATAGATGATTCAGGGGAATCATCATTTTGAATTTGATTTAGACTCTCTGAAGAATCATGAGAAGAATCATCAGAAGAGGTATCTTCAAAGGAAGAATCAATCAAAAGATTGTTGATTTTGTCCTGGATAGTTTTGTGTAAGTTAAGAGAATTAATCTTCTTATTAAACTTACAGAATCTACTATAATGGCCAGGTTTACCACATTTGTAGCAGATGACTTTGGTTTTGGGTTGAGAATCCTTATTCTCATTATCCAATTGGATCTTGGGCTTAGGTTTGGAATTCCTAGAGCCTTGTTTGTAAAATTGAGGTCTGGGAAGACCAGTTTTGGTTTTAGGTTTGCTACTGGGCTTCTTAGCACAGGGTAAACCAAATTGTTCACAGAAGGTTCCTAACTCCCTACGGGTTTGGACCTTCTCTTTGGCTAATTGTTGTTGCACTTTGTCATCTTGACAAATCTTGAGTGCAACTCTTTGGATTATGGCAATAAGCTGTCCATAGCTTAATTGGTCATAAGGAATTGGAGAATTGGGATTTTGGCTTCTAAGTTTATCTCTAACCTTATCGCCAAGGGATTTGGGAAGGCCAGCTAAGAATTTCTCTTTCCAGAAAGCTTGCTGACTGTCTTCTCTGGTATAAACCCTAGTTAGGAAAGTATCTTTATACCACCTAAAGTCACCTAAGGTTTTACACCTAAGATTGGCCAATAACTCAGCAGATCTATCCTTGATAACAGAGGGATCTCCTATGAAGTGTTGAGCTATGGTAAAAATTAAGGTGTTGACGGCATCAGGTAAAGTAACACCGTATTCAACAATTGGGGTACCATCAGGTTCAGTCTTAATGGCACTAAGAATTGAGTGTCTTTGTTGGTCGGATAGATAATTATCCCACCATCCTTTGAGTTGGCCACAGAAACCTGCAACAAGAATTTCCACAATCATAGATTCAGGAAAATCATTAGTTGTTTCATAAGCAGTGGCAACCATAGTCATATTTTGAAGAATTTTGGTGATGCCATATTCATTTTCACCGTCTATATTCCATTCATAGACGTTGTTGGCACTAAAGCTTTTGAAATTGGAATTGGAATCCTTTTCTTCTAAAAGAAGATCAGGAGCAGTTGCTCTAGGATAATAGAGCTTTGTAGGATTTCTCCAATTGGGACCAGTAATAACTGGATTGATATTAATGTCAGAGTCATCTTCAGAGGAATAAACCGAAGAAGGTTGGCCGAGGACATTAATAGAATTCTTATTTTTGGGATTCCTATGGGGTAGAGGAGTCTCCATCTCAGGGGAATCAGGGATAACTTTGCAAAGTTCGATTTGCTTGTTAATCTTTGTGAGGAATTCAGTGTGAACATCCTCAACTTCCCTTTTGATTTGAGCTTTAGGTCCAGAAAGACGTAGTGCTCTCTTGCCATTGTTAGAAATCTGGTAAGGTTTAAACAATGGTTTTTCAATTTGAAAAGAATTGCTTTGCAAACTTTTGTCCGAAGGAGTATTATGATCAAGGATCTTTTCTCCTAAGGTTTGAAGGTAACGATTGGTGTAATTGGATTGTTCCATAAGGGTTTTAATGTCCTTAGGGGAAATTGGATCAGTTTCTATCCTAGAACTGAAAGGGTTTGCAATGACAGTTGTGGGAGAATCCTTACTGGTAAGGGTAAAGGATGTCTTAGGAGGTAACTCAGATTGAACCTCTTGACCATCTCCTAGGTGCCATTTTTTGATAACCTCAAGGGCTTTGGTATTCAAAGAAAGATCTTTGAAAGGATAATCCATATTGTTTTTAATGGCAATACCATTAAACCAATAAAAGAATGGAAAATTGTATTGAATTTTTTCAAGAAATTCATAAAACTCATCTTGCATTCACGACGAAAGTACCACGAATATGCTTGAAGAACCATTCTCTATGAGGTTTCCAATCCTCAGAGAAGAACTCTTTTTGAATGGAGTCTCTGTCTGGAATAAAGACAGGAGAGACTTTTGAAATTGTATTTAACTCGTACTCTGGGTTAAGAGAAGAGTAAGTTGGAGATGGGATGGTTTGGTCATCATCATCCCTTTGATAAGAAGTTTTAACCGGAGTGGTGGCTTCAAACCCTTGTAAATGAATTGTGGATCCATCATGAGAAGGTTCTGGTTCAGACCTGGAATAGATCTAGGAATTGATCTAGAAGTTGAAAAGGATCTCCTAGAGAAGCGGTGAAAATCATCATTGGACCTAATAGATCTAGATAGAGAAAACTGTTTCTTCTATCAAAGATTAAATCTACTTGACCTGAAGGATGTTGCAGAATGCTCTGAAAATTGGGTGTAATTTTGGGGGTAGCTGGAGTGGCTTTTTCCAACGTCCATTTTTCAGGAAGAGTGACCTCATTCCATTGAATGGTTTTGGGAACAGCAACATTAGCTTTGGAATTATCAGTGAGAAACAAAGTGGTCTCACCACGCTTTTCACAATTGGTTTTGACAAAATTGGAAATTATAGAATTCATAACTTTATACTGAATTCTATAGATAAGAGCAATAGGTATGGATCCTTCTTTCATATCATACCCATGTTTTTTGATATTCAAGAATAAAACATCAAGAATATTTTTGTCATCCAGACTAATAGTTAAGTCAGGAAAGCAATTGAAGAAGATTGGGCCATGACATAAACTGGACTCAACAGTACCAAGTAAAGAGGCCTCGAATTGATTGTGTCTTTTGTCTCTTTGGCAGAAAAGAACTGCTGTGTCGAGAGATTCTTTGGTGAGTGGCTTCATGCCAATTTGAACACTGCCAATGTGAAGATAGCTCTATCCTCTGGCTTTGTGGTCTTTGAGGGTTTTTTCAGAGAGAAGATAAATTTCTTCATCTTCAGTTTGGATTTTGTATTTTTCTTCGACAGTTCTAATGACGAAGTCAGATTGGTTTTGCCAAAGGCTTTTGAGTTTGAAATCTTTACTGGATTTGTAAAGATCTTCATCTTTGATTTTGGGAATATCCCAATTGTCAAGATCTTGATTGAGATCTTCAAAGCGAATCTCATCTTTGAAGACTTTTTTGGAAAAATTGGAAAAATCATTTTGATTTGAAAGGGAGGAGGACGAGGAGGAGGAAAAAGACTTGTTAGGAGAAAAACGAGAAGAGAGCGTACGAAACATAGTGACAAAAACGAAGCTCACAAATATAAACAAGCCTTCCTTCCCCGTAAGTACCATCGCCATCACCTGGTTCGTTAGGACAGTAGGATATTGATCAAGAACTAACAAATCATGCAGTAAGATACTTTAACTGGATTTAACCATACATATTTGATAAAGTGGAACTATGGTTATTAAGAAAGAATAAATAGTTACCAATTGATCTGCTAGATTATGAAATACCGTGTTATCAAGTTCAGATCTGTGCCACAAACGTTACTATATCAGATTGGTTTTAATAAAAGATCAATCGAGTTAGTTGAATATAAATCTGTTAAGTATGAACACCTCAACCTTGCAACTGTGCAAAACCTTATGAAAGGAAGAAATTCTTTGAATTTAAAAAAGTAGAAAATAAATATATATCTAGCCGAAGTCCTTTTTCCTA
Organism: Calophaca sinica; assembly: GCA_037113605.1. Classification (NCBI taxonomy): domain Eukaryota; kingdom Viridiplantae; phylum Streptophyta; class Magnoliopsida; order Fabales; family Fabaceae; genus Calophaca; species Calophaca sinica. The sequence goes on along the minus strand of CM073733.1, from coordinate 39,615,725 downwards.
TAAACAAAGTTTATTCCTTTCCAACCTGTCAAGATATGAAGACAGATCCAGAGTGAATTTGGCCTTTTTCTTACATCAAAAGTCGTTCCATTTTTACTTTGTCAGAGCTTTTCAGAGTCATGAGACTTACTGCCACATCCGTCGGGACTTAGTGCTCCTCCTATTACTCTTTCATCATTCTAATGGGACAAAATCTGATGTAATAGAAAGATTCATACTGGGCTATCGTTCATATTAAGTTGAATAGTTCAAAAAGTTGAATAATGAATAAAGACTTTAACATAATGTTCTATTCATTTCCCATCAAGCTTTATTAAATAAAGACTTTTCACAAGTAACAAAGAGGGTCCAGTCTTGCAAGGGCACGCATTCAAACTCAGGTCAGATTCATACTACCTAACAAGAGACTAATAAAATATTTACCTGATACATTGAATTTGCCTATGTATATCAGGTTCTGACTCACACAGTACCTTTCATAAGCTCTGACATAGCCTCACAGACCTAACATGAGAGCTCTGTGAGGTCTCTTCCCCTTCTTCCTCCTCTTATGTTATTGCTTTCTATAATGTTTTAAATTCAATAAATAAAAGCGTGACCGACTCTTAAATTCAATGAATTTTCTGAAAACCAAAAGAAAATAATTTATGAAAAATTTCATAAATTTACAATCAAATACAATATGGTATTTTTCCAATGGTTTAATACTGTTACTATTGAAAGTGGATACTATTATCCTTTCAGTAGTCAGTCTTTACACCAAGAGACTTTAGAAATAATTTCTCAAAAATACCCAAAGCATTTTGAACAGAAAAAAGATAAGGCTTTATCTTATTCGCATGGAAAAGATATGTCTTCATCCTTTTCTGACAAAAACAATTTTCAAACCAATAATAGTAGAAATACTATTACCTTGTCTTCTTTCCATGATAAGGACAATTTTGAAAAAGACAATTTTGAAAAAACTTTGTCTGACAATTTTCAAGCGATAATAGTAAGGTAACAGCTGTCATCGACATTGGTACCGACACCTCTATTATTAGTACTCCTAGCAGTAGTGCGATTGTGACTTCTGTCCTTTCTACTACTCCTAGTCAATTAAACAATAGTGTCGCGATAGTTGATTCCAACTCATCTGCCACCACTAATCCTATCAAACTTTTGGACATTAATAATGATATCGTAGCTTTTCCTACTACGTATCCCATTGTTCCAACCAATTCTGATATTGATGTCCATTTGGATTTTAGTAAGCTTAGGATTCCCAAAGCCTTAACTATTAATCCTTTTGCCAATATCCTTATCAATTATCCGGGTTATGATTCCAGAACCGTGAATCGTCTGGATCAATTTCACATCATGACTATTAGGAACAATAGTCTTCCTACCAATAGTCTCAATTCTTGCCACAAGAATGTTTGCTCCAAATGCGGACAAAGTGGTCACAAAAATTACTACTGTCACTTTGACAGAAGGATTTGCAAAGAAATTGACTATAGAGTCAACAATCTTTTGGCTGAGCACTTTTGGGAAAATTGCTTAACCAATTATGACAATTCCTTTGTTAGGGATAATTTCAATTGAATATCAATTAAATTCCAAGTTAGGTAATGATAATACTAAGATTAATTACGATAGTCTAGTTAAAGCTAGCAGGTTAGAATACTCTAGTTTACTTACTAATACTTTGCACTGAAGAACATATAGAAGAATCCCTAGAACTAGTTTTAGTTCCCCAGGAACCTTCTATAGCAGGTACTCTTGTTGAAACCCTAATAGGTTCTCAAGAGTTATCCTTAGTTTCTTCAACCAATTTTCAATCAGGCGATAACCCTAAGGATGTTCCCAGAACTCCCTAGTGCCATCCAATTAGCTTTACCTTCCTCTCCAACCCAGGATGATAGGTTATGTTGTCATGATTTTATCCCAGTTAGGATAGAATCCAATTTCCAAAATATTAGTATGCTAGGTCAACCTTGGATAGGTCATTGGTCTGCTGCTAGTCAAATACCGCTTATCAATCTTAGGCTTGATCCTCTAGATCCTCTTTCAGTGGAAATAGAAGCCAACCTTAAGTTTGATAACAAATATTTAGGTTTAACCTGTGCTAGGAAGCCCAGACCTAAACCTAAATCAAAATACAATTACTACCCTCCTAGGTCCAAACCTCAGTATAGGAAGAAAGGAATTTCTGACCTTGAGGCCCAGTCCGTTAAGGAGAATAGTAATCAATCCAAGCCTAATAGTATCTGTCTAGATTGTGGTAAGTTCAACCATAAGACTAGGTATTGTTGGCAAGCCAAGAAAAACCTCAAACAGTCTGTGATTAAGATTAACAATCTTAACCTTGAAAATCTTTGGGAAAAGGAATGTTTTTCTAAAAACCCTAATTTTCAACACAGCCAAAAGGTTTTTAGCCAATTTAGCCAAAATAGAGATTCTGATGAATCTTTCAATCAAATCAATTTTCTAGAACAAGATTCTGATAATACCAATTTAATTGATATTCAAAATCTTTGTTCTGAAATCAAAACTTTAAAATCTGAATTAAAGGTTTTAAAGCAATCACCCAATCTGCAGAATGATCATAGTTCTACTGAAATTATTAACAATGTTAATAAGATTCAAAAGTTCTATATCAATATCAAGATAATCATAAGTGATTTTATTCTTGAAACACCGGCTCTTTTTGATACTGTTGCTGATTCAAATTGTATTTTGGAAGGGTTAATTCCTACCAAATACTTTGAGAAAACCCCAGAACAGCTCAGTACAGCCAGTGGCTCCAAGCTTAAGATTAATTGTAAATTATCTTCTGCTTTAATCATTAATCAAACCCTTGAGATTGATAAGTCTTTCTTATTGGTTAAAGACTTAAAAGGTAAAGTAATCCTTGGTACTCCGTTTATCAGGATGCTTTTTCCTTTTCAAACTTCTGATGATGGTATTATTACTCAGCATCTGGGTAAGCCAATTGTTTCCAAATCTTGGGAAAAACCCATCACCAAAATTATCAACCCAATCTCTTTCAAAAAAAATCAAATAGATTTTCTTAAAGAAAAAATTTCTTTTAAGTCTATTGATTATCAATTACAACAATCTGATGTTCATGGAAAGATTGATAATCTTTTGAACTGATTCAAGACTCTATTTGTTCCAATTTACGGATGTTTTTGGGAAAGGAAACAACACGATGTTGATCTTCCTTATGAAAAGGACTTTCCTGAAAAGGAAATCCCTAGGCCAATTCAAATAATTTCAAACAAGCTGGATGTAAGATAAGCCAACTTCGAATCGGATCAATCTAAGCTTCGATTTCCAAAACAATTTCTTTAGGAGCTGATGCTTCTATTCAAACAAACAAGGATGGTAATTTTGTTGGCTTAACCAACCTTGTCAAAACAAAAATGTTTTTTATGAACATCAAACTGGTTATTAAGGATTTCTCCCTTGATGCCACAAAGACTCTTTGACACAGTCGATTTCAATTGTATCTTAGATGGGTTAATTCCCACTAAGTATCTTGAATTCACTTCAGAGCGTCTAAGCACTTCTAATGGTTCTGAATTAAAAGTCAAGTTTAAGGTTTCCTCTGCAATCGTTCAAAACCAAGATTTTAAGGTTGAAACCGCCTTTTTACTGGTAAACAATTTAAAGCACAAAGTAATTTTAGGGACTCCGTTCATAAAATTACTTTATCCTTTAACAATCACTGATGAAGGTATTTTTACCCAACATCAGAATCAATCGGTTATTTTCAAATTTTTGGAAATACCAAATTGTACAAATTGTACAATCAATTATACTAACCCTGTGAACAAGAATTTAATTTCTGTTTTGCAGGATCAACATTCAACCATGGAGTTTGAACATTTTCAACTCCCAATCTATCATCGAAGAAAATTTATTCCCTTGTCAGGTATAAACCTCGATGAAACTCAACAGTGTCTGATGGATAATCTTTGGGTATCCTCTGACCTAAATGATAGACTCAATTGCATGAATGCTCTTGCAGTTTATCTTTCAAAAAAGAACTTTCATTTTCAAAATCAAAAAGGATCAAAATGTTTTCCTGATCCGCGATTTAAAAATGAATTTCAATCTTCCAAACTCAAGGATAAGATCATTGATCTTCACGAGGAAAATAAAGCCAATTTCAAAAGAAAGGATGAGTGTGAGAGTTAGAAAATTCAAACACAAGCCTACAATCAAACACTGTCCAAGAGAGATGAGTGTTTAACTAAAGCCAATCATGAAGATATGAAGAAGAAGTTTGTTCTGTAAACCTCTTTAATTATCAAGCAATTAACTAATCATATAGATTCTGGAATTAATGAATTAATTCAGAAGAAATTATATGATTCAATCTTTCAATCATATGTTCATGCTCAGGAATGTCTTTGGGAGATTTCTGTAGGGAACATTCAAGCTCAAGGAATTCATGTTTGCCAACCCATGGCTTACTTCAGTTTTCCTTCCAATCATCCAGAAGACGATGAAGACATTCAGCGTCCCTTTGCTGGACTTTTAAAGGCTAGAATAAGCCTTCAACAATATCACTCAATTCAATTTAAAGGAAATAACTACACTATCTAGACATGGCTTGATCTAGGTATGTTAGATTCCTTTTGGACTAAAGACTCATCTGACTTAGTACATGGTCCACAAAAATTATACCTGCTTGCAGCAGCAATTATTTTTAAAAGTGGAGAAGTTACTTTCACAGTAAAGTCATCTCTACCAACCAACAATAGGCTACACGTAGTTCCTGCAAGACATCATTTTATTGCTAGTCTTTGCGGTGTATTGTCGCTTTTACTTCATCGCGATTCAATCAAAGGAGTTCATCAATTCATTCTGGTTAAGACATGAATTAATCAGACAAGAATTCACTCCTCCAACTGGGTGGTTCAATCTCAAGAAGGTAGGAGAAACATCTACCTACAATCTTTGGGCAGTTTCAGAATGTCTTCCAATAAAGATATCAATGCCCTTCTTCAACAATTACTCTTCAGTGTTTGAAGAACTCAACAGTGAAGATCAATCTAAAGGAGACTCTGACGACGAAGAAGATCTCAACGACGTAGAGCTCCACAACTTAGAGAACAGAATGGATCCCTAAGATTCCTTTGCTGATCTCCGCAATATCCGCCAAGTGCTCCCAACAGGAAAAATGTTAAAGTTGATTTCTTAGGGAAGATTGTCAACGTGTTGTTTTCTTTCCCAAAAAGCATTTGGTAAGTCAGAACAAATGGAGCTTTGAATCTGGTCCAAAAGGCTGTTAATCCTTTTATGAACATCAGATTGCTTTAATTGAGAATCAATGTTTCTAAAAGAAATTTCTTCTTTAAGAAAACCAATTTGATTTTGTTTGAGAGAGATGGGATTAAGATCTCTGGTAATAGGTTCTTTCAAAAATTTGAAAAGAATTGGTTTACCCAGGTGCTGGGCAATAATCCCTTTTTCATTTGTTTGATAAGGAAAAAGTAATTTTATAAAGGGGGTTCCCAAAATAACTTTGTTCCTCAGATTTTTGACCAATAAGAAAGAAGTTTCGATCTTAAGGGTTTCATTTTGGATAAACATCAAGAGAGTTTATAATTGATTTTTAACTTTGAACCATTAAGCCGTCTTGAGCTTTTCAGTAGTTTTTTCAAAGTATTTAGTAGGAATTAATCCTTCTAAAATACAATTTGAATCAGCTCCAGTATCAAAAAGAGCTATTGTTTCAAGAGTAAAATCTTTTATAACAATTTTGATGTTTATAAAAAACTTTTGGATACTAACAAGATTGTTAATATCAGAAAAATTGTTTGAACTTGAAACCGTAGTTTCATTATTTTGCAAAGCTTGATTTGTAAACCGGTTTTGTTATCTATTTGAATTTGTTTTAGGTCTTCAATCTCAGACCTAAGTTTGTTAACTTCAAAACGGAGATTACTAATAGAAATATTCCTACTAGGAGACTCAGAATCGAGAGTATTTAATTGATATCCGTAATTAGGCGGTTATTTAATAAAGGAATTGATATTGATTTTGTTAACTAAGCAATTTTCCCAAAAATGCTCACCAAGAGATCGCTGACTCTGTAGCCAATTTCTTTGCAAATCCTTCCGCCAAAATGACAGTAGTATTTTTTGTGACCACTTTGTCCGCAATTGGAGCAAACATCCTTGTGGTAAGAATTGAGACTATTGGTAGGAAGACTATTGTTCCTAATAGTCATGATTGAAAATTGATCTGGATGATCCTTAGTGTAAGAATCATCATCTGGACTTTTGATAAGGATATTGGCAAAAGGATTAGTAGTTAAGACTTTGGGAATCCTGAGCTTACTAAAATCCGAATGGATATCAATATCAGAATTGGTTGGAACATTGGAGTACGTAGTAGGAAAATCTACGATATTATCACTAATGTCCAAAGGTTTGGCAAGGTTCATAGTGGTTGATGAGTTGGAATCAACTATCGTGGCACTATTACCTAATTGACTAGGAGTAGTGGAGGGGACAGAAGTCACAATCGCATTACTACTAGGGGTACTAATAATAGAGGTGTCGGTATCAACGTCGGTGACAGCTGTTACCTTACTATTATCAGTTTGAAAATTGTCAGACAAAGTTTTTTCAAAATTGTCCTTTTCAAAATTGTCCTTATCATGGAAAGAAGACAAGGTAATAGTATTTCTACTATTATTGGTTTGAAAATTGTTTTTGTCAGAAAAGGATGAAGACATATCTTTTCATGCGAATAAGATAAAGCCTTATCTTTTTCTGCTCAAAATGCTTTAGGTATTTTTGGGAAATTATTTCTAAAGTCTCTTGGTGTAAAGATCGACTCTTGAAAGGATAATAGTATCCACTTTCAATAGTAACAAGATATTAAACCATTGGAAAAAATACCATAATGTATTTCTTGGTAAATTTATGAAATTTTTCATAAATTATTTCTTTTTGAGTTTCAGAAAATTCATTAAGAAACCATTCCCTTTGAAGGGTCCAATTTTCAGAATGAAAATCTTTTTTGAAAAATTCTTTGTCATTGACAAATTTGGAGGAATTGATTTGGGTATCCTTAACAGGATTTTTGGAATTGTCACGAGCTATAGATCTTTCAATAGCCCTGAGTCTAGATTGAATTTCATCATCATAACTTTTCTTTTTAGGAAGAGATTGACGATTTTGTTTGAGAAGAGCTTTGGAAACCCGAAGGTTTTCTTGAGTAGAATTGAAAGGATCAAAAGATCCATAATTGGATATTTGACTCATACTAGATGAGCTAGATTGGGTAAATTGGGAGGTAAATTGGGAAGCTAAGGATTGAGAAGATCGATAAGAATTATAAGAACAAAAAGAAGAATTGTCATCGGAGTAATCAGAATAATAAGACATAATGAAAACAAGATGACCGCTAAAAGGATATCAATCTTAACAAGCCTTCCTTCCCCGTAAGTACCATCGCCATCACCTGGTTCGTTAGGACAGTAGGATATTGATCAAGAACTAACAAATCATGCACTAAGATACTTTAACTGGATTTAACCATACATATTTGATAAAGCGGAACTATGGTTATTAAGAAAGAATAAATAGTTACAGACTAATTAACTAGATTATGAAATAACCGTATAATATGTCCAGACCTGTGCCACAAACGTTATTATACCAGATTAGTTTTAATAAAAGATCAGTCGAGTAAGTTAAATATAAATCCGTTAAGTATGAACACCCCGACCTTGCAACTGTGCAAAACCTTATGAAAGGAAGAAATTCTTTGAATTTAAATAAGTAGAAAATAAATATATATCAGTCGAAGACCTTTATCCTATAAACAAAGTTTATTCTTATCCAACCTATCAAGATATGAAGACAGATCCAGAGTGAATTTGGCCTTTTTCTTACATCAAAAGTCGTTCCATTTTTACTTTGTCAGAGCTTTTCAGAGTCATGAGACTTACTGCCACATCCGTCGGGACTTAGTGCTCCTCCTATTACTCTTTCATCATTCTAATGGGACAAAATCTGATGTAATAGAAAGATTCATACTGGGCTATCGTTCATATTAAGTTGAATAGTTCAAAAAGTTGAATAATGAATAAAGACTTTAACATAATGTTCTATTCATTTCCCATCAAGCTTTATTAAATAAAGACTTTTCACAAGTAACAAAGAGGGTCCAGTCTTGCAAGGGCACGCATTCAAACTCAGATCAGACTCATACTTCCTAACAAGAGACTAATAAAAAATTTTCATCTGATATATTGAACATAGGTAGCTACACTTGCTGAACTCTTTATGGTTAATCATAAACAGCTAATCAGAAGAGTAACAAAGTATTCTAATACAGAATAACATCTTCCCACCGCACTTTAGAATGATTAAACATAGAAAGTATGTTAGATGCATCATCAACAGTTCAAGATCAATATCACGTTCCTACTTCCCCATCAGGCTCTGATACCAAGAGGGGGTCGGAAGCAGAGTTAGACGAGCGGAAAGGAACTACAGTAGGAAGTAGGACTGAGACGGACTCAGCATAAGTTCAAATGGGGAACAAACCCCAGAAATGTAAAAGAACTGGAAAATAAAACGAAAGCTTAAAGGTTAAAACATGCAAGTATACAAGCAGTTAACCAGCCATATAGGCGGATATGAATGCAAAGAAAAGAAAATAATAAAAGCAGAGTCGGTCACGCTTTTATTTATTGAATTTAAAACATTACAGAAAGCAATAACATAAGAGGAGGAAGAAGGGGAAGAGACCTCACAGAGCTCTCACTTCTCACTCTAGAACTTGAATTGGTGCTAAGCCAAAGCGTGCTTAACAATGAGCAAGCGCCGGGCTTATATAGAAAATTGAAAGTACTATTTGAACAGTACAGGTAAGAAAACCTAAACTATTACAACAGTACCGGTTGTTAATTGATAGGTCTGCCTTTTTACTTTCGGTGTTGGTGGCAGACAAAGGGAATCTTTGAATAGTGAACAAGACTTTGTAATGCCGTGACTAAGGCTCCATCTCCATCCTGTTCTCTAGATTGTGGAGTTCGACGTCATCAGGATCGTTATCGTCCTCTGAGTCTTCTCCAATTTGTTCTTCTTTGAACTCTTCAGACATTGAAGAGTAATTGTTGACAAAGGGCAATGATATCTTCGTTGGAAGACAGTTTGGGACTGCCCAGAGATTGTAGATAGAAGTTTCTCCTATCCTTTTGAGATTGAACCATTCAGTTGGAGGAAGGAATTCTTGCCTGATAAGCTCTTATCTTAACCAGAATGAATCGATGAACTCCTTTGATTGGGCTGGCCAATTGATAAAGGGATTGAACATAGCAAGGCTGGCTATAAAATAGTGTTGTGCAGGAACCACATATAACCTGTTGCTTGTTGGTAGAGAAGACTTTAATCTAAAAGTAACTCTCCCTTTTCTTGAGATAATTGCTGCTGCAAGCAGGTATAATTTTTGCGGACCAAAAACTAAATCAGATGAGTCATTAGTCCAAAAAGAATCTAACATACCCAGATCAAGAAATGTCCAGATAGTATATTCTTTTCCTTTGAAATGAATTGGCTGAAATTGTGGAAGGCTTATTCTAGCCTTTAAAATTCCAGTATAAGGACGTTGAATGTCTTCACCGTCTTCACAGAGATTTGAAGGAAATTTAAAGTAAGCCATGGGTTGGCAGACATAGATTCCTTGGGCTTGACGTTCATACGTAAATTTCCCAAAGGCATTCCTGGGCTTGAACGTATTCTTGGAAAATTGATTTGGATAATTTGTCTTGGATTAAGAAACTGGTTTCAAAATCCACATGATTGGTTAATTGTCCGATAATCAGAGAGGTCTGTAAAACAAACCTTTTCTTCATATCCTCATAATTGAATTTAGTTAAACACTCATCTTTACAGGACAGTGTTTGATTGGAGGTTTGTGTTTGAATTCTCTCGGAACTCTCGCACTCATCCTTACCTTTGAAATTGGCATTACTTTCCTCAGGCAGATCAATGATCTTATCCTTGAGTTTGAGCTTATGAAATTCAATTTCATAAAACAATTTTGTTTTTTGAAAATCTTTGGTATCTTTATTTAATTTTGAAAAATAAGCTACAAGAGCGTTTATGCAATTGAGCTTTTCTTTTAAGTCTGTTGATAACCAAAGATTATCAATAAGACATTGTTGAGTTTTATCTAACTCAGTTTTTGGCTGAGGATAGAACTGCTTTTCAGAGAACATTGGAAGTCTAATATCATTAAACTTCATTATTTGATAAGGTACCTGCAAGACAGAATCTTGATCTTCTTCAAGAGGATCGCAATGGTTAACAGGGTTAATTGAAATATTTGAAAAAATTGGTATTTTCAAAAATTTGAAAATAATTGACTGATTTTGGTATTGTGCAATAATACCCTCATCAGTGATTTGAATGGGGAAAAGTAATTTTATAAAAGGAGTACCCAAAATTACTTTATTTTTTAAATTTTTGACCAGTAAAAAAGAAGTGTTAATTCTTAAGTTCTGGTTTTCAATTGTAACAGAAGATAATTTGAAATTGACTTCTAACACAGAACCGTTAGCAGTGCTAAGACGATATGATGTTTTTTCAAAATATTTTGAAGGAATAAGATCTTCCAAAATACAGTTTGAATCAGCTCCGGTGTCAAAAAGAGTTGTAGTATCAATAATAAAATCATCAATGATAATCTTAATATTGATATAAAATTTTTCTAAACAATTGGCAGACCCAAGGAACTTAAGATCAGAAAGATCTTCATTCTTATGAGCCGAAGAAGAGGTGTCAGGGTCATTGATTTTGTTGGACAGGCAATCCATTTTTAATTGAAGACTCTGGATATTTTGTCTTAAATCATAAACTTCAGATTTAAGAAGATTGATTTCAGATTGTAAATCTGAGATTGTAACAGGCTTGGTACTATTATTCTCAAGTCGTTTGAAGGTATCTTTGAGGTTAAACTTGTTGGTTACCAAAGGATTTTTAGGAGGCCTGGCAACCAGAGTGGCTTTGAGTTTTTCAAAATACCCAGTTCTTTCTTGAGTATTAGGAATAGCAATCGATAACCTCGAAGAGGAGATCTTGCTCTTTGGTTAAAGTATTGATAGATGATTCAGGGGAATCATCATTTTGAATTTGATTTAGACTCTCTGAAGAATCATGAGAAGAATCATCAGAAGAGGTATCTTCAAAGGAAGAATCAATCAAAAGATTGTTGATTTTGTCCTGGATAGTTTTGTGTAAGTTAAGAGAATTAATCTTCTTATTAAACTTACAAAATCTACTATAATGGCCAGGTTTACCACATTTGTAGCAGATGACTTTGGTTTTGGGTTGAGAATCCTTATTCTCATTATCCAATTGGATCTTGGGCTTAGGTTTGGAATTCCTAGAGCCTTGTTTGTAAAATTGAGGTCTGGGAAGACCAGTTTTGGTTTTAGGTTTGCTACTGGGCTTCTTAGCACAGGGTAAACCAAATTGTTCACAGAAGGTTCCTAACTCCCTACGGGTTTGGGCCTTCTCTTTGCTAATTGTTGTTGCACTTTGTCATCTTGACAAATCTTGAGTGCAACTCTTTGGATTATGGCAATAAGTCGTCCATAGCTTAATTGGTCATAAGGAATTGAGAATTGGGATTTTGGCTTCTAAGTTTATCTCTAACCTTATCGCCAAGGGATTTGGGAAGGCCACTAAGAATTTCTCTTCCGTAAAGCTTGTCGACTGCCTTCAGGTATAAACCCTAGTTAGGAAAGTATCTTTATACCACCTAAAGTCACCTAAGGTTTTACACCTAAGATTGGCCAATAACTCAGCAGATCTATCCTTGATAACAGAGGGATCTCCTATGAAGTGTTGAGCTATGGTAAAAATTAAGGTGTTGACGGCATCAGGTAAAGTAACACCGTATTCAACAATTGGGGTACCATCGGGTTCAGTCTTAACGGCACTAAGAATTGAGTGTCTTTGTTGGTCGGATAGATAATTATCCCACCATCCTTTGAGTTGGCCACAGAAACCTGCAACAAGAATTTCCACAATCATAGATTCAGGAAAATCATTAGTTGTTTCATAAGCAGTGGCAACCATAGTCATATTTTGAAGAATTTTGGTGATGCCATATTCATTTTCACCGTCTATATTCCATTCATAGACGTTGTTGGCACTAAAGCTTTTGAAATTGGAATTGGAATCCTTTTCTTCTAAGAGAAGATCAGGAGCAGTTGCTCTAGGATAATAGAACTTTGTAGGATTTCTCCAATTGGGACCAGTAATAACTGGATTGATATTAATGTCAGAGTCATCTTCAGAGGAATAAACCGAAGAAGGTTGGCCGAGGACATTAATAGAATTCTTATTTTTGGGATTCCTATGGGGTAGAGGAGTCTCCATCTCAGGGGAATCAGGGATAACTTTGCAAAGTTCGATTTGCTTGTTAATCTTTGTGAGGAATTCAGTGTGAACATCCTCAACTTCCCTTTTGATTTGAGCTTTAGGTCCAGAAAGACGTAGTGCTCTCTTGCCATTGTTAGAAACTGCAAGGTTTAAACAATGGTTTTTCAATTTGAAAAGAATTGCTTTGCAAACTTTTTGTCAGAAGGAGTATTATGATCAAGGATCTTTTCTCCTAAGGTTCAAGGTAACGATTGGTGTAATTGGATTGTTCCATAAGGGTTTTAATGTCCTTAGGGGAAATTGGATCAATTTCTATCCTAGAACTGAAAGGGTTTGCAATGACAGTTGTGGGAGAATCCTTACTGGTAAGGGTAAAGGATGTCTTAGGAGGTAACTCAGATTGAACCTCTTGACCATCTCCTAGGTGCCATTTTTTGATAACCTCAAGGGCTTTGGTATTCAAAGAAAGATCTTTGAAAGGATAATCCATATTGTTTTTAATGGCAATACCATTAAACCAATAAAAGAATGGAAGATTGTATTGAATTTTTTCAAGAAATTCATAAAACTCATCTTGCATTCGCTGACGTAAAGTACCACGAATATGCTTGAAGAACCATTCTCTATGAGGTTTCCAATCCTCAGAGAAGAACTCTTTTTGAATGGAGTCTCTGTCTGGAATAAAGACAGGAGAGACTTTTGAAATTGTATTTAACTCGTACTCTGGGTTAAGAGAAGAGTAAGTTGGAGATGGGATGGTTTGGTCATCATCATCCCTTTGATAAGAAGTTTTAACCGGAGTGGTGGCTTCAAACCCTTGTAAATGAATTGTGGATCCATCATGAGAAGGTTCTGGTTCAGACCTGGGAATGGATCTAGGAATTGATCTAGAAGTTGAAAAGGATCTCCTAGAGAAGGCAGACTGAAAATCATCATTGGACCTAATAGATCTAGATAGAGAAAAACTGTTTCTTCTATCAAAGATTAAATCTACTTGACCTGAAGGATGTTGCAGAATGCTCTGAAAATTGGGTGTAATTTTGGGGGTAGCTGGAGTGGCTTTTTCCAACGTCCATTTTTCAGGAAGAGTGACCTCATTCCATTGAATGGTTTTGGGAACAGCAACATTAGCTTTGGAATTGTCAGTGAGAAACAAAGTGGTCTCACCACGCTTTTCACAATTGGTTTTGACAAAATTGGAAATTATAGAATTCATAACTTTATACTGAATTCTATAGATAAGAGCAATAGGTATGGATCCTTCTTTCATATCATACCCATGTATTTTGATATTCAAGAATAAAACATCAAGAATATTTTTGTCATCCAGACTAACAGTTAAGTCAGGAAAGCAATTGAAGAAGATTGGGCCATGACATAAACTGGACTCAACAGTACCAAGTAAAGAGGCCTCGAATTGATTGTGTCTTTTGTCTCTTAGGCAGAAAAGAACTGCTGTGTCGAGAGATTCTTTGGTGAGTGGCTTCATGCCAATTTGAACACTGCCAATGTGAAGATAGCTATATCCTCTGGCTTTGTGGTCTTTGAGGGTTTTTTCAGAGAGAAGATAAATTTCTTCATCTTCAGTTTGGATTTTGTATTTTTCTTCGACAGTTCTAATGACGAAGTCAGATTGGTTTTGCCAAAGGCTTTTGAGTTTGAAATCTTTACTGGATTTGTAAAGATCTTCATCTTTGATTTTGGGAATATCCCAATTGTCAAGATCTTGATTGAGATCTTCAAAGCGAATCTCATCTTTGAAGACTTTTTTGGAAAAATTGGAAAAATCATTTTGATTTGAAAGGGAGGAGGACGAGGAGGAGGAAGAAGACTTGTTAGGAGAAAAACGAGAAGAGAGCGAACGAAACATAGTGACAAAAACGAAGCTCACAAATATAAACAAGCCTTCCTTCCCCGTAAGTACCATCGCCATCACCTGGTTCGTTAGGACAGTAGGATATTGATCAAGAACTAACAAATCATGCACTAAGATACTTTAACTGGATTTAACCATACATATTTGATAAAGCGGAACTATAGTTATTAAGAAAGAATAAATAGTTACCAATTGATCTGCTAGATTATGAAATACCGTGTTATCAAGTTCAGATCTGTGCCACAAACGTTACTATATCAGATTGGTTTTAATAAAAGATCAATCGAGTTAGTTGAATATAAATCCGTTAAGTATGAACACCTCAACCTTGCAACTGTGCAAAACCTTATGAAAGGAAGAAATTCTTTGAATTTAAAAAAGTAGAAAATAAATATATATCATCGAAGACCTTTATCCTATAAACAAAGTTTATTCCTTTCCAACTTTGTCAAGATATGAAGACAGATCCAGAGTGAATTTGGCCTTTTTCTTACATCAAAAGTCGCTCCATTTTTACTTTGTCGAGCTTTTGAGTCATGAGACTTATCGCCACATCCGTCGGGACTTAATGCTCCTCCTATTACTCTTTCATCATTCTAATGAGACAAAATTTGATGTAATAGAAAGATTCATACTGGGCTATCGTCCATATTAAGTTGAATAGTTCAAAAAGTTGAATAAAGAATAAAGACTTTAACATAATGTTCTATTCATTTCCCATCAAGCTTTTATAAATAAAGACTTTTCAAAAAGCAACAAAGAGGGTCCAGTCTTGCAAGGGCACGCATTCAAGCTCAGATCAGATTCATACTACCTAACAAGAGACTAATAAAAATGTTTATCTGATACATTGAACATAGATAGCTACAGTTATGAACTCTTTCATGGTTAATCATAAGCAGCTAATCAGTACAGTAACAAAGTATTCTAATACAGAATAACATCTTCCCACCGCACTTTAGAATGATTAAACATAGAAAGTATGTTAGATGCATCATCAACAGTTCAAGATCAATATCACGTTCCTACTTCCCCATCAGGCTCTGATCTGCTAATCTGGTTCTACTGGTACCATGGTTTTTAAAGGACCCCCTTCCAAGAATATGTTCAAGACCTCTTGTTACTTTACATGTCTCTTCCCCAGTAGGATAGATCTGCTCTTTTCATCTGATATATTGAACATAGGTAGCTACACTTGCTGAACTCTTTATGGTTAATCATAAACAGCTAATCAGAAGAGTAACAAAGTATTCTAATACAGAATAACATCTTCCCACCGCACTTTAGAATGATTAAACATAGAAAGTATGTTTGATGCATCATCAACAGTTCAAGATCAATATCACGTTCCTACTTCCCCATCAGTCTCTGATACCAAGAGGGGGTCGGAAGCAGAGTTAGACGAGCGGAAGGGAACTACAGTAGGAAGTAGGACTGAGACGGACTCAGCATAAGTTCAAATGGGGAACAAACCCCAGAAATGTAAAAGAACTGGAAAATAAAACGAAAAACTTAAAGGTTAAACCATGCAAATATGCAAAGCAGTTATCCAGCCATGAAGGCGGTTATGAATGCATCAAGAAAATAAAATAATAAAAGCAGAGTCGGTCACGCTTTTATTTATTGAATTTAAAACATTACAGAAAGCAATAACATAAGAGGAGGAAGAAGGGGAAGAGACCTCACAGAGCTCTCACTTCTCACTCTAGAACTTGAATTGGTGCTAAGCCAAAGCGTACTTAACAATGAGCAAGCGCCGGGCTTATATAGATTGAGAAATTAAACTATTTGAAATAGTTCCGGTAAATGACCTAAACTAGTAAAATAACTTAAAGTGGTCTTCAGACCGATTGAGTGCACGACAGGTTGTCAGTAGTAGTTGCAGACAACTTTAACTTTTTTCCTGTTGGGAGCACTTGGCGGAGATTGCGGAGATCAGCAAAGGAATCTTAGGGATCCATTCTGTTCTCTAAGTTGTGGAGCTCTACGTCGTTGAGATCTTCTTCGTCGTCAGAGTCTCCTTTAGATTGATCTTCACTGTTGAGTTCTTCAAACACTGAAGAGTAATTGTTGAAGAAGGGGGCCAGAAAAGAGCCTGATACCAACAGGGGGTCGGAAGCAGAGTTAGACGAGCGGAAAGGAACTACAGTAGGAAGTAGGACTGAGACGGACTCAGCATAAGTTCAAATGGGGAACAAACCCCAGAAATGTAAAAGAACTGGAAAATAAAGGGAAAGCTTAAAAGTTTAAACCATGCAAATATGCAAAGCAGTTATCCAGCCATGAAGGCGGTTATGAATGCATTAAGAAAAGAAAATAATAAAAGCAGAGTCGGTCACGCTTTTATTTATTGAATTTAAAACATTACAGAAAGCAATAACATAAGAGGAGGAAGAAGGGGAAGAGACCTCACAGAGCTCTCACTTCTCACTCTAGAACTTGAATTGGTGCTAAGCCAAAGCGTAAGCCAAAGCGTACTTAACAATGAGCAAGCGCCGGGCTTATATAGATTGAGAAATTAAACTATTTGAAATAGTTCCGGTAAATGACCTAAAGTGGTCTTCAGACCGATTGAGTGCACGACAGGTTGTCAGTAGTAGTTGCAGACAACTTTAACTTTTTTCCTGTTGGGAGCACTTGGCGGAGATTGCGGAGATCAGCAAAGGAATCTTAGGGATCCATTCTGTTCTCTAAGTTGTGGAGCTCTACGTCGTTGAGATCTTCTTCGTCGTCAGAGTCTCCTTTAGATTGATCTTCACTGTTGAGTTCTTCAAACATCAAGAGTAATTGTTGAAGAAGGGCATTGATATCTTTATTGGAAGACATTCAAATCGCCAAAGATTGTAGGTAGATGTTTCTCCTACCTTCTTGAGATTGAACCACCCAGTTGGGGGAGGGAATTCTTGTCTGATTAATTCATGTCTTAACCAGAATGAATTGATGAACTCCTTTGATTGAATCGCCAAGAAGTAAAACAAAGAATACACCGCAAAGATCAGCAATAAAATGATGTCTTGCAGGAACTACGTGTAGCCTATTGTTGGTTGGTAGAGATGACTTTACTGTGAAAGTAACATCTCCACTTTTAAAAATAAGTGCTGCTGCAAGCAGGTATAATTTTTGTGGACCATGTACTAAGTCACACGAGTCTTTAGTCCAAAAGGAATCTAACATACCTAGATCAAGCCATGTCCATATAGTGTAGTTATTTCCTTTAAATTGAATTGAGTGATATTGTTGAAGGCTTATTCTAGCCTTTAAAAGTCCAGCAAAGGGACGCTGAATGTCTTCATCGTCTTCTGGATGATTGGAAGGAAAACTGAAGTAAGCCATGGGTTGGCAAACATGAATTCCTTGAGCTTGAATGTTCCCTACAGAAATCTCCCAAAGACATTCCTGAGCATGAACATATGATTGAAAGATTGAATCATATAATTTCTTCTGAATTAATTCATTAATTCCAGAATCTATATGATTAGTTAATTGCTTGATAATTAAAGAGGTTTGCAGAACAAACTTCTTCTTCATATCTTCATGATTGGCTTTAGTTAAACACTCATCTCTCTTGGACAGTGTTTGATTGTAGGCTTGTGTTTGAATTTTCTCGGAACTCTCACACTCATCCTTTCTTTTGAAATTGGCTTTATTTTCCTCAGGAAGATCAATGATCTTATCCTTGAGTTTGGAAGATTGAAATTCATTTTTAAATCGCGGATCAGGAAAACATTTTGATCCTTTTTGATTTTGAAAATGAAAGTTCTTTTTTGAAAGATAAACTGCAAGAGCATTCATGCAATTGAGTCTATCATTTAGGTCAGAGGATACCCAAAGATTATCCATCAGACACTGTTGAGTTTCATCGAGGTTTATACCTGACAAGGGAATAAATTTTCTTCGATGATAGATTGGGAGTTGAAAATGTTCAAACTCCATGGTTGAATGTTGATCCTGCAAAACAGAAATTAAATTCTTGTTCACAGGGTTAGTATAATTGATTGTACAATTTGTACAATTTGGTATTTCCAAAAATTTGAAAATAACCGATTGATTCTGATGTTGGGTAAAAATACCTTCATCAGTGATTGTTAAAGGATAAAGTAATTTTATGAACGGAGTCCCTAAAATTACTTTGTGCTTTAAATTGTTTACCAGTAAAAAGGCGGTTTCAACCTTAAAATCTTGGTTTTGAACGATTGCAGAGGAAACCTTAAACTTGACTTTTAATTCAGAACCATTAGCAGTGCTTAGACGCTCTGAAGTGAATTCAAGATACTTAGTGGGAATTAACCCATCTAAGATACAATTGAAATCAGCACCTGTGTCAAAGAGTGCTGTGGCATCAAGGGAGAAATCCTTAATAGCCAGTTTGATGTTCATAAAAAACATTTTTGTTTTGACAAGGTTGGTTAAGCCAACAAAATTACCATCCTTGTTTGTTTGAATAGAAGCATCAGCTCCTAAAGAAATTGTTTTGGAAGTCGAAGCTTCCGATTGATCTGATTCAGAAGTTGGCTTATCTTCTGTCCAGTTGTTTGAAATTATTTGAATTGGCCTAGGGATTTCCTTTTCAGGAAAGTCCTTTTCATAAGGAAGATCAACAGCGTGTTGTTTCCTTTCCCAAAAAACATCTGGTAAATTGGAACAAATAGAGTCTTGAATCTGGTTCAAAAGGTTATCAATCTTTTCATGAACATCAGATTGTTGTAATTGATAATCAATACACTTAAAAGAAATTTTTTCTTTAAGAAAATCTATTTGATTCTTTTTGAAAGAGATTGGGTTGATAATTTTGGTGATGGGTTTTTCCCAAGATTTGGAAACAATTGGCTTACCCAGATGCTGAGTAATAATACCATCATCAGAAGTTTGAAAAGGGAAAAGCATCCTGATAAACGGAGTACCAAGGATTACTTTACCTTTTAAGTCTTTAACCAATAAGAAAGACTTATCAATCTCAAGGGTTTGATTAATGATTGAAGCAGAAGATAATTTACAATTAATCTTAAGCTTGGAGCCACCGGTCAGATCTTGAAATGCAGGGTTTTCTCAAAGTATTTGGTAGGAATTAACCCTTCCAAAATACAATTTGAATCAAAGAATGATATCAAAAAGAGCCGGTGTTTCAAGAATAAAATCACTTATGATTATCTTGATATTGATATAGAACTTTTGAATCTTATTAACATTGTTAATAATTTCAGTAGAACTATGATCATTCTGCAGATTGGGTGATTGCTTTAAAACCTTTAATTCAGATTTTAAAGTTTTGATTTCAGAACAAAGATTTTGAATATCAATTAAATTGGTATTATCAGAATCTTGTTCTAGAAAATTGATTCGATTGAAAGATTCATCAGAATCTCTATTTTGGCTAAATTGGCTAAAAACCTTTTGGCTGTGTTGAAAATTAGGGTTTTTAGAAAAACATTCCTTTTCCCAAAGATTTTCAAGGTTAAGATTGTTAATCTTAATCACAGACTGTTTGAGGTTTTTCTTGGCTTGCCAACAATACCTAGTCTTATGGTTGAACTTACCACAATCTAGACAGATACTATTAGGCTTGGATTGATTACTATTCTCCTTAACGGACTGGGCCTCAAGGTCAGAAATTCCTTTCTTCCTATACTGAGGTTTGGACCTAGGAGGGTAGTAATTGTATTTTGATTTAGGTTTAGGTCTGGGCTTCCTAGCACAGGTTAAACCTAAATGTTTGTTATCAAACTTAAGGTTGGCTTCTATTTCCACTGAAAGAGGATCTAGAGGATCAAGCCTAAGATTGATAAGCGGTATTTGACTAGCAGCAGACCAATGACCTATCCAAGGTTGACCTAGCATACTAATATTTTGGAAATTGGATTCTATCCTAACTGGGATAAAATCATGACAACATAACCTATCATCCTGGGTTGGAGAGGAAGGTAAAGCTAATTGGATGGCACTAGGGAGTTCTATGGGAACATCCTTAGGGTTATCGCCTGATTGAAAATTGGTTGAAGAAACTAAGGATAACTCTTGAGAACCTATTAGGGTTTCAACAAGAGTACCTGCTATAGAAGGTTCTGGGAACTAAAACTAGTTCTAGGGATTCTTCTATATGTTCTTCAGATTGCAAAGTATTAGTAAGTAAACTAGAGTATTCTAACTGACTAGCTTTAACTAGACTATCAGAATTAATCTTAGTATTATCATTACCTAACTCGAATTTAATTGATATTCAATTGAAATTATCTGAACAAAGGAATTGTCATAATTGGTTAAGCAATTTTCCCAAAAGTGCTCGACCAAAAGATTGTTGACTCTATAGTCAATTTCTTTGCAAATCCTTCATCAAAGTGATGAGTAATTTTTGTGACCACTTTGTCCGCATTTGGAGCAAACATTCTTGTGGCAAGAATTGAGACTATTGGTAGGAAGACTATTGTTCCTAATAGTCATGATGTGAAATTGATCCAGACGATTCACGGTTCTGGAATCATAACCCGGATAATTGATAAGGATATTGGCAAAAGGATTAATAGTTAAGGCTTTGGGAATCCTAAGCTTACTAAAATCCAAATGGACATCAATATCAGAATTGGTTGGAACATTGGGATACGTAGTAGGAAAAGCTACGATATCATTATTAATGTCCAAAGGTTTGATAGGATTAGTGGTGGCAGATGAGTTGGAATCAACTATCGCGACACTATTGTTTAATTGACTAGGAGTAGTAGAAAGGACAGAAGTCACAATCGCACTACTGCTAGGAGTACTAATAATAGAGGTGTCGGTACCAATGTCGATGACAGCTGTTACCTTACTATTATCAGTTTGAAAATTGTCAGACAAAGTTTTTTCAAAATTGTCTTTTTCAAAATTGTCCTTATCATGGAAAGAAGACAAGGTAATAGTATTTCTACTATTATTGGTTTGAAAATTGTTTTTGTCAGAAAAGGATGAAGACATATCTTTTTCATGCGAATAAGATAAAGCCTTATCTTTTTTCTGTTCAAAATGCTTTGGGTATTTTTGAGAAATTATTTCTAAAGTCTCTTGGTGTAAAGACTGACTACTGAAAGGATAATAGTATCCACTTTCAATAATGCTTGATATTAAACCATTGGAAAAATACCATATTGTATTTGATTGTAAATTTATGAAATTTTTCATAAATTATTTTCTTTTGGTTTTCAGAAAATTCATTAAGAAACCATTCCTTTTAAAGGGTCCAATTTTCAAAATGAAAATCTTTTTTGAAAAATTCTTTGTCATCGACAAATTTGGAGGAATTGATTTGGGTATCCTTAACAGGATTTTTGGAATTGTCACGAGCTATAGATCTTTCAATAGCCCTGAGTCTAGATTGAATTTCATCATCATAACTTTTCTTTTTAGGAAGAGATTGATGATTTTGTTTGAGAAGAGCTTTGGCAACCCGAAGGTTTTCTTGAGTAGAATTGAATGGATCAAAAGACCCATAATTGGATACTTGACTCATACTGGATGGGCTAGATTGGGTAAATTGGGAGGTAAATTGGGAGGTTAAGGATTGAGAAGATCGATTAGATTGAGAAGAACTATAAGAATAAAAAGAAGAATTGCCATCGGAGTAAACAGAATAACAAGACATAATGAAAACAAGATGAATGCCCAAAGGAGATCAATCTTAACAAGCCTTCCTCACCCGTAAGTACTATCGCCATCACCTGGTTCGTTAGGACAGTAGGATATTGATCAAGAACTAACAAATCATGCACTAAGATACTTTAACTGGATTTAACCATACATATTTGATAAAGCGGATCTATAGTTATTAAGAAAGAATAAATAGTTACCAATTGATCTGCTAGATTATGAAATACCGTGTTATCAAGTTCAGATCTGTGTCACAAACGTTACTATATCAGATTGGTTTTAATAAAAGATCAATCGAGTTAGTTGAATATAAATCCGTTAAGTATGAACACCTCAACCTTGCAACTGTGCAAAACCTTATGAAAGGAAGAAATTCTTTGAATTTAAAAAAGTAGAAAATAAATATATATCAGTCGAAGACCTTTATCCTATAAACAAAGTTTATTCCTATCCAACCTGTCAAGATATGAAGACAAATCAAGAGTGAATTTGGCCTTTTTCTTACATCAAAAGTCGTTCCATTTTTACTTTGTCAGAGCTTTTCAGAGTCATGAGACTTACTGCCACATCCGTCGGGACTTAGTGCTCCTCCTATTACTCTTTCATCATTCTAATGGGACAAAATCTGATGTAATAGAAAGATTCATACTGGGCTATCGTTCATATTAAGTTGAATAGTTCAAAAAGTTGAATAATGAATAAAGACTTTAACATAATGTTCTATTCATTTCCCATCAAGCTTTATTAAATAATGACTTTTCACAAGTAACAAAGAGGGTCCAGTCTTGCAAGGGCACACATTCAAACTCAGATCAGACTCATACTTCCTAACAAGAGACTAATAAAAAAATTTCATCTGATATATTGAACATAGGTAGCTACACTTGCTGAACTCTTTATGGTTAATCATAAACAGCTAATCAGAAGAGTAACAAAGTATTCTAATACAGAATAACATCTTCCCACCGCACTTTAGAATGATTAAACATAGAAAGTATGTTAGATGCATCATCAACAGTTCAAGATCAATATCACGTTCCTACTTCCCCATCAGGCTCTGATACCAAGAGGGGGTCGGAAGCAGAGTTAGACGAGCGGAAGGGAACTACAGTAGGAAGTAGGACTGAGACGGACTCAGCATAAGTTCATATGGGGAACAAACCCCAGAAATGTAAAAGAACTGGAAAATAAAACGAAAAACTTAAAGGTTAAACCATGCAAATATGCAAAGAGCGGATCTTTCTGCAGTTCCCAGTTTTGAATCAGGGCTATTGAAAGGACCCCCTTTTGGTTATGTCAGAGCTTTTGAATATCGCAAAAAGATGAAGATATATCTTTTTCATACGAATCAGAAAAATCCTTTTCATAGGGAAGATTGTCAACGTGTTGTTTTCTTTCCCAAAAAGCATTTGGTAAGTCAGAACAAATGGAGTTTTGAATCTGGTCCAAAAGGCTGTTAATCCTTTTATGAACATCAGATTGCTTTAATTGAGAATCAATGTTTCTAAAAGAAATTTCTTCTTTAAGAAAACCAATTTGATTTTGTTTGAGAGAGATGGGATTAAAATCTCTGGTAATAGGTTCTTTCAAAAATTTGAAAAGAATTGGTTTACCCAGGTGCTGGGCAATAATCCCTTTTTTTTTTTTTTACAAAACAATCAATTTTTTTTTTATAGAAAGGAAGGGGCCTCGTTAAAACCTTTTGATGCAAAACCCTCCTTAGGGAAAAAACATCAAAAAGGAAAAAGAGTACCCCTCCTTAATTTTATTGATAAAAAAAAAAGATAAAAAGAAAACAAGAAGAATGGGGGGACTAGACCAAAACCCATTAAGAAATATTACAACCAAAGCAATAGGCGTGTAATGAATACCTATACAAAGAGAAAAAACAAGGCAAACAATAATGGTATGCAAAGGCATCACTATAAGGTCTTCCATCCCAACGAGGTTGGCACCAAAGACCTTAACCATCATCTGCAGCATACCAATAAGGCCAAAAACGTGGAAGTAAAACGATAAAGACCAACAGTCCAAGATGGAAAAACAACTATCTGAACCGGTAGCATGGCAGACCATATCTGTTTCGGGAGAAATCCTCAGCCACAAATGATGGGATAGTGTTCCACCAAGAGAGACCCGGATAGTGAAAACCATTATTAGCCAACTTGTCCGCGCAGGAGTTACCTTCCCTAAAATTATGAGAGCAACTGAAGTACATGTTCTTAGTAATGTGAATGCAATTTAGCCAGCGATTACGAATTTTCCAAGGAACGATGACTGGATTCGAAAAAGCTTGAACCACCAACAGAGAGTCACATTCCAGCCAAAGCTTGTTCCACCATTGCGGTTGGCCACTCGATAGCAATGATAGCACCCATTAATTCAAATAGAGAAAGCATTAGCAACCCCGATATTGTAAGTAAAACATCCGAGCGTGGCCGCGCTACTATCTCTAAAAATACCACCACAGACCGCAAGACCCGGAGATCCCCTAGCGGCTCCATCAGTATTAACCTTGATCCAAGAGCAAATAAAGCGTGCCATGTCACTTCAACGATCTTCTGAGCTTTGCTCAACTTGCCCGAAATGGAGAATTTTTTAAGGAAGACAAATTCTTGAATATTACCAGACATATGCCCAGAGGAGAGGTTACCTGTGAGGGTCACATTAGCCACAATCATGTTCATCGCCATTGTCAAGTTGACTTTGTTGTTCTCAAACGGTCGATTTCTACAAAGATGCAGATAGCCCAAATAGAATTAGCGACAGCGGCAATGAAGACCTCTTTAGACTGTGAGCTCCAGGTACGGTTGCAAGAATTAAGGATGGTTAAAATGGAGGATGTATCCAGAACCGACCCAAGACAATCACCCAACCAACGCCAAATATGAGAAGCGAAAGCGCAATGTAAAAACAGATGACTAGCAGATTCATAGTTGGATCCACATAGACTGCACATGGAAACCACTGTACAACCCCTCCTCCATAATTGATCATTCGTAGGGTACCTGTCGTGAATTAACCGCCATATGAGAAAAGATTTGGAGGGGGGAATAGAGTTTCTCCAAATCAGGTTGGTCCAAGCTAAAGGATGCGCAGTAGGGGCGTGGAAGTTGTAAGCTGCTTTCAAGGATAGGTCCTGGCGTTGTTCTCCAAAGACAAGTGTCAGAGCTGGGGAACCTGGGAATCTGGATATTTCTAATCTCGGAGACCAGAAATGGGTAACGCTGAATCAAAACCTGGGGGATGTGCCATTCATAGTTAGAAATGAAGTCACTAACCTTAGCAGTAAGGGAACCGTGCAGCGAGGCTGGGATATTAAGCAAGTTGACAATCGGCTGGGAGAGCCAACAATCCAACCAGAAATTGATAGTGGTACCATCACCAAGCTGCCAAGAACTATTAGAATCAATCGTGTTGACAAAGTGCCTCAGACTAGTCCAAATGGATGAGTTAATGTGATAGTTAATAGGTGCCTTCTTTTTTAAAACTCTGGATCTAAGAAGCTGGGCCCATTGGGCATTAGAAGACTTAAGCTCCCAACATCTTTTAAGCATAGCAGCCTTATTAGTTGCTTTTAAAGAGCGAAGACCCAGACCACCAGCCTCCAGAGGAGCACACACCTTATGCCAAGCAACAGTGACCACTTTTGATTGGCGGATGTTGCCAGACCAAATAAAGTTCCGAATACATTTATCCAATGAATTCAGCAGAGAAATCGGCCAAGCGTACACCTGAAAAGAGTAAGTCAGCATTCCAAAAATTACAGATTTAACAAGCTGGACTCTACCCATAATAGAGAGCATGGATCCTTTCCAGGAAGCAAGTTTAAGAGTAATTTTATCAGCAATCGGTTGAAGATGCTCTTTTCTTGGCTTCCCTCTAAACAAAGGCACACCAAGGTAGGTGAACGGCAATAATCCCTTTTTCATTTGTTTGATAAGGAAAAAGTAATTTTATAAAGGGGGTTCCCAAAATAACTTTGTTCCTCAGATTTTTGAACAATAAGAAAGAAGTTTCGATCTTAAGGGTTTCATTTTGGATAAACACCGAATAGAGTTTATAATTGATTTTTAACTTTGAACCATTAAGCATCGAGCTTTTCAAGAGTTTTTTCAAAGTATTTAGTAGGAATTAATCCTTCTAAAATACAATTTGAATCAGCTCAAAGATCAAAAAGAGCTATTGTTTCAAGAGTAAAATCTTTTATAACAATTTTGATGTTTATAAAACTTTTGGATACTAACAAGATTGTTAATATCGTAAAAATTGTTTGAGTTTGAAACTATAGTTTCATCATTTTGCAAAAACAGTTTGTAAAAGCTTTTGTTGTTTATTTGCTTGTGTCTTCAATCTCGGACCTAAGTTTGTTAACTTCAAACGGAGATTACTAATAGTAATATTCCTACTAGGAGACTCAGAATCGAGAGTATTTAATTGATATTGTAATTGGCACGGCTTATCCCGAATAAAGGAATTGATATTGATAGTGTTGGTTAAGCAATTTTCCCAAAAATGCTCACCAAGAGATTGTTGACTCAGTAGTCAATTTCTTTGTAAATTCTTCACAAAATGACAAGAGTATCTTTTGTGACCACTTTGTCCGCAGTTGGAGCAAACATCTTTGTGGCAGGAATTGAGACTATTGGTAGGAAGACTATTCTTCCTAATAGTCATGATTGAAGAATGATTCATAGTACTGGAATCATGTCTCGGACTATTGATAAAGATATTGGCAAAAGGATTAGTAGTTAAGATCTTGGGAATCCTAAGCTTACTAAAATCCGAATGGACATCAATATCAGAATTGGTTGGAACATTGGGATACGTAGTAGGAAAAGCTACGATATTATCACTAATGTCCAAAGGTTTGATAGGATTTGTAGTGGCAGATGAGTTGGGATCAACTATCGCGGCACTATTACCTAATTGACTAGGAGTAGTGAAAAGGACAGAAGTCACATTCTTATTACTGCTAGGAGGACTAATAATAGAGGTGTCGGTACCAACGTCGATGACAGCTGTTACCTTACTATTATCAGTTTGAAAATTGTCAGACAAAGTTTTTTCAAAATTGTCTTTTTCAAAATTGTCCTTATCATGAAAAGAAGATAAGGTAATAGTATTTCTACTATCATTGGTTTGAAAATTGGTTTTATCGCAAAAAGATGAAGATATATCTTTTTCATACGAATCAGATAAATCCTTTTCTTTTTGTTTAAAATGCTTTTGGTATTTTTGAGAAATTATTTCTAAAGTCTCTTGGTGTAAAGACTGATTACTGAAAGGATAATAGTAACCACTTTCAATAGTGTGATATTAAACCATTGAAAAAATACCATATCGTATTTGATTGTAAATTTAAGAAATTTTTCATAAATTATTTCTTTTTGAGTTTCAGAAAATTCATTAAGAAACCATTCCCTTTGAGGGGTCCAGTTTTTAGAATGAAAATCTTTTTTGAAAAATTCTTTGTCATTGACAAACTTGGAGGAATTGATTTGAGTATCCTTAACAGGATTTTTGGAATTGTCATCGGCTATAGATTTTTCAATAGCCCTGATTCTGGATTGAATCTCATCATCAAAACTTTTCCTTTTAAGAAGAGATTGACGATTTTGCTTGAGAAGAGCTTTGGCAACCCGAAGGTTTTCTTGAGTAGAATTGAATGGATCAAAAGACCCATAATTGGATACTTGACTCATACTGGATGAGCTAGATTGGGTAAATTGGGAGGTAAATTGGGAGGCTAAGGATTGAGAAGATTAATTAGAACTATAAGAACAAAAAGAAGAATTGTCATCGGAGTAAATGTAATAACAAGACATAATGAAAACAAGATGAATGCCCAAAGGAGATCAATCTTAACAAGCCTTCCTCACCCGTAAGTACTATCGCCATCACCTGGTTCGTTAGACAAAGAGGATATTGATCAAGAACTAACAAATCATGCACTAAGATACTTTAACTGGATTTAACCATACATATTTGATAAAGCGGAACTATGGTTATTAAGAAAGAATAAATAGCTACCAATTGATCCGCTAGATTATGAAATACCGTGTTATCAAGTTCGATCCGTACACAAACGTTACTATATCGATTGGTTTTAATAAAAGATCAATCGAGTTAGTTGAATATAAACTGCTAAGTATGAACACCTCAACCTTGCAACTGTGCAAAACCTTATGAAAGGAAGAAATTCTTTGAATTTAAAAAGTAGAAAATAAATATATATCAATCAAGACCTTCATCTAAAAAACAAAGTTTATTCCTATCCAACCCGTCAAGATATGAAGACAGATCCAGAGTGAATTTGGCCTTTTTCTTACATCAAAAGTCGTTCCATTATTACTTTTGTCAGAGCTTTTCAGAGTCGTGAGACTTACTGCCACATCCGTCGGGACTTATTGCTCCTCCTATTACTCCTTCATCATTCTAATGAGACAAAATTTGATGTAATAGAAAGATTCATACTGGGCTATCGTTCATATATAAGTTGAATAGTTCAAAAAGTTGAATAATGAATAAAGACTTTAACATAATGTTCTATTCATTTCCCATCAAGCTTTATTAAATAAAGACTTTTCACAAGCAACAAAGAGGGTCCAGTCTTGCAAAGGCATGCGATCATATAAAAGTAGACTCATAGTACCTAACAAGAGAATAAATTAAAAAAAATTCATCTGATACAATGAACATAGGTAGCTACACTTGCTGAACTCTTTTCATGGTTAATCATAAACAGCTAATCAGTACAGTAACAAAGTATTCTAATACAGAATAACATCTTCCCACCGCACTTTAGAATGATTAAACATAGAAAGTATGTTAGATGCATCATCAACAGTTCAAGATCAATATCTCGTTCCTACTTCCCCATCAGGCTCTGATACCAAGAGGGGGTCGGAAGCAGAGTTGGACGAGCGGAAAGGAACTACAGTAGGAAGTAGGACTGAGACGGACTCAAAGATAAGTTCATACGGGAACAAACCCGTAAATGTAAAAGAACTGGAAAATAAAACGAAAAACTTAAAGGTTAAACCATGCAAATATGCAAAGCAGTTATCCAGCCATGAAGGCGGTTATGAATGCATCAAGAAAATAAAATAATAAAAGCAGAGTCGGTCACGCTTTTATTTATTGAATTCAAAGCATTACAGAAAGCAGTAAGATAGGATGAGGAAGAAGGGGAAGAGACCTCACAGAGCTCTCACTTCTCACTCTAGAACTTGAATAGTAAGCGTAGCCAAAGCGTGCTTAACAATGAGCAAGCGCTGGGTTTTTATAGAAAATTGAAAGTACTATTTGAACAGTACAGGTAAGTAAACCTAAACTATTACAACAGTACCGGTTACAAAAATTGATAAGTCTGCTTTACCACTTTCGGTGCATAATGGTAGACAAGAGGAATCTTTGACTATTCCGGAGAAGGGAGAAAGTCATCATCCGAATTGGCCGACTCAGAGAGCAAATCATCTTCTTCAGATTTGTAGAAGATAATGTTAGTGCTTGAGCCTTCATCAGTTGGTTTGAGGGTAGCTGGCTGAAGAATTTGCTTCTTCTTTTTGATAGCTGTCTTCATGATTGGTTGTTTACTTGTGGATGGTTGATCATCCTTCTTGTTGTCAGTCATTCTTTTTTGGAGAAGCTGAGTTATGCTTTGGAGGCTACTTATCATGTCTTCTTCAGAGGAAGATCCTGCTATAGCAATTGCACTGAGACTTTTGGTTTTGAAGAAGGCAAGTCTTTGGGTTCAAAGATACTTCAATAGCTTAGGTTCTCTCCTTAACCAGTTCTTGTCTCCTTGTTTTGAAGCTTTGGTCCCATCAAATTCAGACCACCATTTAACATAAGCTTGTTGTACTAGCCATGGGTGGACATTGGGAAGAGGGTTTTTATTGAGATTGTACTGCCATGAGAAAACCCAAGACAGAGAAAAATAAACAAAAAAGTTAAGTAAGATTGCAAGACTATCACCTCACGATCATACTTAGTTTTGAAAAAATTGAATTCTTCAATAACATCAAGAGGAAGGATTTCAGGAATTGGCCCAAAAGAGTCCCACCATTGGAGGAACCAATTAGGAAATTGATACCTGGTACCTGTCTTAAAATAGATAAACCAGGAATGTTTGAAACTTTTGTTTTGGAGTCCCAAAAGGGTTATCTCCCAAGCTTTGATATAATCCCAGTAGCAAAAGCCAATCGGATCAAAACTTCCGGAGAATTTTTTGAAATTGCTGGGATTTTGTCCCCAAGCCGAAGGTGTTAAAACCTCAAGTATTTGGAGGATTGAATGGGTAATATTTGAGGGGTCTTTGGGATCCCTATGGTGTTTGATTTTTACAGACTCGGTATCAATTAATATTAACTGATAAAATTGGTGAGTCTTATTTGGGGCCAAAGGCACAAAATTGAATCCTTTAGGGAGGATTTTGGAAGTAATTTTGTTTATGTTTGTATCCCAAAATTCTGGTTCTAATCCTATGATAGGCCAAAAATTTGGTTTTTGAACATATTGGGTTTTGGATGTTCCTGCAACAACAGTTGTAACAGGTTTTGGGTTGGCTTGATAAATTGAGTTTTTGGAGTTTTGGATCATAAGATCTAGACTCAATTGGTTTTCCTTGGACGGTCCCTGCCCAAGTGTTGGTTGGTAATTGAGTCAAACCTTGTTGTTGGAAGGCTTGGAGAGTCTGGATAAGAAAGAAGTAATCTTCCTTAGACTCATGTTTGGTTTGGCTACGGGTTTTTGGCCCGGCAATTTGAGCCTGGGTAGAAGACCAGGTTGGACCTTGGATCGATGATCCAATACAATTGATTTTGGGTTGATGACCCCATTGTTAATTGTTTCTGGGTGAATGACCCAGTTGGACTTTGGGTAGATGACCCAGTTGCTAATTGGTTTTGGGTCGAAGACCCAGATTGTTTTCCCTGTGAAAGAGCATCTAGAGGGTTAAGAATAGTTTTACCTTTATCTTTTCCCTTGGCATTCTTTCCTTTCCCCGTAGGGAAGGAGGACATTGTTGATATTGGACAAATTTGGTTAACCTCTTTCCCCTGCAAATATTCTCTGGTTAGAAAATCAGGAAGGGAATTTTGAGAACCTTTGAGATATTCAATATCAAAACCAAATATACTTAAAATTGATTGCCATCTGGCAAAAACTTGTTTTGAAGCAAGATTTTTAACATCTTTTTTCAAAATATCTTTTGCTGATTTACAGTCAACCCGAATCAAAAACTTCTGGTTTAGTAAATCAGATTGAAATTTGGAAATTGTTAAAACAATTGCTAAAACTTCTTTTTTGACAGTGGAGTAATTCTGCTGGGCAGGATTCCAATGCTTGGAAGTAAAGGCAATAACTTGCTCTTTACCAGAAGAAGTTTTCTGTTTGAGAATGCCGCCATAACCAATGTCTGCGGCATCAGTTTCGACAATCTTTGGAAATTGTGGATTGGGAAGGTAAAGACACGGAAGTTCTTTAACCTGAGTTTTGACCTGTTTGACCACATTGGTATGAACATCAGTCCAAGGAGGAGGATCCTTTTTTAGACGATCATGGAGTGGTTTGATCAGATTGGATAATTGAGGCAAGAAGTTAGAGACGTAATTAAGACATCCAAGAAATCTTTGCAATTGAGTTTTGTCAATTAATTGATTAGGAAATCTATCAGCAAAGCTAATAGCACGGCTTATAGGCACGATAGTTCCTAAATGAATATTGTGACCAAGAAATCTGATCTTAGTCTGAAACAAATTGATTTTTGTTTTGGATAGGGCCAAGCCACTCCTCTTAACAACAGAAATAAAAGTGTTAAGGTGTTTGAAGTGTTGATCCACAGATTGAGAATAAATTAAAACATCATCGATATAAACAATGATGAAATTGGAATAAGAATTGAAAATGTCATTCATAATTCGTTGGAATTCTGAAGGAGCATTTTTGAGCGAATGGCATAACGCTCCATTCAGATTGACCGAAAGGGACGGTAAAAGATCTTATACCGTCCTTCTCATCCACCTGGATTTGCCAGAATCCAGATTTCATATCAAACTTGGAAAAGATCTTGGCATTATGGAGCCGATTCAAAAGATCTTTTTTGTTTGGAATTGGATACCTAATCCAGCTAAGAGCTTGATTAAGCGGTTTGTAATTGATAACGAGACGAGGGGCACCCCTCTCAATCTCAGAAGGTTTGTTGACATAGAAAGCAGAGCAAGACCATGGGCTCTTACCTCTACGGATGAGACCCTTGCTAAGCAAGTCTTTGATCTCAGATTGACAGAATTGAAGGAGTTCATGACTCATTTGGATAGGACGAGCCTTAGTAGGAATTTGCCTTAGTAGGAACTTGAATAGTCAGAACATAGGCTGTGTGAGGGGAAGAGACCTCACAGAGCTCTTTCATGGTTAATCATAAACAGCTAATCAGAAGAGTAACAAAGTATTCTAATTAAACATAGAAAGTATGTTAGATGCATCATCAACAGTTCAAGATCAATATCACGTTCCTACTTCCCCATCAGGCTCTGATACCAAGAGGGGGTCGGAAGCAAGAGTTAGACGAGCGGAAAAGAACTACAGTAGGAAGTAGGACTGAGACGGACTCAGCATAAGTTCAAATGGGGAACAAACCCCAGAAATGTAAAAGAACTGGAAAATAAAACGAAAGCTTAAAGGTTAAAACATGCAAGTATGCAAGCAGTTAACCAGCCATATAGGCGGATATGAATGCAAAGAAAAGAAATTAATAAAAGCAGAGTCGGTCACGCTTTTATTTATTGAATTTAAAACATTACAGAAAGCAATAACATAAGAGGAGGAAGAAGGGGAAGAGACCTCACAGAGCTCTCACTTCTCACTCTAGAACTTGAATTGGTGCTAAGCCAAAGCGTACTTAACAATGAGCAAGCGCCGGGCTTATATAGATTGAGAAATTAAACTATTTGAAATAGTTACGGTAAATGACCGAAGGAGTATTATGATCAAGGATCTTTTCTCCTAAGGTTTGAAGGTAACGATTGGTGTAATTGGATTGTTCCATAAGGGTTTTAATGTCCTTAGGGGAATTTGGATCAGTTTCTATCCTAGAACTGAAAGGGTTTGCAATGACAGTTGTGGGAGAATCCTTACTGGTAAGGGTAAAGGATGTCTTAGGAGGTAACTCAGATTGAACCTCTTGACCATCTCCTAGGTGCCATTTTTTGATAACCTCAAGGGCTTTGGTATTCAAAGAAAGATCTTTGAAAGGATAATCCATATTGTTTTTAATGGCAATACCATTAAACCAATAAAAGAATGGAAGATTGTATTGAATTTTTTCAAGAAATTCATAAAACTCATCTTGCATTCGCTGACGTAAAGTACCACGAATATGCTTGAAGAACCATTCTCTATGAGGTTTCCAATCCTCAGAGAAGAACTCTTTTTGAATGGAGTCTCTGTCTGGAATAAAGACAGGAGAGACTTTTGAAATTGTATTTAACTCGTACTCTGGGTTAAGAGAAGAGTAAGTTGGAGATGGGATGGTTTGGTCATCATCATCCCTTTGATAAGAAGTTTTAACCGGAGTGGTGGCTTCAAACCCTTGTAAATGAATTGTGGATCCATCATGAGAAGGTTCTGCTTCAGACCTGGGAATAGATCTAGGAATTGATCTAGAAGTTGAAAAGGATCTCCTAGAGAAGGCAGACTGAAAATCATCATTGGACCTAATAGATCTAGATAGAGAAAAACTGTTTCTTCTATCAAAGATTAAATCTACTTGACCTGAAGGATGTTGCAGAATGCTCTAAAAATTGGGTGTAATTTTGGGGGTAGCTGGAGTGGCTTTTTCCAACATCCATTTTTCAGGAAGAGTGACCTCATTCCATTGAATGGTTTTGGGAACAGCAACATTAGCTTTGGAATTGTCAGTGAGAAACAAAGTGGTCTCACCACGCTTTTCACAATTGGTTTTGACAAAATTGGAAATTATAGAATTCATAACTTTATACTGAATTCTATAGATAAGAGCAATAGGTATGGATCCTTCTTTCATATCATACCCATGTATTTTGATATTCAAGAATAAAACATCAAGAATATTTTTGTCATCCGCATCAACAGCTAAGTCGAAAGCAATTGAAGAAGATTGGGCCATGACATAAATCGGACTCAACAGTACCAAGTAAAGAGGCCTCGAATTGATTGTGTCTTTGTCTCTTAGGCGTAAAAGAAGCTGGCGTGTCGAGAGATTCTTTGGTGAGTGGCTTCATGCCAATTTGAACACCGCCAATGTGAAGATAGCTATATCCTCTGGCTTTGTGGTCTTTGAGGGTTTTTTTTCAGAGAGAAGATAAATTTCTTCATCTTCGCTTGGATTTTGTATTTTTCTTCGATGTTTCTAATGACGAAGTCGATTGGTTTTGCCAAAGGCTTTGAGTTTGAAATCTTTACTGGATTTGTAAAGATCTTCATCTTTGATTTTGGGAATATCCCAATTGTCAAGATCTTGATTGAGATCTTCAAAGCGAATCTCATCTTTGAAGACTTTTTTGGAAAAATTGGAAAAATCATTTTGATTTGAAAGGGAGGAGGACGAGGAGGAGGAAGAAGACTTGTTAGGAGAAAAACGAGAAGAGAGCGAACGAAACATAGTGACAAAAACGAAGCTCACAAATATAAACAAGCCTTCCTTCCCCGTAAGTACCATTGCCATCACCTGGTTCGTTAGGATAGTAGGATATTGATCAAGAACTAACAAATCATGCACTAAGATACTTTAACTGGATTTAACCATACATATTTGATAAAGCGGAACTATGGTTATTAAGAAAGAATAAATAGTTACCAATTGATCTGCTAGATTATGAAATACCGTGTTATCAAGTTCAGATCTGTGCCACAAACGTTACTATATCAGATTGGTTTTAATAAAAGATCAATCGAGTTAGTTGAATATAAATCCGTTAAGTATGAACACCTCAACCTTGCAACTGTGCAAAACCTTATGAAAGGAAGAAATTCTTTGAATTTAAAAAAGTAGAAAATAAATATATATCAGTCGAAGACCTTTATCCTATAAACAAAGTTTATTCCTATCCAACCTGTCAAGATATGAAGATGTATCCAGAGTGAATTTGGCCTTTTTCTTACATCAAAAGTCGTTCCATTTTTACTTTGTCAGAGCTTTTCAGAGTCATGAGACTTACTGCCACATCCGTCGGGACTTAGTGCTCCTCCTATTACTCTTTCATCATTCTAATGGGACAAAATCTGATGTAATAGAAAGATTCATACTGGGCTATCGTTCATATTAAGTTGAATAGTTCAAAAAGTTGAATAATGAATAAAGACTTTAACATAATGTTCTATTCATTTCCCATCAAGCTTTATTAAATAAAGACTTTTCACAAGTAACAAAGAGGGTCCACTTGCAAGGGCACGATTCAAACTCAGTCGATTCATACTACCTAACAAGAGACTAATAAAATATTTACGATACATTGAACATAGGTAGCTACAAAGTTGATAAACTCTTTCATGGTTAATCATAAACAGCTAATCGTAAGAGTAACAAAGTATTCTAATACGAATAACATCTTCCCACCGCACTTTAGAATGATTAAACATAGAAAGTATGTTAGATGCATCATCAGCAGCTCAAGATCAATATCACGCTCCTACTTCCCCATCGTGCTCGACCGCTTAACTGGGTTCTACTGGTACCATGGTTTTTAAAGGACCCCCTTCCAAGAATATGTTCAAGACCTCTTGTTACTTTACATGTCTCTTCCCGAGTAGGATAGATCTGCTCTTTTCATCTGATATATTGAACATAGGTAGCTACACTTGCTGAACTCTTTATGGTTAATCATAAACAGCTAATCAGAAGAGGAACAAAGTATTCCAATACAGAATAACATCTTCCCACCGCACTCTAGTAATGATTAAACATAGAAAGTATGTTTGATGCATCACCAACAGTTCAAGATCAATATCCCGTTCCTACTTCCCCATCAGTCTCTGATACCAAGAGGGGGTCGGAAGCAGAGTTAGACGAGCGGAAGGGAACTACAGTAGGAAGTAGGACTGAGACGGACTCAAAGATAAGTTCAAATGGGGAACAAACCCTTAAATGTAAAAGAATCGGAAAATAAAACGAAAAACTTAAAGGTTAAACCATGCAAATATGCAAAGCAGCTTATCCAAACCATGAAGGCGGTTATGAATGCATCAAGAAAATAAAATAATAAAAGCAGTCAGTCACGCTTATTTATTGAATTTAAAACATTACGTAAAGCAATAACATAAGAGGAGGAAGAAGGGAAGAGACTCACAGAGCTCTCACTTCTCACTCTAGAACTTGAATTGGTGCTAAGCCAAAGCGCATTTAACAATGAGCAAGCTTACCGGCTTATATAGATTGAGAAATTAAACTATTTGAAATAGTTCAGAAATGACCTAAACTAGTAAAATAACTTAAAGTGGTCTTCAGACCGATTGAGTGCACGCATAAAAGTTGTCGAGTAGCTGCGCACAACTTTAACTTTTTTCCCGCTGGGAGCACTCAAGTGAGATGCGTGAGATCAAAGAAAGGAATCTTAGGGATCCATTCTCGCTCTCTAAGTTGTGGAGCTCCACGTCGCTGAGATCTTCTTCGCCGCCGAGTCTCCTTTAGATTGATCTTCACTGTTGAGTTCTTCAAACACTGAAGAGTAATTGTTGAAGAAGGGCATTGATATCTTTATTGGAAGACATTCTGAAACTGCCCAAAGATTGTAGGTAGATGTTTCTCCTACCTTCTTGAGATTGAACCACCCACTGGAGGAGTGAATTCTTGTTCCGATTAATTCATGTCTTAACCGTAATGAATTGATGAACTCCTTTGATTGAATCGCCAGAAGTAAACAAAGAATACACCGCAAAGATTAGCAATGAAATGATATCTTGCAGGAACTACTTGTAGCCTATTGTTGGTTGGTAGAGATGACTTTACTATGAAAGTAACTTCTCCACTTTTGAATATAATTGCTGCTGCAAGCAGGTATAATTTTTGTGGACCATATACTAAGCCAGACGAGTCTTTAGTCCAAAAGGAATCTAACATACCTAGATCAAGCCATGTCCAGATAGTGTAGTTATTTCCTCTAAATTGAATTGATTGATATTGTTGAAGACTTATTCTAGCCTTCAATATTCCAGTAAATGGACGTTGAATGTCTTCACCGTCTTCTGGATGATGGGAAGGAAAACTGAAGTAAGCCATGGGCTGACAAACATGAATTCCTTGAGCTTGAATGTTCCCTACAGAAATCTCCCAGAGACATTCCTGAGCATGAACATACGATTGAAAGATTGAATCATATAATTTTCTTTGAATTAAGTAATTAATTCTAGAATCTATATGATTAGTTAATTGTCCGATAATTAAAGAGGTCTGTAAAACAAACTTCTTCTTCATATCTTCATGATTGGGTTTAGTTAAACACTCATCTCTCCTGGACAGTGTTTGATTGTAGGTTTGTGTTTGAATTCTCTTGGAACTCTCACACTCATCCTTTCTTTTTTGAAATTGGCTTTATTTTCCTCAGGAAGATCAATGATCTTATCCTTGAGTTTGGAAGATTGAAATTCATTTTTAAATCGCGGATCAGGAAAACATTTTGATCCTTTTTTATTTTGAAAATGAAAGTTCTTTTTTGAAAGATAAACTGCAAGAGCATTCATGCAATTGAGTCTATCATTTAGGTCAGAGGATACCTAAAGATTATCCATCAGACACTGTTGAGTTTCATCGAGGTTTATACCTGACAAAGGAATAAATTTTCTTCGATGATAGATTGGGAGTTGAAAATGTTCAAACTCCATGGTTGAATATTGATCCTGCAAAACAGAAATTAAATTCTTGTTCACAGGGTTAGTATAATTGATTGTACAGTTTGTACAATTTGGTATTTCCAAAAATTTGAAAATAACCGATTGATTCTGATGTTGGGTAAAAATACCTTCATCAGTGATTGTTAAAGGATAAAGTAATTTTATGAACGGAGTCCCTAAAATTACTTTGTGCTTTAAATTGTTTACCAGTAAAAAGGCGGTTTCAACCTTAAAATCTTGGTTTTGAACGATTGCAGAGGAAACCTTAAACTTGACTTTTAATTCAGAACCATTAGCAAAGGCTTAGACGCTCAAGTGAATTCAAGATACTTAGTGGGAATTAACCCATCTAAGATACAATTGAAATCAAAGCACTGTGGTCAAAGAGTTACCGTGGGCATCAAGGAGAAATCCTTAATAACCAGTTTGATGTTCATAAAAACATTTTGTTTTGACAAGGTTGGTTAAGCCAACAAAATTACCATCCTTGTTTGTTTGAATAGAAGCATCACCTCCTAAAGAAATTGTTTTGGAAGTCAAGCTTCCGATTGATCCGATCTAAGTTGGCTTATCTTCCATTCCATTGTTTGAAATTATTTGAATTGGCCTAGTGATTTCCTTTTCAGAAAGTCCTTTTCATAAGGAAGATCAATAGTGTCGCTTTCCTTTCCCAAAAACATCTAGTAAATTGGAACAAATAGAGTCTTGAATCGTTCAAAAGATTATCAATCTTTCCATGAACATCGATTGTTGTAATTGATAATCAATAGACTTAAAAGAAATTTTTTCTTTAAGAAAATCTATTTGATTTTTTTGAAAGAGATTGGGTTGATAATTTTGGTGATGGGTTTTTCCCAAGATTTGGAAACAATTGGCTTACCCAGATGTCGAGTAATAATACCATCATCGGAAGTTTGAAAAGTGGAAAAGCATCCCGATAAACGGAGTACCAAGGATTACTTTACCTTTTAAGTCTTTAACCAATAAGAAAGACTTATCAATCTCAAGGGTTTGATTAATGATTGAAGGTAAGATAATTTACAATTAATCTTAAGCTTGGAGCCACCGTCAGATCGAAATGCTCGGGTTTTCAAAGTATTTGGTAGGAATTAACCCTTCCAAAATACAATTTGAATCAAAGAACAAAGATCAAAAAGAGCCGGTGTTTCAAGAATAAAATCACTTATGATTATCTTGATATTGATATAGAACTTTTGAATCTTATTAACATTGTTAATAATTTCAATAGAACTATGATCATTCTCCGCAGATTGGGTGATCGCTTTAAAACCTTTAATTCAGATTTTAAAGTTTTGATTTCGTAACAAAGATTTTGAATATCAATTAAATTGGTATTATCGTAATCTTGTTCTAGAAAATTGATTTGATTGAAAGATTCATCAATCTCTATTTTGGCTAAATTGGCTAAAAACCTTTGGTCATGTGTTGAAAATTAGGTTTTTAGAAAAACATTCCTTTTCCCA